>OV651817.1:71123695-72414945 GCA_927349885.1 Psylliodes chrysocephalus
TAATACACATTTTTGTTCCTTATATTTTTGTCCAAAATGTTCCTCCTGTATTTACCTAAATTTGTATTGCACAATTTTATTTGGATATCTGCATTTAACTAAATATTATTTTTGCTTTTGGTAATCTGGTCAAAACATATACAGTGTTTTTGTTTGAAACTTTTTAATGATCATATTTTATTTAAGAAAAATATTAGTAGGGAAGAATTTTATTATTTTTATTTTATAATATACGTTTGAAATACAGTTAGTAAGAAAAGATTTTGACTGGCAAAAACATTAGATTACAATCCTTTTCTTCTGATTTTATTAATAATTTAATGCGTAGCATATATTTTGGTTGATTCCATTTAAAGTTTGTATCTTTTAAAGTGAGAGCTCTTCAGCAGTTATTTAAGTGCATATTATTTTATTTAATTATGTTTTATGTTATGCATTAATTTATTAATAAAATTAGTTTTCAAACGAAATGTCGCACTTTACAAAAGTAACGCAATAAATAAGTCATATTGGTTAATTCTCCATAAAATTACCTTTTCCATGATGTATCATACTTTCCCTATGTAAGTAAAATTTATCATACTTTCCCTATGTAAGTAAAATTGAGTAACGGAGTGGATGGAAATGACGTATGACAGTTGAGGATAATATGATAAAATACTAAAATCGATATGTTCGAGCGTTTTTTTAACATCTACGATGTTAGTATCCAAAACATCCATGTTAAATTTTCGTTGGGCGAACTTGTATTGAAACTATTATTGAAATTCCCAAAGTAGATTGATCTGTTATATTCGACAGAATGAAAATTTGTCTAAACGGGAATACTGTGAAAAATGTAATTATTAAATTGTTTGATATTTTCAAGTAGTTTTATTAAATTAAAAAACTATATCTTGGGGTTTCCAGATGAAACAGATGACAAAACTTTTGCTTTCTAGCAACTGTTTTAGATTTTTTTTGTGACGCATACCCATCAATTTCAATGCACACATTTTTTTCTTTCAATTGCTTGCTTTAAGTCCAGAAAGTTCCAACCGGAGCTCATATTCCCTATTTATCTGTAGAGGAATTTTGTAATTATTATATCTTTGGATTTTTTTTTATTATTGTTTTATATTAAATATGTATGTACTTGGAGATAATTCAAAAATTGTTTATCAACACTTGAATGAACAACATTAAAAAAGGTGAATCGTACTGTTATACAGAGTGTCCGAAAATTGCGTGTACATGGAGCTATCACAGATTTATTGGATCAAAATAAGTTGACTTAATCAAAATAACCCTAGTACACAGTACTAATGTTTCTAAATTGTTCCACTATTCACTGAACGTTTGCCTACAAACAAATAATGCGTCAAATTAATTTGTATCATGACGAGTACAAAACCATTTTTTTTTCTCGAATAGGGTACATCATGTCAACGTCGAACAAGAGTAACGTTTTTGAGTAAAAACTCCATAGTTTTCTATTTTAATATCAAAAAATGACAAAAAAAAAATAATTTGAAATGTCCGTTGCCCTCCCCCTAATGAGACACTTATGATCGCAATAGAAAAAATTGTTCATGCTGCTGTTAATTGGCCATAAAATACTTAGTATTTGTACCGTTTGATCTTTTAAAATGGCTGAATTCTGGAGATTAAAGAAAAAACATTTTTATTTAACTTTGTTGACCTTTAGCGGCTAAATGTAGTCATATAGGTTAGCTTGGTGCCTATAAATCTGTGGTAGCTTCATGTACACGCAATTTATGAACACTGTATATTATTAGTCGTGTACGAGATCTCGGTATTAGTGATATGTTCTAAAAACAGTTCTAGCAAAGCCTCTAAATTCGAATCCACCTCGTATATGGTCTAATAAAAAAGATAAAGTAATGTGCTTTTTGTACGCAGCATGGACACCAACGGCAATGGACTGCTGGCAAAAGATTACGCCCCTTCCAGAAGGAACAACTATTACGAATCCACCGAAGATTTGGATTTCGTCTACGACGATTGTGATACGCATTCCAATGAAATAGCAGAACTCTACAGTTACACAGAGCACGAAGATTTACATCTCAACCTGTCGTCTTTCGAAGAACAGATGAAACAGTACAACATGCCCACCATGTGGAGGAATCTATCCGAAGACCAAAGGAACTCTGTGGTGTTGAAAATTTTGGACCAATTAGAACTGAGCGATAAAAGCAAACGAATGAAAGGGGCTAGATGTATCCTATATATTGCGCAGGGTAGTTGGTTGGGCATACAGAGCGATACGGACCAAATAAAATT
The DNA here is from genome assembly GCA_927349885.1 of Psylliodes chrysocephalus. Lineage (NCBI taxonomy): Eukaryota > Metazoa > Arthropoda > Insecta > Coleoptera > Chrysomelidae > Psylliodes > Psylliodes chrysocephalus. The sequence goes on from OV651817.1 coordinate 71,125,982, forward strand.
AGCCAAAAAGAATTGCTTCTTATTATACAAACTCGGTACTTTCAATGCTTTCGTGGATCTTTTAAATCTAGAAATAGAAACCAACGAAGTATGTATAAACAGTTCTTCGGTATCTATGGTAGATTCTGAAGACTTGAGAATCATTATTTCCGTTTTATATACAATCGCGGAGGTTATTCGGAGCGAGCAAGATACTTTTCCTGAAATATACTCCTCGTTTTGTTCGGAAATATTGAACTCCGAGGATATATTAATAGTGAAGTTGTTTAACATGATAACCAAGTTCTGCACTGGTTTCTCCTCGCATTTTCCCATCAAGAAGATACTTCTGCTACTCTGGAAGCTCATTTTGCTGTCGCTAGGCGGCAGCAAACGAATTCACGAGCTAAAGCAGCAATCTAGAACAAAGTACGATTTACCCGACGTAAATGAAGACTCTAGCAAGATAATTAAAGAAATGCGGGCATCATCCCCGCCGATTTTTTACCCGGAGCTTCTAGAAGACCAGGGCCAAAGGAGGAAACGCAGTTTAATGAAACAGGGCAGCTTGGAGGAGAGCGAGCCTTTAGACATGGAAATGCTGGAAGGGGGCGAGCTGTTTTTCCCAAAAAACAGGGGCATTCCCCAGCAATTCGAACCCTCGTTTTCAGTGGAACAATTGAAAACCACCAAGCTACCGTGGAAGCCAAAAGTGCACAAAAATGAAATAGATTCGTTTTTGAATTTGGCCCGTGAAAAATTTCTGGGTTATAGTCTGGAAGGCGATGACACTACGTTATTCGGTTTGCCTAAACCCATCCATGAAAGCGTACAAACTCTAAAAGAACACGTTTATACATCGGTGGCTGAAATTCAAGTGCATAGAGAAGAAGAGGTAAATAGAAACCCTTTGACTACTAAAGATGATATAGAAATGACTCCTACCGAAATTCTGTATCAAGCTTTGTTTCCAAATTTGCCACAGTACATGATTTGCTTGTTGAAGATATTGTTAGCTACTACTTCGCGAGCCAAAACTGGCAATGATTCGATCAATATTTTGGGCGATATTCTGCCTAAAGAGATGCCTCTTACATCGTTCCAATCAATGAAGTTGGGCATCGATGTCAACAGACACAAAGAGATTATAGTGAAGGCTGTTTCTGGTATATTGTTGCTTCTTTTGAAGCACTTCAAGCACAACCATGTATATCAGTTTGAATTCATGTCTCAGCATTTAGTATTCGCTAATTGCATTCCACTTATTTTGAAATTCTTCAACCAAGAAATAATGACGTATATTAAAGCTGGTAATGACATTCCTGTGCTGGATTTTCCTTCGTCTGTATTAGGGGATGGCATGGAACTGCTAGCTTCGACCATCGAAATAGGCTGCGATACTAAATATTGCTGGCGCAACGTCTTCTCCAGCATCAACCTGCTCAGAGTATTGAACAAGCTCTGCAAATGGAAGAATTCCAGAATCATGATGCTGGTAGTGTTCAAATCTGCTCCTATACTGAAGAAAGCGTTAAAGGTTCGCCACGCTATGGCGCAGTTATACGTGCTCAAATTGTTAAAAATGCAAACGAAATATTTGGGCAGAAATTGGCGCAAATCGAATTTGAAAACGGTGAGTTTGATTTACCAGAAAGTCAGACATCATCTTAACGATGATTGGGCGTACGGGAATTTTTTGGATGCCAAACCGTGGGATTTTCAGGCTGAAGAGATCATGCTTAGAACTGCTGTCGATAAGTTCAATAATCGCAGATACGTAAAAAATGCCGCCGTCGATTTGGATTTGGAACCCGTGGATAATAATTTAACGAGCGTTTTGGGACAGAATCTCGACTTTTCGGAAGGGTTTAGAAAGAATTATTATCTTTGGTTGGAAGACGAGGTGTTTCAAAACGAAATCGAATGGGAGAGTCTATTTTAGATGGTATTGGCGATGACATTTGGCGCGTGACAGTACTATTCAACTTTTAAATGTTAAGTAATTACTGTTGTTAATAATTTGTCAATTGTTGTAAATATAATAAAAAGTTGAATGATTTTTTGATCGATTGTTATAAAAGTAATTTAATTTTAATCTTGTTAGCAAAAATTGATGTTCTATTTAGTGTCAAATGTATGATAAACAGTATTGCCTGTTAACTAGGGAACAAACTTTTGTTGATGCGTTTTTTATGCAAATTATTTGTTACCACTATTTAATACATCATGAACACTTATTTAATTAATTATTTATTATAACTTTATTAATTTTTATATAATTGCCAGTCTGTTCTTGATATTAAATATTACTGACTGTATTTCATAAAACTGGTTTTATTGTATCGTCGCTGAGAAATACGAGTGAAGATTCTGGAAAATCAAGAGAAGTCAAAGATTTTAGATTAGTCGTGGAAAGTAACGTAAAAGCTGGAAGCTGTGACTAACGAGAGCCGACATAGAGACAGCATTCAATAAGGTTTGTTTGGTATCGAAGGGGAAATGCTGTAGACACTTTGAGCATATATATTTCAGTCATTCAACAGCGTTTGTTTGGATCATTTTTACGGGGTTTGCAATTAATATAAATAATAAATTTGATATATACCTTAAAAATTCTTTAAATTAGGCACATATTTTGTAAACTTGCATTATTTAAGTAGCTATCTAGTAGTAGTAAATTATTATTTGTGTTGGACACATCAGATTTTTTTAATTCAAACATCAGAAAGTGTATAAAGAAAAAATTAAGGTTAAAATAATAGGCAATAAAAAGCTTATATTTAAAAATATAAATAGTAAATATATTATACAAATATTTATGATAGCTATTAACGCACGTGTACGAGAATTACAATACAAGAATTTTTTCGAATAATTAAAAAAATGTTCGTAAACGATATACTACAAATAGAAATCAAACTAATAACTAACTATGTGGCACTGGCTTTGAGATTTTATTTTAATTAATTTATAAAAAACATACAGTACTTGGTCATCGAGAATACCCGACCAGACGTTAACTTTTTGGCAGACGGGAAGGATTGTGTCGGCTTCGTGATGCAAATGACGACTCGTCAGAGAAAATGTTTTTTACAAGATTCTCATCTCGATTTGCCTTTTCCATTAATCTTTCACAAAATTCCATCCTGCGAATCTGATCACCGGGAAATAATTCATGAGTTTTACTGTATTTAAACCTATACTTTTTTAAGTTTTGGCCACAATTGTGTGTGCAATCTCCAATTCCTTAACAATGAATGTGGTGGTGCTTCGTGTATCATCCACCTCGATAGCACTACCACATATGTCTACATCACGCCTTTCTCTTAATGTTCGTTTTTCGGGGGGGAGGGGGGGGGGGGGACACGTTTTGGCTGACATTTTGAAAACTCTTGTAAACAGCCAGATTGTTGACAATATTATAAATTGTCTGCCTAAAAGTTCTAGAAATGTAATTCACTAAATTAACCATTTATTTTAATTTCATGTTTAACAGCCTTTTGCATAAAATGTAGGTACTTGATTCTTTTTAAAAAAATGGTAGAGAAGCTAATGGTTATTTACTTGTGAAATGACCTTGACGATGCCTTTTCATGTTTATATCTACAACTTTCACAAACTCATTATTGTTAAAATTTGTATAATTAAAGTTATAAAATACAGAAAATCACTTATAAACTACAAAAATAAACTAGAAATTAATGAAAATCAAAAACTAAATGACAGTTCTGACAATTTCGAACGATTTATGACACATTTGACATGCCAAGTAGAACGAAGCAGACCAATGGGAATGCTGGACACTCTCCTGTACCAAAACAAAGTCCATTTGGACGATGGCTCTAGTAGTAATATGCTCGAAGTGTAGACACTAAAGTCAGTGCAGTACAGTAAAGGGAAAGTGAAGGTTGAAATAATAAAAAACCTGATATGTCCAACACATGACTTTCCAATCTAGTTATAGGCTTTTTCCGGTTATTTTGTACAACCTATTGTAGCACCTCTATAAATGTTTGGAGGATAAACTAACTATATATACATTTTCCACATACATCTAACTCTAAACATTTTTCTATAGATATTCATTGAAAACGAAAATACTGAAAAATTTAAATTTAGCACTTTCTCTCCAATTTTTTCATTACGGTCCATTTTAGAAAAATCATGTAAAAACAAAAATTATAGAGATCGATATCGCAAACAACTTTTAGTTCAACAATTTTCATAAAAATCAGAATTTTGCACATTTTGTCAAATTTACAGCACTCCCTGTATAATAGAAAAAGAGCTTTTAATAAATTAATTGAAAAAAAAAAAATAATAGAAAAACTGTCCTAGTACGTAGTTCAGTAAACACGATGCCGAATTTGAATTTATTGGTTTAACATTGAATCGCAAATCAGTGTTTCTACATTTCGGACAGCTGGGCACAAGTATTATTCGACTGGTACTTTCGACGAACGCTATCTACCCGCGATAAATATAAAATTTTTGATAATAAGCGCCAGTTGAATTACGGCCTGACGAAGTTTCCTTATCCTGGGAGCTCCTCAGTAATTTCGATTTTGGAAATAAAGATTATTTCACGATAATTTTTAATAAACCTGTTGACAATACGTACTAGATAAATTACGGCTTGACGATGGTTCCTCGTCGAACTCTACGTTGGTGCTCCTCTGTAGGTTACATTTAGGAAATTCGACAAGATTATTTCACGATAATTTTTAATAAACTTGTTGGTAATAAGTACTAGTTGAATTACAGATCAGCGGGCAAATAAAGTTTAAAAAAACACCTACCTAGGAATTGAAGTATCGAAACGGGTGCAAAACTACGGTTTAACTTTAGCACAACTTTTCACTCGGAACGGGTTCGAACTAGTTCAGCGGGAGTATCAGCGATAGAAAAGAGGCAACGGTAGAACAGCAGGAAAAAGAGAAAAGAGGCAACGGCAGAACAGCCGGAAAAAGAGACCAGCTCCTTTTTTATTAGTTTAATATTGACTTTTTCATATAAGTTTTTTACATTTTTCTAGGACGTTTTATTATCCTTATAACCTGCTCTAGGAGTTATCCTTCTTTTCAGCTCCTGTTGGCTCTTGCATTTATACCTGCCGATCAGACTGGTTCCGACGACAAGCAATTCGGAGTGGAAGTTATCATCTTCAGTTTTAGTGTTTACCTGCGGAAGAAATTTAAAAAACGCCCTTTTGACACCTGATGAATATATCTAGATAATTTACATGAAATTGAATATTAAAAGTCGATCCGCATTTCGATAAATACAGATATATTTTAAACTACGAGGGCTCTCGCAAATGTTTAAAAACGGCTCTTCCGAAGGTTCCCAGGCGGAAATTGATTAAAAATTGTAATTTTTATAATTAAGTAAAAATAAAATTTAGGGACTTCGTTACATTATGATGATGCAAATATCGATCTTGTGGATGGCATATTCTCTAGTTTTTCTTTAATTGCTTGAAAGGATGACAAGGGCTTTTTTGTCAGCATGTACTCTTGATAAGTGATCCTCCATTTTTTGAAGGCTTCATGGAATACTTTTTCACATATGAGACATATCGGCAAATGTTGATTTGATAGAGATGGAATAAATCCAAACTTCAAGTAGTCCAAACTGTATTGTCTGCATTTTTTTTTCGTGTCTGCCATCATAAAACTGGCAGTAAACCTACAAATCAAAAAAAAAATATGTTTAAGAAACTACTTAAAAAAAAAAAACTTTTAAATTTGTACGGGAGCTTATTTTTATAACACCTAGGCACTGGATGTTTTTTATATATGCTCACGAAATTACTAATTCATAAAATTGGATATAGTTACTGTATAAAATGTAGAAAATTTGTATTAGGTACCAATCAGCGTAAAAAACGAAAACAAAGAAAACTGAACATTTATAATTTTATGTAACAACTTTTCTAAAGTAATTTTAAAAAATACTTAGAAAAATATTAAAACTTTTTGTGGTACTTACCCTGTTACTTTTTCAAATCAAAATTATTTCTGTAATGTTTTGACCAGTTTTAAGAAATAATACGTTTATGAAAAACTACTAAATATAAAGTAATTTATTGTAGAGAAATAAGTCCATTGGCGAGTCAACGTAGAAGGACGACTAGTAAAAGTAGAAGGTCGACTAGTAAACCTAGAAGGTCGACTAGTATATCTAGAAGGTCGACTAGTATATCTAGAAGGTCGACTAGTAAACCTAGAAGGTCGATTAGTAAAAGTAGAAGGTCAACAAGTAGAGATAAATACAGAGGCAGCAATGCCAGAAAAAGAGATAGACGACGTTCGCGATCAAGAAGTAGTAGATCTAGAGGTAAGTAGAGTGAGTTATACATAAACTAGCACTCCTCTTTTTTTTTTTAATAAAATTAAAATAATAGGTACCTATAAAAAATCGGCTTTCTATTTGACTACCGGTTGAGTGATCGAGTCATTTAATTGATTTAATAAATATATAGTGAACCAAAAACCATGTTTCTAAAGTAGACCAAAATCACGCAAAATGACAGATTTGATTTAATGTTGGGTAAAATTTTTGCATTCACCAGATAGCGATACAGAGACTTGAGGTCCTTCTTACAAACTGTCACAAACCGGCCAAGTGCGAGTCGGATTCGCGCATGAAGGGTTCCGCACCATTGTACGAGAAATAATGCTATGTAGGTCGTTTGTAAATACTTTATTAAGATCGAGCAAAAAAGCCAAAAAAAAAACACGTTTCTATTTAATTTTTAATTTATTTTTATTATTTGTTGTTATAGCAGGAACATAAAATTTCAACTGTCTACCTATTACGGATCATCAGGTACAACCCGCTGACAGACAGAGGGACGGACAGCCGAGGCTTAATAATACGGTCCTGTTGGTTACCCTTCGGGTACAGAACCTAAATATCGTTATAATCAAAAAAATATTCGGATATACGAATATAAAATTGCTACTTTTAACATTATTTTAAGTACATAGAGGAAGAAATTACTTTCTGAAAGGACACTGAATCTACAATTATTAGAGAAATAGAAAATAAAGCAAATGCTTTATATGACTAAAGCCCAACGGAAATATACATGTTACTGTTTATTCACTTTTATTATTATTCTATCCTCCCATTTCCAAAACTAGTTATGAAATATTCCGAGCATTTGTGAAGCCTTGGTATTTCTACCCCTAAGGACTAGAAGCGTATATAACTAGTTCCTAAAGCCGCTTGACTATGCTATTAAGGGATAATTTTATTTATTTTTAATTTCATTTTAGATGTCAATCTTATTAGATACTAAAATGATATATACAAAAAAATGGTATACCCTTTATTTTATGATTATACTGACAAAATTCAATACTTATAGATACGATAAAGTTGTTCACAAAAATTAGCTAGCTAGCGGTTTTTCGCTGCAGTTTTTATCTAATTTGCGCCAGATTTAAAGTGTCAATGGCATGTGGACCTCTACAGGAAAAACAACACCTATTTACTCCTCATTCAGAGTTCTCATTACATTATTTGCTTTTTTAAAACCAGAGTCATCTACTCGTACTTGAACTGGCTAATTTTCAACTAAAACCACCGTAGATTATTTCTCAATACTCTATGTTATTGATGGCATATTTTGTGTTCCAATGACAAAAGTAGAGGTTTTAGGTGTTTATTAATATTTTATTTCTATTATTTTGAAGATTGTATTAAAAATGATTTAATTACTTTAAAACTACTTTCTTACGACCTAAAAACAATATAAAAAAATAAAAACTTATTCACTGTCGGCTATTGAACATTTTCAAATACGCTTTGCACCTTTTAATTCTCTTTATAATAATTAGAATTGATGATTTAGATAGGAATGTAGAGAAAAGATACAGAAGAGATAGAAGTAGAAGCAGAGATTCTAAAAGAAGACACAGATCGCCAAGATCAAGAAGTAGGTCTAAATCACGATATCCGAGTCCCGCTTCTTCTTACAGGTAAGTTGTTTTAAACTGGTAAAATGGCGAAATACATCAATTGCACTCAAAACAATTCTAATATATAGATCAACCAGGCCCCGTTCCGTAGATAGGTCCAGAAAACCGACATCAGAACGCGACCAACTCCTGTCAAAATGGCGAAAAAATTACTGCACGACCAAACAACAACTTTCCGACAAATTAGAAGAACTTGCAGCGATGACGATCGACGATATACTCGAAAACGAAAAGAGCATCTGGACCAGATCCACTCCGGCAGATCTGTTTTACGTTAGAGATGCGGAAAATGCCAAAATAATGATAGGCACGGCCAAGCTCAAGCAACTTTGCGAAGATTTTGAGAAGCAGCTGGTTATGAGGGCGAGGAGAGTGAACGCGGAAAAGCCGAAATACGAACCACCGCCCAGGAAGAACAGGGCTAGATTGTGCAAACATAAAAGTGAGTTAGAGAATGTTTTACTTTATCTCAAAATATGAGCCTCAGCCAGGAATCAAATTTGGATCCTCAAGTTTATATTTTCTAAAGCTTACAGCTACAGTAATCGAATTGGCAATTTAAAGACATCAGAATTCTAATCTAGTCAGTACACACATTTATACCCAGCTTTCTTAATTCTTCTTTGAGCCAATATGCAGCATTTTTTCAGTACAGCTTTGGTTTGTTGTCAGCTTAGGGTTGTGGGAATGGATTTCTTAGTTTCTTAGGGGAACTGGGATTTTCATTTTAAGATTTCCAAATTGTTATATATGTGTAATCATTAGTAAAGCCTTTTCCTTTTTTGGATTCTCCACCTTTGGACGAAAAAAATCTTCATACATTTTTAGCACAAAATTATTAAAACCTAGCTCATTAATTAGGTTTTATTTTTACCACTGAAGACCTTTGATTCTATAAATGATGACCTAGAACTTGCTACTGTTTATTTTTATATTTGTTTTATTTTGTAGGTACATTTTTATGAGTAAAATTTTGATTCAAAAAAAATTGTAAATCTACGTAATATATTTTTTAGCTGAAGCTCAAAGTAGTTCAGACAGCTCCGAAGAAGATTTAACTGACGAAGAAGACTGTACAATGGAAGAGCTGCAAAGGAAACAGCAGCACCCTGACAGGTTGCATCCAGAAATGTGGCAAGTATTGCATTTTATTATTCCACAAGAATCTATAGGTAGATATGTTCGAATCCTGCTCCAATTTTTCTCTAGTTCAAGAATTTATTGGTGATTGTTTATCATTGCTTTTTCTAGGTTTAATGAACCAGGAGAAATGAACGACGGTCCACTATGTCGCTGTTCTCTTAAATCCAAAAAATCGGGTATCCGTCACGGAATATATCCAGGTGAAGAACATCTTACACCGTGCAACATAGGAAGCAACAGTGCTGATAAGTTGTACCATTACCGCATAACCATATCTCCTCCTACCAATTTTTTGATTAAAACCCCTACTATCATTCATCATGACGAGCACGAATTTATTTTTGAAGGATTTTCGATGTTTTCTCATCATCCTTTGGAAAAACTGCCCAATTGTAAGGTACATAAGATTTATTTTGTTTTTAATGTTCGAAATTCAAGACGTTACAAAAAATAACAGCAAATGCTTTCAACTTTTTAAGCTTGGACAATTTAAAAATATATACAAGGTGTCTCATTAAGTTAAAGTTAGAAAGTCAAAAATATTAATAGCTATAATTTTTTTTTATTTCTCAGTATAATTTTACTAAATTCGGTAAACATTGTTGGTGTCATAAGATACACCTATTATCAAAACTATCAGTTAAATAAATTTTACGAGTGGGTTATAAAACGGACAACCAACATTTTCATCCCCTCTAAATTTTACGCCACTGTCCAAAAACTTATTTGGACTATACTTTTACATTTTTCGAAACCCAATCACTTTATGAGTTCCCAAAGAGAGTACATGAGTTATTTAAAACACAAAAACCGTAAAAGTATAGTCCAAATAAGTTTTTGGACAGTGGCGTAAAATTTGGAGGGGATGAAAGTGTTACTTACTCGTGTTGTACGCCACTGGTGAAGATAGTATACACAAAGATATAATAAGATAAATTGCATCAAAAGATTAAAACTAGATTTAAAAACATACAAACACAATGAGAAACATAATTGCATCAAGGAACACAAATACAAATCTTTCCAATACGAAAAAACAATGAAATTCAGATAGAGAAGAGATCTATAGTTTAATAGTTTGCGGTGATTTATGAAAGAAATCGTGATCTAAAAAATTATTATTATGGTTACCTAATACCCTGTCGTTAAATGAATTTTTGCCGTATGAGTCCTTACATGAAATAAAGTTAATTGACGTGTTCGTCTTGAAGGAGCAAAGAAACGGACTAATTTTAGCAAATCTTCACAATCCACCTGGCCATTAAGTAATGTGTCTAGAAAGAACAGTCCTGCTTCCTGTCGTCTTCGTTCCAATCTTTGAACCCCACACAGTAATAGTCAGTTTCGTAAGCAATTCCCTGGGATGGAAAGCGTAGTTTAAAGAGAAGATATTAAAAAAAAAAATTTTGTACATTTTTAAGTATATTACTGTGTGTGGTATAAGATGGTGACCATATTATGGAACAGTATTCAAGATTACTGCGCACCAAACTGTTAAATAGGCACAAAATTGCTCGAGTATCCTGAATGTGTTTGGTATTCCTCTTGATGAAGCCAAGTAGCCTAAAAACTTTCAGAACGACACTCTGCAAGTGCAAATTGAAGTATAACTCCTTGTCCAATAGGACCCCAAGATGATTAATAGATGAAACTACTTCCAGAGAGTCGTTATTTATGTATTAAAGAGTATTACTGGGGTTGGTACATCTGTAGAATCTCATCAATTTGCACTGATACGTTTAGTTGCAGAAGGTTTGATTCGCACCAAGATACAAAACTATTCAGATCTAACTGTAGATAATTAATGTCTAGTGATACCTGCAGGAATATTTTTATATCATCTGCATATATGAGAAACTGTGAATACTTAAAACACGAAGAAATGTTAATAAATAATATAAATAACACAGGACCAAGACGCGAACCCTGTGGAACACCCGAGGTAAAAAACACTTCGCGTGACACTGACCCGCAAATTAGAACACGTTGTCGTAGATTCGTAAGGTAGGACTTGATCCAACTGAGATAACTTCTTGATATTCCAATATCGCGAGTTTCTCAATCAAGAGAGAATGCATAAATTACATCTATTTGATTTCCCCCTTCAATACAGGTAGTGAGAAATTCCTGTAAGACTGCAAGATTTGTAGCTGTGGATCTGTCTCTATAGAATCCATGTTGATTGGGAATAATGTAGTATTTATAACAGTTAAAGATTTCATCTGTCAGTATGGATTCAAACACTTTCGGGATTATGGAGAGTAATGCAATTCCACGGTAGTTCCCAACGTTAGTTTTGTCGCCTGTTTTAAATATTGGAATTAAGTTAGAATTCTTCCATTTGTTTGGGAAATAACCTCTATCAAATGATCTCTGGAAAATGGTATGCAAAGGATTTGCTAAAGAAGGACAATTTTTAAGTAATATCGATGGAATTCTATCAGGTCCGGCTCCTTTTGAAGAATCAAGTTTCACAAGCTTACTTCTAATATCTTCCTCGATGAAAGTGTGGGAGGGCAGATTAGAGAAAAAGTTAAGAGGTGTTCTATGCTCATTGCTAACAGTTTTTGTAGTGATAAGGAGAGAGTAAAAAACTGTTAATGAATATATTATTGGAAGTATTTATCAATGAATCCGAGGGTATAATACAAAGTATTAAAAATTTATAAATTTTTACACATAGAAACAAAAACTCAGGAGACGTGTAGATTGTTCACTTCTCTTTTCAAATCTTACAAAATAGTACAAAATATACAGTGCTTATTTTTTCGTATCAAGCATACGACTAGTAATGTTTATGTAACTTATTGTTTTGCTGATGTATCTTATTACACAAAGTTTACCGAATTTAGTAAAATTCTACTGAGAAATAAAAAAATATACCCATTAATAATTTTTGCATTTTCAACTTTAACGCCCTATATTTCGGAAACCAGTAATATTTTATCGAAGCATGTTTCGTTTAATCGCCTTGTTTTTAATTAGAGAATCTTCAGTTATTATGTGTCCCAAGTGGGGCTAAGCCGCAGTTCGCTCTCTAGATCCATATTTTGGGTGGTTCAATCTCAATCCCTTTGATAATACTCTTTTACAATGTACCTCCATGTTCCTTTATCCAGTACTTTTTCTTGCCAATTATTGTCACGAACAATAATTTTGAAAAAAATAACACGAAGTATAAAAAATATATAATTACAACTTTAGTACTTAGCTAATTTAAAAACTTACCATATTATATTCAGCTAGGAGCACAATCTCCCAAAGAACGTTTTGGTTTTTCTAAATACTACTTTTACTTTTATTACTTTGCTATTTTTAACCCTTTTTCTATTCCACCTTCTCAGCTGCCCAGTTTAATTTTTTTTTAATTGTTTAATTATGTATGTTATAATTTAATTTCTTCAAAAAACTACTGATTATAATTTATTGTATTTAGAATTTGTGACATTATTCACTCCTGTCCTGTGTAGATCTTCTTTCACATCCTTCAAACGTCCTGATCTGGGTCTTCCACGTGTCCTACTCCCTCCTGTGTCTCATTGTTTTATTTACTGCTCTTCAAACGTGTCCCAACCATGTAACTATGGATTTCTTTATTTTCGTTATTATTATTATTATTATTATTATTATTAAAAATCTAGAACTGCTATTTTTAAATTGCTGTTGTTTGAAATTTACTGCGCTTAGAAAGTTTGGAACGTTTGCTGGAAAGTACCTATTAAGATAATTTTTTATTTAGGTCATCCGTTTCAACATAGAATACACGATTTTATACATAGAAGAAAAAATACCCGAAAATTTTACCGTTCGTGAATTAGACTTGTTCAGTAAGTGTTTCTAAAAGTGAAAAGAACATAATTAAAAATCTAAATGAACCCTTTTTTAGCCGAATATTTATTCCAAGAAATCCTGGAACTGGTCGATCTGGACTTCAAGGCTGCCGGCGACACGGAGGGTTGTCCCCAGTTCCATTTCATGCCGAGATTTGTTAGAGAATTGCCCGAAAACGGAAAGGAAATTCTGTGCATGAACGAAGTGTTGCATTATCTCTTACAAAACTCCCAACCGTTGATCAACGAGCCGGAATTGAAGGAAATGATGAATATGTCGCAGTTCGAATGGCAGAGCTACGCAGACGAAATCAAGGTATTTAATAATTAATAAAGGAAAAATATTTAGATAATGAATATTTGGTAATATACAATGAAACATGAACGGAGGATATTACTATTGAAATTTTACAGAAATCTTATAGATACTTTGAAATACACTGCACACAACTACACTGCTCAACAATTGAACTGGATTATTGCTAAAATCCTGAAATTTATATGTAAACATATTAAAATAAAAATTTTTTTTTGTATTATCAATAAACCGTATTCACAGCGATTATTTTTTGCATGTTTATTGTTCGTTGTCAATGCTCTTATCTTTTTCACGAAAATTGCAGGAAGGTTGTTTAAAAATCGTAAAGTATCAGTTGTGCAGAAGAGCTTGTTCTTACTTTGTTATGTTACTTTCATCAATAATTTTGTGTATTCGAGTAAAGAATATGCCGCTACGACGATTAGAGGCAGTGCAACTGCAGCAATTAGTGCGTTGGATAGAGGAAGGTTTGTCCCAAGAAGAAGGCGCCACACGGCTGAATGTGTCTCAGAGTGTCGTAAGTCGTGCTTGGAATCGGTATGAAGCAACTGGGGCTGCAGCGTACACACATGGGGGAGGACGAGAACGAGCTACGACTTGTGCTCAAGACCGCTTTATAGTCCTGACTGCGAGAAGAAACCAAATATTTACGCCATTTACGGCTTCAAGAATTAACACCTTCTTTAGACAAGCTACTGCACGAGTAATTTCTGATTAAACTATCAGAAGAAGATTGCATGCATGTAATTTAAGAGCTAGACGCCGCGCAACACACCCAAGACTGACGGCGGAACAGCGTGCATACCGATATCAATGGGCGGAAGAACACAGTTTTTGGACTTTTCAAAATTGGAGGCACTGCCTCTTTACCGACGAGTCCAGATTTCGTTTGTATACGTGTAATGGCCGAATATTGGTATGGCGAGTAAGAGGACAGCGATACAATGACAATTTAATGGCCCCAACAACTGTTTTTGGTGGTGGATCAGTTTGCGTCTGGGAAGGCATGTTATAATGGTCGCACTGATTTAGTGGTCTTAACTAATGGGACAATGACTGCCATATAATATCTAGACAGGGTTTTAGAGCCGATAATTGTACCATTTTTTGGTGCAATAGGTGAACGATTTGTTTTTATTGACGATAATACTCGTTCTCATCGTGCGAGAATTGGAAACGATCGCATAGAACATCGTGGAATTACAAGAATGGTTTGGGCTGAAATGTCTAGGCGATTAAACCGAAGTCAACAGCCTCCCCAAACCTTAGAACAGATGGGTTATGAGTTGCAGACAATTTGGGAAACCATACCTCAGCAATTTATCAATAATTTAATAGAGGGCATGCCAAATAATATGACAGCACTAAGACGAGCCAGGGGAGTTCCAACAAGGTATTATTTTTTTTATAGGGATTTTGTAAAGTGCACAATGCAAGAATTTTTTGTTGTTACTTTTTCAATTTTCCTGTAATTTTCAATTAAATGGATTTTCTTTTCAGTCATACCTATAATCAATAAAATGTTTTCTATGTTACATGATTTTTTTATTTTATTTTAAATTATTGACAAAAAAAAAAAAATTTTTAAAATATCCACTTTAATTGTTGAGCAGTGTATTTTGGGTTCGCAAAATGCGTTGTCCAGCATCGATCATAAAAAAATGTGAATGAAATCATTCCAATAGATTTCTTGTTGTACAAACGGCTAAATAACAATATTAGAATACCCATATAAGCAATAAATCATATAAAAAATGTTCGTAAACGTTTATAATTTCTTACTTTTTGGTTTTTAAAATGGGGGGTTGCCAAATATAGTAAGAAAACGTATATGATCGAAATGACAATGGTTGTTTGGCAATAGCTTCAGGCTATACAGCGTAGCCGAGATATCGGCGCGAAGCTGAAGGATATTTGAAAAAAGTTCACGGTATTGCGTAGCCGTACCTAACCAGTGCGTGAGTAATCAGTTAAATTTAAATGGCTCCAGGCCGCATAGGTTAGGTAAAGTAGTTAAGTTTTTTCCTTTTTTTTTTCTCATTTTATATAATTTTTTTGCGAAACAATCTGCGGTGGCTCCAGGCCGCACAGCTTAGGTAAATTAGTTCTTTTAAATTTTAAGTAAACAAATGTTTCGTAGCACCCCGCGGTAGCTACAGGCACTGTTTGGTTCTACGCGCTATTTCGTTCTGGCGCTATTTTATGGCGCATTCTTTTTAAACAGAGCCTAGAGTTCATATACCGGGTAATTTGACTCTATATATGTTTTATAAACGCTGTCAACAGTACTTGTAGAGTTTTTAAAACTGGCGCGAAAATTGTATAATCTTTGCAATTTAGAACATGTCAATATCGACTCAGAAGAAGTAATCTATCGATGAGAACGAAGAAGCGCTTGACCATTTTTAAATTGTTAGTTTTATACAATTTGTCTGATATCCAAAATCGCATTTTTTTATGGCTCGGAACAACGCAGGGACGTAGGTAAAAATAACGATTGAGCCAGTAAACCACAAATAGTCAGCATTCGCTCGTCCTGACACCGGCATGTACGGTGAAGCTGAATACTCGGATTGTCGTTGTCGGGGTTGCTTCTGAGCCGGGAGGACGTACCATTTGACGTAATTTAGAAGTAGAAATCGCATATGGTCCATATTTGACTTTCCAGGCATGGGAGGCATCCTTATGGGTCGAACGCGGTAAATATTTGGCTAGCAGGGCATGGGAGGCATCCTTACGGGCCGAACTATATATAGATATATAAACGCGGCTACAGTGTAGTGGGCTGCCGACATTCGGCTGGGCGGACATGCCCTACCTATATGCCGAAGCTGAACCCGTATATCGGGCTAAGTCCGGCATCCGGCAAGCCTCCTTCGTCCCAGTTACGGTACCGATTAACTGTGTTTATTGGGGACATCTTTGAATTAATCTGGCAACACTTGATGATTTCAAACGACAGTAGATAAAATGTCACTCTGGTGTCACCAACAGTTTTTAAATTTTGGAGGCAAAAGGAATTATGGTTTATTGCTCTATGGATAGTCTAATATTGTTATTTAATAGTTTCAATGACAAGAAATGATTCAAAATGAGGTTTTGCAAGGCTCAAGAATATTAAGATGTAGATTGGCGTTACGACTGCGCATTCAAACGGTTCCGCATTTGTGCCCGCCCACACACAACTATTTTTAATGCCATATTATGTAGGGTGTAGGGTTGTTAGTTAGCATGTAAGGTTTGATATAAGGTTAGATGATATTGAAATAATAATAAAAGTCCCGATTTAATTGTCAGGAGTTTTTTATATAGGTTTTTAAACATTTATTCGCTTCTAAAAGGCTCACAAGTTCACTATACCATATTTATGATGTAAGCCAGTGGCTCTGCAATTTCAAAAGAAATAGGTTTTTTCCAAATATTTTTGATAGTACCTTCTTTTGCGTTTTTTACTAGTTTGCCAAATATGTTGCCATTTATATTCTCTTTAGTAGGATTATTCTTTATTTTATTGCAAATCTTTTGTTTCGTATCCGCTATGACGCATGACGTCAAGAAACGCCCAGCAACTTAACTGGTAATATTTGTTGGTTCTAGGGTATGGTAGTGACTTACCCCGGCAAAAAACCGTGTTCGGTAAGAGTTGATCAACTGGATCGGAATATAGATTTGCAGAAAGAAGGAGAATACAAATTTCCGGAAATTGTGCACTTTGGAATCAGACCACCGCAGCTGAGCTACGCTGGAAATCCAGAGTGAGTATTTTAAATGTTAATTTCAGTTATTATAAAATCGATAATGTCTATCTAGTGACATGTTCTAAAAAACTCACACTAAACATTGATTGTTAATGAAAATTCCTCGTAAAATTTTTCTCCCTGATTACCTTAGAATTTCTAGAATTCCAACATTCATTATTTTTATCCCTTTAGGTATCAAAAAGCCTGGCGCGATTACGTCAAATTTCGCCATCTGCTGGCCAACATGTCGAAACCAACTTACGAAGACAAGAGGAAATTAGAAACGAAAGAAAATAGACTGCAAGAAATGAGAACCCAAGGAAAAATGAAAAGGGATGTAACTGTAGCGGTATCGTCCGAAGGTTTCTACAGAACTGGTATCATGTGCGACGTCATACAGGTAAATTGTCCATTTTCAGTTTTAATTCGAACGTCATTGTTAATTTTTCATAGCACGCCATGTTGATACCGGTACTGGTGTGCCATTTGAGGTTCCATCATTCCTTAAACGTTCTAGAAGAGTCTGTACAGTATACATTCGTGAATCGCGCTCTACTACAACTCGCCCTAACTCATCCATCATACAAGGAAAATTTCGGGACCAATCCCGATCACGCGAGAAACAGTCTTACCAACTGCGGCATACGTCAACCCGAATATGGAGACAGAAGGATACACTACATGAATACTAGAAAGAGAGGTTAGAATTGCATAAATGTCAAATTAGTGCCTTATTTGATTTGATTTTATATTGAAATTATTGAGTTAAAATTATTTTCAACGTCATAAGTGACATATTCAATTAGTAGGAAATTTTGACTACAATTTGTTCGTTGATATTTATATCACCGGTGTCATTTTCTTTTGTAGGAATTAACACTTTAATCAACATAATGTCCCGGTTTGGAAAATTACAAGAAACTGAATCAAATATCACTCACAACGAGAGATTGGAATTTCTGGGTGATGCCGTAGTGGAGTTTTTATCGTCAATCCATTTGTTTTATTCGTTTCCAGATCTCGAAGAAGGAGGTTTGGCAACATATAGGTAAAAAAAATATCGGTTTTAATGTTTTTGTTACATGTATTATGTATTAGTCTTTGGGCTAGAAGTTAAGAAATAAGCTAAGATCTTAGTTTTATATTGACAATTGACATAAGGAAAGGTATGCCGGAACTAGCTCACTTTAAATGAACTCAATTTCCATGTCAAAACGTATTTTTGACAGATGCTAATATTTCTAAGTTGAATAAAGAACCTGTGGTCTAGAATCGATATATTTTATCATCTTATAAAAGTGAGAAACATTAATGTTGTAACATAAATAATATGTATATTATTATGCTTTTCTTTTGTCTCAACAATAAGCATCAGTAATCTTTTGTTGGTTTATTTTCTTTTGACACAAGCATATGAAATATCAAATAATCAAATGTTTTAGAGTATGGTCCGAAATTAACCAACTACTAACTGTAACTAACCAAGATTTTTTTTGACAGCGGTTCCTGAAAAAAACTAATTTGGATCACGGCCGAAAGTTATGTTACTTTTATGACAAATTGACATTCGACTTAATGGTATCCGTAAAAATATACCGGTTAAGGAATTGACGTTTGAGTCAGGTAACCGCGTCCCTAATTTAACCGGTTATTCAGGAATGTCAAGCAGAGTGGTTAGTTTTGGACCGAGTAACCGATATTTCGGTTAATATCGGACCATTAACAATATGGGTCGATATTGACCGACTACTAACCATAACTAACCAGGATTTTTTGACAGCGGTTCCTGAAAAAAACTAATTTGTTAGTTACATTTGGACCACAGCCGAGAGTTGCGTGACTTTTGTGACAGATGGACAAAATGGTATCCATAAAAATATAACGGTTAGAGAATTGACTTGTGAGTCACTATTTTTAGGTAACTGTGTCCCTAATTTAACCAGTTTTTCAGGAATATTAAGCAGAGTGGTTAGTTTTGGACTGAGTAATCGATATGTTGATTAATATCAGACCATACTCTTAAATAAATGTCAAATGCTATAAACATTACAATGCTAAACGCTTTTTTTTAGGGCGGCAATAGTTCAGAATCAGCACCTATCTGTACTAGCGAAGATTTTAAAATTAGACCAATACATGCTGTACGCTCACGGTTCCGACTTATGCCACGATTTAGAACTGCGACACGCGATGGCAAATTGCTTCGAAGCTCTAATGGGGGCGCTGTTTCTCGACGGCGGAATCGATGTAACTAAATCACCTCTAATATCACGTATCACATTTTATTTTCGGTTATTTCAGGTTGCTGATAAAGTTTTCTCGTCGACTTTCTTCAACACAAATCCCGAGCTGCACGAAGTGTGGGTGAGTTTGCCGCCGCATCCCCTTCAGGAGCAGGAACCGCTAGGCGATCGACAATGGATCGAAAAGTTCGACATTCTCCAGAACTTGGTAAAATTCGAGGAATCTATTAACGTGGAATTCAAGCATATTCGGCTTTTGGCGAGAGCTTTTACGGACAGGAGCGTGGGGTACACGAATTTGACGATGGGCTCCAATCAGAGATTGGAGTTTTTGGGCGATACGGTGTTGCAATTGATTGCGTCGGATTATTTGTATAAGTATTTCCCCGAGCATCATGAAGGTCATTTATCTGTAAGTCGAAAAATTTGATAATTATGACGGATTTTAACTAATTGACAACATACTTTGACATTTATACTATTTGTAGTTATTGAGGAGTTCTTTGGTGAACAACAGAACCCAAGCTGTAGTCTGCGATGATTTAGATATGGCCAAATTCGCCATTTACAATAACCCAAAAGCGGAATTGAAAACTAAAGATAGAGCGGATTTGCTTGAAGCTTTCATCGGAGCTCTGTACGTCGATCAGGTAAATTTAACTTCTAAATTGTATTGAAATGACGTTTATAATGTTAATTGGCTGGGTGTTGACATTTTACAATGGTGTTGTTTCTATGATTATAATTAATATTTTATATAAGAGTCTGGCTAATTGGACTTTTCTTACCAATTTGAGACTTTTATAATGTTATTTGCCGTTCGATTTTTAGGGAATGGAGTTTTGCGAAGTGTTTTGTCAAGTGACGCTGTTTCCGAGGTTGCAGGATTTCATTATGAATCAGGATTGGAACGATCCCAAATCGAAATTGCAGCAGTGCTGCCTTACTTTGCGTACTATGGACGGCGGCGAACCCGATATTCCGGTTTATAAGTAAGTTTTATACAAACAAGTTGTTGGTTTTGCAGAATTTTATATTATGCACAGTGAATTCATAAAATTTCCATAGGATTTAAAAATAAATGGAAGTTTCATTTATTTTGACACCCGACTGAACAGAATTGTTAACAAATTTGTATTCGTAGTTTGTAGAATGGACTTTTAAAAAAGGATAAAAAACATTTTTATTTTCACTTTTTCGAAAAAATTGTATTCTTCATAAAAGTTTTTGCTTATTTCAAAACTAAAAATAATCCAAACCGAAGTTGAATGTTTGATTTAGTAAAATAATGACAAAAATATTAATTTATCACATTTCTATTTATTTTCGCGCCTTATAAAGGTTGTTGGTTGTTATTGAAATGGATTTTTATCATTACATCATGATTTTTTTTTTGTTACAGGGTCATTGAATGTAAAGGACCAACTAATACGAGAGTGTATACAGTAGCTGTGTATTTTAGAGGTAGGAGACTGGCTAGTGCAATGGGCCACAGTATCCAGCAAGCCGAAATGAACGCCGCCAAAAAGGCCTTGGAAATATCTCATGGTAAACAATTTATTAAGAATATTTTATTGAAAAAGGTTTCGTAGAGGATAAAAAAGGGTACAATAATATTTATTAAAAACAGATCTAACAACAATTATTAAAATGCATTCTTGGCAAGAAAAATAAAGGTCTTTTATGCCTTATTAAATTTATATCGATGTATCTTTCCTTAGAGATGTTTATACATTGACGATATATGTGTGTCCTTTTATTTAACTGTTGCAGCAACGTTGGAATCGATGCGGTAGCTTCCTGTCTTTTTTTATTAATCTATCAAGTTGTCTTTTTATTCAACATTGCTACAATCGATGCAACACCAATCCAACAATTTCAATTTATGCTTTTTCCTATTAGACGTGATGGATGACAGCTGGATTGTGGGAATTGAGGAATTAAGTAATTTTAGTTGTTCTATTGCGGGAAAAACCGAAAAAATAGTCTTTTAGAAAAATATATTTTCCAATTAAGGTCCATAGATACTTTCAAATAAAAATATAAATCCAAATTGTCAACTGTTATTTCTTACAACGATCAAACATAAATAAAACGAATTCAACACAAAGCGTTCAAGGTCGCATCGATTAAACGGCGTTTTCAACAAATTGATGGAAAAAAGACATAGAATTTGTCTATTGCAAAGGATTCACTAGAATTTTTAATAAAAGAGTATTTTGCCCACCTTTAGAAAAAATATTTTTGATCTTTAACACTTTACCTTAACATCAACGGTCTTATTCTTCATTTTAGACTTATTCCCGCAATTGGACCACCAAAAGCGGGTGATAGCGAAGAGCATGAAAAAGCAAAGACGCAAATGCAGAAGCACGTCCAGAACCAAGACGATCCAATCGGTTCCCAAATCGCCGGAGCGGTATTCCAGAAGCAGATTCAAGAAGTCCAGTTCCAGATCGAGATCCAGTGACAGTTCTACAGACAGATCGCCGAGTTCAGATCGGGCGAGCACTAAGACCAGAAACGATTCCGCTCGATCAGAATGCGGCTCAAAGACAGGCACGAACTGAAAACCATTTGTGAACCTATTTTGGTGCTTATTGTCCACCAATTCGGACAGATAGTTTAGGTGCTTGAAGAAATCAAATCGTACTATGACCACTAGGAACCAATTATATCCAGAAAGAAATTAGTTTCAGCTTCTAAAATTTACATAAACAAATATAGTACTGAAACTAAACTTAAACTAATTAAAGCATCAATAATATAAAAAGAAGCTAATCTTGGTATTTACAGTGAAACTAGTTATGCATTAGTAATCTAAACAAATTTCAGGGATTAACAAGCATAACTAATTTTGGTGTTGCTTCTAAAATTAGTTTTGTTACTGGTACTGAAGTTAGAAACTTGCAGCTTTAATAAAGCCAATCATAAAGTAGTTTTAATTTTGGATCAAAACTAATTTCGAATCTATACTGGAACTTCGTTTTGGTACTGGTCCTAAAATTAGTTTAATAGCAACTAGATCTACTAAATAACGAATGTAATTAAGTTTTATTAAAGCCAATAATTTCAGCTTGGATAATCAGTGAAGTTTTAAAATTATGATGACTAGATTCAATATTAATTATGGAAGCAATAGCGAAACTAATTTTAACTTCGACACATTTATAGATTTTATTTAACTAATGGTTATGACTAGTATTGATTCAGTATCTATTAGTTTAAATAATGTCACTGAAACTAGTGGATACATAACATTTGAAAATTATTTTGGTTTTATGTCTTAAGATTGTTATGTAATATAATCTTTTTTTTTTATTTAGAAAAATAAGCAAATACGTTGTTTTTATTTCTCCAGTAACCTCCCATTCTCAACAAAATTTGGTAGAATAGGTACAAGCTCTAAACCACTTGATATACCATTAACGTTAAGCAGATTAATACAATTAACCCGAGAAAAATCAAGAACGAAAGTTTTATGGAAAAGATGTTACGTTATTTATTTTCGATTACTTTATATTATCAGTTTCCAACTCTAGTAACTCTCACAATATTTCGATTGATCTGGTTTTGGTGAGAATCAGTGAAAAATTAAGGTCACTTTAAAAAAAAATAGTAATGACAAGAATGTTGTACTCATCAAAGGGTATCAAACAAGTTTGTAGCTAAGGGAGGATTATAAACCTCATTTGATTAGAAAATCGATAAAAGTACTGTAGTTTCGTTAAGTGCATATTAATATTTTATCGTTTATTTCCTTTGGTTGAAGGATATATAGGTTTTTTGGTAAGTAAATGTTGACAAATACTTTGCAAGAACCAGTAGTAGTTTGTTTATTCTAATAGAAAATTCCATCAGTTGTTACATAGTTCGAAACTACATGTATTGTTTCTATTTTTATGCAATTTTATTTATAGTGGAATTTTCGTTTTTATTCGGTATAAAAAAACTTTCGACCGTTCCTGTTGGTCATATTTCATCGGACTGCAAAAACTGGCACGTCTTGTTAAGTATTTTTAACAACAGGAAGTGTCAGTAGTAAAATAATGTATGCCTATAATCGTTTACTCCAAAACTGGTAAACTTGGGATGGCTCTATTATAACTTCTTTTTCAATGTATGTCTCACACTAAAATAGTTCAAATACATATCACTACTATCAAGCCAACAAAAAAAATACCTTTTGAATGTTTAATAATTTTATTAGAAATGCTTTTCTTCTATCCGTTATACATATACGATCTCATTTGTGTTAATAAACTGAGTAAATTGAAAAGAGTAGCTTAAAATATACAATTTCATAGCATAAAAACTCTCCGAAAAAAAATATAAACCTTACTCCTGTCGAATTAAACAAAAAATAATGTATTCAGAAGACATAAAAAAATCGTTGTCAATCTTGAAAAATTACATTTTATCCATGAAATGTGGTTGTCCATTCTTCACCAATCTGCGTGTCAAAATGTCACAGCCAGTTTCGTTAACTAGAAGTGTGTGCTCAAATTGCGCCGACCATTGTCCATCGGCTGTGACAGCTGTCCATTTATCTGGCCACATTTCGTCTCTCCAAGTGCCTTCCGATATCATGGGTTCGATTGTGAAGCAATGTCCTGGTTTTATGACTCCGACGGCTCGGTTTTCTAGAATAAATAACGTTTTAATATCGTCGTTTTTTTATACTTCTCTGTAATTCTTACTTGCGT
Organism: Psylliodes chrysocephalus; assembly: GCA_927349885.1. Taxonomy (NCBI): domain Eukaryota; kingdom Metazoa; phylum Arthropoda; class Insecta; order Coleoptera; family Chrysomelidae; genus Psylliodes; species Psylliodes chrysocephalus. Next base: position 71,149,930 of record OV651817.1, read on the forward strand.
AATGGGGCACGTTTGGAGCTGTGTGGAATAACCTATGAATTCCATGGCCGCAGTAACTTCTTACAACAGAATAACCGTGAGATTGTGCATGTTTTTGAATGATGTTGCCAATTTCCCTATATTTTTCTCCTGGTTTGACAATTTCTATAGCTTTCATTAAACACTCGTGGGTAACCTTAAAAAATATAAAAGAAGTATGTTATAATAACAAAAGGTCTTTATTTTATAATTATAGAAAAATTCCAAATTAGCAGGTATCCAACTTAATCAAATATCAGAGGGGGCAGTATATTTATGCATGCCTCATTTATAGGACAAAATCCAAATTTATTTATATGCATTTGCTAATAAGCATGTAAATCAGGACACTATTAGTTACTGTCTGCATTGAGCAAAGAATGTCTGTGATAATGGCCGACACACTTCAGTTTATTGAAAAGAGAGCTGTACAGTCTGTGATAGACCTATTCACCCGCTTTTGATTAAAGCAGTTAATTCTGTCACATCACGATTGGTTGGCAGTGTTGAGTTACTGAGAAATGATTGTAAAAAGACCTTTTAACAAAATCGTTGAATTTTTAGTAATGTGAGTCGTTTTTTTTTTGACCCTTGATGTTTTGAAATTGACATTTGAAATTACATTTTATCCATAAAATGTGGTTGTCCATTCTTCATCAATCTGCGTGTCAAAATGTCACAGCCAGTTTCGTTAACTAGAAGTGTAGAAGTAACATTGCTAGTTGCGATCGATTTACTGCATTCAACTTTTCAAAGTTCCATCTCAACTAAAAATTAGTACTATTGTTCCAATTCAAAAATTTAATAATACAATAAAATCCGAAGAATTTAGGCCTGTAAATACTCTCCCGTCAATTAAAAAGGTATTAGAGCTGGTTGTATATGAACAACTACTTGAACATGTTAATAATAATTCTATTTTAATAACTAACCAGTCTGGGTTCAGAAAAAAGTATTCCTGTGAGTCTGCATTACAGTTAATGGTGAGTAAATTTAAAAATGATGTGGATGAGACTAAATATGTAGTAGCTGTTTTTTTAGACCTGAAACGTGTATTTGAGACCATTGATAGGGGTATTTTACTTAAGAAAATTCAAGGATATGGTGTAGGTGGAAAAGTATACCAGTGGCTGTATGATTATCTGCAAGGTCGTAGACAAAAAGTACATTTTAAAAATCAGATATCACCCGAGATTAACATTGACACAGGGGTTCCGCAAGGAAGTGTCCTATGGCCGCTGCTTTTTTATAGTATATTTGAATGAGTGCAATCGAGAAAAATAAAATACTGGAGAAAGTTAACAAATTGAAATTGAATGTAACTAAAACAAAAGCACTTATTTTTTCAAATAAACATAAATATAGCTTACTTGATATCAATGATGTTAATTTACAAATAAATGTTGAGAAAGTCGCAATAGTCCGAACTATTAAGTATTTAGGTATCCAATTAGATAATCTACTTACTTTCAATGATTTCTTTAATTATATTAATAAAAAAAAATTGAAAAAATTATATTTCTTCTTTAGAATTTCAAATAACTTGTCAACTTCAACTAAAATAACAGTATATAATAAAATTATTCAGCCTCACTTCGATTATTGTGCCTCCGTTCTTCATTTATTTAATCTCAACAAGTTAAATCAACTTCAAAAACTACAAAATAGAGGCATGCACATAATATTAAAAACTAATCGTCTTACACCAATTGCCACAATGTTAAATTCTCTTCAATGGTTTTCGGTTCAGCAAAGGTTGTACTACTTGACAATGGGCCCGTTCACTTTCATTTTTGAATGTGAATTAATTATATATTTATAAAGATATTCAACTCTTTTGTCTGGTCGTACTTTTCCCGTTAAGATATTTTTGCTAGAAGTAAGGGAATTCCCTTAAAATTCTTTCAGTGACTCATTGCGTCAGAAAATCCCTAATTCCGTTCACGTCTCATATCGGTTATGCTTAAAGACGGCGGGGTTGTCGAAAGTATCCCTAATATACCATTTCTGCATTTATATATGTAATTTAAATAGTAAAATTCCATTATTTTTCTAAAAATCGTGATGTTATATTTTCAGATTTAAAGCTGGGAGCTTATTTTTTACTTTTTAATTAAAACAATTATTATTACTCAGGCTGAAAACTAACCAGACCATAATCAAAAAGTAGAAATTTGTTTTGCAATATTTATCTGGTAAACGTGGCAACGTTGCATTTATTTCTAGAAGTGTGTGTAGACAACACTATTTAGAAGTACTTACAACGTTGTCACGTTTACCAGATACATTTTCTCAAATAAAATTTCGATCTGGTAATATTCAGCTTGAGTAATACTAATTGTTTTTATTAAAATTTAAAAAAGGTAAGGCTTCCAGCTTTATCTGAAAACATAAACACATTATTTTAAAAAAATAATATATTTTTATAATGTAAATTTCTTTAATAAATGCAGAAGAGGAATGGTGGTGCAATGATACATCCGACAACCGCGCCCTTTTAACTAATAACCGATACGAGACCTGAAGGGAATTAGGGGTTTTCTGATGCAATGAGTCACTGAAAGAATTTTATGGGAATTCCCTTACTTCTAGCAAAAATATCTTAATGGGAAAAGTACCACCAGACAAAAGAGTTTAATATCTTTATAAATATATAATTAATTCACATTCAAAAATGAAAGTGAACGGGCCCATTATGTTTATTTATAAAATAATTCATTCTTTGGCTCCATCCTACTTTCATCAATTTATTTGTTATCATGGGGCTATTCATGATTACAGCACAAGATCAACTAATGATATATACATTAAAAAAGTTAATTATTCGAAATCATAGGCATCATTATTGTATAAAGGTTTCCAAGAATATAATAAACTGCCCAGGGGCTTGAAGGATTGTAATCCATTAGGAAGTTTGAAAAAAAAAAATACAAATTTTATTAAAACTAATAACATTTGATTTTAACTTTTATATAAATGATTATTACTTTTTTATTCTTCTTTTTTAATATTTGGGTACATGCTTTCAAGTGTTATTTGTTTTATTGTTAATTAAGGCTGTCTAAACTCAAGATTAAAAGTATCTTTATAATGTGTAACAAATTTATTTTTCTTAACTCAGATTATGTTAATGTTAATAATAATTATCTTTAAGCTTTAAGTGTACTGTATTTGTATTTCTATAATATTTTTTTGTATGTTAGGTTTATCCTACTTCAATAAATATCTACCTATCTCCCAATGAACCTTTTAGTATTCATGTATTGCCTTCAACATGCATAACTGACAGTCAAAAGAATCTTTATTTCACTTTTAAAAGCGAAAAATAAACTGTGATTTGTCTAATTGCACTTTTGAGAGGTGAAAAATGAATTGACATTTATTGCAGTAAATTCACCAGATCAATTTTAGCCATGGAGACTTGGAACACCTTATAGTATCACTGTGAGCTAAATCCATTCTACCCCTTTTTTAAATATAGAAAAACGATCTCAGACTCTGCACAATAAGATGTTAATAATTTTTTAAAAAATACAAATATCAAAATGGATTCCTTCCAGAAAAATCTACTGAAAATGCAACAATAGATCTCTTCAAAAGTTGTTTGTGGGTGCACTTTTCTTTGATTTATCAAAACCATTTGAATCAATCAACTTAGATGTTGCTACTGAAAAATTGGAAGGATTTGATTTTAGAGGTAACTTTTGTCTTGGTTGCAATCTTATATAAAAGGAGACAGATCTATGCCAAAGTCAGTAATTGTAAATTAGAAAGTGTTGATATAGCTGTTTTTTTTTTCACCCATCCCTCTGTTCCCCCTGAGGGGTTCCAGCAGACTCTCTCAATCAGGTTTGGGGTCCAGCTTGCTTTCCTTCCTCTTGGGATTCTCATAGTGGCACTGAAGCACAGGCGGCTTATTGTCTAACTATTTGGATGTCCTACTCCTTCCTATTCATCATACATACATACATTCATTGTCATTCATGTCAATGATGGTTAACCGATAGTCAACTAAGTTGGTCAACCATCCAGCTGCTACACATCCACAACATGACCAGAGGAATCACTGTTTGGCTGTTGCTAGCATGTAGATGCACACCAATCTCACGGCCAGCTCCCCCGGTTTGATCTAGGTGTACCTCAAGATCAAATTTAGGAATTCTAATTTTTCTATGCTACATAAATGATAGCCTAATCATATTAACTCTGTAAACAATTTTATATGCAGATAACAAAAAAACAGGAGAGCCTTATCAGTAGATGAATTAATTAGTAAATTAAAGGTTTTATCTAATGAATTTACATCATTATATGCTGCTTTAGGGGATATCTCTTTTTTTTTCCTATAAAACAATAAATTATAATGTAACATACTTAATGACAAAATAAAAATCTATTTTATATACATACCTTGACCAAATTTTTATGCTTTTCACTGACATTTCCGACAAAAAAAGTCTCATTAAGATCTCCATGGAACCCTCTATGGTAGACAGTTATATCTACATTACATAAATCACCATCTACAAGAGGCCTAGTATCAGGTATCCCATGGCAAATAACTTCATTGACAGAAGTACAACAAGAAGCAGGAAATTCATAGTAATTCAAAGGTGATGGGTAGCATTCTCTTTCAATACATGCTTCATGGACTATTCTGTCAATTTCATCTGTGGTAACACCTACATCGCATACCCTTGCGGCTTCATCAATAACTTCCCGGCCTAATTTTCCTGCTACCCTCATTCCTATCAAATAAAATGTAATAACATAATGAAAACAAAGTGAATTTATTGCTTACCTTCAATTTCTTCATCATCTAAAATTTTTATGAGTCCAGACCCTTTAACAGCCTGCTCACTCAAAGGAAAGCCTTGTGGATGATCAGCATAGTCAGGTCTTTGGATATGAGGAGGTACAGTTCTCTTTGGAGTCTGTGGAAATGGCTTTAACTTTCCTGTGAATGAATAATTGGGCCATGGATTGTATGAGTCTTCTTTCTTACCATCTATATTTTCACCTTCTACAAATATTCATTAGCTAGAATTATTGAATTTTATCAATATTTTTTTAAATAGGTATATTTATCTCAAACTATTGTTAGGCTCTAAAAAAATAATTAAAACGTATGTAAAAGGTTGGAATTTCGTTTAAAAATAAAACCCTACTTATATAATGAATAAACGAATAAAAATATCTTGACATTTTCAAATTTCACAGTAAGCATGATGGTTAGTACCTACCTAACCTTACTTACTAGCTAATGAGTGAATTATTTTGTGAGTTTTCCAATTACTCTTAAAACAATCCTGTGAACAAAAGAAGGACCCTGGAATTCCTAGTTTTATACAAGTAGGACATTGCAATTTCGCTGAATTTGAACAACCAGAGGTTTCGCAATTCCCCAAACTTGCCATTTTCAATTTTTTGAGAATAAAAGGAAATGTCAATGTCAAAAGTCAAAATTAACTGTCATTTTGCTGTCAGTTTGCAGGATTGCCAATAAAGACGTTTTGTTGATAATATTGATTCAAAATATAAAAAAAATTAAAGAGATAGGTATATTAGTACAATTTTTTATCTTCGTAAAAAAAATTAAATATTTTTTTTCTAGTATTTTTTGTTTAATAGGAGCTAATTAATAATCAAAGTTATTATTAGCAACACGTATTTTTTTGTATTTGTAGTTTTTTAAAGTAGACAGATTTTTATAAGGTAATAGCGTGATAACAACCGAACGATTGCGGACATTGTTTCAAGGAAGTTGGCAAAAGTTGTTTACTCCGACATTTTGAGCACTCTTCTTGGGTTTTTTGTGGTGCGGTATCTGCAGCAAAACCTTTTTTGGCGGATTTTAATCGATTATTTCGGTATTTTCTCGGATTTAAATTGTTTAATCCACAATTGCCGACATGTCGAAACGACGTATAGAAGTAATGGATCCCTTTATAAAGAAGAAAAGGTATTTCAAAGTAAGTATGTAAAAAGGTCATCCATTTATTTTGAAATTTTAGGGAAGAACGAGGCATAAGCACTGCCGTTACTACAATGCCAGCCGGTTCGATGAATCCTTACACCGGATTACCTTACACACAAAAGTATCACGAACTATTTCGGAAAAGGATAGGACTTCCAGTTTTTGAATACAGAGCAGATTTCATGAGGTTGCTGGATGAACACCAGTGTATAGTACTGGTAGGTGAGACAGGGTCTGGTAAAACCACCCAAATTCCACAATGGTGTGTAGAATACTCGAGGACTGTTGGAACAAAAGGTGTATGTTGCACCCAACCAAGAAGGGTGGCTGCTATGTCAGTAGCACAGAGAGTGTCTGAAGAAATGGACGTTGCTTTGGGACAGGAAGTTGGTTACAGTATTCGTTTCGAAGATTGTTCATCAGCTAAAACTATATTAAAGTATGTAGAATAACAAAAATAATATTTTAGCAGTTTTCTTCATGAGACCATGGCGAATTTAATGTAAAATTTGTTTTAGATATATGACAGACGGTATGTTATTGAGAGAAGGCATGAGTGATCCTATGTTGGAAGCTTACCAGTGTATTTTACTTGACGAGGCTCATGAAAGGACTTTGGCTACAGATATTTTGATGGGAGTACTCAAAGAAGTTATCAAACAGAGAAAAGTATATATAACTTTTTTATCACCATATATTCACTTAGTTAGAATTTGACAAACTTTTTTCATTCAAACAGTTGAGCTTATTAATTGATTATAAAGTGAATTCCTGTAATTATCCTTGTTACAACTTACAACACTGAAATGATATTAAACTGTGAGCTGCAGGAAAATACCTACTTATACATTAACATTTTCGCTACTAAATTCTCTAAAGGCTGTATGTCACGATACTAAATTAAGTACTAAATTTAGCACTAAATTAAGTCATTAATTTAGTACTAAATTTAGAACTAAAAATATTTTTTTTCCGTTTGCAACGTTACCAATTTTTAGTACTAAATTTACTATGGGCGCACGCGCATTGACGTATTAATACGTGAAATTAGCAGAGAAATGAAATATTCTGTGTAAAACAGACAAGTGAAGTAAATGGTGTTTTTATTATCAATTTGATACTAGTTGACTTGACAACCAAATACAGCATAAAAACCACGGAAAAACACAATAAAACCTACAAAATCAAACAGGCGAACTTTATTCAAGGCGATAATGTGAAATTGTCGCTAATTAAAAATAAAAGGGTACAGAAAATACCGTCGTGTCAACTTTTTCTATGAAAAACTTCTGCGCAACATTTCGGCGCACTTTTAGTACTAAATTTAGTAGAAAATAGAACAAGATCTAATTAATTAATGACTTTTTTTAGTACTAAATTTGCTGTTTGCAACGTGAATTTTTTTAGTACTTAAAAAATGCATTAATTTAGTTCTAAATTTAGTACTTAATTCAGTATCGTGACATACAGCCTTAAGCCTGCACATGCGTGTGGTGTCCATTGTACTTATGTTTTTATAAATACAGATGTAGTTTTACTTATTTTACTTTCTGAATAGAAATAGATTTACTTTTATAGAATTTAGTGAACTATTTCTTTTACTTTTAAGTCTTATTTGACTGCCCAATACAAATACATGTTCATGATTGTTCAACTTAATATAAAATCTAATATACCTCGAAAGTGGTAGTCACATTGTAGACAGATAGAGGTTCTAATAACCCACATAAAACACCACCATCATGTATAGCCCAGGGTTGAAAAGAATATTAAAATTAAAAAAATATAAGTAGATTTTTTAGGGTTTTTAGTTCATATGTATCAACAAATATTAAAATTGAATTTTATATCATTTTCCACCGGCACAAGCTGTTCACACTCAGTATATTTGTATCCTTATTTTTTGATATGTAAAAGAAGAAAGTGTCACTATTACTAATATCAATTGAAGAAGTACATCAGTGGTGAGCTTCGATAAAATATTTGAATTTGTTTTTATATACACTGATTTTTGAACCTTAGTAAAATTGTGCATTCTAAATATTTAGCTTAAAAACTTAAGTACAAAGAACATGTACCTGCCAACCCTGATATAGTAAAATTATTTGATAAATCTTCTAATACATTTCTGTCATTTAGGACTTAAAGTTGGTAATCATGAGTGCCACTTTAGATGCTGGGAAGTTCCAACAATATTTTGACAATGCACCCCTTATGAACGTACCTGGTAGAACTCACCCTGTAGAAATATTTTACACTCCTGAACCTGAAAGAGATTATCTGGAAGCTGCAATAAGAACCGTGATTCAGATACACATGTGTGAAGAAATAGCAGGTAATAATTTTTTATTCAAATTATTTTTGTTTTTTTTTTTACAAATATATCTGTTATTTATTAGGAGACGTTTTACTTTTCCTCACTGGTCAAGAAGAAATTGAGGTCGCCTGTAAACGAATAAAGAGGGAGATAGACAATTTAGGCCCTGAAGTTGGGGAACTCAAATGTATTCCATTATATTCCACCCTGCCTCCGAATCTCCAACAAAGAATTTTCGAAGATCCCCCACCTAACAAACCAAACGGCGCTATCGGTAGAAAAGTAGTAGTCTCTACAAATATTGCAGAAACCTCTCTTACTATTGATGGAGTAGTTTTCGTCATTGACCCCGGATTCGCCAAACAGAAGGTAGAATTACAAAAAAGTATTTTTGTTTGATTTATTTATCTCATTTGATTTTCTAAATCATTACTTACTGGAATGTCAAATGACAGTATGATTCTCACACATGTCAAAGACATCTGTCAAATGTCTTAAAGTAGTGTGATAATCTATTTGATAGTAGGCTGTCAAAATGCCCCTTTATTTATAATATTTATTCTAAACAATTTTTTATTTAAAGATTATGACATTGAATGAAGTGACAGTTTAATAATTTTGTAAGTCATTGTATTTGTATGTCAACTATATGTTATTCTACAGTATTGGTCACCTCTATTATGTGTCACATGTCAAATTATGACTTTGGTTTTTTAAATTCTTATGGTTCAGTCCTTTTCACCAATTAAAAATATCACTACTAGTAAATAATTTAATTCCAATTCCTTTCATTTACTTTCCGTCATTTTAATGTATGAATCCTCAAAATCTACAACCTTCTGGTATTTCTTTGTATTGGTGTGAAAAGGCCATGTAAAGTCCATGTAAAATTTGCTGCAGATTTTAAACATTTGCTGCAGATTTTAAACATTTGCTGCAGATTTTAAACATTTGATAAATTTGTTCTATTATTCTCTGGTTAGTTGTCTTTTTGAATATATAAATGTTATTCCAGCATGGAGTCAACTTCTTTGTATACAGTATTGGCCATCGAACATCTTCCAATATTCCTTGGCATAAGTGCATGTGAAAACTACAGAGAGCCTGCACTAGGGCAAGCTGGAAAGGAATAATACCAGCGATTCCAGCCTACACGGCCTGGCCAATGTTTCAATGTGGTCCGGTTCTTATAAATGGCTACGTTGACAACTCATTCTTCTTTTATAACATATTGGAAGTCGTTCTGTGGCCGACACCGTATGTCATTGTTAAAATAATTTCTATTTTACTCTAAATTTGTATGATTATGGTAATATGCTATTTTTATTATATGGTGTTTATATTCCTTTGAATGTTTCTGGAATAGTTTTTCTTCCATGACATTCCATATTTTTGTTTAAACTTCAAATGACAATGTTACATATATGTCAGTTGTTATGTATTAGACTGTTATTGGGTAATTCTTATTGAGTATGGATTGTTGTTTTATATATGTATTTTTTTTTATTTGATAATTTGTATGTTCAGGTGTACAATCCGAGAATAAGAGTCGAATCTTTATTGGTGTCTCCCATTAGTAAAGCTTCTGCACAACAGAGGGCCGGTCGTGCCGGAAGAACGAAACCTGGAAAATGTTTCAGGTTGTATACGGAAAAGGCGTTCAAAAACGAAATGCAGGATAACACTTATCCTGAAATTTTAAGGTAAGAAAAAATATTTACAGGAACCTTCATTAATAAAACACAAAGTTATATATGTTAATGTTAAAAATAAAAGTTCATGGATTCCTAGCACCATGTCATTAGAAACATTTTCCAAACTTCCAGATATAGTTTTGACATTTTTTTGTTAGTTTTTGTAGTGTCTTCAGAACCACAAGGCAAATAAAATTAAAATATTTGAATGGGAAATCATAGAGGTTAGCAGAAAATTAAATGAAAATCTGATGAAATCCCATCATTCTTTGTTATGATAAAGGACGGACGGTATTAGCTCATACATTAAAATTGATCTTTAGTTTTAGAGCCATTAACATTTCCAGACCAAAGGAAATATGTAATAGATCATCCTGTATACGATGTCTTATAGCGGTATCCAGGGAAATAGATTAGATGGACGTGTGATGAGAATTGTCATTGTATTAAACTTGATCTAATAAAAATATTTATTCTGAGTATTATTTAGAAGATTTCTAAACAATTCCTTACAATATGGCGCAGTTAGAGCAAAACGAACCAATTATCCAGATCAACTATGAAAAAGGAGATGAAGGTACCCAAGACAACATTATTTTTGGAAAAAATGAGTTGGATCAGCTAATGACAAAATGGATGACGTTTGCCACTTCAACTAAAGCAGATCCCATAAAAATTTCTCAATACGACGGTCAAGGTGAGAATCCTTCTTCTTGGCTCAGTTCGTATGAATATATCTGTTCATATAATAAATGGATTACTGATAATGAGAAAATTTTTAATTTGAGAAATCAGTTAAAAGGCATTGCATTAAAATGGTACGAAGATAAAATCCAAGATAGTATACTAAATCAATATACATGGGAAAATTGGAAACTTAGTTTTATCAAGATATTTGATGAAAATGTTGTTTTAAAATGGGAGAAAGCTTTGAATTATAAATATTATAATAGTAATATCCTGGAATACTTTTACGAAAAACAGAAATTAATTAAATGGGCAGATAATAACATTTCTGAACTTTCATTAGTGGCAATGATAATTCTGGGTCTGCCAGTTAATGTTCAGAAACAGTTAAGAGAAAAAATCATCAACTCCAAAGAAGAACTTCTTCAGCTGCTAAAATCCTTAATGATTGGTGAATATCCTGATAAACAGTGGCCAAGAAGAGATTTTCAAATGCAAGGTCAGCCAATAAGTACCAATAAAAAAGACATTAAATGTGAAACTAAAAATGTGTTTAATTCTAGTACTGTTGAATTTGAAGATCAAATAAATAATATTGAGATGTATTCTAGTTATTCACTAACAAGTGGAGATAATTTTGAGTATTTATTTTTAAATGGCCAAAAAGTGAAAGTACTGTTTGATACTGGATCAGATATTAATCTGATAGATGAGGAATTAGTTAATAAAAACAAATTTCCTATTCATGAAGTAAATATTTGCATAAGGAGCTTAGCTGGAATAACCAAATGTTTTTTTAGTGCTGAAGTAACTATTGAAATCAATAAACTGCCCACAACTTTTATGGCCGCAGTAGTGAAAGATTTGAATTTTGACATACTTCTAGGACGCCATTTACTAAATAAATTGAAAATATATAAACTGAATTTGAACTTAGAAAAAGAAATTGAATTTACAGAAGATAATATATCCAAAAGATTTCCGAATTTGCTAAAATATAATGATGCGAAACCATCAATCTTTGAGATAGATTTTAATTTAAAAGAAAATGCAAAAATTATTAAGCTGAAACCTTATCGATATTCAGAAAACAAAAGAACATGGATAAAAAATAAGGTTAATGAGTTGCTTAAAAACAAAATAATTACAAAGTCAATATCTCCTTTTGCTTCTCCATGTGTTTTGAACACAAAATCTAATGGGGATTTTCGCCTGTGTATTGATTATAGGAAAATTAATGAGGAAACTGAATTAGATCCATTCCCATTTCCAATCGGTGATGAAATCATTCAAAAATTCGGTGGATGTAAATTTTTCTCAAAATTTGATCTGAAGGATGGTTTTTGGAATATAAGTATATCTAAATTAACGCAGAAGTATACGGCGTTTGTAACAGAAGATGGGCATTATGAATTCACAAGGCTTCCTTTTGGATGGAAAAACTCAAGTGCACATTTTCAAAGAATAATGCAGGAAGCTTTAGGTGAACTACTCGATAAGAATGTAGTAGTCTTCATCGATGACATAATGTGTGGAGGTTTCACTTATGACGAGTGTGCTAAGCTTTCGACAGAAGTTATGGAAAAACTTAATAGATACAACTTTAAAATAAATCTAACGAAATGTAAATTTTGTGTTCCCAAAATTGTGTTTCTTGGTAGGGAAATTGATGGTGATATCAAGAAGATGAAAAATGAATCTATTGAAAAGGTAAAAAATATGAAAAAACCCTATGATTTAAAATCTTTGCAGTGTTTTATTGGATTAACAAACCATTTTAGGCATTTTATAAAAGACTATGCGAAAATTGTACGACCACTTGACAGATTAAAATGTAAAAATACGAAATTTATTTGGACTGATGAATGTGAAAAATCTTTTATAACATTGATAGAATTGATAACATCAGAACCAATTCTAAGAATACCAGATCCTAGGTTAAAATTTGAGCTTAGTACTGATAGTTCTTATTTTGGTTGTGGGGCTATTCTATACCAAAGAGATGAGGAACAGATAAAAAATAAACAATTTAGAGTAATTTCCTACTATTCCTACACCTTTAATAAACATGAACAAAATTATTCTGTTACAGAAAAAGAATGTCTTGCGGTTGTAAAAGCAGTAAAACATTTTAGAACTTTGTTGGAATCAAGAAAATTTGTAGTACATACTGATCATCGAGCATTAAAATATATTTTGTCAACAGGTGCTTTAAGAGATAGGTTAGCCCGATGGCAAATATTTTTAAGCAGTTTCGATATGATAGTGAACCACAAACCCTGCAAAGAACTAGAAGACAGTGATGCAATTTCCAGATTGTGCGTGGATTTTCCTGAAAAGGTGAAGGAAACATTTTGGTGTAATTTGAATATACACGATTTGGAAAAACAAGAGGATGGAAGGTTTTTTGTAAAGAATGCAGATATAAAGACAGACATTTTACAATCTTACCACGATGATCCTGATTCTGGAGACCATGATGGATATTACAAAACATACTATAAGATAAGTAAGCGGTTTGTTTGGAAAGGATTAAGTAAGGATATTAAATACTACATAAAAACTTGTGAAATATGTCAAAAAGTAAAATTTAAATATTATCCCAAACCAAATTATACACATCTAACATCCTGTTCGCAGAATCCCTATGAAAAGGTTCATATTGACTTTGCGGAGATAGAAAAAAAATCAGATTTAAACAGAACTACAAAATCATTTATTATTCTGATAGATGAAGCCACTAGACATGTAAGTGCCAAGGCAATAAAAGAAAGTGGTGATGCTTTGAAAAGCTATTTTAGTAAACTTTCTTTCCTAAATGATATGAAAACAGTCGTCACAGACTGTGCACCTGCTCTAACATCTGGAACATTTAAAGAATGGGCTGTATTGAAGGGGATGGAACTAGTCCATACTTCTCCTTACCATCCGGCTGGAAACGGATTAGCGGAACGAACTGTTAGAGAAATAAAAACATACATGCATTGTTATAAGGATTTTAGGGGTGGTTGGAAAAAATGCCTTGAAGCCGCCGTGCGACACCACAATTATTCCCATAATGAATTCCTGGGATGTTCACCTAATTACAAATTGTTTGGAAAGAGTACAATCCTAAATGCTGATAAAAAATTTAATATAAATGGACCCCTAAAAGAATTTCCTAGATCTTTAGAAGAACAATTAAAATATAAAAAAAAACATTCAGAAACAAGCAAATAAAAATAAGAAAATCCTTCCCCCGAACGTGAAAGTGAATGATTTTATTTTAGTAAGAAGTCAAAAAATAGGAAAAAATTTTGTCGTAAAGGGACCCTTTAAAGTCATAGGTACAAAGTACATGGAAGGAGTTTTAACTTATGTCCACTACGTAAATGACCAAAAGGAAGAAGTTGCCCATGCATCAAACCTAAGAGTATATCATCACAGGAGTGATGAATTTTTGAAGGAGGGGGCGTGTTGTAATAGATCATCCTGTATACGATGTCTTATAGCGGTATCCAGGGAAATAGATTAGATGGACGTGTGATGAGAATTGTCATTGTATTAAACTTGATCTAATAAAAATATTTATTCTGAGTATTATTTAGAAGATTTCTAAACAATTCCTTACAAAATAAACTAGAATTGTTCCGATTTTTACATCTGGTAATGATGATTAGTCAATAATCAACAACTATCGTCCCATATCCATTTTATGGTTCTCTATAATCGTATCTATATGTCTATTCATAACCTAATATCCCCCTCACAACATGGATTCTCGGGCAAGAAATCAACCCGGACCAATTACATTACAGACCATTTACAATATCAAACAGCTTTTCCAAAAATATTTGAGTATGCATTCCCAAACAGATTAATGTAATTTTTAAATAATTTTCAAGTTATCAATAGCAACCAACATGGCTTTAGATCCTCAATCTCACTGGTTGTTTTCCTTTTAGGAAACCATTGAATATATTGATACCTTTCTGTGATAAATTTTTTAATTTTTGATAAAATTTTTAATCAAATTTTTTAATTATTTATGAATTACAATAACCTTTGTAGTCCTGTGACAAATTTAACTAAGCTTTAAAATACAATATTTAAAAGTTTTTTCTCCATTTATACTACAAGTAGAAAGGGACAATTCCATTAAATTTATGTTTATTTTGTCATATATAATTGTAGGTATTATCTTTATCATTTTTTATTGTAGTAAGTTATTTATTTGTTCTCCAAAGCAATTTGATAAATTGTTGGACAATAAAAACTATTATTAATAAGTATGTATTTAAAGTAATAAAATTGATTGTAGTAAATACAAAATATGTTAAATACGTTAAGTATTGAAAATGTATCATTTCCAGGTCCAACTTGGGATCTGTCGTGCTCCAACTAAAGAAGCTTGGTATCGACGATTTAGTTCATTTCGATTTCATGGATCCGCCCGCGCCCGAAACGCTCATGAGAGCCCTGGAACTGCTCAACTATTTAGCGGCCTTGGACGACGACGGCAACCTGACCGATTTGGGTGCCGTCATGGCGGAGTTTCCTTTGGATCCACAACTGGCCAAGATGCTGATCGCCAGCTGCAATCACAATTGCTCCAATGAGATACTGTCCGTTACGGCAATGCTGTCAGGTATTTACTACTTTTTGGGAACTACAATAGTGCCAAAGACCTTTACAACTTCTTCAGTCCAGTCTTGAATGGAATCTGTAAAAGTGTTACAGTTCCTTGCTAGTCAAAACCAGTGGTTGGTTGAGGATCAGAAGTAACAAAGTAGCACCATCTACACTTAGGAAGCAAAATTAAAGCTAGCTGTGGTATGTTGTTCAAAGAACAAGGTGGAATAATAACCAGATAAAATCAATGTTAGAGTGTTGAAAATGTTTTTCTATATCTGCTATTTTCTGTTTGATATAATGTAATGACTGTTCGGTATTAGCCAAAGAAGTAGTTGTTTTCAGGAGGAAACGGTCGGTCAATGTTTCTGTGACAGTCTTTGAGTTTTCTCTTTTTCCTTTGTTTTTATTTTTAAATTGGTCGCATTTGAGAATTTGAATATACTTTCTTTCATATTTGCCAGTCTGGTTATTATTACACCGTATTTTTTGAACTAAGTACCACAGGGAGCTTTGATTTTGCTTTCTAAATGTAAATGGCGTTACTTTGTTACTTCTAATCCTCACCCAGTCATTAACTTTAACTAGCGAGGAACTGTAACCTTTTTACTGATTCTTAGAGATTGGAATTGAGACTGTATTTCTTGCTGACGAGCTATAGTAAGGATGAAATCAGATCAAGACCGACATTCTCCTAAGGAAGCAAAATCTAAGACTTGAAAATGTTTTTCTATGTCTGCTATTTTTTTTTTTTTATATAATGGTGCGGCAATCGTTCTTTTCAGGAGGGAAAAGTCGCTCGACGTTTCTGTGGCACAGTCTTTGAGTTTTTCTCTTTCTCCTTTGTTTCTATTTTTAAATGGGTTACATTTGAGAATTGAAATATACTTCCTTTTACAATATTTTTGCTGTATTTTCCGCAATATAAGTATTTCTTTGTCAATCAATATGTATCTACTCTGATCACTTTCCATTGTTTTTCCTGTCTCTTACTATTCTAGCTAATGGTTGCCTACCCATCTTTTTTGGGGCTGTTATCCTATAATTCTGTGGTCATCGCTTAAAAGAACATAAGTACAAATTTTGACATTATGGTGGGTGAAAGTTACAAATATAATTGCGTCTGTACAAAGGATACAAATTAATGAGTAATTTTAAAATTTATTAGCGTAAATAGACATATCATTTTAATAAATCAAAAGAAGCTATTTTGTTAAATATATCAAATCAAAAAAACCTATTTTTTTTAAAATTCCTCTTATGTCCTTTTAATTACTTTTTGATATTTAGCAAAGTTTTAGACAAATCTAGATTCCTCCATTATCTCACTATATTAGGCAATCCTTCAGCACAGACTTATTAAACCAATTGAGTTATGTCAAAATGTATTTAAAACATTTATAATCTGACCTCTCGCAGATCTTCATATCCTTAAAATTTTGAACTATATGTACAAAAATAAACAATTTGAACTGAATAGTTCACATGACTATAATACTGAAGTTAAAGTAATTTTCAACTGCTTTCAACCCTTTTTCCTCTTTGTCTTAATTCGTTTAGTTTTCTTGGATCTACCTAATTCCTTCATGAAAATACCAAATCCATTTTTTTACCCTTCAGATTCCCTTGCTCCCATCCTAATCGATTTGTAGCAAGGCGCCACTGCAGCCTGTGGCTTATACTACTACCATTTGAAGGTCCTATTACTTTCCCATTCAATCATTCATTCACCATGTGCAGCAAAATAACACAAAATTAGCTGCTCCCACCCTAATCCATTTGTAGC
This sequence comes from Psylliodes chrysocephalus, assembly GCA_927349885.1. Taxonomy (NCBI): domain Eukaryota; kingdom Metazoa; phylum Arthropoda; class Insecta; order Coleoptera; family Chrysomelidae; genus Psylliodes; species Psylliodes chrysocephalus. Next base: position 71,167,020 of record OV651817.1, read on the forward strand.
CTCTGGCGCTACTGCAGCCTGCAGCTTATACTGCTACCATTTGAAGGTCCTATTACTTTCCCATTCAATTATTCATTCACCACGTGCAGCAAAATAACACAAAATCAGCATACCAAGGGATTTTTTTGAGTAATTTTACACCTTTTTGAGTATATAAGTAAATCAATTTCAATATCCTTCTTTTTTTTCAATATATGTAATTATATTGTAGGCCTGATAATGGCCAGGATGGTCTAAACTAGTTGCTTTGACTAAATTGCTTTAAACTATATGTGATACAGATTTTGTGTGTTTTTTCATTCTTTAGAGTAATTGATCACATTCAAGAAAATGGATAATCATTCTTCATTGTTTCTTGTTTTATCTTTTATTGAGATGCCAAACATGGCGTATTCCACTGCACTTTGTTAGCATAACCTTTTGCTATTGATGTATTTTCCATTCTGTAGGTAATAAGTTATTTAAGTGTCAGTTAAGTTTTTAAAACTAAAATTAAAATAGTAAAACATATATTTTTGGTGAAAACAATTTTCTTTAAATTATTTTCATTGTCCTTTCGGCACCCTCATAACTACTCTTATAGTCATCTGCATTTTTTAGTGAAAGATTCCTTTTTCTTTTTCTCACAGTAAAATCACAATTCTTGTCTAAATCAGGTACAATTTCAAAGAATTCCTCCTGTACTCAATGTCTGAATGTTGCAGTTAATTTTGATTGCAAAGGGTTAATAATTAATTATCTTGTTAATTATGTTACAATTCATTTTTAAATAAATGTCAAATTTACTTACACATAGGTGTAAAATACACCTAGATGTGTAAAAATACTGTAATTTTTATATAGTCATAAATGTGTATCAAAAGTTTCACATATACAATTTTCTTGATTTTTTCCTATTTTTTATGTCAATAATTTCCAATGTAAAAAAATTTGTTTGAAAAATCTACTTTTATCAAATAAAATAATAATTGAACGTAATATAACATAGCACTGGGTTTTCAATCTAGTCAATAATTTTAATAAAGTGCAAAAATGAATCAAAAATAAAATAATTTTGAAAATCGAAGTGTCATTGTTTATGTTGTAATTAAAAAATATTCTTTAAAACAGTTAAAAAAACAATTTTAATAAGGAATTGGAATGTTCACTTTTATATTTGGCCTCCCATTTATCTTAAAAAAATTTAAATGAAAACAATTCATAGCTCCGAAAAATAATTTCATCCTGAACTATGAAAAGCAATAAAGATATTAAAATGAAATTTTCAGCGAAATTTCTTTAAATATTAGATTCAGACTAACATATCAATAGTTCTTAAAAAACTAGTTTCATATTTTTATCACTTCATATTTTAAAATTAGCCAGCATATTAAAATGCAGTCTTACCCAAAATATTTTTACAATGATTTTGTACATTTTTGCCGAATTTCAAATTGGTTGAATTATTAGTTTCAAACTAATAAAAAATTGAAAGTCTCGTCTATGAGACAATTTACTTAGAAAATGGATGCTAGCTGAAGTCTCCTATTCCTAGCAATACAAATTTCAAATCATCTTGCGTATTGAATTGTCTCTAAATATTTGCATTACTGAACACAACCATTTTGTATGATTTCATTTCATTTTAAATTGGTGAATCTTTAAAATCAACCATGGTACTTTCTGAGGCACATACGAGTACAAAACTAAACGTGAATAATCTAATTAAATTCACATTCACCCATTTCCCACTAGTACTAAAGCCACAATAATAAAATTAATATCAAAACAAAAACCTTAAAAATATACAGAGAGCGTTTGATGGGCCAACAGCACAAGTTTTTGAAAACAAAATATAAATTACATAGATCTGTTGTGTTTATATCGTTCTGTTGGCCGACAAAACGTTTCTGACTAAGGGGTAGCTCTGTAGGAAGGGGCCCGAGTGGCGCACATCTACTATATCGGTTGGATACGGGCATTGCCCTTTTGGTTGCCCGCTCCAATATTTAGTCCCGCAGTGTTTCGTCCGTCCAAACGAGGCCAAGAAAGCCGCCGACGATGCCAAGATGCGCTTCGCACACATCGACGGGGACCACCTCACGCTGCTCAACGTCTACCACGCTTTCAAACAGAGTAAGTATTACCATTTTTTTTTTTTTAGATTTGAAGTGGTCTTATCATAGATACATGGATAAACTCAAAGTGAAGCGTTTAATTGTATGTCTCGTAAAATAAGCATCCTAGGTCATTATCTTTTTATAGGGTTATTACTTTCTGCCCCTGATTAAACTTAATCATGAATAAACATTAATGTAGGCATGGATAACTTTTTTTGTAGAGGGCTGAATATTTTTTTATTTTTTGATTTACGATCCGAACAATTAAGCCAATATGATGGCTTGTATATAACAACAATAATAGTATGTGTAGAAGGCCAGCAGTGTTTTTCTTAAATTTTCACTGCCTGCTTAAAGGTTCCTTCTGGTATACAAGGTGGAGTCGTGGATTGTATTTATGACGAATCTTGTAGAATTCTTGTTGATAGGTTAATAGATTAATTGTCGTGGAATGCAGAAATTAAAGTGATTGCTTCTGCCCACTGGTTTATTTTAACTTTTTAAACTTTGTATTTTATAACCACAACATTTGAGTGATACTTTTACTGGTTTAAAATGTTTTCCTATATTGTTTTAATATTAAAAATTCGACAATTTGCGCAGAGATTGATTTTGTTGTTGCTTGTTTGCAGGCTCGAATAGTTCTCTCTGAAAAATGTATCGTCACGATTTGTTAAAAATGTATCGGTGATACGTCTTGTGATTGGTCATATAATGCTACATACTACAATTTAGAATTGCCTTTCTTTTACAATAAGTTCAATATCTGATGAAAGTCATGCTGCTATTCATAAGGTGTTTTCCAAATTAGTATCAATAATACTTTATCTGTTTTTTTAATTTTGTGTTATTCATTTTCTGTCGAAAAAAGACATTAAAAACTCTCTAACGTCTATACTTGGTCTAAAGTTTAAACAGTATTAAGGGGGTGCCTTTATTTTGATATATGAGCATGTTGTACTTGAAATTTTTAATAAGAAAAACCTTTCCATTCTTATTTGTGTTGAAATACTGTATGAGCTTAAGGTTAACTTTATTGCCTATTTACCTTATTTTGACAAGAGCCAATTTTAAATTAAAAGAAGGGATGCATGGGTAGGATTCCCCACTCCCCAAATTTTGGTTTGTTCAGGCCGAAAATTATAATATTGTTTCTTTTTTTTTATTATTTCTTTCATTTAGATGTTGGTTCTCTACTTCCAGATTGTTGAATATTTTCTTCTGATTTTCAGTATTTAATGCTGCTCCCGCTTCTGACGCTTCAATCAAGTTTTTTAGTTCTTGTTTAGTGCTTATTATTTCATGTAGAAGCTCAGTTTTATAGTTTAGTAATAGACTTCTTATTTGTTCTTCTGATGCTGTTTTTATATTTTAAATTTTTATTCAACAGGCTCTGGACTATTTTAGAAGATAATGTGAACTGATTAAGATGAAATAACATTTTTTAACAGGATATGGACACCATATAATTTTCCGCCTTGAAAGGATTCGTAACATCAGTTGAACATTATAAAAATATAACAGAGAAACCTAGTACCGTTTCACATGCGACTTACGGTCAGTGCTGACGATCAGTTGGTCTCATTAACATTCGAAAATATATAAAATATTTTCATGAATCTTCACAAAGACTTGATTATTTGGAAACAAAGGAATCTTTTATTGGCCTTTCTAAACATCTGTGTGTCCCAAAGTCGATTTTTTTCCTTCATTATGCTAATCTTTTCACGGACATTTTGCAATGGGCCCGTTCACTTTCATTTTTGAATGTGAATTAATTACATATTTATAAAGATATTAAACTCTTTTGTCTGGTGGTACTTTTCCCGTTAAGATATTTTTGCTAGAAGTAAGGGAATTCCCATAAAATTCTTTCAGTGACTCATTGCGTCAGAAAATCCCTAATTCCGTTCACGTCTCGTATCGGTTATGCTTAAAGACGGCGGGGTTGTCGGAAGTATCCCTAATATAGCATTTCTGCATTTATATATGTAATTTAAATAGTAAAATTCCATTATTTTTCTAAACATCATGAACTTATATTTTCAGATTTAAAGCTGGGAGCTTATTTTTTACTTTTTAATTAAAACAATTATTATTACTCAGGCTGAAAATTAACCAGACCATAATAAAAAAGTAGAAATTTGATTTGCAATATTTATCTGGTAAACGTGGCAACGTTGCATTTATTTCTAGAAGTGTGTGTAGACAACACTATTTAGAAGTACTTACAACGTTGTCACGTTTACCAGATACATTTTCTCAAATAAAATTTCGATCTGGTAATATTCAGCTTGAGTAATACTAATTGTTTTTATTAAAATTTAAAAAAGGTAGGGCTTCCAGCTTTATCTGAAAATATAAACACATTATTTTTAAAAAATAATATATTTTTATCATGTAAATTTCTTTAATAAATGCAGAAGAGGAATGGTGGTGCAATGATACATCCGACAACCGCGCCCTTTTAACTATTAACTGATACGAGACCTGAAGGGAATTAGGGGTTTTCTGACGCAATGAGTCACTGAAAGAATTTTATGGGAATTCCCTTACTTCTAGCAAAAATATCTTAACGGGAAAAGTACCACCAGACAAAAGAGTTTAATATCTTTATAAATATATAAATAATTCACATTCAAAAATAAAAGTGAACGGGCCCATTGACCAAACCCATGCAAGTTAGAATCAGTTAATCCTGATCATCAGTCGTTTGTGAAAGTGCTCTTAATATTCGATTAATATAGGTTTTGATCTAATTACGGACCATACAATGCAAGACACATTATAATTTTCTTTGACAAATCTAGGTATGGAAGATCCGCAATGGTGCTACGACAATTTCGTCAATTATCGTTCCTTAAAATCCGCTGACAACGTGCGGCAACAACTGTCAAGGATCATGGACAGATTCAACTTGAAAAGGACGTCCACAGACTTCACTAGCAAAGATTATTACATCAACATTAGGAAAGCGCTTGTCAACGGATTTTTCATGCAGGTTAGAAAAGTGAAGCCTTCATATACTTGATTTAATTTGTTATCCTTGCCATTCCTTTTTAAAATCACGTCCAACCATTCTTGTCTCATTCTGTTTAAGTAACACTTTTTATTTATTACATTTTCAAAACAATAAATTGGTTTAAACTGGTCAATTTTTAAAACAGTGATCCCAATTTACCCTATAAAAAGAACTAACTCATTCCCCTTTTCAGCAAGATTTCTATTATATCTCTATTTTTAAGGTTGCACATTTGGAAAGGACCGGACACTACCTTACAATTAAAGACAACCAAATAGTCCAACTACATCCATCCACGTGCCTCGATCACAAGCCAGAATGGGTAATCTACAATGAATTCGTATTGACGACCAAAAATTACATTAGGACAGTAACAGACATTAAACGTAAGTAATCAACTGTCAGTTGTCAGTTCTGATGTCTCAGTTGTCCGAAAATTATCCAATATATTCTTTATTTATTCTTTTTCAGCCGATTGGTTGTTGAAAATAGCGCCGCAGTATTACGATCTCAACAATTTCCCACAGTGCGAGGCGAAGCGACAGTTAGAAATTCTCCAGAACAGGTTAGAATCGAAACAATTCCAACAGGGATTCTAGGATTTGTTAGAATGAAGTTTTTTATATTTTAATTTACTATTAATTGACATTTATTATGCAGTGTTTGGCAAATTATTTATAATATTGACACCCTTATGTATTAATAATTATTTCATTCCATAATAAATAGTTGAGCTACAGTAATCGTGTTTATTGTCATTATGCCTTAAACATTACCTAAAAGAACTAGATTTACCTGCATATTTTGGTTGATTAGAAAACATCGGTGACTGTATTTTTGGGAGAAAATTTTAAAAATCAAATTTCCTCTTGCTAACGTCTAATGCAAACTACCGAAAAGGAAGAGGCCCAAAAATTACAAAATACCGTAATGGAAGAGGCCCAAGACTTACAAAATACCGTAAAGTAACAGGCTTGTGCTAGTTGTCTGGGAAACAGAAGAGTTGACATTGACATCTCACACGTCAAAGTCAAAACTGTCAAGTTAATGTTAAAAAATAAAAATAAATTGCGTTTTCCGCGTCTCTAAATTATGTATAAATAATAATATACGTTAATGTCTGTTCCAAAACTAATTACTATGGCCAAAATTGAAGCTTCGGTCCTTAAGAGCAAGTTTCGAGGCTGTTTGCTTGGAGCCCTAATTGGAGATTGTACAGGGGCTCCTTTTGAAGGTGACACCATCACGCATGGAGATAAACTGGTAATACAGAGATATTATGATAAGCTTGAAGATCCTACTTTTACTGGTAAGTTACGAAAATCGATAAAATATCGTTTTTGTGAGGTATCACTTGATTTCTCTAACAATGTCTTGATATTATTTTTAACGAGCTTTATTTGAAGTTCAAAGATAATTTCATGAGTACAGTATAATTTTAAAAACTCTTCTTTCGGCAATTCTTACGAACCTATTTCATCTCTAAAAGTTTTGAATTGTGAAGTTGTAGCAAATGAAAAATATGTAACAGAAATGTTTTACTTCAAGCTCCTTATAAGTCCTACACTGATGATACAGCCATGATGAAGTCGGTCGCCAAATTTTTAACAGACAAACCAGAACCAGATTATAGATTTTTGGCTCGGTTATTTGTGACAGAGTTTTTTAAAGAACCGAAACGTGGATATGGCCAAAATATTGTAGAAGTGTTTCATAAGTTGCGGAACAGTAAATTTGAGGATGTTTACAAGCCAGCAAAAGAACAGTTTATGGGTGAGTCAGTTAAGAAACTTACTCTTTGGAATATTCCTGGTGTTGTTATAGATTTGGTTCATACACCAGTAGCTTATTATTCATATTTAGTAATAAATTGTTTCTAAACTTCGGTTTGAGTTCTTTGAACTATTCTTCACTGATAAATATATGTTGTATTTCTTCCTGTAAATTATTCTTCACCGATAAATACATTGTTCAATTTCTTCCTATATATTTTTTTCTTACAATAACTTATGATTAATCAAATTATTTATATGTATATGTCAGCAATTTTAACTTTACTTAAACAAAGAAGAATATTTATAATATTTGACCACTCCCAAAATAAAAATCTATAAAATTTAAGTGGAATATTATGTTAGAATTGATTTTTGTGTACATATTACTGTATAACCTGACAACTAATCAAGTCAAGAGCAATCACATCCTGTACAATACATCATTTGAATCGGTCATTTCAAAAACCACTTCAGTCAACATTTGGCAAAATTAGTTTTATGTCATGAAAAGTCTTTTCAGGAGTACCTACACATTATTTGCAAAAATCACACCAGATCTCTAAATTGTTTGGTTCATGTAACTACTTTTTTCTTGATGGTTATACAGAGCTTTTTTGAAGTTTAGTTTGTTGTCTATTTTTATTACTCAAAGATATTTAATGTTACTTTGGGGTTTGACCAAAACATTTGATATTGTAACTGATATTTAATGACATGATTGCATAATATTAGTTGACTCTTTTTGGGATTGGGTATTAGCCTCTATTGTTTGAGACATATTTAATATTTTTTATGTACAATTACATTCTTGTTCACTGCACTAACTAATCTATGATCATGTACAACTATTGAAGTGGCATATAATTATTTGTGATATAAAAACAATAAATGTATGAACCTTGAGGGACACATTGGGAAACAGTAAATGGTTCAGATAACACATTGTTTATTTTATTTTGCTTTTTCTTCCTTCTAAATGGTTTTTAAGTAACCAGTTGAGGCGATGTGAATAATTCTGTGTAATTTATACCCTAATCTTCTGTGCCCAAATCAAATGCTTAGTTTATATCTAAGCATGGCAGCACTATTTTGAAACCTACTGTTGACCTTATTGTATTATTAAAATTGATTTTGGGATTAATTAATTGCAGCAACTTGTTTCTAAAGAGTTTTCTATTAGGGACACAATTTTTTATTGGTTAACAAACATAGAATATCGATTGTAATTATTCAAAATAAAAGTTAAAGGTTTGGCAAATATTTAAAAAGAATATCTTATAAATGACCAACTCTTGCTGCCATACAAATAGCCATTCTTTTATAAAAAAATTGCATCACGTTTTCACATAATGCTGGTTCTATCTAACCAATACCTCAAATTATTTTGGTTGTTATATCATGAATCGTTTGTGGATTGTTTTTGTAGACCTGATTTTTCATATAGACCCAAAGAAAGAAGTCCAAGAGTGTCAAATCACACGATTTTTCTGGCCATTTAACTTCACCATTTCTGGAACGTCCAGACATTTTTTCTCTCAATAAATCCATTGTGTCAGTGAATATGGGGCTTGTGCTGTCCTGTTGAAACCACATGTCCACCAGATCAATATTAAATTCAGGCCACAAAAATCCAGTTAACATCTCACATTATCAAAGACCATGACAGTTACAGCATTACCAACAGCATTTTCAAAAAGGTACAATTTAATCACACCACCAGACCAAATTCCACCCCATATGCGGCAGTTTTGTTTGTTAACCTAAACACTGGGATAAAAACATGCTTCCTCACTTCAGCTGAACCTTATGAGCCTGTAATGATAATGCAAGATTAGCCAAACAGTGGTTGGCAGAATGTTCAGTTGTTGTGAACGTCATGGAATGGACATTTTCAAATCATCTTCAACACTGTCACAAACTGCATCGATATTATCTGTGAGCAAATTGAACGGTAACGAATTGGTGTTTTTACATCCATAACAGATTCAGTTTCCTCAATTAATTTGGTCAATTATGTTGATCATAAATATCACTTAATTAAAAAAAAAACATTTTTATTAAAATCCCTTTTCATAATAAAATTGAATTATTTAAATGTTGTTAAGAATTAAAACCTCATATAAAAATGCGTTCTAAAGGGACTTATTCAGTTTCGTATACCAAGGCTAATGAATAAGATTCTTTTTTCTGTCAATCTAGGGTCTACTTATGGCTACTACCCTGCTTATGGCCACTTCTTGCTTTAAGACCTAAAAATAAACGTTTAGCAACATTGTAAACAAAAATGGTGGTTGGAAAAGGTAAATGAGCATGTGGTTACATGCTTGGGCAGGTTTGTAACTAATAAACCAAGTCCATTGGAAATCAGTAAAATAAATAGTTAGTATGTGTAATACATGCAAGCATTACTTGTTGTTTTGGCTAAGAATTTATCTGTAAACATTGGAACAAAACTTAGATTTATTACAGATATTTTTGAAAACTTACCATTCCAAAGGTAAGTAGATGTTAATTACCCAATGTATTTTGTTTTTAACATCATATTTTTTTTAAATAAAAATAAATATCAGTGTGGCCACTAGTAATGTCAAGAAATTAAGAATTCGTGAGTTATGGCCACCACAGTTATTGTATGGGTTGTGTTGGTTTTTTAGCTAAGAAGATGAAATGTCACTGGCATCTGACCTCAGTGGCAGTTTCTCAGATATAGAACCCTCAGCGATTATGCAGTTAGGCAAAACATTAAAACCGGGCGAATTTATATATTGATACAATTTAGTGCCTGTGGCAAAAGAATATCGACCGTGTATAAATATGTTGTACGCCAAACTATGGAGAATGAAATATGAATCTAGGCTTAAAACGCGCAAAGAAAAAACTACGTTTGGATATATATTGAAAATGAGATTTCCACTGTTCCCATATCTGATGTTTTAGGACTGTTAACCGAGCATTCTCTAGTAGAACAAGGTTAAAAATTGGTTATAACATTTTTAGGAAGTGTTAAGGTACCATTTGGGAAGGCGTGACCGATACCGACTTCAAGTGGAAGGCAGCAAGCAGCAAATACTATCATACTAAAAGTGATGTCGTCGGTAGCGCCTTCCCAAATGTGTTTCACTTAATTTCATATATTCAGACGTTTAGAGACCGCTTTCGGTTTCCTATGCTGTCATTTTGCACTTGAAGTCGGTCTCGGTCTCGCCTTCCAAAATGTTCATGAAAAATAAATTTCATATTTTAACAAAAATTTTAATTTATTATACCATACCTATTCTAAATCACTACTGGGTACATACATATACATAAACATGCACTTAAATAAATATTTAAAAATGCAACTTAAAAATTAGTGGCCATAAGTAGAGAACTAGTGGCGGACTGATGGCCAAAAGTAAAGAATTTCTTTCACTTCTATATAAAAAATGTAAAAAAAGAATTACATGCTTTTAACAAAGTAGATGCATATACTATAGAAAACTATATACTTCAACCTATCAAATAGTATTTCTATTTATTTTTTCTGTTAAGGTGGCCATAAGTAGTGCCATGACCCTATATTCATAGATTTGTATTATTAAAGTATGAACATTATTGTGAGAATACCGACGTAACTCAAAAAACTTCAATTCGAGATAATCCAAGTTTGAAAATTGATTTAAGAGGCTGAAACTTGAAAAGTGTCAATAGTAGTGCCACTAAAACTACGTAAGGGTCGTTATTTCTGTATAAAGAATGTACCTTTTCAATTATGTTTTCATTTGATGATTTTTGAATTGTGTTGGTATTCTCACAAATGAGCGAATTGTATAGGTATTTTTTTCTATAATGAGCTTTTCCTGCATAAATTTTTTTAAAAAAAATCCAGTTATGAACCAAATCCCTGACCATAAGTTCCAATATGTATTTGTTTATGATTGATTTCACATTATGTAGTGTCCCTTATTCTAAAATTTAAACAGGTGCCGGTTCGTACGGCAACGGTGGGGCTATGCGAATCGCCCCGGTAGCCCTTTATTTCCACGACAACTACAAAACGATGCTGGAAGTGGCAACGAACGCCACTAAATTGACACACACGAATATACTGGGCGTGAACGGAGCTTTATTGCAATCCGTGGCCATTCAACTAGCCGTTAAATGCGATCCGGAGGCCAAAATTGATCCTGAAAGATTTTGCGCGGAGTTGTACAGAAGAATGAGAAAAATCGAACGAGTCGAAGAGGATTTAGACGATATCGAGGAAGAGTAAGTTTTGTAGACACTTAGAACCGTAGATTTACTCTCTGACCTTATGGAAACTGAATTTGTGTTAAACTGTTTCAGTTTTTCATCAAACATTTATTAATATTATAATATATTATAATAAACGGGGTTTATTTAAAGTTTCAGTATTTCAGGGGTGACTGTATGAACGATTCTAACCTAAAACTTGACGCACTCTTTACAAATGAGACCAATTTGTAGCAATCTAGCACTTTCCACTTTAATCATATTAAGTGTAATTTCGGCCTAGCTTCGGCCTCCATTGTTAGGGGGCTTATAAAATTGAATAAGACTTATGTGAAGGAATGGACACTCCTTAAATAGTGGTACAAATTTTGAAAAATATTTATTGAAATAAGTAACTAAATTCATAGTTAAATACCTAAATAAATTTCAGTAGCTGTAAATACATTTCATTCGTTAAAAATAAACACTTAAATATATTTAAACAAAATTAGAAAATCTAAATATTTGACTATTAGAAACATCTAAATATATTAAAATAGTTGTAAATACTTTTAAATACAATATCTTTACTTTTAAATTAATTACAATACCTTTACTTTTAAATTAAATACAATACCTTTAAATTTTTTTAAATACCTTTAAATATTTTTAAATGCTGTTAAATACCTTTATATACTTTTAAATACAAAACCTAAATAATAAAAAAAATCTTTTTTTAATAATTTTAAACACTTTTAAATATTTTAAAATAGTCGAAGATGAGTTTGGTCATAACATAAAATACTCTTATTTCTGTTTCTATGTTCATTAAAACTTTAATCTAACCACCCCTATAAAACCTATTAAAAGGTGTGATGCAGTAAATACTTATTTTTATTTAAAATCGACTTTATTATATATTATTTCCGTAAATCTTACATATAAAGTTTAATAATTTTAAATACAGTTTAATACTTTGTGATTACAATGTGGTTAAATACATTTAAATAGCTCTAATTATATTTCAATATATATTTAAATACTAGCATTTATTTAAATTTGGCTCTAATACTTATAAATACACACATTTTTAAATACAATTAAATGTGTACAAAATTTAAAGAGTGTCCAACTCCTTTGAAACTTCCATTTCAGATGCCCATGTAGATTTTTTTCACATGTTTTACTCAGATATTCAAAATTTAAGTTACCGAGATTTACAACAATTATTTCTAACTTCTTGTCTTTCAACAACGTCTACAGGTAATTTTCCATAAATTTCGTTTGGGGGCAGAGAGAATTAATTAAACCCTACACCATTTTTAATAAAAATACCCACTTTGACCCTAAGCCAATTTGTACAGAAAGAACTTGCTGTCTGTTGGTAATTTTAGAGATGACGGTACCAGGAAGGCCTACCAAAACAAGCTGCGCGTAGTCGAAAATTTGTTACAAAAAAAACACGATGACGATTTGGACGAGGAAGTAATTTTGAATTTGGGTAACGGCATTTCCGCCTACGAATCTGTACCCACTGCCATCTATTGTTTCTTGAAGGCTCTCAATGAAATACCATCTATTCAGGTAAGGTTTCTTAAATTATCATGATTCTAAACCGAAAGTTTTTTAGTTTTTCACTTTTGAATTCAAATTTTAAAAAAAACTTGGGATAATAGTAATGTCCAGATGTTGCACATTTTCCTCCTGGCACTCTTGAAGTCGATCTCTAAAATTTGTCATCACGCTTTGACAAGTTTGTTCAGTTATGGCTTCCATTTCTGCCCAAATATTGTCTTTCCAGTCCCCTAGACTTTTAAAATATCCCCATAAAAAATTAGCATTGAGTCCAACCCAGTCTTTGGGAAGGCCAAAGAACGATTCGAAGTGATTGATGGCTCAGTCTTGTTGAAACCAGGTTTTTTGATCAAATCCTTTAAATTCTTGAAGATCAGGTGTTGAAAAATCAAGAATCGTATGTACAAAATGTTTGGAATTCACTGTTATTGTGTTGTTGCAATTGTCTTAAAAATAATAATGGACTGACAATTCCAGATGCTGAAATGTCGGCCCAAACCGCATCTTGACTAAATTTTCCTAGACCAAGCTTCCATTTAAGACTAACCTCACCTAATAACTTTTCTACAGGGACATAAAAAGTGAAAAACTAAATGAGTTATTTGATGATAATCATTGCGTTTTATATTATTTGAATATGTCTCCAAATTTATTTTAGACTGAGAACGTATTCAGAAGAACAGTGCAGTATGCAGTTTCCTTGGGCGGTGACACCGACACGATAGCATGCATGGCAGGAGCTATAGCGGGAGCGTATTTGGGAGAAGACGGCATAAATACGGCGCTGGCCAAACAGTGTGAATATTACAGAGATGTATTAGAAATAGCGGATAATCTGTACGTAGCCAAAGAGGGCCCCGGAAATTAATGATAAATATATTTGTTAATATTCTAATGGTGTTTTATATTGTGATCTGAGTATGCATTATTTTATCAGTTTTAGTGTCGTATTCAAAAATTTTACTTGATTCAACCTATTACTTAAATTAAACTATTATTTTAAATGGTTTTTTTTTATACCCTATGCCCATAATCTATATCGGTCAATCATCAGTTCAATGGATATAAAGCGCATTACATCAGGAGGCAGCACTTAAAGTGGCGTTTTAGCTAACTTTGACTAATTTTAAAAATTCATTAAAAAGACAAAGGCCCATATTTATAAACCGAACTCAGCCAAGTCGGACTTGGCTGAGTCATCCTTGAACGAAAACCGCAGAGTGCACAGCCACATATTATGTCAGTCCATACTTGGAAATGACTAGTCTGAATGGCTGTGATCAGGCGCATATTCTATGTAGTCGTAGTCGAGTATTTGTTTGCTGTGGTGTTGTCGGGTTAACTTAAAAGCTATTATTTGTTTATTTATTATTTTTATTATTTATTCCAAATAAGAAAATAAATACAAATGCAAATGAGAAACATCACAATATTAATAATATCGATGTGGTGTGACCGTTGATCCATCTTAAGGTGACCACATTGTTGGTGGATACTTTGGCCAAAGCTTCGTGATACTAGTGCTAACCCTGATAGTCCAGTCATTATAGTAAGTTCACCTCGGAATTCGAGATACCCAGCTGTAAGTCTGTAAATACTTGTATATTGACAAACTAAAAGTTGTCTCAAAACCTACATATGGTAGGGTGTACGCAACTATTAAATTTCAAGGTCACAAAAATCGTTTTTTGCGCTTTTTTTTGTAAATATCTCATTTCCTATGGGTTTTTTTGCTATTTCTATTTATTATCAATATTGTAGAATACAAAATTCTCTACAAATTTTGTTTAAAAAATAGAGGGCGGAGAGAGCGCGGTCACAGCATCACTTCAGGTCAACCGGTGCCTCCGGTCGAAAACGCTAGTTGATTAGCTATCGATAAATCAATGATTATAAATATTTGTCAATTTTTATTAACTATTATATTATATTTTATAATTTTTTTCCTAACCTATCCACTTTTTATTCAGTATTAATTTATTTAACAACACTTACCTGCCCATGTAATTGCAGAATTGTTAATGAAAATATAGGAATTATATTTGAATTTTAACCTAATTAATATTAATAACTTCTTACATGATGAAAAAAAAAAAACAAATTATGAATTAATCTTTTTATTAAAAAATATCATTCAATACTTTTATTTTTATTAAAAGTAAAAAAATGGAATAAAGGGTACCAAAACTACAATTTATAATTTTAATCATCTTCCTCTTCATCGTCGTCTTCCGGCTGCTGGTAAATTTCAAACTGGTCTTCATTATCGTCTTCAACGACATTTGTTTCAAGTTCTTCCATGATTTCGGGGTCAAAGGTTCCATCTTCATTAATGTCGCTCTGATATGGTAGAGCATTGAGAAAAGCTTGCCCATTACATTGGCCACAAGCTAAAGAGCATTGCAAGTCCGCTTTCCTGCATCCGCATCGCGAACCACAACCACTCTTGCAGTTGCAGAAAATTGTATTTAGCAAATCTTCTGGAGCAGGTGGTAAAATTGTCATGATAGGCTCCAGAAAATCGTTTCGCATTGCCCAACCCCATACCTGGTAATATTTGCAGCTTGTAATTTTTCAATTAACATATTAATGAGCATATCTTTGTTATTTCGATTTGATAAGAATTTTTCTTGAGTAACTGGTACAACCATTGTTTCATCGAAACAGACTTCATACGTTTTTGAAAGTGCAGCAGTTCTTCTCTGCTGCTCCATAGCTTTTACGTTCTTACTGTAGTCTGAATTTTTTTAAACAAAATTTGTAGAGAATTTTGTATTCTACAATATTGATAATAAATACAAATAGCAAAAAACCCATAGGAAATGAGATATTTACAAAAAAAAGCGCAAAAAACCGATTTTTGTGACATTTGACCTTGAAATTTAATAGTTGCGTACACCCTACCATATGTAGGTTTTGAGACAACTTTTAAGGTGTCAATATACAAGTATTTACAGACTTACAGCTGGGTATCTCGAATTCCAAGATTCTTACCTAATTTAAGCTTAAATAACTGGACTATGAGTAAATTCGTGATCTGTCCAGGGTTAGTAGTATTTTTGTATAGCTGAGCATGTTGCTTCCACTGATATTGTTTCTTTTGCTGCTATGAGAATACCTGTGAGCTCATTTTGAACTACATTAGCACTATTGCTCACAGCCCATTTGAGGAGCTTTGGAGCAAAACCGAATAAATCCACTATAAACGACTTTTGGAAAAACACGATTTTATAATTGCACAAAAAGTACTGATTTTTTTCGTTTGTTTTGTTAAAATAATACTATTTTTGACGTCATTAATAATATATCCTTTGCAATTATAATTTTGAAAAATAATTTTTGTTAAAAATACGACAAAAAATTAATTGTTTTACTAAAATCAAAATTCAAAACTACGCGCCCTAATGTAAGAGGAAAAACAAATCAAAATTAAAGAAGTATCTTTTACAAACTGATATTAAACTACAGCGAATGTAGATGTGTTGTTTACACCACTTTACTAGTGGATTTATTCAGTTTTACACAAAAACGTCAATTTCGACCGTGAATTTTACAAAGATTTATTCGGGTTTGCTCGGACAAGTAGTCTATAAAGATGTAATTTAACAAAGTTGAAATCCGCCGCTTACTTAATTTTCATAAAAAGTAAATTTATTCAGTTTTGCTCCAAAGCTCTTCATTTTATGTTTAGATTTAAGGATGAAGTCTATTCCACATCCTGAGACTCGTTTTATTTTAGAACCGTCGTCGGTGTAGATATGAATCGTACCTGCCACATCCGACTCTTCTATACGGCTTATGAAAGCTATACCTATCTCTAAATTCTCTATAAACTCTACACAACTATGGGGTGGTTTTACAAATTTTACACAATATTTGTGTGATTGGAATCGCAGATTATAGAAACAACAGATACATTTATTTACCTGTAAACCCGGTCATACATTCAAAGAAACGTAATGCGTAGCGATTTCATATAAGAACCGACATGCGTTTCCTGGTGCGCTGTTGACAGGCTGTATGGTTAACCCCTTTAACATTTAAAAATAGTTTTTACCTATAACTCACTAATAGCAACATGTTTTATTAATTAGTTTCGAGATAGATTGCAACACACCAAGCGTCCACACCAATTCATTTTCGTAACTAGTGCAGTGTTTCCCACTCCGAGGGATTGTGGACAGAGTTGTTGCAATATTTCCCGAAACATTTCTAATAGTGTCTCTAAATAAAATGACTTTTAACAAAACAAAAAAACGTGTACAAAGTACATTAAGGTATTTTAACTGCTTTCAGCAGACTTGATATTTTAGCATATTTTTAGACTATTATGCAGGGCATTTTTGTACCTATCGTTTTTACTTACATACATACGCCTGCTAAATAACAATTTTGCAAATAGTTAAACTATGGCACACTATTAATACGTCTGCAAATAAGATCATGGATTTTAAAAGCTTTAAACGTGACAACACCGCAATTAAAAATAACCTTGTTTTATTCATATATATCTCTTTATTTTGCTTTTTTGGAATATTTCGGCTTACAGTTTTAGTGTATGGCTAACAACATGGTTAGCGAGTGTATTTTGTCCAAAAAACTGGATAATGTGAGTGCTGAAGTGTCTTTTCATAAGTAAGGTTAGGTGATGTATTGCATTGTTCAGTGGTGTAGATTTAAGATTTTTGCCGTAATATCACATGTATTTACTGCGTTTGAATATCCACCATCCGATGCATTTTTTACATCTCGAGCGTTTGTTTATCCACATCGGACTCGCCTACTACATCTGCGTTTGTTTATCCGAGATGTAGCTGTCCACCAACAAAATGTAACCATTTTCAAATGATAAAATTTCACTTCACTTGACGTCCCGGCACTTCCGACTCGAAGAAGCCGCATCTACACACTTACAAGTTGTATTATTTTTATAGCAACTATATAACAACTTTGAGAAAAGTAGCTATTCTAGTATTCATGGTTGCTATAAAGTTGTATGTGTGGTGTAAATCAGGCTTTTAATAACTTCAGGCTCAGTATAAAGAACAATACAGTAGCGACAGATTGCGTCGGCTTCTTTGATGTCGGGGTGGTCAGATTTTCAATGACAGTTGACGTTTTTGTCGCTTATTTCTACACGGAGAAAAGTAAACTCTAAAATTGCAAATTAGCGATGTACAATTAGAAAAAAATTAAAACATGTACATATAACATTTTAATGTATTCTAGGCAAATAAATTAATCAAAATATTGTGTAACTTAAATAAATGAGTTCCGGTGAAAATATAGATGTGCCAATTTTAAAATTTTATCATTAGAATAAAATAAATTACTTTTGTATGCCATTCATTGTATGAAATGTGTCAAACAGTTTTTGGTTTCTTCCTGGAACTAATAAATTAACTCAGCACCTTATTTTTTTATTTAAAATGAGGTTATGTAGGTATCTTTTTAGAAGTGAAACAACATATAACAATAATATTTATTAAAACACACAATTACAAATTAGTAAGTTTTTAATGAATTTACAATACAAGAATTATTTTATTTCAATTTTTGTTCCTACGTACAAATTTTTGACTTCAGATGAGTTTTAGCAAATGCCTGTTGTAAGTCACCCGTTAAGCAAAATGCTGCCCAATTGCTTATATTACCTATGTATATAATTAAATACTATTAACGTCACATCATAAAAATTAGATATTTATATTTAACGATTTTATGGTTTAAAATTTGTATGGGAATGGTTATCTGCTGCGGGATTTAAATATTTAATGGCTAGAAGAATCAACAGTGACTGTCTAGAAAAATTTGTTGGGTCCATTAGGCAACAGGGTGGGAATTTAATTAATCCAACACCTGTACAATTCGAAAGGGCATTTAAAAAACGTTTTTGTCAAAATTATCTTCATTGCAATTCCATGAATTGTAATGAAGACCTGGCAAGCACTTGCTACAATTAGATGTAAAAAATATTGTCTCTCTGTATCCTGAAATAAATAAAAACACTCAAGAAGCTGTTTTTCTTCCTAATTACAGCTACAGGACAAGATATAATAGTTCAAAATCCATTTAAATATGTTTGTGGCTATTTGATCAAAAAAGCTTTAGGCATACATGGATGTGATACATTTATTAAATTTTCAAAAGAATGTGAAGATTTGGATAGTTCACAGATTTTAACATATGATTGCAAATAAAGCACTTATGGAGGCCTAAAAACTCCAAATGAAAAGTTTATTATCTATATATTTAAATTATAAAAAAATGTTATATCTATTTTTAGCAATACCTGTGTAATGTCTGGTATATCCCATAGCTTTTTTTGATATTATGAAAGAAATAGAATTTAATCATCCTTGTCCTAATTTCCCTAACGTATATATCATACAACTGTTTATAAGATTATATATATTATTGTTTAAGTGCTTAAATATTGTATAAATGAAACAAATCAAAAATTAAAAAACAGTTAAAATAATAACACCACAAAATACATTTTTTTGTTTTCTTTTTGCTACTTTACAAGAAATACATATATATTTTGATTAGATGTAGTCAATCAGAACATTTTTAATCAATGGACATAGTGAATCAAAGAACATCTAATTCATTATAATAATTTGGAGGTAGGATTTTTGATTAAGAATGTCCAAAGGTTGCACATGGTACGCTTTCAAAAATGTCTCGTTCATGTTCAATGATAGTCTCAACAGAGGAAGCACTTGGTCGATGTACTAGGGAGAAGATAGACATTTGGCTGATGACCTAGATGGATAAAAAATGTGGGAACAGCAGTAGGCAATAAACGTTTACGGTTCAACGTTTTAGAAAAAAAATTCTTCTCAAAATGTTTCTCACACAACCTGTAATTCCGATGAAGACTGTTCACATCTATGTTACTCAAATCTTCCCTATTACAAGCTCTTAACCACATGTTGGCCCTAAAATATAAAAAAGTTGATAACAAATGTTTAGATTGACGGTAGTTCAGAAATTATATATTTTTTACATTATTTTTGTTGAAATTGTAAAAATTGTCCTCAAGACATTTAAATAATAAATATTTGGTTGTCAAATAAATATTTGGTTTTCAAATATAAAAATTGAAAGTATTTTCTCAAGACATACCTTTATGGCTCCATGGGAAATGCAAAATAACTTGTCCCTTTGTCTGTTTACTCTGTTTGAGATGGACAAGGGCGATAGACACATCTCTTTTTTTTTCTGATCAGGTGCAGAAGCCATTTCAAAAATATCACACAATAAATGAAAAACTAAAATAATAAAAATGTCTCAAAATATACACTGCAAACAAACAAAAATAATGTCATATTTACATCGCATTGACACTATTGACGTTGACGTTTTTGTCGCTTATTTTCGGACATGCGCAGAAAAATATGGACACCTCATAAAAAATGATCTGTCGCTACTGTATTATTCTTTATACTGGGCTTCAGGTCCCGGTCATGGACGTCAAGTGAAATATAATTTATCATTTGGGACTTTTTATATTTTGTTGGTGGAGTGATTTGAAATTAAAAATAGGTCATAATATGTCGTAGCTGTAAACTTAAATCAATACAGGAACATTTAATATGCAATTTTATGCAGACCTCTTGATGATCTAAGAGGTGATTCCTATAGACAGCTCTCAGTGACGTTATATATCATCCAACAGACGTTTTAAAGAGCTGTAAGGCAGATCTTAAATTCCCCTGAAAGATGCACAATGAGACTATTGAGGCCTAAGTGACATGGAGGGTCACCCCTCCTTAGATATACAGATCGCAAGAAATAGTATAGCCTTGCTGAAATCTTACTTCATTCTTAAATCAAACCATTAGAGGAAATAATATATTTAGTTCTGATATCTATTATTCTATCAGTAAATATACCTTACATTAATTTCTTGGTCTATTAAAATATTTCTTATCCAGGGTCCATATTTCTTTTTTAGCAACTAGTTGTTACGCTTAACTATCAAGAATATTTGGTTGCTTCCACTTTTGTAACCACTAGTTGTTACAGATTTTACTTAGAGAATTCTGATTTTCTCAAAGTGTTAATACAACAACTGACCTTGATCATAGCTACTTGGTCAGTAGCATAACTGTATGATACAGCATAGACTGATTTAGCAATCGTGGATACTAGAATAGCTACTTGTGTCAAAGTTGTTATATACAGTTGCTATGAAAGTGGTAAGATAGCAAGTGGTTAGAAAGTTGCCAGATAACTCTAGTTACTGAATAGACCCCATAGGGTATACAGATATTTTTATATTTCACACGTGCGATAGAAATAAGTTTGTTATGACTATCTGAGTTTAGTAAAATTTTTCTATCTATAAATAATTAATGACCTATAGAGATAATAATTTCGTATAAAATAAATTTTATTATTTTCTTCTCTTGAAGATTGGTCGGAACTGACCAAATGCACCTTACAGCCAGGACCAAAATAAATATTATTAAGTTCGTCTTTTGTAGAATAAGAACGTATATCGTTTTGTCTCTACTTTGAACCTGCTCCGAAAAGTAACACATTTTCGGTGAGGAGTGGATCATTTTGCGCCAGTGATAAGTAAAAAGCAGTCACAAAACCTGCTACTGTGAAATAGCAACCCATCTCTACAGGTCGTTGAAATACCTATAATCATTGCGTTCGGTCTGCCAAGTTCCTTTAACTCCTTTAACACTTTTAACTCCAAACGACCCTTTTACCGTTAGGTTTAGTCCGATTAGTGACAGTTTAACACGCTTAAATGTCATTTAAAAGCACCCTAAAATTTGTCCCGCTCCAGCACCTGACTGACCGACCGAACTCGCCTAGTGCTGCGTTTTTGAGAATCCACATCGGATTACTATTTCTATGCATCGGATGCATTTTTTACATCTCGAGCGTTTTTTTATCCACATCGGACACATCTATCCCATTACGATTGCTGCGTTTGAGAATCCACATCGGATGCATTTTTTACATCTCGAGCGTTTTTTTATCCACATCGGACACATCTGTCCCATTACATTTACGTATACTGAACCACGTGATCAAAGATTTTTTACATCTCAGATGCATCCGATGTGGATTCTCAAACGCAGCAATTTACGTATACTGAATCACGTGATCAAAGATTTTTTACATCTCAGATGCATCGGATGTGGATTCTCAAACGCGGCATTAAATTGTAAACATAAAAATCTTTCCATATCTTGTGCAAATGAATATGGACACAATAGTAGTTTGTGCAACAAGAGTGGATATGATGGTTCAAAACGTCTCGGCGAGATATGGACAATCCATTCTACATCCCACTAACGAAAGCCTACAAATTTAAAAAATATTTTAGGTTATTAAGACAAAATAACTGATTTTAAAATAATTTATGAATTTTAATAATTTATAAAATAAAATAAACATAAAAAAGATTAGTCCCCAGCCAGGATTCAATCCCGAACTTTTCGGCGTGGAACGCAGTAGCTCTGTCCTCAATTTTAGTCTTAATACTCGTAATTAAGTTAGTTTCATTATTCAAATTTAATTTTTTTTTTTCAATTTGTGGACAAAATAAAAATGCTATTATTTATCGATTTTACATATAAATTGCTCATTCTAATGTATATTTAATTTCAATTACTAAAAAAATTTACTGGCAATTAGTTTGTCAGAATTATCACTTAAAAAATATATTTTTCTGCACCCACATGGATATTAGCTTACTATGCACAGACTACAAAACGGAAAAGTATGCTATTGCGTGCAACTGAATGAATATATTTTATATCCATTCTAGGTAGTGAGAACACTGCAAAAAATTAAATCCACCAATCACAGTTCATATATTGGACACCCAAGCACTATTTTTAAAATTTTAAATAAGTGACAATTCTGTCAAACTAATTATCAGTTTATTTTTCAGTTATTGGGATTAAATATACATTAAAATTAGTTATTTTTTTTGTAGAATCGATAAATAATAGCTTTTTATTTTTATTTGGTACACATTTTGAAAACAAATTTAAAATTTATTCAAACCATATAAAACTAAATATTAAAACTAAAATCCTAGAAGTGTCGGTGGAGGCGAGGACAGAGTGTGCCTTCTACTTCCACGCGAAAAGCCCGGGGACTAATTAAATTAAATAATTTTTTTTCATATTTACTTTATAAATTAGTAAAATTTATAATTATTTTAAAATTAGTTATTTTGTCTTAATAACCTAAAATATTTTTTTATATTTGTAGTTTCGTTAGTGGGTCGTAGAAAAAATATACTGTGCAACTCGAGTGGATTTTCCATATCACACTCAGACGATTGAGCGCTCCACCTACGGTATCATGCACAAACTTCGTCTACGTCTGATACGGCCATCATAATTATAAAATATTGTTAGGACAAGGAAAATTATTAGAAATGAATTGCTGTACTTTTGATATAATAAATAGTTGGATAGTAAACTTTTTGTGCGACTTGACAACCAAAAAACGTAAAAGTAGCATCTCTGAGCTTAGATTTGAAACAATTTGTGAAATATTAAAAACAAAATGAATTGTGTCTTTATTATTAATTTATGCAAGATATGGAACTAAGACTTTTGTTTACAAAAGTGATACACACTATGCTTTGTTTTTTCATAAGCGAAAACAGCTCAATCTAGATAATGACATGTTCTGTGGTTGCTCATTGCAATTGTTAATATTAAGAATATGATTCCAATTTAAAATTAAACTAAAATACCCTTACGGGAAGGAACTTAATAAAGTAGGCATCACCAGTGATATACACAAGTATGTAAAAATGGTAGTTCAGTTTGATTAGTGGAATTAAAATTATGTTATCACTAATTTATCCTATTTAAATTAAATAAGTTTCCATTACTCACTTATTACACTAGCTATAGACGGTCTTAGGGTCCGATTACAATAAGAACACCGCTACATCATAACTATTATTTCCAATTTCAAATATACAGGGTGTTCAATAAGTACAGTACATAAGTTCAGGAGCGTATTCTGGAGCTAAAATAAAGGTATTTTTGTCATATAAACTATGTCTCAAAAATGCTTCGTTACGGAATACAGGGTGTGAAAGTTTTATAAAAAAAATACAGTTATTTAAATATTTCCAAAACCACTTGATATTTTAATTAAATTTTTGTAGCTTTTGAGAGTTAGCAACTTTGCGTTAAAATATCTTAAGTGGTTTTGGAAATATTTAAAAAATTGTATTTTTTTATGAAACTTTCACACCCTGTATTTCCGTAATGAAGCATTTTTGAGACAGTGTATATGACAAAAATACCTTTATTTTAGCTCCAGAAGTTATGTACCGTACTTATCGAACACCCTGTATATCATCTATAACTATCAATAAATAAAATGTGAGTTGTTTGGTTTAAAAATATTATTCTTACATTTTTATAATATTAACATGTCACTAATCCACCAGTAGGCGACGATAGCCAATGAATTGCTCCACCAATTGATGACTTAGCTGTGTTCATCTTATTGTAATCAGAACATACTAAAAATTATTCATTTTTCTTAGTGCCTGCTACACGTCAGTTTTGTTAGCACATTACAGAGGTATGCATTTGGAATCCATTTAATAGAGCCAATAATTAAAGATCAATTATTTCTTTTAAAGTGTCTTATTTTTTACCCTGTTGTGCCATACCTACTACTTTTTGAAAAACACAATTTAATCAAATTCATCATTTTAAGGATATAATAAAACTATATTGCTCTCTACTAAATAATTTTGAGTAATTTAATCAAAAACAATATTAAATATTTAAAAAATAAAAATTATATACACAATATAAAATGCAACTATTGTTTGGCATTGATAATTTGAATAAATTCTGGTTTCAAGGAAGCCCCACCAACCAAAAAACCATCAATATCAGGCTGAGAGGCCAGCTCTTTGGCATTGGCAGCAGTAACGGATCCACCATACTGAATTCTTACTTGCTTGGCTACATTTCCATCAATTTGTGTAGCTATGTACAATCTTAGTGCTTTGTGTACATCCTGGGCTTGTTGTGGGGAAGCTGTCTTACCAGTTCCAATAGCCCAGACAGGTTCATAAGCAATTACGACATGCTTCCAATCTTTGATCTTACAAGCGATGGCCTGGATTTGTCTGAATACCACTTCTTCAGTTTTACCAGCCTCTCTCTCCTGTAATGTTTCTCCAATGCAGGCAATGACTTTTAGACCATTCTGTAGAGCAAACGCCACCTTTTCAGCTACCAGTAGGTCAGATTCACCAAAAATTGCTCGTCTTTCAGAGTGCCCCAAGATCACCCACTTCACGCCAATGTCTTTGAGCATAGGTGGTGAGATTTCGCCAGTGTAGGCACCGTTTAAGGCCTTGTAGCAATTCTGTGCTGCTACTTCAACAGTTTGTGGAACACTTTTGGCTACATACTCCAGATAAGGCGCTGGAACTCCAACTATAACCTCTGTAAAGTCATTAATAGGGCCTTTTCTTAGGAAGCCTAGGATTTCGTCGATTTGAGATTTGGTGCCGTTCATTTTCCAGTTACCTCCGACGACAAATGTTCGGGGACATGTTGATGGACAGGTCATCTTGATTGTAGTGTGTAGGTGTCTAAAAAATATATAACTTATTTTACACATTTATTTTTTCCAGTTCTATTTTAATATGATTGTGATTTCCTACGAAACTAACCCTGCTAGGGATTATTTAATAAAAGGTAATAATATTTTATGTGTGCTGTGACAAGTGTTTACATAATTTTATACATACTTTTGTTTTTTTTTAATTATGTATCCGTTAATAAAGTTATTTATAATATAATTATAACATTAGCTAAACTAAACTATTTTACCTACCTTCAATTTTGAACTGCAGAAATTTTAAAGCCGAATAAAGGTCGTTCGGAGGTCGTCAAATAAAAATTCCGACTCTCCCTTTCACAGAAATTTTGAAACGACAGATGACACTGGCACTGTTGACAGGTATTCTACTGCAAGGAATAACTATTAATAACAGGATAGCTTACTTCCAAATATGCGTTTTTAAGTTGAAAATATCTATATTACGAGTGTTTCCAAGTACCATGAAACAAAAAGCAGGTATGATACTTAGGACCATAGATCTTAGGACCGATTCAACCGTTGTGTTAAACGAAATTTAAAATTACATTTTTACATTAACGTCATTTTAATCTCCGTTTAACACAACGGTGGAATCGGTCCTTAGCCAACGAAATCTCGTCGAGTTCGCGCATGACGTATGTGGTGTGGAATATGGTTATCATGTTATTCGATTGGCCATGAGCAGATTAAAATTTATTTTCGCGCGTTGTTTTCGATCAGTTGGTAGGTCAAATTCGTAAAAGCCACGCCTTCCACCACATTACGTCACCGTGACGTATAGTATCAATCTGCGTAATATAATTTTTTATACTTAGTCACGCCGTGACTTAGTTATATCATATAGTATAGTACAATCTGCTCTATCACTTTTTTGTCATTTGACTTATCTAATTAAATATGTACATGAACCAGGAAAAAGCAAAAATAATGTAAGTAGTTACTTTAAAATTCTTGTTAATAATTTTTTAAAAAGTAATATCTAAGATCTATATTTAAAAATTATTAACAATTTAATCATCAAATTGATTTTACTATTAAAATGGGTATTACAACAATCAAAATAGAAATTAGACGTCTGATACAATCGACAGCTTATGTAGAAAGTAGATATATTCACACACGAGTGGCAAGCGATCTCGAAAAACTAAATAAGACAATATACTTGAGGCATATGAGTCAAGCTGTCCCATTCAAACAAATAGAACAAGTAGGGATGCTCCTTGGTGCAACCCTAATCACTCAAACTTACGATTCGAAGTGCGGAAGCTCTATGATAGGGGCCAAGCACAGCGGAGATTGGCAGATATACACTGAGACATTTACCACCTACAACAAAGAAATCAGGAAAGCTAAAAATGTAATAGCTTCAGGAAATTCTGCGAGGAGATTAACTCTACACCTTCGGCATCGAGACTGCACAAAGTCCTGGCAAAAGGGAGAGTTGATAGATGTATGGCGTTAAAGAAACCAAATAGAAGCTTCACGGAGAGTCAGGAGGAAAAAACTCGCCTCTTACTCGAAAATCACTTGACTGGGATCATACCTTTTCTAAGAAGAGACACAACTAAGGTAAGCAGACCCTCAAGAGAGGCCCTGCTTCGGCAAACACAGAAAGAATTACGTACCACACATAATCCGGATATCCCGGAGCAGTGTGGAACTGGGATATGTAACAGATTCATGGAGAAGGGCTAGAGCCACCTTAGGATACCAAACATCCTAAATCCTTCCGACACTCGAGATATTGATGAAAATATTAAATAGTAACTGGCCCAGAATGGAACCCTGAGGGACTCCAGATGTTGTTGAAAAATTGACAGACTTAAATCCATTAAGCTGTACAAACTGAGTACGATTTACTAAATAGCACTGAAAGAGATTTATCAAAGGGGAGGAAAACCCAAACCCTGTAAGTTTTCCAAGATGAATATCGTGGTCAAGTCTGTCAAATGCCTTGAAGAAATCTGTGTAGATGACATCCATATTTGGGCGCGTTTATCAATAGATTCAGCAATGTATTGTGTGACGGTAACCAGGTTGGTTACTGTTGAGCGACCATAAATCTATGTTGATTGATATCATTTTACTAACATAATGATATAAGGTCCTTTCCAATAAAATTGCATATTATTGATATATTGGTCTGTAATTGGTTATATCTCTTTTATCCCCCTTTTTGAAAACTGGACATACTTTTGAGGTCTTCCAAATATCTGGAACAGTTGATGTCCTAAGGCATATATTTATATATCGGGTCGATGGTGTAGCGGTCTATCGCGCTTATATTCATTTATAGGCGAGTTTATGAGTCCGAGACTGCTGGGCTTCGAATCCCAGACCAGACCATTTTAATTAAATTGCATGGTTCGGTTTAGGATTTGATGTGTGCCGTATTAATGGAAATTCAATTTCTGTTGATATGACATGCAGATTATAAAATCGCCATACATTATCGTCTCGATGATGGTGGGTGAGGTTTTCCGGGTTTTCCTCACCTGTAAGTCAAATGGCACCATCAATCATCCTTAAGTCGCCCCGGAGCGCCACGGCAAATAATAATAATAGCCGTCCCTTCCCCTACACAAGTCGTTCAGTCGACTTCAGGGGTTGAAATTCACTCGTCAGGGGGTGAATTAGGGAGAGTATTATTATTATTATATTATATTATAAGGGTGGCTAACGGAGGAGCAAGTTGAAAGGCACACAATCCTTTAAAATAAAAGCTGGAATATGGTCTGAACCAGTTGTCTTTTTAGGTTTAATAGACTTTTAGAGCTTTATATACCTCTTTTTCGGTAAAACTATTGACATTTAGGAACGGAACATTGAGTCGTGAATTTGAATTAGCAATAAACGGGCTAGAGGTAATATATGACTGTTTGAAGAAGTCAGCAAATCCATTAAAAATATCTAATGGAGTTTTTAGTGAATTGTTGTCATAAGACATTGTTTAAGGAGGTCCTTTCGACACCAATGTTAAATAAAAAATATTAGATTATGACTAAAATTAATTTTTTTCTAATAGTTGAAGTCCTTATTTATCTAATAGTGAACTTTTATCTACACCTTACCGTGCAAATTTTTGAGAAAAAAAAAATTAAAAATGTGAGTATTTGTACAGTGTCTTACGAGAAAGTAAGACTTCAACAACAATTTTCGAATTATAATTAAGTATACTATTATTTATTGATTAGATGGAGTAGAAAAAACTAAAAATAAGGTTTTTGAAATATTTAGGTTTTGTTTTTTACAATAAAATATATAGGTTACCGTGGAATTTATTGAGAAATTAATATTAAAAAATCATAAAAAATTAACTAGGTTACTTGTTTTTTTTTTAATATGAATTTGTCAATAAATTCCACGGTAACCTATATATTTTATTGTAAAAAACAAAACCTAAATATTTCAAAAACCTTATTTTTAGATATTTTCTACTCCTTCTTATCAATAAATAATAGTATAATTCGAGAATTGTTGTTGAGGTCTTACTTTCTCGTAAGACACTACAAATACTCACATTTAAAAAAAAAAAAAATTCTCAAAAATTTGCACGGTAAGGTATAGTTAAAAGTTCACTATTAGATAAATAAGGACTTCAATTATTAGAAAAAAAAATTAATTTTAGTCATAATCTAATATTTTTTATTTAACATTGGTGGCGAAAGGGGTGGCGAAAGGACCTCCTTAAGGGGATTTGGATTGTGATTTCTTACTATTTATAAATGGCCAAAATTTACTTGGATTACTATATATCTCTTGTTCAGTCTCTTTAATATATGCTCTGTAAGAAATCTCTAGTCCTAATTTTAAAGCAGCTCTTGTGCGTTTGAAGTCTTCAAAGGCTTCTAAATCATTTTCTCGTTTGTATTTTTTCCACGTATTAGTTTTGACGCCTAACTGATTGATTATTTCTCTATTAAACCATGCTGGATATTTGTTCTGATGCTTGCAGGAATATTTGGGACAACATTTATCAAAAATATTATATAATTTTCCATAAAAGCATGTACAAGCGTCTTCTGTATTATTAAAGGCTTCTAAAATGGTCCAGTCAATACTGGAAATTAAATTGTACATTAGTGGACAATTGGCATTTTTGAAATTATAACAGTTTTTTACTTCCAAGTAACAAGTGATGTCCAGAGCAGGATGATGTTTATCTCTTCCACTACAAATGGATCAAGCGATTTTTCTACTAGACATTTATCATTAAAGAAGATTAGATCTAATAGCCTATTATTATTATTAAAGATAAAGTTAGACTGAGATAAATTAAAAAGTTGAGAGAAGTCATTGGTTATTGAAATTTGTTTGTTACTTTTGCCGTTACTAAGATATTCTGCATAGTTGCTGATATTAAAATAACCGATAACTAACAAGAAACTGTTATAATAATAAATTTAAGGAACACAAAGCTTCAAAAAAATGTTCAAATTCAGTATGGGACGTTTGTGGTGGAATATATATATTTATTAAAAACAAATGAGATGACATGGTTATTTTTACTAGAACTATATCAACATATAGAAATGTAGGAAAATAATATTCATTTAAATTTACTTGTTCAGAAATAATATCACGTACTCGAATTACTAGACCGCCACCTCTAGTCAAGAGTTTTGCAAAAAATTCCGAATTATTGACTGATGAGTCAAGCCAAGTTTCACAAAAACAGTACCATCGCTTTGAGCTATCGTATTAAATATCAGATTAGTTTTTGTTTTTAATCCTCTGGTATTCTGATAAAATATAGATAAACTTTCTGACCTCATTTTAGTATCTGGTTTTACCTGTGGAACATGTAGTATGCGAAATATTTGATTGCTAAATTGTGACAAATAACTTATCTTTAAATTTTTTATACATCTGGGAATATGCTGTACGTTTTTCTTTTCCCCAAACCACATGATTAATATCGACATTCTTGTTGGTTAGTTTCGCACAATTGGAGCATTTTTTGACGCTAGACTTACAATCCTTCAATTCATGTGCTTCTCCACATAGAGGACAGGAAACAGCCTTATTGTGAGGAAGTGAGAAAATTCATTGCATTTATAACAGCGACAGCGGAATAGTTCAACAGCATCATATACCTAGACTACGCAACTATCATATCCGACAAATAGGTTTCCTGAATTCAATGCACGCTCATATACCGCCTTATAAATACTGTGAAAATAAAACTCAAGTAGCTTTGTAACAATATTTATTTTGGAAAATAATTGTGAAAAGAAATGTTTTCAATAAAGACGTGACCATCAATAATAAAAGTACAACGATAGATTAAACAAATTCATCTTCATAAGACGTTTTTTTTTTATAAACAATTAAAATATTTCAATAGTTCTATCTAAAAGTTTTTTCTATACAAGTATAATATTAACAGTCGTTTTTATCAATGTAGTATAGAATTCGATGATGATACTATACATATAGGTATCTATACATATAAACATATTTTTTATAAATAATTTAAACTGCTGTTCGGAAGCTTAAAAATCAAGAAAAGGAACTCTTAAAAAGGGTACTCGTATTTATTAGTTCATATTATTAGATATACGTATATGTCAAAATAAAGTTTAAGGATTTATTTTTCAAGGCTCTTTTGAGGTAACGTATTTACGCATTTTTTGATCTTTAACTCTGTTATTTAATATTTAACAATTAAAAAAAAAGTTTCATACATTATTATTTTTCTTAATTTACATTTATAAATATTTATAATTGCAAATTATTCTTATTCCTGCTTCATTTTCTATTAGTTGATTCAGTTATTATAAAAGTAGAAAATTTGTAGAAATTTCAAATGATTTATAACTTTAATAAAATTATACATATTGTATGTATACACTGGATTAAAAGAGGTTCTAAATAACTATTTAGTTGTACAATTTTCTCGAAGCAAGATAAAAATAAGTAGCTAAATAAGTACCTATAGCGCCTGAACAGCAGTTCATTTTAAGGTTAGTTTTTTGACCGAATACAACACTGCTAAATAGTAAATTTTGACATCTAAGCAAGTTTTGAAGAAAATTGTTCCTGAAGATGGCTTTAAAATGGTCGAAACTTTTTGAATTACACCCATATGTAACTATACATCCAACTATACCTAGCTATTTAACTAATAGGAAAATCTTCATTTTCCTGTATACACAATACACATTCAGTTTTTCGGATTATGTTTAATCAATTTAAACAAACTAACCTTAAAATGTTTAAATCTCTTTCATTTTTTTTTAAACAATGATTGAGGAAGAACAGGGAATTTCTAAGCGAAATTATCATTCTACATCTATATATCTAGATAATCCAAATTTAACAAACATAATTAGGTATGTAGTGTAGAAGATACACAAATATTTTACAATATGTAATAAACATTTAATTTGTTTCAACATTATTATTTACAGAGTGCACAAAAAATAAATAAAAATTTGTGCCGGAAACCCTACTCCTAGCAAATGTACAGAGGGTTTTTTAAAATAAATTAGTGTATATATTTATTTTAAATAATAGGTAATAGTAATCACAATAAGTAGTTCTTAAATTATGTTTTTACATTATTGTTATTCAGATTATGGTGCTTTCACTGTGTCATATATCGCCTCATTTATTTAACATTTTTAAAAATTGACGTGTTTCCGTATCATTTATTTAAATAGTTTTAATATAAATATACAGAGGCCGTTTTTATCATTGAAATTAACTTGTACTTTCTTAGAATTTAATTAAAAACAAATTGACGAGTCATACGTGTGCATTTTAAAGTTTTATGACATGTTCCTTTAAAAACATTAAGTACCTATTTCTGATTCCAAAATTACTAATAATACCTAAGATTTTAGACTAGAACTGTATAATATAAAAGGTTCAACAAATGCAAATAGTTTCCCCATAGTAGAAAACACCATACTTTAAATGAAAATGGTTTTTTGTTGTAGGCCTTACTTGTTAACTAAAGCTAATACTTAATATATAATTTGGAAAATATTAGTAGACAATTTTTGTGAACCCTGTATACATTACTTAATATTAACACTTCGTACACATATAACAGTTTATAAAAATACATTTGGATAAGAAAATTTTGAAAATTACATTTCAAAAAGATTCCAAAAAAATTATTAAAAATTTTCGAATTGATTTATTTTGGTTAATTAGGTACATTTTGATTAGTATTTTTGGAAATCTTTTTGGAAATTTTAATTTCAAAATTCAGGCGGACATTGACAGCAGACTACTGCCAATACAGAATGTAAATACTTTTTTCACAACGTTCAAAAAATATCTTCAAGCTGTTTTCCATTTGAATGTAAAGAATTAATTTTTTATTCATAGATTCATAAGATTTGTGAGTTACGTTATATTTCAACAGTTTCTTTGCTGTGTTTAGTTCCCAACTCTAACTTGCCGTCAAATACTTGTTTGTTGGTGATTTATTTTACTAAAAGGACTTACGTTTTTCAAATTATAAAAAAACAAATATTCTAGTAAAATTGACCGAATGTATATATCTACTCAATTACTATGATTAAATCTTGTGAAAACGAAAACAGACAATTGCCGTGATAAAATAAATTTCTATTCAAATAATAGTTTTGAAAATAATCGTAGTTTTAAATTCTCTCTAGTTAATCAGGACACGATTCTCCATGCCATAAATTCGATTATATCCAATGCTAGTGGTAATGATGGTATCTCACTCCATATGTTAAAGTTATGCTTACCTACAATTCTTGACCATAAAACTCATATAATTGACTGTTGTTTAGAAAGTGGTTACTTTCTAAAGGCCTGGCGTGAATCCATAGTCCGTCAGATTCCCAAAAAATCCAATTGTAAACAGTTCCAAGATTTAAGACCCATTAGCTTATTATCTGTAATCTCTAAAATCCTTGAGAGAGTTGTATTTAATCAGCTATATGATTAACAGTAAATGCAATTCTTCGTATTGAGCAATCTGGTTTTAGAAAAGCCCATAGCACCAGCATAGCTATGTTAAACCTTATTACCGATAATGTCATTAGTGCTCTGACAAAAAACTAGTTATATTAATTACTTTGGACTATTCAAAAGCTTTTGACCTTATAAACCATGAGTTACTCATTGCAAAACTCAAATATTATGGATGCAATGACCTTGTTTTATCTTTTTTTAAGTCGTATCTTTGGAAACGTTCACAGCGTGTACGCACTGACGGAAAACTATCCATCTCTAAAGCCATTATCTCAGGTGTTCCTCAAGGGTTCATTTTGGGTCCCTTACTGTTTCTTGTATACACGTTTGACTTGCCGAAGGTTCCAAAAAACAGTCAAATATAACTTTATGCTGATACCCAGCTCTTACATTATTTTCCAACTTCAAACACCACGGACTCAAATATTAATATCAATCAGGACTTAAAATTAATCTCTCAATATTCTAAAGAACATAATTTATCTTTAAATCCTACCAAAACGACGGCAGTTCTTTTTTGTAATAAAAATAAATATATTAATACCGAATGTTTATTGAAACTTGAATTAGGAGTTAAGCTAAGCATATCAAATGAAGCCAAAAATTTAGGCTTGATGGTTGACCAGTCTCTTAGATTTAAAAGCCATATAAAAAATTTGATTCAATCATGTTACATAAAATTGCGGTTTGCTGTATGTGAACAAATACATTCTCAATTTTAAAATGCGCAAAAAACTCATCGAATCCTTAGTATTATCACGCTTGAATTATTGTTTACTCATTTATTATCCATGTCTAGATCAAGCATCCAGGAAGCAGTTACAAGGTATCCAAAATGGCTGCTGCAGGTTTATTTACAATTTGAGGAAGTTTGATCACATATCTGCCTATTTCACACAACTTAAGTGGTTAAAACATGAAAATTTATTTCAATTGAACTTTATTACCTTTTTATATAGATTGTTAAAAACGAAAACGCCCATTTATCTGTTTGAAAAATTAATATTTAGAAATTCAGTTTATGATCGAAATATTAGGCATAATACTCTTATAATGCCTCAGCACTATTCTTGTATGTTTGAAAGATCTTTCTCATATAATACCGGTAAATTACATAATAGGTTTTACCACTTAAATTGGAATGCCTCTCTAAATATTTTTAAGCTAAACATAAAAGAAAACCTACTTTTTGTTTAAAGAATGTTGTTTTCTTCTGATTGTTTTTTAATATGTATTTATATTTATACCAAAGAAGGTTAAGAGTTAAAGAGTAGCTTGCTAGATAATCTTCGCCTTCTTTGGGCAAATGTTGTATATTTGTCAAATAAAGACATAATAAATAAATAAAAACTACTAACTAAAAATGACGTTAAGCAAGTTACTGACTTGTTTCTACCCATTGAGCACACATTATTTCAGAAGTGTTTCAGAAATATTTCAAACGTTTCAAACATATAACATTTCAAGCATAACTTTCTGAAATATTTCTGAAATATTATAGTTAAATATTTTACTGAAAATTCCACACCTGTAATTTTGAACCAATCAAAATACGTGTTTTTGACAGATCACCATGGCAACGGAGGTATTTTAGTGGACATTTTTTTCTCGTGGGGTACCCAACAGCGAATTATACTGGAAATTTTTTGACGTTTACAATAACAGACCATTTTTGACAGACTGGTTTTTATTTGTTCACATAATAGGTTTAGTTTTGATACATTTTAGTTACAATGCTAAGGTGTTTTCTATATTCTTCGGCCACTTCTTTTCTTCTTAATGGCGAAAATGCAGGACTTTGGATGCTTTGAATTATGTGTCTATGTCTAATAAAATATATATAATATTTAGACACTAATTTATTCACCTTTTTCCCATTCAGCACTTTGAATTTTGCGTAGTTTAGGTGCAAATATTCGTGGACAATTCGGAACAAATTTTCGTTTTTCAAGTTGGAGCCACAATCCTCTATTAATCCGAGTAAGTAAGTCATGGTGCAATGATTGATCATTACATCAGACAATTTCACGCATATTTTGCATAGCGTATGATTTTCAAATCGATTCATTTTTAAACAAATAGGTAATTTTGTTGGTTATTTAATGTTTTGAACTGTCAAAATACAATGATCACAGCCTCCTACGATTGATGCTTGCTGACGCTGGTTATGAATTTCATACCATTTTAAAGCGCTCATAACGCATGTTAATAAAAACGCAGAAAAACAATTTTCTACCACTTGTAGTTATTCAAAACTTACGTAAAATTAAAGAATATACTATTTTCTATTTTCAAATGGTATTCCCATGCAACTACAATGAGTAGAAATAAGCAATTTGAAGGCCTAAATAATTGCAGCGAAACATTTTTTTACGTCGGGCCGCTTGACAACTTCAAAACTGAAATTATAATCGAGGTTAGGGTCTCACTTAGTTACCATGACAACTCAACAATCAAGGCGACAACACCTTTTATGTTTCACTGGTGACTTGGAGAAAATAATTTGCATTGTTGAGAAACGAAAAATAAATTTTAAAAATATTTAATTTTCAACCATAATTCGGCGTGGAATTTTCTTACCGAATACCACGCGAGGTCAAATTAATATCAGGAAATTTTTTGACCTCTAGTGGTATTACTAGTGAAAATTTTTCTGAAACATGGAATACATGTTACACAAAAGGTTACTAAATAGGTTATGTTGTAAAAGGCCAACAATTAATGAAGAATTTCTAATTAGGCATTCCAACGACCTGTCAAACAATAGGTGCCAGTGGGAAATTCTTGTATATTTAAGGGGGTAGCGACATAGTCTTGCAACTTGGACGCTATTTTTATTCGAAGTAGTACTCGCCAAGCCTGCCAATTTATGAAGAAATGTATAGGTGGGTTTTTTAAATATTATTTTTATTGTGTTTGACATAAAATATTTAAATTATAATCCATTATTCATGATTTTACGTAAAGTAGATAGAATACACCATATGTCGCCACCCTTAGATATACCAAACCTGCCCACTGGTAATTCATTTGATTGGAATACCTAATTTGTAAATAGAAGTTGGGATTTGTAGTTATTCTATTTCATCATGTCCCTGTCCAGCCACCAGCTAGAAACAAGCCTATATTCATTCTAAATAATTATAGATTTGAGTTGTTGGTTTTTGATATTCAAGCGTTGTGAACTTGTTATATGGGAAGCAGAATATGTCTTTAGAAATTAAGGTGAGAACTACATAAATAATGCTTGCTTAGGTGGATCTTCATGTTTTGTTTAGACATGAGTATTGTATAATTATATTTAATTTAAAACAATATTAATAAAACTATTGTTAATCAAATAATTTGTATAAATCCTTTTTAATTACCGATATTTTGTTTCAAATTAGTGCATTTAAAGGAATTGGTGGAAATGAAGCAATTTGCAAGCTTTGGGGCTGTGCCAGTAAAAATAACATCCAATTTATTCAACGTTTCCAGAATAAAGTATTAAGAAACATCGTCGATGCATCCTGGTACTGCCGTAATACTGATCTTCACAGGGACCTTAAAGTGGAGACTGTTAAAAATACAATACAAAAATTTGCCAGTAGTCACCAACAATGACTGCCTTATAAAATATTCTTTAAAACATATTTATTTATTTGTTTGTTTAAGAATCAATGTTTAAGTTTTGTGCATTTTAAATAAATACGTATTATTTTTTAAAGGCCTTTTTTTTGTCTAATAATATATTTAATAAAAAAAACTAGAATACATTTCTGAAATATTACTATTTAATATTTCTAAAAGATTTCAAATTTTCATTTCAGAAATAATACTGTGAAATATTATGTTTACAGGACATTTTTACGTTTCAGGCATTTTTCAGAAATTTTTCTGGGATGTATCGTAATATTTATACAACATTGCAAATGTTTCAATGTAACATTGTTGAAATATTTCCGAAATGTGTTCGTTCTGTATGGGTAAGCGATCGAAATGCATCGCTCTGCTTGTTCTACTGTATATAAAATACGGGGCTTGATATTTATTTTATCTTTCCTATCTTTTCATATTTAAAATTGCCTTAAAACAAACTTTGAACAAACCATTTTTTCAACTCGTAATAGAACAAGTATTAGAACATTTTGAGTGCATGTTACAAACATTATGCGTCCTTTCCAGAGCGAATGGATCTGATAAATGGTGATGTTAAAAACTTTTTTAATTAACTAATTAAAAGTTCATCTCATTTATTCATTGTCCATTTTTTCCCGATGATATTAAATTAAAATGAACATTTCGTCAGGTGTTCCGAAGAAAAATCGTTTGAGAAGGAAATAGATGGGAAGACAGGATAAAACTTCGTTTCGGGTAAAATGTAGGACATTAGCCGCTAAATCTAAACGATAAAATTAGCAGCAGGATCGGAAGCGGAATTGATGGATGTCTATTTAGAACCGCAGGGAGTGCGTCATACTAGCCCACGATTAAATATTTCCTGTTAAATATTAGAGATTGGCCACATAAGTCACCGCAAGACCTCATACTAAATCCTGCACGTCGGCCGTGACATAAACAGAACACACACACAAGTGATTATCCCTCTGACTTTGATTTGCTTTACTAATGTTTGTGTTTGTCCTGCTGAATAGCAGGATTCCGATCGTGTTTATCGGATTATAGAATCACAGAAACTCTGGTTGATGTTGAAACATTTTGTTGAAGAGCAGCAGTTTTCAAAAGAACGAGGTGATAAATGGAAATGTGAAATTTAAGGGATGCGACATGGACCTATTTTTAAAAACTTGATTTGTTGAAAAGTATTGAAATGCACAGGGTGACAAAATATAATAAAATATTATTTATTTATTTATTTATTTATCCGACTTAGAATCGATTCTTCGGACTTGTAACTCAGAAATATCGATTTTTCCGACTTAGAACACGAAAAAATCCATTTTCTAATTTATAACTAAGAACAATAGATTATTCAAAACTTATTATTTTTCCGACTTTTCATTTTTGGATCACAGGACCTAAATAAATGCAACCTTCTATAATGATTCCGGTACCCGATATTTTTAAGATTTTTACAAAATGCTTTTGAAAAATTATTCAGTATATTACCAGAGACATTATTTAAAAATAACGTGGGTATACAAGAACGAGCAGTACTTACTTACGCGACATATATCAGAAAACCGACATATCTTTTCCTGACTGTTTAAGAAAGTTCGACTTCATTAAACATATTATTGAAATGAAGGAAAGTGAAGTGAAAAAAATTGTTTGAGATCCGAAAAAACTGAAATGAACGAATACTCCCGAATTCCTCCTACGAAATTATGAAAAATTATGAAAACAAACAAAAAAAAATGAAAAAGCTCAGAATTAAAGAAAGAAAAATGAGTGCTGGAATCTTCAGACGTATCCGTCCATGCTCTTACCAGTTGATCTATCCAAGCACATGGCTTCGACATCTGAACTCGTAGATTTGTGGTCAATCAGATTCCGACTCTCGTCAGCGCACACAAATTCTGAGCCCATCTTAATGCCACATTGGCATGCGGTGACATTTTTGGAACGGGATTGTATAAAAATACAGCAGGCTAGTAAGCACAGCGCCGCAGGCGAAATTTTTTCGCGGCGCTTTCACCATTTTGTCAATATCTTGCTTTTTTCCTCAGTACTACGGATATTCGAGATTGAGATTTTTGAAGTGTTACTATTACTTTATTACTTAGTTTAGTACTAGAAGCTATAAAAAAAACTACCATTGAAAAGCTTCCTTGGTTTATTTAAACGTAAAAAAACATTTTACTGAAGTTTTTTTTTTTATTTTTTCCACCATTTTTCACACAGTTGACACAGCAGTTGACATTTATTTATACTATCCTCAATAGTTGCAAATTTGTCTATAACATCGTCGTAAAATTTTGGACTTTCTGATAACTGTTTAACAAGCTGTTTTTCAATGGATATTAGGGCTAAATTAGAGAGTATTTCTTAACATTGTTGAATTTCGTATAAAACTTTTAATGCGCTTTAAAGCTAAAAAACTTCGCTCAACTGACGCACTTGTGACTGGGATGGTTAGTACTAATTCACACAACCTGACGACTTCACATAGGGACTTATTTAAACCAGTTGTTATAAGAAAATTTAACACATTGATGGGCGTCTTTTCATCACTAATTTTAGTTGTTTCATAAACAACACTTAACTGGGACTTTAATGCTGGAATATCGAAAAAATTTCCATAATTTAATTTTAGTGAATTAAAAGCTTCCGATGGAAATTTTGATGAATCGTAGTTACTAATATTAAAATTGCACAATTTAACAAATTTTAATTCGTTAAAGTTTTGAAATCGAAAGTTCATTTGTTGTAAAATATTATCAAAAATTTCGGCTTATAATCGACGATAAGAGGTCTCTCTGTCGTCGACATTATCAATTCTAATTCTCTTTCTTTCAGGTTCTAAGCCTATGTTTTGAGTCTTATTCCAAAAGTGTTCAAACTGATCTCGTTTTTTATTCATTTTATTTTTAAAATCATCAATTTGTTTAATGCAAAAGCCAATGTCATTTGACTTTGTCTGTAAAATGTCGAATAAAATGTCAGTAAAAGGGAAAATCTCTGCAAAAAATTGAAATAAATTTTTTTTTTGAGCCAATGCAAATACCCTTTAGCGGCAGTAACAGTTTCAGCATCCCATGTTTCTTTATTATCCCAAACGTCTTGAAAAAGGTGTATCAAAGAATCACGGTATTGAAATACTGTTTGCACTAAACGTCCATTGTAGTTCCATCGCGTCGGAGCAACTTTTGGAAACCTTTTATGAACGTGAATGTCCAAAGCGCGAGTTCTTTTCGATGACTTTGAAAAGAAGGAAGTCAAACCACTGAGCGTCGAAAAGAAAACTTTAATATTATCCATGCTTCGCGATAAAACCAAATGAAGTCTATGTGCTATACACAGTGAACGAAAATTGCATGTTAAACTTATCTTTCACTTTAGCTTGAAGGCATCCTAAATGGCCAGCTATTACGGCAGCACCATCGTACCTCTGAACTTGAAATAATGTCAAAAACAATTTTAAACAATGCATCTGCAGTTCGTTCGCTAGTGACGTCCAAAAATCCTAAGAATCGCTCTTGAAAAATGACATCCAATATATATCGCACAACAATAGATACTTGACTTAAGTTCGCTACATCTGTGGTTTCATGAAGCGCAATTGATACGAAAGGTGCTTTTTTAATTTAATATGATCAATCACAACGTCGGAAGTGCATTTAATTAAATCATTTTGGATTCTGTTTGATGTACCTCGGAAAGTCGTCGAATCAATAAAATGATTTTTTAGGGTACCATCGTATTTTGCTAAAATCAGAAGGTCCATGTAATTTTCTCGATTGGCGGATCCACTTGCTTCATTGTGACCCCTAAAACTTAGTTCATGCTCTCTCAGGAAACAAGTTACATCTATTAATCGTTGTAAGACGTCCCTATTTTTTTACCCTTTCATTGTGAATTTTGTTGCTTATTTTTAAATGATTGTCCAAATTATGTTCAATGCGATAGGTCCCGAATGTTTTTTCTTTAATTGTAGCACTTATAGTATGAGAGAGCCCACTGCAAATTTCGACCGTCATCTGATAACGAAATGAAATATGCTCCAAAGGCATGTAACAACATTGTACTTTACCAAATTGCACCTGTGCCAATCCCTATCCTGAGCAAAGTGGTAAAAAAATTTATTTTATATTCAAAAAGTCACCTAAGACATGATAGCAACAATTGTGTTTGCACTGAAAATTACAATCATAATTCATTGTGAACTTAGCTTTTAAACCTGAATTATTAATATTTTTACCTATCTTTTAAACATTGTGCATGTGTGAGAGGAAGAAGGATGGCATTGTATAAACCATTTGCAGAGATAGTCAATAATTAATAGGTTTGTTCCAACTTGATACATAACCATTCCGTAACGGTACAGCGCATGCGTATTACACTCCAAGCGTTCCAACTTAATTTGTACGATGTGCGGGTTGATACAGAATTCGTTCCAACTAAAAAATGGATCATTCCGGAATCGTTTCTGTACCGTCATATCGATTCACAAATTTTTGTGGAACTGTTAGAACTGACTTGCGCAAAGCGATCGATATATGTTGATAGAGCCGATAGAGGTTAGTTTTAGTTAACTTAACCTACAAATTTACAGCGTTTTTATGTTTTGATAGGTAGATAATAACAAAATATACATTTTTATTTAAAAAATACTGTTTATAAATCATATTTGGAAAATAAATGAGTGATATAGAAGGAGACAGTGATTTTTTTGATGATGATGATGTTAGTGACGATGATTTAGAATTAATGGTAAATTGAGAAAGGATAATAAACAAAATTATTTAGAATAGAATATAGAATGATACAATAAAAAATCAATAACATCCATACTTATAAAATAGAAAACTAGTTTATTTTTATTTTCTTTTCGAAAAGTTTGGTTAGAATTTTCTTCCTCTTCTATTTAATCTATTTATGAACCATCAGCAGTTT
The DNA here is from genome assembly GCA_927349885.1 of Psylliodes chrysocephalus. Classification (NCBI taxonomy): domain Eukaryota; kingdom Metazoa; phylum Arthropoda; class Insecta; order Coleoptera; family Chrysomelidae; genus Psylliodes; species Psylliodes chrysocephalus. The sequence continues at coordinate 71,208,854 of OV651817.1, forward strand.
TAAAAGCGTTCCAACTCATTTTCGATTCCAAAACCATTCAGAGATGGGCTTGCGCAGTACATCGTTCATAAACTGATGTTGGTATGATACAAGAACGACACCAAACACGAAGTTGGAACAAACCTTTATAAACTCTTGTTAGACAATTCTTTTAAACCATAATCATAGTAATTTTTTTGTCGTTTCTATGGCAACCTGAAAAAATGAATCACAACAATTATAGACATATAAATATTGTTTTAATTCAGCAAAAATTGATTCGTATTTTTAAAGATTTTTACCAACTAATCGTGGATAGATGGTTTTGTGCGATGTTGAGAGGATATATATCAAGATATATATCAAGATATATTTGAATATGTTATTTTCTGGAAAACTTTAAGGCAAACAAAATTAGCGCTGTCATGCCTTGTGATTTTTTTATTATAAAATAATTTTTTTTAACCGCTTTCTCAGGATTGGGATTGGCACAGGTGCCATTTGGTAAAGTACAATATTTTTACATGCTTTTGGGGTATATTTCATTTCGTTATCAGATGACGGTAAAAATTTGTAGTGGGCTCTTGGGCTATTATATGAGATTTGCTATTTACATGTCTATTTACACTTTTGTGAAAATTATTCAAGTCTGTAATACCGACTGAGTTCCAATGTGTTTTTTCGGCTACATTAAAAAGTAGGCAATGCCAGCAAAACAATTTCTTCAAAGTTTTGCAGCCGGTTAACCATTCATACTTTTCATAGAACACTAAGTGAAAATGCATGGTAAATTTCTTTGTTGACTTTTGTTGAATTAATAATGTACGTTTTCACTTCAAAATTTCTACTTGAAAATCCTTTTTTCAACAAAGAGCACACAATACAGACAATTTACCACATTATTATTGTTCACAGGCACAGTGCATAGTTCCTTCATTTTACAAAAAGGAAACAACTACGAAAAACAAACCGAAATCTACGATTTTCCTCACACGTCGATTCGCAATGCGAATTGCAATATGCGTAAGGCGACGTAAAAATCGCTGCCTCTCGACCGTATTTCACGTTTCAAACGGACTGACCACTGTCGCGGCAAAACAGGCAATAACACGAAGCGAAACCTCTTGGAAGATGAACCGGCTCTTTCAAGACGCGCTTCCGCTGACGGACTCGAAGTATATGGTGTGTACGGTTACACAATTTATTTTCTCTTGGGTGGTGCGTGCGTTTACACATTACCCCAATGAATTGTTAGTACATTTACGAAGTTTACGTAAGGTTTCATAGAAAATATAGTAACTAAATTAAAAATAAATTCTATGCATTGTAAACTGAAAAATATCTACTTTTAATCTCAAAGTGTAGGGAAGCGGTGCTTCCCCCGCTTCCATGGACCGCACGCCCCTGTTAAGTGACATCGTGTAGAAAGACAACAATCTAATTATACCAGAATAAATTTTCAAAATCCTTCATTCGTTCACCATGGTTAAGTTTTCAAGTACGGTTCGCCGTAAACGTGAAATGAAATTAAAGTAAGTGAAGTGAGAAAAATCGGTTGAGATTCAAAACACCGAACAATTTTTCCAGTCTCAATAAAGTTCATGTTGTATTGCGATATTTGAGATAAACTTTTGGAATGTCTGTTATATTGTATATAGTATCAACCGTTTCAGTGTAAACGTACTGTAACAATACCACTTTACACAACAAACATTTTATCTTGGCAAATTAATGCTCTTTAAACGTATGTACGTTACTTCAAGTAGTGGCCTTTCGGTGGAGGTCTGCAATTGCTAAGTCGATTTTTTGTGACAACGGGCAGCACAAGGCCGTCGATACTTTACCAGCAATAAGTGGTAATAGGTCTGCACATGGCCAGCAGTTTCCCCATTATATTAATATTAATTAGCCCTTCAATGGACTTGCATAAGGCAATTATAAAAATGATGCCTAGCTTTTAAAGGGAATGTACCACGTGTGTCTTTTGCAAAAACTATATTCATAAAATATTCTAAATTAACATATAAAAGTGAAAAATTACAATGAATAGTATTTTGACTTTGAATTTCTTTTTTTTTTTTTGGAAATTATGAATTTACGTAGTGTTTTATGTATGCAGGGTGATTTCAAAGTTATAACTTCTTATTTCACTTTATAGAAGTCATTACAACAAAGAACTTAAAAATTAAACACAAAAATAAAAAATAGAAACAAATAAAATAAGCCAGGATTTAGATCTAGTAACCACAAAACTGTTTCATTTCAACAATTTCGAGTAATGTGTAAAAACTCTTGCAAATTTCGACTAATAACGTGCTCGGATTTGGATTTTTTAATTCTGTTACTTTTTTTGCGTGGCCACCGAGCTCACCAGAACTAAATTATAAATTTTTTGTTTTGTGTATTTTCTTATTTTTGAGTTTTTTTTAAAAAAACTGGCTCCTTCTAATGACTTCTATACATAGTTAAAAAAGAACCATCAACTTTGTTATAGGTTATAACATTTTTGAGTAAGGCAAACTAATTTGAGCCTGTTGAGTTTGTATTATGTATATTCATAAAATCTAACAGAAAATTCAATTCCTTTAATCCCATGATATATGTTCATGACATTAAAAAACATATATCAGTCAAATGCGGTGGACATGTTTAAAATAATTCAAATCCAGTAGAAAAAAATAGAAATGAAAAATTTAAATAGCGTATTTAAAAGTAATGAATAGGAAATGTAAAAACAATCTTTAAAATGAACCGAACCATTATTTACTAAATTCAACTAGTTGAAAGGAAAAAATCGAATCATTTATAATAACGAGGATTGTAGCAGCGAGGATTATTATCGTGTCCACTTTATTATTATTCTGTTGCATGAGTCACCGAAAAGGACTTTTGCGTTAATATTTCATAAGTGTTCCGCCCATTTTAATAAATCGATGCCTTACAACTTTGCTAGTTTATGTAAAACATAAAACTGGTACGTAGTAAAAATATTGGACCACGTAATGAATATTAGTGGAAAATTATATTTTCTACAATTACCATTGTATACAGTGAGCATCATAAGTCTTACCCCCTAGCTAACTCGTTACTGGGGTTTTGTTAGGAAAATCGCCGAGACAGGTCGATTTTTGATTTCTACAATGTACATTTTTGCATGATTAGTTTACCCTTAATTTCATCCCTTACTGGAGGGTAGCAACCCTTTCGAAAAATTTAAATAGCATGGGGTGGTGAGTGATAGCTCATTTGAAAGGGGGTTTTATTCTTTATTCAACCGTGTAAAAAATTTTGAAATTTGCTTCATTACGTGTTGATTTATTAATGTTTAAAAATAACAAAACCTCACAAAATAGGAAAGCAACTAGACTAACAGTGACCTTCTAATGGCAAAAAGTCTTACTTCACGTCTGAACCAAAACCGAAATCATGCAGGGCCGAATTTTAATTCTAAGGATGAGTGCGCTACGTTAATTTCCGTTATTCTGAAACAACAATTAGTCGAGAATTAATGAAGCAAATTTCAAATTTTTTAACACGGTTGAATAGAGAATAAAACCCTCTTTCAAATGAGCTATCACTCACCACCCTATGCCATTTAAATTTTTCGAAAGGGTTGCTCCCTCCAGTAAGGGATGAAATTAAGGGTAAACTATTCATACAAAAATGTACATTGTAGAAATCAAAAACCGACGTGTCTCGGCGATTTTCCTAACAAGACTCCAGTAACGAGTTAGATAGGGGGGTAAGACTTATGGTGCTCACTGTATGAGCCCTAACAAATATGTTGGGACACCGTGTAGTTTTACATTATATTGACATTATTCTCAGCACATGAATATTTAAAAGGAGCTGTAAATTAAACTTACCAGTCTTCGTACATAAATAGGTATGATGGTGTAAGTGAGCATACTTTTTAATTTGATTCCATTGATTAACAATACATTGGATCATAAAAAAATGTTTAAATCATACTAGTCAATCAGAAAATAATAAATACATAACGCAAAATGAATGTTTTTAATTTGTACCTGATGTAAGTAAATTTGTTCAGAAACTGATCGAAATTAACTCGAAAACCGAATAATTTGTTGGAAAGAAAATTAAAAAATTAATAAAACTTAATTCCTCACATTCAGAAACTTCGTCACGAATTATTAGAAAAAGTCCATACGATTTTCAAATTCCTACAAACATTTAAGAAACTGTTCGAAAAATTGTTTTTTGTCTATGGCGCGCAAACAAAGTTTTGACTCCTTTGCGGGGAGTCCCCGTCACATTTATCACAGTACCGCGTCGAACATCTGCAATGACCTAGTGATGACGTCGTCCTTTAAACAGGACTCCATGAACTCCTCTATGGTAATGACGCCGTCTTGGTTGAGGTCCAGTTTCCGAAAGACTCGATCTATTTGTTCTCGAGCTTTTCTATCGTCCTCCACCTAGAGGAAAAGAAATTTATTAAAATAAGTACAGTTTACTTACTCTTCTAGTATCCTCTTTAAGTTTTTAGACTCCTTTTCAATTTTAAATTCGACGGACGCTAAATTGATGGACTAAGCCTACCTAGGCAAACTCGTAGCATAAGAGAAACAATTTGATTTTGAACGGAAGAATTTGAAAATTGTTTATACTTCAAAAACAAATTCTGTAAAAATATTTGGATCCTTTACCACTGAAGACTGCCCATGTAAAAATATATAAGCTGTTTACCTCTTAAGTCCGGTCATGTAAAAATATTTGATGTCTTTACTCCACAAATATTTGGACTCTAGATGCGAAGTGGTTTAAAAGATAATGTTGAGAACTATTGGGAAATATATAATCAATAATATATTTCTAAACTCTTGGACAATATTATAGCAAAACAGATGAGGTATGTATTTACACTCCTTTCTGAACTACATGGATATATCTGGGCCAGATCAACAACTTCTAACTCTCTGTGTTACCAAAATTATATAATAAAGTCTTTTGAGGGGTTTCAGCAGTTGTTTAAACAGAGTTCTCAAAGGCTTTTGATAAGGTTCCTCACAACACTTTACCAAAAAAAGTCGTTTGCTTTTGACAGGCGCAATAGGTAAAGGGGCCAAATATTTTGATATGCACAGGCTTAAGGGATAAAAATATCAAATATTTTGACCTATGGATAGGCTTAAGGTATACACAGGCCAAATATCATTACATGAGCAGGCCAGGCGTATGGTGAAAAAAGACCAAATATTTTTACAAGGGCAGGGTTAAGGGGTAGATGATCCAAATATTTTTATTTGTTCATGCTTTAGAAATAAAAGTACCGAATATTTTTATACGTGAAGAGGAAAAACACCAAATATTTTTATATGGACAGACTTAAGGAGTAAATGACCCATATATTTTTACATACGGTACAAGAGGTAAAGGGTTCAAATATATTTACAGAAATTGTTTGAAGTTCATACTATTTCCAAATCCTAATCAAGAAGCAACATGGACTGGTTCTTAAATAGCTAGCAATATGAAGAATAAACGCATTTTTGATCTTGCGGTCAAATCAGATAGGTAACAAAATCAAGATAATTACCTGGTGAGCTCTCCTGCCCATCAATTCATGAACTGCTACCACTATCTCTGAGAGCTCCCCTCGACTAATACACCCATCACCATTCACGTCATATAATTTAAATGTCCACCTTAACCTTTCATAGAGTGACCCCCGTAGTAGGGTCGATAATGTTATTAATAAATCCTGGAACAAAAGAAAAACAGCATTGATTGTTTATCTGGATAAATCGTCTTAGAATACCTAGTTACAGTACGACAAGATTGAGATAGCAAGTCAGAATTAGATGCGCAATGGCAAGTATAAAAATGGGAGGAGTTATTTCAGTTAACACAAATAGATCACTGAAACAATAGCATCAAAATTTAGTTATTAACTGAGATAACTCTTCCCTTTTTTAGATTTGCCAGTACACTTCTAATTCTGACTTGCCATCTCAATCTTGTCGTAATGACAGTACTCATGAATTGAATATAAATGTAGCGTTGTTTTAAAATTTAATAAATATTTTCATCGATTCTATTTAACTGGTTTATAAACATATTTTTGTCAGTCTGTCATTAATAGTGACGTTTGTAATGGTAGTCGCCAGCATCAAAACTTGATATTTTAAGAAAACTTATTCATAGTATATTATCAGTGATGTAAAATTACCGTAATTTATATTTTTGGTAATTTACGGGTTTTAATTACCAAAATTAATTACCCTGGTAATAAATTTGTGTCGTAAATTACTGTAGTAATTTACCGTAATATATGTTATACACATACATGACTACTAATAATGACTTCGAAATGAAATTAAGGTGTGTAAGTGTCTGTGTCGAACATACAGTAGAGTACCACAATTGTAGATAGTGATTCATGTTGTAAAGAAATTTTATAGGCCAATCAAATTAGTTTACCCTGTACAAAAAAAGTTATTTTTAATAGTTGTTGATTTTTTGAATATCGACAAAAGGAAAAATATTCAGTATTAATTAATAAACAAATTAGTGAGGTATTACAAAATTTATTTAATCTCTTACAAATTTACAAAAACCTTCTTCTACTAAAACCTTTTTCTTCTACTCACTCTTCAAAGACTATACGTACAGATCTTTATAAATTTTTTGAATAAGTAATTCATTTGTTTATTATTTACCTCCAGAACAAATATCATTTTGTTGAAATAATTTTATTAATTTGATGACTGGTCTATTTTTAAACTGTTCAAACGTCTTCCAAGCGATTGGCAAAATGGAACGTTGCCAGCGTTTAGTTTGCATCTTTATCTAATAATAATAACAATGTCCGAGATCCACACTGCCATCGCAGATTAAAGCAGCGTTATTGGCAACAACGCATTTGAATCTTGCTTGGATGTTATCGTTGAAGCGGTGTTATAGGCGCTCTAATAGGGATTTCATCAGCAATGACCGGAATTGTTTTCAGATATTCTTTTAAAAATCGAACCAGGAACTGTTATTGTTATGGACAACGCTCCATACCACAGCTGGCGTGTAGAGCAGTTACCAACCACCAAATGGAGAAAAGCCCAGATTGCAGATTGGCTTACTAACAAAAATATTAAATTCAATGAATCAATTTTAAAAATCGAGTTACTAAACCTAGCACGGTGTCATAAAGATAAATATGTCAAATATGTATTCGATGTTGAACTATTATTACTAGGAATATATGCAAAACGCCATATTTTGCATATGTTGCATATATATACAATTTTTGATTTTGAATGTATATATTGACATTTTGTTAATTTTTTGGCATATATCTGACGTACTAATTGGCTGGACATATTAAAATTATGAGTTTTGGACCAAAATAATATTTTGTGAAATGCCTTTACAGGTCAATTTCCTAAAATTTTGAAGGATTGACTTTTCCCTGTAATAAATTATGGTTAATGGTGTAGGTACTTGAGAGGGTTAAATTATAAACACCCTCCTTAAACCAACAAATTTTGCTAAATATCCTTTCAGGTAGTTGTATTAATATCTTCAAATTTCTAAATGAGTCAGTTTACTTTTAACTTCATTTCAGTCTTTATTGTACAAAGAAAAATTTCCTGAATTACAGATGCCACTGGAACCTGTGATTACTCAGTGGGGTACCTGGCTTAAAGCTGCCTTTTTTTACGCAGATAATTATGAAAAAATTAAAGAAATCATATTTGATTTTGATGATTCATCTAAGGGAATATCTAATACAAAGAAGTTATTTCAAAATCACATATTACCAAAGCAATTAGTGTTTTTAAAACATTATGCATTTATTTAGAACAAAAAAAAATTACCTATTGTGACTTCCGTAAATTTAATTAAGACGTTTGAATCAGAGTGGAAAAATGTCCAGGGCGATATTGGAAAGACGATTTTTCATAAATTTACAAATGTAATTTTAAAAAATGAAGGATTTATTGTTTTAAGAAACCTTGCTAATATTTATTCTGGTAACTTTGAAGATATTAATACTATTCATCCAGATATTTCAGGAAAATTTAAGTTTGCACCTATTACTTCTGTAGATGTCGAAAGGAGTTTTTTTTGTACAAGTACATACTTACTGATAGGAGACAATCATTTAATACAGATAATTTAGAAAAATATCTAATTGTTCATTCATTTTATAATAATGTTGATTTGTAAATAAAATTAGTTAATAATTAAATAATTATTAAGTAGTATATTAGGTATTGTAAAATAAAACAAATAATAAATATTAATAAACTATTTCAATCAAATAACAAATTACTCTTATTGCATATGCTCTGCATATTTTTCAATTTTTTACGCATATATTGAAGTATTTTGCGGTATATATATGCGCATATTTAACTACTTTTTGGGTGCATATATTCCTAGGTCTAGTAATAACCATCATCACATGATCGTTGCATAATATACTATTGTAATACTTTGTTTCGTATAGCAATTACTTTTATTGAACAGTTACGAAATAAATGGCAAAGCTGATAAAAGTGATAAAATACAAAGCTACGGTTTTCACATTGAGGAAGGAGTTTTCATCTTTATTCGACTGCATGCACACGAATGCGCCCGGCTATACTTTCACGGTTTTTATCCGTTTATAAAATCTCGTTTTTAAACATTTTACACACAATGTTGTTTTATTACGGATAATAAACGTTTCCAAGCGCGATGTAGGTAACTAAGATTTTATTTCCCAAGTAATATGAATCTAAAAAGTCAGACCATAAAGCGCAAAATGTTGCAGGGAAATATTAATATTCATATTTATGTCGTTCTTGAAAAGTTCATAGGTACTTTTTATTTTGTTTGGTTTGGAAATTAATAATATATAGATTGTATATGCTCCCACATTTTAAAGTAACCATTTTGAAACCGTAAAATTTGAAGCTAAAATAGTATTTTAGAAAATTAAAACTGAGCAGTACTTTATATTTTGTAGTGAGTAGCTGTTTTTGTGACACGATTTTCGAATTTTTGTCATGATTTTTCGAATCGGAAACAATAAAATAGCTTCCCGTTTTTTTTTCTTCTCCGAAGAATAAATTGACCGTGTTTCCTATTTTATTTTCATGCCAATATATCCGAGCCGTATAGACGGCTGTTTCCGTGAAAAATGAATATTTTAAGAGGTCAAGAAAGCTGACGAGCGAAAGAAAAGTGCGGCCACGTCTGGCTGAGTGCATGAAGTGGAACGGTCCTTGGAAAGATGCCCACATGGGTTCCTTTATTAAGAGTAATTCACCGAGATGTCGGAGAATTTTACTGCGGAATATGTTTCGGAGAGAATATCGAGTATCATCGTGATATGAGACCTCTAGCTTTAAAGTTGATATATTTTTGGTACAATTGTCATTCTTCTATTATGCGGGTTTTCAATTATTCTAAATCTTTAAGATGTCTTGTTCATACTACTACTAAATATCCTGAGAAAAATGTAGAAGTGTAAGGTCAGGTGAACATGCTGGTCAATCGTTTAAACAAATTAGCTGTTATTTAACGTACATTCTATATTAAAATTTATAGTAACTGGCTGAATACAGGGATGATGTATCTACTTTCAAGAAAATAAAAAATTAAAAAAAGTCAAAACCTGTCAAAACTTTTGCAAATTTGAATATGTTGGCATTGTGTCCAAATAGTATTATTGGTCGCCACAAAAGACACGCCTACTAGTTCCAATTTTATAAATCAAAAATAGTTACCTTAAGTTGACTTAGTATTTTACCTGCATGGTTGACATACAGTCAGCGACGTTTTAATTTCACAGTCAAACTCCGTTTAAAAAAAAAACAGTATACTTAGGTATATTGTGCCACAGAAACGCGATCAGCCAGAGAGCAATGATGTACCAAAAAATATAAATTAACACGTATGAAAATAAAAATATTAAAATTAAATTTATATTTTTATGTAATTTTAAAATACTGTTTTTATGAAATTGAACTGGGTATTCACTGCACAAATAAACCAATGGAGAAACCGCCCCTGTGTACAAGTACTTTTAAGTTTTGCCCTTTTTAATTGTATATTGTGTATTACATATTTTTTTCATGATAATTTTAGATAAATGTAATTCAAATGGACTTTATGAACGCCTGTGTGCCATTTAAAAACAAACACGTGACAATGACTTAATATACCTTATGTTGCGCAATAAAATATTCCCTCTATGTGGGGCGGCAAATTATCTGTTGTTTGTCCGAAGTGACATAAAGGCTAGAACGGGCTCTTAGTAGTAGTAGTCTAATACTCCATATTACACGAGTGCTAGTACTTTAATACACGCCTACAGACAGGCCTTGTCACTGTTTAGGAGCTCCACTTAAGGATCAGCACTGTTAATTAGAACCCAACAGTGAATGGTTGGAGTGGAGAATTCTACATATCGTTGTCGTAGAGTCAAAACCTCGTATCATAAAATTACCAGGTTTTCAGGAAACACTAAAAACTTTTTTCTGTAATTTTTAATTTTGTAGAAGTAGCTTATTTTGTGTAATAGAAATGGTTAAAGATTTATCTTTTTGAAATTAATCTCTTTAAAAAAAAATTACATCCAGTTACGCCAAAATATGAATTACAAGGTTTTGACTCTACAATAATACCAAGTGCAACAATTCTTCCAAATTATCCGGCCAAAAACAATATTTGTACAAGGCTTGCCGATTGCTAGTTATGAAGCAATGGTTTCTATATTTCGAGGTGGGGGTATTCACTCATCTGTATTATTTTACTGGATAGGATATAGCCCCCTAAAAAACGTTCCGAAAAATTGGCCGATTTGGGCAAATAATATGGCGGACCGGATGTTATTTAACGTAACCTCTATTTCCATTTGTCATTTAATTGTGTCAACAAGCTACGATGAGATGTTTTTATTGTGGAAAACAAAGTAAAAAGAGTATGAAATAAACAATAAACGTTCATTCCTGAAGACACAATATGCTTCACGTTTCCATTTTTATATTTTCTTTCATAAAAAATCAAATCATGGGTGAATTTTCCCGAAGGACATCGCCCGCAAAAAGAATAGAAGAAGAATAAGAAGAAAAACTAATCATATTATAGGTTAGGTATGTCAAATTATCCCAAATTTCAGTTCTGTGAACCCACCACCTTCCGGTCTCCTTGGTTGAACGGTTTTTTAGTATGTTAAATATAGCCTATATCCTATCCAGTAAAATAATACAAATCAGTGGGGGTATTAGATGAGATACCTGCTGTGAATTTCTCCTGAATTTCAAACGCCGAAAGCAATAACTCTTAATGCAATATCTTCATGTTCTTAAATTGCACGAGTTTATATATTGTGTAATGGGAGTCATAACAGACTAATAATCTAATAACTTCGAACTATGAAACGCTTAAGCACATTTTAAAATTACAGTTTAATATAGTCAAAATGTTCGATCGCAATTAAGCCCAATTTATTACGGTAAATTTATTACGCGAGTCATTTTAACTCGTACTCGTCTAGTTTTTTTTTTAGCAACATAAATTTCTAGCTGGCAACTCCGACCGATTCGCTCAATTCATTACAATCCAGTAATAGGATCGTCGACATGACTGCGCCAGTTTCAATAACGAAAATTCAGCACAAAATTTTTGACAGGTTGAGTAAAAACTCGATGCAGGCACGGGCTTATGTAATATATTATGAAAGATCTTGAGGGAATAGAAAAATTGAAAGTAATATTGTTTTCATCTTTAGGGAAATATAACTCATACACCTTTAATAGATAAGCAAAGATTAATAGTTGTACTAGTCTTCATAAATTGTATTTAAAAATTGACGAAATAAAGTGAACAATTTAAGAAAAAAAGAAGTAAATCGTGAAATTTTTTATTATTAACTAATATAATACAAAAGAGGGGGCAAAAAATTAAATTATGTGGTATACTTCGAGAAGAGACATCAAACCATATATCAATAAAAGGGGAGAAATTATCTGAGTAATATAACAACGCATGAATGAATTTTACTCGTTATCAAATTCTTGCATTATAATTTTGGTAATTGAACCGACATATATTTTATCATTGTAAAATAAAGGAATTGTTAATAGAAAGCAACAAACAGCAGACCAAAGGACATATATTATTGAGAAAAACGAGTATAATAGAATAAAATATAATAGATGATGATAGATGATAGATAATGATAGATGATGATTAGATAATAGATAATAGATAATAGATAATAGATAATAGATAATAGATAATAGATAATAGATAATAGATAATAGATAATAGATAATAGATAATAGATAATAGATAATAGATAATAGATAATAGATAATAGATAATAGATAATAGATAATAGATAATAGATAATAGATAATAGATAATAGATAATAGATAATAGATAATAGATAATAGATAATAGATAATAGATAATAGATAATAGATAATAGATAATAGATAATAGATAATAGATAATAGATAATAGATAATAGATAATAGATAATAGATAATAGATAATAGATAATAGATAATAGATAATAGATAATAGATAATAGATAATAGATAATAGATAATAGATAATAGATAATAGATAATAGATAATAGATAATAGATAATAGATAATAGATAATAGATAATAGATAATAGATAATAGATAATAGATAATAGATAATAGATAATAGATAATAGATAATAGATAATAGATAATAGATAATAGATAATAGATAATAGATAATAGATAATAGATAATAGATAATAGATAATAGATAATAGATAATAGATAATAGATAATAGATAATAGATAATAGATAATAGATAATAGATAATAGATAATAGATAATAGATAATAGATAATAGATAATAGATAATAGATAATAGATAATAGATAATAGATAATAGATAATAGATAATAGATAATAGATAATAGATAATAGATAATAGATAATAGATAATAGATAATAGATAATAGATAATAGATAATAGATAATAGATAATAGATAATAGATAATAGATAATAGATAATAGATAATAGATAATAGATAATAGATAATAGATAATAGATAATAGATAATAGATAATAGATAATAGATAATAGATAATAGATAATAGATAATAGATAATAGATAATAGATAATAGATAATAGATAATAGATAATAGATAATAGATAATAGATAATAGATAATAGATAATAGATAATAGATAATAGATAATAGATAATAGATAATAGATAATAGATAATAGATAATAGATAATAGATAATAGATAATAGATAATAGATAATAGATAATAGATAATAGATAATAGATAATAGATAATAGATAATAGATAATAGATAATAGATAATAGATAATAGATAATAGATAATAGATAATAGATAATAGATAATAGATAATAGATAATAGATAATAGATAATAGATAATAGATAATAGATAATAGATAATAGATAATAGATAATAGATAATAGATAATAGATAATAGATAATAGATAATAGATAATAGATAATAGATAATAGATAATAGATAATAGATAATAGATAATAGATAATAGATAATAGATAATAGATAATAGATAATAGATAATAGATAATAGATAATAGATAATAGATAATAGATAATAGATAATAGATAATAGATAATAGATAATAGATAATAGATAATAGATAATAGATAATAGATAATAGATAATAGATAATAGATAATAGATAATAGATAATAGATAATAGATAATAGATAATAGATAATAGATAATAGATAATAGATAATAGATAATAGATAATAGATAATAGATAATAGATAATAGATAATAGATAATAGATAATAGATAATAGATAATAGATAATAGATAATAGATAATAGATAATAGATAATAGATAATAGATAATAGATAATAGATAATAGATAATAGATAATAGATAATAGATAATAGATAATAGATAATAGATAATAGATAATAGATAATAGATAATAGATAATAGATAATAGATAATAGATAATAGATAATAGATAATAGATGAAGGCCCTAGATCTACAAAGGACGTTTTTCGAGAATGTATATGTTGCCGTTACGAATCAGTTTCGCCGGGACAATATGATATCACTGAAGTTCAATGGTGCCTAAAGCTTCTTGAACAAAAAATTGAAGCAATGTCTGCGTACGACAAGAAGCTCTTCGATTTCCTGTTAGAAAATGATTCAAAAGACATCGACATTGATGGTGAGATGGCAAAACCTAATCAATATTACTGCCAGTTTATTACTCTAGAATTTAAAGTAGAAAAATATTTAAATACCTACAGTAACCGTTAGAGCTAGTAGAAGTCGGTCTAATTTATCATTTCAAAGTAAAATACTACTTTTAAAAATTGAATTACGAAATTTGGAAGAGATGTTCAGAATTGGCTACTCTTCTGGAGACAATTTCGTACAATCAATTTTGAATAATTTAAGTTCGTCCTAACAAACGCAGCTTATCTATATTCAGGCAAATAATAATAATACGTCGCGTAGAGTTGTTAATCATAAAATTCATGGCTATCTACGATGCGGGCCTGGTATTTACAACCATGGGCCAGTAGCTATTATATAATAAACATTCTGTCACTACAGTTAAAATGAAATACGTGTAAAATATATACCTAAAATGTTTTCTTTCTGTTATTTCGGAAGAACTACATTCAGTAGTGGACGAGCATGATTTCGTTCGTTGCCACCATAATAATTTACGAACCGTTCATCACACAAACATTTTCTATTATAAAACAATAACGTGTACGAATATGTGGGCTACAGGATCGATTAGAAACTTGTCAGTGTCAGGAATTATCTCTCGGACAAAGCTTTTGTCGCAGCATTAATTGATGGTATCGAAAATATTTGGATCCCTCCCTGCGGTGATCGACCATTGTAAAATATATATCATCCGTTGTAACTCAAGCATTAAACGGTAATTTATCGACGGGTTGGAACAGCTTTCCAGATTACATATTACGCTTCGGGATTGTCCAGCTGAAGCCCTGCTGTACAGGCGCTGACAAATTAACTAATTTTGCTCCCTTTAGGCCAAGAAAACGGGAAATTAGCTAGTCGGTTTTATAAAGCGCGCTTTAAAAAATTGTCCGAAGCAAATGCAATTTGGAAACTTTTAGAAGCAGCGGCATGCTAGAGGGATTTAGAAAAAGATTTAAATCAATGATCAAAGATTTTTCACCATAAAAATCTTATGATTTATTAAATCTTATTGAAAAATATTTTCAATAAAATTAAGGCCATTCAATAAACTATGACTATAAATGGAATTCATAATTTAGAAAAGAATTTCTAATTATAAATTATTGTCCCCTTGCTATCTACAGTGTTTATATTAATTTAATAAAATAAAATATTCATTCTTCGATGGGTATTAGTAAAAGTAAGAAATAAAAGTTTGTTCGTTATTTCACTGAATTTTTATTTATTAATAATAGTGTTACTTATAACTTCTAAAATTATAAAATTGTGTTTGTTAAAAAAATAACTAACCATTAATTTTTTGTACTTCCAGTCAAATATTTTATAAAAAGATATTTGGAAAATTGTAGAGAAAACATGTGGCATTTTATATTATTTCAAATATTTAAAAAAATATATCAATTATGTTATCGCTCACTTGTATATCTATGCAACCAATATTACGTTTATATTGTTAGTTGCGTGACTTATATCTTAAATAGGTATTGGTAATATATTATTTAGAAAATCGTAAATAATTTTTCTAAACTCAACCACTTTGTTGTCGAGTGGTTTTCTTATAGCTTGTTAGTTTTCAAGAAATTGAGTTATTTTGTCGTTTATTCAGCGAGAGTGGATTAGTGTATTCGATTATTTTGTAGCATATTTAGGATGAAAAATCGGAACGGAAACATATTTATTACCAGGTTGTAAGTTCATTAAATTTTATTTTTACAAAATAAATCTTTATTCCGTCAATATAAACTTTCAAATTTATTTTAAAACCAAAAAAATGTTTTCTTTTCGCAACTGGTGACATAATAAATTTTTCGTAACCAGTTTCATAATGTTCAACTTTATATAACTGGTTGCATAAAGTAGATCGTTTTGACGTTTGCTGCGTATACAAAAAATGTCACTTTATGTCAAAATTAGAAAAAGTATTTAAATCACAAAAATTATTTAAATCTTCCTTTGTGTGACAGCTTTGATAGTCAAATGTAAACATGAAAGATTGGACAGTGGTAATTTACAATAAATACGCTTTTGGAGTGAGGAAATTAGGTCTCAGCGCCATCTATTTCACTCGATGGAACCACTACTTATTTATATACAATATGTTATGTCTCATACAATTACGACAGTAGAACGATATAGAAGCAGTGATGCCATTGATTAGACAGGGGTAGAACAGTGCGCGCCAGCCCACTGTGGTAGAAATGTATCCATTTGTCTAATCACGGTAGGCAGTTGATTCACGAGAGTCTCTCCTTATTTTTTCTAACGTGCAAATATAATTAAGTGTCTCATCTTTATTTCGAAGGATCTATGGGTTAACATATTGTACATTTACAGACTCGCATTTGTTTAAATTTGAGAAGAAACTGTGTTCATCTTATTTTTCTTTATAATTGCAATAAATAGAATATATACAGGGTGTGAAGCGACGGAGACACCATCTACACGGTCTTCAACAATACCAATATCCCATTTATCCAA
This sequence comes from Psylliodes chrysocephalus, assembly GCA_927349885.1. NCBI lineage: Eukaryota > Metazoa > Arthropoda > Insecta > Coleoptera > Chrysomelidae > Psylliodes > Psylliodes chrysocephalus. Next base: position 71,225,533 of record OV651817.1, read on the forward strand.
TTTACTTTCGTACCACAACTAAAGTTGTCAGTTATCTGATATGTCAATGGCGTGTATTTGGATATTTATTTGAATTTTATAAACAAACTTTTATTCAATATTAATAAATCAACCAGTTATTTTTAGAGATTATTGGTGCCTTAATTATTTTATTTTAAAACGTAGTTGTATTCGATAATTTGAGGAAAGTTTCCTAGAAAAATAAATATAATTTGGTAAACAAAGACATACATGTTCAACAATGTTTTGTAAAAGAAAGAGCTCTGGAAGGCCCACAGGAACAACTTAGCGACAGAGTAAGGCAACCGACAACGGTCTCTTCACGTCTGAACACATGTAATTATATGAAAAACATGTGGGACAACTGGACCGATTAAAGAAAGCGACAGCACGTTTAACACGGCAGTATAGTGCTGCTTGCTGCCTGTTGACTGTTGCCTGCCGTCTTACTCTGTCTCGCCTTCCCAAATGTTACCTTAATGGTGCAAAGCTATCATCCATGGGATTATGCCTAAACGCCTCTAAGGCCGTATCCTTTCTAGTCAAAGGTGGCAACTCTTGAAGTTGAAAATTATTTATTGTTTCCCATTGCCCAGGAATAATTCCATAACTGCTAAAGTAAGTTTTAAATTGGTTTCTATTAAATGTACACTTTTGTAAATTTTATCGTGTACACATTTGAATACTATTACATAATATGAATTATTTACTATATTTTCACTGCAAGGTAAAATTATGTTCATTACTTTCTATACTTTTAATTTGATATCTCTTTTATCCTCAGGAAGTGCCCTGTGAAGAGGGAGAATAGAATGGCTGCACTCGGGCATTTATCATCGGGGTGGCCACTTCTCAAAATGGGGAATCTAGAGACACCTTTCGGCGACGTTATTAACCTGCAGGACTTTTACCTGAGAGAACGGCTATCCCTAGGGACCCCCCAGGCTCAATCAGCAGGTTTTTGATAAATTAATAACCTGCATGACTTTGATGAGCTAAGAAGACGAGTTGATAACCTGTAGGACTTTAATGTGCTGCAAAGATGGCTGTCTAAGGACACCTCTCAACGACAACCAGCAAGCTTTGACAAGTTGAGGGCCAAATTCTATATTGAGCAGACAAACTAGCAGACAAACCGCGCAGCGGTCCCTTAATGATTTGATATTGTTATTCGGCAAAATCTTTGGTTTAGGTGGACTTTAGTATCATGAAAGTTTAGAAATAAATAAAAATTAGTAAATTTATTGAAAAAATGCATTAATTCAATTTGAATTATTAGTTAAAACAACATAATCTTACAGAAAGATGGGGATGAAACAAACACATTTACAATAAGATTATAAATATAATTTTTATACCAAATATTCATTAGGGTTTTGTTAATTGATGAACAAAAAATTATGGCCAAGCAATGATTTAAAATAAGTTTTTTTGGTATTTTTAAAGTTAGGTGTTTTTGTCGTCAAACGACTATGGTCTCTTAAAATGCGCGATTCCGCGGTTAAACTTTATCAAAATGACAAAACCATTATTTAGCACGAAAATCCAGGTATAATTTTTAGTATAAATGATTCAATACATTATTATAATTCAATAAAAATAAGACCTCTAAATAGGTTATTTAGGTTTTTAAAAATGCGCGATTCCACGGACATAGAAAAAACGTATTTAGAGATCTTGCTATGTAATGATTTCTTATTTTTTTGAATTATAATAATGTATTGAATCATTCATACTAAAAATTAAACCTGGATTTTCGTGCTAAATAGTGGTTTTTGTAATTTTGATAAAGTTTAACCGCGGAATCGCGCATGTATAAAGACCTAAAAAGCGTATTTGGAGGTCTTGCTATTTAATAATTTATTATTTACTTGAATTATAATAATGTATTGAATCATTCATACCAAAAATTATACCTGGATTTTTGTGCTAAATATTGGTTTTTATCATTTTTATAAAGTAAGGTTTAACCGCGGAGTCGCGCATTTTTAAAAACCTAAAAAACCTAAAAAACGTATTTGTAGGTCTTGCTATGTAATGATTTATTTTGTTTTTGAATGATACTAATGCATTGAATTATTCGTAGTAAAAATTATATCTTAAATTTCGTGCTGAATATTGGTTTTTGATGTTTTGATTGAATAATGTTTTTTTGGGAAACCGTGCATTTTTAAAGACCTGAAAAATGTATTTAGAGGTCTTACTATTTGATGATTTATAATTTTTTTTATTGATACTTTTTTATTGAATCTTTGGTATATAAATTGTATTTGGAATCTTGTGTTAAATGTTTATTTTTGTTGGTTTTATTGAGTAATATTTATCTGCGGGAACGCTTGACTTTAAAGACCTAAAAAATATATTTAGATATCTTGCTATTTAATTATTTTTTATTTAGTTTATAGCTAGTAGTGTACTAAACAATTGGTATAGAAATTGCTAAATGTGTTTTTTTTTTGTTTCTTTGTTCTCATAGTCGTTTGACGACAAAAAACCTAACTTTAAAAAGACCAAAAAAACTTATTATAAATCATTGCTCGGCCATAATTGTTTATCAATTATAGTCATTCCATTATCAATTGCAGAACATAGTTATGTGGGGAATCATCAATATTTAATATATACGCACGGTACTCATGCCAAATTAAGAAACGAAAAATACTGTTTACTCCCCTTATACAAAGCGGTAAATATTAAACGAACCATCAGTTGTTTACCAATGAAAACATCTAATCGTAAACTTAAATGCACTGTATTGGCCGAAGGTTTACGGAAGGCAGGTGTTCGAAAATATTCCAGGAAGACAGTCTGCGATATCAGTGGAGTACTGTCGTGCGGTGTGTTTTGTATGTGTGTTTGGTTTAATTTAAATTTCTTTTAATAAATATAAATATGGCGTTCTTTAGACCATGGGCGAATGAAGAAAATGAAATTGCACAGTGTAGTGGGATTAAAGACAGGTATGACTTTAACGATAAGGATTTAGATATTTTAAATATATTCGAATGTTTAGAAAGGGAAAATATTCAGCAGTCTGATAATGCGTTCATAATAACAATTGCTGAATTAACTAAAGTAAATAAATTTTCCGTTTATCCGGTAGTCACGAAAGGGGTTGCTGTGGATTATTCATAAAACCGAAAAACATGTAAAGAAAAACTGAAATCAGTTGACAGAGCTACCCAAGATTTTATACGAAGGACAATTTATAGTTTATATAAGGAGAACAGGGTTCCGACATTGGAAGTAATACAGCAAAAGGTGGCAGATTTTCCAGGATACACTTATACCAGTTTGGAAACATTGCGTCAAGTTTTGTCAGCATGTGGTTTTAAACACAAAAAATTGAATAAACAGATGGCAATCACCGAATCGTCAAGGATAGTTCAATGGCGACAAGATTATTTGCGTCAGATAAAAGGCTACAGAAGTTCTAATAGACACATAATTTATCTAGATGAAACATGGTTTGACAGTCACGATGTAGTAAATTTCGGTTGGGTTGGCAGTAGTAAAAATTGCTGTTTGAATGGGCCATTTTCTAAAGGGAAACGCATTATAATAGTACACGCTGGAGGCAAAGACGGTTTCGTGTCTAATGCTTTATTATTATCTGCTAAACAAATTAAAAACTGTGCAGCTGATTATCATGAAGATATGACAGCAGAATTATTTGAAAAACGGTTTAATGAACAGCTTTTACCTTACATTCCACCATAGTCAGTAATCGTTATGACTACCACTCGCGGCAACTCCTTAAAATACCAAATAGTAGCAGTAAAAAAGCTCAAATTTTAGCTTTTATGTCTGAAAAAATATTCCTATTCCTGCCAGTGATAGTAAAAAAGGACCAACAAACAAAGAATTGCTTACTGTTATTAAAGGTATAAAGTTACAAAGAAAGTTATTATATTGACAAGCTATGCAAACTCTTCACAGACTACCTCCTTACTATTGCATATTTAACCCTATAGAGTTATTATTGGCAAACTTAAAATCAGAATTACGAAAATGTAATCAGTCTCCAGAACTGAGTAAAGAAGTTGTGGAATTCGTAAAGAAAGTTCTAGCAGCATATCGCCAAGAGCTTTGGAAAAACTGTGTTGAACATGTTATCAAAGAAGAAGATGAGTATGTAGTATTACCCTCTTTACAACCCATCATAATTCAACCAAATGATGACTCTAGTTCAGAGGATTCAGACTGCCATGATTATTTATAAAGATACTTTAGAATTGAATTGTTTTTTTTTTCTTTTGTTTTATTTGCAAAGAATTTATTTTCCTTTATGGTTTTTTCTTTGAAATTTCGTTTTCCAGAAAAAGAACGAATGGGGTACAAAAAGGGTTCAGTTCACGACTGGTACCCTGTTTAAACCAAACGTCCTTACAGGCAGGTACACTTTACTCGCTTTTTTACGTTTTATAATTTAATATTCAGTTGTAGCAAGTTAACGAGCTATAATGATTTTTTTTAAGTCCAAGTAAGATTACAATTAAGTGCATCTGTCTAAATAAGGGCGTATAATAACGTCCAATTTATAATTATTCGATTTCCTTTTAACGAATACTTTCTTGCATATGATATATATTAAAAGTATTAATAAAATAAATTTATAAAATGAGGTAGGTATCTACGCCTATGGCAGATCAAATAAAATTGTCAGTAAAGGTTCCGAACGAGTTTTTATGATCTGCAATTGATAATGGAAGAACTATAACAAAAACCTAATGAATATTTTGGTATAGAAATTATATTTATAATCGCATTGTAAATGTGTTTGTTTCATCCCCATCTTTCTGTAAGATTATGTTGTTTTAACTAATAATTCAAATTTTTATTTATTTCTAAACGTTCATGATACTAAAGTCCACTTAAACCAAAGATTTTGCCGAAGACCAATATCAAAACATTAAGAGACCGCCGCGCGGTTTGTCTGCTAGCTTCAGCCTCATAATTCCATTTGCCCCTTAAGGATGTGCAATGCGCCTTATGAGGCCTAAGTTTTTTAGGTTAGGTTGAATTCTAAATTCAAATAGTTGAGATTTTTACATTTGACTAAATCGAAATAAAATATCGAATTCTAACAGAAAAATACAATAATGTAAAGCACCTTTAATTAATAGTATGATTTTTTGTTCTCATGGACTCAGACAATAGAAGAAAAGAAGATCTATTTTGTATTAAAATACCTACGACACTGGCTCACATCAAAGGATTTTTACTTTTATTTTCACCAATTGCTAGCATGACGATTTGGTCACGTAGAATACGGATATTGTTAAAGACCCTGTATCATAAAGATAACGTTTTCTTAGTCAATTAAAATTCAGATAATCGCGAACCTTATAATTAAGTATTCACTATATCCAATATATTTCAATTACATTTTATAGTTATTAAAATTTTGGTTTTGTGAAACTCACACTTATACGTACATGGGGTGAATAAGATTAAATAAACATTGTAGGTAAAGTGAGTAATGCATTAATCTACAATTCCACAGCTTAGTTACTTACCCTGAAACTAATAGCCCCGTTGCAGTTGACATCAAAGGCTTTGAACACGTAGTGTGCATATAAACTAGAATCTGAAACACAGCCAGAAAGGAAAACAGATTAAAATCTGGTATGATAGTGGTATGGGGGCGGGTTTGATCATTTCGCGGAAAAATTTAAAATGCATGAGAGTGAGTTTAAGCTGTCGGGTTAATGGCAAACCGACATTTTTGGGCGTTTCAGTTGAAACGTTGCCAGGTGTCTTCCCATTTTAAGTTTCTTTCTAATGAAGAGTAATTCCTTCTTTCCCTGGGATGATGTTTTTCATTATTTATAATATATCTAACTCAAATAATAATTTACTTTGTTCAGGTTGGAAGGAGGGTGATTCATTAGTATTGGACGAACATTTTAGGTCAGATTCCTTGGGTCAATTTCATTTCCTAGATACAAGGTATAAAGTTTTTGAAAGAAAAATCGATTTTATTACTAGTCAAAAAGGATTTTGTGCTATTTCAAAGCGCGGATCTAGGAAGACTTTTCGGGAGGGGGGGGGGGGTAAATAATTATATTTTTGCGATCATTTTGTTTTTACTTTCTCGCAAAATTTCGAGGGTACAATCTAATAAATTCCAGAATGTCTTACCCTATTACGCGAATGCTTCACGAACCTAAAAATTCAACGTGTCAATACTTCTCATCGTCTTTCGTTCAAAATGAAATAAGTCCTAGATTCTTTTTTGCTACGCGTTTGTGCGTTGGGGCTTCAGCCCAGATACTAATTAAGCGTTGATATTTTATTTTGGACATATTACAAGTGTGTGCGTACGGGTTAAGTGGGCTATTTTTTGCATAAAATAATATCATAGATTTTTGCAATTTTAATATTTTGGTTCAGATTTTTCGTATTATATTTTGACCCAAGTAATCCGACTTTCGTAGAAAATTAATGAATCAATATAGGTACAGTGTGTAACAAAAATTTGTACAGTAAAATTTAACCAGTTTCTGGGGTCAATAGTAAGTTAATTTGAGCTAACTTCCTTATATAAAAAATGGATAGTAAAAAAGTTACAGGGCGTTAAAGTAGAAATTATTTTATATCTTTACTCTAAAACGGCTTAAAATATTTTTTCTACAACCGTTCTTAAAGTACTATCATTTTGCACGCTACAGAGTTCGTAAAACTTTACTTCACGCATTAGTGCGTAAAGAGTTTTATTTATGCACTGAGTGCGTAAAGAAAATTGTTAAATTTGAGTGTATTAATCACAGACCAACAAGTTTTAGTATAGACAGTTCTTATAAAAATAATATTGAGTATATAAAATATTTAATTTAATTTTTTTCAATTTAGTCTTATATTTTTATAGTTATTTCAATCCAGTTTAAATATTTTATTAATAAAAATTATTGTGAAATCTTATTACCTGTTGACGAATAGTTATTTATACAACAAGTGTGTAAAGTTACCCTTTTTTGACGAATGTGAATGTTGTCGCACGAGCCGTAGGTGAGTGCGACAATCACATGAGTCAAAAAAGGGTAACTTTACACACTTGTTGCATAAATAACTATTCGTCAACAGGTAATAAGATTTCACAATAATTTTTATTAATAAAACGAGTGGCATACAATATTTTTTCTACTACCGTACACATAATCCACTAATATTAGAAATATAAAAGTTACTTTTTTTCACTAGTGAAAAAAAGTACTTTACTTTACGCACTAGTGAAAAAAAGTAAAATGTGCCAAAAATTGTACACAGCAACAAAAATAAATTTATTGGAACTTTACAAATTTATAATTATTACAGAACAAAATGACTAACAAATGAAGAAATATTTAAAAAAATAGGTTTTTAACTCTTATGAATATTAATATTGAATGTGCAATTATTGCAATTACCAAAACTTAAGGTTTTGGCCTTTTCCAGCACAGAGTTTGAAAAATGTTGTGATATTACTTCTGTAACCCTATTTTGAGCTTCGAGTGGTATGGATTTGGCCTTTTCAAATAAAGAGGTTGAAATATTTTGTGTAACTCTAGTTTCACTATCGAGTGGTTCCACTAATTCTTCATTAGAGTTGTCAATGGTGAAATTGTAGCTTTGTTTGGAAGTGGATGGCATACTGTCATCCATCAAAATTTTATTAGAAATTTTGTTTTTTTGTCTACGTAGCCTTCTGCAACAGCAGATGATTTCCATTCTCCATGTTTTTTGACCGTTAGAAGGTCTCCTCCAGAATTTGCCAGCATAGTGGCTGAAGACCTCCTAAAGCAGTGTCCTGTAAAAGCCGTTGGATTGGGCAAGTTTAGATACGTTGCTATAATACTTGGCATTTTACCAAAAGTATTTATCCCGGCTGTTTAGAATATTTTCCATTTGCGAATTTTAAAAAAATCTGTTACAATTTATATTTGATGGTCTTAGGGCCGATTCCACCGTTGTATTAAACGGAGATTAAAATGAGTTTGTTAATGTAAAAATGTCATTTTAAACTTCATTTAACACGACGATGGAATCGGTCCTTAATGAGGTATATTTTTTTATGAAAGATAAATAATCAACTGCAGAATTATTTGGATTTAAAATCGTAAAAATGCGTCCTATTCCATTTTTGGTTTCTGATACTTTGACAATATACACTGTTTGTTTATCTTCCACATCGTTAATTGTCATTTTACATAATTCTTCCCGGCGACAAGCTCCCGCAATTCCAATTACAAAAGCTACCTAAAAAATAACATATTGTAATGTTACAAATAATTTATTAAACATTAGGAAATATCTTGACGTTGCTCATGTAAAACTCCAAATAAATGCTATTGTAAAAAATATAAAAGTTTTAGGTATAATATGCTGCCTAACAACCCCGGTGGCCTGTTAGGACAGCAACTGATTTTGTTAGGCAACACAGCATACGAACACACATCTCGTTGCAAAACTTTACAGAATATTTTAATTTTATACTGAGCATTCAAGCATTTACTGAGGCATTTACTTACTTTGATCATTAAAAACTTGGAATCTGGAGCTTTCAACAGAAAATTAATTAGATCTTCTCGTTCAAAAATTTTGGATTTTTTTGGTTTATAACCTTTATTTTTTTGTTTGAGAAACGCTATTAACTTGTTGAATTTCGAAATATCAACGTTGTTTTTATATTTTAAGGTGCTTTTAAGCATAGAATAAATCGACCATAGGGTAGAAGCTTTGCAATTCTTCAATTCATCAGAGAAATATGCTAAAATAACGTTTTCCGAATACCTATTTTGTCACCTACACCATTCTATAAATGCATTGTATTTTTGCTGATAAATATATTCAGATTTTTCTGGCAATAAATTTTCAGTGGCCTTTTGTGCACTGCATAAGATATCTGGGGGAGTATTATCAAATTCGCTATCGCTAGATAAATTTGAATCCATATCGATTATGACAGATATAATAAACTGCAAATAAAATTTGAATTTAAGTAAACAAACATTAAAAAGTAAAACTTTTTACCTTCTCAAACTTGATTGAGTTTAAAAATTTGCTAAATTGGCTTTAGAATCTAATCTTGAACTTAAGTATACTTTTGTCGTGTTCGGTTATAAGGTAGGTACTAATTAAAAGTTTAGAGATTGACAGTTCTTCTAATCCACACAGCCACGGCCAACTTACTTTTACCAAAATCGACATCCACTGTATGTTTACTTTTAATTAAATCGATTACATTTAGAGAAAATTATAATTAATATAAACTGTTGATAATTTGTTGGACACTAAATAGATATAAGCAAAAATAATTTATTTATTTGTCTTAGAAGGAGATAGCAAAAAAATGTTAATATAAAATAAAACGTTATATTTTGTTGTTATGTACAAATTTTGTCAAATTTTACTTTTTTTAACTAGTGCGTAAAGAGTTTTACTTTACGCACTAGTGAAAAAAAGTACAACTTTACACACTTCGTGGAGTGCGTAAAGTACGTACTTTACGCACGGTAGTAGAAAAAATTACTTAAGTTACTAACGATCCAGCTAATGGGTCGATTCTGAGACAATCTATAAGATCTGTAAGTCAAAATCTGTAAAAAATTACATTATATTACTATATCGTACAGATTCTGTAGCGTATAGGATATTTCACAGAATCCTACCATAAGTTGGCTATGGATGACTGACACTTCTTTATTTAATTTGACATTTTAACTTTAAAAATCAAGAACAATATCAATATTCAAAAATATTATAAATTACTGGCTTTATTTTTTTGGTTTAATCATAAAATTTAAAATATGATGATATCGAAGACAAAGAAACAGTACATATTATTAGAATTCCTGAAACTAAAAATGGGACGAAAATAATTTTTACTATTTTAAATTCCACCAATTCAAAAATTGATTATTTATCTTATATTGAAAAATATATTGCCTTATGACCTATGATGGCGATTTCCAGATTCTTTTTGAAATATGGAAACAATAAGTGCACCAAACAGCCAGTAGGCATAAATACATTTGGCCAAATGCCATCTATTATAGCAAATTATCTTCAATTTCCTAATCCGACTATGTATACTGGACATTGTTTTAGGAGGTCATCAGCAACAATGTAGGCAAATTCTGGAGGTGACCTTCTATCAGTTAAAAAACATGGGGCTGGAAGTCGTCTACCGTCGCCGAGGGCTATGTAGATTCTACTTTAAGTAAAAGAAATAATGTATCTAATTTAGTATTAATGGATGGTAATATCCTGTTCCGGTTTGAACGGTGATTGTTTAATTTAATTATAATAAAACAAAAGATTGCATGAAATTCTACTTCGACTCAGCGGTAAAAAAAGAAAAAATAAACGTATCACTCACTAAGTCATTTTCTCTACTAATCTTTTTCTTGGCTTCGTGCTTGCACAAAATCAAAGCAAACACTTTTTTGCTTCCGCACCTCTTGCTCTCCGCGAAGAACAGTGTTTTGTTGATGTCTCAGCAAAAGACGAGAGCTGCGGTACGGCTTTATGTACTTAATAAGATACTATGACTTAATAATAATAATAATAATAATAATAATAATAATGTAATTTATTTATTGTTTCGGCCTTTACTTGATGAAAATCCATTTAATTTTGAAAGAGTAAAACCAAATTTGGTAGATTTTCACACTTTTATTCTAAAAATGAAAATTTTTAAAAAAACACTAACATGACTAACTTCTTTTTCATATGTGACTATTTACAATTCGGTATCCAATATATATACGAAATAATTTAACAAAACAAAGTACTTAAGAAACATCAATAACATTACAAAATAAACTAACTATTTAAAGTAAATAAGGGTACTTAGGTAATTATAATATCCATCAGATAACAATAAGATAGCCCATTACTGGGATTATCTCACAGAAAACTGGGAAAGAGATTTAATAAGGGTGAATTATTAATATCTAATTGATCATTTAGTAAGTTATCTGAATTTTTAAATCTATTTATTTCAAGTGTTTCTAAATGGTTTAATTTAAGGCTCTTATTTTCTACATGTAAAATTTCAAAGTTGTCTGTAAAAGAATGATTTTCAGCTAAAATATGATTTGAGTAAGTAGAATTATTTTTGTTTTTTGTATAGCTATTATAATGTTCGGAATAGCGTTTTTTGAAAGTACGGTCTGTTTGACCAATATACAATTTTGGACAACTACCACAATTTAATTTATATACGCCCGATTTATTATTAGGATTAATTTTACCCTTATTGTTTTTAATATACTTCCCAAGCGTATTATTGGTTTTAAAAGCTACGTTAATATTTTGGTTTTTTAAATATGATGATACCTTTTCACTAGGAGCTCCTATATATGTAAGACTCTTATATCTGCAATTTGGATCTTTAATTATGGGATAAACTTGTTGAATAGCCTGTTTAAAAAGTTTTTTCTCTAAAATGTTGTCTACTAACTTTGAATTAAGTACTTTGTTTTGTTAAATTATTTCGTATATATATTGGATACCGAATTGTAAATAGTCACATTTGAAAAAGAAGTTGTACTTCGAAACATATGTCATGTTAGTGTTTTTTTAAAATTTTTTATTTTTAAAATAAAAGTGTGAAAATATACCAAATTTGGTTTTACTCTTTCAAAATTAAATGGATTTTCATCAAGTAAAGGCCGAAACAATAAATAATTTAAAAGAAGCTTAAACTAGCTTTTTGGCCCTATGGTATTTTAAATTACTTTTGCGGTGTGCAATATGTACACAAAATATTTGGTTTTTCAACGGTTGTAAGAAACAGAACGTGTTTCCAAAGTATATGAGATTGAAAACTCATAACAGTACTCCAGGAGCGAAAAAAGGAAAAGAAGCAGGATTAAAGAAGTGGTTGTCAGAAGATAAGAAAAAAGAATATTCCAAAAGAGATTGTTTCAACATATACACTAAGGTAATACATGCTGAATTATCTCACAGATTACATTTTATAGAATTTGAAATTGTAGATAAAAACATTAGGGAGCAGATTAGTCAAATTATTCATAAAAAATTTATTAGACAACAGGAAAAATTAAAATCACTTATTTTTAAAAAATCCATAATAACTAAACAAAAATCAGAACAGAACACAAATAAAATATCGGATCATACATTTTTTAAAAGATTTGTTAACTTAACCACCACAAATTTCTCTGATCCAGAACAATCTCTAATAGAAAAAGGGTTTAAACACAACATCGAACCTAAGATAAATACTTCGAACTTAGAAATTTTGGGAATAGAAACAGAAATTGCTTTAAAAGATTCATATAATACTTTGTCTCACAAATATCATACTGCAAATATAATTAAAACACAATTTTTACGTAATAACAATTCAAATCAAGACAGTAAGTTAATTAAAACTATAAAGGATAAAACAAAACAGGATGATATCATTTTCACTCGTGCCGATAAGGGAAATACAGTAATTGCTATTAATAATATAGATTATATTGACAAAACTCTTTCATTTTTACAAGCAAGCAATAATTATAGCATACTCAAATTTGATCCAACAGATAAATATCAAAAAGAACTAAAACGTAATATTCAGGATTCAACAGCAATTTTTGATTCTAGAGAAAAATTCAAACTAATACAAATGAACCCTCAACCACCACAACTTTATTCTTTAATAAAATTACACAAAGAGAACTATCCTATTAGACCAGTTGTGTCATTTGTCACGGCTCCATCAGTTAAACTTTCACACACATTAATTAAACTTATACAAGAAAACTGCAAATTCAATTCAAAGTATAGTATAAATATTTCTTATGAATTAACAGAAAAATTAAAAAACATTAAATTACCTAGTAACACAAAATTAGTATCGTTCGATGTAACAAACTTATTTCCTAGTATACCTCCTAAAGAAACAGTTAAGCTAGTAGAAAACTTATTAGATCGTAATCAAGTCAATATTATAATCAAAGAAGAAATCCTAAATTTGTTCATTTGCCTAAAACAAAATTATTTTCAATTTCAAAATAACATCTACTCAGCAAATGAAGGTCTTATTATGGGGAACCCATTAAGCCCGTTGCTTGCAGAAATATTTATGGATAATATAGAAAATAAAATTCATAGCAATAATTTAAGTAAACATTGTCTGTATTGGCATAGATATGTTGATGATATATTGACTGCTTTTACTGGTACTAGTAGACAGTTAAATTCTTTATTAGTTTTTATCAATACTATACACCCTAATATTAAATTTACTATGGAAACAGAGAAGGATAATTCAATTAATTTTTTAGACTTAAATATTATTAAAAATAATAAAGGCCATAGTTTTGGGATATTTCATAAGCCATCACATACGGATATTACAATAAATAATAGTTCATCTCATATCTCATCCATACAAACAAAAGCTGGCAGCATACAACAGTATGATCCATAGATTAGTTAATATTCCCCTTACCAAAGAGAACTTCACAAAAGAATTAAATATCATTAAACAAATCGCAGTAAATAATAATTTTAATTCAAAGTTAGTAGACAACATTTTAGAGAAAAAACTTTTTAAACAGGCTATTCAACAAGTTTATCCCATAATTAAAGATCCAAATTGCAGATATAAGAGTCTTACATAGTGAAAAGGTATCATCATATTTAAAAAACCAAAATATTAACGAAGCTTTTAAAACCAATAATACGCTTGGGAAGTATATTAAAAACAATAAGGGTAAAATTAATCCTAATAATAAATCGGGCGTATAAAAATTAAATTGTGGTAGTTGTCCAAAATTGTATATTGGTCAAACAGGCCGCACTTTCAAAAAACGCTATTCCGAACATTAAAATAGCTATACAAAAAACAAAAATAATTCTACTTACTCAAATCATATTTTAGCTGAAAATCATTCTTTTACAGACAACTTTGAAATTTTACATGTAGAAAATAAGAGCCTTAAATTAAACCATTTAGAAACACTTGAAATAAATAGATTTAAAAATTCAGATAACTTACTAAATGATCAATTAGATATTAATAATTCACCCTTATTAAATCTCTTTCCCAGTTTTCTGTGAGATAATCCCAGTAATGGGCTATCTTATTGTTATCTGATGGATATTATAATTACCTAAGTACCCTTATTTACTTTAAATAGTTAGTTTATTTTGTAATGTTATTGATGTTTTCTTAAGAACTTTGTTTTGTTAAATTATTTCGTATATATATATTGGATACCGAATTGTAAATAGTCACATTTGAAAAAGAAGTTGTACTTCGAAACATATGTCATGTTAGTGTTTTTTTAAAAATTTTTATTTTTAAAATAAAAGTGTGAAAATCTACCAAATTTGGTTTTACTCTTTCAAATAATGTAATTGCTGGTTAGATATTTATTGATATTATTGCAGTACTGTAACAATCCCTTGCCCATCACAAAATATTTCTAATGCGAATGTAATAGAAGATAACTCCCCTTCTATTTCCACGCAAGTTAGCAACATTATTGGCAATTTTTTATGTTATGAAGTAACTATATAACCTTAGCTATAATAATTTAAACAACTTAGTACCTAATGTTAATGTTGTTAGTAATGCTAAGTCATCAGTTTCTAAAACCACAGTAAACTCTAGCACGGAGCAAGTTTTTACAAGTGCACAAACTGCACTTTTCACATTAATATTGTTAATAATTAAATAACTTATATTCAATTCCATATTAATCTAGTTAATTCGTTTTATTATTAATAACTAAATAATAACATTTAAGTCTTAAATTAATCTAGTTAATTTGTTTTAATTTGGTGAAAATATGTATATTAAATTAGTTTAACTATATTTTATTACAAACAAAGTGTTATAATTAGAACGAAAAATTAAACTTTCTTTACACACTAGTGCGCAAAAAATATACTTTACGCACTAGTGCGTGAAGAAAATGTATATAAAAACCTTCATTTTTTGATAAAACTTCCGGTAGTAGAAAAAATATTGTATGCAATTCGTGTGTAATTCTGAAATTTTTACTTTAAAGCCCTGTAACTTTTTTACTATCCTTTTTTTTATAAGTTAACTTAAAACGACTTATTTTCGACCCTAAAAACTGTGGTTAAATTTATTGTGGGTACATCTTTTTGTTACACCCTGCATAAAAATTCCAAATATTAAAAAAAAACCGGTGGTAGATTTAAGTAGTGGCCCTCAGGTGGTGCCTTCTTATTTGTTAAAAAAAAAAGTCGTTGAGTAATCAATTAAAAAAAAGTAATAATTTAGGGTGAAAGAATAAGTGAAATTATAAAAGGTTTGGCTTAATTGAAAAATAAAGAACTAGTTTGAAAAAAAAAGTTTTAATTTCATTTAGTACCAGCAACAGGAAGGTGTTGATGAAAAGTGATGTTAAAATAAAAGGTATGGAATTCTTATAAAAAATGTGAATATTTCGTGAAGAAGGCAGGAACATTATTTACACTAATGAAACGTCCAAATACAACTATGCAGGAATCAGTTACAATATTTAAATGGCAAAAAACATGCGGTAGAATTAATGGAAAAGCACAAGCTGTCGCACATTGTTTTTAGACCATTTCAATTAATATTAATAATAACTCTGGTAATAATAATGTCAAATCCAGTGTTGCCAACAAGCCTCTTCTCGATTCTACGCTGGCAGACAACAAATTTTCCGAAATACGCGAGATTCTCCGCTAAGATAGTAACTAGCGGTTTTTCATATAAAACGTCAACTCGTCAACCGTCAACTTTTGAACCGTCAACGTGTCAACCGTCAGCTTGTCAACCGTCAACTTGTCAACCTCAATCCATTTTCGGCACTTCCAGTCCAGTGTTAGTTAAAGAAGCTGAAATTACCGAAATCGCCTTTAATAAAAATATATTAATTAAAAATGCAAGCTGTGACTTGCGCGTCTTTATAAAACGACACTGATGACTTGGTCGAATCAAATCAGCAGCAATTGCCGCATTTGAGAATCCACATCGGATGCATTTTTTACATCTTGAGCGTTTTTTTATCTACATCGGACACATCTGTCCCATTACATTTACGTATCTCAGATGCATCCGATGTGCAACTTAGAATAACCAAAAATTACTAATAATAGAAACAGTTGTCTCTAAGCTTTCTTGGCATCTTATTGAATGTCTGGCTTCAGGTCATGTCTTTCACCTATTGTATTTAGTGTATATACGCTATTCCATTGTAAATCAAAGTGTTAAAAGTAAAATGCATCGTATTCTTTACATGGCATTCGATGACCTACCAGCGAAACCCTAAAAAACTACAGTCCACTTTTTCTCCTAGATAATGTTTCCCACACCGTTTGACAAAATTGATTTTCATAGCGAATTTTCCACTAAATTCTCCAAATTTACTTAAATTCACCGCCCCATTGGCAACAATTGGTCAAATGATGCGTATCAGTGGGGAAATGTAAATGAAATCGCATAGAAAATATACAATTACGTCACGCTGCACAGAATTCGTCCAGAAAAGTGAAGGTGTGTTGTGCCCATTTTTAGCATTGTGAAAGCTTTGCATTTTGCATTATATTTTGGTAATTAGGCTTTTTTGAAATGTCACAAAAAGAAAATTGGGTGCCTTACTCTAGAGAAGAGAATTTCCATTTGGAAATTGTATAGTATCTGAGGTTCAGCAGCAACTGAATCATTGACGAGATAGGCAGAACTTTATTATTTACAGTTTTTAGTTCTTCTTCAATAAGAGGTAAAATAATATTTTAAACTCTATCTTTGGAAAATCTATAGCGGGGCTGAATCCTCGTTCTGCATGTCTTTCAAATGTTTTATCCCAGTCTCTTGTGTAAATTCCATCCTTAGACATCCTGATATGAAGAATAATTTCATTCTCTACTGAGTCTAGAATATAATCTATGAACTCTTCAAAATCTTCCATTTTCTTACACACCACAGCACAAACCAATCTTAACATTACCACAATTTTTATATTTTAACCTTAAAATCGACGAAGAATGCCATAAAGTAGCTCCCCAGACCTAACTTGATCTTAAGGGGGTTTTAAGGGTTCCTTCAAAAACTATAAAATACATTTTGCTCCCAAGAAAGCCTTGAAGGTCAAGGACTTCTATAGTTTCGACTATAAATTCAACCTTAAATATTCCAGTTTCAGGATCAGCTTTGACTTGATTCTGTTTGAACTAAGGGCCTTTAATACTTCTTAGTTGTCTGAGAGAATTAGGATAATTTATTTTTGGTACTTCCTCCTTAGGTTGTTTCTTACACACTTTAATTATTGTATGTATTTCAATTTTAAATGTAGTGGTATATTTTCCCAAGGGGACGGTGATGTCAGTATTTGGATTTAACTTCATGTATGCCAAAGCTTGTTCCCTTGCTCTTGATATACCTCATTCCAATTGCAGTCGATGTGGCCTGATATCACATTTCGTATGGGATCATTTACTCTCAAACTATGAATTGTAGTGATTAATAGGAAGAAAATTACAACTAACATTACACAAGAGTCCAGTCTACAAATCAATTATCAAATAAATATGAAGGTATGGAATTCATACTTATTGTAGAGTCCGCTCGGATAGAGAAGATACCATTACGTCACACACACACACACTTCTCGCCTCGAAATTACCGTACTAAACCATCTAGATTTCTAACTAAAGGCATGTACCTACATTTAGTTAATGTTTGAAGTGTGAAATTAATTTAAGTTTGAAATTTATAGCGTTTTCGATTCACCGTTCCAGATCTCGCTGTCAGAGTGCTCGAAAAGTGTGCAACACGTGAACGCTCGTTTACCCATTACTCTATGTAGCGCCTCAGTTGCACTACATACGTTGAAATGCCACACACTTAACACTTTTTAGCTAACCCTTCAATTTGTGGCAGTCCTTGTATGACAAAGGATAAACTCATCTCCTAAGCAACTTTGGTTGCTAAGATTTATTATTGATCATGATATTATGACTTTTATATTTTTATATGCAAGACATGTCTTTTTATTCTACGAATTAAATAGATCTTATACATCTTAGTAAAACAACCCCGATAGAGCAGCCCAAGATAAAAAAAAAATCTGGTTAGAACAGAGATTCCGATAGAGACCACAGCAGAGCCTGCAATCGGCTGAATCGCCAAGTGCAACAGCAGCAGCAGTATGAGCAAGACACATATATTGTACGGAGGTGAGTTTATTCTTTCTACTGGCTGCCACACAATTAAACTTCACACACTTTTGAACATACGAGTACTAATAATTAAAAAAAATCGCAATACAAGACCATACAATAACAGCATAATACACAACACACATCACACATACAAGTAGCATTTTGTAGATACAAGACTCGGTCCACACATATGTGGAGGTCCCAATTGTCGCATGCTAAAGGAGCAACCGCCCACATGCGCCCACACATATGTGCATATATTATGTGGAGGTCCCAATTGTCGTATGCTAAAGCATCAATTGTCCACATGCGCCCACACATATATGCTAGTGAAAAATAATCCTTAGTTTTTTTTACCTAGGGCAACGAAACGTCCCGGTAGAAAACACCAGAAGATACAAAAATGGTATCACGATAGTATTCTTCAAGTAGAAAGGACCTATCGGATACCTAGCACTTACTAATTCTAAAAACCATTCTTGTCAATAACACAAAAGATGGAAACGCAGAAACTTGTAAATTATACAAGAAAAACATTTCCAAATAAAATCTAACAGTACACTGTATTAACACGTACACTTAAAAAAAGGGGAGAAAGTATTGTAGCGCCTCAGTTGCACTACATACGTTAAAATGCCACACACTTAACACTTTTTAGCTAACCCTTCAATTTGTGGCAGTCCTTGTATGACAAAGGATAAAGCTAAGATTTATTATTGATCATGATATTATTGATCATGATATTATGACTTTTATATTTTTATATGCAAGACATATCTTTTTATTCTACGAATTAAATAGATCTTATACATCTTAGTAAAACAACTTATTTATGATGGGATCCGACATTTTAAAGATCCCACACTCTATAATTATCCTTTGGCCGATTGCGAGCAACAACCGTTTACGATTAGTTATAAGAGCAATAGAGGACTTCTATACAAGGCAAGTGCAACCATCTTAACAAAATAAAATTGACACTAATGACATAAGAAATCGGGTCACATAAAGAAGCAGTTTTTTAGTTTACTTTTTCGTTTTTCTTATATACTTTTATGCCATTTACATACCATGTTATACCCGTAGGGTAAAAAAGACTTTTTAGTTTATGGTATTTTACATCTAAAGGTTGAAAAAATTTGTCAGTGTCAGCTGTCAATTATGTTGATGGTAGAACACAGGCGTAACCATAGATGGGCATAACGTAACTAGTATTGTATATGGTTGTATAGTGTATGGAACTTGTATTTGTAGCAGTAGCATTTCTGTATTTAACATAAATATATACAACCAAATCAAAATTTTTTTTAAAGAAACCGGGAGAAACACAAATAGATTATTACCAATTAAAAAATAAAACGCAATGCTACGCTTATGTTTTGACATTATCGACAGCTGATATTAATAAATGTCTTAAACCTTTAAATATCACATACTTTGATTACTATACGGGGCAAAAGAGAGGTCCGACACGCCCAACATATATGGTGCGTTTGATTTGATCGTCGGAGATCTCCGAGCGCTTCAAAAGTGTTTGAATTGACACTCCGAGAGATTCCTAAAGTGTTTGTTTCGCTTTGGAGCGAGAACATAGAGCGAGCTCGATGTTCTCAGAAAAGAAATATCGAGAAGAGGGAGAAATTTGTCTTTGTCTCTACCTATCTCTTTTTAATTAACTTACAAACAAATTTGAATCTCAAAATTAAAGACCAGACAAGAAGTCAACAAATTACTTAGCCGCTTTGTCTTATAGCTAAAATTATTCATCATAAAAAAACACAAAATGTGTGTTTGGAAAATACATTTTTTCTGTCCAGATCCAATCACCAGTAATCACAGTCATGGAGTATGAGAGCGAAGCGGGCATTTGTGGTAAATGCTGTATTTCAGTGCCATTACCCCTTATTATTAAAAGTTTTTCCATTTTCTTTACTTTTTGCTCACTATTTTAACATACAAACCAGAAACAAGAATCACAGAAAAGCGAGGTTATGTTTTTTACTCTGTTTTATTTGATTTGATTCAATGCTCTATTGTGACGTCATCACTTCTCGGTCTCCTCGACGCTCGCTCGATCGAGTTTCAAATCAAACGCCCCTATAGGGCGCGGCTATTTTGAACCCTATGACACAGTTTATAGTTAAAGAATCAGATCGCTCACTCTGCGTCGGCACTTTTTATGTCAATGTTCTAGTTTATACACTGCGCAACTCAGATAATACAATATATGACAACCGCCTATAATAAAACAGCAGTCTTCTGCGTATCCTGAATTTGTATCCCTGGAGTGGATGTTATTTTGGAACTTTCAACTGGTCCGAGTGAGCTAACTGATTCTTTAGCAATAAACTGTGACTCCAAAAATAATATTCACTGACAGTGACAGCAGCAAGCGAAATATCAGGTGCGTTTTAATCATCCACTTCTGCTTCCGGAATTGTCGGTTCAGTCGTTCTAACCTGTCAGATTAAAACAAGAAAACCGACAATTCCGAAGCAGAATCGGATGATTAAAACGCATCTATTAAAAATATTGCGCCAAGATGTAGGCAACACCTAATAAGGGTTCAAAATGGCGGAGTTTTCTATCTCCTTTTAAAAGGCCACATACTTTGATTACTATATGAGACAAGAGAGGTCCGACATGCCCAACATAGGGCACGGCCATTTTGAACCCTGTGACACAGTTCACAGCTAAAGAATCAGATCGCTCACTCTGCGTCGGCACTTTTGATCTCAATGTTTCAGTTTATACACTGTGCCACTCGGTTAATACAATATATGACAACCGACTATAATAAAACAGCAGTCTTCTGCGTATCCTGAATTTGTATCCCTGGAGTGGATGTTATTTTGGAACTTTCAACTGGTCCGAGTGAGCTAACTGATTCTATAGCAATAAACTGTGACTTCAAAAATAATATTCACTGACACTGACAGCAGCAAACAAAATATCAGGTGCGTTTTAATCATCCGCTTCTGCTTCCGGAATTGTCGGTTTAGTCGTTTTAACCTGTCAGATTAAAACAAGAAAACCGACAATTCCGAAGCAGAAGCGGTTGATTAAAACGCACCTATTAAAAATATTGCGCCAAGATGTAGGCAACACGTAATAAGGGTTCAAAATGGCGGAGTTTTCTATCTGCTTTCAAAAGGCACTCAGAAAGCTGCGCAGTGCGACCATTCTCCGTATAGTAAAAGAAAATCAAAGTATGTGTAAAAGGCACTCAGAAAGCTGCGCAGTGCGACCATTCTCCGTATAGTAAAAGAAAATCAAAGTATGTGACTGACACTGACAGCAGCAAACAAAATATCAGGTGCGTTTTAATCATCCGCTTCTGCTTCCGGAATTGTCGGTTCAGTCGTTCTAACCTGTCAGATTAAAACAAGAAAACCGACAATTCCGAAGCAGAAGCCGATGATTAAAACGCACCTATTAAAAATATTGCGCCAAAATGTAGGCAACACGTAATAAGGGTTCAAAATGGCGGAGTTTTCTATCTCCTTTTAAAAGGCACTCAGAAAGCTGCGCAGTGCGACCATTCTCCGTATAGTAAAAGAAAATCAAAGTATGTGTTAAATGTAAAATACCCTAAAATAAATAGCTATTTGTATTACTAGGGAGGAAAGTGCCACTTTTCCTCCCGCAGGATGAATTTTACTGCCCGACGCGAAGCGGAGGGCAGTAAACATCCAAGGGAGGAAAAGGCACTTTACTCCCAAGTAATATATATGATTTTTCCGCCTCCCTCAAATAACAAGTCATTTTTAAATAATTTATTTATGAAACTAATAAACAAAATTTATTAAAGAACTAAAATTATGAAGTAGGTATAGTATAAAAAATTATAGGCATGTTATTTTCATTCTCGCATCCTACATATTTTTAATTTGTGGTAGAGTAATTATTTTTCTGAGTAAGTACGAATATGCTTTTCTTCGGCCCATTGCTTGAAATGTAAATACTGTTTTTCGTATTTTTCTTTAGATTTTTGGGGTAATAGAGATTAAACTGTTGCATTAACCTGTTCCAAAATATCCGGTGGTGTATTATTTATATCTTTAAATTCGCTTGAATCACTCATTTTTTAAATATTATTTTATATTTTGTAGATGTATTATAGTGTAACACACTTTAAAACTGATCTGTCAATCGACCATAGCATGCTATATTTCTGTCCTAAATTCGAAAATCGGATGAATCTATGAATTGAAGTCAAATTATTAATGTAAAAATCGTTAAATTAAAATAACAATAATATTACAATTACTATTTTGCAAAATACAGGGTGTTTAAATAAACGGTAAAATTCATACTTATATAATAGAATATAGTTTAGGTCGTCAATGCCGTATAAGCTATTTCATTTATGACATACCATGACGTCACTTTTACTTTTCCTCCCTAGGGAGTAAAAGTACTTTTCCTCCCTAGGGAGGAAAAGTATGACTTTGCTCCCTGAAATGAGGTCAGGAAATGTATACTTTGGATAGAGGTAGGCGGAAAAATTATTTTTCACGTTACGGGTACAACATGATATGTAAATAATATAAAAGTGTAACCCCTCCTGGGGGTCGATTTTCGACTTGTAGGAACCTTTTCCTATAGGAATTTGTGACACTTTCCTATATGTAGGAAAATGTTATAAATTTTCGATGTACATTTCTATAGGAAAATATTCCTACGAGTCGAGAATCGACCCCCTGGGGTTTGTTCGGGTAGCAGGTAGATTTTAGACAGTCGGGGACAGAGTCATTTGGAAATAAACCTTTATTCTAACAATTTATATACAGATAACAATATTTACAATATGTACATGAAAAGGTTCTAGCTAAATTTCGAATCGTCGTGTCTTCAAATGTTGTTCCCTAAAATATATTTTGTGTGTCGGTTTGGAGTGGCTTAGTGGTCCAGGATGGTGTGGCGAAGATGTGACAAGGGCTTAAGTTACCTTTTCGGCGAATGAAGTCCCTCGAAGTCAATACCTTCGTGGGAGAGATTCACGGGAAAGGAAAACCTACAAAGTCAATACCTTTGTAGGTAATGGTCGGGACGTTGGGAAGCCTACAGAGTCAATACCTCTGCAGGAGCAGGAGAGGAGATTCTTGCTAAGTCAATACCTTAGTTCGACTGACCAGAATTAAATTCGGAGCTCTTCATATACTTGTCCCTGCTTGGCAAAAACGGCTGCATGCTTAACCATAGGCGTCCGTAGAACGGTGTTACTCAGGAACATCGTTACAAAAGTAGATAAGAAAAACCAAAAATTGAAAAAAAAACAACAGCCTCTTTATGTGAATCGATTTCTTATGCCATTAGTGTCAATTTTATTTTGTTAAGTTGGTTAGACTTCCCTTGTATAGAAGTCCTCTATTGTTACTAAACTTGTATTAGTAAATAGTACCCATACCAGGACAGGGATTTTTATGTGCGTACTCAACACGTAAGGAATTGAATAGAGAGACACATTACATACGAATCGCATTCTGTTGAACGAAGATAGTTGTCTCAACACGTGCCGAATTGAAAGATGCGAATCCCAATGCTGATCATCAGAAAAATCATTGATATTATCTACAAAACAACGAAATTTTACAATTTATTTAGGAAAATATTGTGCTATTGCTGTAATTTCATCATATAATTCGGAAGATGAGAGCATTTTCAGAATGGCTAATGGTTATATTTTCATAGTTATGATAACAAACAAAAACAAATCTTAATCCAGCCAGTAGATAGTACTTAGGCTAGGTAATACCTAGTATAAGAGATAGTAGATATTTTTCTATTAGGTTATGTTTCAATTTGTTCGGTGTTGATCTGTCTCAAGAGTTAGAGCAACGGAGAGTGACTTTTATCGGAACGTCAAGTTCAACCGAACACGCAGAACGTAGCTAGAAAGTATAATTTATAACCACCGTAACGTAACTTAACTTAACGCCGTAGAAACTTACGTAAGATATAAGAACACTTTGACCGTGACATAACCAATCAAACACGGATGTTGCTCTCGAAGTGCTCTCAAAGTGCTCCATAGTGACGTAATGCTATCTTCTCTATCTGAGCGGACTTTAATAATGTTAAAAACGAGTATATTTTCTAAACAATTTCTCACTATTCGAAGAAGTACAAAACTAGAAACATTTGTCGACAATATTAGCCAATAAGAAAAAAAAGCTTTTCTCACATACATATTAATATTTAGAATTCAAATGAGACGTATAATGAAACAGGCATGATTAGACGTTCGCATGTCGGAATGTCCCGCGTTTCGGTCAAACTTTAGCTTATTATAATTCCGACGATCCCTCAAAAAACTCGCAAGCCGTAATGGAATGATAAAGAAATTGAACTCGTGTGTGTGTTTTCAACTCTTTTTATTACTCGCAAACACGCCATCGCTTTGTTTTCGCGATTGTTTATATATTTTTTTTACAATGTTTGTGTTTGCAACAAATTCAAAAATAGCGTTTCGAAATTATTGTGGAAATGTCGGTTTCGAGTGCCTGTGAATAAACAGAACAATAATGGATTTGTTTATTTATATGAAGCTTGCACGTTAAACGTGAAATACACGCTATTCATTAGTCTAAATGGCCTTAAAGAAAAAAGTTAAGAGGTGATCTATAATTGGCGAAGACAGAGATAAGAGTTACGTCTGGATTAAAAATAAGAATTTTACTCTCCGACATATCTGATTTTTTCTATGTCCTACTTTAGAAATGTAAGAATACTGTAGGTTTTCCTATCCTACACATTGATTATCTTAATGAGTTCCATCGAATTATTTCATAAATAAAGTCTTAAGTATGTTGAGTATCATATTACAGAGTACTGCCGTCATATTTTATACATTTGGCCATCCTGTAACCTGTCCTCAGGGTCAATAAACTGAAAGAAAAAATACTTGCCATAATCCGTCGATCCATTAGGTAATCTTGATTGTGAGACTCATTGATCTGTGAAGATCCATTGTTCTCGTTGAGGTAGTTACAGAGATCCGTTGAACTCTTCGTTTTAAATATCTGTTAATTTCTTCATGTTAAAGATCCACTGATCTTAGAGATCCGTTGATTTCTTCGTGTTAAAGATACCTTGATCTTTTCGTCTGATACATTGATCGTTATGTCTTAGAGATCTGTTGATCTCTTTATGTTAAAGATCCGTCGATCTTTTCGACTTACATTTCTGCTGATCTTTTATTTTAAAAATCCAATGATCTTAGAGCTTTGTTGATATCTGCTTCATGTTAAATATCCGTTAATCTTAGAGATTTATTAATCTCTTCATGTTAAAGATACGTTAGTCTTAGAGACCTGTTGATCTCTTTGTATTAAAGATCTATTGATATTTTCGTCTTGAAGATCCGTTGATCTCTTTTAAAGATCCATTTCTCTTCAAGTTAAAGATCCGTTGATGTTTTCGTCTTAGAGATCCATTAATCTCTTAAGAGCTATTGATCTTAGAGGTCTGTTGCTCTTTTCAAGTTAAAGATCCTTTAATTTTTTCGTCTTAGAGATCAATTGATCTGTTATTTGAAACATGCATTATTCTTAGAGATCTATTGATCACTTACAATTGTATTAAAGATTCGTTGATTTTTTCGATTTAGAGAAGGATATCGAAAATAATTTGTCTCTATTTTGTATTTGTGATGATATTGTTTTCTCACAATATTTGGAATTGGTAACTCGTAGGGCGAGAGAAAGTCTTTCTCTCGTCTCGTTTCTCCCGTGATAAAAACATATCAATTTTAAATTTGGAAAACATTTACTTAGGACGAAACATGAACTAAACTGTAACATTTTAATTACAAAAAATAATTTTTTAAGTAATTTGTCTCATCAGTACCCAAATTGGCAATAAGAAACACTTTAGGGAATTACCTCGGTGTCTCTCTGTCTGTCATCTGTCACAGTCGTTTTTCTTATAGACTATTTGATATAAAGAATTGAAATTTGAAATAATCATAGTGGCCCAAATTAGGCGTTAACTAAAAATGTAAATACTTTGTCTTGGAAGTCAGTTGGGGGGGGGAAGGTTTCAATTGTAAATTAGAATTTTTTTGATGCCATCGTGTGATAACAAATGAAATCATTTTGAGGCATACTAAATAGTATATTATGCAACGATCATGTAATGATGGTTATTAATACACGAGCATTAACCGGGATACGAAACGAGCCAAAGGCGAGTTTCGTATGGTTTATGCGAGTGTTTTAATAACCATTACATGAGAGTTGCATACGCTATTTTTTCTACACCCGATAAATAATCAAGACCTATAAATATTATATTTATATTGGTATTGAACACAATAACAGTAATTACTCGTATTTCTATAAAAAATTCTACAAAATTGTAATTAATGGTATTACTTCAGGTATTGGTATTTCCCTAGATTTTTGCGGTAAAATATTTTGTACTGTATTTTCTGCTTTCTCCGATATGTGTGGAGGAGTCTTCTATATCGCTAATATCAGACATTTTAATATTATAATTATCGAAGTTTAGCTACCTACGAAAATTTAATACGTTTTGACAACTAAAATAATTACATAGGAACCTAGGACAAACGTCAAACAGCATGCTTGATTGAAAAATTGTAGGTTTCTATTGATTAAAAATCTGTATCGTAATGAAAAATCTGTATCATAATGGGTATCATTATGAAACGGATTATGGGCATATAAGTGCATTGTTATAATACGGGTGTAGAAAAAATATATTATAGGTTCGTTTTTTTCACTTTTTATTTGGCACTTAATAATTGCTGTCGTTCCAATTAATCTCCAAAAGTAACATCAGAAAAATTTGACTGAATGAAAATTATTACGATTCTGTGCGTTGGATAGTTTTTTTATAGAAAGAAGAGCTCAGCGGTACTGATACTTTATATCAGAGCCTGCCAGCTAAATCTATCAAGATATCAACTCTAATTAATTTAAAATATCTACGGAACACTATTGCGCTATTTCATTTGGTCAAACTTTTTTATTTAGCTTTTAAACTTGTACAATAATGACTATGTCTTGACTAGAATAATTAGCGATATAAAAAAATGCCAAAAAGATTTATACAAATGGAAAAAAATTCATCTTACATTTCACAAAAAAACTCTTGTAAAGTTCACATTCCATAATCAAGCAACACATTTGGTAAAAATTCAAAAATTTATAATACACACTTTCATCATTGTTTCGAATATTTACTGAAATCACGATGATAACCTTTTTCGTTTGAAATTTTAATTTTAAGTAGATAAAAAACTTCTTCCAGCTTCGAAGTAAAATTAATTTTAAATAAAAAATAAATGAAATGGGAAATATTTTTTCTAATAAATCACTATTGATAAAAACCCAATTACACACGTATTTTTTGTTACCATTTAATATATATAGAATACTATCTAGAAATCTGATATATTTAAATTTTAAGCTACGGTAATCAGTTAAAAATTTTAAATAAGCAAAAAGTAAATTGCTCGAGAGAGTTCGAGAGAAACGAGATATTCTCGTCGAGAGATGACACCCTCTCGTCTCGTCTCTTTTTTCAAGAGAACATGTTTTTCTCGTCTCGTACGAGACGAGACAAGACGAGACGAGAAGCAAGAATCTCTCGTCTTGCGGCATCACTAATTAAAACAATAATCATCCAAGTTTTGCTTCCTATTTAGAAGCATCTTTTAATAACTTTGTATTAGAACAGACTTTCGGAAATGCTCCAGCATTCCTGTTTTCATTTAATTCCATAAAGCGTAATTTTTGGTTTGTTCGTATTATCACTGGTGAGGGTGTTCCCTAAAACTGTTGGATATAATCCTAATAATATATTACTCACTCCACTTAGGGGTCCACTTTTATCACTCACATTTCGACCGTAATGTCGTCTTTTGCGGAATCAAACACAAGGATTGCTTGTTCGTTACTAAAGAGGGGTTCCGCTTAAGCAGTTTGATTGATCAAAGGATTTTGAAGTGAAAATTCTAGGACCTTGAAACTTTCAATGTGTATGGGATAGGTTTTTTAAATTTTTCATTATTTTCAAATGTAGAAGGCAGTTCAACTTCTGAAATGTGGTAGATAATATTCAATGAGGTAAGTTAAACATAATGACTAGCATCACATACATTTTACCGGTCATCAATTCGGAACATTTATGTGGTACCATATTTTTTGTTTATTTCCCTCATTTATTAATTTTAATTATTAGGTATAGCTAAACATTGTTGCTTTGTAAATATTTTCCTTTTCTCTTTGGCTACTATTTCGCGATAAATCACAAGAAAGGGCCGTTTATCAACCAGCATGATGGCAAAATAAATTAATGAATAAATATCAGTTTTTGATTGTTAAAATAATTAAAACATATACTTACTTCCATGTGGAAAAAATTTGGAATATATATCCTTAAAGCTATCTTCATGGACGACACCCTCAGGACATTCCTGCAATTAAAAAATATCTAATAGAATTATTACATTACTAAAATTTAGGAGTTACGTTTGATTTTAAGCAAAATTTTTCTACAATAAAATCAGCTTCATAAACGAATATAATTCACGTGGCCTTAAAGCTATTATTTGTTTACGTGGCCGTGTGAATAAAATATAATTCAAGGGAACCATTTCAACCTCCGTAAGTTCTTTTTAGGACATGTGCTTTTGTACTTAATATAACCTAAAAATAAATAAAGAGTGGTGGAGCCTAGATTTAATTTTTATACCCTAGTTAATTCAATAACTGTCTAAATTTTATCTGTAAAAGCGAAATAAACTAAATATTAGACTTATATTAAATGACCTGGACCTAAATTATTTTCATTAAATTAATTATTTTTAATACCCTAGTATGGCAGTTAACGTGTTAAGATAGAAACATGAGATTAACTACCTAATTATATATTCGAAAAGAAATTTCGAGAATAAATGCTTAAATGACCTAGACCTAAATTACTTTCATTCATTTAATTAATTTTTATACCCTATTGCGACTGTTAACGTGTTAAGACATAAATATGATTAACTACCTAAATATATATTCGAAAAGAAATTTTGAGAATAAATGCGCTAGCAATATGCCAATATCCACGAGAAGTACTGTGAACATCATATTGTTTTCGAACGTAGCCATTCGTTTGTCATAAGTCATAACAAAAACAACAAAACATAAAAAAATGTCAGTTGTCACTTTTTCTTGTGGTATGTATTTGAGATTTAAAAGAATTTATAAACTACTTATAACGTTTGACTAAGTTTGGTAAGTTCCTTTTAATAAAATAAAAACATATTTTCTAATTTATTGTCTGTTGTTTTAGATTGCAATATTTCAGTTTCCAACTACAATAAAAAATAAATTATTGTAAAGGAGAAGATACAATTAAATAACTGCCTTCATTTTACACGAAATACTTATAATAGAGATTTACAAAACTAACTTCAGGGTAATATAAAGCTAATGTAAATAATACAGAATTAATTGAAATTTTGAAAGAATATTAAGAATATATAATAAAAGTCTGCTATTCTCTTATTTTTTTGATATTTATAAATATATACGCATGTTAATTTTTTGAACTTGGGCGAGTTTAAGCCGACTTTCAATTTTTTTAATGGGTCTCCTATTGATTTTTGGAAAATTTTAAATGAAGAGTAATCTAAGTTTCAATTATTTATACAATATACATTTTTTTCAATGACATCGGATAACTAGATCAGTTACAATTCTTTATGAAAATCCTCTAAATTTATGCCTATTTTCAAAAGTAAGAATCCCCTTAAAGAAGAATATATAACATCTGAAATTTTATGATTCTTTCGTAGCAGAATATTGTACTAAAAAACATTGTTTTTAATAAAAAGCTCTGTATAACTTGGACATCCATTATCAAGCATCAAATTTGTAAAATTTAAAATAAATTTCATTATTTATTTAAAACAACAAAGTAAGTAAAAATGAATTAAAAATAAGTGCAACGATTTAAACGAGCATATTTTTCAATTTCTATATAAGGCAGTGAAGGCAAATATGGCCCACCTTAATGTTTTGATTTTTTTTTTTTCATGGAAACTTAATAACTGAAGGAACATTTTTTCCACAACATAATAGGTAAGTATGTAGTCGACATACTCATATGATTTAAGGTACTCGTTCGATAGTCGCTGCAGAGACATGCTGCAGCTGCAGGCGGCAGAGGCAAGAGGCAGAGACACTACTGTTCTAATGAAATCTAATGATTTACCGTTCGATGCACGCTGCAGCAGCAACTAGCTTATTAAGTGTCTCGCCCTGTCTCTGCTGCTTGGACGCGCGTCAGCGTCAAGACCGGTCTGGAGGCAGTCGTTCTGCAGCAATCGTTGTAATAAGTATTGTTGTGCTATTATCAAGCAATGGCTTCTTTGGATAAAATAGTGAAAAATACGCCATCGCAATCAAAGTCGTCAGTATTTTCAGGGGAAGAAGATGATCTACTTATAGATTTAGTTGAGCAAAACCCAACTTTATACGACCTTCAACTAGAAAGTTACAAAGATATTGTAAAGCGGGAAAATATTTGGAAAGAAATAGGAGCAATATTAAAACGAACAGGTATGTACTTTTATTTTAAATGATTTATAAAGCAAAATCATAATGCATATTATAATTATAAAGTAACTTTTGTCAATTTATCTGTCTTACAATTTAATTATGAATTATAATAAACATATAGACATGGTACATGACATACAAAGTAATTAAATTTTAAATCCTTCTACAAATATAAATCTGAAATGAGTGGTATGGAACGCTGTTCCTAGTCTTTTTTATTGAAGATATGTTGCTCTTGCCAGGACAATTTTCCGTGTTCGCTTAAAAAGTATTCTGTAAGCTGAGTTCTGACCCATAAACCCGTTCGCTTAGCGAACCCGCCAGAATGGTTTAAAGGAGCCATATTTAATTTGGGTGGATTTTCTTTCTCGTTGTACTGAAATCCGCCACTATTATTGTTTTGTAAATATTCGTTACGTAAAAGGTTATGTAAGCAGCATGCTGCCATTATCAACTCGTTGCAAGTTTCAGGTTTAATTGATATGGGTGTATAAAAGACTCTGAAAACTTGGCTTAATAAACCAAATGCATTTTCCGAAACTCTGCGAGCGCGGCAAATGCGATAGTTATATATTTCTTTTTTATTGTCGTGTTTTGCAGTTTTTCGAGGATATGGCTTCATCATGTAGGAATCAATTCCAAATGCTTCATCACCAATTAAAAAATGTGGTATATAAATATTAGTCCCTGGAAGACATTTTTCTTCAGGTATATTAAAATTGTTTGATTCTATTCGATGGCATATAGCGGATCTTCTAAATATATTACTGTCTCCTTCTTTTCCGTACGAACCAATATCAACTGCAATAAATTTGCAGTCCGCATCTACAACGGCTAAAAGCACAATTGAAAAATATTCCTTATAATTAAAATATAATGAACCACTTTTTTCTGGCGATTTAACTCGAATGTGTTTCCCATCTATTGCTCCTACACAGTTCGGTACATTCCATTTATTCCAAAATGTTGCGGAAACTCTATAAAAATCCTGTTCAGATAATGTTGGCATTGCAACTGATACAAGGTTTTTGCACAATGCTTTTAAAACTTCTCTAACGATCTTTGAAATATAACAGTCAGATATACGATATGCAAAAGATAAAGACACAAAAGTTTCTCCAGTTGCCATAAATCTAAAAAAAAAATAAAAGTTAGTTTCCATTTTAGGGGACGATTGTAAAAAAAGATGGAAGTGCATTAAAGACTCCTACAACAGATATAAACGGAAAAGACATGCAGGGACAGGAAGTGCTGCTAAATCTAAAAATTCTAAATGGGAGGTGTATGCTAGACTAAGTTTTTTAGAAACATCATCTCATAAAGACACTATGTCGAATGTACCTGCTGTTTCAGATGATGACGACAACCATGGGAATGATGAGAACGAAACCAATATTAATATAAATGATGACGATGCTGATGGTGGTGATATAGATACTGCTGACAATGAAACCCAATCGACGATTGTGAACGAATCTCAGGACGAAACACAAGTTTTACAACAAAATAAAAATACTTCGAAACAAGTCCCAACTCGAAAGCGGAAACGGCAAACCAAAGAAGATGAATTCCTACATTATCTAAAAGAAAGGGATACCCAAAGACAAACGATTTTTA
Source organism: Psylliodes chrysocephalus (assembly GCA_927349885.1). NCBI lineage: Eukaryota > Metazoa > Arthropoda > Insecta > Coleoptera > Chrysomelidae > Psylliodes > Psylliodes chrysocephalus. Next base: position 71,257,902 of record OV651817.1, read on the forward strand.
AAAATTTGAGCAATAAAGAAAATAATGATAATAATGGAGATGAAAATGGCATCAATTCCTTTGGAGAACATATTAAAGCTGTACTCAAAAAGTTACCCCCAATTTTAATGATTAAAGCTAAAACAGAAATATTTAACACTATGAGTAAGTATGAACTTATGTCAATGACTCCTTCTGACGCAATCCGTCCACAAAGTTCAGTATCTGACTTCAGTTATTCAATATCTTCCCCAATAGAGGCATCAATTTCAACACCATCGACAAACGAACATACCTACACAGATATCTCAATGTGGCACATGAATTGAAATATTCACTAAATGTATAATTTTTTATGTTATTTATTTTGACTTACCTTAAAGTAATAAAGAGTTTTTCTTCAGTTGTAATTTTCGTTCTCAATTTTTTTGGCTGCATGTCTTTTTCAATTAAACTTAAAACAAAATAAAATTGAGTTTTATTCAGTCTGCAATATTTTCTAAATAAATATTCATCGCCTTGTAGGTGCTGTAAAATTAACAGTTTAAAATAGCCTTCTGTTTTTCTTTTTTTAAATAAGGAGTGTATTGGAGCTCTTTTGCTTTTCTTGTATAAATAGTACAATATTAAATCCTGATCTTCCTCTTCCTCTAATAAAATTTGTTTAATAATTTTATTCTCGGCAGACATTCTAGATGCACCTTTCTCAACAGTAAAATAAGTACTGATCTGTCATTCTGTCGCATGCTACGAACGAGTCCTCCAAGTGTCTCCTGCTCTGTCTCGGTCGCTTGCCTCTTGCCTCGGCCGCCTTGCAGCTGCAGCCTGTCGCTGCAGCAACTATCGAACGAGTACCTTTAGCCTGGTCAGAAATGATTCGTAATGGATGTTATATTATAAAAATTCTTTGTCCTGCACTTGGGCCATATTACCTATCTTGTCGGATTATATGGCCCAGAGTAAAAAATCTTTAAACTGAAGAAGATTGATCTGGGTTTCACAAAATTAGGAACAAAAAATATTAAACTAGTCAGAAATATAAACAAAGATAACAAATACTAAAACATTTAATGAGCACACTAAAAAATACAAAATTTAAGTCACATTTAAGGACAGCGTCTCCTAGGAATTTCTGAACAAAATTATGTCAATTTAGATTCAATCAAGGAGGTGCTGTTACCTACCGACTAGAGATTGAATTAGTGCAAATTATTACAGAAATCTTTAAGTAACTATAAATATCGACCGACTAGCTATTAGGGGATATTGTATTATAAACCGGTTTTTAGTAGACTGAGTTCGAAGGATCATAATAATAGTCCTGAACATAAAACCTATTTTTCAATAATTGCCGGGAAAAGTATATACGTCAACGATATGTTCTCTTATTTTTGATTTATTTTAACAGGTATAATATATGGTATGTTACTTATAGTATAGATTTTTTTATTTCTCGACCTAATTTATTTGTTACGTCTTCAGCAATTGTCGCTTTCAGTTGACATAAACGAAATTGATAAAAAGTGTTTTTCGCATTTTATTTTGACTGTTTCTCTTACTTTCGAATAGAAACTGAGCTTTGTAAACATAAAATGACGGATATGTCAAACTAAAACTGACGGTAAAATGAAACATTGAGTATCGTTAAATGCAACTTTTGAACTAGTTTCAAAAATAGCATTAAAATGATATTATTATTCACAATGTACTAATTTCCTATATTTTTAGTTGATAAATAACCGATAATCATACATCATATAACAAATAGGCGCGTGTCAAAAGGTCAGAAAAAAGAGTACCGATGAAAAAAGGTCGTTTCCAATTGTATCATATAAACAGTATCAGAGGCAGTATTATCATCTCGTATATCCCCCGTAAACACACATAATATAAACGGAAATAATCAAATACTAGTCAAAATATTATCGATCGGAGCACCATCTTTATTACATTACATGAAGTAATTATTGATTTTTCGGGGTTGAATTAGAGTTAAATTAGACGCCATTTTTGGTCCAAATTCGTTTTGACATGTTTTTTCAAAGAAAGTGACTTATAAATTTCAAATCTACACGTTTTGAAAAATATACAATATTTAAATATTCTGAGTGTACCAAATTCCAAGTAAAGGTTGAATTTAGGTCGTATTACATTTTTTTTTTATTATTTGTTTGACATCGAGGTTAAAATAATTCTAGACGGCACCTTTGAGATGAAATAAAATGGGGTTATTTTACATGATTGGTTTTTATTGAAAATAATAAATTTATTAATTTTCAATAGTAAGGTGACCTAAGTTAGACCTTTATTTTTAATTTGGCCAAAAATTAGATTTTTAAACACTACATATTCGGAAAACTGTCGATTTAACTTTTGGTCTACACATACAATTTTAATACACAGGGATACCCCGTCCTTAATTGCAAAAATTAAAAAAAAAATAAACCAAATTAATATTTTTATGCCCAAAAAAGCCTAAAATAAAAAATTATGAAAACAAAAAGTCAACAGTACTCAAAATCTTCATCGTCAGACTCGAGGCCAACACATGCCTCATGGTACCAAGTATGACATTTTCCACACATTCGCATGTCAAGTTGGTTTTTTTCACAGGCTGCACACAACCATGACTCCTGTTTAGTTTGTTTAGATGTCGACTGTGGGATAGTGCTTTTCTGTTTGGATGTTGATGGAACTGAAAGTTTCAGAGCTGAAGACTCCATAGCTGATGGGTGATGTTTCTCAGAGAAAAAGTCATTTGTAACTTTTGAGCTTTGTAATTCAAAGCTTTCCGCCTAATTCTTTTCGCTTCCTTATTCTTTCCATCGGTAGGAGTTGGAAGCCTTTCCTGAAATGACTTATTCATTATGTCTTTAGAAGATTGTTGAGGAACTGGATTAATATTTCTAGCTAAAGCTGCCAATGGAACATCATCGTCAGAAAAAATCTCACTGTGTGCAGTGAAAGACTTTCGTGTGTCCTTTCGGCGTTTCCATTGTTGTTTTTAATTATTTCATCAGACATTGCTCGCTCCGTTAATAAGGAAGGTGCAAAAGCTGCAACAGATATTGCGCCAGTATTAAGAGGAAATAATCCTGTACCTCTAAATCCGCTTATAATATTTTCTGGAGTCATACTTTTGGGCCAAACACGGAAAAAAATTATGTTGAATCTGGCCTTGTTTAAGCTTCGTTCAGCCAATAAAGTAACAGCATACCCTCGGTGGGTGGAGACAGGTACATAGTTACCGAGCATAGATTAATTCTAGAGTCAGAGATAACAGAGATATAAGAAGTCATTCATAAAATATAATATTCATGATGCCAAGAACAGTTCGCACTCAAAACATTCTATTTCCAGACGCGGGGCGAGGCGACGAAAGGTGAGAAGTAAAAGAAGGGATACAGTGAAGAATTTTACATAGTTTTATCAATGAATAACTGCCCGAGCTTTTACTACTTAACGTAACTTTTCTTGCCGGTGTAAGCCCTGTTGCCACTTCCATTCTAACATCTCTAGGTTTTGGAATTTGTTGAAAATTATTACATCTAATTTAATGAAATTACATCTAATTTGGTTAAAAATGCCTATTTTTTGTTCTAATGCTCAATTAAGTCTTTGTAGGAAGTATTTTTTTATAATTATTTGAAAAAAATCATTTACATTAGCCCTTATGATCGAAAAAAAATTTAAATGTCTTAGTTTCAACCGTCTACAAATTTGTATAAAAAATCTTCTTTTAGAAATATACCTCTCATTTGACGAAAAACGAAGGCCTAAATGAAAAAAAACTATTCCTTATAAAAGTTTCGCCTATGTATTGTCAAGATAAAAGTACTTTCCTTATATTTGTTGCTTTTAAATTAACAAAAATATAGCAATAAACCATTAGTGATGTCATGGTTTTACTAAAAAGCAAACATTAAAGGCAGAGCCTATCGACTCTTTATGCATCTATCTCAGTATTGAAATGTATGCAATCAGTTTGACCCCTCTTATATTATTTTATACAGGGATTATTGATTTATCCACCATGTTTAATAGGGTGTACTAATAATTACTTCAAGATTTCTTTTTTATTTTTAATGTAAAATGAAAATAAGAAAATATAAACTATTTATTAAAGGTATTTATTGAAGTATCAATTATAAACAGTAAGGCTATTGCTTTGCAAAATACAATAAATCCCCAATATAAATAAATTATAATAATAATTGGAAGGAAGTATATAAAGCATAAATTAATAATATTAAAATTTATAATTACAAGACTTTCAAACTAATCAGAATCAGATTCACCACACGAATCAACATTTTCCAAAACATTAGCGGCTGTGGTCAAACTATTTATGCAGTTTTTCTGTGTCATACAGGTGCAGGAACTGATACAGTAAATATTTTTTTTCCTGCATTTGTAAATTTTGCTTCCACAGTCTAGAACAGAATATTATTGTTAGAATATTGTTTAGTATGTTTTTTGCATTTGCATGATGTAAGTTCTGTTATGTCTGGTGGCAGGTCGGGCAGAGTCTTAAAAGTGGGTATCAGACTTCCATCTTGATCTACTTTCCATCCATACTCTTCAACATTAGGAAGCTGCATCTGGGTTTAAAGAGGTTAGCCAAATATTTAGCTGGTAAAAACATCTTAAACAATGTAGTCTTAGGGCGTCTTCAGTCGGTGGTAATTTAGCGATGGTTTTTGAAGAGGTCAATAATCCCCTCAAAATGTTAATGAAAGTAACATTGGCAGTTTTGAATACATTTTTAGGAAAATTCTTTCAAGATTAGAGAATATGTTTTCAGAGTACTGATCAGTGCCAAATCCATCCAAAAAGTAATGGTTTTCAAGGTAAGTTTTCCAACAGTTTTTGTTCCCAATGCCGGACAATTAAATGGTTGTATCACAACCGGTCAGAATGAAAAGCAGGCATATTTTTTAGAAGGTTTTCATCCAAATTTAAATAATGTACTGCTAGAAATCGCCTTGAGTCTCCTCGCCTTGTTCTGAACCATATATCTTTAGTAAAAAAAAATCGTCTTTTGATGGTTCAAAATTCTTTCCATATTTATTGATTTTCGCGAATCCACCACTAGTTAGAAATTGAATATGCTTTTGCTGAATGGAGTTTTGAAGAAGTTGTTCTGACAGAAAATGTGTTAAACGTCTTTTGTTAAATATCTAATGAATAAACAAGTTCTATTGTTGCGGAAGTGGAATATTGGGTCGGTCAATTTCTATATCAATATATTTCTGAAATCCTCTCTTTTGACGTGTTGTATTTTTGATAGAATATCCTTTATAATGATCAAATACCACATCTATCATTTGAGCATTAAATTTATTTCTAAAAATAATGTTTACAAATATATGAGCATATTCTTTAAATGATATGCAACTTTTGGACTTTCCTATTTTGATATAATTTTTGTCTCTGCTACTTGCAGCAACAAATCCGTAATTAAAATTTTAAACGAAAACTTATAACTTACCCAAATATATTTAGCTGCAACAGGATGAATGTAGATATAATAAAGATGCAAAAATGTCTATATTTTTTCCCAATTTATTAGGTAATTTAATATATAACAAATACACTTATTAATTCTTTAGTAAAAACAGATAACAATATGACACATTGCCCTATGGAACATAACAAGCAGTTTTATAATAAAAAAAATGAAAAATCCTACCATATCAATAATGTGATACATCAGCCCGCACGTAGAGAGAAACAGAGCTATGCTACGTTTGAAGGTGAAGAGAAAGATACACTGAGAGTCGATAAATTTGACGGTGAGAATTAATTACAGCATAAACCTATGACATCTCTCATCGTTTATTGTTATATCTTTGTTAATTCAAAAGCAAAAAATATAGTGTTTACTTTGTTACCTTCTCAACACATAAGCAAAAATTTTATAAAGAATGTTTTTTTTTCATTTAGGCCTTCGTTTTTTGTTAAATGAGTGGTATATTTAAAAAAGACGACTTTTTAACTAAATTTTTGAAGGGCTAAAACCAAGATATTTACGTTTATATTTTTTTTCGGCCGTAAGTGCTAATGCAAATGATTTTTTTTAAATAAGTATAAACAATTACTCCCTACAAAGATTTTATTGTGCATTTGACCAAAAAATTAGTATTTTTTTTCTCTATTCGGTGGTATCAATATCTGGATTTTTGATGATAGTGCCCTTCTGCACAATCTAATTTTGTATTAACTCCGGAAAAAGGGTTACCTTATCATGACCTTTCATCTGTGAAAAATTCAGCTATGTGACAAAAGAGTGGGAGGTGAATCGTTTTCTTGAGCGAATATTTTAATACATACACTTTACTAACAATGACAACAGCGGATATTATACCCACAATATATTGTGATTATACACTACTGTGTCCCTTAGAATATGTCTTATTCACGGCCGCACGATATTTGTTAATAGTTACATCTCCTGGTTATCTCTGTTCTAGAGTATTAGGTACCTAAATAGGCTGGTTTTTGGGCGGTCGGTTAATATTAAATTACAATAGGGCATTTTATTTTTGCAATTTGACAAGTGTGGCTGTAATAGAGTACTTCACCGCTCGGTATGTAATATAACTATTTAGGTTAAGAAGATGAAAAAGTTATGCTGCTTTGATGTAATTAGTAAGATTGAGGAGGAATGAAAGACGTATTTAAAGTGTGCAAAGTTGTAAGAATATCTAAGATATTCCTGTATATTTTAATAAAATTAGTCGAGCGCTTTCGGAAAAAATGCCATCATCAGAAGTTCTGTTAAAAAATAATTATGCAGAAGAATTATAATTAAAATTGCACACTTCAGCCAAAACTAGTTACTGTGTTATCAACGTACATTTAATTGCATGTTTGTAGTACAAATAGTCTCTCCACATATTCCCGTAGAGACACGGGGACATCGAGAAATTAAAAAATTTGAAGATAAGCCAAAACATTGAACGGCGAATATTAGAACTGGTGGCCATGTTGCCACTGATCCGTTCTTCGGAGCTAACAGCATTGAGATTATCTGCAATATCGGGACTTTTCTTCTTAGGGGAAACCGCAAAGGACCGGCTCACTAAAATATATTTTTTCCGGGAAAAAAAAAACAAAAACGATTAAAAAAGTAAGAGTTATGAATTTAAATTAATATTGTGTTTTTCATTGTTTGTTTAGCCTAAACGAAATGTAATTTCATATTGTGTCGATTTTCAATTCTTTTGTTAATTTTTGCAACAAAAAATCTGATGTGTCCAACACATGACTTTCCTATCTAGTTATTACAGGCTTTTTCCGTTTATTGTGTACAACCTATTGCAGCATCTCTATAAATGTTTAGAGGATAAACTAAATATATACATTGTCCACATACATCTACTGCGAAACATTTTTCTATAGATATTCATTGAAAATGAAAATACTGAAAAATTTAAATTTAGCACTTTTCCTACAATTTTTCCATTACGGTCCATTTAAAAAAAATCATGTATGAACAAATATTTTAGAGATCGATATCACAAACAACTTTTATTTCAACAATTTTCATTAAAATCAGAATTTTGCACATTTTGTCAAATTTCTCGAATACGGACCATTTCAGGAAATTTTACATAAAACAAAAATTATAGATAATAATATTACAAGTAACTTTTATTTGAACAATTTTCTTCTCTAAACAAAAATAACAGATATATTCCATAAAATATAAAAACGGCCTCCCATAAAGTACCCCCCCCAGATGTTCCGACTCTGCCCAAAATCTAATCAGCTCATTGGACGCTGAAACAATGCTTAAGTTTAAAATTTGGTGTTTTTATGTGTATCGGTTCATGAGTTATGCGTTATACAGACAAAACGGATTCAGGGGACCTCAAAACGTAAAAATCCGTCGAAAACTCGAGGTCGAAAAAAATCATGATTCCTATACTTTCCTTATATCTGTATACAGATAGGAAAGTAAAAATGGCTGACCCGGGTACAGTTAAGTATTCTTATTTAAATAAGTATTCTCCCAATATTCATCGAGGCGTTTATTCAAATTAAATTGTTTTCATTTTCAATATGTTGTTACATTTTGCTAGAACTACTTTAAGAATTTAAATTTACCTTTTAAAGATAATAAAAGAAAATCGCTATCTTTGTGCAAATCATTTTTTGTCAGAGTCTTTTAGTAAAGTTACCTCAAAACGTATCATCTGCAAGGATGAGTTAAGAGCCCCTACAAAGAACACGTCAGAAAAGTAAAAGTTGTAAAAAATATCAGATAAATGTAAATCGTCAGACGACTAGGTCACTGCTAAAGGGGAGTCAGACGCTCTCAAAGGACCCCGCGCTTTACTTATGCAGAAGGTTTTTCCTTGAATATAATAAATTTTGCAGTAGCTGCGTATTTTTAAATACACTCATAAGCAAAAAACGCAATGCAAAAAATTTGGGTCTAATTTAAGTGATATAATTTTTTGTTTTTAATCTTATTTCGATAAATTTTTTAGCACACTGTATATAATTTTATCAATTTTAATTTGTATATTCAGTATTTTCATAAAAAATAAATTTGACCTTATTATACAGGATTAATCGAAAGGCTGTTTTTTGCCCTAATTTTCAAACACTCGATGGGATAATGTCGCTAGCAATTTTTCTTAAAACATCATTTTCCTTTTAAAACCATGTCTCCTCGACATTTGGGTTTTTGGTTCATGTCAATACGTGCCTTGGTTTATTTTTAAGACCAAAATAAACATGCCTTGAAAAATTGCGATTTTTTTTACTTTTTTCGTTGGGTTTAGGTTTTAATGGTAATTTTCTTTGGCGATTGTACTAATGTCATATTTTCATTTACAAATTTTAAAAAGTAACGATATGGTATTTATTTTAATAAACAATTTATTAATAAAAGAACTAAGGACACTAAAAAAAAATTAAAGTGGAAAAATTAAAATCTAATACTTTGTATTTCCCCCTCGGGCTACTATAACTGCCTGTAAACGTCGGTTCTGTCTTTCTTCTTTCAGAGCAAAGCATATCCCAAATGTATTCTATTGGGTTAAGATAGAACTCCTAAATGCTGCTGTGAAAAAATATGGAAAAGACAAAGTGTGGACTCGGGATGGTCGTCTCTTCGCTCTTGTAAATAGTGTAAAAAAACGCATTGACTCATACGATTGCTTATGATTTATGATTCATGAATCATGAATAGGGTTTTTGTTTTTTTTTTTCTCATATCACTGCGACTATATACATTTAATTTTTGGAAAATTTCTATGTAGTAGGTATTTACCAGTTTCTCTTATCTGTTTTTTTTAGTGTTAAACTGATAAAAAATTTTTAATCGATTGAAATTAATTCTGTTATTTATTTTATGGAACTTTACTTGCCAGGTGTTAAATCATGGGCGTAACAATTAAATATTTTTTATTGTTATTTGTTTTCTTGGGTTTGCCATTAGTTATAATTTTTGCCTTAAAATATTATTTGCAAGGGTCATTCATGCATGCATTTTTATATTTTTTATTTTTTTTTATTGAGTTATTAAATTGTTAATAAGATATAACTTGTTGAAATTTTGACTAAATATTTTCATGAAAAAATTTTCTTTTGCCTTTTTTAATGCACGATCACTATGTAATAAATTTGATGAATTTAAAACTTTTATTTTGCGCGAAAATTATGATGTTGTAGGAGTTGGAGAAACCTGGTTTAATCAAAATACTCTAGACCATATTATACACATACCGGGATACAATCTTGTAAGGAATGATAGAGTATTCAGAGGAGGGGGTACTGCTATCTACATTAGAGCTAATATTTTGCACACTGTTTTACATTTAAATTATAGGGATTCTGTTGAACAATTGTGGGTAAGTTTCAAAGTAGATAATCGTAAATTTGCTTTCGGAAATCTATACCGACCGCCAGATAAAAGTGTAAGTAGTTTTTTAATAGATTTTGAGGAAATTTTTGCCGATATTTATACACAATTTGATGAAATTATTTGTGGTGGTGACGTAAACATTGATTTTTTAGATAGTACTTGTAATAATGTATTAAAATTTAATAATTGCATAGATTTATTTAATATGCAGCAAGTCATAAATGAACCTACAAGAATTACAGCAACTACTGAAAGCCTCATTGACATTATATTAATCTCAAATCAATATACATCTTTCAGTCACGGTAATAAGGAAATATATATATCATCAGATCACCAACTTGTTTATTGTATATTAGATTTTGAAATTGATGAAGGTGACGAAATAATTTATAGTAGAAATCTAAAAGGTGTTGACAGGAATATGTTACAAAATTTTTTGTATGTTACCCCCTTTGAAGAAATCTTCCATATGCAGGACATTAATGATAAAGTCTCGTATTTTAATCATTTATTAACTGGTTTATTTGATACAATCGCCCCCTTACGAGAAACGAGGCTAAAAAAACCTAGACCTCCTTGGTTTACAGACAATATTAAATTACTATTAAAATTAAGAGATAATGCCCTTAGCAAGTATAAAAAAACAAAAAATCTGACACATTATGAATTAAAAAATTTTACTACGGTGGCTATTAGAAATGAAAAGAAAGGTTATCTAAAATATTGCGTTGATACATTTGGTAGAAACAGCCGTATTATGTGGCAAAAACTTAAGAATTTAAATATAAATTCTAAACCTGCAAAATCCAAGTTACCTGAAAACCTAAATGTTCCTAATGACATAAACAATCACTTTTTATTGGCAACTGGTAACTGTTCCGATGCTGACCAAGATTTACTTCTTTTCTATACTAATAATTTTAAAGACAACTTCCGTAACTTGCTAAGTTTTACAACAGTTAATCAAAATACTATCTATGAGTATTTAAACGAAATTAAAACGCAGGCTATAGGAATTGATGGATTGCAAATTAATATGCTCCTTATGTGTTGTCCGTATATTTTAATTTTCATTACGAATATTGTTAATTCCTGTATAAAGGAATCTTTTTTTCCAGGCCTTTGGAAAGTCACAAAAGTTTTCCCATTGCCTAAAAAGAACAATAGTAGTAGCTTTAGTGAATTACGACCCATTTCAATCTTATCAGTGTTATCAAAAGTTCTGGAAAAAGTAATTAAATATCAGATAGAGTCTCACATCAACAATTACAATATTTTACCAATCAGCCAATCTGGTTTCAGACGTGGCTACAGCTGTACTTCAGCATTATTAGAGGTCACTGATGATATTTTTAGGGATATAGACAAAGGGTATACAAACGTTTTAATACTTCTAGATTATACAAAAGCCTTTGATACAATTAACCATCAGCTTCTGTTCAGTATTCTTCACTATGTTGGTTTTTCGGTTAAAGCAACTAAATTTATTAAAAACTATCTTTCCGATCGTTCACAGTTTGTTGAAACAAGTGCCGGTAGATCTGATATTAAAAATATTGCCTGCGGTGTGCCACAGGGCTCTATTTTGGGACCAATTTTGTTTTGCATTTACTCTACTAATATTAGTTCGGCTCTTACCAATGGCAGAGTTTATATATATGCTGATGATACGCAAATAAGGTTTTCTTTGTCTGATTTTAATGTTGCTCTTACTAATGAACTGATTAACTCAGAATTAATAAAAATCGTAAATTTTTCTAACAGACATCAGCTAACTATCAATCCCGCAAAAACACAAATACTCGTCTTTGGAAAAAATAAAAAAGAACTAGCAGAACATTTATCTGTGAGTATTGATGGTGTCTTGGTGGCTTGTGTAGATGTTGCCAAAAATCTGGGTCTTCATCTTGATACTGACTTAAAATTTAAAAGCCATGTAAATAATTGTATAAAAAGGGCTTACGCTAATTTGAAAATGCTTTACCCGCATCGCCATGTTTTAGATCAAAATATAAAAATACTTCTTTGTGATACTATGGTTCTCAGTCATTTTAATTACTGCGATGTCGTCTACGGGCCTTGTATTGACTATGTGGATATTAATCGTATTCAAAGAGTACAAAATTCTTGTCTTCGCTACATATATGGTATAAAAAAATACGAAAGGATAAGTCACAAACTAATTGAAACTAACTGGTTAAATATGGAAACTAGAAGGAATTTACACATGGTAACATTGTATCATAAGATCATTTCATTAAAGTCGCCTCCTTATCTCTATAATAAAATTACATTTCGAAGTGATGTGCATAATGTGCATACAAGGTTTAGAGGGCATATATCTCCACCTCTCCATCGTACCTCCAAATTTCAAGGTTCATTCTCTTATATGATATTTAAACTATATAACCTGGTTCCTCCTAAACTCAAACATCTTTCGACAAATATGTTTAAGCAAAAGTATAAACATCTCTTGATGTCAGAAAATATCTAGTCAAAACAACCATTAGATATTATAATAAAATGTAATATTACATTTATAAAATGTGTATTTATGTATTTATATTTTTGTCTCGATTGTGCCACACTTTATTCGTTGTATTTTATTATTTTAATATTTTTCTTTTCTTTATTAGGGATAGCAATTAATATCAGCTATGCTGTCTGCTATTCCCTTTTTGTAGTATTATACTATTTTGTTCGATAAAATTTATGTATTTAATGCAAATTTACCTGTAATACTGCAAATAAATTATTATTATTATTATCTGGCAAATATACCGGCTAGTGCAATTTGTTAATACTGTAATGTCTTTGGTTAATACCAACTTCTTCTAGGTATTGCGTGACACACATTGCAGAATGTGGACGTACATTATCCTACATTAGTACAAAATTATCACCGATTTGATGAGAAAAAGGTACAACGTGATTCGCTAATATCTCTTCAATATATCGGTGCGCAATCAGTGAACCATCTACAATAGTAATTTACGTTACACTGATGTAAACTCAATTATTAATTAATTAAATAAAGTAATTAACAAATACTAAAACAAGATAATGGATACAACTGCATAAACTAACCAAATATATTATGTTTGAATATTTATGTTAAATGTACATTTTTGGTGCTTTCAAAATTTCTTCTGGAAGTTCATTTTCTATATCAGATAATTCAAAATCTGAATCCATATTTTTAAATTTGCGAAAACAAGTTTGACATAAACAACAAATTAAAAATCCTTGGCAACTTAGATAAAAGAGACCAGAGATATAACATACACCGGTGTTTAACCTGCGCAAATGTTGCCAATTTCTAAAAAAAGGTTAACGGAGTGGGGGAACTGGGCAGAGACCCGAAATCTGTGACAAGGACCGGACTTTGTTTATTAGCATCATAATGAACTATTAGATTTATTTAAAATATATGTTTAATGGAATTTTGTATTATGAAATAAAATTAAAGTGATTTTTTAATATCAAACAGATGCACAGCATTTTATGTAAAAAGAAGACCTTTTATAGAACATTTCGTTAGCGTTTATTTACTACGGACTTTTCAGCAAGATACTACAGTAAAATGTTGAAATAGAATATTGTTATTAGAGCAAGAAATGGTACTCATTGTCTACGAGTATTATAAAAAAGCATGTGCGCAGGCGAATACTGCAAATCAAACCTTTTGAGTCAAACATTATATTTTTTCTACGGCTATTACATAATATTAAAAATTAGTCAAAATGAGAAAATGCTGTTTTGTATTGTAACCTCAGCTTCTTTCTTTAGGAATATTAATTAATATAGAGGATGAGTGATTGTCGAAATAAATAATCGATCATTGTAAATAATCGATTATTTTCGATCAATCCATTGTTTTCAATCTATTTGTTTTTCGTATTTCCTTTTAAATAGACTACTTGATTATCTTTGAAAAATCAAAAACAATCGATTAATTAAAAAGCCAATTAACCGATAAATCAGTGTTTACAAAAAATTTTCGTTTATTTTAAATAATCGATTATTTTCAAATAATCCATTTTTTTTTCGTCCATTGAAACAGATTATTTGATAATCTTTGAAAAATCGAAAATAATCGATTAATTAAAAAGTCGATTAACTGATAAATCGATTTTCAAAAAAAAAAACGAATTGTCGATTATTTTAAATAATCGAATATTTTCGATCAATCGATTATTATCAATAATTTATTTTTATTGTATTTCATTTAAAATCGATAATTCGATTATCATTGAAATACCGAAAATAATCGATTAATTAAGAAGCCGAGTCTACGATAAATCTATTTTCCAAAAAAATAACCGAATTATCGAATATTTTCTAATAATCCTTTTCATATTTCCTTTAAAATTGATTATGCTATTATCTTTGAAAAATCTAAAATAATCGATAAAAATCAATAAATCGAAAATAATTAATAAATATTAAAAAACTGACTAACCGATAAATCGATATTTCTAAAAAATAACCGAAATATTGGTTATATAAAATAACGAATTATATTCGATCAATCAATTATTTTCATATAATACCTTTGAAAATAATCGATTAATCGAAAATAATCGATTAATTAAAACACCGATTAAACGATAAATCGATTTTTCCAAAAAATCGATTATTTTCAATTAATCGATTATTTTGAATAAATCTACTTTCTTTTTGTATTTCCTTTAAAATCGATTATTACATTATCTTGAAATTTTAAGTTATTCATCCTGTATTTTATCTAATATTCTTATAAAAATACTACTAACCAACTATGCTTCTTTACTTCTTATTTATCTACCAAAAAGAGCTAAAAACCACCTTTAGTAAATATTCCTATAAAACTACTTTTTAAAAACAAAATTTCGTTAGCAACAATGTCTATTTACTTCTTATTTAAATTAAATATTTAAAATTTGACCCTTTTGTAAGTTTATGTAAGTAATAAGAAATCTGTTTTCTGAAATGTATTTGATGAATATTTATTGAAATCCCTTAATGCGGATCTGATGTATTCAGCTCAAAGGATTATGGCGCTTTATGTCAAAACGTTAATAAATATTTACCGCTGAAAACGAATATATTTTTTATATTTCATAACGCTGATACTTGTATTATAAGTATATACAATTTCTTAAGATACATCGTGGCATTTTGAGTTTAAAATTGAATAACTAGAACACTTTAAATTGCTAAAACACCAACAAATAAATCAAAAACAGCTGCCAATGGTGATTGAAACTCAGGCGGAGGTGAGCGTTGAATGGGAAATCGGAGCAATTCGGGTGGCGTCGTGCAAACAATGATTTTCAATTGGTGGGTTACTTGGAGTTAAAACAGACAACATGCGCAGTGTGCAATGTTACATCTTCGGTCTCTTTTATCTAAGCTTGGCAATAAATCGGAACGTTTTTACCGTAGTAACGAAATCAAGACAGACTGTATTATTAAAGAGCGATCGGAAAAATGGAAAACAGGGAGAGGTAAAACTTTTACTGGTCCCAAACGCCTACTTTCTGGTCTTAATCGGCAAAACGTTATTTTCTGGACGAAAAATTGTTTGGAAAGTGTATGCTTTCTGGTCGGTCTTAAAAAAACTAATTCAGTGCAAGTATCTCGGGATATTCCTTCTCACACCACAACCGAACCTCCTCCATGGCCGGGCTGAAAGCGCACTCCGCAAACCTCTCTCCAGTTCATCGCCATACTCGTTCGCTCCCATCTGATGAGTTTAAACAGTATCTCGCCTCATCTGTAAAAAGAACATTTCTCTATGGCCTCAAATTCCAATGCAAATGGTCCCTGGCAAAATGCAGTCTAGACACTCGGTGACGTGGAAATAATTTGGGTCCAGTTGCTAATCTTCTGTAATTTCGGACGAACTGTAAATACACTCACATTCTTATCTCGAAGCCAGTTTCTTGTTTGCAACGCTGTTAAGTGACGGTCCCGTAAACATTAAGCCTGATATATCGTTCGCTCGCGGTAGTTTTGCGCTTTCTACCACTACCTGCTTTACGCTTATTTGTTTGTCTCAAACGTTTGACTACTCTTTTGACGGTAGAACGATGCGTATGCAGTACTCTAGCCATATATTCAAAATTTCGCTTATCTTCAATGAGAGCAATAGCTTTGCACAATATTCAGTACTGAGAACTATGGTTAACCGTTCGTATACAAAATTTGACTATCAATGACATTAGTACGACAATCACCAAAGCCACCTAATGCAGGTTAATGCGCGGCCACATTCTGCAATGTGTGTCACGCAATACCTAAAGAGAAGTTGGTATTAACAAATTGAACTGGCCGCCATGTTCGCCAGATCTTCACCCAATAGAATACTTTTGGGATATGCTTGGCAGGCGGGTTAGATGTCGCGAAGTGGTGCTAGCTACAATAAATGAACTTCGCTTTGCTCTGGAAGAAGAATGGCAAAACGTCCCACAAGATGATATTTGTAGCTTGATGGATAGTATTAACCGGCGATGCGACGTCTACGTAGGGCGGAGTGAATTTTTTTATCCGATATCAATACGCTTGGGTATGCAAAAGTTGGTGCTATATAAGAATAGTTTACTATTAAATTTATTTTAAAAAAGATTGAAATCTTCAGGTGCCACAAAGCGTCTTAATTTGGGGAAAAACGGTTTAATTTTAATTTTTTTTATTTCATTGGTAATACTAGAGAATTATTTTGGACATTTGACAATTGACATACTAACATAAAGCTTTATACCACTAGGTCTGCAAATGAATATATAAAATTTAAAATTTGTTATTTTTTATTGAAAAAGTTTAGCAATTTGGTAACACCTCTAAACATTAATTGTATGGGTGAATATTTTTCTGCTGTTATCCCTACTAGCAATACCAGCAAGAATAATAAATCGGGTAGTGTAAAATTTCGAACTAAAGTAAAACAACATAAATATATTTTTCTTTAATTTTTCATATTTTTCAAATTTTTATGGACCTTGTGGCACCTCAAGACATGGCGTTAGGGATCTACAATTTTTAGGGTATCACTAGTATACCAAGTCACAACTTTTACGCACGCAAGCTAGTTCACTTTTTGCAAAAAGTGAAAAAAAAATAAGAGTGAATAATAAATTGTTTATTTAAATCAACACCATATCGTAAATTTTTGAAAATTTGTAAATAAAAATATGACAATAATACGACAATCACCAAAGCCATCTCGTGAAATTAGAAAATTACCGTTAAAACCCAAACTCAACGAAAAAAGAAAAAAAAAATCACAATTTTTTGAGGCAAGTTTATTTCGGTCTTAAAAATGAACCAATGTACGTATTGACATGAACAAAAACCCAAATGTCGAGGAGACATGGTTTTAAAAGAAAAATAATGTTATAAGAAAAATCGTTAGCGACATTATCCCACAAGGTGTTTTAAAATTAGGGTAAAAAAACAGCCCTTTGATTAACCCTGTGTAATAGGTCAAATATTAATTTTTACTTTTCTATCTGTATACAGATATAAGGAAAGTATAGGAATCATGATTTTTTTCGACCTCGAGTTTTCGACGGATTTTTACGTTTTGAGGTCCCCTGAATCCGTTTTGACTATTTTCGCGATTATGTCTCTGTGTGAGTGTTTTTTTTTTGTTAGAGTATTGTTACTAGTCAATACTGACTAACCTACAATTTTAATCTAAAAATCTTACAAACTAATTACTTATCTAAGAAGTCCCCATTGGGCTGTCTTAATTGTTTCTATAGGAAAGCATCACAAGTTGGCGTGAAGATTTATTACACTGTTTTACACTAGCACTAACATTAACGTTCACTGCACTAGCTCAAATGGCTTCTTCCTTTTGAGCCTTCTGTTGAGTGTAGAGTTGTCCAGTAATTGCAGCGCTTCTTCGTTGACGTGGGAGTGGAGTCAACCCTCATGTTTCGCAGCAAACCTCTTTATTTCTTCTTCGATTGTTGGCATCTTTAGGTCTCTATGAAGATAATCGTTTCGGTAGAACCAACAATACATCTTAGTTCTTTATTTTGGAAAACTTGAATCATGTTGATATTACTCTTGCTGGCACATCCCCATAGCTGTGTGCCATAAATCCAGATTGGTTTTAGGATTTGTTTATAAATCAGCAGTTTGTTGTGCACTGTCAATTTGGATTTTCTTCCTAGGAGCCAATACATTTTTTTGAATTTAAGTTCAAGTTCTTTACGCTTTTTTTTTGGTGCTCTTTCCTTTTAATTTTTACATCTAGGTTCATCCCTAGGTATTTGGCCGAATCGTGATGCGGAATAACGTCATTGTTTATTCTTATTTGTTTTTGTTCATTTGGTCGAAGAGTAAAATCAACATGCACTGATTTAGTTATTTATTTTTATTTTCCATTTTTTTGTCCATCGATTAATTCTGTTGTAGGTTTCCTGAAGTTTTTCTGAGGTCTCTGTATTAGTTCCGCCAACTGCCAATATTGCAGTGTCATCTGCAAATGTTGCTATTTTAACAGATTGTTGTTGAGGGATATCGCTGGTGTATAATAAATAAAGAACCGGTCCTAGCACACTGCCTTGTGGAACACCTGCTTTAATTTCTTTCATTTCGGAGTATGCCTCGTCTTGCTTTACTCTAAACATTCTTCCCGTTAAATATGGTTGTAGAATGTCGACATATTGTCTAGGGAGCATTTTTTCAAGTTTCTGTATTAGGCCAGCGTGCCAGACCTTATCAAATGCTTGGGCTACGTCAAGAAATATAGCTGAGCATATATATTTTTCTTCGTAAGCTTTTTCGATGATATCGGCTATCCTGTGTACTTGATCTATTGTCGAGTGTTTGTTTCTAAAACCAAATTGGTGCGAAGGGATCAGATTTGTGTGTGTGTGTGTGTGTATGTGTGTGTGTGTGCAAAGTATGTGACGTCATACTAGGGGGGGGGGAGAGTCTCAGAAATGTGACCAGCTGTGGGGGTCAAAAAATCAAGAAAATGCGTGTCACGTAATTTGTGGGGGACCCCAAAAAAGGAAATAAAAATGTTGACTTATTACAATATCAACAAACTTTTACAGATGTAAACTGAAAATAGTTTAATTATTGGAAAAAATTATTTGAAGGCGCCTTGAATAGTGACTTACATGCACTACATATCTTCTTCATATATGCATTGCTCAACTTACGTCAGATGCGTCAAACACCCGTTATCCCTTGGTAAACTTTATTGCATGGTAGTTCTATAAAGGCAAAAGATGAAATACATCATCTCGTTGATAGGAATCAAATATTTATTATTATTCCGATTTGGGATTTTTGATACACACGACATGTCACTCATTTTACAGATATAATAATATACAATATACATCCTCTAATTAATTATTTCTTTATTTATAATGGGATCAAATTATAATAATTAAAGACCCATACCTTTGTTAAGCATTTTCGGAATAAGGTAATTTAGTTTAAATCTACGTAAAATCAAGTCTAATCTGGAATCTCCTCTTGGAAGGCGAGTTCTGAAACAACCCTGTATTTTAATAAATTTTAAAAAATGTGAAAAATCATTATAAAGTATAAAGTATGTTTGTTAATTTTGATGGAAACAAAAGAAATTCAAGTATAGCCGTTCTTTTATTTCATCTCAAGCTCTGTTTGGTCGATGGTCACGGGACCAGGAGGTATTTTTTCAAACGTAGCATAAATAAATGGAGATACAGAGGAAAGGGCCAACCAACGACCGGTGGCCGGATTAATCTATTAATCTTAGTATGTCAACTAACCCATCTAGCCACCTAGCCCCGGTCTCCCCTATACGAGAGCCTTCGCTTACCTTTTAGAGATACGTTGTATGTATAAGCGCCCTTATATTGTACAAATATTTGGCAAAGTTCAGAATGTATGCGGGACCTCCGGTGGTCGGGCTATAAAGGAAGAGGTATTTCGGAGATGGCAAACCCTGACTTTTGGGGTAAATCACAATGCCTATGCAGAGCAAATGAGTGGTTAAAAAGTAGATAGATAGAAAACAGCATTTCAGTGTTTTGGAATTTAAATATATTTAAATATAAGGATCTGAAATTTAGATTGCAGCACAGTTTGTACTTGACATTGGAACTACTGAGACATATACTACTAACTTGTATTTTTAGATGTTTCCATTTGTTTATAATACACGCTTTATATTAGCTTTGTATATGCTTTATGTTTGCTTTATATGTGCTTTATATCTGCTTTATATTTGCTTTATATATGCTTTATATGTTCTTTATATATGCTTTATATGTAATTTGTGCTGTCTGAATTAAAAAATCAAAAATAGTATAAGAAAGAACCTACTTCATTTGATAAATATATGGAAGAAAATGTAATTGTTATTCATTTGTTGATTTTGCGCAAACAAGTGGGCGCATATTGTTATTTATGCAATCATTTGTGCGAATTGTATCACTTCGCCAACAGATACCTGCATCTCCCAGATGTACATCTATTTGACAAGGAATCCAACCGTAGTTTCTATAACTTTATAAAAGCAACTTTAGTAAACATATTATTCTGTACATTCAGAATCACCACGTTTAAAAATTTGTTATTAATGAGAACACAATTTTCATTATTATTGGAAAATATACTCCAGTTAACGGCTTACATTGAACTAGGGGATTCAAGGTAGAACTACAACTCTAACTAGAACTATCACGTAAATTTTGGGTTTATATAGAGAGACTAGACAGAAACAAAACAACTCGAATGAGGACTGAAGTCCAAAACTCTTGTTTCGGGACCCTAAGTCCCGAAACAAAGTAATGTGTGAAGTAAAGTTTTGTGCAGCGATTTATGAACTTTGGGTGAATATCTTTAACTCATTTTTAAAGTGTTTTGTTTGAGATGATTAATTGATTTACATATACCTAAATGTCAAGTGATTTGGAAATAATGTCAACAGTTTTTCTTAATAGCAAAGCTAAAATTTTACCATTGCCAGTAGAATATTTCTTTTTTCTACACCCACATGGATATTAACTTATCTACGCACAGACTTCAAAACTAAAAAGCTATTGCGTTTAATGAATATATTTCAAATCCATTCTATGGAAATCCACCAATCCATAGCATAGTAAATTTTTTCCCCTTTGAAATCTGTATGTCCAGAACTTTTTTTAACCGACTTCAAAATAAGAGGAGGTTCTCAATTAGTCGATATCTTTTTTTTAATGTATTTTCAGCGATAATTCTTTAAGGCGGTATTCGATTTCAATTTGTTAGAAAGGGGGTATTTCAGGGGTGGTTCCATATAAATTTGGTCAAAATCTAATAATTGTGTCCATTAGAAAATCCGCAAACTCTTTATTTTTTATGTATGTTTAGCGGTAATTCTTTACCACCTTGTCCGATTTCTATGATTTCTTTTTTTGTTAGTAAGGGGGTACCTCAGGGGTGGTCCCCTATAAATTTGGTCAAGATGTGGTGATGGCATCTGTACGATTTTGAAGTCGGTTTTTTAAAATTACTTTTATAACTTGTTGATTTATTGTATTTATCACCTACATCGGGATGGTTTAATACATTTTTTGCCAGTGCAGATCTTTTAAATGGTATAGTTCAACTTTAAACTCATAAGTCAAGGGGACTTTGATTTTTTTTTATTTGTAAGTGGGTTTGATTTTTTGTTTTGGAAATTATACGTCAAAACACCATTGAAACCAAGTTGAAATTATTAAAAGTAATGTCAACATCATCTTCTAGTTAATAATCGTCGGGAGTTATATTGTTTAAATTTAAAAATTCAGTAATTATCATTAAATTTTAGAATTATAGTTTCGGGTTGGTTATTTTTTGGTATTGTAACGTGTTTTGTGTAAAAACAAATACATGTTATCAACATTGTTTTGACGTCACGACTATTACAGTCCATTACAATGACCTCTGCAACTTGCACCCCACCGAAAAAACAGAACCCGCCGCTCCTGCTCAACTTTCTTGAACAAGAAATATCATGAATACGGATATGGATACACGAGATGCAATAAGACCAACTGCGCCATATGTTAAATAACATGTCAGACCGATGTCGTCGGATGATAACACACATAACGCGAACAGGTTTGCAGATGGAGGCGGTAGACGATGTGAAATTCTGGAAATTACATTAAAAGACACAAAACTTGAAAGCCGAACGACAGGACGCCGCCCCTCGCAGTTTGACTGCAATCTCCAACTGACACATTCCGTATTTTCGCCAAGCATAGAATAAATTGGATTTGTTAGTCTCTAGGTTTTTGTAATTAATGTACATACAGAGGAAAAATGTATAAATATAATGATATGGTACAATGTACAACCAAGAGTTGATAGAAATTTTAAATTAGATAATAATTTTAAGAACTCAATGGACCTTTCCCATTATTGATGGTCTCTATTACTGAAGCACAAATTCTACTTCCGATAAAATCATCAAAATTTTTTCTTATGTTTCCTACCCTGAATTCCAATTACAAATCCGCGAATGCCATTTTGTTTTTGCGTTTGATAGTATTAGTAGGGGAGTCAGTAACACTTTTAGATACCTATCTCGACGATAACGTTTTAACAAAGCCTGTGCAGAAAATAATGCCATAGAAGCTCAGACTTGAGACTTTCAGATATTATTAACATCAAAAGTTAGTAAAAAAAGTTTGCAGCCACCTTCTTTATATTCGGCCAAGTATGTGGCTGACAGGGTATTTAGCCTTGTACAAATGTGTACTAAGAAAGTTTCACTAGCTCCCTACTATATAGAATCGATGACAGTTGTTTAAAGTGACGATGACATGGGGTAATCGCAGTAACCAACCCAACAGTTGTAAGGCGAGTATAAGAGAGAGATAGCAAAAAATTACTAGATTCAAAAGTCCCGCGCTTTTTACGCGCATGAGTAATGCGAAATGGTCGAATAATGGAAAATGTTCTTTGATTAGGTCTATCACTACCTATGTTGTCAGTCTAATAGAGGGGCCAGGTCCAAAAAGTATTTGGTTGGCTGCCATCTTGGCTAGTGAATCAGTAAGACTATTACCTTTCGATGTGGCGACACCTTTGATCCATCTTAAGGTGACCACATTGTTGACCAAAGCTTCATGGCATTCTAATACTAATTCGTGATCTCTTCAGGATAAGTAGTGCTTGTCTGCTATCTGTATAGATGAGTATGTTTCTGCCAGTGATATTGTTTCTAGTGATTTATTTTGCTGCTATGGGAATCCCCGTGCGTTCGGTTTTTAACTACACTGGCGCTATTTATTGCTCACAGCCCATTTTATGTTTAGGTTTAAGTATCTGGAGTGTATTCCACATTTTGAGCCTTGTTTTGTTTTAGAACCGTCGGTGTAGATATAAATCGTACCTGCTACTTCCAGCTCTTCTATTTGTTCTGTTCTAACTTTATATGGCTTATGGAAAATATATCTCGGTGAGATGGAGTCCACGTTCGCTTGAAGCAGTGAGAACGTATTGAGCGTCTCCTGCCAAAAGCGATGTCTCACCTCATCGAGTTCTATTCCAACCGTGCGGAGGCGTGTCATTGTCATCAGAGCAACCTTCTTGATGTAAATATCAAAGTTGGTGTGGTTTTCGTGGCTCTTGTTATGTTGAGACATGGTGTTCTTTAAATTTGTTCTAGTTTGCGCATAGCTGTCAATTTTTGGTACCTAGGCAACTGTACCGTATATTAGCATAGGTCTTATGATGGTCGTGTAAGCCCATGTGATGACTCTGGGATAGAAACCCCAGGTGTGCTCCAGTAAAATCAAATTTAAACCTTTGGTAGAAAAGCCTTTATCATTATTTGGAGATAATCGGCTTAAAGAGAGTTTTACTGCCAGTCCTAGAAGAAGTAGAAGTTTTGAGTGATCAGATCTCATTCGTTTTACCGTTTGTTATCTCACATTTTTGAACCTTTACTTAATTGAACAAATTTGAAAGAATTACAGCCCTTTTTTACTTTGCCTACTGGTTAGAATATCAAGTATTTCTTCTCGTGGGAACGTACATTTTTGGTCTTTCGAACCGAATTTGTGTTTTTTTTTTTAGATTGTTCTACGAATATTTATTATAAATGAAAGCTGTTTAGTTAATAGGGAATGGTTCATTTGAATTTTAAACGGATATATTTTATAATTTATGGACAGGTACCGGCATGTGAATCTAGTGTGGACTTCGTCGACTTCCTGACTTGATACGGCCTTAAGGGCTGTCTGATATTATTTGGATCTGCTTATTTGAGATAGCTCTCCTATTGTTTGTTCTTCCACATTGCAAGATTGCATAAACTTCAGCCTAAAATACTGAAGCGTGTCTTCCTATTGCATAGCTAAGGTTGGTGTTTGGGTTTTTGGAGGTATGTTTCTGTCGTTGGGCACTGGGTTCCCTTATAGAGATCTCCGTTCTGTTTAATATTGAAATCTCGACTGGAGTATTGAAGGAGTAATGTTTGGTTATGTGATCTGTTCTCTTGTATAGGACGTCATAAGTATCACTAACCTTGTGATACTTATGTGACCTGATCTAATATTAATATTTCCCAAGGTATTCGCTAATCTGTAAGCACATAATGTTGCGTTTCCTTGTATTACAAAGTGAAGTGGTGGCAAGCCTATTAGTGTTTCCATTGCTGCTATGGGGATTGTTATCATTGCCCCCGTTATTCCAAGACAGGCGAGTCTTTGTATCTTGTTTAATCTCGTTATTGCCGCTCTTTGTTGTGTTTTTGGCCACCACACCAAAACTACGTGTTATTATCGGTCTTACCACCATATTGTATGTCCAGTATACCATACTTTCAGTCCCCATTTTTTCCAAAGGAGCGTCTTGCTATCACCAGTGATGTTTCCTCTTCTCTTATTGTTCTTTCCAAATGTTGAGTCCAGCTAAGTTTCCAGTCAACTGTAACCCCGATATACTTTACCTCATTCTTTAGTTGGTTTTCACCTCGGAGGCAATTATGATAGATTTGTTGGAACTAATATTTGGTCCTTTCTTCTTCATCCATTTTGTTACTGTGTTTAGAGCCTCTTGCATACGGTCTCTAACTGTAATGTTGTATTTACCCTGCGGCATATCCCAGGGTTTTATGTACATTATTTTTGAGAGTCCTAAGCAGTCCATGTATGACTAGATTTCACAGGAGTAGAGATAGTACTCCTCCCTGTGGGCATCCTCTCGCAACCCGAGCTGCTATCATCTCTCCCATAATGTTGATAAAGTCGACGGACGTATTGTCGAAAACTTCCTGGATGTTCAAGAAAGCTCCTAGCATTACCTCCTTGTTTTCCAGTGTGTTCTCCATCCTTTTTACTAATTGAAGGGTATATTGGTTCTGGTTTATCGGCCTTTGCACCAGTATCCCGTCTCTAATATGTCTAGCAGTTTCTCTAAAGTCTTCAGTACGAAAGGACGTTAGACTTATTGGTCTTAGGGCCGTTTCCAGTCTGATTTTCTTAGGTTTTGATATAAACGTGACCTTAATATTTCGCCATGCTTTTGGTATGTGTCCAAATGCCAAGCTATTTCTGAGTATGTTGCAAAGTCTTCTGTATAAAATATGAGATCCTCTTTGTAGCATTATTGTATAAATCCTGTCAAGTACCGGTGATTTGTATGGTTCAAATGAGTTGATTGCAAATTTTAATTTGTCATAATCCACTTATTTCATTTAATTTTCATTTTTATTAAAGTTTGCACTTCTTCTCTTAATTCATAAAATCGTTTCAACATTTGGCCTTTACTAATCTAGCGAACTTCACAATGAAAAATAATGTCTCCATATTCTGCTTCCAAATCCTGCAGGAATTGCTGGAACTGGCGAGGATTTCAAACTTTTAATTTAATTAGGTACATGCGAAACAACTGTCTCCATTACGTGCTTTAATTTTAATGATGTAGCACACAGGTTTTCTTGATGAATAATTATACAGTGAAATGTGAACATAATAATTATAATTATTAATGTCAATACTTTTTTGTAATGGTTCTGATTTTATTTTTGCCACGACATCTACACTTTATATCATCCCATTTGTAATGACAACGCTTAACCACGGCATAAAAACAATCGGCAGGCCCACTCTCCGCTGATCGCATACAAATATTATACTAAGAAAATTTGACCTTGACGACGCCATTCGGGGGTCTTAGTCAGGGTCGGATTAAAGCGTATTTAAAGATTTTGTAATAAAATAAGGTATTGATAGGCAGGATCGTATTAAAACAAAAAAAGCTTCATAGATTGCGCCAAATAATTAGCTTGTTTTTATTGATGGTCTTAAAATTTCTATTAATATTTTTAAAGTGAAATATATGAGCAGCCTTAAATATAACTTAGGACCGATTCCACCGTTGTGTTAAACGAAGTTTAAAATTACATTTTTACATTAACAATGTCATTTTAATCTCCGTTTAACACAACGGTGGAATCAACTCCTAATAACATATATTTATGGAAATCGAGGACAAGGAGCGTCAAATGTTATCTCGGAATTAATTAAATCTAAAAAAAATTACAAACGCCGGATTTAGTGATAAATAATTCAAAATTGTGATGAAAAATTATTTCAATTTTTGTTATTAAACATACAAAACTATTATTTGACATTTTTAAATTGCCAAAAATATCTTTATTTGCTTTTTTTGTATGCTTTATAATAACAATACATGGAGCTTATATCCAAGTCTTCGTGTGTTAAGGCATATTGTGTACATACATCGCAACGTTGAATTTTAAGATATTTTTTTTATTAAAAATCCGCATATATAATAAATTTTTTTTAAAAAATATTAATATTTTGTGCATGCAATTCATTAATATGCTTGTTTATATTTACATTTTCGACAATATTGCCACCATTACACGCGATTTTGGATAATGGCTCATCCTTACTAGTCCTACGAATGTAGCCTTACAAGTAAAGCATCCCCACCTGTTTCGCAGTTTTCAGTTCCAGAATGTAATAAATTTAAACATTGCAATTTTTTGAACATCCTTTGAATTTGGACCGATGTAGGGTTTACACAGTTACCATCATGGAGTAAGGATAATTAATAGTTGCAGATTTCTCACAGAAATTTGGCAGCATGTTTACCTTCAGCGACATATGGAATAGTTTTGTGCAATTAATACTCAGTCGGTAATATAGAAAGATGTAAGGCTATTTTAGCTTGAAAATTGGCGGGCTTTAGAATTTACTTCGACAAAATATAAGAATTTTACATTTTTAATAGCACTGCTTAAAACACATGATTTTGATTGTGACTCATTACTCATTTACTACTTATAATTTCTTTAATGGCTAATTAAGATTTTCTTGCTTTTTGTAATGAAAATACTTTAGATTTATCAAGATTATAAAGCTTTGTTATTCGCATATCTACAATAATTATCAAAATGAATATCAGAATTAAATTTTTGTTAGGCATTTCAATATTTGGGAATAACACATTTACGATTAATATTCATTTTTTTTTTCAGAAAAAAAAATATTCCATACAAAAAATTCTGCTTGTTGAAGAAAATTACAAGAAAAAGTTTCCTTTTAAAGTTATGAAGGAAAACCTGAAACTGTGACTTTTCTTCGTAAAATCAATAAGGTAATACAGATTTTTTCCTTTTGTCCATTTTAAGTTTCTTCATTTATTAAGACCATGTACAACCTGACCTAACATAATAATATAGTAAACCTATTTTTTCAAACAGAATTTTTTTATAATGACTTTTTCCTTAAAATGAAAATAAAGATTTTTCCATTTTGTCAACTCCATACGGGAGATGTTTAAAATATAACATTTTACTTTAAATCTTAATAATATACCTACATAAGTAAATATAAATTGACGCTAAACTTTACGTGACGTTAACTAGGTACCTACCTACATCTTACTAATAGCTTTATAACTGACAAACTGACTCATAAACTAGGATTTTTTTAAAAGTATACCATACATACCTAATAAGATCTTTAACAAACCGAAAAAATCTTTTAATACAGTTTATTCATATAGTTTTTTGCTGCACAACTTTGCCCAGACATAGTAAAACACTTAAAAGTTAACAAATTAACACTGAAAAACAACTACTATATAAAAACTGTCAAAAAATATCTATAATTCTAAAAAAATAACAATAACTACATAATACAAACATCACAAACAAAATAAATTTAAGATACGCGCTACTAATTCAGTGCTACTGCAACTTGTTTGTTTTTGTCGATATAAACGACGACAGTGACGCCACTGGCTTGATTGAGAGGTTGGACCCCAAAATGGCGGTGTGCGCGTAGATGTGCGCGTAGCGTTGCCGCCAAGACAAGTTAGCCTGCCGATTGTTTATTATGCCGTGGCTTAACTTTACTTAGTTCATTTTAAAAGCAGGGCATCTCTAAACACAGGGCTAAATGGGTTATAGTTAGGGTTGCCAGATTTACGAAAAATGAAGGGTGACCAAGTATTTTTATATAATCAGGTCCATTCTTTATGAAATTTCTAAAAAAAAAAAAAACAAAAAAAGGTCCTCAGGTCTTATATTTTTATATAAATCCGCTTCTTCCTTTTTATTTACGGCTTTGAATATTAAAAAGCGTGGCATTCGCGTAAAAACGTGGCATTTGCGGAAAAAGCGTGACATTTTGGTCAAAAGTGGGACACTTTCGTACTTTTGCATTTTTCTTGGAAAAATAGACCATATTTTGTTGGGTGACGGTTTTTCCTATTGTGACGAAGTCACTAAATTTTATTTTTAATTAATTTTAAAAAAATGTATATTTTAATTAATTCCCGCCTGAGATCATGTATTTGTGTTTCCCAGGAATCCCCGTTTTTCAACAATTGCGAGTACCCTCGTAGGTTAAAATGTTCCTTTATTTGCCGAAATCCGAATGAGCGTTTGTAGATTCAATTTCGTATCAATTATCTACTTGTATTTGTCAAGGTACTAATAGTAGGACTTTTTTTTTATTTTAAAAATGTAAACAGTCGGCTGTAGTGGTGGTATCTCCCACTCTGGCTTACCGGTCTTCAAGCTTGCCTAGGGAAAAAGCATAAATTAGATTACAACTGATAATTGTCCTCTTTTGATTGCCGGCCGCCGTAAGCTCTTCTCTCTTCTCCACCGACTAGTGACGAACTCAGTTAGTGACCGTGATATTGTTAGACTACTGAACAACCCCGTTTATTTTTCTAAGGTAGAGAACCGCATATTTTTTTTTCATTTACAATTAGTTTGGGACACCCGTCCGCAAGTGAAAGAATTTTGATTCATGTCCAGGATATTTCATTACATCCCTTAGTGAGAAACCGTTGGCAATTTTTTATTTGAGGCTGGATATAGGCTAGACTGTGAGTGCTCTCAATTTCGACGACTATATCCAATCTCTTTTAAGAAGTGCCCAGTATTTTTCATGTAAGTTTCTTTTTCTTTTATTTATTCATTCAATTATATTTGAATCATTCCGTTTCCCGTCAACAACTAATTATTGAACGAAGCCCGATGTTTTCTATCATAATTAATTCATACACCGTTTTGATCGGCTTTGGCAAATCTCAAAATAATCTTTTCTATAACCATCGCCTTCGTTGTCCAAACATCACCGTAAATCATATCATTCTCGTTTGACGGAATTGCCAGCGTCGAACGGTCGGAACTAAGATACAAGGGGGTTCCGAAAACTTTGATTTCATTTATTTTATTACATTTTATTACCGTCATATTTAATCAATTTTTATTACTAAAAATTAATTTTCCGTATACAGGGAGTTTCATAATTCCCGGTCCGATTAGCCCTATGTGCTATCGTACCGCAATTATTTTTTTTAGTTTAGTTTTCAATTGTAATAATTTATTTTTAATAAATTTTCCGAATACAGGGAACCATAAATATTTAACTAGTTTTCAATTGTAATAATTTGTTTTTTTTTTTATTTAATAAATCTTTTGTATACAAGGAGCCATAAATATTTAACTAGTTTTCAGTTGTAATGATTTGTTTTTAATTATTTTTCTGTATATAGGGAGCCGTAATTACTTTCCTGTAATCTCATTCAATGGTATTCATTTTATTTAATTTTCCGTTTACAGCCGTGGCAAAACCGTGCACTACCACCGATGTATTTTTTTGTAAATATATATTTTATTATCTATTCCTGCTTTTCTCTTATTGCTGGTTCTTAACCGTTGTCTTTCAGGGTACCGTAGGGTACGAGGTGTAAAGGAGATAAGTGTTTTATTTTTATTTATTCTAGTTTAGTGGCTACCTAGTTAGCAGTGACCGCCTGGAAATATTTTTAACTCCACTGAGTTTACCTTAAGTACACTCTGGTGTACTACAGGGTCGCAGAACAAACTGTGATACCAAAACTGGCGCCTGAGCAACCCCTAATCGGGAATCACCATCTTAGCGCCACACAGACTCCCTGATTCACTGTAGGTGAACCAGAAGCCTGTCACACTATAAAAACAAAACAAAAAGTGTACATATGTCTTATTGAACAATTTCTCTTATCAAGTATTATTAAAATACAACTTTTTCTCTTTAAGACTTAAATTTCTGATTCTACTTTTATTTATTTATTGTTTTTCTTCGTTTCGAGGGTCGTTCAAATTGTTCATCACTAATTATTAAATTACGTTTGCAACTAATTTCTTGTTTTTATTATGCTGCTATATTTGTGCTTCAGCCTCAACATATTCTAAAATCTAATTCTCAGGTTGTATATTTGAACTGGATGCACAATTATCTAATGAAATTGGTACATAATGTTCAACTAGCAGTTTACGTTTTGAGGAAACCTTACTAAAAGACTCAGGCAAAAATTGTCTGCACAAAGATAGCGAGTATTATTATTTAAAGTCTTAAACCAGTTCTGGCAAATTTTAATGTCGGACGGAAAATGAAAAAAGGTTTAATATTTTAATATCAAACTTTCTGAAAATTTTAGAATAATACTTATTTAAACAATTAGGAGCTGAACAAGAATACTCTCGAGAATACTTAACTATACCCGGGCCAGACATTTTTTGTTTCAAATATTAAAACAGAACTGAAAATCCATGAAATATGAAATTATATAAGGTTAAGCAAACAATGATAAACAAAGTCCTTAAATAAACCTACACACCTTTAATATTAAATTAAATTGCTAATACTTACTAATTACATCAAATCAGAAGATAAACAGTGTATCTTCTTAAAAAACTTGCCGATTTATAGAACTTTCATCATAATTCATAAAATAAGTTTTATTTTATCACTTCTTTATCATATTTGGCTTTCCGCCATCAGTTTTTCATTTTTTACGAGGTTGTCAACTCCTTCTTTTAAAAATCCCAGCAATAGTATGGACCACAGGTATGGACATTGTATGGATGGTATGGTGCGCATGTAGTTTGATAAAAAATTAAAATAAGATGAATTTGAAATAACTCTCATCTTCTGAAAGTTAACAGAAATCGGCAACATCGCTTTCATACTATTGCGATGGTGGCGCTAACTAATAGTATGCTGGGAACTACAACGTGTTGACAGTGGCGTGCATTTAAAAAATTCATCTTGTTTTATTAATTTATCTATGAATAGTCCAGGGTATCTATTCTTGACTCTCAAGGAGTAGAAATTTTGAGGGAAGAATGAGACACAAATACAAATTTGTGTGTTGCAGATAAAGAGGAAAAACCGGTTTTCTATTCTCTCGAATTCAAGAAGAGCTACCCATATATCCACCTTTTTCAATATCGTATTTATCCACCTCTGATTGAAATATTACAGCGTTAATTGAATTATAAATTATTAATTAACAATTACAAACATGTTAGAAAGTTTCTTTTAATTTTGTAAATACCTATAATGACGTAAACACGGCCACGATCTGCGTATGTACCTACTCATTAATTTTTCAGTTTTGATTTATCGGTATTAAAATGGAAAATCATCATAATAACGATATACATCGCGTTTATTTAGTTAAATTCAATAAAAAAGCCATATTCGTGATTGATAAATATCTCTAATAGCGCTCGCGTGAAATCGATTTTAAAATAACACGTAATTCGGGTAGAAACCGAATATCAACAAGTGTTTTGACAGAAATTACTGGATATGTACATTACCTGGAATCCAAATAGGTAGTACGATTAACGTGTTTGTTATTATTTTAATATCGTTTTTCGTTGGCAGAATTATTGTGGACTTTCTATGTTTACAACCATTATTGACAAATGGATCGAGATAGATGTGATTTAAAAACAAAAGAACAATAAATATTAAAACACATTTATCGTATATAATATATAGGGTGTTAAAAACAAGTGTCACAAAATAAAACGGGGGGTAGTATGGGCCAAAATATGCAGAAAAGTCTTAATAAACATATGTCCGCAAATGAATGGTTTCAGAGATACGGAGTGTTTTGTGTTTTGTATCATTTTTTGATTATCTTTTTTCATTACCAAAAACTTGCTTTTCTTATCGGAGTCTACCGATGTTTTTTCATAGATACTATTTGCAGTTATTATTTTGTTGTGGGTGAATAATTTTATAAATTTTCGTTATGCCTGTTTACACTAATATTGAATTACCTGACATGCATTTTATATGAGGTCGTGCAGATGGCAATGCGAGGGAAGCGCTACGTCAGTATATCGACGCTTTCCCTAATCGCCACATCCCTTCAGTTCGTGTGTTTGGAAGATTGCACCAAAGATTGCGTGATACAGGTAAATTTGGGAAACAGTCACATGATTCCGGGAGACCAAGGTCGGTGTCCACCCCTGAGGCAGAAGAAGCAATTTTAGCACGAGTAGAAGAGAATCCAGAAACTAGTGTGCGAAGAATATCAGCGGAGGTAGGAATTGGGGCTCCTCTGGTTTGAAGAATCCTCCACGAGCAGCAGCTTTACCCGTACCATCTTCAACGAGTGCAAGCTCTGAATGCACCTGATTATCAAGCACGTTTGGAGTTTAGTCGATGGTTTCTGAGAAATGATGCTGAGGATCCCAATTTTATTGCACTAATTCTTTTTACTGATGAGGCAGGGTTTACACGAAATGGAGTTTTTAATTTCCATAATTTGCATATTATATGGGCCGACGAAAATCCCCATAGTATCGTGGAATCCAGGCATCAAGTTCGTATTTCATTAAACATTTGGATGGGTATTTATGGCGACTGGTTACTAGGTCCGATTGTACTACCTAACCGATTAACGGGAGCTGACTACTTAAACTTTTTGCAGAACACATTGGGTGATCTTTTAGATGACATTCCTTTAATACAAAGAAATCAAATGTGGTTCCAGCACGATGGTGCTCCGGCGCATTTTTCAGTTGCCGTAAGAGAACATTTAGACGGATCCTTTGGTCGAAGATGGATAGGAAGGGGCGGACCTGTGCCATGGCCTGCAAGATCGCCTGATTTAAATCTGCTTGACTTTTTTCTTTGGGGACACTTAAAAAATTTAGTGTACGCCACTCCTGTGAATAACCTCGAAGAGCTGCAGCAACGAATAGAGCAGGGATATCATCGAATCCTAGCCAATGAGGGTGTTTTGGAAAGAGTCCGACAGTCCTTTCGGAGGAGATGTCGTAGCTGCATTGAAATGGAGGGAGGGCACATTGAACATCTCATTTAACTCTATGTTGTTATTGATTGTTTATAAATATCATTGTTTTTTTATAATAATAAAAAATTGTTATAAACACAAAATGGTCCGTATCTCCGAAACCGTTAATTTGCGGTTATATATTTATTAAGACTTTTCTGCTTATTTTGGGTCATACTATTCACCATTTCATTTTGTGACACTTTTTTTTAACACCCTGTATATATTATTGACGTGGCTCCATTACTGATGTAGATTTTGTTATTAATGATGACATGGATCTTGTTAACAGCATAACCGATTCATTATACAAAGATTGACCTCGCAAATTTGTCAAATTGTAAATATGGCTTCATAGACTTAGATGAGAAATGTCCAGATATTTTAATTAATTTTTGTTCATTAAGAGGCCCCGACACTACCTGATCAATTCAAATGCGGGTTTTGATGGTCACGTCGTGTCTAGCATCCGTCTCCTTTCATTGAAGCAAATAATATCAACTGAAAATACACTAAAAAAGTTGTTTGAAATTTGGGATACGCGAATTTAAATACGAGTAATAGAAGCAACGCGACGGTTAGCAAAAACAATTGTGTTTTACCGATTTTGAAACTATATTACGCCAATATGACGAAAACTATGCAAAAATTCGTAAAAATGTATTCTTAATTATTATTAGGCAAAAGCATAAGGATTCTAATTGTTTTTAAATAATTATTTTATCATAAGTAATAAGCAAGGTGATTAACATAAAGTAACACTATGTCACCATATGCTTGATGTACAGAAGAATAGATCTTATGAACATACTTAAGTATAAGTGCCGAACTCCCCTATAGGAATTGAAAGTGGTAGAAATACTTTGCATTTTTTAATTTCATAAAAGAGTTAAAAGCTAAAAGATGTGCATTGTTTTTTTAATTAGTTATTATTTGGGTGAGCAAAACTGTGCTCCAATATTGTTATTTTTTTTTTTTATAAAATTACACAATAGATGTCTATGCAACAAGAGTGAATATGATGGCCATATCGTACACAGAACTCTTACTCTTAGAACGGTAACTCCCATGTTAGACAATAGTAATAGAAATTCAGCGTCACCTGGTAGACGTAATTGATTTTTTCAGGTAAGTCCTTATCGGGTAAGAGGCCATATGAAAGAAGAATTAATGAATAAAAAAAGAAGAGAAGAAGAAAAACGCGGGGCCATTTAAATTTAAAAGTAAAAATAACTGGCATTAAAAACTGTTAGTCAAATTAAGATTTGTTCACACAAACTGCATTTTTGCGGTATTATAGCGATATTCGCTACAATAATGCAAAAATTGAGTTGCATGAACCAATCTTAACTGGAATAACAGTTTTTAGATAAAAAAACAAGCATAATCAAAAAATTCATTTATTTTAATAATATATATAAATCCAATATTTAAAAAATGTATTATGTATGAAATAGTGGAAGTGGTTGATTTTAACTCTACCCTAGTCTTGTGCATAGGAGTTTCCCCCCTAATATCATACGAACAAAAAGTTTGTGCACGACGTCATAGGCGCAGTGCTCAATCGTCTTAGTACGATACGGATACGGACAATCCACTCAACTCGTAGAGTATATTTTTTTCTACGACCTACCAATGAAATTTTAAACATTTATTTAGGCCATACAGATAAAATAACTAATTTAATAATAATTTATGACTTTTACTAATTTATAATATAAAATTAACTTGAGATAAAAAAAATATTTACTTGGTCTTCAGATTTGAACCCTAGATCTTCCTTAAGACAAGTCAGTACGCTAGTCGCAGCTAACACACCTAACTTTTTATTTTTAATACTCATAATAACATTGAGTTTATACTTTTTTATTAAAATTTATGATTTTTTTGTAAATAAAGACGAATATCTTATGAAATGGTATTATTTTTCGATTTTTCATAAGGATCACTCATTTTTAATTATTTAATCTCAATAACTAAAAAATATACTGATAATAGTAATTTGGGAGCCAAATAATATGAACTATGATGGATGGATCTCATATTCGTACAGTGTTCTTAGTAGGTAGAATGAATATAAAAAATATTCGTTCAGTTGAAAGTAATGACCTATTTCGTTTTATAGTCTGTGCTTAGAGTAGCTAATATCTATGTAGCTGTAAAACAAATATTTATAATAGGTATAGTGTTTCCAGACTCAATCCAATATAGGTGTTGTACCGGGATTGCGTAATAATTCGCGTTACATGCCATGCGAATGCTACAAATTCTATACCCTCACATTGCAAATAAGCGTGAACCGTCTTGGTATAGCCTCTGATGTGGCACACTTAAGTTTTAAACATCTACGCACCTACAGTTGATGTTAAGTCCACAAGTGAGCGGCCAGAATTGCAGGCTCGCCTGGCTGCTTTAGTTGTTTTATCTTTGATCAGTAGCGTGAACGGTTTGAAAAATTTTCCCAAAGCGTTTGTTATAAACTTGTTTTTATTTTTCGGTGTTTCTGTTAAATTTTGATTTGTGTTATACGAGATGCTTTCTGGAGACCTTTTGAGGTAGATGTAGATGCTAGAGTCATAATTTCACATGCCGGAAATGAAAATGGCTTTGTAGCAAATGCTTCGCTATTTTCAGCAAAATATATCAATAAAGCTTTGCTGGATTATCATGAAGATATGAATGCAGCAGTGGTTTGCTGAACAACTTTTACCAAGTAGTGACTCTAAGAAATTAGATATATCAAAGTATTCAAAAGATAATAACATTGATAGTCTTGCTACCGTAAAAACAAAACCACATATGTTACAAATTGTTAAAGTAAGAATATTCCAAAACAGTATTTTATTGATAATTTTGCAAAAGATGATGGTCATACTTTATTGAGGTTACCACCTTAATATTGTGTACTTAATCCAATTGAATTAGTTTGGTCTTTAGTTAAACAGAAGCTGAGACGTAATAATTTTGCACCTACCTTAACAAATGTGATTTGGAAAATATTAATGGCGTTTTTAAAGATCCGTCTTTGACTGACGTTTGGAAAATTTGCATTAGTCACGTCCTAAAAAGGAAAAAGAATATCATATTTTACCTTCTATAGCTCCAGTAGTTATATATCCAAACCTCCATTTCTCGACAGATGGGTTCAGATTTAGATTCGAATTATCTTTCTTATTTTTCATTATTGGTAATCCGAGAGTCCTCAAATTAATTCATTGTTAATATTTTATTAGTTCGTATTCATTTATTTCTTTT
This sequence comes from Psylliodes chrysocephalus, assembly GCA_927349885.1. Taxonomy (NCBI): domain Eukaryota; kingdom Metazoa; phylum Arthropoda; class Insecta; order Coleoptera; family Chrysomelidae; genus Psylliodes; species Psylliodes chrysocephalus. Next base: position 71,294,623 of record OV651817.1, read on the forward strand.
AAAAAATTCATTTTTCTAAATTATTTCATAGTTTTGTTTTATTTGCAAAGAATTTATTTTCCTTTATGGTTTTTGCTTTGAAATTTCGTTTTCCGGAAAAAAAAACGAATGGGGTACAAAAAGGGATCAGTTCACGTCTGGTATCCTCTTTGAACCAAACGCCCTTACAGGCAGGTACATTTTACTCGTCTATTTACGTTTTATAATTTAATATTCAGTTGTAGCAAATTAACGAGCTATAATAATGATTTTTTTAAGTTTCAAGTAGGACTACAATTAAGTGTATCTATTTAAATAACGGGTATAACGCCGTCCAATTTATAATCATTCGATCGCCTTTTAACGAATACTTCCTCGTATTTATAAAAATATTAAATTTTTAAAATGATGTATCTACGCCTGTGACAGAGCAAACCAAATTGTCGGTAAGAGTTCGGAACGAGTTTAATGAAAGAACTATAGGTATGTACATAATTATTAATTTAATTTACATAATTTTAATAATAAAATTGGTACGACCATGTGAGCGGTCCCTTTGAAGTCGGTACTAATCGGTTATTCTGCCGTGTTGGGTTGTGCACTTACAGACTACATAACAAAAAAGTATGTTTTAATCACCCAACAACTATTATTTTTAAAATTTTAAATAAGTGACAATTCTGTCAAACTAATTGTCAATGTATTTTTTAGTCATTGATATTAATTATAGTACATTAAAATGAGTTATTCTTGTGCAGAATCGATAAGTAATAGCATTTCTATTTTGTCTATAATTATTAGGGTGGCGCAAAAAAACCGACTATTTTTTTTTGAGTCTCGTACAAAAATATGCTAATTTATCATTTTTTAAAAGACCTCCCTCCAAAGGGCAGCTCAAAAAAAATTTTTTTAGGGGTCGCTCAAGATTTTTCAAAATTTCAAAATTAGTCAAAATTTTTTGCTCGTGACGGTAGAGTTTTGTACCCCAAAAAAGTAAAAAATGTATAAAATTTTTAGCTCAAACTATGAATTTTTAACGTTCGCTCATAATTATTGCTTTTAGTGACGGCTTTTGCATAAGTGCAGTAGAGATGCAGAACTGCCAAAAAAATGCAAGTATTGCATCTACATTTCACAGAAAATATTTAAGACATTCTAAACTATACGTAAAATAGATTTTATAGATAATCTCATAATTTTAATTTAATTTTAATCATAAAATAGTAAATGGTGTGGGTGCACTGCACCGCTTGGGCCGCCCGTGCTCTTCTTCTCCTTTAGTTGTTCTAGTAGTCTTGATAGGCATATGCTTGTAAAAAAAGAATAATTAACAAGTTTGCAAAGAGCTAAACTTTCTTAGCAACAGTATTTTGATCAAAAATTAAAAAAAGGTGCACTGAACAATTTTACTTTAAAATTTTTAAAACACATTTTTTTTATTTTTGATAAAAATACTGTTGAGTAAGTAAGACCTATTCAGTTCATCCTCCTGAAGCATACATTTAGCCTTTTATATAATACTTCTCACGGCTCCTTCTGCAATACCATTTTGAATAGGGAATAGATTTTTGATGTCGAATACTATTTTAGCGAAAATAATCAGTAAAAATCTTATTTACGTCCTGGATTCTATTATCAGTTCTTAGATACTTGATTTTAAAACCATTTTAATTTTCTACATCCTTAAATTTTTTAAATTTCCAAATAATTCATTAAGATATTTTTCCAAAATAGATTGCGACTATATAAACGATCTGTCAGCTGTAATATGGTTCGGCCTATGTGATAATATCCTAAGTTGAAGTCGAAGTCTATTTTTATATAAAATGTATATTTGAACAACCAAAACGATTTTTGTCCATTTTTCGTCACCTTTTTGACAACCTTCACAACATTTACGTTTCGCGGGATTGAGTGAAAATATTGCGACACTCAGTGTTTTCAGATACAGTTTGTTTTTATTTGCCTGTTAGTCTAAGATCCGAAGTAAGGTCGACCTTCACCCATCTGTTTAATGGATGAAAGTTTCTTTTTATTACATAAAATAAATTTATAAATATACCGAAAATGGGTTGCCTAAGAAAATACGGTCCAGAGTATTCCCCAGATGCTTCAACTATGCCCAAACTTTAATCAGCTCACCGCAGGATGGATAAAAGCTTAAATTTAAAATTTGGTGTTTTTCTCTTGGTCCGTTTTTGAGTTGTCTTCAAAATTCTAAATTTGCACTTTTTCTCAAATATCTCGAATTAGGTCCATTTTAGGAAAATCATGTATAGAAACAAAATAATAGATAATGACATCATAAACAACTTTTATCATGATTTTTATACTTTTCTTATCTGTACACAGAAAGGAAAGTAAAAAACCGGCGTGACCATATTTTCTTAGGCAACCCATTTGCAGTATATTTAAAAACATATTTTATTTAATAAAAAATAAGTTTTTTCCATTAAACAGATGGGTGAAGGTCGACCCTACTTACGGATCCTGGACTATGTGTTGAAAAAAAAAAGAGGATTATCATTGGTAGATTCAATGTAGTGTTAAATAATCATCATCATTATTTATTTCCGATAGGAAAATATACCATTTCCCAGACTATTTCGTTATTGTCCCAATTTTATTTCTAAATTGCACATCGTATTAATGTCTAAGTTTGTATTTATTCAGTTTTTAGTTTAGTACCTATTTTACGTGTCATTATTGCTACCCTTATCATTATTTTCTTAGATAACATCGTACGAATGGGTAAATAGATCCTATATATTCCATGCGTGCAAAAAGTTATATAAATTACCGCCATAAAGCTGTTATTACCATCAAAATAGACAGAAAATTGGCTGCTTTCATTGGGTTTCCTTTCATAACGTTAAAGGATAAAAAATAAACGATCAATTTATTTATATAATTACGGGTAGTATACGAGGGTTCCCTAAACATTTTGCAAAAGAAAGCTTTTGCGTAAAAAGCACAAGAGGTTCCAGAAAAAGCCTTACATTTACGAAAAGCCTTAGGATCTCACAATAACCGTTACTTCCCAAAAACTTAAAATCATGTAGACCACTATCCAAAAATCTCCATATTATACTTACTGTACCCTCTCTATTCATACTTTATTGTGTTAAGTACATAAAATCTAATAAACAATATGAATATAGGGGAGACTGGGGTATAATGATCCCCTTAAGGTTAATTTCGTTATATTTTTGCAAGTACAGGGATATAAATTTATTTTTCTTTTCTAGAGGATTTGGTGTCCATTTGACAACAATTTAGTATTTAAAAAGATGTTGATTTTCTTTACATTTTGGAATGACAATGATGTTTGTTAATATCTGAAAAAGCATCATTTTACCCAAATGCTAGAGGTAAAACGATCTCCCACATGGGGCAAAATGATTTTATTTTCAAAACATTATTTTATTACTACACTTTCGATAAATAATATAACAATAAATGCAAAACATTAGTTTATTTATAAAAAAAGCATAAAACATAACATACAAAACATTAAAACATTTTTAATACTCTTAAGGGAGTAAACAGAAATGTGCTCAACATTATTTAACAAAATTAACTTACGCAACTTTTAATACTTTAACTAATTTAAAACTTAATATTTTTCTTAACTCGATAGGTTTGGGTTTGATGCAAACAGAAATCACACTCAAAATCCCAATCGTTCTCATCGACCCCGGCACACTGATCATGAGTCAATTTTAGGCATTAATTACACCTGGCCCATCCTTCGCCAGTCAAAGAAGCAGCGTATTTTTCGCTGTAAAAGATGCACTCTTCTAATTCTGATCCGCTGTTACTGCTTGAGTCATCACTTTCCTCTACTACTTTTTTTGTCTTCTTGTTTAATTTAACTTTTTTCGTGCTTTCTGATTTTGACTTTTCTTAGCTTCTAGTTCAATTTTTTCCTATTCTCCAATTCAAGCATGATTTTGTATGAGGTACTCGTGAACAAAACGGTACCAACAGACTTTCGTTTTTGAGCTGCTCTCTTTCCCTTAATTTTTGGAAGAGGATTACAATCCGCAGGAGTAACGGTAACGGAACTTTCCACTTCGACTTCACATTGGTCTGATACCTGATTTGTAATTGCTGGAGGGATATCCGGTCATGTACTTGACCCAGGAATTGGAGAACTACGTAGAAGTGGGTTGGTTGCAGAGGTTTCTTCATTATTCTCTAAGTTTTCTTGATTATTTTGAGCATCTTCGTAGGTCTCTTCTGCTGCTGCGAAATCAGCGTCAGAAAACATGTCAGGATCTAAGGGCATAATAGCAGTTTTTTAAAAGCATTTATTGCATTATTCGGTAGGCTTCTGAAAAAATTCTGCTTATCTGGAATGTTGTTACTGTTCGGCCAGGATTATTGGTCATCCATTTTTCCAATGACTGGTTCATGTACGTGCTTAATGGATACATTACCCCTACATCCAACGGTAGCAACTTTTGTGTAAGCATAATACTACAACGTTATTTTCTTTTGCCTTATTCACGACGTTCAGATTTTTAGTGTGGGTCAAATATCCATCTAAAATTAGCAAGACGGAATTCTCTTTAGTTGGCGTCGTAAAATTCAAAAAGTGATCAAACCATTGGCCAAACATTTCTAATTTCATCCAGCCGGAATCATTGCAACCGAAAATAATTCCAGGTGGAGCGCCATCAGTTCCGCTTTTATTCTTTTCCTACTAAAAATTAACATAGGAAGAACAAAAGCTCCACCAGTAGAAGCGCAAATTACTGATTAGCCAAATTTACACACAGTATGTTTATAGAATATTAAAAACTTCCCCTACTAAATATTTTGGCTCAATCAAAGTAGATATCTTAAATTGATTATTGTTAGAAAAAGTAGAAATAATATTAAATATAATAAAGAAATTAAAAAAATAATTTAAAATTAGTTTAAGTTATATTATTTAAAGAAAAAAAATTAGCTTGGACTTAAATAAAACAGTAAAGAACCACCTGAGAATAATCACTTCAATCTACCTATAACAAGAATTATTCATAAAAATTACTTATATTTTCCAAACCAAACCAACAGGATTATTGGAAATACTTTTTCAATTTTTTCAAAAAAAGTTGTAATTTTGGGATTATATGTATAAAAAATCGTAGATTCCAACTGTTTTATTTAAAACAATCTAACTTGATTTTTTGGGTATGCCACCCCCTCTATTTCCCTCTAGGGGATGATGGTGGTAAGATTTTTATACAAAAATATTGCAAATCATTTATGTTATAAATATGTCAAAAATAAGATTTTTTTGTCGTCTGTAACTATTTTTAAATGCCAGCCCCCACATCCGAACTATGAAGATAAAGTCGAATTTTTTTTTAAGTTAAAAAAAATTTTGGAAAATGTTTCAAAAAAAATGTAATTTTGGATTTTTATGTATAAAAAATCGTAGACTTCAACTGTTTTATTTAAAAAGTTCTAACTTAATTTTTTGGGGATGCCACCCTCACCATATCAGATAGGGGTGGGGAAAGGTGAATTTTTTCCTAGTTAAGTTTCAATATTTCTATCCTAAATGCCCTATCCCCCCAGAGCCGAACCCCAACAAATAATCCTTATAGAACCCATTGTGTTTACTTCAATATTAAGAATTCATTTATATTATTTACCAACCATCTTAAGGGTTTTTTAATTACATTGTTACGCACCAGATTAAAGAAATAACCTGTTGTTTCTAATTTCTTATGCCAAGTACTTATGTATTTGAATTAAAAATACAATTTTTCTCAATACTTAATAAATGTATTATTATTGCTATTATTAATATTATATAATTTATTTTAAATTAATTCGGATAAAACCTGTAAAGGAAAAGAAAAACAAAAGTATATTTTCTATTTTATTTATTTTTTTTTTTAATTTGGTGTCATCGGCGTCGACTACTACGGCCATTAGCCTCGTGTTCTGTGTAGGCTTTGTTACTGTTTCCCAGCGCCACTTTAGGAACAGCACTGTTAATTAGAACCCAACAGTGAATGGTCGAGTGGGGAATCCTACCAAGGCATCAGAATTAATTTTAAAAAATTAAATTTAATGAAAAAATCCCGGCCAACGGTGGGATTCGATCCTGAGACCTTCCGATCTCAAAGTCATGACTCTAACCACTGAGCCAACCCACCCCCCTTTTCTATTTTATTAATTTCAAAACAGTTATAAATACACAACTTTTTAATTCTTATTTTAAAACATTAATAGTTAATTAATTTATATCATAATATATATCATTAAGAATGGGACATAGTACAACTAAAGATTATCTGATTAAAAATAAAACTATTAAACGAAATATGCTTACAAAAAAAAATACCCGTTTTCGAAATGCAGGGTGTTAAAGTTGAAAATTCAAAAATTATTAATGGCTGTAATATTTTTATTTTTCAGTATCATTTTACTGAATTCGGTAAACATTTTTGACACTTTCCAAAAACTAATTCAAACTGTATTTTTTTTATATATATATAAATCATGTAGGTACTCTTGTTGGGAACTCGTCCTTTATTAACAGTAAAATAATTCAGTAATAAAACATAAACACAACTCATTCACAATACCTACTACCCGTAAACGCACTAACAACGCACAATAACAAACATTAGATAGAAAATAGTCCAAATAATAAATCACGAGTGAATGAAATTTCATCCAAGAGCTAAAAATAGAAATCCATCGATCGGTCTCCGTCATTCACTAAAATTTCAGGTGGACCAACTCCGCCCACTGCAAACGAATATCGACTTATCCATATTCACTAGCGCCATCTATTGGTAATATCCATTTCGCTCCAATGAAACTTCCATAAGGTGAGACTACAATTAGTTCTTTATACAATGTAGTGACGATCATTTAACCTCGAGTGATCATTATACCTCAGTCTACCCTACTCGTACATAACATAATTTGGGCATCAAAATTAATTCCAGCCTATTTGTAATCGTTTTCCACAAACGAAATTTCGTGATTTTTACTCACTGTGTATTGATGTTGAGCTATCGGCGTACCACAACTAGGTCACGAAATTTGCTGCAGGATTTCATTCATAAATTGGCCAATATACGTTATTTCTCCTCTAATCTGACACCGTGCTCAAGCAGGTCGGGTCTCAATTCAAGAATAATATGCCCTTTCTCTTACTACCCAAGATTAGTTATGATATATACTACCCTGAAACTTCGTGACTGGAGAAAAATAATAGGAAGTTGGGGGTTTAAAACGGGAAGGAAAAGGAAGACGCCGATGTTCCTTTGTTATCGTGGCTGGGGGGTGAGAACGTCTAGAATACTCGGATACAGGATGTGATATATATTCCGAATTTCAAAGGTGTCAAAATTGTTAATCGCTCCACCCTCAGCAACGAAACGAGATTGTTGGAGGAAGATGGGCCATGGAATAGAAATTCATGTATTTGGATGCTGTGTATTAAATAATATTAAATTAGATGTAAGTTTTGAGAATAAAATTTAGTCACATTTTGTGGCGGTAACAAAAACAGAAATCATATATTAACCAGATATTCAAGAGTCAAATATAAAAATAGACAAATGTTCTTTTTAAAATAAGAGTAACTTTGCAAAACAAATTAAAAAAATAGATTATTCTTGTAACATTCTTGGTTTAACACATTCATTTTGATACTTTTTTGGGCCCTGATAACCAATCTAGTGGACTGTATTAACATTGACTAAAATTGCCTGTTGTAGTGTGATTTTAGTAATCACCTTTTCTACATTTCTTGATTCACTCTATATCTACAATAGTAGTTTCATTTTTACCCATCCGAGAATCGAACTCGACTCTCCCGCGTGGATGGCAAGAACGCTAACCACAGGACCACCAATACTTTTATTTTTGTTGCTTTATTATTCGTAATTAAATTGACTTTATACAGTTTTATTTAAATTAACAAATTATTTATATAGAGAATGATGTTCTCCTTGGTGAGCAAAATCGAAGTAGAGAGTGTTGAAAATTAATTTCTATCTCTGCTGTTTTTCCTTCGGATGTAATTCAATGCCTGTTGTGGTATTAGCCAAAGGAGTAGTTGTTTTCGGAAGGGGAAACGGTCGTTGTATTTTATGTGATATTCGGCTTTGAGCTAAATTCATTTTATTTCATTTTGCTACTATTACATTTGAGTTTTGATAATTTATTATCGTGTACAAATTGCCCGCCTGGTTTTTTGGTTCCACCTAGTTTTCAAACTGGGTACCATAGCGCACTTTGATTTTGCTTACTAAGAACAGATGGCGACACCATTTTCACTACTTGAATTTTATTCTCTCCGTAACCAACTTTATGGTATACTGGTGAAATGTGTAGCATTTGTTAATTCCATTAGAGACTGGAATTGAGAACCTATCTATTTCTTGCTGAGGAGTCCTAATAAGGACGAAACCGGTCCAAGAATGATGTTCTCCTTGGTGAGCAAAATCGAAGTAGAGAGTTTTGAAAATTAATTTCTATCTCTGCTGTTTTTCCTTCGGATGTAATTCAATGCCTGTTGTGGTATTAGCCAAAGGAGAAGTTGTTTTCGGAAGGGGAAACGGTCGTTGTATTTTATGTGATATTCGGCTTTGAGCTAAATTCATTTTATTTCAAATTATTTATAATTATAGACGAAATGAAAACAGAAATGCTATTATTTATTGATTCTACACAAGAATAACCTATTTTAATCTCAATAACTAAAAAATATACTGACAATTAGTTTGACAGAATTGCCACTTATTTAAAATTTTATAAATAATAGCAGTCGGTTGATCAAAATATGAATGGCGAATGGTGGATTTCATTTTTTTGCAGTGTTCTCACTACCTAGAATGGATATGAAATATATTCGTTCAGTTGAAGGCAATAGCATACTGTTTCATTTTGTAATCTGTGCGTAGATAAGCTAATATCCATGTGGGTGTAGAAATTTTTTTTTTTAAATTTACCTATATATTTTTATTTTGATAAGATTATTGTAAAAATCCTTTTATTTTCTATTAATTATGGCAATTATTTAATTTTACAGAATTATTGATAGGAAATTTGTAGAAGGTGTCTATAAGTAGGATATCGTTCAGTGTTGCCAGAAGTAGCGAAATTTCGCTACGTCGGATTTTAGCCCTTGAAGAAGTGAATAAGACCTTTTATTTAAGAATCAAAATTTGTGTCTAGTAATATGTAATCATACTCTATATTTATTTATGGATTTTTTTATAAAACCGATTTATTATATTAATTTTTTTTTAAATTTCAGTTCATTTATTAATTTTGTTTTAAAATCAGTTCATCATTTGGCAACATTGGCGTTTGTTTTCACTGTTTATATTTTAATTTGTATCAAAATTATAATTCAAGTTTTTTTCTTACTTTTTAGCTTTAAATTTGTTTATTTCTTATAGTATGTGATAGTGTTTATATTAAAAATGAAATCTGCGAAAAAGCCCCCAGCAAATTGCAATCTATATGGTCTTAATGTCAAAATCCAAACAAGTATTCATTATTTTCCAAGCGTAAGTCGTAAAATTTTGTTACGATAAATGGATATCTACAAATTCACAATATTGAAATTTTGCAAAACTTTGTTTAGAATCAAACTGCAATCTGATTTGTGACAGTTTTATTACCATTTACATGTATACAAAGTACTCAACAATTCACTTCATAATAAGCATAGTAAAATTTTTAAATATTTTCATCAATAATAAACGTTTGGTCTGAAATGTCCTTTAAATCACTAAAACATGTCCTGGGTTTTGTAAATACATATTTCTAGATGTTCTTGTAGCAACCAATAGGTGAATATTTCCAACAAATTAAGTCATACACATGATAAATATTATATTTATGACGAAAGCTCGAAAACTAAACTTAAATTAACAGTAAATGAAAATATTATTATAATGAGAATATTATCTAGGAACAGTTAAAAATCAAAAATACAAAATCCCGCCCAAAACAAACAGATGTAAATAAACAAACATCATACTTATAGGTGACAAATGACAGGCGCGCGAAAATTAATTTGAATCGCGAATATCTTTATATTTTCATGAGGCTATTGTAAAAACAGTCTTATAATTTAAGATTACATGGTAATGCAACTACTATTATCTAATTTTACATAATTCTTGTAAAATTACAAGGCTAAAACGTACCAAAATATTGTAAATCTACAGGAGATTTGTGAATTAATTCTTAAATTTGTAATATATTAAAATTTTCACTTTTGATTTTTCCACTAAAACTGTAAAAATGCAAGTAAGTTAGGAATACCTCAAATAAATTCGTATTTTTACAATTAAAACTTAGTATTTTCCTTCTAAGAAGTATTTTAAGCAAAAAAAATGTAATTTTAAGCACGGTGAAACCCTATTTACAATATAAATCATTGTACATTGTACTTACAATCATTATTAAAGTTTTTTCAGTTTATACATATATACATTTAATTCGTATTTTTCCAATTGAATGTACAAAAGAGTTTATTGTCAATACTTTTTTTTATTACAAACAATTTTTTTAACCAAAATCAATAAAATGGAATCTGCCCGACGCCCGACTTTAATATTGTCAAAAAAAGTCGAATAAGTTCGCGTTGTGGCCCCGGTGATGTATTAGGAATTACGAGCGGCGAGCAACAATGAAAAATCCTCAATAAGGCCCTTATATCTGGGAGTAACAAGATCCCGATGATGACTTATATCTCTTGAAATCCTGGACGCGTTATAAAAAAAGTGTGTCAGGAAGGGTCGACCTTTCACTATTCATCCTAAATTTAATATTTATTTCCTTTTATACCCTCTCACGATTGCTTTGTCCAGAAACAACGCATTTATACTTAGATGGATTATGTGCCTTTGGTGTCGTAGTTGACAGTTGTGAGAAATACGATCACGCTATAATAAACACATTATTTTAACATTTATCTTAGTAAACCGTACATTTTGGGCCGTTGTTTTGAGTATGGCGCGAATGTCACAACTGTCACCTGAGTTTCAAAAGAACCCCAACGTTATTAAATAATATATTAGTCTCGGAGTAAATATTTTCTCGGAGTATTTACCTACCCGTTGATTAATCTACATTAAGAATAAGTTATTTATAATTATTTTTGATGTAAAAAATGGCGGAAAATAAGGTTGGGATTTGCAAATTTTTACTTGTTCTATTTCTGGTCAAGTTAATCTGATTAATTGATGTCTAAAAAGGTAATGCCTTCTTTTTACCATTAAGTGTTTTATCAATAGGAAAATTATAAGCATATTCTGCATATTTAGCAACAATAAATCATGTGAACACAGATTGTAGGCAAGTAAAATGTTATTTCGAAAAATACGGATTGATATTTTTCGACGACCACTACAGAAAATTATAAATTCCGAATTTTTTTTTAAGGGCCAAAGTAGGCAATTCCGTAGACATTCATAATTAGTGTGGAAATATTATTCCACACGGTAATTCCACACTTTTAGTGCATCGAATAAATTGTCGTATAATCTTTAGTATGAATGAAAAAACACAATATTATATTTTAAGGACATATCTATTTAACTAAATATTTCGTCGAATACTACAAAATTCAGTTAATTTAGAAAAAAACAAAATAATTTATAAAGGGAATAATACAACAAAAATTTAAATCGATTTAAAATATTGACATTTCAAATCTTGACATTTAATCTCAGATAAACAAATGAAAAATAGATACCTAACGGGCGCCGTTTAACACAGGCTTTGTTTGAAGCCAGTATCTACAAACTTTTGACAGCTGTGGTACTGCGGTCTACATGGGCGTATCAAATAGTTTTTTCATCGGAATCCGAAGGATTATTTTGTAACGGACGGATTTAAAGAAAAATGTAAATCAAACATAAAATTTTATTTTACAAAAAGTAAACTACGCTATTTTTTAATGAAATTATAAGGAAATAACACGTAATGTAATAGCTTTCTATGGGGTCTATTCTGTAACAATTTAACGGCCTTTAAAAATATTGGCGGCCCTTAAAAATATGTTCGTATTCGTTAATTTACTTCTGTCATTATTTAAACAGATTTCTTTAAGATAGTCCTCTAATGTATTTTAAAGATCCGTTTAAATAATGACAGAAGTAAAGAAGAAAATATTTTTAAAGACCGTTAAATATAAAGGAATTGTTACAGAATAGACCACTATGTGTTCTAACTTAACTCTTTGATAGGTAGCGATATTTGAGTTCGTGTGTAGATTGTGAAATACAAAAATAATAAAAATAGGGATAAAGGCCATTTTTCGGCGCAATCTATTAGGTTAGGGCATATTATATGTTAAAATGGAAGTCTTCCTTCTGGCATTTTGACAATATGGATACAATAAGTCTAAGTATAATTACATTAAAGTTTATTAATACTACAGCAGGTTAGGGTAACCATACATACAGCATTTCACTATATTTGCTGCGTTTGAAAAGTAACCTTTTTACTCGAAGTCGTTCTTTTATTATATCTGTGGCTTCTCGATAAGATCTGCTCCGTGGTCTTTTAATGCAGAGCTGGTACGTCTAGTAAGATCTATTTACTCCGAATTAAATTTAAGAGAGAAATATTAATAAAAAAACTTCAGACAGAAATTAGAACATGGTTTATTTTTTAGTGAAAGCAAAAGGCGAAAAATATCACAGCTGTCACTTTACTTTGCAACAAACGCCACTATACGAGAGATCAAATTTGATTTAAAAGAAAGGTTTAAGTGTATTATTTTAATGAAAACCGAAAACAACCAAATCCATAGCCGGTCTTTTATTTCACATAATTTCGATGATCACGTGACTAAAAAATCTAGCGCTACTCCGCTCCAGGAGGTACTTTTTAAACGTAGAAATTGTACAACCCTTTTTACTGAAACGTAACAAATAAGACAAAAGCGTAATACATATGACTTCTCTGTTGTATTAATCTAAAAAAATAAGTCCACCGGTCCTCGACGTGATTTCTCTGTGAATGGTATCTTTGGAAACTTAAAAAAAAAGTCTTCACCTCACCAACGTTCATCATCAATGTTGTATTATCCAGCATTGGGCTAAACTAAACATGGTCACCCTACAGTAAGTATACCTACCTATATACTGTTGATTTATGTTTATTCAGAACAAGTTTGATAAACAAGCATACTATTCAATCATTTTCACAAAATCATGTTGAAAAGTTTAGCTAAAAGTAGCTGGTTTACCCTGTTGAATGCCTTGAAAAAGTCCAGTCTCAGTAGGTGATTTGTTAAATCAAATACTAAAAGGATGTCATATGATGTATACCAGATTAATGAAAATAAATTCAGAAATTCCATGAGGGCAAAAACTTAAGCTTTTACGGAGAATTTAAAGTTTTCGAAAACCCCTCTAACATTTATGTTTCGTATCAATATCACATTTATTATTAAAAACATAGAAACAATTTATTGATTTGATGAGTAAGATAAAATGGAGTGGTTTACCGTGCAGTTCTAGCCTATGAAGATACAAACATTAAAAATGTTAATACATACAATTTTTGTTAAACAAGTATAATCACAGGAATTAAAGAATTTAATATAACAATAGCAGTGAGTTATTATTATAATTAATTGTATGAATTAAACTTTTATAGGAAATAGAGGAAATAGAGGGATTTCTTAAAAAAATATAGAAATCAACTAGCTAAAATAAATATTGTATACAAAACATGATTCTAAAAACAATAATATTAATGAACGGAAAAAGGTATAGGGCGAAGGTCATCAAGGTAGTAATAGTGGACATTTCCCGAAAAAGAAAAATTACAAAAAAAAAAGGGAATGTGAACACTAGTCACGTGTTTCTGACTATTGGTCTTCATCGGTACGGTGGCAATACTAACACAACTATAGGAAAGTAGCATTTCAAGAAAATTGCTGTTAAAATTAACTGTGTATGTTTACATAAAGAAGCAAAATAATATTAATTAATATGCCTTAAATTTGGAATAGAATACAATATCTGGTGAAGTTGTATTTGAATTTTGTATCTTAACTCAAAATTGCGATTTTTTTTGAGTGGCTTTGGGTATTGTGTATTGATGGTGCGATATATTCTTTTTTAATTAGGTACATAACGTAGTATCTACATTGGTATTGAAACATTAATATATCAATACTTAAGTTAAAAAAATTACACAATGGTGTCTGGTGCCGCCTATGTGTTTCATTTACTTACCAATGAAAGGAGGTAGAACCACCCAAAATGTATCTTTTAGAACAAATAATACACTTCGTAGTCATTTTTACCCTTAAAACTAATAAATATCGTTTAAAAAACACACTAGAAACTGAAAAACTTTAATAAGGCGTTCTGGGAATATAATAACACAGAAAGTTTAAAATCAAAATTGACAATTTCCAACTGCTTGTTGACAGTTGTGAGAAAATTTTGGCGCTGCTATTTAAAATAGACGAATCACATCGAACACCATGGAGAAAGAGAAAGTAATAGATAAAACGGTTCATACTGGATTCAAACAAATCCAGACCGTTAGGCATCTATTATTCATTTGTTTATCTGAGCATTTAATTTATTTTATTTCGATACTTTTGAAAACTATAAATAATAAAATGGACAGTGATAGTAATAGTAGTGATAATAATTATAATACTCCACCACATATTAAAGAAATAGCGAATAACATTACATAAGACTTATTGCCTCAAACATCGGCGAAAAAATACAACTTAGCTTATTCAAGATTTATGGATTGGCGACTACAAAATAAGGTGAACTCCTTTTCAGAAACTATTTTAATGGCTTATTTTGGGGAGCAATCGAAATCTTTTAAATCTTCTACATTATGGTCAATTTACTCGATGTTGAGAACTACATTGTCAATAAGGCAAAATGTAGATATTTCACGCTATCAAAAATTGCGCTCGTTTCTGAAAAGAAAGTCTGAAGGATATGTAGCAAAAAAAGTCAAAAATACTTACACCTGAACAAATCAACCAATTTTTAAATGAAGCTTCCGATGATGTTCATCTACTTATAAAGATAAATACTTAATAATATAAGAGATTAATATTTTTTCATGTTAAATTTTATTTTATAGACAGCTCTGATTTTGGGAATAATGGGAGCATGTAGAAGAGAAAAATTAAAAAAGTTAAAAATGTGTGACGTTCAAGACATGGGCTCTGCTGTTTTAGTCAATATAACAAAGACAAAAACTAAAGTTCCTAGAAAGTTTACGGTTACTGGAGATTTTTATGCAATATTTAAAAAATATGACACTCTTCGTCCTTCAAATATACCTCACGATTATTTTTTTACGAATTATCAAAAGGGTAAGCGCACAGTGCAACCAGTAGGAATCAATAAATTTGGAAATATGGCACAACAAATTGCTGAATATTTGAAGTTACCAGATCACAAAAATTATAAAAGCCACTGTTTTCGCCGTTCGTCCGCAACAATTCTAGTTAATTCTGGAGCAGATATAACAAAGCTTAAAAGACACGGCGGATGGAAGTCAACTACAACTGCGGAAGGATACATCGATGACAGTTTATCACATAAAATGGATATCGCAAATTCAATTCTACATTCTGTAGAAAATAGAAGTGAAGAACCTGATGCTTCTACTAGCAGAATATCTATATCAGAAACAACATATGAAAAAACCATCCTAGGTCATGATTTACCACCTCTTAATATTTCAGACTGTAATGTTGTTAATATTAATTTTTATAATAAATAAATTTGTAATTGAAATTTAAGAAAATTCAAATACGTTTATATAGTTTAGTGAATTATTAAACAAAATTAATAGTGGTAATAATTTGTTTTATTTTATTTGGGGCACAAACAGGAGAAACCGGGACGATGTCCACGAAAAATATGAAAAAGAAACTATGTTAAGTACACATTTAAAAAGTGATAACAATAATAAATATTTACCACCTCTTTATATTTCTAATTTTAAATCGTTAATAAAGATCATCCAATTATTAAAAAAATATATTAATTTGTGTTTTAAGTCATTGTGGTCGTAGAAAAAGTATAGTGTGCCACTCGTGCAGAAAACCAATTCCACACTCGTGTGATTGTGGCACTCGTATTCGCTCGTGCCACAAGTTTCACACATCGTGTGGAATTGGTTACTTTCTGCACTTGTTGCACAATATACTATTCTAATATAAAAATTTAAATATTCATTTCAAAAGAAGCAGAGATCATAATCATAGTAGGTAGGGTTAGTAACAAGAATGACATTTGTTTTTTGAATATAACCAGTTAAAACTCCTGTTAGCTAAACTGAGTTTACAATATTCTTTGTACAACCTGCTGTTAATGTTTTTGTAATAAACTATAAATTTATATAGGTAACTATTATTTTAATTTTTTTAGTAATAGTTTCCCTGTAACTTCTGAACTGTTTTATTATATTTTTAGTTGTAAACAAGAATCTGATGAGTACCTACATTGTACAGATTTAAATATACAAAGGGTTCTGTAAATGTACCGACAAATTTTTAGGGGTGGTAGAGAGTACATCAAAATAAACTTTTTTGCTTAATAAATATGTGTTTCAAAAATGAAGCATTTTTGGACACATTATTATTATGTTAATTAAGCAAAAAATGTTAATTTTGATGCCCCTTCTAAAAATAGTTACATTTATACTAAAATATTTAAAGTTAAAAGTACAGAAACCTACGTCAATTAAATTTCAAAAATATCTCTAGTAAGAAATACATAATGTAACCGAATTGTGCCAAATAATATTTCATAAATTTAATGGTAAAATCTTTCTGAATTATGCACACTAAAGTTGATATCGTTCATGTACATTTGCATGCATAGCATGCAATATCAGTTATTTTAGAAGCCATTCATAAACAGATCTTAATGAGCATTAAATTTTATTAATGAATTTAATAGGTACTTCGTACCTAGCATAAAATTATTAATGTTCGAAATGCATATTAAAAACAGTTGTTACTGGTTTTTATATCAGTAAACACAGAATTAGTTCTCAGATAGGACGTAGGCTCTATGTTATCGTAAAAATCTTACCTGCCTAGGTATGTTAAGTTATTTTTTTTGTTAAATAGAGACACCTCTGGTGACAACTATACTACGGATGTACTCTTTGACTACGGTTTCAAAATGATAGACAGTGAAACATTTTAGGAATATCTAACAGATTTGCCATATATCAAAAGAATTTCTTGTACTATAAAAATTATGCAAAAAAATGTTTAAAATACATAATTGTTACTTAATGTATCATACTTAAAATTATTTAATTTTTGTCTTGGAGGTAAATTTCAATACTTAAATTTTTAGGTACCTCATTTGATGTAAAAAACTTAATAAATTATACTTAATTTGCAACTGGGCCATCTACTAGCTGTCGATCAGTTTGTTAAGGTGCGTCCTCACTGAATCAACAATGTCGATCGACTCTGACTATCGACGTTGTCGACTTTGTGTGTACGCGGCAATCGACGGTGTTGATCGACAAAATAAATCGATCGACATGTCGATTTGTTTTTCATCGCCTGTCGGTAAACATGAAAGAGCAGTCGATCAACTTTAGTATGTGGACGTGGTTTTGACGTTCGACATTCGACAAACTGTTAGTACTGAGTACTAATTACTAAGTACTCAGTAACGTCTTGCTCCGTTATGGGAATGGCAGCTCTATAATTGGTGTCTTTTTTACAAATTTTGGCTCGATTTCTTGTAATAAATATTCAAATTCACTTTCCGATATTCGAAAAAAAATTCTAAAACCACCATTACACCTGTATTTAAGGCTCAATATGTTGACGTCATCTTTTTTTAAATCTTCTATCAAATTACTAGCATTGTATCTAGTTCTAGTTAGAAGACTTGGTCGAACCCAAAATCTTCTTTTTCGTGCAAGTTTTCTTTTTTAGTTGCGATAATAATATATGCGGCACAAGCAACTATAATGTCTTCTTCGTCAGACATGTTAATTTCGACTGATTGACAAACATTTCTGTCAACTCTGGTGTGGACAGATGCAGTTTTGTAGACTTGTTGATCAATCATGTCGATAAACAGAGTCGATCGGCAGTGTTGATTCGGTGAGGACGCACCTTTACCCATTGCCATGTCAATTTGTTTTATCTCACATTTTTTACCATGCAATAAAAAACGGCCACGTTTGAGTAACACTCCATTTAATTCAGTTTGTTGTTTGTTTTCTGTTCATGAGCGTCGGAGAGAATTGGATAAAAATGATATAATTCCCGGTAAATTATTTTATTTGCTTTTCTTCTGAAATTGTTTAAATTTCATTTAAAATAAATCACATGACATATAGAAAATTATATTAATTTATTTTCAACGACTTGTCTATCGCGTTTTAATTATTTTGTGCTGATTTAGAATGGAAAATAAGCATCAAAACATTATTACTAGGTTGTCAGATTAACCAAATTCAACCTACTCTTCTTTGATATTTTGTTTTCGCAACTGGTGACATAATGAATTTTTCATAAGCAGTTTCATAATATTCAACATTATGCAACTGGTTGCATAGAGCGGATCATTTTGAGACTTGCTGCGATTACAAAAAAATTTACTTTATATGTCAAAATTAGGCAAAATAAATTATAATATTAATTTATAAAGTATATACATAGTCAGGAGTCAGGGGCGGTTTCTCCATTGGTTCATTTATGCAGTGAATACTCAGTTAAATTTCACAAAAACACGTTATTTTAAAATTACATAAATAACATAAAAATATAAATTTTATTTTAATATTTTTATTTTCATACGTGTTAATCTCTATTTTTTAGTACATCATTGCGCTTTGGTTGATCACGTCTCTGTGGCACAGTATACCTAAGTATACTGTGTTTGTGGCGCATTATGATGAGTGAGCCCAGACGAGTGAGATAATTTGGCGAATTCATATAGCTAAAAAGAGAAGACAACACGCCAACAGATCCTTCAAACTGCAGAAACCCCATAAATTGGCGCACCGCTCACAAATAACAAGGTTTGACGTCACAAACTAGGGAACGCATACGGCATACGAACCTTGCCAAACCAGTGTTTCCAGTTGGTATAATTCACAATTGTACTAGATGTAGTCAGGGCCGCCGAGAGCCAGGTGAGGCCCCGGGACATTTTTCCATGTGGGGCCCCGTCACAATTTTGTAAGATCCTTTTTACTGAAATCTCTAAAAAAAATCTGATGTGTCCAACACATGCCTTTCCTATCTAGTTTTTATACTGAAAAATTTAAATTTAGCACTTTTCCATTACGGTCCATTTTAGAAAAATCATGTATAAACAAAAATTATAGAGATCGATATCGCAAACAATTTTTAGTTCAACAATTTTCATAAAAATCAGAATTTTGCACATTTTGTCAAATTTCTCGGATACGGACCATTTCAGGAAATTTTAACATAAAACAAAAATTATAGATAATAATATTAGAAGTAACTTTTATTTGAACAATTTTCTTCTCTAAACATAAATAACAGATATATTCCATAAAATATAAAAACGGCCTCCCATAAAGTACCCCCCTAGATGTTCCGACTTTGTCCAAAATCTAATCATTTCACTTCAGGCCGAAATAAACCTTAAGTTTAAAATTTAATGTTTTTTTCTTTATCCGTTTTTCAGTTTTCTTCAAATTTCGAAATTTACACATTTTCTCAAATATCTCGAATACGGTCCATTTTAGAGAAATTATCTATAGAATAAAAATTATAGAGAATTATACTACAAACAACTTTTGTTTGAACAATTTTTATAAAAAAAAATATTTTTTTACATTTTGTCAAATTTCGCGAATACGGACCATTTTAGGAAAATTTTGTATATAACAAAAATTATAGATAATAAAATAAGAAGTAACTTTCATTTGAAGAATTTTGTTCCCCAAACGTAAATAACAGATATATTCCATAAAATGTAAAAATGACCACCTATAAAGTACCCCCCCAGATGTTCCGACTCTGCCCAAAATCTAATCAGCTCATTAGACGCTGGAACAAAGCTTAAGTTTAAA
This sequence comes from Psylliodes chrysocephalus, assembly GCA_927349885.1. NCBI lineage: Eukaryota > Metazoa > Arthropoda > Insecta > Coleoptera > Chrysomelidae > Psylliodes > Psylliodes chrysocephalus. Next base: position 71,314,675 of record OV651817.1, read on the forward strand.
ATTTGGTGTTTTTCCGTGTATCGGTTCATGAGTTATGCGTTATACAGACACACACACACACAGACACACACACACACACACACAGACACACACACACACACACACACACACACACACAGACATCATCGCGAAAATAGTCAAAACGGATTCAGGGGACCTCAAAACGTAAAAATCCGTCGAAAACTCGAGGTCGAAAAAAATCATGATTCCTATACTTTCCTTATATCTGTATACAGATAGGAAAGTAAAAAGGTTCTCATCTTGTGTTTTCCATAAACCACCGCTCCTCCCTTTTGTGGCGAATTTCTAAAAAAATAAAACGTCTTCACCTAAAGCTACAAGGCTCCCCTTGTGTCGCTGCCAGGCCCCGCGAATTTGTTCCGACTACCTCCCCCCTCTCGTCAGCCCTGGATGTAGTACATTCTCGAAGAATCTGGTACTCTAGTGTACTCGAAGTAAAATCTAGTACTTTTTCTTCCTCAGCGTGCAGCAGTGTTCACGTGTAAAATATATATTGTGTTCCTGGTTTGGGTTCGTTATCGAAGACCTCCATTTTTGCTCTTTAATGAATTAGATGTCACTGCAAAGATATTTCGAAAAATCTGGTACATTTAAAAAAATCTGGTACATTTTTTAGACAAATCTGGTACGTAACAAAAACATATTCTGGCAACACTACCAGATCAATCAACTATCATTCCTCTACTAATACAATCTAAATAAAACCTAAATAAGATTTATTTTAATTGTGAACATTTAAAAAAATGTGTTTAATTAAGAACTGCAACTTGGAAGTATGTGTGTCAATTCAACGATTGTTCCCGAAAAACTTCTATAAGGCAAGGTAAATAAAACTTTATAAAGATTATGTTTTTTTATTTACCTATAATAAAGTTTTACAACTGCAATTTGTTTTATATTTTGTTTCAGTGTCTAAGATCATTCTAAGACTACTTCAAAATGTAATCTATTTTGTACCCAACTGTAAATGCTATGAATGTAAGAAGTAAGCAAAAAATTTTAATTTTTTGTGTTTCCCACAAAAATCTTGACATCATTATGGAAATGTACACTAAACGTTGGATAAAGATAAAGAGACAAATGGTTTTTTACTTTAAAAGTGTGAATCGGAAAAATGGATCAACCAGTTGAATGTAATATACTCATAATGAACAACTTTACCTAAGAAATGGTATGTACATTTAAATAGTGTGTATAAAGTTATGTTACCCCTAGACTGGATTGTGTGTTGCGTATAAACCTGAAATCCTTTATTTTAATGACATTTTTTATTGCCTTGTTTGTATAATTTAGTATTTTCAAAAATATTATGTCTATTGGTAATTTGGATCCTTGCAGGTATTAAATAAAAATAAGGCTGTTTGTAAATTAGTTTACAGTTGGTAATAAAGTATGTCTCGAAAACAACAATAAGTATCAAATATTAGGCACACTCCACATATATGCTCTGGGTAATCAATCCTATAAGTACATATCAAAACATTAATATACTATCTGCATTTAACCAATAATTTGAAAATAAAGCTCAAGCAGGGTTACCTATTTATACAAAATTGCTATTATTCTGTTATTTATTGAAACACATTATTTTTTAGTAAACATGGACATGCAAAAGTCACCAATGGGGGTAGGACAATAGCCAGAGCAAGAATACTTTGGAAATACACATAGAAATGGTCATATGGAGAATTAAGTGTGATAACATTTTACAATGTGTATCTCACTATTATAGTTCACAGATTTCTGTAAATTATGTGCTTCTATTTCAAACTTTTAGTATCTTTTGATAAAATAAGTTGAATATTCTTGTTGACCTCTTTAAACTGTTTATTTTACATCATACTTTTTTTTTCTACTCTTCACACAGTAGTCTAATATAGGATTACTTTGTCCGCCTGTCCTATGTTACATTTTTTGTCTGCACGATAAGTCAAAAACAAAAAATGATATCAACTTGAAAATTTTAAGCAAAAATCAAGCTCTACAGTATGTCGCTAATGTATGGAATAAATTCATTATTTCTAAAATAATCGACTTTTGAAAAAAATCCAAAAACAGGTCAATTTTAATTTTTGAATCGTCATCACATGATGTAGATGTAACGAACATTACGTCACCAGTATTACCGTGGTGACGTAATCGGCAATTTTTTTAAATGCAACCATGTGTCTCAAAACACCTCATTGGAAAGGTCTTCTAATTGTCTTTACAACGATGTAATTATTTGAATATTTATTTCTACAGGGTCGACCAAAGTTTTTTGCCGATTACGTCACCACGGTAATACTGGTGACGTAATGTTCGTTACATCTACATCATGTGATGACGATTCAAAAATTAAAATTGACCTGTTTTTGGATTTTTTTCAAAAGTCGATTATTTTAGAAATAATGAATTTATTCCATACATTAGCGACATACTGTATAAGAAGACAAAGCCTATTGATTTTGAACAAATTTGATTAAAAATAGGAGGTTAAGATGGGTTGAAATTAAAAGAAAAATCCTAAATTAAAAATGAAAAGTAATATCAACATTAAATTTTTAGTAAAACTGAAGCTCTATAAGAAGATAAAACCTATTTATACTGAAAAAATTCTGAATAAATTGGGGAGTTAAAGGGGTTAAAATATTTAAAAAAAAAACCTAACTTAAACGAAAAATGATAACAACTTGAAATTTTGAGCGAACATCAAGCTCTAAAAAGAGAAAAAGCCCTTAGATTTTGAAAAAAAAAATCTGATTAAAAATGGGGGATTCAAGGGGGTTCAAATTAAAAAAAAACAATAAATTAATCATAAATGAAAAGCGATATCAACATGAAATTTTTAATAAAAATCAAGCTCTATAAGGAGGTGAGGCCTATGGATTGTGAAAACAATCTGGTTGAAAATGGGGGTTAAGAGGGTCTGTTAAACTGCGAAGATTATAATTTAGAATGTCACGCATTATTTATCTTTATTCCAGTTTACCCCTGTGTAATATTATGTATTGTAATGGGACTGATCTTATAAAATAAACATTTAAAACATTTTAGTTCACTTGTTTTATTTGCCAATAGAAGGTATTTAAAAAATATAATGTTTATAGAAGGTTTTCAAAGTATTAAAAACTAAACAAATATTACAATAACTAAAATATTCATTTATTCATAGTTGTAGTGCTTGAAAACAGTATGATGTTGATAATAATAATTACACTTAATACAAATCAAATAATAAAATAATAATAAAAACAGCAATATTGTCTCTTGTAAACATTTTTGAACTGAACTTACAAATGTAAAAATTATTGGATAAAGTGAACACCCATTTTAAATTGCCACAAGCCGTCATTGTATAGTAAACACATATGGATAATGTTGTAACTAAAGATTCTTAATTTATTTGATTTGCAAATTATTTACGACGTCGCGATAAAGATTGACCTCTCCAAATGTATTTTAGCTTTAGAATTTCAAATATGTCAGACATACATTGCATAAATCTCCAAATGTTAATGTACTTCCTTCCTTCTAATTGAATATCCTAAGTAATGAAACTGATAAATAAGTTTCAAACAAAAAGTTTGGCATCAGAGACGAGACTTAATACAATAAATATGGAACAGAGAATATTTTAACACACTGCTTAATGGATCCTAGCGTATTTAATATTAGCAAAAACCTTCGTTGCTTACTTAGAACATTTAAGATGAAAGAAAGACTCTTAAAGAAAGCTTTATAAAGAAAATCACTATCTTCGTTATAACGAATAGATTCCGAAAGAGACTTAGGAGTGTCCTTTAAAAAGCAGCTGATTAATACGAAACGATATTATATTATCGGAAAGGTAAATTATCTGAGAGGAAGCTTAACGATCCTTGATAACATGCTTACTCCGGAAATGCCGATAAAAGAAACTTTAAGAGTTGATTTTATTTTGATGCAAATTCGACGAAGTGGCTTTCACCGAAGAATTTCAATACCTCGTTATTTATTTCTTTAGAAATGTTTTTAACGTGATTACAAAAAAATATTTTGTTCTGATTCTTTGAAAAATAAAGGACTTCGATCTAATATTATGGATAATGGCGTTCCGTGAAATTTCCCTGAAACTCAGAAATATGTTGTAGATGTAACCCCCAATTCATTCATCAAACATTATCATTGATCTGTCATCGGTTTAATTCTATAAATTGTTGATTCAACACTCTCACTTATTTTGAATACATATGAACAAAAGGACTCAGCAATCCACACATATTTTAGTAAGGCTTTCGTTAAACTCATTTATAATTTTTTATTTTTTTTTTTATTATCTGTTTTTATGAGAGTCGTCACACAATTCTATAGGGAGGGGCAAAATTTTGAAAAAAATTAGAATGTTTATTTGTTGGAAAACAAAAAAAATGAAAAATAAAAGAGAATTTTCTTATGATGGATTTAATTATTCTGTGACGTCATGGCTTACTTCCGGTTTTTCCAGAAATAACAGAAACTCGTAATTTATTTTTAATTTTTAAATGAAAACCCTTTTTCTTGTTGAAAATTTGAATTTCTGGGACATTTTTGTATAAGAAGCGTGTATTTAAAACTTTCTTTCAGTAACATTCAGTAACATTAAAAAAAATATTTTCCAATATGATGGTCATTTTGACAGCTGACAGAAAATTTTCCAACACATGATTCTTATCCATAAATGTCCCTAAAATTCAAATTTCGAATAAAAATGGGGGTTTCTATTTAAAAATTAAAAATAAATTGAGATTTTCTGTTATTTCCGATAAAACAGAAGTAAGCCATGAAGTCACACACCAATTGAATCCAGTATATGATGAGAATATTTGTCCCAAGCTTTTAAACAAATAAGTTTTCATTCCAATATCTCAATTAACAACGAAGAGAGGCTAATGGCCTTAGTAGTCGATGCCGATGACACCAAATTAGAAAAAAAACAACGAAGATAAAAGCAGATGGAATTATTTAAACGGTTTGCTAATAACAAAAATGCTTAGATACGCCACTGGTATATGGGAAATGGATCTCAATTGGAATTTTGAAGCCTAAAATGATTTTATAAAGTTCGTAAATTCCTATATATTTTTCCATAAACGAATTAATAGTAACATATTTAGAAAAAATAGTATCCAATATGGTGGCTATTTTGACAGCTAACAGAAAATTGTCAATACACGATTATTATACAAAAATGTCCCAGAAATTTAAATTTACAATAAAAAAGAAGATAAAATTTAAGAAAAAATCGATTTTCTGTTATTTCCGGAAAAACCGGAAATAATCCATGATGTCACAGAACAATTGAATCGATCATAAGAAAGCATTTGTTCTAGTCTTTCAAACAAAACAAAATTATTCCGATAACTCACTGAATAGCGAAGATACGAGGGAGTGGAACTTTAGTAGTAACCCTAACAATGTCACTGACCTATTTGACAGAACAGATACTTAAGTTGTCATAACAAGTCTCTAATAAATAAAATAACCCAACAAAAAAGACAAAAACTAAAATAAAGAAAAAACAAGAAACTTAAAACACATTTTTAAAAAACAAACAGAAGGTGTGATATAAAAGAAAAATATGAACAATAAGACACAGCCATACATAATAATATAAAAAATAAAAATTTATAAAAAAACAAAAACATAAAAAACTCACCCAAACACGACTATGAACACAAAAAAACACTAGGAAAACGCAAATTTTAAATTTCTTTTTTTTCTACTAAAAACATCGATAACGGAAAACATAATTTATTTTTCAGTCAGCCTATTTTCATTTATTATTCGCTCCGTGCGTGACAGCAGCGCCATCTATTTTATGAACTAACAGACGATATTTGCGTATACTGACAATACAATTTTTAATAGAGTTCGTAATTAAAAAATATATATGCTAATTTTAATAAAAGTATATGGATTTGTAAAACAAGTGAAAAAATTATTATATATTTTTATTACTTCAGCTAAAAAAAAGTAGTATAATCAATAAAAATCAATAATAAAACATGGGCAGATATTTACGAGAAAATGTATGAGATCTTGCCTAAGCCTAATAAGTTGTCATTGCAGAATAGGTTAAATAATGTTAAAATAAAAACATTACCATTATACCGGGTGTTCAAATTAAAGTGTTACAGTTAAATACCGCCGAAAATATGCATTTTAGAAAAAAAAGTTTCAGATAAAAGTTTTATAGTTTTTTGGGGGGAAACATTTTGGCCAAATTCATTTTTTTATAGCTGAACATAATATGGCCATATCGAGGTGGACTTTGTTTTTTTAAATGGGAATCCCATTTTTTTACATATTCTTAAAGTACATAAAAAAATAAGAAACTTTTGATGAAAATATTTTTTTATTGGACTTTTACTTTTTAAGTAACAGCTACTTGAAAATTTTGCTAGGCGAAAAAAAAGTTGACCATATTATGGTTAGCTATAAAAAACAATTTTAGCTAAAACTTTTTCGCTACAAAACTATAAAACTTTCGTCTGAAACGTTGTTTTTTTATAAAAGGCGGTATATAGCTGTAACACTTTAATTTGAACACCCGGTATACTAACGTAGAATTAAAAGGTATTAACAAAAATAATTGGTATATTTGTGATTTATATTTTCTTCATTTTTAATTCGAAAGAACCCATAGACATTAATGATTAAAACTGGTTTCCTATCAATAAGTTACAAGATTGCATTTCAGCCATATACAATAATGAAAGGCAGAAATCTAATCATTCGCTAAACATTTAAGATATAAGGGATGTTAAAGAATATTATAAAATAATAATTTATTGTTTATTTAAAACCTTTTCTGATGTCTATTATTTCTAGTATTACTGTTATTATTACAAAAATAGAGGTTTTTTGTTTCTTCTTGTTATACAGCTGTCCATTTATTTCTTTGATTTAATTTAGATTTTTCTACTGAAAATTTATATAATTTACAGTTTTTTTTTGCTAGTATAATTTGCAACATAGCACCTCCGGTTGCTCATTTTATTGTTTTTAACCTATTTTTTTAGTAAAAAGTAAAATGTATACGTGTATTTGATACGCTAAAATTACAAAATATTACCCCAAAGTACTCAAATTATCCGCAGCTTGCGCTAGTATCGCTTTTGCTTCCCCTACCATGACTTCACACTGATCAAATAGACCGCAGCTAATGCATTAGCGTTCTAAACATTCTTTCGATTATCTCTGTCGTTGGTGGAAGAGCCATAAACAATTTTTAAACCACTTAAAATTCACAATGTTTGGACGCTTTATCATTATGGAGAGCTCATTGTGTACAGAAAGCTCTTTCGTACTCCAGTTTAGTATTCAGCTTCAAAATTATCGATTCAAAATTTTTCCACTACTTTCATTTTCTAATCGGTAGTGAAAAAAGTATTTTTTTTGTTTTTGGGATATAACAGGCTTAAGGAAAAACTAACAGTCTTCGGAAAAGCGTGATGTAAGCGACGTAAGAAAATCCAGATATGCAATAAATATATTCAACCTATAATATTCTTCAACTATATTAGCCTGAATATTGTTATTTCTATGAGATTGTTGTTCGTATGGCATATCTTACGAGTTGTTGATTAAGTCGTAAAAGCCGGGGGGCAACTCCCCCCCGAAACGACGCCCATTTATGTTTCCTTTTTCTGGCAGTATTTCGATCAATTAATTTGTCTATATTTTCATTATTTAACATTTTTAAAAATGTTAATTTAAAAATGTCAAAAGTTTTATTATGTACAATTTTGATTGGTCTTAGGTCTTAGTTTCTACTTGCTACTCTCTAATAATATTTTATAAATGGATTTTTTGAAGGACGGTACATTTAGTATTATTTTTTTAAATTTTCAAAACTCAAACAGAAACAAAATGACTCATGTCATAGGACAATTCAACTTTTTAAAACGCACATTTCGTGTTGATGATTTATGTTTAAATTTTCTTAAGTTTCATTACAATCACTAATTAACTAGATCTACAAACTTCAAAAACAAGTAATACAGCTATAAAATGCAAAAGTTTGTTTCTTTTGCGACTCGGACGAGATTTTTCTTAATCACTGCTGTAAAAGTTTTTTATTATGTCACTTGATATCGTCATAAAACGGGTTGCCAGTCCATAATTTCAAGTTAAACAGAAGTAGGATGAGAATATTTTCCAGTAAGATAAATATTTGTGAATTTGTCTCGTGTATCAACGAAATCGTTGGCAGTGGCGTAGGGCAATGACTATAATTTCTTAAACCGATTATTCAAAGAATATTGAAGAAACATTTGAAAGATAAAATAAACAAAAACTGCATTTTAAGTAGGTACATATCTACTACAAATTAAATTAAAAGAACTAGAATATATTTACAAGAAAAGCAAAACAAAAAACTACTAAGTCACAAGTGTGTATAAACTCAACTTAGCAAATCAAATTAAGTTTTTGTAATATGTTGATGACCTTAAAAAACAAAATAGATGTCACGCCCACTTTTTCAACAAAAATCTTTAAGATCGTTAAAAAATGAGCCAACACGTGCTTTTTTAAATATTAATATCGAAAAAATAACAATCAATATCGCTCAAAACTATCGATGGTTATTGACAGTTGTCCCATGCCTAATCAAAATATTTTATTGCCAACAATCAATAAAGCCATGCATTATCATAATGATTTGCGTATGTAAACAAACACTTTATCTCACTGTAAAAATCAAATACTTTAGCTGCCGCTAATATTTATCAACATAGCCATGACCGTCTGACAGAAATAGACTGTAAATATTTTATTAATTATAACTGTTTACGACTCAGCTCCGAGTTTAAGGTTATGTAGATGACTATGAGACTTTAACTGTAATGAGGAGCGTTCTGGTAACTTACTGGGATAGTGGTTCGAGCTTCGGGCCCCAATTTGCTTAGCGAGTTCCTGTCGGGGGCCGGACTTTGGGAAAAAGGGCCCGGTTCAAGGTAAGACCATTCCTAGCATATCATAACTGCCATGCGGTATCTTATTTACAATCAAAATAATTGAGGTACATCTTTATTACACCTAAATTAATGCGTATATCTTCACGATGATTGTCAGATAATAAATTCTTAGCAAGTCATTAATAATGGACAGTTTATTAATGATTGACAGCTGGTATTTCATGTTTTAGGCCACTGAATGGGTGGGGCTTGAACAAAAGTGGAGCGGATGGGCCAAATTGAGGGTGAGGGCAGTCTGGTGAGGGTGTTCAGTTGGGTGGGAAGCGACCTAGCACATAACGTTATCAACCCTATCATCGATGTTGTTTGAAGGTAACGTAATAACATAACTATACAACATAAATGCAACGTTCATGAGAAGTTGTTGAGGGAAATCAAACCTTCCCAAAATTTCTATTATTTAAACTACTTGTTATGTTAACACAACAAAATAATTACTGTAAACACCACATTATTTTTTCGAACGTAATCATTTATTTGTGACATGTTCTATGCAGTCACACGTCACACATAACCTAAAGAAAATTGTCATTTGCCACTTTCGGTAAGTTTTCTTTCGCAACAAAATTAGACTGCAATGCCTGGTGTAAAATTATTATTTCATTCATTACCGAAACCAAAATAAATGGCGGATAAATCGTAAACCAGAAGATAAACTTAACAATGACTGTCTACATTTTATACCAAATGATTATAAAAAAGATTTATAAAACTAACTTCTGGGTAATATAAAGTGGTGATGAACTTTCGCGATGTGAAGACCTTCTTTCTTTTTAGCTCTCAGCTATAAAAATACAAAACAAAGAAGGTATACAGGGTGTCCCGAAATTAGACGGTCATATTTTAACAGCATAATCTATATCCTAAAATAGGAGTAAAAGTTTATATAAACATAGGTCCGAACATATTTCTTTTCCGAGATACAGGGTGTTAAAAGTGAAGTCCTGATCACACCCTTTTGTAAATATTTTCTAAAAGTTTAAAAATAACTAAGTAAAATTAGGTACAAATGCTTACCTTTTTACGCTCTATTTAATGGACTAAAGCTCAGTTTTTGATCATCTTCATAGGTGGGTAAATTAGGGGAGGCATAAGGTAAAGTTTTTTTGTTGGCAGTTTTTAACATTTTTGACTATAATATTTGGAAAACCAATATTTTCTTAATAATAAAGCTACTTTTGTTGCATCTCGGTAGGACGCACCATTTTCAATAAACAAGCATTTTAAAATTTCATGATAAGTTGATGTTATCTTATTCGAAAGTGTAAAAAATAATTAGTAGGCCTGTGAAAACAGAAATGTTATTTTTTTGCTTTGGAAAACCGGTGACTGTACATTGGGAAAAAAATCAGATTCAAGCTGTTTACTCTCTTCAACAGGCTTAATGTACCTGGAAATCTAACCAAACACAAACCAAAAAAAAAAAGATGCTAGAAACCACCGATGTATACCTTGTAGATAGTAGGAAATCAGAATCTCAGTAGTTAAAAGATAATTTTATTTTAAAATATGAAAAGCGTTATATAAAAATTGTTGTGTCAAAGGTACGTCTTGTCTTGTTAATTTCGAAATCAGTAATCAATCAATTTTTTGTTTCCTTTTTCCATGGTTACCATCCATCGGATAAGTAGGGTGCTAGTGTACGCAGCTATCGACCAAGATCATAATATGTAATATTATAATGGTACCATCTGACATTGACACTTGACCAACCTCAAATAAAAACTGACTAAGAAACCTTAAAATAAATTGACGTAAAAGTCAAAACTAAAGGTAAGACTATGTGGTGCTATGATGTCGCCACATACCTATAGCAGATTTTCGTGCTAAAAAACAAATTGTTTATAAAAACTTCTGTATAACTTGAAACTCCAACATTAAGCATTAAATTTGATAAATTCAAAAAAAATTCAAGACATTATTTATCTACGAAATCAACGAAAAAAAAAAGTTAATATTTTTCGATAATAATAGTTAAACAAGTAAATTTATTACCTCCAAAGTTATTTTTCACAGCAGAAACTATATAATTAAATTAACATTTATGTAAAAACTATGATTAGAAGTAGTTGCAGATAACTATCTTTTTTAGCATCGTACACCTGCCATCATGATACAAATTTATTGAACCTTTGAAATATACCTTGTATAAATATACTTTATACCTACTTTTGTACAATTTTTCAGTGTGTTATAGGCAGTTTATAATATATCACACCTGTGTAATTGCGTTACTTTGTGATATACCTATCTTATTAATAACTACCTCTACTTTTGTGATATTGGTGCTTGATTTCAAGAGCGTTTTAATAATAAATTTATACAATTTTTTATTTTGTTTCATTGATATTTTACTATATCCTCAATTTATTATGAATAATTCCTATTTTTTATTTAAAATAAATAATTTTACAAGTATAGTTAAGTCTATCCGCGGACACACTGTATAATTCTGTAGAACTCACATTATAACATATATAAAACGTTTCAATTGTAAAACTCTTCGTGTGATGTTTCCTGAACTTCACTTTGTAACCTCTATGAAAGTCTTGCAGTTGTGAACATTCGACGGTTGCATAATATTAGAGTTACATTAAAAGTACATTGCATGCCAGCTTAAAGAGCCGGGAATTGCAGCTTATTAACGTAATGTTTTTGTGCTAGCTGGGAATAACCTCACCTTGATTTGGTTATCCGAAAAGATCTTTATAGTTTTGGTTGCAAGAGAAAGATTTATTATGTAAGTTGCAACAATGTTAAATACTAACTGCTAAATGTACAATACCGGCAATCAGATTGAATTAAAGTGGATGGAAAGATACGCTACTGTGTTCTGTGTTTATACATCAAGTTATTGACACAGATATTTCGAACACAATACATGGCAAATATCTTTTTATAAAGCTAGACATCAAGGAACAATAGGTAATAGATCATATTATCATCGCGATCGTTTAAACAATATCTATGGACGTAAACGAGAAAATATGTGCATGTTTGCTACCGTGTTTCTTGCACTAAATTATACAGAAGTATCGTGTATTGTAATATATGGCCGAAATGTTTACGACATAACTATAGTCCGCTTAGAGAATGTGGTAAATTTTCAACGGCAATACTTTCATGATATATTGCTAAGGAAAGGCATAATTATTATCAAGTAGATATCTGTTTTACTGATACAGGTTTGCGAAAATTTAATTAAATCCTATAAGCATTGCTTTAACGTTTATAGGTACAAACAGTGCTGGATTTTTATTTTTTATGAGTGTAGGCCACTTTATTTCCACCGCCCCATGTACCTTTCTAAAATAATAATTTTCCGTTTGTAGTAAGGAAGGCACTAAAGTTAAATAAACGAATGAATTAGTCATTAATAAAGAGCATAAGAAAGAAACAATAATTACAATTTTTTATGCGATTTTTTAATAGCAAAATCATCTATAAATATCATCATCCAACAATTAATAATTTATTAAAAGATAATAATTCTGTAAATAACCCTCAAGAAATAGTTAATATGTTTGCCGAATTCTTTCAGTCAGTTTATACCACCCCATCAAATATTACAAATATATCTCCTGCCAATAGGGATGAACTACTCGATATTTCAATTTTTACATTATCAGAGGAAGACATATCTAAATCTCTTAAAAAACTAAAACCACGAATGAATCAAGGACCAGATCAAGTACCTAGCTTCATCATTAGAGACTGTTCTGAGGTATTAAAAAAACCCCTATCATACATCTTTAACTTATCTCTAAAACATTGCTCTTACCCTACTAGGTGGAAAATCTCTAAGGTCACACCTATCTTTAAAAAGGAAAATCCAAATCTTGTTGATAATTACAGGCCAATCTGTCAAGTGTCAGGATTTTCGAAAGTCTTTGAGATGTCTGTATATGATAAGATTTTTCCACAAGTAAAATTTTCAATTAATCCTTCCCAACATGGTTTCTTTAGTTCGCGCAGTACCATCACTAATCTAACTTGCTTCACTAATTTTACTACTTCTGCATTAGACCATCATCAGCAAGTGGATACAGTTTACACAGATTTCTCAAAGGCTTTTGACCGCCTAGACCACTTAATATTGGCAAAAAAATTATTAAATCTAGGGTTTGACAGACAACTCGTTGATTTTATTTCTTCATACCTCAAGGGAAGACTGCAATACGTTGAGTTGAATGGCTTTAAATCTTTTTTATTCGAAGCTACAAGTGGGGCTCCACAGGGAAGTAATCTTGCTCCCCTGCTATTTTCGCTATTTATCAACGATATTGTTTCTGTTCTCAAATGTAATACACTTTTATTTGCCGATGATCTAAAGATATTTAAAATCATTACTTGCAATGACGATTGCCATCAGATGCAAGATGATTTATTTGCCCTTGATCAATGGTGCAATGAAAACAGACTACCTCTTAATGTAAAAAAATGTAAGGTTGTGTCATACTCCTTAAAGCATGATTTTTTTATCTATAACTATCAAATTCAATCTATGTCACTTGCTCGCGTCTCAAATTTCAAAGATCTAGGGATTACATTTAATTCCAAAATGTCATTCAACTCACATATTGCAGCCATTTCTGCTTCTGCCACAAAACTATTGCAACTACTGCAATAAGTTTAAAAATGCTTCTACAACTAAACTACTATACTTCCATTACATAAGAAGCAAATTAGAGTATGGATGCCTAATCTGGAATCCTTATTATGAGGCTCATATTCAACATTTAGAAAAAGTTCAGCGTAAATTTGTCAAATATATGGCTTTTAAAATGGATGGAGTGTATCCTACCCGTGGATTCGATCACACTCGGTTACTTCAAAGGTTCAACTTGCCAACTTGCAAGGATAGACGAGTTTATATATCTCTAATTTTTTTGTACAAGTTGGTTAATGGTATGATTGATTGTTCTGATTTATTATACCAACTAAATTTTTATGTTCCCTTAAATACCAGATCCAAAAATCTGTTCTACCTACCCTCAGTAAGTACTAATATCATGCTAAAATCGCCTTTACATATCATGTGCAGGGAACTAAACAAAATTAGTCCACATATTGATATATTCAATCAAACTTTATGTAGTTTTAGTAAGTCAGTGAAAAATATCTTATTTAATCAATAATAAACTTGGCGGGCTGTATCCTGTATCCTATCTAATGTTCATTTATTTGTAAACTAATATTTTTTTTAATTACTTTGTATATTTTCTTACTATTCTTATCTGAATTGTCTTATTAATGGATGTAATTCTGTTAGACAATAAAGCTTATTATTATTATTATTATCATAGTTTATGGTGTTCATTATCTCTGCTTCTTTGTAGAAATGAGCTTAAAAAATTATTTTTTCTTGAGACAATGAAGACCTTTGATAATTTTTCACACGTTTTAAACAGGAAAAACTCCTTTCCCAAGAACAATTTGTAGCCTGAGTGGAAAATGCGATACGGAGAGCTATATCCAAGTTAGGGTAAACATTAGACAGATATTGATTCCTCAAAAACGTTGGGAAACTGAGTACTGAGTTTGATCCAGGCTTCACTGCAGTTTTATTAAAGGAAATGTGACTGTAAAAATGCACGCATTCCTAAACCAAATCGTCGTAATATAGATAAAATAGGTACAATAACGTAGGTACCTAGAATTAATAATTTTCGATAGGAATGAGTTAGGGATAGGATAGGATAGGGATTTAACGTATTAGTATAATAAAATATGAGAAAACCAGTGAACTTGTTTGACTTTTATCCTGAGCGTCCTGTGAACGGATCTTTAAAATACATTAGAGGACTATCTTAAAGAAATCTGTTTAAACAATGACAGAAGTAAATTAACGAATACGAACATTTTTAAAGGCCGTTAAATATAAAGGAATTGTTACAGAATAGACCCCTGTATCTCGGAAAAGAAAAGTTTTCGGACCTATGTTTATATGAACTTTTACTACTATTTTAGGATGTAGATTACGCTGTTAAAATATGACCGTCTAATTTCGGGACGTATATCATCTATAACTATCAATAAATAAAAAATATTTGAGTTGTTTGGTTTAAAAATAGTATTCCTACATTCGTATATTAACAAGTCACTAACCCCCAGTAGGCGGCGATAGACAACGAATTATACCTGAATTGTAATCGGACCCTTCAGCGTACGACACACAACATTGCCAAATTTATGTAGCGAATAAGGTTCCAAATACTTTAAGGGGAGGTCGTGAGATTCGTGCGGTGTGACGTCAGAAGGGACTAGATTGCTCTTAAGTTTGTCCTTGTAAAAACATTTGGGCCTTTTGACCTCTTACTCTTTCCCATGTAATCATATTTGGGCCTGCCTTATTTGGGCCTCTCACGACCTCCACTTTTCCGATTAACAAGAATATTTGATGAAGCGAGTCACCTCCGAAACCGCTTTTTGATACGCCTATGTTAGTCGCGATAGCGTCTCCGACTTAGAATTTCTGGAAATTACCAGAAGCAGTGCCGATATTAGGTCTGGTCTGTTCCAAAGCGCCTAGAATTCTCTAGAAAAGGACTGGAGCTTTTCATATATTGTTGTGTTAAGATATGTGTTGTCAAAGTAAATTAGTAAGTATGTAAGTGTTTGAGTATAAATTAACTCGTAAAATATATTGTATTTAGTGAAAATTAATTAAATAAACATTAAAATATGTTATTTTACACTTAGTGTTTGCGACAGAATATTCAAATTTTACATTTATCCAAATTTAGGAACATATTATTGGCGTACAATCAACAATTTGATGTAGTTTTGCTTGAAGAAATAAATAATGTATTATTTATTGTTTCAGCCTTTACTTGATGAAAATCCATTTGATCTTGAAAGAGTAAAACCAAATTTGGTAGATTTTCACACTTTTATTTTAAAAATATAAATTTTTTTTAAAAAACACTAACATGACATATGTTTCGAAGTACAACTTCTTTTTCAAATGTGATTATTTTAAATTCGGTATCCAATATATATACGAAATATTTAACAAAACAAAGTACTTAAGAAAAACATCAATAACATTACAAAATAACTATTTAAAGTAAATATGGGTACTTAGGTAATTATAATATCAATCAGATAACAATAAGATAGCACATTACCGGGATTATCTCACAGAAAACTAGGAAAGAGATTTAATAAGGGTGACTTATTAATATCTAATTTAAATAGATTTAAAAATTCAGATAACTTACTAAATGATCAATTAGATATTAATAATTCACCCTTATTAAATCTCTTTCCTAGTTTTCTGTGAGATAATCCCGGTAATGTGCTATCTTATTGTTATCTGATTGATATTATAATTACCTAAGTACCCTTATTTACTTTAAATAGTTATTTTGTAATGTTATTGATGTTTTTCTTAAGTACTTTGTTTTGTTAAATATTTCGTATATATATTGGATACCGAATTTAAAATAGTCACATTTGAAAAAGAAGTTGTACTTCGAAACATATGTCATGTTAGTGTTTTTTAAAAAAATTTTATATTTTTAAAATAAAAGTGTGAAAATCTACCAAATTTGGTTTTACTCTTTCAAGATAAATAATGTAGTTGGGAAGTCACATCTGAATAAATGTTCAGTTCATCAGCAAATAATAAATATTTGCACTTTAATGATGTGAAAACATCATTGATAAAATAATGAAAACATTAAGGGTCCTCAATTAGACCCTTGAGGGACACCTGATGATTTTTGATGATTTCGCACCAACTTTAACAAATTCCAGAATGGAGTTTGCATCTGAATTTGATATTAGAATCAAAAAAGTGAAGGGAAATATATTATTTTGATATAGGTAAGCTTGAGTGGTAAAGATCCCAAATATTTGTATACAGGTGAGTTTAAAGGGTAAAGGGCCAAATAATTTTACTTGAACAGACCTAAGGCGTAAGGTAAATAGTAGACATTATTTTAAATGGACAGGGTTAAGGGGTAAAGGTTTCCAAATTTTTTACATGGACGTCTTTAAGGGTAGATGGCTCAAATAGTTTAACTTATAGGCAAGGGTGTAAGTGGTAAAGGGACGAAATTTTGATATGGGCTGGCTTAAAGGATAAAAAAACCAAATATTTTTACATAGACATGCTTAAGGTACAAATGAGCCAAATATGATTACATGGGAAAGAGTAAGAGGTCAAAAGGCCCAAATGTTTTTACGAGGACAAACTTAAGAAAAAATACGCCCAAATATTCTTAGACGGCCAGGATTAAGGCGAAAAGAACCCCAATATTTTCATGTGGGTAGGCTTAAGGAGTAAAGGAACCAAATAATTTAACATAAACAGACTTAAAGGCGTAATATTTTAACATAAATTGTTTAAACAATTTTCAAATCCTAGGTAAAAGTCGGTAAAGGTTTCTAACATTATCTTCCTGATTTAGCCTAAGTAAAGGTATTGCTTCACAAACCTGAAAATTCAACGTCTTAATACTTCCAATCGGCTTGCGGTCTTTCGTTCGAAATCAAATGGTTTCTAGTTTCTTTTATGCTATGAGTTTGCCCGTGTGGGGCTGAGTCTTGATAAGTTAAAACCATCGATTTAGAGTCTCTCGAATGTTACTATTTGTTTAATACTAATTTAATACTTTTTATAATATTCTATTAGATCAATACTATGAATCTTGTATTTAATGCGTTATTATAAAATGGATTCATATCCATCCAATTTAATAAAGAACTTTATTTGTCTGAAGATGGCCCTGTGGGACCGAAACTAGTCACACATGTATTTATCTAACACAATAAATGTATGTTGTATTGATTTGGAGATATTATTCTTTAAATTTTTTTTTCAATAATTTGAAATATTGTTTAAAATTGTTCTTTGTTTTATTGTTATAATATTGTTACACAGCACCCTGCAGTAGCCTGTGGCTGGTATAGGAAACAAACGAATAGAACAAATTGGAATGTTACTCATTGCCCTACAGTGTGCTGCGGTCGTAATAAGTAAAAGTACAAGTAAAAGTACAAGTAAAAGTACAAGTAAAAGTACAAGTAAAAGTACAAGTAAAAGTACAAGTAAAAGTACAAGTAAAAGTACAAGTAAAAGTACAAGTAAAAGTACAAGTAAAAGTACAAGTAAAAGTACAAGTAAAAGTACAAGTAAAAGTACAAGTAAAAGTACAAGTAAAAGTACAAGTAAAAGTACAAGTAAAAGTACAAGTAAAAGTACAAGTAAAAGTACAAGTAAAAGTACAAGTAAAAGTACAAGTAAAAGTACAAGTAAAAGTACAAGTAAAAGTACAAGTAAAAGTACAAGTAAAAGTACAAGTAAAAGTACAAGTAAAAGTACAAGTAAAAGTACAAGTAAAAGTACATGTAAAAGTACAAGTAAAAGTACAAGTAAAAGTACAAGTAAAAGTACAAGTAAAAGTACAAGTAAAAGTACAAGTAAAAGAACAAGTAAAAGTACATGTAAAAGTACAAGTAAAAGTACAAGTAAAAGTACAAGTAAAAGTACAAGTAAAAGTACAAGTAAAAGTACAAGTAAAAGTACAAGTAAAAGTACAAGTAAAAGTACAAGTAAAAGTACAAGTAAAAGTACAAGTAAAAGTACAAGTAAAAGTACAAGTAAAAGTACAAGTAAAAGTACAAGTAAAAGTACAAGTAAAAGTACAAGTAAAAGTACAAGTAAAAGTACAAGTAAAAGTACAAGTAAAAGTACAAGTAAAAGTACAAGTAAAAGTACAAGTAAAAGTACAAGTAAAAGTACAAGTAAAAGTACAAGTAAAAGTACAAGTAAAAGTACAAGTAAAAGTACAAGTAAAAGTACAAGTAAAAGTACAAGTAAAAGTACAAGTAAAAGTACAAGTAAAAGTACAAGTAAAAGTACAAGTAAAAGTACAAGTAAAAGTACAAGTAAAAGTACAAGTAAAAGTACAAGTAAAAGTACAAGTAAAAGTACAAGTAAAAGTACAAGTAAAAGTACAAGTAAAAGTACAAGTAAAAGTACAAGTAAAAGTACAAGTAAAAGTACAAGTAAAAGTACAAGTAAAAGTACAAGTAAAAGTACAAGTAAAAGTACAAGTAAAAGTACAAGTAAAAGTACAAGTAAAAGTACAAGTAAAAGTACAAGTAAAAGTACAAGTAAAAGTACAAGTAAAAGTACAAGTAAAAGTACAAGTAAAAGTACAAGTAAAAGTACAAGTAAAAGTACAAGTAAAAGAAGATAGAATAGTCCAGAAATGTCAGGAAATGTCATTCCACGTCAAGGAAAAGTCTAGACAGTTCGAGAAGGTTCGAGAAAGTGAAAGCAAGCTATATATGCAGTGATCCTTACGTCAGTTTTTTAGTTTTATGATAGACGTTATACGTTAATGTTATCAGTTGCATAGTTATTGTAAAAGTTGAGTTAAAATAAGATACAAAAAACCTGCATAACAATATATTACTGTTTTTATATAATTACTTCAAATATTAACAACTCTATGAGTTTGTCATAATAAATTGAAATTGTAAAAACATGTTATTTTGGCTTAATATTGTTTAAAATTGTTCTTTGTTTTATTGTTATAATATATCACTGTTTTTGTATTATTGCTTCAAATATTAAAAACTCCATGAGTTTGTCATAATACATTGAAATTGTGAAAACAAGGTATTTTGTCTCAATATTGTTTAAGATCGTCTTGTTTTATTGTTATAATATATCACCGTTTTTATACTATTGCTTCAAATATTAACAACTCTATGAGTTTGTCATAATACAATAAAATTGTAAAAACAAGTTATTTTGGCTCAATATTCTTTAAAATTGTTCTTTGTTTTATTGTATCAATATATCACTGTTTTTATATGATTGCTTCAAATATTAACAACTCTATGAGTTTGTCATAATAAATTGAAATTATGAAAACATGTTATTTTGGCTTAATATTGTTTAAAATTGTTCTTTGTTTTATCGTTATAATATAATATCGGGCACGGTGGTGTAGCGGTCTATCGCGCTTATATTCATTTATAGGCAAGTTTATGAGTCTGAGACTGCTGGGTTTCGAATCCCAGACCAGACCATGTGGATTTTTAATTAAATTGCATGGTTCGGTTTAGGATTTGATGTGTGGCGTATTAATAGAAATTCAATTTCTGTTGATATGACATGCAGATTAAAAAAATTCGCCATACATTACCGTCTCGATGATGGTGGGTGAGGTTTTCCGGGTTTTCCTCACCTGTAAGTCAAATGGCACCATCAATCATCTTTAAGTCGCCCCGAAGCGCCACGGCAAATAATAGCCGTCCCTTTCCCCGGACAAGCTCAGCTTTTGGGGTTAAAATTCACTCGTAAGGGGGTGAATTAGGGAGAGTATTATTATTATTATTATTATTATTATTATTATTATATCACTATTTTTATATTATTGCTTTAAATATTAACAACTCCATGAGTTTGTCATAATACATTGAAATTGTGAAAACAAGTTATTTTGGCTCAATATTGTTTAAGATTGTTCTTTGTTTTATTGTTATAATATATTACTATTTTTATATTATTGCTTCAAATATTAACAACTCCATGAGTTTGTCATAATACATTGAAAGTGTGAAAACAAGTTATTTTGGCTCAATATTGTTTAAAATTGTTCTTTGTTTTATTGTTATGATATATCACTGTTTTTATATGATTGCTTCAAATATTAACAACTCTATGAGTTTGTCATAATAAATTGAAATTGTGAAAACATGTTATTTTGGCTTAATATTGTTTAAAATTGTTCTTTGTTTTATCGTTATAATATATCACTATTTTTATATTATTGCTTTAAATATTAACAACTCCATGAGTTTGTCATAATACATTGAAATTGTGAAAACAAGTTATTTTGGCTCAATATTGTTTAAGATTGTTCTTTGTTTTATTGTTATAATATATTACTATTTTTATATTATTGCTTCAAATATTAACAACTCCATGAGTTTGTCATAATACATTGAAAGTGTGAAAACAAGTTATTTTGGCTCAATATTGTTTAAAATTGTTCTTTGTTTTATTGTTATGATATATCACTGTTTTTATATGATTGCTTCAAATATTAACAACTCTATGAGTTTGTCATAATAAATTGAAATTGTGAAAACATGTTATTTTGGCTTAATATTGTTTAAAATTGTTCTTTGTTTTATTGTTATAATATATCACTATTTTTATATTATTACTTCAAATATTAACAACTCCATGAGTTTGTCATAACACATTGAATTTGTGAAAACAAGTTATTTTGGCTCAATATTGTTTAAGATTATTGTTCTTTGTTTTATTGTTATATCACTGTTTTTATATTATTGCTTTAAATACTAACAACTCTATGAGCTTGTCATAATAAATTGAAGCTGTGAAAACAAGTTATTTTGGTTCAATGAACATAAAGGAGCACATCAATATTTAGCACGCGACACGCCAAGGAAATATTTATTTTGAACTATAATAATAGCAACTAGTTTTTAAATAATAAGTTGTGAAAACGGCAGATCCCGAATTGCGGCTTTAAAATTAAGACGCGACTTTTCTTTTTTAATTTGTCCTATTTTTGTTCTCTATACCTAAACTTCAAACTCCAAACACCCAAATCCTCCCTCTGTTAGAGGGAGGATATTATTCGCTTTCTCTTTGATGTTAGGGTTTGTATCTCTAGTTTCCATTACACCAGACATCTCAGTAATTTGAGTTCTTCTTTACCTTTCGTCTGGTTTACAGCTTCGGGTTTTTTTATTATGTATGTTATGTAGCACGTTAATAGTTTTTATTTCTAATGCAGCGGTTCTCAAGTTTTTTTTTCGAATTATCTTAAAGTTTTCTATAAAAATTTTAATCTTAAGATATAACAATGGTTATATCTCTTAAGAAACGCAAATGTTTGTCTCTAAAAATAGAGAGTAGTTTTCTTAATTTGCCATTATTTCACTGTGAGTGTATACTATAATCAAATACATTTTTTTTTTCATAAATAGAACTTCTGTTTTAAAAGTTATAATTGGCGCAGTCAGTCGGATCCACCCTAGTCGTAAAAAAGTTTAAATCGCTTCCGTCGAATAAACTTTTGAAGTTTAATCCTTAAGTGTGGTTACCAAAGAAGAATGGGTGGACGTTATCCCTTCTGTGACTACCGTCCAACCTCCCAGTAACAAAAATCGTCTGTGGATATAATCCCTTCATCGAAGAAAATTGTAAGTGCCAAATATTTTTGAATTTTCCTCTTCCATAATTTTGAGGTATTGAAATGATTATTACTGTTTTATTTTGAAAACAATTTTATGAGTCAATCAGAAATTGAGCACTTTTTAAATATATCAATAATTATTATTCAAATAATGTAAGAAGCAATTTAATCATGGCTCCTCCAGTAGTTGAACGTAGGCAAGTGAAATGCGATTTTTTTTATCTAAAATAGATAGTAATTTACTAGATAAATTTATAAATAGAAGCAAAAGTTTAATTGATACTTATAAAACTTATAATGACCCGAAATTTGATGCACATTATATTAGAATGTAGCCAAGGAAAATTGGTAATGATAGGAAATAGAATTGAGATGAATACTTGAAAAGATTCAAAAAATACTTTGTTACAATGTTTCTTTGATAGAAGAGCTTTATATTCCTAGTGCAAGACGCAAAAATTAATCCTTAATTAACCTTTAATTAATTTCTGTATCTGTAACGTGCGAAATGTGGCACTTAGACCTCATTAGGTCCATTGTGCATCCTCCTAAGTTGATAGACACCACCTAGGTCGTAAGACAGCTTACAGATTTAATGTAGTTGAACAGGTGTAGATTATGTCTAGTCTAGTGAAGTATTTGTTTGTTCAGGATAACTTAAAAGCTCTCTGGCAACCCTGCAGTTTCTTGTTTCATCCCATTTTTCCTTAAATTTCACAAGGTTCTTTAATTAGGTTTGTCACTGGATGGTTTTGTCTAATAAAAGGATCCATAAAGTATTTGGTTGGCTGCCTTCTTGGCTAGTGAATCAGCAAGACGGTTACCTTTAAGGTGACATTGTTAATGGATACTTAGGCCAAAGCTTAGTCACATTATAGTACTAACCTTGAATAAACTCATGATCTGTCCAAGGTGTGTAATACTTGTCTGGTATCTGTATACATGAGCATGTCTCTTCCAGTGATATTGTTTCTGGTAACTTTTTTTGCTGCTATGAGAATCCTCGTGAGCTCAGTTTGAACTACACTATTGCCCATAGTCCATTTTATGTTTAGGTTTAAGGATCTAGATCTAGAGTATATTCCACATACTGAGCCTTGGTTTCCTTTAGAACCGTCGGTGTAGATATGAATCGTACCTGACTCTTCCGGCTCTTCTATATGTTCTGTTATAACTTTATATGGCTTATGAAAGATATAGCTCGATGAGATAGGGTCTATGTTCGCTTGAAGCAGTGGGATCGTATCGAGCGCCTACTGCCCAAAGTTCGCCTCACCAGATCCTACATCAGGTTTTATTCAGGCGTGCCATTGTCATCAGAGCAACATCCTTGATGTAAATATCAAGGGGAATGAGACTAAGAATTGACTTCTTTGGCTCTGGTTGGTGTAGTTTTCATGGCTCCTGTTATGTTGAGACATGCTGTTTTCTGAATATGTTTCTGGGTTTTCGGTACCTACACAACTGCACTGTATGTTAGCATAGGTTTTATGATGGCCGTGTAAGTCCATGCGACGAATCTGGGGGAAAGATTCCAGGTGCGCCGAAGGTTCGACGGCATTGTTTATAAGCAATATATGTTTTTTACTCTATTTTCTAGGTGCGAGTTCCATATTCCATGTTAACTTGCTATCAAAGGTGAGATCTAGGTACTTCACCCCTGTTGCAAAGTTTAGTTTTGTGCTTAGGGGATCTGAAAGTTTTTCATCTATTTTCATCCATTTCTGTCTTCTTGGAATTGATAGAGAGTGAGTGGTCCTTACATCAGTGTTCTATAATTTTGTAGCTTCTTTTATTCTTTCACAGAGTGTTCTCAAAAACCTCTTTTGCTAAATGACCAGGTCATCTTCATAAGCTATTATGTCGTTATTTAAGCGGCTGATGAGGGAGGTGTCTAGGACCATGTTCCACAGTAAAGGTGATAGTTCCACTCCCCTTGCAACCAAGCCTCTTATATTTACATCTTCTACACTTATGTTTACTGCTCTCTTTGAGAGCATGTTATGTATCCATCCACATTCCCGTTGGTTAGTGAGTGTATTATCTTGGGGAAGGTTGTCTTATCAAAAGCAAAAGCTATCTATATCCATGAAAAAACCCAAGGCAGACTCTTTATAATTCATGGATCTCGCTATCCAGCCAGCAACTAGGTGAAGGGCTGAATTAGTAGATCTGCTTGGGATGTATGCATGTTGATTTGGGTGTAGTGGTGTTGTTGTATTCAGCACATCCTTTATGTACCTGAACATTTAATAAATTTTGCTAGTAGACTACAACCATTCAAAAATTATCCAAATTTAATCCAAATAGAAAAGCATATTCAAAGTAATCATTATGCTAAAACGGCTTTAAATACATTAATTTAAAAAATAATATACATTTGAAAAAGACAGAGTCTCTAGAAGAAGCTAGGACTTATGTTCCTGAATTTGAAACTTTTGAAACCTTGTGTAACAATAATTCATATGGTAAAAATATGTCAAAATATACAGCTAATCTGATCTCAGGACCTCAGATGCATGCGCATTGAAAATAGTCCGTTTCTACAAAGCTACGGATAATCCGATTAACTGTCAGTAAAACTTTCCAACGTATTTTATGATTTGTACATGAATGAGTCGGAGGATTGTCAAAACGATCTGATTTTCATCGCTTGTACAATTTATCAGCACATTCGCATTTGAACGTCTGTTCTCGTTCTTGCTATTTTTGTTTGTTATTGCTGTGATTTTAAGTTACCTTGGAATGGCTTTGAATCCTATTTCTTTGAAAAAATTTTGTTTTTTCTTATATACGTTTTTATGTGTACACTACGTACTTATTTTTAATAAAAATAAACATCTTAGGGTTTCAAAATTATACATTCACATAGATCGTTCGAGACAGCTAAATAAATGTATTATGTTGTAT
This sequence comes from Psylliodes chrysocephalus, assembly GCA_927349885.1. Classification (NCBI taxonomy): domain Eukaryota; kingdom Metazoa; phylum Arthropoda; class Insecta; order Coleoptera; family Chrysomelidae; genus Psylliodes; species Psylliodes chrysocephalus. The sequence continues at coordinate 71,339,783 of OV651817.1, forward strand.
TTTAAATAATGTTTAAAGTATCTATTTACCAAACTTGTATTTGGTTTGTCCAATTCCATTGCATTTTGCGTTCCAATAAATACAAGTCATTGATAAAACAACGGACGAATAAATTTTAACTGAAATGCGCAATGTATAGTTTACGAATGCATCCATGAGTTAGAGACACATCAGAAAGGAGCTACCTAAAATTTTTATAATAAACAAAATAATAGTCATTTTCAAAAATTTCAAAGAACTAATAATTCATACATGAATCAAAATGCTATTAATATGAATCAAAATTCTTACTACAATATTCCAAATTTCTATCAAAATAATCAAAAAGGGTGATATTTTGAAAACCAATAAATCAATTTATATAACCCAATTTGTTGTTTTACCCGCAAACTTTAGCTTATTTAAAAAAAGAGATTCTCTAATGGGTTAAAGGTTATGTTAAAGCTGTTTTCGCGGTACATTATTATTCATTTACAGATATCAATTTTTGGAAAACTTGATTTTGTAGCAATTTTTTTTTTTTTATATTTACAAGTTTTTGCTAAAATCAAAAACTAATTGAGTATTTGTACAGACGTTCTCCAAAAATATTGTTACGCAGGTTTTTGGTATCTCAATTTATTTTAACTCAACTTTTACAATAACGATACAATTGATAACATTAATATGTCGTCTATCATAAAACTGAAAACTGACGTCACGATCATCCTTATACCGGGTCATTCTATATGGGCGGAACACTTGATTTATAGCTTAACTATGACTTGTACGACAATTTGACTTAAATAAAAGTTTTTGTACCTTTTATGTACTATTTATTGACGTTTACAGATTTCCCGCATACGTAATGATTTTCAAGATATGACGTCATCGGGCAATATTTTAAATGGATCACCCTGTATTTATATTTTTTTTTTTCGAGTTCGTATGATCTGTCTGATTTCATCAATGGTATATTAAGTGGGTCCCAGACTTATTTAAAATATTGCCCGATGACGTCATATGTTGAAAAAGATTACGTATGCGGGAAATCTGTAAACGTCAATAAATAGTACATAAAATGTACAAAAACTTTTATCCAAGTCAAATTATCGTACAAGTCATAGTTAAGCCATAAATCAAGTGTTCCGCCCATATAGAATGACCCGTTCCGTCCATATAGAATGACCCGGTATATCTTATATAGAAGCTTATATAGCTTCTCATACCTTCTCGAACTGTCGTCTAGAATATTCTTGAAGGTTAATGACATTTCCAGACATTTCTGGAATATTCTATCTTCTTTTACTTGTACTTTTACTTATGACGATCGCAGCACTCTGTAGGGCGATGAGTAACATTCCACTTCTTTTTCTATCCGTACGTTTCCTATAATAGCCGCAGGCTACTGCAGGGTGCTGCGTAACAATATTTTTATTTGAAACTGGTGAAAACATTTTGCTCTTTCTCATCTACCTGCAGCCATCGGTTTTAGTATCGTCTATTTTTACCTGTTGTGGAATTAAATATGAAAGAGTTATGAATGAAAGGTCGTACTGTTGCTAGCAAAAGGTAAGATTATGTTAGTACACATTTTACTAAAGAAAAATAAATAAAATTTAATTGATGTACGAATATCATTTTTATTGATAAATTTCACTAGATTATATATCAGAATTAATGAATATTTTGAGAATTACCTCGAGTCAAAAATCACAAAAATATTTTTATAGTGTCTATTAACTTTTTCCTATGTTGGCGTTGGTAGAATTTTCTAATTAATTAACTTTATGTTGATGAAGTTCATATGTATTTAAGGGGATGATAATTACAATGTTAAATACACACTATAACCCCTTTATTACTCGATTATCTCGATATAATTGCTATTGCAGGTCATTCGGATAATCGAAAATCGGGATAATCGAATTCATAGAGAGGAAAAAAGAAGTTACAGGTCCATAATGTTAAATACACATTTATTAAAAGGCCTCGTTATATAAAACCAATGAAGTACATACATTTTTGTATAAATTATTAATGAAACATCTAGTTAATTCTCCTTATGATCTACAATTTTTTGACAGTTCTGTTAAGAGATTTAATAACCACTTACTCAAATTGAATATTTCAATCTCATGTGCAATCTCTTATTCTGTTTTCTATTATTATATTCCAAATTCAATTGTCTGTATATTAGTGTTACTACCACAAAGCACGTATCCTCTAGAGAACCCACGCCAATGTTAGACTTTTAAACCAAATTAGTGCCAAATTATAATTTTTAGTAGTAGGTAGTAGTTCAAATATGCCCTCCTTAATTTTTGCTTCACTGGTTCTTGGAAATGTTTGTTTCAGATACAAGAACCCTCTTCCATTTCTGTCCATTGCCTCAACAAAATTCTTCATTAAACCCAATTTAATATGCAAAGATGGTAGTAATACCCTTTTGGAATCAACTAGAGGTTCATTGGTAACGTTTTTTTGTCCCAGAGTTAGTGCCTGACGTACTGGCTACTGCTTCTGTACAGAATGATGGTCTCTCGCACGGCTGTCCAATATTTCATATATCCTAATTACATTCCAAGAAAAAGGGCTATTACTTTTAGGTCTCCACATATTGCCCAACCATACTCATGATAACAGATGTGCTCTAAAAGAACTCTCATATTCTCATATGATTCCTTCATATGAACCGCATGAGCTAAGGGCACAGATGGATATTCGTTACCTTTATGAACCAATACCGCCTTTAAACTAAGTTTAGAGGAATCAATGAATAGACGCCAATCACGTGGATCATGTTTCTGTCCTAGTGCGTTAAACAAAAGGTTAACTTCTGAACAGTATACTAGATCCCCTTCTTGAAGAAAGCAATTTGTGAGGTCTTTCTGCCTTTTCCTGTAAAAAGTAATCTTTACATCACTTTGGAGAAGATTCCAACCTTTTAGTCTGGATGCTAAAAGTTCGGACTGCGATTTTGAAAGGCTTAGATCTCGAACTAAGTCATTAAGTTCACCCTGTGTGAAATAAAGGATCGGTTGTCATTTCCTTTGCAGTTTCTGTAACATCACTTAAAGAACCAGTCGATTCTAGTTCTTCATCGAGACTCCAAGATTCTGGTGCTTTTGGAATAGGAAGTTGTTCACTGTGTTTGACAGGTCTTAAAGCTGATGGTAAATTACAGTACTTAACCGTATGTTTAGACTTCGGTTCAATACCTTTAATATTCGTGAAGCAAAAATAGCAGTCTGTAACATGGTCTTTAGGTTCTCTCCAAACCATTGGCACTGCGAAGGGCATTTTATGATTTGAACCTTGAACCATGTTACACAAAATTCTGTTTATTTCAGATTTGACTTCAGGGTATCAAACTGCAATAGAAACACCTAAAAATTTTCATGTCACAAATTATGTGTCTATCTATTTTAAGATGTATGGCAAATCAGAAGTTTTTCTCCAAGTTTACAACGTAGCACCAAAGTTATTGCAAAATACAGTAGGAAATAGAAAAAGAAAAAATCACAATTTTACAAATAACTAAGAAGAAACTATAAACAGAAACGAATAGCCAAAGCCAACAAAAAAATCACTAAAATCAGACGGACAAATGAGAATGATCAAAAACATTAGTATACGTCACATCTTTGGAATCTTTGGATTCTTCACCCATAAAAATTAAAAATGGAGTAATAAATCATAATTTTACCAGTAGCCCCCTCTAGGGTTTGGAGTTAATAGCATAAGAAATGTCAGTGGTCTGTTTTGACCTATTTGCTAATTGTACGATTATGTTACGTTAAATATAATTATTTATCCTGTTTTCTGTGTTAGCTGTTTTACTGTATTCTATATTTTATCCAAATTGGGCTATGCATGTAAATAATTAAATAAATAAATAAAGAATGAGTGTCCAAATCATTGCCAAATCGCTCGTACCCGACACAAAGGAATACAAAAACATTAGAATAACTCAAAAATGTCCAAAAATAAATAACAAAATGATAACCATCAACTGGCCATTAAAACTTCCGCGAAATCCGTGTGTCTGTTGTCTATTGTCCATCGTAAATACCGTTTCGGGATTTTAAGGAAGAAAAATTATTGTACGGCGGCCAAATATCGATCGTGTCGGGAAGAGGGTCCTACCAGGTCATGTTCCTGCGAAATTCTCAGTTTTTCATCTATTCCCATTTATTAGAAAAAAGGATAAATTCGTTCTTTGCTTGGCTCGTTCCTTCATATGACTCGCAAGATTTATTATGCAATGAAATCAGAGACGTAGAGTACCTACCTACTTTTTCATCGAAGTATATTCTTTGTTCGGGCTTCTTTTATACTCAGGGTGGCTAAAGTGGCATTTAGATTTTTGTTTTCTACGTGTATATGATCACAACCTTTTTTGGTTCAATAAAAACGTCAGAAATATAAAAAAATTACCTATATGAAAGCCTATGTAGATTTTACAGATTTTGCCAAAAGTAAAAATCTTAAAAACCGCCTTCAATGTAAGTATTACATTTTTAAGAGGCAACCAGAAAAGCAAAAACCAAGAAAATTAAAAAATTTACACAAGAACAACTTTTTAAGTTTATTCATGAAGTTCCAGATGATAAATTCCTCATGATGAAGCCAATGCAAGATAATTTACCTACTACACTAAAGTACACATTTTTTAAGTGAGGTAGATACAGTGGCGGCTCGTCGTAATTTAAAATGGGTGTTCACTTTATCCAATAATTTTATCATTTGTAAGTTCGGTTCAAAACTTTGTACAAGAGCCAATATCGCTGTTTTTCTATTATTTGAGTTTGTATTGAGTGTAGTTATCATTATCAATATCAAACTGTTTTCAAGCACTACAACTATTAATAAATGAATATTTTAGTTAGTAAACTGACTTTTCTTCATAATTTGAGATTATTTTTAAATATATATCAGGTTAGGTAGAAAGCTTGACATTTATATTTGTGTAAAAAAATATATGAAACTTTACCTACCATTTTTCAGTTTTTATTGTAAGTTTAATCATTTTTACAATTTGTCACAGATGTCAAATTAAAAACATATTTTTTAAATACCGTAATCTGGGGTGAGATCGGACAGGTAGTACGAGTTCGGACAATGGTGCGCGGCGTGGGAAACACGTGACCACGAGCACGTTTTTCATTGGCGAAGTTTTTTGCATGTGTTTACATGTCCAATATTGTCTCATTTCACTCCAGTTAGGTAGAAATTGCCGCTAGAGAAAGTTTGTGGTAAGTACGGGCTATTTTGATATGGGTCGTAATTTGCATATTTTTTATAACGTTAGAAACAAACATCTGGGGGAAGCAATTGAATCGTAATTTTTCATATAATGTAGGTTTATATGTTTTCTAATGATTCATGAATAATTATCATTTATTTTTTCATTCCCGAATTTTTTTTTCTTGTTATAGAAAAAATATAGCTTTTTGTGGGGCGAGTTCGGACACCATGCCCAGAAATTACAGGCGTCCTCTTGGCGTAAAACAAAGATCCAACTATGCCAAAGAGGCTTTAAATAAGGCTGTTGAAGATGTCAGGACTAAAAGGAAGACCCTGAGGGAGGCAGCAGAGTTCTACAACATACCAAAATCGACAATAAATGACAAAATGACAGGTAAGCACGCTAAAAACAGTGGCGGGCAAACCAAATTAAGCCAAGAACAAGAGAGTGAACTGGCACAAGGAATTTTAACTTCCGCCGAATGGGGCTTTCCCTTAACTAGGCTGGATATTCGCCTAATCGTCAAATCATATTTGGACAGATCCGGAACAAAAATCACAGGATTTAAAGACAACATGCTCGGGGAAGATTGGTTTTATGGATTTATGTTTAGACATAAAATTTTATCGGAGCGCCTTGCACAAAATATCAAGAGGAGTAGAGCAGAAGTCGATAGGCAAAAAGTTCAAGAATATTTTGATAACCTTCAGGCTGTTATGGGACCTATTCCTCCAGAGAACATAATTAATTATGATGAATCCAATTTAACTGACGATCCTGGAAGATCAAAGGTCGTTGGTAAAAAAGGAATTCAAACATATAAATAGAATTATTGATTCTTCTAAAAGCAGCACGTCAATTATGATGGCTGCTAGTGCTTCAGGTGTTTTGTTGCCTCCGTATGTCGTATACCGAGCTCTTCATATTTACCCAACTTGGATAGAAGGGGGCCCAGAAGGCACTGTATACAGTAGATCGAAAAGTGGGTGGTTTGAGACACCAATATTTGAAGACTGGTTTTTACAAGTGGTTTTGCCATATTTCTGCAAGTTAGAAGGGCGAAAGTTGTTAATTGGCGACAATCTTTCCAGTCACTGTTTGTGATTAAGCAATGTGAAGAAAACGACATTCATTTCATTTTATTACCCCCATATGAAACCCACTTGCTGCAACCTCTGGATGTTGCGTTTTTTGGCCCCATGAAGAAACACTGGCGTGCAAACTTGACTGATTGGAAAATGAAAAATAAAGGTGTCCTGCCTAAATCAGAATTTCCTCGTTTTTTAAAGAAAACTTTAGAATCTTTTGGCCCGATTATCGACAAAAATATCAAATCTGGTTTTAGAGCTTGTGGAATTGTTCCATTAAACGCTGAAATAGTTTTGGAAAAGTTGCCCGGAAAGACAGCAGAAAAGGATAATGCTAATGATCACTGGAGCCAAAGTTTTTCCGAATATTTAAAAGACTGTAGATGGGAGGAAAAAAGCGAAAAACCGAGGAGGGGTAAAAAGCTGAATGTTGCCCCTGGAAAAGGTGTGAGAACAGAAGATCTTCCCCAAGAAGAAAATATCATTTTTGAGGAGAGTGATGTGGAAAACATTTGCGTTTGAAGAGGAAGAAAACGTTTATGAACACGAACATGAAATGTCTGTATTTGAGTAACCTTCTACCAGCACTTATGAGAGAGAACCAGAAGTTGATCAAAATCTCATTGAAGTAGGAGATTTCGTTGTAGTTTCCGTTCCTTGTGAAGACCAAAAAAAATTTCGATATTTTGTTGGTCTTATAGAAAAAATTGTTGATATAAAGAAAGAGCTTTTTTTAGTAAAATATCTTAGAATAAAAGACGAAAAAAATAATTATTTTATATTTCCCGATATTTCTGATGAGGGACTTGCGTTTAAAAAAGATATTTTAAAAAAAATTCTTCTAAAAGAAATAAGAAGAGGAAGGCACTTTTTTAAGCACCTTCCCGACAACATCAAAATAGAATAATGAGTTTATTGCAATGTTCTTTGTTAATAACATAGTTATTACGTGTTTTTTTAAATGTTTTTATGTTTTTTGAAAACTTATTTTAGTTTTATTGTTTATGTTCTTGGTTAATAACATAGTTATTACGTGTTTTTAAATGTTTTTTTGTTTTTTTGGAAAAATATTTGAGTTTTATTACTTTAAATAAAATTGTTCGTACCGAAATTGTGTTTGGACCCCCTATCCCCCCTAAGAAATTTTTTTTATGAAATCTGTATGTATGTATATTTAATTATATTTGTCCGAACACACTCTTACTATAAATTAAGTTTGGATTTTCCTATAAATTAAAGGTGATCCGAACTTAGACCACCCATAGGGGTGAGTTCGGACACCTTTCAATAATAAAAAAAAATAGAATTTTTTGAAATATGCAAAAAACAAATACTGTATTCGATAGAGGAAGGTTTAAGGTTCTTATATTAATTTTTTCAGATTTTTACAAAAATCTAGCCTCTTGCTATTAAGAAAAAACCTTTAAAATGTGTCCGATCTCACCCCAGATTACGGTACCTTTTATTGGCAAATAAAATAAGAACTAAAATGTTTTAAATGTTTATTTTATAAGATCAGTCCCATCACAATACATAATATTACATAGATACAAACTAGAATAAATATATATAATGCCTGGCATTCTAAATGTTACTCTCCGCAGTTTAACAGACCCCCTTACCCCCATTTTCAACCAGATTGTTTTCACAATCAATAGGCCTCATCTCCTTATAGGGCTTGATTTAAAAATTTCATGTTGATATAGCTTTTCATTTTTGATTTTTTTTTTTTTAATTTCAACCCCCCTTAAATATCCCACATTTAATCACATTTTTTTTATATAATTAAAGAGCTTCTTCTCCTTTTTGGAGCTTCATGTTTGCTATAAATTTCAAGTTGATATCATTTTTCGTTTTTCAGTTAGAATTTTTTTTTGTATTTTAACTCCCCTTAACTCCCCAATATATTCATATTTTTTCAGTATCAATAGGTTTTATCTCCTTATAAAGCTTCATTTTTACTAAAAAGTTCATGTTAATATCGCTTTTCGTTTTTAATTTAGGATTTTTTTTAATTTCAACCCATCTTAACCCCCTATATTTAATCAGATTTGTTAAAAATCAACAGGCTTTGTCCCCTTATAGAGCTTGATTTTTGCTTAAAATTTTTAAGTTGATATCATTTGTCGTTTTTGACTTATCGTGCAGACATCGGACAGACGAAGTAAACCTATAATACTCTTCACATAATACTGTATGAAGAGTAGAAAAAAATGTATAAGGTAAAATAAACAGTTTAAAGAGGTCAACAATAATATGAAACTTAATTATCAAAGGATACTAAAAGTCTAAAATAGCAGCACATAATTGAACATTTACAGAAATCTGTGAACTAAAATAGTGAGATACATATTGTAAAATGTTATCAGACTTAATTCTCCGTATGACCCTCTCTAAGTATATTTCACAGCACATTCCAAAGTATTCTTGCTCTCGCGATTGTCCTACTCTTATGGCAGACTTTTGCATGTACATGTTTACTAAAAAATAATGTGTTTTAATAAATAACAAAATAATAGTAATTTTGTCTAAATAGGTAAATCGGCTTCATCTGTATTTTCAAATTATTGTTCAATTGTAGATAGTATATTAATGTTTTGATATGTACTTATAGGATTGATTACCCAGAGCATGTAGATATATGGGATGTGACTTGTTAAGTGCCTAATCAAAATCCAAATTTATGTTTGATACTTATTGCTCTTTTCGAAACATACTTTATTACCAACTGTAAACTAATTTACCAACAGCCTTATTTTAATTTAATACCTGCAGTGATCCAAGTTACCAATACATCTAATATTTTTAAAAATACTAAATTATACAAACAAGGCAACAAAAAATGTCATTAAAATAAAAGATTTCAGGGTAACACGATTGATAATTACAGGCAAACATAACTATATAAACTATTTAAATGTACATACCATTTCTTAGGTAAAATTTCTTATTAAGTATATTAAATTAACTGGTTAGTCCATTTTTTCGATTCAGACTTTTAAAGTGAAAAACCATTTATCTCTTTATCTTTATCAAACATTTAATGTACATTTCCATTTCTATAATGATGTCAAGTAGTTACCTTATCAGAATAATTAAATTTTTCCCTTTAGCGGGTTTTGTGGGAAACAAAAAATTTACAAATTTTTGCTTATTTCTTACTTCATAGTATTTACAGTTGGTTACAAAATAGACCATTTTGAAGTAGTCTAGAATTAGAATTAGACACTGAAACAAAATATAAAACAAATTAGATTCGTAAAACTTTATTATAGTTAAATAAAACAACAACTTTAAAAATACTTTTATTTACCTTGCCTTAAAGAAGTTTTTTCGGAAACAATCGTTGAATTGACATACATACATTCAATTTATTAATGTCACAGTTCTTAATTAAACACATTTTTTTAAATGAGCACAAAATAAAATAATCTTAGTTTTATTAAAAGCGTTTCATAGTAGAGGATTGACGGAAGACGGAGACGAATTGACAGTTTGTTTGATTTGATACAGTGTTGCCAGAATATGTTTTTCTTATGTACCAGATTTGTCTAAAAAATGTACCAGATTTCTTAAATGTATAAGATTTTTCGAATTTTATTTGCAATATCTAATTTATTGAAGGGGAAAAAAAGAGGTCTTTTTTGATAACGAACCCAAACAAAAAACACACTATATATATTTTACACGTGAACACCGATGCACGCAGAATGTACTACATCTAGTACAATTGTGAATTGTACTAGACTGGCAACCTTGTTTGTGAGCGGCGCGCCAATTAATGTGTTCTTTTGCAGTTTGAAGGATCTGTTTGCGTGTTGTCTTCTCTTTTTAGCTATATACATTCGCTAAATCGTCTTACTCGTGTTAGGCTCACTCATCATAATACGCCACAGACACAGTATACTTAGGTATACTGTGCCCCAGAGACGCGATCAGCCAGATGACAATGATGTACCAAAAAATATAGATTAACACGTAAGAAAATAAAAATATTAAAATTAAATTTATATTTTTATGTTATTTATGTAATTTTAAAATACTGTGTTTTTATGAAATTTAACTGGGTGTTAACTGCACAAATGAACCAATGGAGAAACTGCCACTGGGTAGATAAAATGTATGAGATACTTGTGTGAAGTGCTTTTGCGTACTAGTTGAGATTATAATTTTCACAACTAGTGGTGAAAAGCATATCTTTGCACACTTGTATCATAAATAACCTGGAACCCGAATTCCTATTCCTTGAAACAACAGGGATATTGGCTGTGTATTACACACTGTGTAATACAATTTAGGACACTCTATACATGGCGCCATTTTTGGTTTTTCATTTCGAGTCTCACATCCATTTAAATAATGTCTTATTTTAAAAAGTGCAGATGAATAGTATTTATTGTAAATTTGGATCATATAAATAATTCTGCCAGAAAACTCATATCTACACATACACCCATTCAAAGTATTTTTATTGTATCCGTGGAACAAGTAACTCTAATAACGTCACAGAGGAGTTTATGAAGTTAGAGAACGCGGCAAAACATGTAGGTAGTTCTGAAAATTAATGACGATAAAACAAAAGATATGTCTACGTCAAGAACGGAGCGTTAGAGTATTTATTCTATCTCTACGTTCCGGACATAACGCTACAATACATCAGTATGGCTTCGAAAGGGTATATAAATTTTAAATATTTGCGAACTGTAGAACTGTGGACTTGGCACAAGAAATTAACAACAAATTACAAGCGGGGGTTAATAGTTATAGTATTATTAATACCAACAAAATATAATAGACGAAGAGCCCGTTGTGTGAATAAATATTCCAGAGTCAGCAGTTTGATGTGCGGGACACCTTGCGGCAAAACATCTTGAAAGTTGTCAAAAATTAAAGCAGCGTGAAACGTTTTACTTTTAATTTTTACTATTTATAGTTTTTACGTTAATAAATATCAAAATACCAGTCAGACCTCAATCTAATAGGACTTGGCCAGTCAGCAGCCACCAAAAGTCAGAAAATCGGGAGTACGCGAATGCAAACTTATAAAATACGGATCGGCAAAAAACCACTCTCCTACAATTTTGACTATTTATAGTTTTTATAATAAATATAAAAAAAATAGTCAGACCAGACCACACAATAACAGAATCAGTTGCGCCAACATCATTACCAACATGTCGTAATAATTAGGTATGTATAGTATAAGTAGTTTACCAAAGCTAAAACTTACTAAGACATTTATTTATAATATATTCCGTCAGACTTCAACAGTTTTGCCGTTTCGGTACAATTGTACTGAATTCAGTACGAACTGATTAGGTGTACATTCAGTACTTCAGTACAACTTTTTAAAAAACCACGAAATTCAGTACGAAATGCGAAAATTAGAAAAAATGCAAAATTTGCAGCGTTTGGATGAACAAATCTATATTATAAATTTATTTATTGATTTTATTTTTCATTTTGGTCTATTAATTAATAATTAAAACTAAGACAGATTTTTTAAACTGTAAAATGTAAATTATTAAAACAAAGTGTGTGTACTGCCATTTATCAGTAAAAAGACAAATAACTTGGCTTGACATTACAGGGAAATTAGGGGAATTACCGAAATAAACTTTGTGGTAGGTTTGGACGTACTTAGTTCTCCGTTCTATACTTCTCTCCAATGTTCAGTTGTAATTTGTAATCGCTGCAGCTTTGTGTTTTTTGTTATTGTACTCTGAATAAAATGGACAGTAAGAAATAATTTGTTGTTAATAAATAAAGCCTGTTTTCTCATAAGAGAATATAATATGAGTGACTCAGAAATAGAACTAAAAATATATTGATATCACGGCTGGTATATGTAAGGGGATCGCGACATAGACCCAGTAAATGGATGAGGGGGTGAATGAGGCTAGGGGGGAAATAGTAGTCAGCTTAAGTTGGTAACACTTTTCTGATGTTCGTTTGGCGAAATCCACGGTTATCGTTTGCCCTGCCGTAATAGTATTATAAAAACAGAGACAGATCTACTTTTAACGTGTATCGTGCATAATAATGTCAATATGGTACAAGTGCAATGAACCACTGTTTTCCTCGTAGTCGAATGTCGAATTAAAACTAAACATATTTTGTACTTTTTTCCACTTTATTTTAATGTTACATGAATAGGTACATGCGTTTGTGCTGTGGTAAATAAGTGTTTATGTGAAAATTATCTCTGAAACTGCATTATGACTGCACTTATCTCAAAACTGAATGCTGTAAATCCAGAATTTAAATCTTTCATAGTGTTGCTTGGGATAAATTGTAAAAAAGGTGTTGGACAAAACGTTTACAACCAAAATTGCATGGAAAACATAATAGAAGAAGGACTTTTACCTTTATGACATTTTCTTTCAACATTTTTAAGTGACTTAGTTTGTGATTTGGTGAATGGACTCAGTTACCACAGTCAAAAAATTCAAATTAAAAAAAAAGTTACTAAGTTCTAATAAGAATACATAAGTTGAATATAAAAATGTAATTACTTGATTTAAATGTGATTTAATTAAGAGCTAAATAGATGTTTCATATAAACAAAGTGCTGTAAAATGTTGATAAATGCAAAACCATTATTAAAGAGAAATTAGTTATCATCAATAGGATATTTTGTAGTAGCTGATCTCTTTAAATAATAAACTTGAAAGACTGTGAATTAGTAGTCACTTTTACACTAGAAGTAAAAACAAAAAAAAAATGTGTGTTTGAGACTAATTTATATATTTAATAAAAACATATATTTAACATGTTTTATTTAAATAAAAAACAGGTGTTTTTTGAAATGTTTTATAAATTGTGGGTACATTTGATCCGAATCTTGCTTAATACTATAAAATGCATATGCATTTCTATATGGTTAGTATTTGAGTAGAAGCACAAAAGTTTTGATTAAAAATATATTCTTTAAATACAATATTCACTAGATATGCTAATTCAGGTAATTTCCTATTCGAAGCCATACATGTTTCCTATTATAGTTTTCATACGTTTATAATTCTGGAGATATTGAAATATTTTGCTTGATTACTAAACTTTGGTTGTTCTTGTTGTGGTCTGCTGTTAACACTATTGTCCTGAAATAATAAAAAAGCTAGACAAAGGTTTGTCCAACTCTTTTGTCAGCTTTGTTAATCTATGCTACTGTTATTCTGCATGCAGACATTTTTTACTGAAACTTTTCTCTAAGAACTGTATTCAGTTTCAAATTTCGGTCAGTTTTAGGAAAGTACCTCTGTTGTAAAGGTACTTCAAAGCCATCCTTTGTAAGATGTAGCCAACAAATACATGCTAAAATGTATAGAAAACAAATCGCAAGATATTACACAAAATTATTTAAATTAAATAAAAACATACAAATGAAGTGAATAATACCTATCAACAATTTAAAAAGACCTAAAATAAATAGACTTAGGGGACTGGAGCTCTAAAAAAGGGAGCCATAATTTGTTATGTATCCTCATCTATAAGAAAATTGTCTTCATCTCCTCAATTACCTTTTAAAATAAACCACATCAAAACAGCACAAAATTGAAAGTGATCTACTTTTCACGACGTATTCTATGTACATGTGAGATTATTAATAATTTATTAAATTGAAATATTTTATCCTAAAAAATATTGAGCATTTTATAATGAAAATGTCATTTAAAAAAACACATTGATTTTTTTTTTCTTATATTGGCAAGCCTGGCGACTACAGGTTGCTATTTTGCCAGATCAATGGGCAACTACTATTTCGAAAAAAATGGCGTCCAAAGTGGACTCCTATGTCGCGACCCCCTTAGATATACCAGCCCTGATTGATATAACGATTCTACTATAAAATTTTTATATTCAGTACATTTTTCCCAATTCAGTACATTTTCCAAAATTGTTCAGTACAATTTTAAAAATCGTCGCGACAACACTGGACTTCAATCCAACAGTCCAGTCAGCAGCATCAGAGTCAGAAAACCGTGGCTACATAATTTCAAATGGAGTACAATAATGGACATGTTTAGTGAAATGAAAAAATATTTATTCTAAAAGAGTACAAAATCTAATCGAAAAATATATTTTTTATATTTAGTTATTTTCAAATTTTCATACAAGAAATGTTTAAAATTCCAAAAAATTCAAGTAAATATGAAACGCGCGCCTCAATGTTCTTTAAACATTGTCATAATGAAGCCCAAAATCTTATTGTCTAAATGTTCCAGATAGAAGTTGTTTCCTTGCTGCCGTTTCTTAAGAAGAATTATTAAAGTTCCGCTTAACCGACAATCATTTAAAGGTTAATATTGTATAATTTACATTAAAACATATTAAAAACAAAACCAACCATATTTGTTTAAATTCCGCTTTTATGAAGCAACTTGACACCATATCAATAAACTTTCTTCTTAATCGAAATGTTATTCAAATCATAATCGCGAACTATTTTCTCTGACAAGTCTGGCAACGTTGTTTCATCCTTCTAAAAATCCTAACCTCGTTTTCAAGTTTGTTTTCATTTATTTTAAATTGTGCTTTTTTATTATTATTAATTTTGTAAAAATGGTCTAAGTACGAGCAGGATTTACAGAAGGATTTTCTTCCAACTTACCCAAGGTGGAATCTGACATGATTAATGATTTTTTTTTATAAATAATATAAAGTTTATTAGCTATGAAATTCGCAACGTAAAGATGAAAACTGTAAGTACTCTTTCTTAACTCCTCTTTACTCTTTCTATAATTAAATTCAAAGACATTTTCGTAAAAATTATTCTATTGTAGGTCTGCAAAAGAATTTAATTAAAACGAAAATTTTAGTCTCAAAAAGTTTTATACAAATGGGAAAAAGTTTATCTTACATTTCACAAAAATACATTATTTGGATAAAAAATTCTGCATCAATTGAAAATCCATAATCAAGCATGACATTTAAGTTTTAAAATTACCAAAATTCCAATACACACTTGAGCATTGATTTTGGATTATTTATTGAATAAAGTAAATCGAAAACACTTCAAAATAAGTGCAATATATATTTTTTTAATTCGAATCAACATATTAATTAATATTTTGCTCTATTTTGAAAAATGTTGGCTCTTAATCCGTTTTTTATTTTTCCACCGATTTAAATAACTTTTTCGGTATATAAAAAATAATAATAAATTATTTACAATGATAATAATAAAATTAATAACAACAAGAATAATATTTATATTAAAAAGGCAATGAATGAAGTAAAAATATCTCGATAAATGCTTCGAATAAACAGGGTGCCTCATTAAAAATAGGACACAGAACAACTGAAGATTATCTGATTAAAATAAGGGCGACTAAACAAAACATGCTTAGATATATTATTACTGGTTTCCGAAATATAAAGTTAAAAATTCAAAAATTATTAATGGCCATAAGTTTTTTATTTCTTAGTATAATTTTACTAAATTCGCAAAACAATCATCTAAATAAACTTTGCCAGTAGCGTACAGCAGGGATAAGTAACACCTTCATCCCCTCTAAATTTGACGACACTGTCCAAAAAACTGATTTATAAAATACTTTTACATTTTTTTATGTTTTTTTTTTAATTGAATGTGAATATCTCAAAAACTAATCACTTTAATATGAGTTCCCAACAAGAATATATAATTTATTTAAAAAAACATAAAAAAACGTAAAAGTATAGTCAAAATAAGTTTTTGAACAGTGGCGTAAAATTTAGAGGCGATAAAGGTGTTACTTTTCCATGCTGTAAGCCACTGGCAAAGTTTATTTAACTGATTGTTTGTTGATAGGTGTATCCAAAAATGTTTACCGAATTTAGTAAAATTATATCCATTAATATTTTTTGAATTTTCAACTTTATTTCGAATACCAGTAATATTTTATCTAAGCATCTTTCATTTAGTCGTCTTATTTTTAATCAGATAATCTTCGGGTGTTCTGTGTCCCATTTTTAATGAGACACCGTGTATATGCTCTCAGTAACATGTTCAACAATAAAAATGGTTCAAAAAATTTCTAAATATGGGTGTACAGAACGATAGTCCCCCCAAACGCAACCTTAATACATTCAACCCAATGAAAATGCTAGGACATAGTTCAAAATGTCAGCTTCTGATGTTTTTCAAAAGGCTTAATTTTAGTTTCGAACTTTTCGGTTACTTTTTAAGCCGCCAAAGAAAAACTCTGGCATTATTGCTTTTCATTCAATGTACAGCTGAAAATCAAATATTTGTTTATCGTCCAACATATTAAATCCTGTTGATTTTTGCGGGCCATTTATTTTCTCAAAAATATGTACCACTCGCAACGTGCACTATTAAAATACAGCGAAAATTATTTATAGGTCCGATTTTCATTTAGCACATCGTCTGATTACACCATGAAAAATACTTCCAGACGTTTAAATCGAGTAGTATTATATATTTACCGGGTGTCACCCGAGATTTCAGCACCCGTATTCATCTGGATGAAACGTTGCGTTATTTGTAATAAGAACATTGCAATTATTTTAGTGGATAATTACACTAGGTTGAATCTGGATTAAGAATTTTCACAAACAACTCATGCAAACTTATAGCTACTCCTCCCTTTTATTTCGTAAATATTCACTCGAGAATGTTATTCGTTCCGTGCGTGACGGCGGCAGCGCCAACTAAAATATGTACTTAAGGGGGATTTTGTGTGTATTGACAGTATAATTTTTAATAGAATTTGTAATTAAAAAATGTATTTTTTGGTTTAAATAGTATATTGACAGTATATTGACTTATAAAATATTACTTCATCTGAAGAAAAGTAAGTACCTATATTAAATAAAAAAAAATATTAAAACATGTTCACAGAATAGGTAATTAGGCAACAGTATTTACGAGAAAGTGTATGAAAAGTTGCCTAATGAAGTTAAAGGTTAATGTCAAATATGTATTCAAAATTTATTTCCAAAAAAATTGTTGTAATAATGTAATATTTTCGAATGTAATTTGTCTTGTTTACTTTATTTTTAGTTTGAAAAAAAACATAGGATTAATTATTAAATAACTGTTTTCCAATCAGTAAGTCACAAAATTGCATTCCAGATACAGAAAATAATCAAAGGCAGAAATATATTCTTTCTGAAGATGTACTTAATAAATTTTGAAGAACATGGTAAAATAATAATAAATTAAGTTTACAAAATCTTGTCTACCATTTTCAATAGGTATTAGATACTCTTGTTACAAAAATAATTGTAACTTTTACATAACTGATTTCGGCTAAACGAAATTTGAATTCAAATTCCGTTTAGAAATGCCCAAACTTAAATTAAATTTGACATATGACATTATATAAAAGGTTACCACGGTATGTGTGACGTTACCACAGTAACCAAGTATGTTGTGGTAAGCTTATCACGGAAAGGCCTTAAACGTATTCACCGAGTGACGTCACAGTTAACTAAGCACAAATTGAACTAATTCAGCTATCCTCTTGTTGATAATATTCTTTTAACTTGGATGGCTAACGTTATTTATCAATCAAATAAATTCACTTGATTCAAAAAAGTTTTAAAACTTTTGGATAACACAAAGTTATTATGTTTCAAAGTTTTCGAAAAGTACATTGTTTATTACTTTATAGATGACGTAATATTAATATTTAAAAATTATGTAGTACAACAATTCAATCAAAATGGATAAATAAATCATCGGGTGTGACCGAAAATAAATTAATAGAACTGCTTTTTAAAGAGTATGGAAATGTTATGTCAAAAATAAGGTATTTTTTTATATATCTTTTTTGTTGATTTTAATTGGACACTTAGCAACACCGCGCTAATTTGTATTGACAGAGCATGACACATATAATTCTAAATTCTAATAAATGTTTGGAATGTATGGAATGTTAGGAATGTTAGAGGTTAGGAATGATAGAAATGCGTAAAATAAGTATCATAAGAAATGCATGGGCGGATTTTAAGAACATTGATATTAAAGTAGTTAGGATGAACCAAAAATTTTGAAAATCAATAGGGTCCTAAGTTAATTATTCAAGAAAATCAAAACCGCAAGTCAATCAGAACTTTCGTTCTAGAGTTATCATGCCGGCATACATACAAACACACACAAAGACGACCAAACGAATTTTTTTTTGTATCTTCGGACTCCGAATGATCGGGAACGTGAAAAAAAGTTTAAAAAAATGGAGGTAACAAAATTTTTTCGTCTGCACGAATGCAATACTGAGGCCCTATAGGAAGGGCCTCAGTAATTACTTTTCTCTTCTTACTGAAATGGATTATCAACAGTCAGTTTTTTTTAATACTCCATTTTAAACTTTATAACTTATAAATTTTGTCCCCTATGTCGCGTGACGTGTCCCAATAAATGTATTGCTTTTAAATATTTTTTTTTTAAATACGGTATCAACTAATTTCATGCTCGGTACATTAATGCTGTAATCGGTTTAGCAAAAATGTTTTTTAAAACTAATTTTCAGTCTTTAGATATTTCAAAAAAATGATTGCTTACATTTTTACTTCAAGGCATAATCTTATGTTTATTTTGAAAAATATGGATGATCAATCTATGTAACTATCTATTTCATTGACCTTGTCAAATCACCAGGCCTACAGGGTTGCCATAATTTTGCCATATCATAACCTGTCAAAACCCACTGGTAGCCATTCCGTTTGGAATGCCTAATAGTTGCCTAATGAAGTTTTGACACACAAACGTTTGTTTACTAATCTGTTCAAGTTGTTTATGTACATAATTAGTTTAAATAACGACTATAGGGGTGGATTTTGAAAAAACATAGTGTAGCGTATAATTTTATCAATAGTTTTATCCTTAGAGTCTTTGTAAAATTAGGGTGTGTGTGTCATCTTCATCAGGCAACCATTTTAACTGGTAAAAACTAACGTGGTTTCGTTTGGAATGCCTAACTGTAAATTATTGAGCTGTGATATTTAATTAATTCGTAATATAAGCTATTGAATACAACTTTTGATATCGGGATTATGGATAATCACATAAACTAATGCATTGTCCATGATCTATCCCAAAGCTTTCTAAATAATATGGCTGATGGTGGGTGAGGTTTTCCGGGTTTCCTCACCTGTAAGTCAAATGGCACCATCAATCATCTTTAAGTCGCCCCGGAGCGCCACGGCAAATAATAATAATAGCCGTCCCTTCCCCTACACAAGTCGTTCAGTCGACTTCAGGGGTTGAAATTCACTCGTAAGGGGGTGAATTAGGGAGAGTATTATTATTATTATTATTATATTATTTATTATTATCGACACATGAAGAGTCCATTTAAAAAGAAGAAAATCTATGAGCGTACGTACAGCTTTCATTACAATCAAATTGCGCCAGGTCAAACATTCACATTCGATACGTCTCGTTAGTTCTGTTATTTCTGTAATTATGCCTCCGATTTCCGATTGTAGATTCAACCTTATTAGATTGCAGTTGCAGGACGAGATTTGCTTGAAAACTGTCGGCAACAATCGTTTTTATAAGTTCTTCCTTCGTTATGCACAGCTTCTTCGATACTCCGACAAAACTACTGTTGTTGAGATAGGAATTGACGCAACTTTGCAGAAAAGAAATTGCGAACTGTAAAGTGACTTTAACAGATCTATATATGTAACATGTGAAGGGTGTGTTGCCTCACGGCACTTAGGCCTCACTAGTCCCATTGTGCATCCTCCTAAATTGATTGGTTCCTCTTCGTTCACTAGCCAGCCTACAGATTTGACATAGTTGACAACGTCGCTGAGAGGTGCTTCTCTTATATGAGCCGAAGCCAAAATTCGCCGAACACATATCTTTTAATAAATGAGAGTAGAGGGAAATTGGGTGTACCCCCACCCCTTTTTATCTCCCCCCACCATTTACCTATCCTTTTACTCCCTCCATGTTTTTATCCCCCAAACCATATATTCATATCCTTCCGCTTTTGCTACTCATTATTAATCCACTCCTTAAATTCCAGCCCCCTCCTTCTTTTTATCCTCCCGCCATTGCTATACTTATCCAATCCTGTATATTCACAGTCCCCTCCATATTTTTTCCTCCCGCTTTTTTAAACTCTTTTCATATCCAATTCTTATATACACAGTAGGGTGATTCATTTCCGCAAAGTTTTTTTTTTCGGTGCTCAAGCAAAATATTAATCTACATATAAAAAAAAATCAATTTTAATTACTTACTATTTAAATTTAAAGTTTTACCATTTAAAATGCATGTAATTTTTTTTTTTATTTTTTAAATTTCTAATGCTTACCCACCTTTTACAATAATGCAAATCGGTTTGATGTACCTTGTGGGGAATTCCATGCTCTTCGAAATTGCTTCAGTATTTTTTTGTGTAACTTGCACTGGTTCACCAGTAGGAGTCGTCAAAGTAGTTTAAAAAAAAAAATTTCCATGTTTTCGAGCAAACCGCCAAAAGTAGGGAAAAAAGGACTGACTCATAAAAAAAGTTATCCGACCAATATTTAATGAATTTACAGCCATTTTTATACCTGAAAACGTGAGAAATTGATAAATACTAACTCATAATGTTATTTAGATTAATTTTTTCTATTGATTACCATTATATTTCCCTACACTAAGAACTTTTTTAGAATTATTATGATTTCTCTTTCATAATGAATATAATATCGAAGAGCGTGCAATTTCCCACAAGGTCCATCAAATTGATTTGCAATATTGTAAAAGATGGGTCAGCATTAGAAATTTAAAATATATATATTTTTTTTACATGCATTTAACTGGTAAAACTTTAAATTTCAATAGTAAGTACTTAAAATTGATATTAAGAGCTCAAACTTGGTGACAATTTCTTTTTCTTTATGTAGATTAATATTTTGCTCGAGCACCGAAAAAAAAACAAAATTTTTCGGAAATGAATCACCCTAATATACAGCCCCCTCCATCTTTTTATCTTCTCGCTATTGCTGTACTTATCCGATCTTGTATATACACAGCCAACTCCATCTTTTTATCCTCCCGCTTTTTTAAATTTAAACTCATTTCATATCAAATTCCTATAGGATCTTGGACACCAATGCTTTTTAAATGGAAAACGTGTAGTTCACTCTGGACAGTAGAATTCTGGTTTAGACATTTTAGTAAAAGATTGCTAATAATTTAAGTGGGGGAAAGTTATTTGTAATAGGATAAAATCAACATTGGACAATGAAATTAAAATATATTTTGTTTCAAAATTATATTTTTAAAGTAACACTATTAAGTATTTACAGTAACTCAATAAGTTTCAAAATTGTCTCTCTCTGATGTTCAGCTTTTTTATTTATGTCCATTTTCAGTAAACTTGTAATTAGTTTCTTTTTTTAATTTATTTTTCTTTGTAATTATTCCCAATTTCCATTCCCCGTTCTGTTTTGTAAAATTGTCTTTGTTTCTCGTTAGCTTCTTCCTTCGGCACCTCTATCACATCTACATGTAGATGTATCATGAAGTTCTTTTTTCGATGTGTATTTAACACCTTCAGGTGGTAATTCTAAAATTTCTGTGCGTATTAAGCAACACCGTTTTCCTGGGGAATGTAACCAATCTTGTTTGACTACTCTTCTATCGTAATGAGAATGAGGTGTACCTCTAAGACCATCTCCATCCCTTCTAAGCGGCTTTTGTCTATCAGCACAGGTGATTTATCTGAGGACACCAACAGCATGGTCCAAGCAAATTATTTTCTTGAAAGTTGTTTCTGAATGCAGTGCGCTGTAGTTTTTGTTGTAGGTTAACATTGTAAATCCATTAGTAAAATGTACTAAAGCGTGAATATGTTTATGTGCTGTACTACCATCGTCTGCTATTAGATGACATCGACAAAAAGAATACCATTTAATATTTGGAGCACAAGCAAGTAAATTAAAGTCCTTTTCATTTAATATTAAGTGATACCATTCTTTAAACAATTCTTCGTAATCTTGTGCCATTTCCTGTGGCGACAAAGCGTTAATTTCATTTAAATTCAAGAGATTTAAATATTCAGTTTTTGACCATGAAGACATTTTTTTTATTTTTAGAGAAGCTACTCGTAGAAAATGTCTCAGTAAACTGGAAGAGTCTTTTATGTCAAAATACTTTAAACAAATAATTCATTACCTCCACCCAAAGGTTTTTGCGATTTCTTATGGGAATTAACATGGGGAATGAGGCCGAATCGGTGCTGCTTAACTACTAATGAGAGCGTCGGGTAATCGTAGATGATATATCCTCGATGGTGGCATCTTCTTGTTCATACCCATGCTATGGAGATGCTTCCGTACTTGGCAATAACCAGTCAGAATATTTGTGATCAGATGCAGATTTTGTATAGTCAAAGTATTTGTTTGCTGTGGCGTTGTCAGGATAACTTAAAAGCTCCCTGGCAACTCTTCAGCTTTTTGTTTCATCTCACTTTTCCTATGTTGACAGTCCAATGGAAAGGGTAGGTCCAAAAAATATTTGGTTCGCTGCCTTCTTAGCTAGTCAATCAACAAAACGGGTACCTTTCGATGTGGTTTGATCCATCTTAAGGTGACCACATTGTTGATGGATACTTCAGCCAAATTTCATGACATTCTATTACTATTCCTGAGTAAATTCGTGGTCTGTTCAGGGTGAGTAGTGCTTGTCCGATGTCTGCTATCTGTATATATGAGCATGTTCCTTCCAGTGATATTGTTTCTGGTTATTTTTTTAACTGCTGTGAAAATCCCCGTAAGTTCGGTTTGAACAACACTGGCACTATTGCTCACAGCCTCTTTTATGTTTAGGTTCAAGGTTCTGTAGTATATTCCACATTCTGAGCCTTGTTTTGTTTAGACTCTAATAACTAACAGATTATATTTTCATTGATAATTACCAAACTGTAATATAAACAATCTTAATCTGATTTTAGACTCATAATATACTTGCATTTAACTACTAGTTCTTTTGTAAATTAAAAAAAACCCTTTCGATTCCACAAATTTTAAACGTACTCGGTATTCAAAGGAAATTTAATTCAATTAAATTCTCGTCTGATTTATGTATCTAAATAAAATAGCACGCGCTCAAAACATTTCAGCCATTCAAAGTTTTATTATATACTTTAAAATTTTATTGCTTATTTAGACTGGTATATTCAAAATTAGCACCAATGCTTGGAAAATACGATTCAATATTTTATACGCTTGATATTATCCCCTTGTTATTTGAAAACCAATTCATAAATATACAGGGTAAGTCATGAGGAATTATACATACGTTCCAAAGTGTCTCTTCGTCTCTTTAATTATAAGTAAACAGCGTAATTTTTGGATTTTGACAAAAAAATTCTACGATAAATAATTTCTTTGGGAAACTTGATCAGATTATTCTTAAAACAAACAATACTAGTGCTAAATTCTTTTATACAATAGAGAATTATAGCCTATATTATCATCATCATCCGCGTCTGCCAATATTGCTAATTCCAAATCTTATTCCATATTCAAAAAAATAATCCACTCAAATAAATATAAACTACGTTGCCACGATCTAAACAAATGAAAACTAAATGATAAAAACAAAGAAAAAAAAAACAAAACTGTCAAAACCGAAGATACCCAAATATATATAATGTTAAACCTAGAATAAATTTATGGTAGGATTCTGGAAAATATCCTATAAGCTACAGAATCTGTGAGCTATAGTAATGTAATGTAATTTTTTACAAATTTTGGCTTACAGATCATATAGATTGCATTCGTTATTTCGAAAGTAACGTGGCGCTTGTCCGATCTCTCTAATGACTTTGGCGATAACTCTTTATGTTAATATCTGTTACAGATACTTTTCAGTTAAATCAAATTGTCTCTGATCCTACTCATTTTTCTAATAATAGCATGACTCTAATAGATCATATCTATACAAACTTCGATGTGGACTGTTGCGATGTAACTGATGTAAATATAGGTAGACACTCCCTGGTTTGGTGTAAATTTAGAACGTCTTTAGAAAAAGCGTCTCCAAAAAATGTAACTTTTAGGAAACTCTATGATATAGATTTAAATATTTTCCAACGTGCGCTGGAGGCACAAGACTGGAGACAAATTTTGTACATTGATAATATTGATGCTAAATTAAGCTATTTTAATGAAACAATTTTAAATTTAGTCAACGAGTTTGCACCTCTTCAAACTCGCACTATTTTACACAACATTAAGAAACAACCCTGGATTACAGACAATATCAAACTACTACAAAAACTCAGAGATAAGGCTTTAAGAAAGTATCGTAAATCTAAACTGCCTGCTCACTGGGAGTACTATAAGGAACTCAGAAATTTCACTTCTGCTTCTATTAAGAGAGAAAAAAAGCATACTTGCAATACAGATTATCCCGCTGCAATTCTAAAGAGAAATGGTGTTAACTACATAGACTTAATATTAAAACTAATAAAAACCGTGATTTACCTTCAAATTTGAGCGACGTAAACAAATTAAATAATTTCTTTATTGGTGATCCTACTATTACTGATCCTGATATGAACACCTTTCAATGCTATAACAACAATATTTGCCATAAAGTGCGTGAAGAATTTCAATTCACCAATTTCAATGAAGACCAAATTTTGGAAATCATAAAAACAACTAAATCTAAGGCTTACGGAAGTGATAATTTAAATATAGATATCATATTAATTTGTTGTCCGTTTATTTTAAAGTATATTTCACATATATTTAACGAATGTATAAACGTTGGTTACTTTCCCACTGCTTGGAAGCATGCATATGTCATTCCTCTACCTAAAGTCTCCCAACCGCTACAATTAAATCAACTAAGAAGTATAAGCATTCTCCCGGTCCTTTCCAAAATTTTTGAAAAACTCTTAGATAAACAACTAAATTTGCATATAAAAAAATTCGATATTCTTCCCAAAACCCAATCAGGATTTAGAAGTGGATATGGGTGTTCAACCGCTTTAGCCGATGTTACCGATGACATATTGCGCTCACTTGATGCAAATAAAGTATGCACATTAGTACTAATTGATTATTCACGTGCATTTGACACATTGAACCACAAACTTCTATTAGCAATTTTGCATTTTATTCGTCTCAGCCATTTGTCGATCAAAATTATAACTTCGTATCTAACAAACCGCGTTCAACAGGTGGTTCTTAACAACACGTTCTCTAATTGTTTGTTAGTCAGAAAAGGTGTTCCTCAGGGCAGCATTCTTGGCCCATTACTGTACACCTTATATACATCCTTCCTACATTCACATCTAAATCATTGTAAGAGCCATTTATATGCTGATGATACACAAATTTATTATTCTTTTGAACTGTCTAAAATTGAAGAGTCGGTCAGGCGTATTAATGACGATCTCTCTATTCTTGTAAGTGCATCTGAAAAACACTCATTGCATATCAACTCAACAAAATGTTATGTTATTGTATTTTGCAGTGAAAATAACCGACCGCTGATCTTGCCACAAATACAAATCACCTTAGGGAATGAAATTTTAAAAATTAGTTCCTCGTGTAAAAATCTTGGTTTGACTATTGACTCACAATTAAGGTTTGATAAACATATTAACGAGAAGGTTAGGAAAGCCTACTCTTCCCTAAAACTAATTTATCCACATAGAACAGATTTGTCTACTGCAACTAAACAAATGCTTACTGATTCTCTTGTTTTATCGCACTTTAATCATTGCGACACGGTATATGGTTCTTTTTTACGATTAATTGATAAGAATCGAATTCAGAAAGTAGAAAATAGTTATTTAAGGATGATCTATGGCATAAGAAGAAGGGAGAGGATTTCTTATAAATTAAAAGAGGCGAATTGGCTGAACATGTTTAATCGTCGGAAACTTCATTCTCTCTATTTTATAAAATAGTTAAGACCAAAATTCCCTCATACTTACATCAAAAGATAAGTTTTCGGACCGACGTCCATCATATTAATTTAAGGAAAAAGAATGCCATTACCATTCCATCTCATAATAAACAAATATTCAAAAAATCATTTAGCTACCAAATTGCATTGAACAGTCATCTTCTTGATATACCAAATTTCAGTCTTTCATTAACAGCTTTTAAAAATAAATACAAACAAATTTTTTTACGCGAACAGACATTTTAAATTTTAAGTCTTTTTTTGTGATTTTTAATATTTACTAATATAGATTAAGGTTCCTTTTACTAGTTAATTATTCTTTTAACTGTATTTTTAAATTATTCTAGATATGTATATGTATTTTTACTCTTTATTTTACTTATTTATTTTTTTCAAGGCGAGTGAGGTAGAATTGGTCTTATGACCTATCACTCGACCTTTTATTTGCCTAATTAGTATATTTAGTGTATTTTTGTTTTTTTTTATATTTTGTATTTTTGTACATCCTTTATTGGCAAATAATAAACTATTATTATTATTATTATTATTATTATTATTATTATTATTATTATTATTATTATTATTATTATTATTATTATTATTATTATTATTATTATTATTATTATTATTATTATTATTATTAAAGAACTCTAATCCCTTACGCATTATGTTAACATAACATTAAACTTTGGATTTATAACTATGGATTCTTATTCCATGTGTTTTGGCAAACTACACATTTCTACGCCATCCTAAATGTACACTATTCAGTACAATATTCAATAAATAATATAAAATACTCATATATGTTCAACTTTTAATTCTTCATTTTTTAATAGGGAGTATTATTAAAAGTTATAAACAAAATATAATACCATATTATTAAGACAAGAGATCTGACATTTGAATATCTTCTCGTTAGGATTATGTTGCGGAAAAACCCTAATGTAAACAAATCGTATTTATCCTATCCGATATCTTTGGTTTGATCAGATACAACAAAGGGGAAATTCTACACGTCCATCTCCAAGCGCGCCCAATTTAGAAACGGCTTAAAAAAAGAATAAAGTGGGGCAAGCGGTAGGCATTGAGCTTATACATTTGTAAATATAAATTCGGATTAGTTACTGACATGACCAACTTCATTTTTTTTTCTGTGGGGAAAATAGTTTGAGTGTACGACTTAAACGGTCATGGCAAAGATTATAGGAAACAAAATAATATAATAATAAAAAAAGGTTTAATTTATTTTAACAATATTGATGAAACACCCCAAACTCGGTACTAAAGAATTTTCGGACGTAAACTCATTATTTAAAAAAAAAAACAAGGTTTTAATGACAAAAAAAAATATAAAATATTTTATCAATAAAAACAACTAAAGAAGGCACTGATCAGTGCCGAAAACTATAACCACACACACACGAGTTTCATTTTCTACAAACACCTAAAAACCCAAGAACTACAAGAAAAAATATATAGTTAGTACAAAATAGGTCCAAGAACACTTCCTTGTGGCACTCCACTCATTTTAAATTAGAATATTCGTCTTCCTGTTTAATTCTGAAAAGCCTGTTTGAGTTAGATGATGTCATAATCTCTACATATTGCTTCGAAAGCATTTTTCTTAGTTTGTGAACTAAACCTTCCTGCGACACCTTGTCAAAGGCTTGAATGACGTATAAAAATACTGCAGAAAAGACTTGTTTTCCTTCAAGGGCATGGTTTATAACATCTGTGATTCTATTCTCTTGGTCAATAGTAGAATATTTCTGTCGAAATCAGAATTAGAAATCAAATAACAATTTTGTTCTGCTATCAGAGGTTTTAATCTCTTTATCAGTAATTTTTTAAATAACTTTGACACAATTGGTAAAAGAGAAGTAGGCATATAAGACTTCGGAGGTTTTATTGGTTTGGGCAACATGATTGCATCTGCAATTTTCCAGTATGCAGGGATGTCTTTTAATCTGGAAGCTCTATTAAACAGATGTCAGCATGACAATAACTTTTCTAGGCAATTGCTGTAAGATTTCACCAGTAATTAAATCGAAGCCTGGTGCATTCTTCGGGTTAAGGTTAGTTTTTATACCTTCAGCTACTTCTTTCGGTATATATCCAAACTGTGTTCTTCCTGGATCTGATTGGATATAAAAATGTCTGGTTCAGCAAACAATTATGCTTTATGTCTTATGATGGGAGGAATAAAGATAATATGTATTTTAATTATTCTAGTGGCTTTTCAGAGAGAGTAATCTGACTCTTCATCTAGTGAGTTTGTTGAGTCTTGTTTGATCTTTTGAGTTTTTTCTTAGTTGTTCAGTTTTGTTAGCTGTATTAGAGCAAGAGCCCGCTTTGGCTAGGCGCACATCATTTCATAAAACCCTCACGTTTATCTGCGCACGTCACCAACACAGGTAAGAACGATGAGCGACTATGTAGTTTAGGTAGTGGTTACTTTGACAGGTAACAGGTAACAAAGGTGTAAAAAAACAGCACCTTAAGTACATTAAGATATAAAGCTCGGTTTTTTCTACATTTTCTTCAGAATAATATTTAAAATGACGTCATCCATTGCCGGACACTTAGTATAGTTTCAACCCCCTGCCGGACACCCCCAAACTCTGAAAAATTATGATTACACTTACATTGTAGTATAAAAACTGAATTTTATATATGTTTCTTGGGGGGCTATGAAAAGAAGTTACCCCAGTAGCCGGACAGTTTTCATGGTTTTTTACATCTTGCCAGAGGCCTTGAGGGTCCGCCGTCGGTGCGAGCGCGAGGCAATATATATTCAGGCGTGTTTGAGTGAGATGGTGCGTTTGCTCTATTGCGTTCTTTTACTGCGCACCATCTGTCGTTTACACTGTATTATGTGTTGAACTATTATACGTTCAGTATACGTTTTATCATTTATTTGTGTAGTTTGTGAAATAAATTTAATTGAGTTTTAAGTAAAGCATGGAAAATAAATTAATTTGTTTTGTTTGTAAAGAATGTAGCGGCAAAATAGTATTGTCTTCAGAGGAAACTTTCAAAAAATGTAAAAATATTTTGAATGTCAGAAAAAAACATAACCTAAAATATAAAGACATTATTTTGCCCGATGAATATACAAACTGTGGTTATCACCGGGAATGCTATAAAGTATTCACAGGAGTTATGAAAAAGTATTTATTTCTAAACCTGTGTTTTCTAATGAAAAAAATTAAAAAGCAACATCAGCCAGTGTACCTACAGACAATCGCTCTCCAACCACGCCGTCGATGCCTGAGTTGACCATCGAACCATCTAATTTACAATCTTCCACTACAGAATCGTCAATTTCTCAAACAACTTTTACTTCCGAATCAATAGAACCACAACCTACAACTTCTCAAGAAATATCTCAAGAAAATATTGAAACTTTTGAGTCAGATACTCCTAAAAATAATCATTCAACTCCAATAGTACATAATGTTACTGAGAGTGATGGCAGTATTAATAATAATCCAAAAGTTTGTGTATTCTGCAATAGAAAATATAAAAAATTACGGTCGAAAATGCTTCCACTTCACGAAGCAGACACCAACTAAGTTAAATCTAGTGTATTACCTAAAATCGAAGGTCAAGACGAGTTTGCAGGATTATTAAATAGATTACAAATTTTTTCTGGTTCGAAAATACACTATCATACAGAATGTAGAGTCGATTTGTATAATAAAATATCTTCATTAAAAAAACCAGTCAGTAAAAGTGATTGGCATTTTCATCGAGAATATCACTAAATGGCTTTTGATGAAATAATTAAAAAAGGGCGTTGTCATTTATTAGTACATTTACACGAACTGTATATGGATTCATTGAAAAAAATTTTCAAGACAATTCTGTTGAAATGAACGTTACTTTCAAAGCTCAACACCTAGAAGAAAAAATGTTAAAAAAAGTGTCTAATGATATTAAATCTTTGATGGTTCATAACAAAAAAATAATAGCACCGAAATTTTTACACGTGATAGACGATACAATGTTGGAAAATTTACAAACCGAAAATATTTTACAAAAAGCGGCATTGACTTTAAGAAATACAATTTGGCAAATAGAAAAGAAAAGTTACCGGCTAAAAATTTTACAGCGCAGGATTTAATATCAGGAGAAGCTTCGATACCGCAACAGTTACTGGACTTTTACTCTACTCTTCTTGCTGGGGCCAATCAAAAACGAAAAAACAGCTTAAAATGTAATCGCCAAGTTCGTTCTTATTGTCAAGATGTGATTTTTGGAGTTCATAATGGTCAATTGAAAACGTCAAAGCATATAATGTTAGGCATGACTTTAAAGAGCTTGACAAGCAGTAGAAAAGTTATTGATATCGTTAATAGATACGGGCACTGTATAAGTTATCAAGAAGTTGAGGAACTAGAAACTGAAACAACGTTTACTTCTATTGAAAAGTCTAGCTTATGCCCAGAAAAAATTAAAAAGAAATCTGAACTTTTTACTGGTGTGGCATATGACAATTTTGACCGTTTTGTGGAGACTACGAGCGGAAAGGATACTTTACATGATACAGTGGGAATTATTTACCAAAATATTGAGTCAAATACAGCCGAAGAACCTGAAATATCCGAAGAATCTGAGATGTCTGAAGCGTCGATTTTAAATCATGGTAATAACTCACAACAACAAAAAAAAAAAGGAAAAGAAGAACTTTTGAAGCCATATCTACTGAAGAGATTCCGTATCCAAAGAAACCAAAAATGACAGGTGAACTACAATTAAAGGCTGATGATATAGAAATTACACACTCTACAGATTCGCAATTACACACTATAATTGACAATATATGGATGATTAGTCATGCTTTGGAATTACCTGATGTACCAATGTGGGTTGGTTTCAACAGCCGGATTGATAATAATGACAGTCCGCAACAAATTGATTGTGAAAATATTGACGACAACGATGAAAATTGTGAGCATTACTAAATCATTTTTTGTATACAATAATATTTTTTTTAACTCTCTAGTAATAATAAGAATATTTTTTACTTTCTATAATATGGCTATGAATATAATAAAAATATTTGTTCATTGGATTTCATACGATAAACAATATTATTACCTCACACAGTCAAAACTTGAATTTCTCAAAAATATTAACAAAACTCTAAAAATGTATGGATTAATTTTTTAGATTTGTTTTATTTATTTTTAGCCATGAAAATTTTATTAGATAATTTTTTTTACATGTATTTTTGAGTCATAAATAATTTTATGGAATTATTTTGTTAAGTTAGTATTTTTATTTTTTGTTAAGTATAAAAAATAGTTTAAGATATGATATTGAGTAAGTAAAAAATAAGCAGTAAAAGAACGCAATAGAGCAAACTCACCATCTCACTCAAACCCGCCTGAATATATATTGCCTCGCGCTCGCACCGACGGCGGACTCTCAAGGCCTCTGACAAGATGTAAAAAACCATGAAAACTATCCGGCTACTGGGGTAACTTATTTTTATAGCCCCCCAAGAAACATATATAAAATTCAGCTTTTATACTACAATGTAAGTGTAATCACAATTTTTCAGAGTTTGGGGGTGTCCGGCAGGGGGTTGAAACTATACTAAGTGTCCGGCAATGGATGACGTTATTTTAAATATTATTCTGAAGAAAATGTAAAAAAAACCGAGCTTTATATCTTAATGTACTTAAGGTGCTGTTTTTTTACACCTTTGTTACCTCTTACCTGTCAAAATAACTACTACCTAAACTACATAGTCGCTCATCGTTCTTACCTGTGTTGGTGACGTGCGCAGATAAACTTGAGAGTTTTATGAAATGATGTGCGCCTAGCCGAAGCGGGCTCTTGGACTATATCAGATGAATCTCTAGATTGTTGCCATCTTCTTCTTGCTCTTCTTTTTTTTTCACAACTTCTCTAATCTCAACTGGGTAATTTCTTTGGTATTATTGTAAGCACCTGTTTGAGCAATTTTGCTAAAGTTTTTAAATTTCTCATCAAGATGTTCAGTTGTTTTCAAAATTACAGTCATATTAATCTTGTTTTAAAGTTTAATTCTGAAACTGTATTTATAATGGAGAAAATAGGATGTATTACATTTTTCTTTTACTCCGACTTAATAAAAACAAAATCCGGTTTTTGTTTGACAAGGGCGTAGATAAATGGGGGTAATGGGGGTAATTACCCCCCCCCCCCCCAAACCATGGTCAACACCAATATTTTTTAAACGTTATATTAAACAAAAATAGAGAGATAAAATAAATACAATAAAACAAAGAGTTTCTCAAACATTGTCATCTAAAATAATAATATTTCTGCAAATTGAAAATTAAAATTTATTAGTTCGTAATTGTTCAATATTTCAATTTGTGTTATTGACAAGCAAACAAGTTTTAATAAAAGTTATATGGATTTAAAAAATACATATTTTAAAAATATTTTTGGATATACAGGGTATTGCGTTTTTGCCTGACATATAAAAATGTATGTTTTTTAAATAAAACATATTTTATTTTGGGAATACTGTTTATAACCCTAGAATGTTTTTAAAAATATTACAGTTTTGTCAAACAATTTTTTTTTTAAATTAGAAAAATTAAATTATCATAGTTTAGGTAGGTTTTCATTAATTTCAAAATTGTTTAATATACTAAGCTAACGAATAGAGGTGATACAACTGGTTTATTTTATACAGAGTGTTTTGAAATATGTCTTAAATATGGCTAATTTTAAGTTCAATATACTCAATTTTTTTAAAACGCAACACACTGTATATTATCTTGGCATAAAATTTCCTATAAATATGCCCATGTAACAATACCAATGTGTTAGTCAATAACACATATACAGGGTGTCCCATCAGTGCATAATTGATCGATAGCTGTTTTATGACCATATTTAACAAATATTCTTAAATATACAGGGTGGTCCATAAACGAGGTGCTGACCAAATCTATACTTTTTTGCACCCTGCAGGTAGTAATACATATTTGATTGTTTTTACATCGTCAAACAAGTTTAATTAACTTCATTCTGTTGCTATGTTGTATACAAGGTGTACCAATAAAAACTCACAGGCCAGATATTTTGGTAAGTAATAGAGATATTTTAATTCCGTAAAAGCCAGTTCATAGAGCGCTAAGAGAGCTTTATAAATAAATAAATAAATATAAATTAATTTTAAATAGGTCAATATGTAGATGGCGCTGCGCTCAATATATTTTTTTCGATGGAAGGATCTTTCTTATATAACGCATCTTGTAAAAAATGCGTTTTTAAGCAGATTTTGTTCTATAAACTAATTCTATAAATCTAGCCATTTTTGATATACAGAGTGGGTCACTCAAAACAGTTTTATCCTGTTTTTCTGCATTATTCATTGGATTTTAAGAAAATGCTAAAACAGTTCGATTTTTATTCCAAATTAAAAACATTTTTACAATACAGACATCTGTCATGTGTCAACCCCCTCCCTTGCACTTCTCCAATACCTTAATTTTAAATAGGTAATGTACCATGTATGGCACATCATTGAAAAGGTAATTTAATGGAGAATTCAGAAATATTTCTGTATATTGCGTTTCTTAAATTTTATCGCCCTCTAGCGGGATAAAAAACTACTACGTGTTATAGTGTGACACTACAATGTGTAGTATATCATTAAAAAGGCAATTTTATAGGGAATTTAGAAATATGACTGTTCATTACGATACTTTTAATTGTACCGCCCTCTATCGGGATTAAAAACTATACGTATTATAAAGTGTGACACCTTATTTGAAAGCAAATTTAATTACTAATTCAATGCACCACATAACATTAATATAAATATCCTCCATATAGCACTTGCAACAATTTGAAAATTATTCATGCATTATTTTAAACATTATTTTTTTGTAAGTGCAATATGGAAATATTTATATTAATGTTATGGGGTGCATTGAATTAGTAATTAAATTAGCTTTTAAATGAAGTGTCACACTTTATAATACATTACAGATGTTTTATCCCGATAGAGGGCGCTAAAATTTAAAATATCGCAATAAACTGGGGGTTAACATATGACAGATGCATTTTTTACAAGATCCGTTAAATAACAAAGATCCTCCCATCGAAAAAATATATTGAGCGCAGCGCCATCTACCTATTGACCTATTTAAAATTAATTAATATCTGAAACTAAAGCCCTCTTAGTGCTCTATGAACTGGCTTTTATAGAATTAAAATATCTCTATTACTTACCAAAATATCCGGGCTGGGAGTTTTTATTGGTATAGGGTGTGTCAAAACGTGAGGTTGCGATTTTTTCAATTTTTTAAATGTAATACTCTGTATTAATTAATTGGTGGTATGACATATAGGGCATTCCATTTAAAAAAATGAGAAAATCGTTACCCCTCATTCTGAAACACCCTATATAGAACATAGCAAATAAATGAAGTCTATTAAAGTTGTTTGACGATGTGAAAACAAATATAAAAATGTAAAAGTTTGGTCAGCCTCTCGTTTATGGACCACCCTGTATATTTAAGAATATTTATTAAACATAGTCATACAACTTTTATATTAATTTGTTTTTACTATTTCCAATAATAAAACAGCTATCGATCAATTACGCTCTATTGGGACATGTTGGTATCGTTGGATAGGTAAATTTATAAGGAATTTTATTCGAAAATAATATACAATGTGTTGCATTTGACAAAATTGAGTAAATTGAACTTATAATTAGTCATATTTAAGAAATGTTTCAAAACACTTTGTATAAAATAAATCAGTTCTATCACCTCGGAAATGGAATAGTCTACAAAGATCAACCAAAAGTCCCTTTTTTGTGACAAATGGCATGAGAAATATTTATTAATCTTAAGTTTTATGAAATGTAGGGTGTTCAAAAAGATTTGAATAAAATTGTTTCTTTAGCCCTTCATTCTACGCCAATGAGTTATGGTAATTTATCGAAATAGTGTGTTAACTAATAATAACGGTTACGTGTCATATACATATTTTTAAGTTAAAGTCTTTACTGTAAGGAAAATATTTAGAAAATGTATAATTATAAAATTCACGTTATCACCCTGTAAAACAAAAACTGGGACGTTTATAGGAAAATTATATTTAGCTTTTCTTTACAATTGATTAACATCTACAAATTCCCAGAATTACGGTACTTTATTCTGAAACACCCTGTATAAATATATAAAAAATTAAAAACTTCATTATGAAACTCACTCTTTTTTCTGGAAATACACATATGAACTCTAGACGTTGCATTGGTACCATTTTCAAAGATAACACGCTGCGCATTCACCAATAATGTAAAAAGTGTTACCCCTCCCCAAGACAACAACCTAGCTACGCGCTTGATGTTTGACCCACCCTTGTACTTTATATTAATTAAGAAAATGTTGGGTCAACATTTTAAATTAAATATCTAGTGGTTTGTTACTAGAACACACCTTATATAAATAAGCGAGGCATCCGGTAAGTATATCAATATTAACTGGGCCGTCACTCATTAAGTTAATTTTCGCAAAGGCTATTTTCGAAGACGCGGGCGTTCGCTTTCGATGAAAGTCCCTGTCAGCTGTCAGAGATTTTCTTCTGCTTATCAATTTTCCATTTCATTTTACTCGCTTTAAGGTCAAAGTGATTTATAAAATTAAGTCGCGGCCTTTCAATTTTCAATCAGATGTTTGTTATTACGAAAAATCGATCCGTTATAAATATATTTAATTTTTGATATTAGTTTATTTTGACGAGCTGAGATCTCTCTTCTGGAATATTTGTTTTCCTAATAGGCTGTAATGTAAATCATGGCCGAATTATATTTGAAATATTTTATTTATCGAAAGGATGTTACCGTTCTAAAATGTGGCTCTTAGTTAAACAAACTACTCGTATATTTCGATTATATGTAAATATGTCGATATAAATTAATCTATTTAATATGTTGACAATCGATAACTGTATTTATGTATTGACAGCCTTTAACAAAGCGGTGTACTAGTGATGACGTACTAAATGAGCCAAACAAAGTTATTTATAGTTTAAATATCTAGTTTTTGAATTCGTAAACATATTCCTAAAGTACCAAGTAGATAAAGATATAATAAAAGGTTAAATAGAGGTTAAATGTCAATTTTAATTTTATTTCTATTATTTATATTTTTTTCATGAAAAAACATTCCAAAGGGGGCGTTAATTTAAAAGAGCACTTGTTTCCAACATACAGAGAACAATAAGTAAACTCAGCCAAAAAAAAAACTAAGGAAGAAATCAGATCAGAGCTCCAAAGGAAATTGCCAAGGACATAAGATAAATATTGATTCTAAGAAAGCTTTGACTAAATTACAGTAGAATTATTAAAACAACTTTCAAAGAAAGTTTTGAAGGGATATGTCGATGCTGATTGGGGTAAAGGACATGACCGTAGGTCTTACACTGGCTGTTTTTATTTGCTCTGGTTCACGCGTTGCTTGGGAAAGTTGTAAGCAACGTACATTTGCATTGAGCACTGCTGAAGCAGAGTATATGGGTTTGTCGGAAGCGTGTAAAGAGGTTAAGTTTTTGTCAAACTCATATCGTGAACTAACGAGTAATACGATTACTACCCAGCTAGCACATAACGTTGCCAAGCCTTTCGGCGATGTTGCTTTAAGGGAACGTAATAACATTATTATACAACGTAAATGCAAAACCTCGCAAAACGTAATAAAGTAATTTGCTAAAAAAGTATCCACGAGAAGTACTGTGAACATCACAATCTGGTCGGAACATTTACGTCAATTGTCTCTTGTCAATTTTTCTTGTCATATGTCATGTGTCATGTTTCTGTTGTTTTTTAATTTGCAGAATTTATTTTATAATTATTATTTAAACATTTGAGTAGAATTGGTAAGGTTCCTCTATAAAATAGAAAACTATTTTCTGAACCATTTTCTTCGTTTTAGATTACAACGCCTGTTGTAAATTTTATTTAAATGTCCGGGAATATTTGGATCATATTTTTGTAGAAGTTTACGACAGACCTGGTTTATAAAATTATAAAAATGTCCGGGAATATCTGATAACTTTTTTAGAAGCTAGATAGAAGGATTTTGTTTATGAAATTATAAAAGGAGGATCTTTTTTTAGAAGTTCGACAGAAGGACTTTGTTTATAAAATTATAAAGCTAAGCACTTTTGTTTCGAAATTTCACAATGTTCCGGGTTTTGTGAAATGAAAATGTAGCAACCCTAATACAAAAAGGTTTAACTACAATAAAAACAAATAATGGCAGATAAACGTCGGTAAACATGAAGATTAACATTTAACTAAATGTCCAGTTACATTTTACTTATAAATACTTATGAAAAAGATAGGTATACAAAACTAAGTTGCCACGTTACGGGCCTATCCAAGGATGTAAGTGGTGGCAGTAATTCCTTTTTCCCTAGCTGGCTCTTAAAATTGAATGATTCGGAGAGTGAAGGGATTAATAAAAGTATATCTAACTGTGATTTGATATAATATCTCTTTTAGCTCATGCACAATTTACCCTGGGGTTTATAATCCCCTTACAAATGGTTATTAAAGCTGATAATGTGTTAATGGTATTAATGATATGATACAATTTATCTTACGGTCGGTCCCCCTTTTAGTACTAGAAGTTGCACAGTTGAGTTTACATATTTAATTTTTCAAGTTCATCTGCTACAGTTTATATTTATCTTGGGAATCTGGAAAGAGAGAAAAAGATAGTCCTTACTTGTGGCTGAGAAGTTATAAATCTTACTGCAATCAAACTAATGATCGTTAAAAGTTATTAGATAAATAATTATTCAGTAGATAATTACAGTAAATGATAAATAAAGGCCTAAAATAAAATAACATTATTGGTATGTAATTTTAGAGAAGCATGGAGAGGTTGAACTTATCACAGATGTTAGGAGCCCTTCTTTTACAAGGAACAAAATCCACAATATGTGATTCCACTTAAACGAAACGTTCCTTGTAAGAATTGAGATGATGGTTTACTTAATGGCTAATTAAATCTGTAAATTCGAAAACTTAATTCCAGGTGATTCAGAAAGAAGCCGTTTTCATTAACCGGTCAGATATGAGAATACAAAAAAAAAGTATCATAAAAAGTGGTCAGTGGTCAATCCGTGTTCAGATAAGATGTATTTAAATTGTCCTGGTTATTGTCCCTTGATGGAATTTTAATTAATTTAATGTATTTGAAGAAGAAGAAGAGAATTGTCAACAGAATGACTTTAACATAACAAAGATAAACAAATCATTGAGATTTTAAGGAAAATCACCCTAGACGATATATTTTAAAAAGGTAAACATTTATATTTTTAATGATATTTTGTTGGAACAACATTTTACTCCTCTTAATGTATTTTAAATCGATTTATATTTTGTATTGGTTTTAGGATTACAACTAAAGTTATTGAGTACTATCTAGAGACGAAGAGGACGAATTAAAGTTTATGACTAAATCTATATGTAAGTTTTATATTCCTAATTGATAGTATTATAATTATTGTTTATAATTTTTAGGCCTTAGCTACGCGGATGTACCTGAAAAATGTAATTAATATTGTAATATTTCGTATTCAATAAATAAATACGTATAACAAAGATGTCCTTATCTTTTTATACTAAACTATTACTAAGGTAAAATGTGCACGTAACAAACTTCTGGGTAATGATATACTTAATCGAACTAAAAATACATTTTAAAAATATTATATTTTCTAGGAATTTTAGAAGCAAAAGTAAATACTACAGACTTGTCTAAAGAAGAAT
Organism: Psylliodes chrysocephalus; assembly: GCA_927349885.1. NCBI lineage: Eukaryota > Metazoa > Arthropoda > Insecta > Coleoptera > Chrysomelidae > Psylliodes > Psylliodes chrysocephalus. The sequence goes on from OV651817.1 coordinate 71,378,782, forward strand.
ATATAACACCTAAAATTTTATAAAAAGTGAATCTACAGCTAGGTACATGGTACGTCTATATTAAAAAAAACATCAGATTTAAGCAGTTCATTCTCATCAACAGGCTTGTTGTGCCTGGAAATCTAACCATTAGTTCAAGTGCAAAACTAGAAGTAAATTTGAGAAAAATCAATTAGAATAACATGAGTTGTTTTTTTTATAAAATTTGTAAAATTTGTAAACTTCAAAAAAAAAATCAATACAATAACATTGGAGGTTTTATTTAAAACAACAAAGTAAGACAAAATTATCTAAAAATAAGTGCAACAATTTAAACTTGAGCATATTTTTTAATTTCTATGTAATTTCTTTTAATAATAGTTAAACAAGTAGGTCAATCCCTTTTTTATTAAATATGTCGTGGAAGAGTAAAATCATTTTATATAAAAATATAATTTATCCTCTTCTAATAAATTGTGATATATTTATGTTACATTATAGCGTAAATAAAAATGTAGTTACAATAAGATAATTTTTGTTCACCTTTGCATAAATAATAAACTAACAAAATAAAAATCTGATGTGTCCAACACATGACTTTCCTATCTAGTTATTATAGGCTTTTTCCGGTTATTTTGTACAACCTATTGCAGCATCTCTATAAATGTTTAGAGGATAAACTAAATATATACATTTTCCACATACATCTACCTCGAAACATTTTTCTATAGATATTCATTGAAAACGAAAATACTGAAAAATTTAAATTTAGAACTTTTTCCCCAATTTTCCCATTACGGTCCATTTTAGAAAAATCATGTATAAACAAAAATTATAGAGATCGATATCGCAAATAACTTTTAAATCAACAATTTTCATAAAAATCATAATTTTGCACATTTTGTCAAATTTCTCGAATACGGACCATTTCAGGAAAATTTGACATAAAATAAAATGTATAGATAATAATATTAGAAGTAACTTTTATTTGAACAATTTTCGTCTCCAAACATAAATAACAGATATATTCCATAAAATATAAAAACGGCCTCCCATAAAGTATCCCCCCAGATGTTCCGACTGTCCAAAAATCTAATCATTTCACGTCAGGCCGAAATAAAACTTAAGTTTAAAATCTAATGTTTTTTTCGTTATCCTTTTTTGAGTTTTCTTCTAAAATTTGAAATTTACACATTTTCTCAAATATCTCGAATACGGTCCATTTTAGAGAAATTATGTATAGAATAAAAATTGTAGAGAATTATATTACAAACAACTTTTATTTAATCAATTTTTATAAAAATAATTTTTTTACATTTTGTCAAATTTCTCGAATACGGACCATTTTAGGAAAATTTTGTAAAAAACAAAAAATATTGATAATAATATTGTAAGTAACTTTTATTTAAAGAATTTTCTTTTCCAAACGTAAATAACCGATATATTCCATAAAATATAAAAATGACCACCCATAAAGTACCCCCCCCCCCCCAGATGTTCCGATTCTGCCCAAAATCTAATCAGTTCATTGGACGCTGGAATAAATCTTAAGTTTAAAATTTGGTGTGGACACACAGTATAATGCTGTAGAGCTAATTAACATTATAACATCTATAGAACATTTCAGAGCTACTTTCGGGGTAAGTACCATAAAAGTGCTAGTGTGATGTTTTCCGAACTTCACTTTGTAATCTCTGTGAGATGTGCTATAAAAGTCGTGTCGTTGCGGACATTCGGCGGTTGCAGGGATATTAGGGTAACAATAAAAGTACATCACATGCGAGCTTAAAGAGCCTAAAATTGCAGCTTATTAACGTAGATGGGATGTTTCTGTGCTAGCTGGGTATTAGTTTGTTAAGTGACAATCAATCTGCAATTAGTCTCTCAGTTCTAACCAGATAGTAAACAAAAGAACCAAACATAACGATATTCGACATTATTTTGTTAGAGATATGGTAAAAAAAGGTCAGGTTAACCTACTCTACATTTCTACCCAGAGCATGTTAGCAGATATCTTTACAAAACCTCTTACCTAGGAAAAACATTTTTTTTGTTTGAATGAAATCGGTATTAAGGATCGTTTACGATTGATTTCGTGATATATGTACTGTTATATTGTACAAAAATATATATTTAACCTTCTATAGAAAAGCTGTGTTTTGCTCATCAATCTATCAGAAAGTAATAACAAAGCTTACAATGACATTCCTTTTTAATATCTCATTCAAATTAAAGTATGTATGTCTCTAGGTTGTGGAAAATACAAGTAGCTGAAGTCATTTTGATCCCCAAATCAGGAAAACCTCCAAAGTTTATTTCGTCATACAGGCCAATCTCTTTGTTGCCTATATATCGAAACTATTTAAAAAAATACTTATGAAAAGGCAAGACCATGAAGAGGCTGCAAATAAACTACAAACTTAAGATCAAGTAAATAACTGTACCAAAAGATAGCGTATTAAACTAAAAGAAACCAAATCTGTTACTAGCTTTGTTTTGGTTCACTTTCGTAACTGTTCTAGAACTCTTCCAGAACCCTTGGAGCATGTGCAGTAGATATTTGCTGTTTTGGTTTCGCTAGAACTGTTCCGAACCTGCAAGTTCTGTGTTTTGGTTTTTCTTGGGAATGGTTCCATAACCATTCTCGAACAGTAACGTCGGTTCTGGCCTAAAGCGAGAACTGTTTCAGAATCGATATGTGGGCAGACACGAATTGAGAACCAAAATGAAAATATTAAGAAGGGTTTATTTTTGTACCTGAAAATATGACACGAATTGAGGACCAGGCTTCTGAGAAATAATTATAGTAAGTGCACCGAATTGCGGATTAGGGATTAAGGTTGTAATGATGATTCATTGCGTTAACGAGCATTTTATTACTTTACTTTCGAAATTCTAATATATATTTGAAGTGAGTGTTTTGTGTTTAGTTTATTTTGAGCAGTCTTGTAAAAATGAGTGAAATTAAAATGATCTTAAGTGAAAAGGGAAAGTCGTTACTTGTGTGGGATGATTATAAGTTTCGTGAAAAAAAGGTTCTTAAAAGTGGTGAAAAGTTTTGGACTTGTACTGTAAGTAAATGTAACGCAAAAGTATTTACGCTAGGTTCAGATAATATAATTTCTCGAAAAGAAACAGTGCACAATCATGAAAATGACATAAAGAAATTAAATAGACAAATTTTGAGTGTAGCAAGCAAACGGAAAGCTGTAGAAGATATCACAGAACGGCCATCGAAAATCATACACTCTGTTTTAAGGGAAAACAGTGATACAATGGACGCTTTGACAAGAAAAGACATTACATACATAAGAAATAATATGTATTACAAAAGACGTCAAGTCCAAGCACGTTTACCAAGCAATGTATCAGATGTTTTCGATATTTTACCAACATTAAATTTGACAACAATTAAAAATGAACCATTTCTCTTGGCCACTGATAATATTAACAATATTGTAGTATTTTCGTGCTATACTAATTTAAAATTTTTGTGTAGTAGTGACAAAGTGTATCTTGATGGAACATTTCGATATTGTACGAAACATTTTTTACAGTTGTTCACACTTCATATCGTAGAAAACGGCCATTATATACCAGTAGCTTTTTGTTTATTACCGAATAAACTTCGTTTAACATACGAAAGACTTTTCGTTATTCTTAAAGAAAAGTGTTGTAATGCTAATTTAATATTTGTTCCAAAAATTATTGTAGCTGATTATGAACTAGCTATTCACAAAGCAATTTCTGCGCAATGGCCCACCACAAAGATCATTGGATGTAGGTTTCATCTTGGCCAAGCTTGGTACAGAAAAATACAGAGTTTGGGATTGGCTAAAGAATGCCAAGATGAAAAAAGTGCAACTGGAAAATGGATGAGGTATCTTTTTGGATTGTCTTTTTTAAAACCCGAAGAAGTTGGAGAATGTTTTGCTTTGGATTTGGCTGAATTTCAGCCCGATCATATGCATAAAGCTGTGGTAAATTTAGCTGACTATTTAGTAAAGAATTATATTGAAGAAAATTCTTTATTTCCACCAACAATTTGGGCTGAAGCTGTTGTAACTACAGAAAATTCTACCAATGCATGCGAGTCCTTTCATTCTAGATTTAATTCAAATTTCTATTCAATGCACCCTTCATTGTATTTATTTGTAAATGTTTTGAACAATTTTCAAACAGATACTTATATTCGTACTAACAGCCTTAAGGAGTCTGTTAAATGTAACAACAAAATTGTTAGACGAAGATTAAATATGTTAACTTCAAAAATGTTAGAATATAAAAATGGTTCTATAAAACGAATAGATTTTGTAAAATTCGCATCAAATTATCATAAAGTGTATTAAATGTAAATAATATGTATATGTTTAAAAAATTAATTATAAATTGTAAATTGTGCAATAAATATCTATTTTTATCTGAATTCGTACTTTTCTTCAAATTTTGCAAATCCATCAGAAGACAAATAATAATATTATAAATGGGTATAGTGATAAGATACTTCAATTATTGAGAAGTTTGTTCCTCAATTCGTGTCATATTTCCAGGTACAAAAATCTCTCTCAGTAATCTAGTTAACGCAATGAACCCTCATTACCACCTTAATCCCTAATCCTTAGTACGGTCCGCAATTCGGTGCACTTATTTGGTCTGTGCAGGTAGTGGTCCTCAATTCGAGAACACCGCGATATGTTTGCGCATGCGCTTTTTTTTCAAATAGATTTGTTTTTGAGATTCTGGCCATGTTTTGTGTTGGAATTTTTACAAGGAATTTTCAAATGACTAATGAGAATGGAGTAGTTGATGTTGGGTCATAAGATTGTTACGAATAAATTATTTAATTTACCTATGTTTTATAATATTATGTGGCCTCTTTCTTGCGTAGACACTGACCCTGTGTTATTTCTTCTTTCTTATTTATAATTTACGTCTTGACATTTAACTGTTCTGGCAGTGTTTTGGTTTCGAATACAATGGAATGGTTACAGAACTGTTCAGAATTAAGGACCATTGCGCAATAGTTCTGCGCATGGTTCTGGAACAATTCTAGAACGTGAACCAAAACAAACCTAATATTAATTTTACTAATAGTAGAAGAGAACGTGGGAGGTCGGCCTTCACCCATTTGATAACCAACTGAGGCATATTTTTTATTGATTTATTAACACGCCATTCGAAAAGTGTTCATGGCTATTTTAAATTAAATTTTATTCAATTTTTTTATAACCTTCACTTTTTTAATAACCGAACAGAATTAAATTTAGCAGACAGTTTTTAACACGAAAAATATGCCTCAATAGGCTTGTTTACTTATTTCTAGCAAGCAGGTATGAACAGGTAAGTCAATATAGGTAACTACACCGATATGTCAACCAATAAAAATTTTGAGAAAATAGAACTTTAAAGCATGGTACTTTAAGTTTTTTTTTTAGAAGCTTTACCAGAGGAGTTGGTGTAGAAATTATAAGCTGACGACTTTTTTTAGAAAAGTGGCAGAATTATAACGTGAGCACTAGACATGGGTAACGCAGCGCTGCGTTGCGTTATTGCGTTAACGCAGTTGTATGCGTTATGAGCGTTGATACACCAGCTGTTACTGTATCAGCGCAACGCAATTTTCGATACTGTACTGAGTCAAAAGGATCGCGAGTTGTTGGTGCGCCATGCGCCTGGCACTGATTCCGTTTTCCGTGACGAGTTGAGAATTTTAATTTATGTAATTGATGCAACTCGTAATGCAGATTACCCAAAATCTATCAAGTAATTATGTTCTTTGCAACATGTCACATCATTTTTTGTAGGATTGTAGGTCGAATTTTATGGATTTTAACCTTGTACACTGTCAGTTTTTAGTTCTTCCCATTTTGATTGGCTACTAGTATACAAAAATTATATCCTTTTTATATAAATTGAAATTTTTGTATTTCTTTGTAAAATCAGAACACAATGAAATAAAAAATGGGTGCATTACACTGTTATATTTTCGTTTATTTTTAAACATATAATTTAGTTAAATTCCCAATTGCGTTATTGCCTTGAACACGGTTTGACCCTTATAAAAGGACAGCCCGCGCTGAATAATACCGGTATCATGCGATACACCGAGGTGCATCGACTTCATTCGGCGCAGGCAGTGGTGTGACGCAATAACGCAATGAGTTGGCGCAATAGAGTGCGCCGGAGTTAGTGTATCAACGCAAAGAATTTTAGTGCGTTACCCATGTCTAGTGAGCACCTTGAAAAGTGGCAGAATTATAACGGTTTTTCAAACTGGCCCTTTGAAAATCTGAGTTGTGCAGGCCTGCCCTAAGGTATACTAGCGAGTAAAACTTTAGTTTTTAATATTGTAACTTTCGTTAAGTAAGGTTAGAACAAAATAACTCATTGATCAACTTTTGATCAGGATTGTAACTTATGAACTGTCATAAATTGTCGCTTGTAGTTGAGTCGTCAAAACTTATAGTCTTGAGAAGAAAGGAGGAGTGCAGTAATTTAATTTGCAAAACGTAGTACAGTTTAAAGAGGTAGAAATTTTATTTATACCTCATCCTTCATTGCTTATTTGTAGTTAAAATGACAGATACGTTAGGCTTTATTTATTCATAGCCGTATCGTATGTATTTTAATTGATTTTATTGATATATATTTTAATTTTACAGTTATATAAGAATTGCGAGTGCATTAAAAAATATTGCAAACACAAATACGCATAAACGACCTAGTGGACTCAAAGCATTATCTTTAGAAGAAAAAAATATCGTACTTAATGTACTTTAATATTCTTCGAAAGACTTTGTTTCACTTTCTGTGGATGAAATAGCTACTAAATGTGAGACCTATATTAAAGTATCTAAGCGGACAGTTTATAACATTGGGTGGTGTGAATAAAACCAAGTATTTGGTAAAACTAGACTATTTATAAGCAAATACTAGATTTGGAGTGAATAAACTTAGCATGTGCTAGGGCTAGATAGTTCTAGATTTTTCCTCATGTCTAGTTTTTGCTTAAATATTGAGGTGACTAAATACTTCAGCTGGTTTTTATCTATAGCTTTTGCTAAGAGATCTGTAAGTGTGGCCGGGGACACACTTAAATTAGTGGTTTGTTTTCAAAAATGGCGGAATATTTACCCATCCGTAAACGTAAAATTTACGGTGTTCGTAGGGAAATCGGACTGCGCAACTACAAAGAACTCTTCAGATTTGAAAGTCGGAGTACAGACTTTTTAACGGATGAATTCCTTCTCGAAATCGATACACGTGGTAAAGGTATTTCTTGAAAGCAACAAATGGAAATATTTTTGAGGTTTGAGAGCGACCCTGGTTTTCAATCGGGTATAGGAGAAGATCTAGGCGTCCACCGTACGACCATCAACAAGACTATAAAGCCGGAGATACACATGCAAGCAAATTGTGCTAGTAGCTTGCATGCCAGTAGCTTGCATGTGCCAGTAGCTTGCAGACCGAGGATACGTTTGCAAGTAAAATTGCATGTCAGTAGCTCGTATGTGCCAGTAGCTTGCTACAGTATTTATAGTCGTGCAAACCATTTTCGACCAGTCGGGGCCTGCTATAATCCCTTAAGTATATGCCTAATTAGGGCCACTTACGGACTCCACTTTTCCGATTACATAAAATATTCAATGGAGTGAGCAAGCCTATGACCACTGCTAGTCGAAGTTATAGATTGTTCTGGAATTATAGCGAAACTACTAGAGACATCGATTTTGATGGATACACTAGTCTATAAAATGATAGATCCGTTGATGTATATTCCAAGCAGTGCCACCAATTCTTTCAAAATAGAATTCAAATAAACTCAAAACCATGCGTCAAAATGATGCACGACGCATGGTCACATTTGAGTTTGGAATTATTTCCTTTCTTAAATCTACACTTGTCTAAAGTTGACATATGTCGATGTTAAAACACGAAACATCTTATAATCTCCGTCTATCTGTTTAATGGTCTAAAGATCCGCATAAACTTGTGATCTCTAGCGGATTTTTAGAACTATGTACATGTTAAGAATATATTTTCTTTTATTTATATACAGTGAACACCATAAGTCTTACCCCCCCCCTATCTAACTCGTTACTGGAGTCTTGTTGGGAAAATCGCCGAGACAGGTCGATTTTTGATTTCTACAATGTACATTTTTGTATGATTAGTTTACCCTTAATTTCATCCCTTACTAGAGGGTAGCAACCCTTTAGAAAAATTTAAATAGCATGGGGTGGTGAGTGATAGCTCATTTGAAAGGGGGTTTTATTCTCTATTCAACCGTGTAAAAAAAATTGAAATTTGCTTCATTAATTCTCGACTAATTGTTGTTTCAGAATAACGGAAATTAACGTAGCGCACTCATCCTTGGAATTAAAATTCGCCCCTGCATGATTTCGGTTTTGGTCCAGACGTGAAGTAAGACTTTTTGCCATTAGAAAGTCACTGTTAGTCTAGTTGCTTTCCTATTTTGTGAGGTTTTGTTATTTTTAAACATTAATAAATCAACACGTAATGAAGCAAATTTTAAAATTTTTGCACGGTTGAATAAAGAATAAAACCCCCTTTCAAATGAGCTATCACTCACCACCCCATGCCATTTAAAGTTTTCGAAAGGGTTGCTACCCTCTAGTAAGGGATGAAATTAAGGGTAAACTAATCATACAAAAATGTACATTGTAGAAATCAAAAATCGACCTGTCTCGGCGATTTTCCTAACAAGACCCCAGTAACGAGTTAGTTAGGGGGAGTAAGACTTATGATGCTCACTGTATAGAATTTGGTCAAAAATTAAAATTCTATAATAACTGCCACTTTCATTCACCGTGTCCTAAGTTTAATCAAACTTAGATAAGCCCAAACTAAGCATTTTATTGCTCATTTTCATTTAATGTACAAAATCATACCAAAATAAAAACGTTCCGGTCCTGCGATGTCGATTTATGACGTCAGCAAGATCGGAGGGTGGCTGTGGTTACAGGTTACATTACAGGTAAAAGCAGGAGCGATAGTGACGTGTTGCTCGGCCCATTAATGAAGCGATTAGCACGGGTTTCCATGATTCCATAATTGACATGACGAGTGACGCGCCGTGCACGGACTTTAACATTTCCTTGTGGTATCGCAGGGCGCTCGGCTCGAAGGGCTTCCATTGTACAAATGTTTTGCCAGTAATTATGAGGTGTTGTTGTTGTACAGGGCTGTTTTAATTAGTGCAGTATTAAAAAATAGAGTATAACCGCTGTTTGTACAGAAATTCACTATTTTAGGATGGAGTTATTCAAAAAATATCAGGCAAACGGAATTTTTAATTATGTTTGACGTTAGAAAATTATAATCGCCAAACTAACGTTTTTTTTTTTACTTGAATATAATTAAAAATGTAGCTCAAGGGTATGAAGACTACAGATACAGATAAGCAGAACAATATCTGAATTTCAAATTTCCTTCTTCGTTTTTGTAAGGTTCGCCGAATAGACTGTAGCTGGCAGGTCATTCGTAAGTGACTAATTTTCTGTGTGTCAATATAAATTAAAGTGTTTTTCTATATAAAGTGGTGAAAAATTACAAAAAATTGTGAAAAGAAGTACCTAATAACATGAGGGGTAAAAAAAAACATTGCAGGAGGATGTTTTCTTTTTTGCCTTTTATGGAGATAAATCATACGAAGATGTATTCTAACATTTTGACGAGTTTGGCCATGAGGACGACTTCTATGAATGAGGATGAGTGTGGCGAAACTACACCCAAACTTGAAAATACAGCAAACATAGTGTAAAGCACCCTTTTCTTAAAAATACCAATTATTTACAAAACTTATATTTTATGCTTTAGGAGTACCACAGGAAACCCCATATATTTACTTAAAAAATGTAAAAAGAGCTTATGGGGATCATTTATGTAAGCCTAATAAAAATGTGCGGTATTGCCAAATGTCCAATTAATTATCACCTAACCATAACATTTTTTTTTATATAATAAGGCATTATGAGGATCATTTATATAAACTTATTCATTAGAATTGTATCTGTCATGTTCTGTCATTGCAAATGCGCGGTGTTGAAAAATATCCAATTAAAATCAATGGAAAAAAAATATAAAAAAGAATCTTATTTCTGACATAAAATCACTACTTCTATTAATTTATTTCCAGTCACATCCGACGACTGAATTGCTGTGGTACATAATAATTAAATATATCTATATCATCTATAAAGTAATAAACAATTTACGTTTTAAAAACTTTTAATTACTTTGTGTTATCTATCTTTGAAACAGAGGAATTTATTTGTTTGACAAATGAAGCCAACCAGCCAAATGCTACTATCGACAAAAGAGAATAGCTGAATTAGTTCGATTTCTGCTGGGTTAGCCATGACATCACGGTGGATACTTTCACCTGCATCCAATTTAAAACGTACATCGATGCAACTTTTTTTTTAAATTACGACTTTTAATATTTTTAAAATAAAAATTATTTCAGATATTCTGTAACATTTTAAAAGTCCAATTAAAAATGTTATTTTAAATATGTACCATTCTGTATAAATTGTTCTCGATTAATTTAAATTCAATTATCGCCGCACGCAATATTCCAAAGAAAGGGAAATTTCTTGAAGTGGGAGTACAGTTAACCAAACGATTTCGCATTAGATTATTAAATTTCATTTTACGATTGCTCTCTCTTCATATCTGGTGGTGTTTGGCTGCAAAAGTGAAAACGAATAAGTGCATCTGTAAAACTAAACGCTGAAAATTAAAAGCTGGAAAATCAATTGATGAAAACTAACTGGTAAAAGCCGACAGTTAAAACTCACAAAAAGTTACAAGGAAGAACGAGAACAAAGAACGAGGTATGCTGATCATGTTCGAGTAACCGAAATATGGAAATGCGAGACTTGGCGTAGGGTCCCGATTTGTAGAAATGTCAACTACATCCGAAGGAAGTTGCCAGCAAAAAAGCAAAAATGGTAACTACTAGTGGCTAATTTTATGTAAGACGAGATAAAAATTAATACCTGATAAACTTTAAATGACTTGTTCCTGAACAGTTTCTTTTTTATATAAATAAAATAGTTCATTTTTATAAGTATATATGTTGAATCTTATTTTTTAAAGGTTACAACAATTCTCTTTTTCTCAAATTAAATTTTGTATAAGTTTTTATTAACTTCTTTTTTGATAAAGCTAGAGTTTATAATAATTCTCACTAGCTTTTAAAAATAAAAAAAAGAGAATTATTGGTGCCCAAGATTTCCTAGAAAATTATTACTCCAAAGTCTATTAGAAAAGCCGAATTCACGACTAAGAAAAATATGGTCAATGTGCTCATTTATTTCTTTTAATTTTTAAAGGTAAGTAATGTTTGATATTAAGTTTCACTGAGCTGGTAAAAATCTCTTATAAGTGTTTTGAAATTAACATTTTATCACAAGGCAAGGCAAATTGGCACTGAAACGGGTCAATGCAATATTGCAATTCAAAAGATCATTTTGGCCCAGATATAGAAAATAAACACACCATAAGAGCATGATTCGCTCGTCTCACTTACCTCCTAACCATTACAGAAACCAGCGAGCGAAGCGAGCGCGCCCGGCCGACGTTTCGAAATTAAGAGATGGGTGGAACGAGCATAGCGTGTTCTTATGAGCAAAGTGTGCTCTAATGGTGTGTTTAATTATCCCTCTCTGGGTCAAAATGTTATTTTGAATATCTGAACTTTTTATTTAAGAAATAAAAAATGTTAAACGTTGTTTTAAGTGGGATGCAGCTAGAAGTATCCATCGAGTATCGCCAAAGCTAACTCGGTAGAAATTGAATTAACTCAAAATAAAAATGTTAATTTATGTGGTTTCCGTTGGTATATTTGAAAAGCACCTACTCTTTTTCCTAAAACCAGTTTTGTAAAAATTGTATTTTTAGGAAAAGGGATTTTTCGCTTGATTTCTTACTCATTTATCGAATTTTTTACTGAAGGGTATTTTTCACCTTGCTAATGGGATAACCAATTTTTACCGAGCCAATCTAAAAAAACTACTGTTTTGCTGATTTTACAATTTGGGGGTAGTTTCAATCTCTCTTCCTTCACTCATTTGTTGTTCGTAGGTCCAAAATGTTTAGGGTACAACCTAGTATTATTTCCTTCGCAAAAAGACAAAAAGAAACCACCCTGCAATGTTCAGGCATCGTTTATCCCGAAAACGTACCTGTTTCAAATTCGTCACTCTTCCTATATTTTGACAGGACCACATAATAGGTCTTCTTGTTTGCATCTAAAATGTAGTACTGAGCTAAGCCACTTCTGAAAATATCGGTCCATCCATACTATTTGTATAAGTGGTGTAGCTCAGTGCTAGATCTACTAATTAATCATATAGTGAAAACGGCTTGCGTGGACATATAGGCAACAAGTAACCTTTCCTATTAAAATTGCCCATTATTTCACCACAGATTCATACAGATCCACTTGTATTTTTTTGTATGTTATTTATTACAAATTATCACACATTTGACAGGTACACTGCCGTTGAAAGTCAGTGTAGGGGTGTAGATTCAATGTACGTTTGTTTGCAAATGAAACAGTTACACTTCATCTACACTCAAATATTTGAAGCTACACTAAACATATCAAACATATCAAATCGCCAGCGAATCGCTGGCGATACGCCGGAATGAATCTCTGGCGAATCGCTGGCGATCGACTATGCATACGGGTGTTACACTTTGTGCAACAAATAAAATCCACAAGTTTTGCCGATCTTTTTAAAAAAAATACTGTCAAATTGAAATTCATGGATGATAAAGTTGAATTCATATGTAGATACATGTTTCTAAGACATGCACTGGCACAGTTATTTCAAAAGTTATCCAAAATGTAGTCACGTTCAATTCAACTAACACAGCAGAATTATGGCTTCCAATAATAATTTTCAACAATTACTAATCAGTTTAAATTTTACAAAAACCCATTCAAACTGAAATTGGGATGTTGTGTCAACAGATGTTGAAAATAATTCGGTATAATATATTTGAGCTTCGAACCATTTAACATTAAAAAAAAATATTTACTCCAAAAATAATTATATTAGTACAAATTAGTTTTGCATATCCGCTACAATACCAAACATCGATGTAAACCATACGAGTATAAAAACAACGCTTAAAACAGAATTATTGTTAATATATCATGTTTTTGTATTTTGAACTGTAATTATTTCACGGCAACAAATAACGCATTTTTGTGAATTTTGTAGATAGGTGTTTTTGGAATATAATAACAGCCAAAGTCAATGAGTTCGAATGTGTTCGGTAAATACAAAAATGAAACATAAATAAATACTTAGAGCGGAAATAGACCGACTATGCAGTCGCATTTTTGCAATCCACAGTTTCGTCAACGTGCAACAAGCTGCTATTGTTGACTGCACGTTGACGAGTGTCTATTTTATTCTATAAAAAACTGTGGTTTGCAAAATACGACTATGTGGTAGTAATTCCTTCTGTGTCCGATGAAACAGGACAGGAAATATTCTATCCACACCGGAGATTTAAATTCTTCAAAACTGTTCACTGCCCATTTTAACCGATTGCTACTACTGCTTATGTGTTTGGCCACTACTGCAGCCTCTCTGGAAGGCCTACATACTTTACTTGTGTACCTTATTTGAAAAGTGCGTTTCGAATAAAAGGCGAGCTCTTTCCTCCTCACTTTCAGTGAAGCTTTAATTTGGTTTCTTTAGTGCTATAGCTGTATCAACCCTTCCTTTTGACATCGCCTTGTGCAGTCACGCTGCCGCAGGTGTAGAGTTAATCTATTTGTCGAATTTCCTGAAGCTATTACGTCTAGCTTTCTTGATTTATGTGTTGTAGGTGTGGTAAGTGCCTCGGTGTAGCTCTGCCAATCTCCGCTTTACTTGGCCCTGTTATAGAGTTTAACAGATGACAGTTCCACCAAGAAGCATCCCTACTAGTTCTAGTTGTTTTAATGGAACAGCTTGATTCAAGTGTGGCCGTATTTAGTTATTCAAAATCACTTTCCAGAGCTAGTGAGTGCCTTGGCCCCTTTTTAATCTGGATGCGCGCTAAATTTTGTTTTAGTGTCCCAATCTACTTTTCTAAGATTTCTTCTGAGGATCGTCTTAGGCGTGCTGCTCTCTAACAGATAGAGACGGTTCACTCGATACTCTCCAGTTTGTAACTAGATCTTTAATGCTCGGTGTACTTAATGTAATATCTAATACCTGACTTCTTTCTCTTGTTGTTCCTACAAAATTAGCTAGATTAGAATTTAATTTAATACATTTTTTAATAATTAGTAGGCTGTAGAAAAAAATATTGTAAATCTCGATATGATTTTCTGGGTACGCTACTGGCTGAATCGCTTCTCCTTTCGATAGTTGTTTAACAAAACTGCGTACATTATTTTCCACCTAACGTGGGTAAAGGGTGAAACCTTTTCCAATATCGGCAATATTCTCACCTTAAATCCTTAATAATTCAGGCACTTTTCAATAATGGACCCATTAACCTTATCCTTGTCCTAAAATGTTCAACAGACCACCGCGTGTCGTTTATATCTATTCAAACTTCAAATCGTACCGATATCGGCCAGCTGTTCGGGGTTCTTCGATAAGGACCGACTTCGGAAAACTTTCGCGGATCGGTCTTTTTATATTTTATTCCTCGTTCCCCAACCGCAAGTTCCATTCAATAAAGCCCTAATTTGAAAAAGGGTGACTTTATTATAATGCGCAATGGCTTTGAGAAGAAAGAAACTGGCAGAATATTTGGTTAAGGATAAAGCGGATTTTTTGGGATTATGTTAACAATAATTTTAACGATTTGGGTTCTGTGTTGCGCTTTGTTTTAAAATTCCACATTTTTTCATTGTTTCACAAGATTATACAGCATCATATTACTGATATGGATCACATTTATCATTTCAGTATTAAATTGGTTATAAATATTAATTTTACGACATAATACTTGTATTTACAAGTTTTTTTAAATCTAGTATCATTTACATTAATAACAAAGTATAACTCGTATTGGTAATATTGACATTGTTACAGATGCAATTTCGAAAATGTGAAGTAATAATCCCCTATTCCCCCTAATAAATAAGGAATCTATCTCAACATCCTCAAGGTTAAAACAAACTAAAGAAAAATTAAAGAGATGAGAAATAAAGGAAAAGGAAATGATTGCACCGGCCAGGATTTAAATCTGGATCTTCCAAGTATAGCTCTCTGTCCCTTTACCAATTAGACCACCTGCACGCAAATTTGTGAATTTGAAGTCATCAGATTCCGACACTCGTTGGCATAAACATTATTCTCTTTCCCCTGTTCTCTTAGTTCTTCTTAAAGCAACATGGTTGAATCGTTGCCGGGCACCAAGCTTAGCTTGTACTAGAATACATTCTAAGGACCTTATTCTTTCGTTTCCCACTGTTAAATTTTCATGTACACTAGCAATCTGCTTCCCGCATAAACTCATTTCTATTTTGATCTATTTGATTGTAAAAGCTGATGGTAAATGGAATCGATTTCAAAGAGAATCGATTGTAAATAGTATTGTAACCGCCCATTTCCAGGTCGCTTCTTAATTATTAAAAGCCCGTATTTTTTAACTACCTCCCTATCCTTTTGTGAAATTCGAAGTAATTCATACAAAATAGCGATACCATTACTTAAATAGGGGAATGAGAAATTATATTTCTAACCGAGACCTTACATGTGTCACGCCCATATAAACAGGCCACAGGCCACTTGCCATTAAATATATACTGTTAGAGAATTCTTGAGGATATACAGCAGACGTCCTCAGAATTGCACTATCTTTAATAATTCTTTGTTTGGTCGTTTCTTTTTTATATAAGTGAGCTTTCTGAGATACCTTTTTAATTATTAAAAGCCCGTATTTTATAACTACCTCCCTTTCCTTTTGTGAAATTGGAAGTAATTCATACAAAATAGCGATACCATTACTTAAATTGGGGAATGAGAACTTATATTTCTAACCGAGACCTCACACGTGTAACGCCCAAATAAACAGGCCACAGGTCACTTGCCATTAACTATATACTGTTGAAGAATTCTTGAGGATTACAGCAGACGTCCTCAGAAATGCACTATCTTTAATAATTCTTTGTTTGGTCGTTTCTTTTTTATATAGGTGCGCTTTCTGAGATACAGTCGTTTCAATAACAGACGGATATCCCTTATGTTTGAGCCTTACCAAGGAGGGGTTATGTAGTGTAGTCCTACTAGAACAGAGCCGGACCAATACCAGCGTACTAATCCTTATATTTAGATCTACATACGGTGCGAAGATTGAGAGATAATTATTTAAGATAGTCCAACCCTGCAGTGACATCAAGCATATTTGTGTAATATGTATAACGTCGCGACGTAGGAGTGTTGATAGGAGGTAGTGTAGGAACTGCGTCGATTTAGGAAAGGTACTGAATCCCGAACATGAATTATACTAGATTTGAAGTAATGAATGACTATGGTTTGAAATCAACTGAACTAAGTTTGATTTCTTAATGCATTTTCTTAATAAATCTCGAGTCCCTCGGGATCGGGTCTTTATACCCGATTTATTGCTTTTTGTGACGTCAGTTTGTCGTAACTCTGGTGAGAACGAATTTGGGTGAATAGAAAAGGGGTGGTCGATTTATTACTTGCCTTGAAAAATTTGTGTATCGAAAACAATGTTTCTATTCAAAACTGACTTAAGATAAGTGCGTTAAGTGTTTCAATGATTATTACTTCGTGACATAATTTATGTGGTATGTTGGTTTCGGGTTGGGTTCTCAGACACTTGCAAGAAAATTGAATCTCTTACGGGCAGAATCTGAACAGAACATGTACTGAGTCAATGTCAACGTGCTTTATGTTTTTTTTTTATTTATTAAAAGATGAAATTAATATATTTAAAATAAAACAGGATTTTATTTAAATGATCTGACATCAATCTTTAGGTTAGTAATAAATGAGATTACTAGTTTGACATATAGCCTTTATCTTTACATGACATTATAGAACAGAACGTAAATGTATTCGGCCTAGCCAGGGGGCGGTTTCTCCATTGGTTCATTTGTGCAGTGAACACCCAGTTAAATTTCATAAAAACACATTATTTTAATATTACATAAATAACATAAAAATATAAATTTAATTTTAATATTTTTATTTTCATACGTGTTAATCTATATTTTTTTGTACATCATTGTCCTCTGGCTGATCGCGTCTCTGTGTCACAGTATATCTAAGTATACTGTGTCTGTGGCGCATTATGATGAGTGAGCCTAACACGAGTGAGACGATATGTCGAATGTATATAACTAGAAAGAGAAGACAACACGCCAACAGATCCTTCAAACTGTCAAAGAACACACTAATTGGCGCGCCGTTCACAAACAAGGTTGCCAAACCAGTGTTGCCAGTCTAGTACAATTCACAATTGTACTAGATGTAGTACTTTCTGCCTGCATCAGTGTTCACATGTAAACTATATATATACTATGCTCCTTGTTTGGGTTCGTTATCAATAAAGACCCCTTTTTCCTCTTCAATGAATTTATATGTCACTGCAAATAGAATTCGAAAAATCTGGCACATTTAAGGAATCTGGTACATTTTTTAGACAAATCTGGTACATAACAAGAACATATTCTGGCAACACTGTACCAAATCAAGCAAACTGTCACTGTCATTAGTGTCATTCCATTACTTTGCTGTTAAATACTTTAAATAAAAACATAAGATTATTTTAATTGTGCTTAGTTAAAAAAAATGTGTTTAATTAAGAACTGTATCTTCAATAAATTGAAAGTATTATTACGAAAAACTTCTATAAGGCAAGGTAAATTAAAATTTTTAAGGTTATGTTGATTTTTTTTACCTATGTTACAACTGTACTTTGTTTTATATTTTGTTTCAGTGTGCTACAGTGTTGCCAGATATACCATATTTATGGTATTTATACCATTTTTTCTACTCCGATACCTGCAAATTTTTAAAGATACCATTTTCCATTTTTTACCATTTTTTGGCTACTGATACCATTTTACTACCATATTTTTAACTTTTAGATTTTTATATCATTCATTATAATAATACGAGTAAAACATAGCACTCTGCAAATCTCTACTCTACTAACAAGTAACAAGAATGGTCTCACATCTCTACTAAAACACGCCCAATAATAGACGATTCCAAAAATGTATTTAGGTATAATCGGAGAATTCAAAAATGAAAATAAAAATATATGGTCTATTTAAAAAAAAATCGATGACGTAGCGAAATACGTCTAGTTGAAAATAAAAATTGACCAGTGAAAGCATTTTGTTAAAATACTGTTAGACAGAAAAATATCGAATTTATTCCAACATATACGTCCTCATTGTATATGTTACTATAGGTTATAGTTATAAATTACTAAGTGCCAATTTCACCGTTGTGTTAAACGAAGATTAAAATGACATAGTTAATGTAAAAATGTCATTTTAAACTTCGTTTAACACAACGGTGGAATCGGTCCTACAAGATTTATAAATACAATTTTATTAATACAAAGGGTACTGAGTAAATGGCCAATTTGCTGAGTTCAGCAAGATCATAATGATCCTACCGTCTGTTCTCTGTTCTTCCGCTCTTAATACTACTTTGTTAATTAAATCATAGTTTAAAATAAAAATTTTATACTTATTTTCATTTTTATTTGTTCATAATTTGTGTAAAACTTCATTATTTGGTGTTATCAAGATTATTCTGGATACCATTTTTTGTCAGTAAAATACCATATTTTTAAGTGTCGGATACCATATATTTTTTTTTTTCATCTGGCAACACTGGTGTGCTACGTTGCCCCAAGGTTTGGGGTTGTAATGCAGCTCTTCTCACTTGAGATAAGAGTGACTAGCTCAATTAATTTTATTTACAATAATCGGAGAGATAGGGTCGTGGAAAGATAAACAAAAGTATGCTTTAACCTTTTAATACTCAAGAAACTGGTCAGTCGTCTAATTAGCAAAGTGGAACAAATCCAGCAAATGTATTATAATATTAAAATGACTTCGGTGCCCGTTTCGTACCAATCGATCACAAGGTAAGTACGAATAAGTGTATAAGAGCATAAATTTAATAATACTGAAAATATACCTAAATCTATATACAATAACCTTACGTTATTTATCTAATATATATTTTATTTTAGGCTCTATGAGAAACTAAATAAGCTATGCCAAAACAGCCAACAAAAGTAAGGGTAAATAAAATGCAATACCCATTTAGATTTTCTAAACTAAAACTATTCGATAGTTAGAATGCGAAACAGCTTTTAATGTAATTGTAATAAGGTAATAATACTAAAGGCTATGATTTATATACAAGATAATACTATGACAATGATGTTATTAAATATATGTACAGAAAGGTGATGCACGGTAATGTTTTTAGCAATAATATATATACAAGGAAGCTAAGCGTGGCTAAAATAAAGCTCAGGCAATGAAGTAGGCAATGGAACGTTCTTACTTGTTCTGTGGTTTCCTGATGATTTACCATCCAAGGGTTATTCTCGTCAGAGTTATCAATCGGTTACTAAGGGATGGGCCAACAAGCTAAGCAGGAAGCCGTGAACTATAGTAAGGGTTACTTCCTTTACTGGAACCGCTAAGTCAAGCACTGACGATAGTGTGTCCGAATTAAATAATAGCTACTAAATACTACAGGAGTGGCACAAGAAGCTCTACAGAATGGATACAAACAAATAAGTAATATTTCCACAACAAGGTGCTGTCTATAATGACAAATATGCTTTAAAGGTAAACTTTCTCTTTATAATTTTAGCCAAATAATCCGAATAAAATTCGTGAATTTTCAGGTACCACATGGACCAAAGAAAGCTAATTGAAAAAGAACAGAAGAGGAAGGAAGGTCTTCAGCTAGAAAGACAATCTAGGGTTGCCAACAAATTACCATATTTTAGGACTAAATGACCTTGGCCTTGAACTTAAATTTGAATAAATGAAAGTGAATGTAGATTTTAGCAAAGAAGAAGTAATTTGGAATTTGAACAATTGCAATTAGATTCATAAAAGAGAAGAAGGAAGGTTAAGGTCGACAACTGATGTCAAACTGATTGTTTACATTCAGGTACAGGTTATAGAAAATTAATATACATAATTTGAACAATCTTGTGTTTTCTTTTATCGAAAGGTAAGCTTATTATTAAATTATTTAAATTTTATATAAATATTGCAACGATAAAATGCGAACCGTAACAAGTGTCTAAGACCATCCAAAGACTACTTCAAAATGGCACTTAACAAGTCATGTCCCACATATCTACATGATCTGGCTAATGAATCATATAAGTACATATCAAAATATTAAAATACTATCTAAAATTAAACAATAATTTGAAAATACCTATCAATATGAACTTTTTAGTAAAAATGAAGCTTTATAAGAAGATAAAGCCTATTGATACTGAAGAAAATATGAATATATTGGGGAGTTAAAGGGGGTTAAAATATAAAAAAAAACTGAAAAACTTGAAATTTTTAGCAAACATCAATCTTAAACGAGAAGCCCTTTCATTATAAAAAAAATCTGGTTAAATATGGGGGATTTAAGGGGGGTTGAAATTTAAAAAAAAAATCAAAAATGAAAAGCGATATAAACATGAAATTTTTAGTAAAAATCAAGGTCTATAAGGAGATGGGGCAGATTGATTGTGAAAACAATCTGCTTAAAAATGGGGGTTAAACTGCGAAGAGTATCATTTAAAATGCCAGGCATTATATATCTTTATTCTAGTTTGTGTCTGTGTAATATTATGTTCTGTGATGGGACTGATCTTATAAAATAAACATTTAAAACATTTTAGTTCTTATTTTATTTGCCAATAAAAGGTATTTAAAAAATATATTTTTTATTTGACGTCTGTGACAAATTGTGAAAATGATTAAACTTACAATAAAAACTAAAAAATGGTAGGTAAAGTTTCATATAAAATTTTTTACACAAAAATCAATGTCAAGCTTTCTACATAACCTGA
The DNA here is from genome assembly GCA_927349885.1 of Psylliodes chrysocephalus. Taxonomy (NCBI): domain Eukaryota; kingdom Metazoa; phylum Arthropoda; class Insecta; order Coleoptera; family Chrysomelidae; genus Psylliodes; species Psylliodes chrysocephalus. The sequence goes on from OV651817.1 coordinate 71,399,839, forward strand.
TATATATTTAAAAATAATCTTAAATTATGAAGAAAAATCAGTTTACAAACTAATAATGTTTATAGATGGTTTTCAACGTATTAAAAACAAAAAAAATATCAGACTAACTAAAATATTCATTTATTAATAGTTGTAGTGTTTGAAGACAGTGCGATGTTGATAATAATAACTACACAAACTCAAATAATAAAAAAAAACAGCGATATTGACTCTTGTACAAAGTTTTGATCCGAACTTACATATAATAAAATTATTGGAAAAAGTGAACACCCATTTTCAATTACCACAAGCCGCCACTGGCCTAGACCATAAACGTCTTTGAACTATGAATATTGAATGTATTCCTTTAATTTGCACCATACTGTATATTTAATTGCTATATTATTCAGATAGTCTACAGATGGGAGATAGGAGTACTAAAAGAAACTTGACAGCATCAGTTCACTGCAGATCTGAAAAATATTATAATAAATATATGCAAAGTAAAGAAAAATAATCTCTAAAATAAACCCGTTAACACATTTCCGTCTTGTAGAATTACTTTTCTTTGAATTTTGCATTGTTTTTCTAATACTCCCTCGAACAAAATATTTAGTCTCGATCGTATCTGTTAATTATTTTTCTCAAAAGTCTGTTTGAGTGAACGCTTATTAAAACTTCTAAAAACAAACTTCCGCTTTTAGTCAGCGAACTTAATTTATCTCGAATTATTTGTCAGCAGATACTCTAGGTCTGCGAAGCACGTACTTAGGTATATCTTTATCTAATATGAATGAAATATTTTAACAAAAACTTTATCTTCCGATTTGCATGCAACCGCCCAATTTGCATAAGCGTACCGAATTCTTCTCCGTTATCAAATATTTTATGTTCTAAACATCGTGTGTAATTAAACATTTCAACGACCTGCCAAAAAATAGCTGCCGGTGGGAATGGTTAGTATATCTAAGGGAATTGCGACATAGCCTTCCTTCTTTGACACTATTTTTATTCGAAATAGCAGTCGCCAAGACTGCCAATTTATGAAAATTGTTTAAGCTGTGTTAAAAAGGCGACGCTTCGTCCGCCGTCATGTAACATAACTGTTATATATTAACATGACTTGAGTAACAAATTTCCTAGAGAAATACTGTTAATAATGTAAAAAGTTTTTAATCTTAAGTGCACCGTATAGTTAAAAATAAAATCATTCCATTAGTATTTAAAATAAAGTGTTCAATCAGAAGGTGATCTTTTAATTCAAGTTTTACATCTCCCAGGCTCATGGATCGCACAGGTATTTTCAAACTTATTATTAATATAGTTCATGATTTTGCCAAGGGTTGAATGTCGGTCCTAGCTTGTTTAATGGATACCGATAGAAACCTGTATATCAGTCAAACGGCTAGAAAAGGTTCTTTTAAAAATTTATTTTTTTATTGTGTTCGACATAAAATATTTAAATTTAATCCGTATCAATGATTTCACGTGTTCTAGATAAAATGCACCGAATGACAAAAACCCTTCCCACCGACAGCCATTTTGTTTGGAATGCCTTATAAGTGCGCGTCACACAGTGTTGGCAGAATATATTATTGTAATGTACCAGATTTATCTAAAAAATTTACCAGTTTACATAAAAATGTTCTAGGTTCTATAAAATTACCAGATTTTTCTAATTATGAAGTGTGGTCATTAAAGAGCAAAAACAATGTTTATAGAGAATACGAACACAACAATTTTAAACAATATTTTATCTCTCGACAAATTTCTTCACTATTTTATCTCTCGAGTAATTTTTGAACAAGATTTTAATAACTTATGATACTATTTTATCTCTTGAGCAGTTTTTAAACCTTTTGTTCACAGGTAACTGATATTAAACAGGGCTGAATCGAAAACGTAATGTAGAGAATACAGTGTTTATTATTTGAAATTTGGCTTCATTCCTTTTTTATCGGATAAGCATTATCGCCTATGTGCCTTTTATGCAACAAAGTTTTATACAATGACGCTATGAAACCATTTAATCTGGACGATCCATTTGAGAAGATGTCACCCTCTGTATCTGTAACTAGGTACATTGTGCATCCTCCTAAGATGATAGGCACCTCCTAGCCTCGTGAGTCAGCCTACAGATTTAATGTAGTTGACAACGTCGCCAAGTGGTGCTTCTCTTATATCGGCCGGTCTTAACCGATACTCGCCGAATACAAATCTTCTAATAAATAAGAGCGTCTTGCAATCGTAGAGGATATGTTCGATGGTATCATCTTTACAGAGTGCGGATTCTCACAGCCCCCAAATTATGTCTAGTCATAGTCAAGTATTTCAAGTATTTGTTTGCAGTAGTGTTGTCAGGATAACTTAAAAGTTCCCTGGCAACTCTGCAGTTTCTTGTTTCATCCTAACTTTACTTGAATTCCACAAGGGAATGTTCTTTAATTAGGTCTGCCACTACCGATTTTGTCAGGCCAGGTCCAAAACGTATTTGGTTGGCTGCCTGCTTTGCCAGTAAATCAGCAAGACGGCTACCTTTCGATGTAGCGTGACCTTTGATTTATCTTAAGGTGACCACGTTGTTGATGGATACTTCGGCCAAAGCTTCATGACATTCTAGTACTAACCCTGAGTAAATTCGTGGTCTGTTAAGGGTGAATATTGCTTGTCTGCTATCTGTATAGATTAGCATGTTCCTTCCAGTGATATTGTTTCTGGTGATTTCTTTTGCTGTTATGAGAATCCCCGTGAGCTTTGTTTGAACTACACTGGCACTATTGCTCACAGCGCATGTTATGTTTAGGTTTAAAGATCTGGAGTATATTCCACATCCTGGGATTTGTTTTGTTTTAGAACCGTCGGTGTAGATAGGAATCGTACCTGTCACTGCCGGCTCTTCTATTTGTTCTGTTATAACTTTATATAGCTTATGGAAGATATATCTCGCTGGGATGGGGTCCATGTTCGCTTGAAGCAGTGGGAGCGTATCGAGCGACTCCTGCCAAAAGCGACATCCCACCTCACCGGATTCTTCATCTAGACCGGGATTTTTATGTGCGAACTCAATAGAGAGAGCCATTACATACGAATCGCATTTTGTGGAACGAAGATAGTCGTCTCAACACGTGCCGTATTAAAAGATGAGAATCTCAATACAGCTTCTATTCCAATCGTGCGGAGGCGTTTCATTGTCATCGAAGCAACCTCCTTGATGTAAATATCAAGGGAAGTGAGACTAAGAATGACTTCTATGGCTCCGGTCGGTGTGGTTTTCATCGCTCCTGTTATTTTGAGACATGCCGTTCTTTGAATTTGTCATCCTGATAAAATAGGTAAAGATTTCAAATACTTTCAAACACTCAAAGATAAAGTTCAGAAGAGGCCCATAGTGTACAATATGTTCGCTTTAAAGTCATAAGGAGATGATGATGATAACAAATGATATCAAAACCGACTATTTACTTTGAAAAGTCACTAAAAGATTGTAGATCCCGATTCTGCAAAATACGCCAATTCGGAATATAGATGGGAGTTGGTAATTTACTGACCATCTTGGAAAGATATTTCAACCAAATGAAAACACGTTTGCATGTGAAAACCTTAATCAAGAAAATTTGAAATCAGACTCAAAACTCCAAAAGCAGTAGCTATCGAAATAAAAGAAAATTATAATGCGAAAAAGGTACCAGAATTTGATCTAAATACCAGGAAGGTTCATTTTAGACTGCTCTTGTAATAAGATCATATTCAGGTGCTTTTCTGGATTTAAATTTGTCCTTATTTTTTCAGTAACTTCTCCGGGAGTAACCAATCTAATATCCTCTTCCTCAACTCAGCTGTTTCGCTTTCTTCTAAGACAGTTGTGTATGATTGGTTCATTAGGTTGAAAGAGTTCTTTTTAAAATATTGCTATTTGCTTATTATTTTTTCCCACACTCATCCTTCTTTTCTAATTGGTGGAGTTTGGATGATTGGTCAGTATTCTTTTCATCTGTCAGTTATCTTAGAAATGAGCTAATAGTTTGGTTTTTTATTTCTTTTAGTTTGGTAGTTGGACGAGACTATTATAAATGGTTTAACTATTTTTTTCTAGCTTATCTTTTTTTTCCAATAATTACCTCACACATTTCTCTTGAAGTGTTTTCAACCGTTTTTCTTTTGGTCTCTATTGTGTGATTTCAGGATGATTGCTGCATATCTACCAACATTTTTCTGCTTCATTTTCCATTACAGTCCATTCTATTATGTAGTACTTACTTCTTCAAAGTTTTTTCAATTTGTTGTTTCTTGTTATTAATATTGGGTTACATTCTTTTATTATTATATTTTCACTTAGCGTAATTTTAATACAATTAGCAGCTAGATTTTTAGTGATCTGGATCTGTAGGCAAGTAATTTGAATTTCCAGTGGAAAGATACTAGCCTAAATGCAGCTTTATATAGGTTTCTTTTTTGTTGGGTCAGTCTGGAGACGTAACTTGTAATTTTCTACTCATCAAGCAGCAAATCTACAATGTGTACAGCACACCACCTTCAGCATTACATATATTTTATATATTTGTAGACCTGTAAGGTTTCATTTTATTTTATTACCTCCTTTTTCTCGTTTTTTTTTTTTGTTCTGTTTCTATTCCACTCAGTATACCCACTATTTCAGTCTATTTGTTTTTAAATCGAACGTTTGTCTATCCATTGCTCTTTGCTCATGTAGAATTTCTGTAATGAACTTTTTAAGTTAATTGGAAATCGGACACTCCCATACAATTCAATATTCGATGAATCCTATTCCCCAAATACCAGATTCAGAGCTAAAAAAAGAACATACTATTGTTTCGTCCACCATTGTTTTAGGATAACACCCTCATAGGTACCTACTCATTTTGCTAAACAATTTCAATCAGATTAAAGTAACTTTGGATACGATACAAGTTTGCGGTGACATATCTACATTACCATTTAATTCTAAGAGTAGACCGCCGAGAACAATAGACGGGACTTTTATTTTATCTGTTAATATGCGAAGTATGGAACGAAAATGAAAATGGCGAACAGCTTTACGATTGCTTTGAGAATGCAGACGTATACGGGAACGGCTCCTGCTAGGGCGTTGATTGGATTACAAAAGGCGATATTGAACTGATGTTGCAACGATTCGATATTTATAAAATACTAGCGTGGAGACTCTACATTAATTAAATTTCATTTTTGCTTAGACCTGTTATATTTTCAGGTAATTAAAAATCCAATCTGAAATATCGAGAATTCTTTAGGTTGGTATCATCAGAATGACGTTTAAAGTTTTATTTTTTCGTTGTAAGCGAGGTTTAATACCTCGAAATGATACTACAACAAAAAAAGGAACTATTAATTCATTTAATATCAAAATTTACATTAAACTACAGAAAGTTTTGAAAATGTTGTTAATTTATGTTTAAGCACAAACTAAGTATTCTTCGCAATCCGTCAAAAAAGTTACGCAACATTTACAGTGAGTTGTTGATCTCTTCACACTTTTTTTGTAATGTTCTTCTAGATTATAAATGGGCGTTAAAAAAATCAAACTTTTCATGTGTGGATATACGAAAAGATGAAATGTAACTGAGAAGTTTTGAGAAAATTAAATTTTAAACTTTAAAACCCTAACTGGCATAGTATAATATAAATAATTTAATAACTTGTTTAAAAATGACAAGCATTTTTTCACAGATACTTAAGTTACTCTCTTTATAATCCATACCCCGTATAAATAATGTATAATAAACATAAAAACAATAATATATTGTATTATTCATTCAGTGTATTGTATTACTGAATTTAAAAATATTGGTGCAGGTGACAATACGGTACCTTTCTCTGCAAAAAGACTCAGGCAAAAACATCGTATGTTGTCCTCGAGAATATCCTCTCAGCCAATCACGACGAGACTCTCACACAATTTCTAGTCGTCCACAAACATTGAGACTTATTCTGTCCTCCGAGACTTTAACATCTTTGCGTATTATTCCGTCGCGTGCTCGACGCTATTCATTAAAAACACAAAACGAGAGATGTATTAAATCTAGTGAATTACAATCACAAATTTAAGTCATTTCACTATTTTTAAAGTCACAGTATTTAATTTTTCGTTACGTTTCATAGTTTTGTATGATTTCTTAATAAAACAATTTGCAATTTTTAGACCTAAATTTGGATACTACAAAAATCACTTCATGATTCCTAAACATAATGTAGGCCAAGGTTATGAAGATTTGAAAAATCACGTTAGGACTTTATTTGTCAAGTTTCAATATTAAAAAAATGTTCGATGAGGATGTAAAAAGTTTAGTTTATTAAACTCTGCCGACCACCGCTGAAGATATAAAAATGCGCATTCGTGATGCGTTTGTTATTTATTTATAGAATTTAAGTAATGTACCAAAAATACTGAAAACGAATCAGAATATGCATTGACAATAATGGACATAATTTTGCACGTTTATTGTATATTTTAAATTTATTGAAAATTTGGAATTTTAAAATGACATTATTACCTAGCAAATATTTGAAATTTATTGATGCATTAAAACTATTAATAAAGTCTAAAAATATATAGTGTATATGAGTATATAAATTTCCTTCATAATGATACCATAAAATACAAGGTGTTCCGTTTAAATTAACGCAATGAATAATTTAATAACTTTTGTATATTATTATTTTTTGTTTAAAATTGAAAATTAAACATATTTGTTTAATTTTTCTATAGTATGCAACGCAATTTTTTTAAAGATCTTATCTTATATTAAAGATCTTATTTTAACCAGTTTTTACAGGTGAAAACGTGTTTCCAACAAGAAAATTATAATCCGGAAGAGCATTATTAAAAGAAATAAATGGTACGTAATTTATTTTCAAAGTTTATTGATAAGAGCCTATGAACAAACCACATCCCACATCTTTATTTATTTTAAGTATTGTTCTAATTTCATCTATAGACTATACCAGTTATTATTTTCACAATACCGTATCGTCAGCAAAACTAATTATTTTGCAATTCATCTTTACCAGGAAAAGATTATTCCAATACATATTAAAAAGAATAGGTGCCCCACATGCAACAGTTTTTATTGACTTAAAATGTCTCCTATTTTTACTTTTTGCTTCCTTTTTTTAAGTAACTTTGAATTATTTTTTAATTTTGCAAGACTTACTATTCGCGATTCAAGCTAAGTGATACGCCCTCTGGAGGAAATTTGTAGAAGGTCCGTATAAGTAGGATATCGTTCAGTGTTGCCAGAAGTAGCAAAACTTCGCTACGTCGTCGGATTTTAGCTTTTGAAGAAGTGGATAAGACCTTTTATTTAAAAATCAAAATTTGTGTGTGGTAATATGTAATCATACTCTATATTTATTTAAGGATTTTTTTATAAAACCGATTTATTATATTGATTTTTTTTTAATTTCAGTTCATTTATTAATTTTGTTTTAAAATCAGTTGATCATTTGGCAACATTGGCGATCGTGTTCATTGTTTACATTTTAATTTGTATCAATTACAATTCGAGTTTTTTCTTACTTTTTAGCTTTAAATTTGTTTATTTCTTATAGTATGTGATAGTGTTTATATTACAAATGAAATCTGCGAAAACGTCCCCAGAAAATTGCAATCTATATGGTGTTAATGTCAAAATCAAAACTGAAGTATTCAATATTTTCCAAGTACAAGTTGTAAAATTTTGTTTTTTACGATAAATGAATATCTACAAATTCACAATATTGAAATTTTACAAAACTTTGTTTAGAATCAAACTGTAATCTGATTTGTGACGGTTTTATTACCATTTACATGTATACAAAGTACTACATGATTCACTTCATAATATAAGAATAAGTCTAGTAAGATTTTTAAATAAGTTCATCAATAATAAACGTGTGGTACCTGAAATGTCCTTTAAACCACATAATAAAACATGTCATGGGTTTAGTGAATGCATATTTCTAGATGTTCTTGTAGCAACCAATAGGTGAATATTTCCAACAAATAAGTCATACACATGATAAATATTATATTTATGACGAAGGCACGAGACTTAAACTTAAATTAACACTAAATGAAACTCAAAAACACTATTACAATGAGAATATTATCTAAAAACAGTTAAAACAATCACAAATACAAAACCCGCCCAAAACAAAAACATGTAAATAAACAAACATCCTACTTATAAGTGACAAATGACAGGCGCGCGAAAATTAATTTGAATCGCCAATAGGATGTACCTATATTTTTCGATGTACCAAACCGCGTAATATATGTCAATATTTATAGCGTTATATGAAGATATTATAGTGGGATAATGCTACAGTAAAAAGTGTTGGATGCAATCTCGGGCGGCTATGCTATGCAGATACACTACGTCTTCTTTTCGATGAGGCACGTGGCCTCTACTATGTATCGCCTACCTATTAAAGTTAAAAACATATCTTTCTTTATTTAAATATTAAAATTCATGATAAAAGACAGAAAAAATTAAACATAATAATGAAAATTTATTTCAATTGACAAAACCGTACAAATACAATTTTTGGATGAAGGTGTTAAAAAGTGGTTAAGGACTTTGGTCAATATTTTGGTTATGTGCGGTTATGTCAATATATATAAAGTATAAACAATAACAATGTCCAATGTTTTAAATAAATTGAAAAGTTCCAAGTAAAAGACAAAAGAGGAATAAGCTTCTGAAAATGTTGCATGTAATCTAAGTACCTCTAATTGGACGCAATAAGCATCTTTTACCAATTAATATGTCTGGACTAAGTATTGGAAAAGTTTATAACCATAAAAATAGCTGAATATTTTTATATTTTTCAAAATTCGAGCAAGCTTTTCTACAAAATTTCATCAAAGCTATCAACAGTTTGCAAGAAATTGAGAACAAGGAAATCACTAATCAGGGAAAAATCAATCCGTAACACTGGAAAACAAATTAAAAAAAAATAGCAGTCACACGGATATATTAGTGACTTCCAAATGTATCTTGGCTGTTGTTCATGAATATAAGAAAAAATGTTCTCTCAGCTAGCTCTGAGTGCTGAAATAAATAGTTTTCAATAGCTCCGCTCTTTGTTTCGGAACAGCTCAAGATGAAATCGATGGACCTACAAGTGGTATATCTGTGGCAGACATATTCAGTTAGTCTTTATATTTCATTATACAATGCTACAAGGTTCAACAACTTGTCAAAATGGTTAAAATTTATTTTCAAAATCAGTGCTCTATTTAGTACAGAATTCTACGAACGACACAATAATTATAAAGAAAATCTTATAATTTATTAGTATTTTTATTGTTTATAGAATACAGCCTTTTAGTTAGCTCAGACAAAACTGAGTAAATAAATAAATTAATGTCTTCTTATTATTATTTGCTTTCTTTTATTTCGACTGGTTGACTATCTCAGAAACTAAAGCCAATCAATCAAAACGTGAGTCACATTTGAAATCGGTAAAACTATCGCCCAAAAACGCTCTTAAACCCCGTCCACAAAATCACTGTTGACCAGTGTAATTTATAAATATATTCACACATAAATTTACAAGCAAATTAAATATTAACAAAATATTTAAGAATAGTAATATGTATTAATAATAATAATTATTTTTATTGATTGAACTGAATATTCAGTCCAATAGACTCTCGACTGAAGTCCTTTCCCCTTTTTGGAATATTATCTTTCAGATTCAACAATTTTACATGTTTCGTTTCAACACGGATTTTAATAATAGATTTATAAATTGTTTTTGTTTATTTGAATGTTAAAAGTTCTTAAAACTAACTTTAACATGTATTTCCCATTGAAAAAGGTCTTGACTGTTAAACACTCACCGTTTTAAATCCCCTGTACATGATCCGAATTTCTTGTCTAGTGAATTTGGTGAGTCTGCAGAGGTCCTCTAAGGCCACGGGGACAGGCTTGGGCACTCTGGACGGTTCTATTTCAAACATCACCTCCTCGACGGGACTGTCCGAAGGAGTTCCCATCTTGGATTGTGTTACTGTCTAATCCAACTTTTCCAAATTACACTAAAAAAAGAGAATATTTGTTTAGTAGGTACATTGCTAATACGTACTGTAGAGCGGAGGCTAAGTGAACCATTAAGGGAAAAGTTCTCAAAATACGAGCTTAAATTAATAAAATTATCATTTTACAATAAGCGGCAACACCGCGACGATTAACTACTTCGATTTGAGAAATCCAAATAAACATTAGAGGTGATTGCCTTCGCTATTTTTCGCGATATATTACTGGCAATCGCCAAACAATACCGGTGAAAACGTCTTACTTTTTAGAAATGAGTTAAAACCTCCGTTATGGCTACAGAACATGGGCGCCGCCACACGAGGGCAATGACTAATAGGTTTAATTAACAAAAAACACATTCCTACCAGCTACAAATACATTTTTGCTAATTAAACAAATTATTTATTATTATTTATTTGTAAAGAGGTTTAATGTTTAATGGGAAGAATATAAAAATACACTTTTCCTACGACCACTTAGGAAAGTGACACATATCACACTATATAGACCTATGGAAAGTGCCCTATATCACACGCGTATGAATAAGAATTTACTTTCCACCCAAGTGAGAATATGCTACTTTCCGCAGTAGCTGTCAGAAAATGTCAAACACATAATTTCTATTTTGATCTATGTAATGTCCATATTAATACTAAAATCGATATGATTGTTAAATTATTGTAAATTAGATCCTAGATATTTATCTTTAACAATTATTTTTAAAATAATTTTAAAATAACTAAAATATATTTGCTTTTTATTCTGGTTAAACACATAAGCGATTAGATCAATCAATTACCGTAAGGCCTGTTAGCTCAGTTGGTTAGAGCATCAACTTTGCAATTTGAGACCGTCCAACGACCGCGATCGAATCCTGGCTGTGCCAGAATTTTTTTTTTATTTTTTTTTATTTGTTTAGAAATTATGAAAATTTAATAAATACGATTATTGTTGATTATTTTTTTAAATACATTTTAATTATTATAATAATCTGGTTTTACATTTTTTGATGAAATTATTTTGTGGTCGTAGGAAAAATATTGTACATCACTTGTGTGAAAAGTGATTTTCCACACTCGTGTGATAGTCGCACTCGGCTTACGCCTCGTGCGACAATGTTTCCCACTCGTGTGAAAAATGTCACTTTCCACACTCGTAATGTAATATACTATTATTTTCATTTATGCATTTTACGCCAAAGAATATAATTATTGAAATGTATTGTTGTTTACTATGTATTTGAAAATAATAAAGACGATTTATTATTACTATTATATTTTTGTGTTTTCTTTTAAATATACTTTTTTTTCATGGGGTCTCTAAGACCCCGTCCAGATGAGCCACTCCGTGGTAGCAGTAGCGCTACTTCGTGGCGGAAAAACGCCTGCCATTTAATTCAATGTTAAAATGTAGAAGATATGGCGAGCGGCCGTGTCAAAGAGTAGCGGGTCCCCGCGACGAAGTGGCGTCACTTAGTCGCTGGAACCCTCCACACGGGCCACTTTCATCGTCGACTGTGTTGTCGACTTCTATTATACCGGTCCAGATATAGTGTAAATTTTTTTTGTCAGTTAAAATCATTATTTGTTTTGCCTGCTGATACTGATACCTGTACAGAGTTGTACTTAACAAGCAAATATAATTTAAAATCAAAAGAAGGGTTTACTGATTTAATTTTTTATTTATGAATTCTTAAAAATTAATAGAAAAATTATGTTTGTAAAACTAATCTAAATCACTACCATAACCCTCATCAGATTCACCGTCGCTTACATTAATTACAAGTCTTTTTAGAACTGGTACGTGTAGCATATATTCGTTTTCAACCTTTGTGGGTTGTAGTAATTAACAATAGACTAAACAAACAAACGCACACACAGGGCCAACCCTGTTTTTTTTAGCCTTTTCAGGGAACTAAACCATAACTAAAACGCGACATATCCTTATACCAATTTCCCATTTCCGATCCCAAAACATCCAAATCCCTCAATAATACCTCTTCGGTAAGGAGTGAGGGCTGCAATATTTAACTAGTTAAGTTAAGATAGGGTATTATAGGTGGAAGCTTCCCCATAGTCCATAGGGCCCGCACGAAAGGACGAAGACCCGGTAGTGTCGAATTATAATGCACTGATTGACATGTATATATATTTTAAAACTGTAAATAAAGACTTATAAAGTTAGTAAAGTAAGTTTTCAACCTTTATTACATGGTTTATAGCATTTCTCCAGTTCTCCGAGGTAATATTTGAGAACTTTTTCATTATAAGTTTTACAACGCTCTGTTGGAATTTTTTGGTGGAGTATTAATTTTTACTTGTTTTTTAAGTTGGGCCCATAATAGTTAAATCGGGTTCAAAACACAGTAGTAAGGGGGTAATCTCAATCACACTGTGTAAGGGTGGTTTTCTCACCACAGAGAAAACGATTCCTTACGAATGACGCTGGTTACGGGCGGTTCTCGAGCGCCAGATTTTTGGTGATGATTTAATCCACGAACTTTCGAAACACCGTCGAAAGTACTCGGGTAGCTACAGATGGAGATGAAAAATTCCAGGGGTCAAGGTCACTTAGACACAGGTAATAGTAGGCCACAAGTAACGGGCTTTAATCGTTGCTTGGGCTGGTACAAAATTAATCACTAGCTGAAATATAAGGGGGAAATAAATTTAGGAATTAACAACCAGTAATACGGCCAGTTAACATTGACACATATATTATTTTAAAGTATTTACAAAAGAAAAGGACTAAATTAATGTATTTCAACGCCCACCCTCACGGTAATATGTACAAACCCTGAACAAAAATAAACAAACAAAACGGCCGGAAATAACTTTAGAGTAGTCTCAATCAGACGTAAAGAAAAACAAATGAAATCAATACTTGTAATAATCACGGTCGCAGTAAAAGTTTATTATTGAGTTGTCTATTCGGTTGTTGAGTTAAAAATGTAACTTGCTATTTCGTTTGGAAATATTATTTCGGTCGTAGCAAAAATTAACTGTTAAATTGTCTAATCGGTATTTACAATCAAATGTAATTGAATTCTTCGGCAAAGCAAAATATCATATGCGGTTGCAGAGAATGCGAGGAGACAGGTTCGGGACAATACTAAATCCAGGGCTGAAACCGGGACTCTATAAGAGGTTTACTCACTAGTGGTTGGAAAGTAAAACCAACTAACAACCGGGATAGTACATTATCTCCGAGTGAAGCGATCGTAATCATGAGCCGCTTCAAACTGGGGAATGATACTATTTAATATCAATTAAAATAACGGAGTCATACGTAAAATAAATTAATAACCGGGATATCACGTTACCTCTGAATGAAGTGATCGTAATCACGAGCCGCTTCAGACAGGGGAATGATACTATTTGAGTTCACTTACAATAACGGAGACTAACGCAAATGAGGGTTTCAGACGGAAAATAAACTAATAACCGGGATAGCACATTATCTCTGAATGAGGTGATCGTAATCACGAGCCGCTTTAGACAGGGGAATGATACTATTTTAGTTCTGTTGAAATAACGGAGACTTACGCAAATGAATGTTTTAGATGTAAAATAAACTAATAACCGGGATAACACCTTATCTCTGGATGAAGTGATCATAATCACGAGCCGCATCAGACAGGGAATGATGCTATTTAAATTCTCTTAAAATTTTCAGTTCGGATGATAAAACAAAAGAAAATGTCTCGTCGCAATTCTACTAATATAACCAATCAAAACATTAGACAATTCTCAAACAGTCCCAACCAATTATTTATTGGATAATGTTTTTAATAAACTGTATTATTTGTTCACGGAAATTTCCAGTAGTAGGAAAAATTAACTAAACGAATATATTTACGATCGAATAAAAAATAAATTATTTAACGGTTAAAACTTTAAATAAACTAAAATGAAATTTATTATTTATTCACGGAAATTTCCAGTAGTAGGAAAAATTAACTATACGACTATATTTACGATCGAATGAAAAATAAATTATTTAATGATTGAAACTTTAAATAAACTAAAATGAAATTTATTAAGAACGGTATATTCTAATAAGAATAAATTAAAGTATTCCTTAATCAAAACAAATTTCGATTCTTAACTCAACACGGAGCACTGTTAATTTAAAATAAATCAAATCAAATCGGTTTCAAATAGCACGGCTTAAAGTCTCGGGCAAGAAAAAAATTATAAAAAAAAAATGACAACAATTTACCTATCGGTAAAATCGCGGCTAGAAATGGGTTTCGGAAATGTATCGTATTAATTATTCGACTATTCGATTTCACGGTGTAAAAGCAAGTCTGTTCGATAAATCGGTATATTAGGAACTAAAATTTTAATTCAATCTCATACATACATGTACGTTAACTGTGCGCAGTGTAGAAATTTTTAAAAAATATAGGATATTAATTTTATTTAAATGATTTGTTTAATATAGGCCATAATGTAAGGCATACTTTGAACTATTTACTAAGCCTCTCGGCGATTCCCCTTTACAGAAGTTGTTCTCGTTTCAAAAAAAAATGAATTTGCGGACATTTACCCGAATTTCCTCTAGGCAAATGCATTTACCTCGAGAATGAGGAACCGTTTTACATTTCCAACTATCATTTATCCAGGCTTTACGAACAGTATCGTGGCTATCAAACCATGTTTCATCCAAGTAATCCTTCATTGCGATACTCCCAAATTTTCGATATATATATATATATATATATATATATATATATATATATATATATAATTTCTCCACATTACTAAACGAATAAATTCCATTATTGTTTGTCTTTTATTTACCGTTTTATGCCTAAAACCATGTTTTTATTAAAAATCTGCCAAATTTTCTAACAGAACATACCTCAAGGACATGTTTCTTTTTTAATTCTGCTAGAATACCTCCATTATTTAGCATGATGTTTAGTGTGTACATACTGTAGATTGTTTCATATATTGGCGCTAACTGGTGTGAATGAATTCGTATGGAATTGCCTGAATTTCTTTTTCGTTCCATTTGCCGGACCTAGTTTTATGATTTTGTATACTGTAGCCTAAGGAGTATTTGTTAGAACCACTGTTTCCTGGATAGCATCTTTTCGGGACATTCCTCGACTACAAAGCCGGTTAAAAACAGTTAAAATAACATTTTTAGCGTCTTTTGATAAATGTTGCCTTTTGGGTTTAACTGTGTGACCTATATTTTGCGAAATAGGTTCTGGTAAAACATCTACCCAATCTGCAAACTGACTTGTTGATGGCTGATCTTGTTGCCATGGGCGTTACATATCGTACGATTCAAAAACCTTTTAACTTGACCCTTGTAGAATACAAATATACTTCTGATTGAAATTAATATACAATTTCACAATTTAAAAAAGGATGCCGTCTTACTGATAGATCAAGTCTGGTAATTAACGTGCATTTTTGAAAAATTTAAACAATTAGGAAAATTGTTAGTGTAAATGGTAAACAAAATGGGCCCTAGAATTGAACCTTGAGCTAACCCATCTTTTAAGTTCACCTTCGTTTGAGTTGTGCCCTTTATGTAATTACTTGACGTCTGCGATTGAAATAATTTTTAAACAGTTCCATGGATGGGAATGGGACGTTTCAGTGCCGCCGTTTCAGTGCCGCCGTTTCAGGGCCGCCGTTTCAGTGCCGGGACGTTTATGAGCCGGGACGTTTCAGTGCCGGGACGTTTTAACGACGTTGCGTTTCAGTGCCATTTTTATTATAATTAAATTAGTTCAGGTTTTATATTTCTTATTATTTTAAGTCATTTTTATTAAAGTTTATTTGTTTACAGTTTTTTTTTTTTTTATTTAATTTTTTAATATATTTTTTTATTTTGATCTAGTATTAAAATACGTTGGTACACAAGCAAAATAATCTGAGTCGTTAGTTAAACAAAAACACTAAATACAATACAGGGTGTCCCATTTGAAACTGACACTTTTAAACGTGATTATGAGTTTTTCCAAAAAATTCCAGTTGTTAAGGGCAAGGGGAAAATTACCTATTTTGTTTTAATATTTTTTAATGTTAACTTATATTGTTATCAAGTTTTAAAGGCAAAGGAAAAACCAACTATTTTTTAAATATTTTTTTATTGTTAAATAATATCAAAATATGTACATAAAATCAGTTGTTAGTTAAACAAAAACAATAAAATATATACATATATACAATATAACAAATTTAGATTTTATTCAGTCATTTGGTAGTTGTGGGCGATACCTCTCAAATATTCAATCGAAGTTCTATTCCCATACTCCGTGACAATTCTTAAAATTCGTTCATCGGCATCTCTATACTTCTTTAACTTCAATGGAGGCTGATTCCCAGCAACTAATTGTTCATAATAAGTATCTCGCCCCTTTTGAACTTTGCGTAAACCAACTATATTTCCAAATTTCCAAATTGTTGGATGTTCCACTCCTAGTTCCGATTTCAATCTTCGATTGGCAGCTTCGGAATGGTT
Organism: Psylliodes chrysocephalus; assembly: GCA_927349885.1. NCBI lineage: Eukaryota > Metazoa > Arthropoda > Insecta > Coleoptera > Chrysomelidae > Psylliodes > Psylliodes chrysocephalus. Next base: position 71,416,365 of record OV651817.1, read on the forward strand.
ATTGGTTCGATCATCTCCATCAAGAGTTCTTTCATATAAATTCCACATTTCTGGTGGAAACAGGTTCTCTTCTCCCAGTTCCACGCCTATTCATGCGTCCTATATAGTTATCCTCAAACCAGTTTAGTAGAGGATGCAATTCTCCAGGTAACTCTTCACTAAGTGGTTCCAGGTATTCGTCTAAATCATCCACTCTTACAAATGCTAGAGCAATAATCATTTTAGCGTTCAGGCAAAAGTCTGGATCAGTATTATACCGATTGATAAAACCCAACCCTGCAATATGTTTTCTCATGTTCTGTGCCAAATGGAAAAAGCAACCTTTAATGGAAACATCTGGAAAACACTGAGCCATTGCACCGAAAGCAGCCTGTTCAAAATCACAATTTATAGAAGTTGGATTTAAATTATTCTGTAGTCCTTTAATTAACTCAAACATTCTTATATAGGTTTCTCGTTGTTTATTGGGCAATAGAGCGTAAAATATTGGTAAAACTCCTCCAAATCTTTGTGCCATTATGGTATATACTTGAGCAAATAATGTGGGTGCAATTGAGAACGTACCATCTGCATACCATGTAGATGCCTGTAAGTGCTGTATCCATGTTGGTCGTCCAAAAATTAAAATTCTCGATGGCCCCACCCCACTATCACAAAGTAAAAATGTTTCTACTCTGTTGAGCTCTGGGAAATATTGAGTATATGCCTCAGGTAAGACCAGTTCCTCTAAACTTACAGGTGCTGCCGGTGCTGAATTTGTTGTGTTCCTTTTACGCCTAACAACTTTTCGTAAAGCAGCAATATTGGGAATTGTGGCTTCGGAACCTTGAGTTAGGTTCGTTAGACAATTATTAATCACATTTATTGTGCCTTCTACGGTATTTTCTGCTCGAAGTTTGATTTTTGTAATAACTTCTGCAACTTCCACTCTTGCTGCCGAGGAGGAATGAGAATGGATATTAACTTCTCCATTTTCGGTATGAATCCGCACTTTACATCGTCCTTGTTGCTCACATCGCCAAAATTTAATACGCTCATTCGTTTTAGAACACTTTTCAAAAGTATATACAAAACCGTTATGAGCAAATTTTGCTTTTCCTCTTGAGCTTAAAATTGTGGGTTCCATTTTAACACTTATTTTGGTAAAATATATATAAATATAAAAGTATTGTCACTACTATCAATAGCAAATACTACTTTCGAAATTATTTAAAACAATGAATAAAAATTTGCCAAATATTTCTTTAAATAATAATTTTACTTTGCTTTCCTTTACTTAATGTATAGTTAATGAGGTCCATAAATAACACATTGAAATTTTAAATTTGTTTTGAAAATTTATAATTGCAATTACTCTCTTAAACGAGATTATATTGTTATAATGACTTAGAAACGTTGTCTAATTAACCTAATCCTTGGATGATTGTTCTACCTGTCAAATAATGTATGTAGGTACTCAAGACTAATGACTTAGACACGTTAACTAAGTAATTATCTTAATCCTCGGATGATCTCTTCTACCTGTCAATTAATTTATGTACTCAAGACTAACCTTGTTAGTTTGAATTCCTAGAAATTAGTTTATTTTAAAAAATAAAAAAAAAATGCGTTTCGAAAACGAAAAAAAAAAAAAAAAGATTTATAAATATCTATGTGTAAAATCAAACCATGTATATCATCTAATTTTGTATACCTAACTTTGTATATCGTATAATTTAAAAAATGTAATTTGCTAAAAATTATCATTATTTAATAAAAAGCAATCTTTATGGCACTGAAACGTCTCGGCACTGAAACGTCCGACACTGAAACGTCCCGGCACTGAAGTGTCCTGGCACTGAAACGTCTCGGCACTGAAACAGCGGCACTGAATCGGCGGTCCTGAATCGGCGGCCCTGAAATGTCCTAGACCCCCATGGATGACTCATGTAGGTACCTATAAATTTTAATTGTGAAAAGATAAATTCAAACATAATGTTGTAAGTACAACTATCTGTGTTTTTCGAAAAAATAATCTTAAGGTTCTTGAGAATCATCAGAAAGAAATTCCAGAGAATTAAAGCCCAAAAAATAGGTGCATAATTAAAGAACGAGCAAACATAAAAAGACATCTATTTTCCTTATCCTAAATTGGAAATATAACTTACCTACATGTAGTTTCCTTTATTGAGTAGCACCGTACTACCGTACCATACTAACCTACGATTGTATGATATTATTCTCAAGTACGGGAAATACCGTACATACATAAAAATTTGTTATTAATTTTGCCTAGTCTAAGATATCATTATAAATTTATTAATAGTAAAACTAGAATATATTATGAATATGTTGCTATAATAATAGTATTTTATATCTTTTCGATTGCAAATTACCATTACTTAAAGTAGGTGTACGGTTATACCCGCCGTTGCCCTACAAACTACGTCCAATTTGAAAAACTGAACAATTTTTAATCAATCACCGTCCCCAGTAGCGTTCATTAATAACCCGATAAAACCGTATATGCATACATCCCTCGCGATTACATTTTCCATATTTCCAATCGGCGACGGAAATGTGTATTTACTTTTTTTTTTCGCAAAGTCGACGACGCAAAAATACCGACGCGCTTTCGATATTTCAGGGAGCGTGTTGCGGTGCGTTCGACCGGCCGCTCGATGCCATCAACTGTGCGGATGCAGTAGAGCATTTTCACGCCTCATACTTTTCTATAATTAGACTGCAAGCTCATTAGGCGATGGAAAAGCGCGGAAACGTCAAAAATGCGGGAAAAATCGAAGAGTTTCATCCTCTCGGTAATCGCGTTAAGGTAGGTCCGGAATAAACGAAAGCAGGTGAGCGCGGATGTTTAAAAAAACGGTTTCGTTCAAGGTGATCCATCCAGTTATTTCTATTTTCTATCAATCTTATCATTGATGGTTTATGTTTCCCAGTTTATGTCTGACGTGTACGTTATTTTTAAAGAAAGAAGATGATTTGATTAGAGCCATGGATAAGGACAAGATTTCTATCTTAATACTTGAATCGTTTATTTCAGAAACAACATAAGTCACTTTTTCTCCATATTGGGTTTATCACATTAACATTGTAGTTTCAGAGTATCACAGGTTTAATGCAGAAAGAACTCAACTTCCGTAAACATCCTTAGTTATAAAACAATTTAAAATTTTTGTTTATTTCTGAAACAACCTCAGTCCTGGTCCTAGTTCAAAACATTCTTTTTACCCTCCTGAAAATTCTTAAAAAGTGACTTAGATTGTTTCTGAAATAAACGATTCTATTAGATTTCTCGAAAGCTTTCGATAATATAAATCATAAAATTTTACTTGCCATGTTGAAGTTTTTTAGATTTAATAATACATCTGTGTCTCTATTAAAATCATATCTTTACCAGCGAAAACAAATTGTTCAAATAGATAATATGTCTTCCAGACCGTTGGAGATTACATCTGGTGTACCTCAAGGTAGTATTTTGGGCCCTTTATTATTTACTCTCTATACCTCACAATTTCCAAGTATACTTAAATACTGTAATTATCATTTATACGCTGATGACACCCAATTATACTATTCTTTTAAGTACTCCAATTTAAATGAATCTATACAGCATATTAAGGAGGTCCTTTCGCCACCAATGTTAAATAAAAAATATTAGATTATGACTAAAATTATATTTTTTCTAATAGTAGATGTCCTTATTTATCTAATAGTGAACTTTTAAATATACCTTACCGTGCAAATTTTTGAGATTTTTTTTTTTTTAAATGTGTGTGTTTGTACAGTGTCTTATGAGAAAGTAAGACTTAAACAACAATTTTCGAATTATAATTAATTTTACTATTATTTATTGATTAGATGGAGTAAAAAAAAACTAAAAATAAGGTTTTTGAAATATTTAGGTTTTGTTTTTTACAATAAAATATATAGGTTACCGTGGAATTTATTGAGAAATTATTATTAAAAAATCACAAAAAAATTTCAACTAGGTTACTTGAAAATTTTTTGTGATTTTTTAATATTAATTTCTCAATAAGTTCCACGGTTTACTATATATATTTTATTGTATAAAACAAAATCTAAATATTTCAAAAACCTTATTTTTAGGTTTTTTTCTACTCCATCTAATCAATAAATAATAGTATAATTCGAGAATTGTTGTTGAGGACTTTCTTTCTCGTGAGGCACTGTACAAATACTCACATTTAAAAAAAAAAATCTCAAAAATTTGCAAGGTAAGGTATAGTTAAAAGTTCAGTATTAGATAAATAAGGACTTCAACTATTAGAAAAAAATTAATTTTAGTCATAATCTAATAACTTTTTTTTTAACATTGGAGGCGAGAGGTGTGGCGAAAGGACCTCCTTAATTCTGATTTAAATGAAATCTTTAATGTATCTAAAAATCATTCACTAAAAATTAATCCTAAAAAATCCAAAGCAATGATTTTTTGTAATGAGTCAATTAGGGATTCCGTAAACTCCGCGACATTATTAAAAATTAATGACGCGTTTATCCCAATTGTTACGCAATGTAAAAACTTAGGACTTACTGTAGATTCAAAATTGAAGTTTGAACAACATATTACATCAAAATTAAAATTGTCTTATGCAAGTTTGAAACAAATATATGCGCAACGATATTTTTTATCACCAGATGTAAATGTTATGTGATTCACTAGTTTTATCAAATTTTAATCATTGTGATATTGTATATGGTCCTTGTTTAAACATTTTCGAGTCTGGAAGAATTCAAAAATTGCAGAATTCTTGTGTACGGTTAATATTTGGAATTCGTAAATATGATCACATTTCTACTAAATTTAAAGAAACTAAATGGTTAAATATGGTTAATAGAAGAAATTTACATTTTGCTTGTCTCAGTTAAAAATTATTTAATATGAGGACATCGCCATACTTGCATGAAAAATTAACATTTAGAACTGATGTTCATAACCTAAATATTCGTTTTAAATCCATACTTAGATTGCCTAGATTTTTCAAAGCTAGTTTTAAAAGTTCTTTTACCTACAATGTCACAGTTCATATCAATAACCTGTTAAAAATTGATCCAACATTATTACATTTAAAAGCAGAAACCTTTAAATGCCGCTATAAAAATATACTGCTGCAAACACAATAATTACTTTTTATTTTCTTTTTTCTTTTATATTTTCTCATTTCTCTTTCTCCTTTTGTTTATCCTTTTCTGTTTCCTTTCCTCTTTCTTTCCCTTTGCATTAAACTTTTCTTATAATTTTAGAAAGCCATCTCAAAATGCATTTTTTTTATATCATGTTGGCATTGGTGGAAGACCAGGGGTGGATAATATCCGCACCTGAACCAATTTGGGCCAATTGTCTACTGACTTTTTTTTATATATATATATATATATTTGTAATTGTATAAACTGTACTATATGTACTTTATATGTGGACAATAAATGTGTAATTATTATTATTATTATTATCCACTTTTCTCAAATGTGGTCGTATTATAAAGACAATTTTACATGGGTGCTATTTGGTGCTATAGAATCGGATGGCAAATCGTAAATAGGTAAATAGGACGGTTCGCTAGGGTTGCCAACTCTCCCGGAATTCCGGGACTCTCCCGGAAAAATGCATTTCATTTTCAAAATCTCCCGGCTCCAGGAATGTACCTAAAATCTCCCGGATCTTTGAACAATGAATAATGAAATTGAGTGGGTTGAATTAAAAGAGTTCTTCTCTCAACATAATGGGGATAAACTGTATGATAATAATTAAAGTAGAAGTACGTGAAGTTATTGCAAGCAAATAAATAACTAAAGTAGGCACGTTTGGGTTAATTTTGTCGAAAAATGTGTGAATGAATTAGGCAAAGAAATAAAAAATTTATTTAATTCCCTCTACCTATGCCCAGAGCTGTGCGGTATTCAAGTACAAGTACTCGATAGCTGTACTCTAAGTACATTTAGTGTACTTGGTACTCAGTCCAGAGTACATTAGGATCCTATGTATTTGTACTTGTACTTTCACTGTATTGAGAACGTTTGTACTCGAGTACATTTTAGAGTACTGTAAGTATTTTTGAATGTACTTAAGTACTTCAGACAAATAAGTACTTTAAGTACTTTTGAATGTACTTAAGTACTTTTGAATTTACTTAAGTACTTTACACAAATACAAATATTGCGCAGTTCATATTTGTTTAGACTTGTCTCAATCTCAGTCTCTGTTCCAACTGTAGACAGTAGCGATTTAAAACTTGGGGGTTATAATCTATGTAAAAATACCTTCAAAATACCAGTGATGGCTGCACCGAGCATATATGGTTGCCAGATATCCCGTTTTAGGTGGAAGCCTCTAGCCTATCCAGCAATTGCCAGTTAACAATACTTTTTTTTTTTCAAGAAAATTTTCATAAAATCAACTTTAAAATAGCTTTTTAAAAAACCGGTGGTGCCTTTAAGTGAAGTGTGGATGGTGGGGGGCATCCCCCATTTTCCGCATAGAAGCCGGGCACCCAAAGCGATTTTTGAATTCCGGCGCCTATGATTACCAAGTACGGAAGCATCTCCATATCGTGGGGCTGTCAGAATCCGCACTCTGCAGGGGGTACGAACAAGAAGATGAGACCATCGAGCATATTCTCTACGATTGCTCGACGGTCTCATTTATTAGAAGATTTGTGTTCGGCGAGTATAGTCTAACATCGGCCGATATAAGAGAAGCACCTCTTGGCGACTTTGTCTACTACATTAAATCTGTACACTGGCTCACGAGCTAGGAGGTGCCTATCATCTTAGGAGGATGCACAATGGGTCCAGTGATGCCTAAGTGCCGTGGGGTAACCCACACATTACAGATACTAACCAGATAATACAAGATTTTTCAAATTTAAGAGCAAGGAAGCGACTCTTGTACAAATAAATAAAACTCTCTTTTTGCATATTTATTCTTACATTTTTACATGTTAAGGCTAATTTTTAAAGTTTCTAATAAACCTACCTATTAGTAATGATAATCTGTCAATATTTTGCAATGTGATACATTATCAATATTGTTTTTTGTTTTACTTAGTTTCAATAATTCCAAAATGTATCAATGATAGTACCTACGTTTCAGACTGGTATTTTGGTATTTTGCAAAGACATTACTTTGTTTTCATTTCTTTTTTTAAACGTCATTAAAAATTAACCAGAAGTTACCCAGCTACAGCAACCCTTCTGCTAAACGGCATTATTTTGCGGATGCGGATTTTAATAAAAAAACGGATAATTTAATAATTCATATAGGGTGTCACAAAAAAATATTTTTTATAAAGTTCTGCATCACTTGGAAATTCATAAAAGCATCAAATTTGTAAAATGTTAGGTAGACAGGGAAAATAAAAAATATTAAATACTTACTTGTAAATTTTAATATGGGACAAAATATTTAAGAAATTTGATTTATTAATATTAATAAAAAGAAATTAATAAAAGTCAATAATAAGAGCAAGAAGGATATCCATTACGCACAAATATTTTAAAATGCGCAGGGAACAGTACCAGTCGAAGTCTGTACCACAGAATAGTCCTTAATAATAATAATAAGCTTTATAATAATAAGCTTTATTGTCTAACAGGTAGTCCCATTTACAAGACAATACAATTAACATATAATTAAAGTATCTATATAAATTATAAATAAAGTAAACAATGTTGTTCAATACAATTAAAACAATGGTTGAAAAAATGATTTATAAAACAATGAAATTGAAACAATGATTAAAACAATGATTGACGAGTACAATTAATAAATTTGGGTAAGGTCATACCAGATATATCAATATCATAATTGAAACTGGCAAGATTATTATAATGTTTCACACATGTTGTAGATTGTTGGTGATTTTAACATAAGATTGGTATTACTTTGGTTGAGATAAAATAATGTTCTTAATCTAGTGTTCTTGTTCGGAATACGCCAGCATATTTTATTTAATATTTCCGAGCAGTCAATTCTATTATTTAGCAACTTATACAAAAATATTAACATTAAATAAGATCTTCTCTCTAATAGCGTTGGTAAATCAAATTTAATCAATAACTGCTAGTTATTGTATCCACGGGGAGGATAAAGCCCATCATTTTTTACCATAAGATATTTTGCAAATTTCCGTTGTATATTTTCGAGTTGCTGGATTTGAACTGCATAAAAAGGATTCCAAATTATCGAACAATATTCCAGTTTTGATCTAACGTAGCTGTAATACAATAGTTTGATGGTATCAATATTTTTGAAATTTTTTCAAGAACGGTAAATAAAGCCTAACATTTTTGACGCCCCAGCAGATATATCAGCAATATGTTTGTTGAATGAAAATTTTGAATCAAAATTGACCCCCAGATCTTTGAAATTAACAAGACGGTTGGTACTAATGTTTTGTATTTTGTAATCAAACAATATTGGAGTATTTTTTAGACTATATGTAACCATATTACATTTGCTTATGTTTAGAGGCAATCTATTGTTGTTACACCAATGATTTAGAGAATCAATGTCAGATTGCAGTTGATAACAGTCATCATTTGAGTTAATTATCCTATATATTTTTAAATCATCAGCAAATAGGAGAGAATTACTAGAGATACATTGCGTAATATCATTAATAAAGATAGAGAATAAAAGTGGTGCAAGATTGCTTCCCTGAGGAGCTCCACTAGTTGATTTAAAAGAATATGATTTGTATCCATTAATTTCTACATTCTGATATCTATCACTCAGATATGAAAAGATAAGTGTAACTAAGTTATGATCGAATCCAAAATTTTTGAGTTTATGCACCAACAGTGTGTGGTCGAGTCGATCAAAGGCCTTAATAAAGGTTAACAACTGGTTTCGTCGGTAAACTAATCATCATCCGCTCTAAAAGAAAATTGAATAGATGAAACACATAATGTAAAAAAATGACTGTATTTATACTTTGTTATATGTGTGATTTACGGCACTCTATAGAGGTAAACGGGAAGTAAAATCACTTAACGCCATCTTCTTAAAATTTACTGACGTCACTTCGATATCCTGTTGCTGTCACTTGTCTACTAAAAATTTTTCGTAATAAATAACAATAAAACAAAATTTGGAAACAAAAAATATACAAAAAGAACTCCTTGGAATATTTCAAATTAACAGCTGGCATTAAAAAACAACAAAATAAGCAATTTTTAGTTTTATTCTTAATAACTCAAAAACCACATAGCTTTTAATAATTTCTAAATCGTATCCTCGTATTTATTAATATTATCCGATATATCAATATACAGACTCGAATTTCTGACACACTGTAAAAAGAACTAAAATGTCTTTTATATGATTGCTCAAATCAACGACCTGACAAGCCACTACCAAAAAGCAACCCCTAACTCTTATTTTTCAAATTCCATCCACGTATTTGTGGTGTTAGTTTTTCGAATCCCGAATTCAACCATCGTCATTTTTAAACAAAAACTCTTAAATGGAAACAAAAACTCTTAAATTATCCCTCAGAAACTTGTCCTAACTTTGATTTTAATTTATAAATGTATTTTTTTATAAAGTGGCTCTTAAAATGTCGACTGTGATATATGGATGAAACAGTATCTAAAAATAACACAGAAAAGAATGGAGATGGAATTTGAAAAATCAAAGTTAGAGGTTGTTTCTTGGGAGTGCGGTTGATTTGGGCGCAGTAGATAAAAGAGATTTTAAAGTCATAACGGTAGGTATGTTTCAAGAAATGTTTATAAAGTGGACCGCATATTTATAAGAGTTCAGTTTTAACATGTTAGTAGGGGAGACTGGGGTATAATGATCCCCTTAAGGCAAGTGCAGGGATATAAATTTATTTGTATTTTCTAGAGGATTTGGTGTCCATTTGACAATTTAGTATTTAAAAAGATGTTGATTTTCTTCAAAAAAGCAAAACGGTACCAACAGACTTTCGTTTTCGAGCTGCTTTCTTTCCCTTAATTTTTGGAAGAGGATTGCAATCAGCATGGGTTACGGTAAAGGAACTTTTCACTTCGACTTCACATTGGTCTGATACCTGATTTGTAGTTGCTGGAGGGATATCCGGTCGTGTACTTGGCCCAGGAATTGGAGAACTACGTAGAAGTGGGTTGGTTGCAGAGGTTTCTTCATTCTTCTTTTCTTAATTATTTTGAGCAGCTTCGTGGGTCTCTTCCGTAAGTTCTGCTGCTGCGAAATCAGCATCAGAAAACGTGTCAGGATCAAAGGACATAATACCAGTTTTTTAAAAAGCATTTATTGTATTATTCCGTACACATGCTTTCAGGTAGGTTTCTGAAAAGATTCGGCTTATCTGGAACGTTGTTACTGTTCCGCCTGTATTATTCATTTTTCCAATGACTGGTCCATGTACGATTGTACGTGCTTAATGGATACATTACCCCTACCCAACGGTTGCAACTTATCTGTTGTATTGGGGGGGCAAGCATAATATTACAATGTTATTTTCTTTTGCCTTAGTCAGACTTCTGGACCTTTTTTAAATGTGAAAAATAAAAATTCAAATTCAGACATAAAGGGGGTTGTCTTAATGATGAAACTATTTATTCATTTTTTGTAAAGACGGACCTGGATTTCGTTTCTTTTTTATACCTTACTAAATTCCATAACTTATGGAGAATACGCGGGTAAAAAAAGAAATAAATCGGCAAAATTGATAGAACATCTTGATTCTCGGGCGTAAAATCCAATAAGTATGGGTTATTTGGAAGCATCTCAGTGGCCTCCATCCACAGTTAACGTGTGTCCATTTCCCAATGAAACACCCTGCATACAGGGTGAGTCAAATTATAAACATCAAGATTCAGAAGATATGTAACGAGAAAAACCAGGAAAAAGGGCTTCATCCATGTCTCATCCTAAAGGTATTTAAAAATTTCGTCGGTAGTTAAATTTCGTAAATTTTGAGATATTACACCACTCACTTCCAGATGTAGTATTTGGTACACTTTTGCAAGAAGCATTTATTGGTTTCTTTATAACCTAGACATCAAAAAACTATTCAGTATAACCCATATATAAATACTTTAAATTATACGGCATGATAAAAAAGTAAGGATTATTTCCAAAATAATCGATTTTAGAGAAAAATCCTGAAATACGTTGATATTTATCTTTAAATGCTCATTCTTTGACGTGCTTGGGAAATAGATTACATTACTTTTGAGGGGTAATAGAATAGGTTGTCCAAAATAACCGGAAAAAGCCTGTAATAACTAGACAGGAAAGTCATTTGATGGACACATCAGATTTTTATATTCTGTTAGAATGAAGTTTTTGTTGCATTTTATGTGATTCTAATAAAGACTTGCATGATTTTTATCTTCTTTATTTTATAGTACCTATTTATAGTTTTGTAAAAAATATTGTATAGGTGGCGATTTTTGTTAAGGCAATAGGCAGCATATATGTAAATCCGCCTCTAATTATATTTATTACACGGTATCTTAAAACGTATTTAGACTAAATTTACAATTATACTGAAAACATTATTGACGATTAAAATTAAAATTGTGTGTAGTCAAGAAGTTTTGTATGGAAAAAATTATTTATAATGTATTTCGAAAAGAAACCCATTCAGGATTACATTAATAAGAAATTTTGAATGTAATCGGCAAAAAAATAGTATTTTGTATATATTAACATAATTAACGTCAAATTACATAAAATAGAAGGCACAGAACACCGGATGATATAAAAGAACTAACTTTTTATAACCGGTTGTTAAGATGATAACAAAAAATTATTAAATTATATTACTAAACGAAAATAAAAATATTATTTGGTAGATCCAAAAATTATTACCAATATAATATAATAAAATATTTAGAATAATAAAAACATAAATAAATAACCACCAAACGATTATGTCACATACGTACCCTCAAGAAACTCCCTACTTCTCCGATTTTTCTGGCAAAAAAACCCCACCGACCCCTTCAACTCTTCACTGAGTCCATGTCAAGACGTTTCCTCACCTAAACGCCGCCCGTCCGCGACACTTTCATTTATAAAATCATTTTAGAATCGAGCTGGAAGCCTTTTGGAAATGTCTATGAAACCGCCTGCGTTCAACCCGGACGCTTTTGCCGGAGCTCCGAACTAGGAACTGGTCCTTGCGCTGGGCTGCAGTCCTCCGAAGGAGCGACGCGTGCGCTAAAGATCCAAGAAGGACGGTCCGACGGAGCACGGTGAGGCGAAAGCGGCCAAAAGCTGGCCGACGCGCCGTCTGAGCGACGAATTTGTCCCGATGCTTTTCGTTGATGGAATAATAAATCTGTGGAATGTTTTTTTTGAGATTTCTTTAAAATTTGGTGCATACCGTCCGAGATCCACAGGATCAGTTGAATACCTAAGTATTCGTCGCGTACAATGTTTAAACTATCCACTGGTCAAATAGTTATCGGATAGTCCCCAAAGTATTAATTGAATGGTAAATGATCTTCAATTTTTTTTCTCTTTTATAAACTAATTTCATAGCTATTAAAAACTACTTTAAATGATATAATTATAATCGTTTTTAAAAACTCGATGTGGATGTACTAATAGCTATAAAAAAGTGAAATTGGTCAAAAAATAATAAATTGATATTTTTGAACATATTGTTATTGTTTGTGTAAAGTTAAAATAAGAATAATACTCGTGCGCTGTCATCCTTTGATGAATAAATAATATCTTTCTAAGAGGAAATCGAGCGATTTCATTGAGACGAAATACTCATTTAACTTTGTCTTGACCATACTGTTTGGATTAAGCACCTTCATTATTCTTGCATAAATATATATATCATTAGGAAGTCGGACATTTCCTGATGATATTAGTTTTTTATCTGCATTTATACAGAACGTGTGTTTTCCCTTCTAAAGTTAAATGCGTATTTCGTCTCAAGTGAAATCGCTCGATTTCCTCTTAGAAAATCACATGATTTTTTCAGTAATTCTATACAAAAATAATGTATTTTTAAATACCGGGTGGTATTTTCTAAGAGGAAATCGAGCGATTTCACTTGAGACGAAATACGCATATAAGACCAGTGTTATTGTTCCCATACATAAAGGCGGCAGTAACTACGATCCTTCGAACTTCAGGCCTATATCTCTCATTCCTACAGTGGCCAAAATTATTGAAAAAGATGTAAAAAAACGTTAGATTCATTATCTAGAAACTCACAAATTGCTGGAAACACAACAGTTTGGTTTTCAAAGGAACAAAAGTACTTCTGATGCGATATTTTCTTATCTTGAACATGCTTATTCTAGAATTAATGTAGACGATTCTGTAGCGGCGATATTCTGTGATTTAACTAAGGCGTTCGATTGCGTCAATCATACAGTACTGTTGGATAAACTTCGAGTTTACGGGATCAAAAACGGAGCGCTGAGTTGGGTAAAATCTTATCTTTCAGAACGTAAGCAAATGGTAAGAGCGTCTCAGGATTCTCAAGTTTTAGATATTAGTTGGGGTGTCCCTCAGGGTTCTGTGTTAGGTCCCATTTTATTTCTCCTTTATGTGAATGACTTAGCTCAACTTGAAATTGCAGGTACTTTCACTCTATTTGCAGATGATACTACGATTTTATGGCACAGCAATGACACTTATGTCCTATACAACACCATATCTTGTGACATTAATAAAATCAAAGCATGGTGCGATGCCAACTATTTGCGTCTTAATATGGGACAAACTAAAATGCTAACCCTTAAATGTTCCCTACCAAATATTCAGTTGGGAAGTCATATTATTGAATGTACTGACACAATAAAATTTCTGGGAATTAATTTAGATAATAATTTGAAATTTAGAAACCATATAGAATTGCTAAACAGAAAACTTTCTTCTGGATGTTTTGCAGTCAGAGCTGTGGCAAAAGAACTAGGTTTTAAGGCAGCAAAAAGTGTGTTACGCCCTAGTTGAGTCCCGTTTGAGAGATGGAATTGCATTTTGGGGAGGTTGCAGCCGCGAATTATTCAATACTGTTTTTGTCTGCAAAAGAGAGCAATACGATTTTTATGTGGAATGAACAAGCTTGAGTCATGTCAGCCACATTTTATTAGACATGAAATTTTAACATTAACATCGTTGTTCATTCTTGAAACCACTTGTATTATACATAAAAATAAATCGAACTATGCCAATACTAACGCTCGGCTAACGCGACAAGTTGACAACCTGCGGTTGCCCATACCCAAATCTGAACTGGTAAGGGGCTCTTTCATTTATAATGGGATTAAAATTTACAATAAGTTGCCAAATGATATTAAATTGACGGAAACGGTCACAACATTTAAAATACTGCTTAGAGATATGTTGATGACAAAAGCATATTATGCTTTGACGGAATTTTACAATGACTCTTAAATCGTTGTGACTGTTTGAACGTACATGTTTTTGTATTTATATAATTTTATCGATGTTGTGTTACGTATTTGTATTTGTAATTAACCTCTAATTTTATATTTAACGTTTTTATACAATTTTTAAATTTTTATGCATGTAATTGTTAGTACTACATAATAATTATATTTATAAGTGTTTGTCTATAAGTTCTTGTAGCTTTGACAATAAACATATATTGATTGATTGATTAACTTTGTCTTTTATGTTCCTACTTTTTGAATTACGCAGAATAGACGTTTACTATTACATAAATATAGATCATTAGGAAGTCAAGCGATTCTTGATGATTTTTCTGTTTCTATGGATTTATACAGGGATGAACGTGTGTTATCCTTTATGAATAAAAAATTATTAATTTCCTTTGACTAATAAATGCTTATAAAATAATTATAAAAAAAAATTACATGCGATTTTTTATGTTATATAAAAAATATATGCAGTGGGATCTTTCCTCTTAAAGTTCTGAGCGGTACTTAAAAGCAATCGAGCGATTTGCGATTTTATTAAGACGGAAAAATATCTTGTCTTTATTGGTTCTACTGTTTGAAGTAATAAGCAGAATATAGACGTAGAGGACATATTAGAAAGTCGAGCGATTCTTAATGATTCTTCTGGTTTTCTGGGTTTCAATGCAAATTATTAAAAATTAGAAAATACAACCAGATTGTAATGCTACTCTTTATGAAGAAATCGTTGTTCGTTAGAATTAATTTTTCAACAATTACAAAATTCCAGCTAACGGTAAAACTCTAGAACGAAATTCAAGCCTGCTTGCTAAAACCAGTGCAGGAACACGGCCGATTTGTTACAAAATTTAGGAATAAGCTTGTAAATTATTTAGCGATGTTCATCATGCCATGTTGGAGGAATTTTAAGAACATTGTAACCTCACACTACAAATAGGTGCCTTTTAAGTTTATTACAGGCTTGTAAAAATATTAAACAAGACCGAGTGGACTTAAGTTGAGTTAAAGGAATATCAATACCATTTTATTCAAAACAATCGAACCATGTGTGAAAAGCCCAATAAATTTAATTAAAAATTATAACAGTGTACAATGGAAGAATAAAGGATAAGAATAAAGAGAGGGGGCCGTCAGACCGTTACCCCAAGCTAAAGAAAGAGATTAAGATATACTATTATCAGAAATAATTTCAAAGGCGACGATTGGTTCTTGTCCGATCACCATAGTTAAGCCCTGATGGGCGCGGTTAGCACTTAGATGGGTAACCTTATCAACACAGTGTAAAAGATAATAGTAGGAAAATTCATATCTTTTTATACTGCTACAAGTGACGACTTTACTCATATAAAATCTCTCGAAATAATAAAATATATTTTGCTTCAAGGAGATTACCTTAAAAATCGTAGGAAAATTATCATTCCAAATTCATTATTACAAGAATTAGAATGGTGGCAGAAAAATGTTGGATTAGGTCAAGTTATAAAACCCAATCTGTTCTCGAAAGAGGTATTTTCAGATGTTTCACAGACTGGTTGGTGTGCCTTTTGTATGTTTTTAAATACCACAAACTGCACATTAACTTCTTCAAAATCAAGGCACTATTTTATGCTTTAAAATCTTTTGCAAAAAAAACAACAAATTTTTGCATATTACGGAGGCTGATAATCAAACAGCCATGTTTTGTATAAATTGATGTGGAATCATAAATAATAAAAAAAAAATAAGCTATTGAAATTGTGTGAGATGAGGCATATTTTAATTTTTGCCATATCTCGTCGACAGCAAACACAAATGCAGAGAGGGAATCAAGGTCAATTACCATATATATAAATTAAACGACAAAATGTTTAATAATATTGTAAAAAGGTTTAATTATCCGGAAACAGATTTGTTTGCCACAAAACTAAATTAGAAAATGTTCAAGATTTATTTCATGGTTTTCAGTCCCAGAATTTGGATGCATTTACCTTAGATTGGATAATGATCAGGATATTATGCCTTGCCTGTCTTTTTACTATTATGTTTGCTTATCTCTTCTTTTGAGATGAGCCATTTACGTCACAACAAGATTTCCCTGGTGCCAAGGAAATTGTTCGAAGCCTTCCTGGTGGTAAAATACATTATGAAGGGTACAATAAATACTTATATGAAATGAAATCGTTGGCTAAGAGTGTTAACCTGCTATCTCCACTTTTACCTAAAATGAGATTTAAATGCAGTTCAATTTATTATTATTTTGCGCATCGTGTCCAAAAAACAGACAAGTTCATTTCAAGTCAGAACTAGTCAATTTCGACCGCGCGAAATACTGCTAACCAACTATTTCATATTTTCTACGCCGAAAATCAGCTATCTCCATAGAAAGACGTTAGTTTTGTTGGAACACGTGCAAAGTTAACATGCTGTTGCCGTTTGCCGAGCAAATTAGTGTTATTTAATAAGTGTTTGTTGTTAATTGGTGAAAAAACTGTTAAGGTGAGTACGTAGAACTTTTAAATAAACTTCCAGAGTTTAAAAGTTATAAAAAGCATTATTTTATTCAGAAATTTTATAGCTCAAGCTGTTATGGAGATAGCAGTTATTCTTTTTATTTCAGAACTATTTTCAAATGGAGATAGCAGTTTTTCTATAGTTGATTTATTTCTTTCAGGATGTCCCGATCCCGAAGAATAGTAGAAATGGCGCGAATAGCAGACATCTTCTCAGAAGATGTTCTTACTACAGCTAGTTCCATTGATCCACAAATGAAATCTGATGATGACTTGGGAGTTCAAAATCCAAATACAGATGTAGACCTTGCTAGCCTGTTTTCTATCGAGAATTTACAAATGGAAATTGTGAAAAACGTTGAACTCGAAATAGTGGATATTTCAGAGGGTATGTGTTTGGATAACATCAGTAAGAGCCAATGCAAAATATCTAGTGACAAAAATCAACTTTCACAACAAATATGTGATAAAGAATCTATTACAGACAGTGTGTGCGATTTTATTACCACTAACAATATTAATAATAATCACGTGCCTCCAGAAAGTTTGACCGATAAAGCTGATGAGGCTATATCAACAAATATTATATCTGAGCGCCATGGGGAAAGTGAAACTTTATCCGACTCTGACTAAAGTACAAGAGGATTGGTTTCATATTCGGAACACTCGGACTCTGAGATGTCGTCAAATTCTCATTCGGACTATCCAAAAAAAAGTTTTAAACGTAAAAAAAGGTTCGAGGTGAATAAATCCACATGGTTCGCCGAAAAAAATAAACTGTTAAGGGAAAAAGGGAGGAATTATTGCGGAAGAATGAAAAAGAATGGTAAATGGAACTATAGCGAACCGAGGCAACCTAGAAAAATCAAAGGCAGATGTAAATGCAAAACAGTACCAAAAGGATTTCTTAAATGCGATACTATAACTGATACTGAAAGAAAAGCAATGTTTGATAAGTTTTGGAAATTTACGTGGGGTGAGAAAAAAGTTTACATTGACAGCTTAGTTAAGGCTATTCCCACAAAACGGCACCGTCAAAGAATAAACCAAAACAAATCCAGAAGGACGCAATCATTCGAGTATCATCCCAGCAAACACAAACATGTAACATATATGTATCATTTACATGTACTAGTTCCGTGTTACATAACAAAGTAACTTACATGTTACATAATAACTCACGTCATTACTGTGAAAAATGACCTAATTTTGTTATATAGCAGGTTCCTTATATGTGATGTAATGGGTTAATTACATGTATGGAACAGTGTTATATATCGGAAGACATGTAACATTTATATTACCATTGTAACATTTAATATGCTTCATTATTACAGCACATATACATTACTTTTTTCATATAACATTAGTATTATAAATGTTATATAAATGAAGGTATGTAAATGTGTCGTCTAAAAATGTACGTATTAGTTATACAGTATGTCTACTTAAGTTGGAACCATATGGAAAACTTTTGTATTATTGGTTTTGTGAAAAAATGTATTTTTGATAAAAAGTTCTGCACGGTCCAAAACTTAAAATGCAACTATCAGATATAAATTTTTTCAAGCCGTATACGAGGTTTGTCTAAAAATATGAATTTTACTCACGAATAAAGTACCTTTATTTTTTACAATACAGAAGAATATTATAAAGTAAGGTTATTTTGAATTAAAAGTTATATTTAAATATGCAATTACAGTCATTTAGCATAAAAATTCAGGTTAGGTGATTATTTACGTTTTACATTATAAATTATTTGTAGTTATAAATTAATTATTCACCGAACCTGAATTTTAATGCTAAGTGGCTGTAATTGCATATTTAAATATCACTTTTAATTTAAAATAACTTTACTTTATAACATTCTTCTGTATTGTAAAACATAAAGGTATTTTACTCTTGAGTAAAATTCATATTTTTTGGCGAACCTCGTATGCATCCCAAAAAAATTGATATCTGATGGTTGTATTTTAAGTTTTGGACCATGCAGGACTTTTTATCTAGAATACATTTTTTCACATAACCAATAATAAAAAAGTTTTCCATATGGTTCTAACTTAGGTAGACACACTGTATGACAAATACTTACAAACATCGAAAATATTTGAAGGAATAAAAAAAAGTAATTTAAACGTATGTGTTAGGTATATCAATAATTTTATTGGACAAATTCATAACCTAAACCAAAAATATGTTATAGAAATATTTCACACAAATATAATAACTCAAATTCATCATAAAAATCACAAAATATCTGCTATTAACGACGATCCACGGCCTCGAAATTCAGGGCCCCATCAAGCATGACCTGAAAGGAGAACAAAAATTAATATTTACACCTCAAATGTATCATCGAAATACAGTACACACATATAATAACTCAATATCATTATAAAAACACAACATACCTGCTATTTTCCACAATAAATCCAAAAATGCAACAGATACCTCCGTAAAAGGCCTATAGCCGCCATTGAACATTGAAACACTACTAAAAATATTGCACCAGATATATCTACTTACCTACCTAAAAAACATGTGTATTTCAAGGACCGTTTGGTCAACAGCATTTATGTATATATAAGCTATGTAACATTTTGAACGAAATAATTTAGTACAAATTGTTACTTTAATGTAGATTACACATAGATATATAAATTGATATAATCCTTATGTGATTAAATTTATATAACGGATATGTAATTTTGTAACATATATTTTATTTATATACATGGTATATAACTATGGTGCTAAGTTTGAACTTAGGTGTTCGGTTCCATAAATAACACATAAAAGTGCATACAGGACAGTCTAAGTATATTTTATCCTTCTTAGTTATGTAACAGGAGGGAACATGTAACAGAATGGTTTGCTGGGATCTTCAAGTAAACGAAGAACAGATACGGGTATGCAGACAAATGTTCCTGAATACACTTGGTGTTGGAAGATGGACTGTACTGTTTTGGAAAAACTCATTCACTACACGCGAACCAAGCAAAGTCCGCATAGATGCAGCAGGTAAAAATCATCCTTTCAAAGGCGCCAGGATGAAATTATTTGAATTTATAGATTCACTGCCCGCACGTGAATCTCATTACTGTAGGGCGCATACTGATAAAAAGTACCTTCTGCCTGAATGGCGCTCCAAAAAAAGTTTATACGATTTTTACGTTAAGGATTGGTGTTCTTCTCAAAATTCAACTGCTTTATCGATCACAATTTTTAATGAAGCTTTAGATGAAAAAAACATAGCACTATTTTCCCCTAAAAAAGATCTCTGTGAAAAATGTACTATTTATAAACTTGGTAAGCTATCTGATGATGAATATAATTTACACGTTCAGCGTAAAAACGAAGCACGGGTCGAAAAAGAACGTGACAAAAATCAACATTTATTTGTATTCACTGCAGATCTGCAGGGTGTTCTGATGGCCCCAAAATCTAATGTCAGCAGTTTATATTATAGAACTAAGCTCATAATTTGTGCTTTTTCAACCTCAGCAATAAAGATGGATATTGCTATCTGTGGAATGAAACAGAAGGTGGTGTGAGTTCCGACGAATTTGCAACTATATGGATTCATTTTTTTGAAAATAAGGTACTACCTCAAATAAATAACCTCCACAATACCGATGAAAACTTTGAAAGAGTTATAATTATTTACACCGACGGATGCACCTACCAAAATTTTATGCTTTTATAAGATCAAAGTTAGAATATGCTTCAGTTGTGTGGAGCCCCTTTTATCAGTATCATATAGATCGAATAGAAGCAATTCAAAGACGATTTTTAAAACTGCTAAGCCTGAAAACTGATGGCATTTATCCTCTAATAGGTACACCTTACTCTGAATTACTACAAAAGCATAACTTTTTCAGTCTCGATAGAAGGCGTGATTATTATAGTGTAGTAGTAACTTATAAAATTATTAAAAGTATTATTGACTGCCCAACCTTATTAGAAAAGTTTATTATTTGCATTCCCAGAATTTCTTCCAGACACCCGAATACTTTTTATATAAATACATCTCGCACAAATGTTCTGGAAAATTCTCCGCTCCATACCATGTGTACAGTAACAAATTCTATTGTCAATGAACTTGATATATTTAGTTGCAATTTGTCAGATATAAAATCTCACTTTTTATCTTAGTTAATTTGTTACCTATTACGAAATACAAGTTCTTTTTATGTGCTCAACATTCATATAAAAAATGTGATCTATTAATAATTATATTCTGTCAATTCCTGCTCTGTAATTGGGTTTATGACCTGTAGAGTATTGTATTATAAATAAATAAATAAATAAATAAATAAATAAATAAATAAATAAATAAATAAATAAATAAATAAATAAATAAATAAAATAGAAATACTATTTTGAGTAATGCTCTTCTAAATTTTGCAATGAATTTCAATATCACAGTGATTCAAAAATATCTTGAGGTAGGTCATACTCAAATGGAGGCTGATGCCATGCATTCCGCTATTGAAAGACGCCTCAAAAATACGGATATAATGGTTCCTGCTGAATATATTCAAATTTGCAGAGCAGCTCGTAAAAATCCAAAACCGTACGATGTCACATACCTCGAATATTCGTTTTTCAAGAAATTCAATAGCATCGATTTTTACAAAAGTATCCGACCAGGAAGAAATAGAAAAGGTGATGCCAAAGTTACAGATATAAGAGCTCTCAAATATACACCTGATGGTGATATCTTTTATAAACTAATGTTTCAAGACGAATGGCAGGTATTTCCTCAAAGAAAGAGCAATATTGTACATCGTCCATTCTGCGATCTGAATTCCTTACACAAAGAGAGGCGCAAAATAACAGCTAGAAAGTTTTCAGATCTGCAATATCTGAAGCAAACCATTCCCGCAGACTATCATAATTATTATGAAAATATCCCTCATGAATAAAAGTACACCGCTTTTTTTTGTTTTCTTGCATTTAAATTATTATTACCTTTTGTATTCATTACCTTAATTTTTATTTTTCTGATAATTAAAAAAATATTACTTTTTCAGAATAATGTGTTTTTTTTTTCACATAGGAAGACCTGCTATTTCCAAATAGAGTTCGAGAATTTCGCTTCTCTAAATCTGAAAAACTGCTATCTCCTTTTTTATTGATAAATTTAAAATAGAACAACGCTTTTTCCATATTTTCTTATTAGGAATTGATTGAAATATCAATATTCCATATAAAAAAATAAACCTGTTTTAATTGATATATTTTTGAATAACTTAGCAAGTTTTTTATCTCTCCTGTAAAATTGGCGAAATGGACTTAGCGGGTTAACACTCTTAGCCAACGAAATATATTGAATATATTAAGAACATATTCGTTCTGAAATTGGCTAATTGAACACTCAGTGATATCTAAATTGCATTAATTAGCCAGTCGTATTAGTCTAGGTAGAGGTGCATGATAATTTTAACGTCTCTAACAGTAGGTACCCTAAATCAATATGTTGATTAAACCAGTATATCGTTAAAAAGGATAGAAATTTAAAACTCTGATAGAATAAAGATGAGACATATTATCAAGGAAACATAATTGTTTCGTAATAGGGAACAACATCTCATACTGACTAGTTTACGCCACACATTAACATATGCTGCATTTAGGGTAGGTGTAAGTATTGAACAGATAAATATCGGAGGTTAGATACCTTCTTTCATAACATTTTTTACATTTTAAAACTATAAAAGAACGCAAAGACACATTTGCTATCACTATTATTGATTTGGAAATTAAATCAATTATTTGACCTATTCTTAAATTGTGATTATACAATAGTTTTATTATTCTCATTCACTTTATAGCTAGTAAGTAGTTATAAAATTAGCTATGAATGTAAATATTCGTTTAATTAATTACGTTTATAATATTTACATAAATAATTATTCAGAAAATCGCCTTTTCTTACTCTGAACATCTACAATGTAATTATATCAAGGACAAGCGAAGGAAAATTAATAAATTAATCGACTTACCTTAAGGAAGATTAATTGTAATTTTGCGAGCTTGTCCGTAGATATAATTATTTCCCATCCCACCCTAATATATGTGGATATACATATTTAGTTCCCAGATATAAGGTGATTTTCGTAACTCTCACTTCAACGGAATGATATGTAGTTTTGGTATTCGATAGGAGCAGTGCATATGGAGCATTTTGTTTACTCTAGAAAAAATACGTGCTTATGACTATGTTTCAAGGAAACTACAATGTAATTATATCAAGGACAAGCTCGGAAAATTACAATTAATCTTCCTTAAGGTAAGTCGATTAATTTTTTAATTAATATATTAAATTATTAGACCTAATTTTATGTAATAAAGCTTGTGAAGTTTGTCAATCTGTTGACTCGTTAGTAAATATAGACAAACATAATCTTCCACTAGATTATTATTTTGTCAATTGATAAGAAAACATCTGTAAGAAATAACCGGAGTATAGCAGGCATAGAAGTTGGAAAGGCTTTTGCCAGTTCTCCCACTTTATACACATAAATTGACAGGTTTGCGGCGATTCTAACCGAAGTGGACGCGGTACATTGGCGTACAACATTATTTTATAGATGTTAATAACAATTTCGAGTAAATAGTTTTATAAATTGTGAATAGCCGTTGAAATTTTGTAAAATTATGATTTGAATATTATAATATATGTTTAATAATTATTTATAATCCATAAATACATGCGATTGTCCGGTTCAGCCGGTAACAATTTAAAATTATTTATTTTATGAAACGACACTGGCAGGTAATCATTACTGCGAAATTCTCGAAGCCGTCCGACGTAGTTTGACGTTTACCCCCTCTCTACCTACCAAAAGCCTTTCCAACTTCTACTTGTACTATAAAACGTCTTTTAATATTAAAAGAGTTGATTTTCATTCCCTTTATATTGCACTGTTCAATTTAAATTGATATTTTTTATTTAAAATTAATATATAAATTGGTTCCCCTTGTATTGGGAGCTGCAGCCTACAGCCCTTACAGAAAACCGCCACTGTTGTAATAGCTTGTTTAAAGACTCTGCCACATTTCCTTGAGATATTCAGTAGTATCGATCGAACAATTAAGAAATTAACACTTTGTTAATGGTCTCTAAATCACGACAAGGTAAAAAAGAACAGTATTGGGTTTTTTTTTATTTGACTCGCTGTGCAGCGTAAATCTTGGCGTGCCGCTAACGCTGGCGGCAAATTGAAGCGTGACATAATTACCTATTAACGTAATGATAATGGGCGAAGGTGTGATACTGATGTGTGTGTACGGTCATACTGGCATAAAAATTAATAATTTCGTATACAAATTTCGGTGTTATGAAATTTCGTGACAATTTGGGGTGGCTATTATCAAAATGCGGCATGTTCATGTTTGGACCTTTTTAGGAAAATGAGAAAACATTTTTAGAAAGAGGATAATTTCCTGACCGTAGTAGAATTTCCATACATTCCACACCGGATCGATTAGCAGGTATAGGTAGCGTAAAACTGTGAATACTAAAATACTCATACATAAAATCTTTAATAATTTATACAGAATAATGTTTCAATCATTTGAGAGATGAGTAACAAAGATCATATTGTTATATTATCATCGTTAATAGTTTTTAAGCACCCGGTATATTGAAAAATATATAAAAATATAGTGACTAATGAGTCTATAATATTTTTAGAATAAAAGTCATTCTATGCGACGCAACATTTTATTTAAAATACTCTGTTAAACTAATATAACAAACAATTTTTAACGGGAGCCGTGTTGTATGTTGAACAAAATAAAATAATTTATTATAGTTCTTTCTTGTGAAGCCGGAGAGGCTAGCCGTGGGACTAGTATGAATTCACGTTCTCGCGGCAGTTAAACCGTGATGTCTTCAGTCACGTCGTGGATGCGTGACCGCTGGACTTAGCCGACTAACAATTACCCATCAATGACGTGGAAATAATGACAATGAATGAGTGTATGATGAATGGGAAGAAGTAGGGCATCCAATAAGCCATCAGCGCTTAGCAACAACGTAAACGTGAACACACCAATTTAAAGGGTAATATTTTCCCAAAAATCAAATTCCCAATGGTTTATCAGTTATCAACTCAATGGCATAGATTTATAGAGGTTAAAATCATTTTTGTGGCTAGAATTAGAAAAATTTGGAAGCGAGTCTTGGCTTTCATGGCGTCTTTTTTTGATTGTAGTTGCTATTATTTCTTATTTGTCATAGTAGTGGTAAAGAAAGGCATTATGTTTTTAAGTAAAAAACTGTTTTTCTTTAGGTTTTTGGATTAATATTTTTTCTTTAGGAAATACAGAGTGATTATGGTTAAACTGAATCATTTGCACTAAATATACCTTAATTACAACATTTCTTTCGTTTTACCGTTTAAGACTATTTTTGAAAACAGTCCTCTAATTATAAAGTGATAACGGTTTTGTTTCAATACTAGTATTTTCTTAAGTTCTTTGTTTCACTTTTGGTTTTATCGTGACCAGTAAGGACTCCGTTTTGGCCATTTTCACGGTGCCTGTCCTGTATATATGTGTCTGTATCCCCAGTAACTCAAAAATGTATGCATAGTTGGAGAATCTGGGGTGTAGGTATTTTATAGGGAGCATTTTTATACCTCAATGTATATTTCTCTTATGTATAATTTATTGAAGAAAATTCTTTCATTAAGAGTTGTTTGAGATGCAATTCTCTATAAGTTTTCTCCTACACGTGATTTGTCTAAAATGGTGAAATTTAAGGAAAAGTGCAAAATTTTTCTTTGGCAATGAAGATATGAAAAAATGTTTTGAATAATTTTAGGGGCATATTTTTTAAAGAGTGGAACTGTCATTCATCGTGGGCTTATGTGTCATATAACCATCCAGTTTAATATGAAGGTCAGTACTCTAAAGTGCTACGAAAAATTATTCAAGCAGTTTCATTATATCTAAAAAAAATTAAACATCATCCTCGTAGAAAATATAACTGAATAATATTTTTAAATCATGCCTAATACACTTTTTAAGTTGTAAGCCATAAACTTAACCGTCTTTATCATTTTCTACATCGTAGAATGGACGTTTTACGACCCATTCAATTTGCATGTCATGCATGCTGCATTTGATATTAAACCATAACTGTAAATTAAATCTCACTCCCCTAGGTATTCACATTTTGCTGGACACTATTTTTATATGAAAAACTCAGTTTATAGGTTACCTACGTGGTGGTCAAATTTTTTTTATTATTGTGTTTCCTGCTAAAAGGAAACTTCCTGGTGCATTATATTGAATTCTAAATTCTATAATATTCTATAAGATGTTCTCTATCAGAATTTGTTAACCAGTAATTATGATAATGCTTCGTAGCTAAACATAACATTATTTGTTTAAATACAACTTCTTCTGCATTTTTACACTTACGAAACATAAGTCGACCCTGACCCTGTCGATTGCCAAGAATTTAAACTTTGTCAATACACCATAAAAGTGTGATGGAATTTTGGTTCCACTGACAATTCATTCTAACCATACTTTTAACAATATTTCACATATACGTTTTGACTCTTTTTATATTTTCATTATCTCACCGGCAGAGTTAACCGCCCACTTAATTATTTTTATTTATTTCTGAAATGTTCCGAGATTTTAGTCACTTTTTGACATTAATTGATATGACGTGATATTTTGACAGTAAATAAATGTTTAACTGTCAGTGCTGTCATTCTTTCGCTTTTTATTAGTAATTTGGTTCCAATTTAGCTTGTTTAATGTTAGTATATATACAATTTTTTTCTTTATTAGACTTAATTAGACTTGTTTAGTGTTGGTTATATTTTGTAAAATCGGTTTAAGTTAAGTACAAAACAGTTTTATTTAAAACAATTCCATTGGGAGCAGAATCAGTAGCCAAGGCTGTAGTTCTATCTGATGAAGGTTATAGTCAACGTCGTATTGCTGGAATACTTGGTGCTGTTCGTGAAACAGTCAGAGATGCCATAAGGCGTTTTTGAGAGACAGGTTCTTACACCAGAAGGCCTGGTCAGGGCCGCCATCGCTGCACTTCAATGAGGGACGATCGTTTTGTTGTGAGCACGATTTTAAGAGATCGGTTCTGTACCGATGTTGAAGCCCGTACTCGTCTTGCTGAGGTTGGAAATGTGGAGGTCAGCGAGAGAACCATAGGAAGATGGTTGGCAGAAAGGAATCTTACAGCGAGACGCCCTTACCGAGCACCTCAGCTTCGCCCGCATCACGAAACAGCTAGACTCCGTTTTGCGCGTGAATACAGTATGTGGAATATGGATCAGTGGAAGAATGTTTTATTCTCTGACGAGATCAGAATTGCTTTAAAATATCCAGATGGCCGCCAGCGTGTATACATATGCCCAACAGAGCGGTTTGCTCCTTGTGCTCTTATGGAAACTGTGGGTTATCAAGGAGGCTCAATAATGATATGGGGCGGAATTTCTTACGAGGCTCGTACGGATCTGGTAATTTTTGCTAGAGGCGGTGTAGATGCTCACAGGTATGTTCAAGAAGTTCTTCAAGAACATGCCATTCCTTTTGCGCCATATATTGGCGACGACTTTTTTCTTCAGCAAAAAACGCACGATGTCATGTGGCTCGAGTGGTTACGCAATACCTTAACGAAGTTGGCATCAGAACTTTGCCATAGCCAGCACAGAGTCCAGACCTCAATCCAATCGAACACATTTGGGACAACCTAAAAAAACGGATTCGAGCACGAAGACCAGCTCCAACCACTAGTTGAGAGCTGAAAACTGCTGCGGTAGAAGAATGGGAAAACATCCCACAAGCTGAGATTCAAGCCATCATGGATACCATTCCACGCACGCCTAGTGATGTGATCAGGACAAGAGGGGGTAACACTCGTTACTAAAGTGAATTTTGTTAATAACAATACTTTTTTGTCGATAAATTTCATGTATTGCTCATCTTATTCAAAAAGTTAAAAATTTTCAAAAACTGTTTTTTTTTCTATTTTCTAAAATTAAACAAAAACTTTTATTTGGTTGGTATTTGTTTGCTTTTTCAAGATGTACTTAGACATTAAAAAGTAAACAACAAAATTAAAATTACAAATTTCTCCAACTAAATAACAAAACATTGGGTGAGCGGTTAATTCTGCCGGTGAGTGTATATTGTTTGCAGTTCATAAAAAGTATTTTTTCTAATTTTAACATATAAAGTGTCAATATTATCTGCGGCTCATGCGACAATCACATGAGTCCCTTTCTGCCTTATTTACGCCATTTACGGCCATAATTTTTCCTGTTACCAAAAATATTCACGTCTGAAACCCCTTGCTTTCGTCTTTCGTCTATGCTTTAGTCTTGCAGACGAAATGGCTACCTCGTCCGGCGATGACGAAACCTCTAGTAACTGCCAGAAACGTTGTTGATTCTGGTTTCGGCTAGTCTAGAACGTCTGGAATTCTCGAGAACAAGACTGGAGCACCAAATGTTCATATAATAACTAGCACAACTATGTCGTAATAAGTCAGTTAAATAGTTAAATAGGTCGATCATATAACATAAATGTTGTAAAATTAAATTAGGGCATCACATTGGTTTGCGGAATTCGATAGTTATTTTCGTGGTGTAAACGCAGTTATATTATTCAGTTTCATCATGTAATTCTGTACGTGGTCAAACTATGCTGTTTGAGTATAAATGAATTAAGTTGTAAAATATATTGGTTGAAAAAAATTAAATAACAAACCAAGTAAATAAATGTTACAAATTATGCTCTTACATTTTACGCCATATGAATTTCTAGGTAGAATTTTGCTCAAAATACAAGTTTTTCATCGCTAATGTAAGCAGCGTAC
Source organism: Psylliodes chrysocephalus (assembly GCA_927349885.1). NCBI lineage: Eukaryota > Metazoa > Arthropoda > Insecta > Coleoptera > Chrysomelidae > Psylliodes > Psylliodes chrysocephalus. The sequence continues at coordinate 71,445,120 of OV651817.1, forward strand.
ACACAGCTTCAATCTCATTCGGTTCATTTTAATATTATTATTTCCATCAAAAATACATTTTCAAATATTATATAGTCCAGATTTAACTTCGCACCGAGTTTAAAAAATCTCATTTTAAACATTTAATATTAGAAGTGAAAAAAGTTATAATAATTTGGTATAAATAGTGATTTAAAAATTTTCTTATACTGTTGAAGGTTTTTTTTTTTGTTTTATTGTATCTAAGAAATAATTTTTAGGAATTTGGTAATCTTCCTCTAACATATAATTTTCTTTTAAAAACTAGTGCCGTTTGTTTAGACAGTATTCATTACTTCATTATTATTTACATAAGTGTTGCAAGAATAGTAGTTTGAGCAACAAGAGTGGATAATTTTCGATAATTTTCGATAATTTTCGATAATTTTCACTAATTTTCAATAATTTTCGATAATTTTCGATAATTTTCGATAATTTTCGATAATTTTCGATAATTTTCGATAATTTTCGATAATTTTCGATAATTTTCGATAATTTTCGATAATTTTCGATAATTTTCGATAATTTTCGATAATTTTCGATAATTTTCGATTAATTTTCGATAATTTTCGATAATTTTCGTTAATTTTCGATAATTTTCGATAATTTTCGATAATTTTCGATAATTTTCGATAATTTTCGTTAATTTTCGATAATTTTCGATAATTTTCGATAATTTTCGATAATTTTCGAAAATTTTCGATAATTTTCGATAATTTTCGATAATTTTCGATAATTTTTTTTTTTTAGAAGCAATTCATAAACGAGACTTCCAATACAATAACACTAGCTTGCTTTTAAAATAAAATAATTATATTGTAAAATGTTAAAACATAATATATTTTAATACCTCTAACTTTCTTTTGTTTGTATTAAAAGGCATTTCTTTATAAGCTTACTACAACATACTTGGTTACAGTATTGTGGTTACTGTGGTGACATTACGCATACCATGGTTTCCCTATTGGGCATTCCAAACTGAATGCCTACCAGTGGGCTTTGACGGGTTATGATATTGCAAAATTATGGCAACCCTGTAGACCTGGTGATTTGACAAGGTCAATGAAATAGATAGTTACATAGATTGATTATCCATATTTTTCAAAATAAACATAAGCGTATGCCTTGAAGTAAAAATGTAAGCAATTATTATTTTTTTAAATATCTAAAGGCTAAAAATTGGTTTTAAAACACATTTTTGCTAAACCGATTCAAATTAATAAATATTTGCCAGGCAATATGGCCGCTCGTAAACGACCAGCTTTGAGCAATCTATATAACTATATATTTATCATTGACCCTGTTAATGACAACAGGGTTGCCATATCTAAACTGTCATTACCCACTGGTAGCCATTTGGACAGGTCGTTGGAATGCCTAATTATTGAATGTCATATGTCAAATTTAATTTAAGTTTGGGGATTTCTAAACGGAATTTGAATTTTAGAAATTATAGGATGTTTTGACTTTGTTATTTTTTATTATAGTATGTAAGTATGTAAGCTTATAAATAAATGCCTCGTTAGATATAGCCACATATGCTTTGGTAACATGTAACCAAAGCAGAGTAACCAAACGTTATAAAGAAATGCTCTGGTTACAGAAGTATGTTCTGGTAAGCTTATAGAGAAATGCCTAAAGTGTATTTAATAGCCTCGTTCGCGGTTACTGAATTGATTTAGAACTACTAATTCTTACTTTGAGCGCATGACAGATTCATTATCAATTCTGAATTGTTATTGTTACCGCGAGCGAACGCAACCTCAATTATAGGTTCGGGCTGCGCACTCCAGAGTAGAGTGTAGTAATTAGACGTAAACGGAGTGCGAATATGATTTTACTCCTTTAACTCTCGGAGTGCAATGTCAATTGTCAATGTGACATACCAGTACTTAAAATTTAATCGTACTTGTCAGTAACGACCGTATAAGTTTCTTCTATATTAATGATATTCACGGGAACCAAAAAAAAATTTATTTACTAAAGAATCACTCACAATTAACTTATTATCAATTTAAATCACCTTATGCGCATGCCCGATCCACACTCCACTCCACCATCTCCGAACGGTCAAAGAGGAACTTTTATTTTAACTCCTTCCGTACCCGAACGCCTTAGGTACTTTAGGAGTGAATATAGTGAAAAGAGTGCGTAGACCGAACTCACCAACTATATCTCGTTATTCCAGGCCCAGTATAAAGAATAATACAGTAGCGACAGATCATTTTTTATGAGGTGTCCATATTTTTCTGCGCATGTCCGAAAATAAGCGACAAAAACGTCAACGTCAATAGTGTCAATGCGATGTAAATATGACATTATTTTTGTTTGTTTGCAGTGTATATTTTGAGACATTTTTATTATTTTAGTTTTTCATTTATTGTGTGATATTTTTGAAATGGCTTCTGCACCTGATCAGAAAAAAAAGAGATGTGTCTATCGCCCTTGTCCATCTCAAACAGAGTAAACAGACAAAGGGACAAGTTATTTTGCATTTCCCATGGAGCCATAAAGGTATGTCTTGAGAAAATACTTTCAATTTTTATATTTGAAAACCAAATATTTATTTGACAACCAAATATTTATTATTTAAATGTCTTGAGGACAATTTTTACAATTTCAACAAAAATAATGTAAAAAATATATAATTTCTGAACTACGGTCAATCTAAACATTTGTTATCAACTTTTTTATATTTTAGGGCCAACATGTGGTTAAGAGCTTGTAATAGGGAAGATTTGAGTAACATAGATGTGAACAGTCTTCATCGGAATTACAGGTTGTGTGAGAAACATTTTGAGAAGAATTTTTTTTCTAAAACGTTGAACCGTAAACGTTTATTGCCTACTGCTGTTCCCACATTTTTTATCCATCTAGGTCATCAGCCAAATGTCTATCTTCTCCCTAGTACATCGACCAAGTGCTTCCTCTGTTGAGACTATCATTGAACATGAACGAGACATTTTTGAAAGCGTACCATGTGCAACCTTTGGACATTCTTAATCAAAAATCCTACCTCCAAATTATTATAATGAATTAGATGTTCTTTGATTCACTATGTCCATTGATTAAAAATGTTCTGATTGACTACATCTAATCAAAATATATATGTATTTCTTGTAAAGTAGCAAAAAGAAAACAAAAAAATGTATTTTGTGGTGTTATTATTTTAACTGTTTTTTAATTTTTGATTTGTTTCATTTATACAATATTTAAGCACTTAAACAATAATATATATAATCTTATAAACAGTTGTATGATATATACGTTAGGGAAATTAGGACAAGGATGATTAAATTCTATTTCTTTCATAATATCAAAAAAAGCTATGGGATATACCAGACATTACACAGGTATTGCTAAAAATAGATATAACATTTTTTTATAATTTAAATATATAGATAATAAACTTTTCATTTGGAGTTTTTAGGCCTCCATAAGTGCTTTATTTGCAATCATATGTTGAAATCTGTGAACTATCCAAATCTTCACATTCTTTTGAAAATTTAATAAATGTATCACATCCATGTATGCCTAAAGCTTTTTTGATCAAATAGCCACAAACATATTTAAATGGATTTTGAACTATTATATCTTGTCCTGTAGCTGTAATTAGGAAGAAAAACAGCTTCTTGAGTGTTTTTATTTATTTCAGGATACAGAGACAATATTTTTTACATCTAATTGTAGCAAGTGCTTGTCCAGGTCTTCATTACAATTCATGGAATTGCAATGAAGATAATTTTGACAAAAACGTTTTTTAAATGCCCTTTCGAATTGTACAGGTGTTGGATTAATTAAATTCCCACCCTGTTGCCTAATGGACCCAACAAATTTTTCAGTCACAGTCACTGTTGATTCTTCTAGCCATTAAATATTTAAATCCCGCAGCAGATAACCATTCCCATACAAATTTTAAACCATAAAATCGTTAAATATAAACATCTAATTTTTATGATGTGACGTTAATAGTATTTAATTATATACATAGGTAATATAAGCAATTGGGCAGCATTTTGCTTAACGGGTGACTTACAACAGGCATTTGCTAAAACTCATCTGAAGTCAAAAATTTGTACGTAGGAACAAAAATTGAAATAAAATAATTCTTGTATTGTAAGAGCCGATTCCACCGTTGTGTTAAACGGAGATTAAAGTGACATTGTTAATGTAAAAATGTCATTTTAAACTTCGTTTAACACAACGGTGGAATCGGTCCTAAATTCATTAAAAACTTACTAATTTGTAATTGTGTGTTTTAATAAATATTATTGTTATATGTTGTTTCACTTCTAAAAAGATACCTACATAACCTCATTTTAAATAAAAAATAAGGTGCTGAGTTAATTTATTAGTTCCAGGAAGAAACCAAAAACTGTTTGACACATTTCATACAATGAATGGCATACAAAAGTAATTTATTTTATTCTAATGATAAAATTTTAAAATTGGCACATCTATATTTTCACCGGAACTCATTTATTTAAGTTACACAATATTTTGATTAATTTATTTGCCTAGAATACATTAAAATGTTATATGTACATGTTTTAATTTTTTTCTAATTGTACATCGCTAATTTGCAATTTTAGAGTTTACTTTTCTCCGTGTAGAAATAAGCGACAAAAACGTCAACTGTCATTGAAAATCTGACCACCCCGACATCAAAGAAGCCGACGCAATCTGTCGCTACTGTATTGTTCTTTATACTGGGTTCCAGGTAGGAGCAATGATAACTGGAGTGGGGTAGAAAGCCAATGTGCATATTGTATCAATAGAACAAGATGAGGCGGAGCCATTTTTATTTCTCATCTCACTCGGGAGTATTTATAATAACCATTTTCTGTTTCACATTGTTATTGTTCAATCCACAAAGCTGGTGGATCAGACAATAACAAAGTGAAATAGAAAATGGTTGTTATAAATACTCCCGAGTGAGATGAAAAATAACCTGTCTTCGCCCATAGAGTCGCATCTCAAGCCTATTGACAAGCATTCTACCCCACTCCAGTTCATTGGGTAGGAGTGGGAAAAATCTTCGATTAATCGATTATTTTTTTTATCAATCGAAATATTCTATTAATATTTAAAAAACCAATTATTTCGGTTAATAGATTATATTTATCAATTAAACATAATCGATTATTTTGCTTAAAATCAATTATTTATTTTGATAATCGCCCATCCCTAGTCTCAATAATAATTCTAACCGGCTTTCGGTCTTTCGTTCAAAATCAAATCGTTTCTAGTGTCTTTATGCTATGAGCTTGTGCGTGGGGGCCTCACTCTTTATAAGGGGGAATCGCCAATTATTTAGCCTCTCTCGAATTTCAAATTCCCTTTTGACGAGATTAGCATCCTCCCAGACAACACACCAAATCCCAGAGATATCCACAGAATATCTTTTGTGGATATCCAATATATCCACAGGATATCAGAAATATTCCGTGGATCTAATATGGATATCCAAATGTCCGTCTATATCCAGAATATAGAAGATATCCTATGGATATTCAGCAAAATAGCTAATGAGTATCTTCCAGACAATACAAGAAATCCCAGAGATATCCACAGAATATATTTTGTGGATATCCAATATTCAATATGGATATAGAATTCAGATATTCAGCAAAATATTTTATAGGTATCTTTAGTAGAGGTTCATAACTAACCAATGATTATTGAATAACCTCGAAAGAAAATAGAGATAAAAAATATTTCCAACAATCTGCCTTTGATTTTGCCCACTATAAGGGCATTAAGGAGAAAGTCATCCTTATTAGGACTCTTCAGCAATAAATGGAAATTCTCGACTCCAATCTCTAATAGAGTGTGATTGCCAAAAAAATTCGATCGAACTCATTTACGGCGGGTTGAGCATGAGTAGATACGAAAGTGGTATCGCCATCTATACTTAGGAAGCAAAATCAAAAATTACATCTAGTAGATATCCACGATGGTTTGCGTCCGCGCTTAGACTTTGATATATTTATATTTATAGTGGATGTCCATGGGATATAGAATACACCTTAAAAAAATTAATTTTAAATATCTGAACGGTACTATTAGCCACAACGGCGAGCACAATGGCGTAATTTTTTAATAATTTGCTATATAATTACTATTATTTATGGACATTTGCATGTCTATAAATTACATTTCATGGATATAAAATAGATATCCACCATGGACTGGACATTCAGTGGATATTGGTATGTTCATTAGATATCCAAAGGATTTGGTGTGCTGTCTGGGCTGGGGTAATATGTGACGAAAAAATATTTCATGAATTATAAATAGAAAATGTGCCTAGGAACTATATGCACGGACACTAGGTATTTAGACGAAAGTGCGCCTAAAAATTCATTCTAACACTTGCATGCGAAAGGTCCATAAATCTGCCATCTCCACCTAAATCAGTACATAATCCTTGGTCCCGATTTCTAAGGGAAGCCGCGTTCCGCCGGTGTAGGGCAATAGCAAGGACTTTCGCTACTGTTACGTAATTCTACTTCGCCCCCTCTTGACATTTACAACTGACCCTAATTGGTAGAGCTATTTATATAGATATAGGGCTCTGCCACTGCATTAACCGATTACTGATAGATGAAACGTATCAACAGTAAATAATCATCGTTATGAAGACATAAAGCCGTGGCATATTATTCATAATTATCTGAAATACCTATAGGTATAGAATATTTTAACGAACCTACGAAGAATAGAAGAAAAATATTTTGTTTAGACCTTCTTGTCATCGAGGTATGATAATAAACATTATTGGGGGTTTGTGTTTGTAGTGCTGGTCTAATGAGATATTTTAGAAAAATATCGAACATAATATTCGCTCCGTGCGCGACAGCAGCGCCAATTTGTTTTGGTATTAAAGGACTATTTCTGCCTATACTGACAAATACAATTTTTAATAGAATTCGTAAATAAAAAGTATATATGTTAGTTTTAATAAAAGTATATGGATTTATAAAACAATTAAAACATTAATTTATTATTATTATATATTTTTCACGCTTAAATTGAAGAAAATTATGTATAATCATTAAAAATCAATAATAAAATATAGGCAGGCAACAGTATTTACTGGAAAATGTATGAGAAGTTGCCTAAGTCTAATAAGTTGTCATTGAAGAAACCATTTATAATAGCGTGAAGTTAAAATATATAAAAAGGATCGCTACTTATATTTTCATTTTTGTTCTAAAGAAAACATAGAATGAATGATTAAAACTGGTTTCCGATCAGTAAGTCACAAAATTGCATACCAGCCAAATATTATAATCAACGGCAGAAATCTTGAAATCTAGTCCTTGCTGAATGAACATTTAAGAATAAAGGGATATTAAAGAACATCGTAAAATGATAATTTATTGTTTATTTAAAAACTTTATAGTTTCTGATGTCTACTATTTTCAGCATTACTGTTATTATCACAAAAATAAAGGTAATTTTTCTTCTTATTGTACACCTATCCATTTATTTCTTTGATTTAATTTCCACTTTGTTAGTGAAATTTGTTATATAAGTTTCACTGTTTTTTTTTTGCTAGTATTTGTACAATTTTCAACACAGCAACTCCGGTTGCTTATTGTGTTGTTTTTACCTACTTTTTTGAAAAAAAAATAAAATTTATACGTGTATTTGATATGCCAAAATTACAAAATATCCCCCTAAAATGCACGAATTATCCGCAGCTAGCCCTAGTATCGCTTTTGCTTCCCTTTCCATGACTTCGCACGGAGCGAATAGGTACCCTAAATTAAACACATTTCCAAAAAAAAAACATCTTTTAAACTACTTATTAATAAAAAAGGGAGACAGTTTTTCAATGATTAAATAAATAAAATAATTATACTGTAACGTTTTGTTTATTTTAAAAATTGTTTATTTATTTATTTATTTATTTATTTAACAGTTTATTTTTAATTTATTTACACTAAGAATTAATGATTTTATTTATATTTCACACTTATAATTTATTTAACAATTTATCTTTATTCGACAACATTTATTTGAAAATTTAATTTAAACGGCAAAATAATCCATTAATATACAAAATATTATGCTTCATACAAATCCAGTTTTGCTTGATGCTAGCCTAGAAGTTCGCGAAATCCTTCCTCCGCACGTCGGTCTGAGTAAAAAAAAAAATCCAGTAACTTTTCAAAGCGGGCAAGTGGGCATGACAGTGGAACACAAACGGCGATAAGCGTAAACGCAGGCACGATCGCACGACATTGCTCTCTCCTAAAGAGAAAGTTACTCCTGGAACTAAAATAATGGTTGTATCTGAAACACGACCATCTTTTATAATTTCGATTTGCATGGAAGTAACAATGGGCGGTTTTCGCTGTAACCTGGACATTAAGCGAATACCTGCAGACCAGTAGTTGAACCTCGGTATTTTGGATGATTACTCTTCCACCATGTTTCTATTGATCCTCCAATTCAGCTGGTTTCTGTCTGTCTTTGGCATGGCATTGGACTCCACCACGTGTCCAGTAATGCTTCCCAGACATCATGATAAGTTGATCGATCTCGGAAGGTATTTTTTGTTACCAAAAAGGTAACGCGATTCATCTTGAAGTTTCAAGGCTATTCCAGGGGATGATAACATACTTTGAAGTTCTGGCAATCGAACAAACCTCTTCTGGAACACAGATGCCAGACCACCAAGTTGTCTTTAGGAACCGTAAACAGATCTTGTTGCTCGGTTGGAACACTATATCTTGCTTTTCCGGTACCTCCATATACATCCATAAATACTTCAAAGACAAGGTCAGGTGCTCCTTGAAGCTGGTTTACTTCTTCTTCCTTATCATTGTCATCCTCAAATGGAGCTTTGGTTTACAGTTCTTACGTATACGGTAAATGACATCGTTAATTTTTTTTTTATGAGGTACAATACTAGCCTTCCAAGACCTCTGGAGCTTTGGAAAGCAACTCTTCTGTCTTTTTAGGTGCTGGAGCCAGATTTTGTCGACTTCCTTGAAACATCCTTATGTGGCTTGGATATCGTGATTTTGAAATTTGAAAAAAAACTAACTCAGAAACAAAAAACGATATCAACTTGAAATATTTAGCAAAAAGCAAGCTCTATAAGAGCACAAAGAGCATATTGAGTTTGAAAAAAAAATTGAATAAAAATGGGTGGTTAAGAAAAAGTTGAAAATTAAAAAAAAAACCAAATAGAAAAAAAAGGAAAAATATGTCAACCTAAAATTTACACGGGATTGAACTAAAAAAAATCTAAATCAAAGACATGAAATTTTTAGTAAAAATCAAGCTTAATGATTCTTAAAAAATTGATTAAAATGGGGAGTCAAATGGGGTTGAAATTAAAATAAAAATTCAGAAATCAATTTCTACAAGTGATATCAACATAAAATTTTTAGTAAAAATCAAGTGAATGAAGCCTATCTATTCTAAAAAAAAATCTTTGAAAAATGAGGTTAAGGGTTAACTGTAAAGAGTATAATATAGCATGCCAAGCATTATATATCTTCATTCTATTTTATTTTAAGTTTTTAGGAAAATTATTTTTTTTTAATTATATAATACAATATACATATTATTTATGTGCATTTTTTTTACCCAGAGAGCCCCGAAGCATATCTTGCACCGAGCAGGCCCCCTGGTCAAGTTATGCTACTGCTCGGTAGTATGTTATATAATTTTACATTTATAAAATAATAAATTTATTCAATTATTTCAGAAATTCAAAGCTCTGAATTAATTAAGAAAGAAATAATTTCAACATTGTAAATAAATAAATCCGGTCCTGTTTAGGATCAAAAAACAACTGCGTATGCTCAGTATTAACGCAACGATTCTCTTATTGGTGCCAAAAGTGAATTATTTTATTGGCCATATACTGCGTTGCATACACAGTACGTTAATCGATGCATCAGGCAAAATTAGGATTAGGCGCTTAATTATATGTGGACGTGAGAGGCCTAAAGAAAGTAATTGGTTTAACCATGCCCTTTCGAAAAGCTCCTTGAAGACGCTACTGGCCGAGATATATAATCTTCTTTGGATCTGGATCAAGTAGTTTGACATATCATGTAACTATATATAAATTGTGAATGTTTTTTAATTGACGAAATAGTTTTTGGAAAATGTGATGAAGCTCAGAAAGAAAATGAAACTTATATGAGCAATCTATAAATATATAAAATCGTTTATCCTGACTGACAGACTGACCTATCAATGCACAGCCAAAAATATAAGTCTATAAGCTGAAATTTGGAACAGGATTATTTTATAAAGTAAAGATTTTTGGATATATCAGTTTTAAAGAGGATAAATGGGGGAAGTTTTGTATGAAAGTTTTCTTTCTTTGAAGTTAGAAATTTGAAAATTTCAAATACAGCTACTGAGCAAAAATAAATACAATGATATTTTAGGGTTTTTGGATTTTCACATTTTAAGGATAGGGTTTGTATGTGAGTATCGATTTTTTTAAAGGTAGGAACTTGAAAATTGGAATTGTAGCTACTCATCATAAATAATAACGTGTTTCAGGGCTTTTGAAATTTCACATTTTAAGCGGGTTAAATGCGGAGTGCAAGTTTGTATTTTAAGAGTCTCAACGATTCAGTAACCTCGAAAACAACAAACCAAATACTTTTTCAACCTGATCCTTTCATTTATATACTGACATCGATTGTGAAATTCAAGAAAATGTGGGTTGAAACAACAAGCTAAGTTACCCTGACAACACTACACCAAAAAAATACTTGCCTACAACTAAACATAATCTACAGTTGTGCTGTGGGGCAACCCACCCTTCCCACATTACAGATATATGTTCCAAATGTGAAGGGTACATAAACACATTTTACAAAAAAAAAGCTTTTATTTAAAAAATAATATAAATTACAATTATTCATCTTACAAATTAACACCATTAATTAAATAAATAGCTTCATTATCGCACCCGCAAATTACTCTATTTCTATTCAAATCTAACGAATTAATAGGTTTTCCCAAAGTGGGCATCAAAGTGAACACATCCAATTTATTCTTGACGTTGTCCGGCGCCAGCCAAACGTTGGTCTCCACATTGGGAGTCAATAGTGAAGGAACAGCCTCGCCTTTGGTAGTCCAGTGCCAGATTTCTCCTGCAATTAAATTCCAAGTTCATTCACTGATGAATAAGGGCTGATATTTTGATACATGACAGGTGAAACACATTTGATAATTTATATGTGCATAATGAATTCAATTCATAATTTAATATTAAATAAAAAATACATTTTCCTCAACATTTGCAATAAAGTCTCTTTGGCGTCCAACGTGGGACATTATGGAACAAAACAAATTTATCATACTGGACTAATTAAAGAAACTAGGTTTGAGTTTTCTTTGTTTTTGTACTTTTATAAGGAGTTATGGGGGAATTTCGTTTAAAGCCAATTAGAAGGTCTTACCTGCACTTGAACAACTAAATAGTTGATCAGGATACTCTGGATTAAACTGTACTTCAGAAATAGCCCCTTCATGACCATTGAGAACATTAATGGGATAGGTATTTTGACGGAGATCCCATGTAGTTAAAGCTCCTACAATAAAATATATTATAATAATTAATGAAATTGTTAATTAAATGAACTTACCTAAGTCATCTCCTGTTATTACTAAATGCCTTTGTGTGGGATGGTAAGTGAGGCAAGTGGGAGTAACTTGTTCTCCACTGATCATAAATGTACTAGTAGGTCTATTGCTATCTTGTACTCTTAAATCCCAAATTTTCATTTGGCCTCTTAAATTACTTGTTAAAATTTCATTGTGTTTTAGAAAAATCACGCACTGAATGGAGCAACTGTCAGCATCGTCTATGAAAAAAATATTTAAACTATTATAAAGGAAAATTTAGTTTAAAATGTATTAGGAAGTGAAAGAATAGAATATTATTTGAAAATTTTTAGAATTAATACATCATAGACTCAATGCAAAAAGTGACCAAGTCAAATTTGATGAGTTTTGAGTTAATATGACCAGATCACTTGTTAAAGTCAGATCTACCAAAAAAACATGACCAAGTCATATTGATAGAGTTTATTTTGTATTTTCAAGTAGTATAAATATGACTTGGTAATTTTTCTTTTGGTAGATCTGACTTTAACAAGTGACTTGGTCATATTAACTCAATCACATAAAATTGGACATGATTGTAAAGGAAGCCCACAATATATTTAAATTTAGGTTCAAAGGTATAGGTCAGATATACAATACAGGTTTATAAAAGATGATAGAATAGAATAAAATAAAATCAAAACATTAATGTTAATAATAATCAATAATCGAGTACCTATAAAATGGCCCCATTATATTATGAAAATTCAACTTAATTTAATCCTTAATAATATACTAATATAAATAATGAAAATAGGGGAGCAAAAGTAGGCCCTAAGCTAGGCACAAATTAAATTTACATCCAATCTAAAAAGTTCAATATTTGTTTACCAATTTTCCTAAGAATTTTAGAAGACTTTCCGTTGAGCAAATTAATAGAACCATCTTCACCAACGGTAACTATGTCATTATCATATACGGTAACAGATGTGCAAGGACTAGCATCACCATTTTTAAATTGATGAATGTTTTTCCACTCAATTTCGTTTTTCAAGCTTGTACTTTCAGAATAAGACGGAATGACTCTAGTTAAGTATGCAGATCCGCTTGAGGATGAACTTGCAAAGAAATCTGAATTTATAAACTAAAAAACAAAAATAAATATAAAAAAAAAATATTTAGAAGGTTATTAATTGAATGAAAATTTACCTTAATTTCTGTAATATCTCCACAATAAGGAAGGTTATACACTAAAAAAGGGTAAATATCATCTTCCTCTACATTTTCACAAAAATCCCACAGTTTTATATTGTTTTCAACGTTATCTATGCTACCGGTAACGAAAAAATGAGAATTATACGAATCCGGTCTCCAACGTATTTTATTAATTTTCTCAGATACAAAAGTACCGTGTAAACTATGAGACATTTCAGAAAATTTGAAAATTTATATAAAAACGAAATTTTTTATTTTAAAAACCTACAGATAACCTAAAAAACAGTAAATAAACGTTATAACCTAATTTTTCTTCTTCGAAATTATAGTGTTTGCTGTCTCTAACTATGAATCAATACTATCATTAACTGAAGTAAATAATTGTTAAAGGTACCCCTGGATTTAAAAGAACAAGAAAAGTAACCTTGAAAATTCTTCATCTTTGAATTCCAGATACTTTTTACTTTACTATACTTCAGTTCATCGGTTTTTTTGGCTGATTAGTAAAAGTCACGGTTGAAATTACTTTGATTCTTCTCTTTTAAAAATTATATGCCTTTTATAAGTTTGACATAAGATCTGTAATTGATGACCTTGAAGATGTGTATAGAGAATTGCCTAGTTTTTAAATGTTTTTTATTTATTTTTACATTGGAACTCCCGTTCCTATTTTAGTTTCTTGATTTCAATACATTATATTTTCGTTAAAATTATCGATAACATCGATGGCTATTTAAAAATCAACATACTAACTATTCCTAAAAAATTTAAAGTGTATTAAATTGGTGCTAAAAATAGTATTGAACAATGGATGAAGCTAGTGGAATTCCTCATGGACCCCCAATGAATATACTTCCGCCAACCCCTGCAGGACTAGAAAGTCTATATAGTCTTTGCAGAAAAATTTATCCCGACCAGGTCAACCCTTTACAAGTTACTGCATTACTTAAATTTTGGTATGTATTTTGATAGCATTTTTAAGGTTTTAAACTAGTTGAAAGTATCAAAATAATAATAAATAAAACAATAATATAATATTTTTTCATTTGCAAATCAGGTTAGGGGGCCCTGACCCATTAGACTATATATCAATGTATGCAAATCCAGGCATACCCCATGAGAATATTCCTCCACATTGGCATTATATTAGGTAAGTTTGTACTTTTTAAAAAGCTAAATACATTTTATATGCAATATAGGAGTAAGTATTCATATCATAGAATAACGTTTTTTGCTCTACTTTCAGTTTTGGTTTGTCGGATTTGCATGGAGATGGAAGAGTCCATGATGTTACAGGACCAGAAGGACTTTCTGGATTTGGTTTTGAATTGAGTTTCAGGCTAAGAAGGGAACCTGAAGAAACAGCACCACCTACATGGCCAGCTACACTAATGCAGTCTTTAGCAAAATATGTCTTCCAATCAGGTAGATCATATTATTTTAAGGTTATTTAAAAATGGTAGGTGTTATCAAAAAAAGTTCTTTATAAAAATTGTAAAGCATAAAGTTTTACATAAAAATTATATTTGACATTTTTTGATATGATTAAAACTGACAGAGTTAGGGTGGTTAGAAATTAAGAGGACTAACTAACTAACAAGAGTTTTATTTTTAACTAGTTATATTCAAAAACAAATGTCATTTTTAAAACTATGTTTAACAATAACCAATAATAATAATAATAATAAACTCTATTTATTCTTTTCATTACAATAATTGTTTTTAAAATTTTTTTTTTTTTTATTTACAAATTATAAATGCTGAATAAATAGATATACATTTAGTCCATTGAACCAATGAGGTTGTGCATAGACACTAAAAGGAAAATATAAAACATGTGTAACGTGTGTAAAAAAATAAAGTATAATAATATAAGTATGTTATCTATATATATTTTTTTTTTTTGTAGAGAGGAAGAAGAAATCATTTTTTTGTTAATTAACTAATTAAACTTAGTTTTTAGGTTGCTAGTTTTATCTCTTCCTAGTAGAATTATATATTTTTTAAATATATTTTTAATAATATTTTCTGAATTTATTTTGAAGAGGTAGGTTTTATATATTTCTGGAAGATAGTTATAAATCTTACGTGATAGGTAACTATAAGAACGAAGACTAACGTTTTTTGTAGTAATTCTATGACTGCATTATCAGTACCTTTGTACCTGGTGTCATAAACATGATTAACTTTTTCCAATAGTGTTTTATTTTTGTAAGTAAATAATATAATTTGATTCATAAATAATTGTCTAATATCAAGTAGACCAGATTCAAAAAATAACAAATGAGATGGATAAGTAAATGGTTTATTGAATAATATTTTTATAATACGTTTTTGTTTTTTTAAATGACAATTAGCAGCACCTCCCCAACTCAATATAGCGTAACGTAAACGAGATTCAACAAGAGAATAATAAATTATTTTCAAGGATGATTGGTCTAATATATTTTTTAAATATTTTAAGCGATATAAAAGTTGTTTTCGTTATATTATTAATGTGCGCATCCCATTTTAAATGTCTGTCTAAGGTAACTCCTAAATATTTATAACTAGTTTTGCATTCTATTATTATATCTTGTCTTATGGTTAGAGTTTGGAAATCTGGCAAACATCTTGTATCATTCGAAAAAGGCATAAAAAAGGTTTTTTCAAAGTTTACTGTCAATAATTTGTGTCGAAACAGATCATTTTCAGCTTTATTTTTCAATTCGTCCCACTTATCAGCACTGTATAAAATAGCAGTATCATCTGTGAAACTAAGAAGTTGTCCAGCTGTGTTTTCTGTAAGTATATTATTTATATACATTGTAAATAAAATAGGTCCCAATACTGTCCCTTGAGGCAACCCATACTTAATTATTTTTTCATTGCTAATTACGTTACCTATGTTTACTACTTGCTTTCGATTATATAAATAATCAGCAAATAGATCATTTGCTGTTCCCCTTATTCCTGCATCCCCCAAGACTTCCAACATTTGCGTATGACTCACAGTGTCAAATGCCTTGGCGAGATCCAGAAATACGCAGATCACAGGTTTACTTATTTCCAAACATTTTGTAATTTTTTCCACGAGTTTCCCTATTGCATCATTTGTCGATAAGCCTTAAGAGGAGATATATATAAGATAAGAGGAGATATATATATATAACTTGGAAAAATCATAGCGAGCTGAAAATTCAATGATTTTATAGTTTCTTTTTATTAAAAATTGTTTTTTTTTAAGCTATAACAATTTTAATTAGGAAATTTTCAATTAATTATACGAATTTATATAGTAAATTTTGAAGTAAATTTATTAGCTTGACTGAAATGAAAAATATGAGGAATGAACTAATAAAAACAACATCGCGACAGATTGGTCTCCACTTGAAGTTCCATTAAATAAATAAAAATAAATATAAAAGAACTAAATAAAAATATTTTTTTTTTTTTTATTATTGAAATTATCGTATCTCGGCATCAGGGGCCATTGACACAGGTACAATTATAATATTACAAGAGGTTTTACAAAATATATACACTACCTATAGACAAAAGAAAAAACCTAATTCACAAAATAGGGTATAGGAAAATACCTTATACTAATTTAAATTAAAATTAAATTTAAAAAATTAAACAGTTTTCCAAATTCATTAGGACATCTAAGGATACTAATGCTATGACTCAAACCATTCTTAACCCGTTGAGTTTTAAAGTAAATGCAATCTTCCTCTAATAAATGATTGATCCTTAAAGTCCTGTTACAGTACAAACAAAGAGGTTATAGGCTTTGGCAGACAGTAAATGTTTATGGGTCAATCTCGTATGTCCAACTGTCAGTCTTCTAATGATGGTACTTTCTTTCTTTGAGAGAGAGGGCATTTCGAAATAGTGCAGAGTTGGCTGAATTTTTCGAAGTTTTAAATTAGTAATATTGTGCCAATGATTCTCCCACTGATTATGGACCTTTTGACGGAATGCAGTTTTTTGGTCATTAACTAATATAAAAAAAATTAAAATAAAGATAATAAAAAATTAATAAATAAAAATGGGTAAATTAAGAAAAAATATAAAAATAAGTAAATAAAAATAAATAAAATATAAATAAAAATAAATAAAAATAAATAAAAATAAATAAAAATAAATAAAAATAAATAAAAATAAATAAAAGTAAATAAAAGTAAATAAAAATAAATAAAAACAAATAAAAATAAATGCAAATAAAAATAATTAAAACTAAAAAACCAAAAATAAATAAAAAAAAATTAAAATAAAAAAATAATTAAAAAAATTTAAATAAATAAAAATAATAACAGTTAAAGAAATTAAGTAAAAATAGGTACGATATTAAAAATAAAAAATAAATAAAATTAAACGGAAATAAATACAAAGATATAAATAAAAATTAAAAAAATATTTATTTTTATTTACGTTCATCTTTTTATTTTTATTTCTTTTTGTTTAATTTTATTTATTTTAATTAATTTCTATTTTTAATGATTTATCTATTTTTTATTTAATTTTTTTAAATATTTGTCATTTTATTTTTTATAAATACTTAAATAAAAATGAATATTTTTTTATTTTTATTTTATTTTTATTCATTTTTATTTATTTTTTTATTTTTATTTACTTTCTTTTACATTATTTATCTTTTCATTTTTTTAACTATTTTTTTTTTTTTTTTTTTTTTTTAATTATTTTTATGTATTTTTATTTATTTTCTTTTACATTTGTCTTTTCATTTATTTTTGTTTAGTTTTATTTATTTTTTATTATTTTTATTTATTTAATGGAACTTCAAGTGGGGACCAAACTGTCGAGATGTTTTTATTAGTTCACTCCTCATATTTTTCATGTCAGTCAAGCTAATAAGTTTACTACAAAATCTATTTTACCATATAGATTCGTATAATATATTGAAAATTTCTAAATTAAAATTGTTATAACTTAAAAAAACAAAAAAAATAATTTTTCTTAAAAGAAATTTATAATTTTCTGAATAAATAATAAAAAGAAACTACAAAATCATGGAATTTTCAGCTCGCTATTATTTTTCCAAGTCATATATATCTCCTCTTAATTTTTAACCACCCTAACTCTGTCAGTTTTAACAATATCAAAAAATCTGATGTGTCCAACACATGACTTTCCTATCTAGTTATTACAGGCTTTTTCCGGTTATTTTGTATAACCTATTGGCACCTCCATAAATGTTTAGAGGATAAAATAAATCTACCTCGAAACATTTTTCTATAGATATTCATTAAAAATTAAAATACTGGAAAATTTAAATTTAGCACTTCTCCTACAATTTTTCCATTACGGTCCATTTTAGAAAAATCATGTATAAACAAAAATTATAGAGATCGATATCGCAAAAACGTTTATTTCAACAATTTTCATAAAAATCGGAATTTTGCATATTTTGTCAAATTTCTCGAATACGGACCATTTCAGGAAATTTTGACAAAAAGCAAAAATTATAGATAATATTATTAGAAATAACTTTTATTTAAACAATTTTTTTCTCCAAACATAAATAACATATATATTCAATAAAATATAAAAACGGCCCCCCATAGAGTACCCCCAGATGTTCCGACTTTGTCCAAAATCTAATCATTTCACGTCAGGCCGAAATAAAACTTAAGTTTAAAATTTAATGTTTTTTTCTTTATCCGTTTTTGAGTTTTCTTCAAATTTCGAAATTTACACATTTTCTCAAATATCTCGAATACGGTCCATTTTAGAGAAATTATGTATAGGATAAAAATTGTAGAGAATTATATTACAAACAACTTTTGTTTGAACAATTTTTATAAAAAAATATTTTTTTACATTTTGTCAAATTTCTCGAATACGGACCATTTTAGGAAAATTTTGTATAGAACAAAAATTTTAGATAATAATATAAGAAGTAACTTTTATTTGAAGAAATTTCTTCTCCAAACGTAAATAACATATATTCCATAAAATATAAAAATGACCACCTATAAAGTACCCCCCCAGATGTTCCGACACTGACCAAAATCTAATCAGCACATTGGACGCTGGAACAAAGCTTAAGTTTGAAATTTGGTGTTTTTCTGTGTATTGGTTCATGAGTTATGCAACACACACACACACAGACATCATCGCGAAAATAGTCAAAACGGATTCAGGGGACCTCAAAACGTAAAAATCCGTCGAAAACTCGAGGTCGAAAAAAATCATGATTCATATACTTTCCTTATAGGAAAGTAAAAATGTAAAATATTATTTTTATGTAAAACTGCTTTACAATTTTTATTAAGAACTTTTTTTATAGCACCTACCGTTTTTAAATAACCTTAAAAAAACACTTTATTTTCTTGTTTTTTGACATTTGCCGGTGCCTGAAAAACAAATTTTTTTTACATATCGTTTTCAAATACTCTTAAGTGAAAAAATTCCTGTATTTCCTCCAAAATGTTGATTTAAAGGTCTATTTAATTGGACTATTGCAGTAAACAGTTTACTGTATTAAAACTGTCTATTTTTTATCAAACACTAGAAATTAATTCAGGAGCACCACTGGGTTCTCACTGTGGACCAAAATGTTTTAACTTAATTATGTGAGTTATTTTTGAGGATTTTTGACCCTTCTCTCGCTGGTGAAATTATGTAAGATTTTCCTCCCCTAATCTCACTGGAAATTTTTCAAAATTTGTGTTTTAGGTGTAAATGCGTTGGATTATTAAAAAAAAACAATATGTTCTATTACTTTTATTTAAGACTAGCAAAGACTAATATTTGAGAATATTGCTATAATTTAAAATCACAGTGATAAAAATAAATAATAAATACACAAAAATTAATACAGGATTTCTTTAATTTAACTTTACTTTCACACAATTTTACAAAGTTTTGTACTAGCAAAAAAAATTACGTCAGATTTACAAAGACCCCCCTCTCCCCCAAGTAAGATTTGGAAAGATTTAGCTTGAACACCTCACGTAGTTACCCCCTTATTTAATAATGAATTTGGATTTTGATTTTTGATCATTAAAAGTGATGACATGAAAATATTAAAACTTTTGCAACTGATTTATAGAAAAAAAAATACTATTATTCGTGATTATCTAGTTAATGTTAAAATTTTGAAAAAGATAAACAAAATTAAATATATTGGTGTTTATATTTTTATGTATGAGATGAACTTTAAAAATGATATTTCAAACCTGAATGTTGTAGGATTTAGGAGTATCTGTTTTATAGACATATCTCTGAATAGTATTACATGTATTTTTATTCCTTTTGATAATTTTTTGGGATAATGTTTATTAATTAAAACGTTTGTGATTATCACAATTTATAATCCCCAAGAAATTACCAGAGAAGAATCTAGGAAGAAAAAGTTTAAGAAAAGAAATTTATTTACACAAATGTCACCTTCGAGAAATGAATATTTACTCATTACTTGTTGGATTAAAGTTTTGAGTATGGATATGTAGTGTTCTTTTTATCAATAAGACATAATATATCAGAAGGGTGTTCAATTTCCATAGGTTTACCTTTTATTCTAAATAAAACTCATGAAAGTTGTTTGATTATTTATAATATATTTATTTACAGAGCAAGACCCATTTTACAGAATTTTATAACAAAGTTTCATAACATATTTTCATAACAGAGTTTTATAACGTTTCATAACAAATTATTTAAATAGGTAATGCCCTGTGTTCTGGAGACCATGTATCCTGGCACTGCGCCCTGGATAACAGTGAATCCAGGATGCAACACATGCTGATGACCACAGATCTTCAATTAAAAACAGCTCACACCCCCTTTGGTACTGTAGATTTTATCCAAATCGTTGGAATATGCACAGAGGAGCTGAAAGCGGCTCAACAGTGGAATGGCGCCGGAATCCTTGATATGATAACTAGAATGCCTTCGTAAGTACTTAGTCATTACTTTAGATTTATTTATTTAACTACATTACATTAATTTACAATGTTTGTAGCAAGTCTGAGTAAAATCGAAATTTAAAAACATATATATAGTACCTACACAAAAAAAAAAACATAAATAGGTGTGTGTATATATTAATAAATATTCAGTGGAAAAAATTTCAAATAAAATATACCTACTTAATGGAATCCATAAGTGCTTCACGTATTCATTGACAGAGTAGAAGCAATATAACTTAACAAAAATACTTTTAATTGCTTTTTAAACATTAGTGCCAAGCTTTTTGAAATCTTGGGGTAGTAGATTGTATTAGGCTATAATCCAGCGAAAACGATTAATTCGAATATCAGATTGTCTTGTTAAACTGTTACTCTGTCTGTGAATTTCCGTCAAAACAACAAATAGATATATTGTTGGCAGAGGCAATATCTGAAGTTTTTTAAACAGTAGACATGGTTTACGAAAACCCACACTAGCTAATAGCCTTATTGCTATTTTCTGCAACTTGAAAGATCTGATCTGCACCAACAGAGTTGCCCCAGAGAATAATTCCATAGCCGATGTGGGAGTGAAACAGTCCAAAATATGTTGTTTTTAGAGTTTGAAAACTTGTAATATTCTTTAATTGACGAAGGATAAAAAGTGAGCTAGCCAATTTATTTCTTAGATGATCCACGTGATCACGCCAAGATAGATTACTATATATATATACCAAGTAGTTTAACACTATCTGAACTCACTCTAGGAATATTATTAGAAAAGTAAAGACTTTGTGTTTTGTCCTCATTTAATTGAAGTTTGTTGGTCATAAACCACAATTGCGATTTAGAATCTTTGTCGTCAGAAATGGTCGTATAAAACTAGGTAAGTCAATAATATAAATGATAAATAACAGAGGGCCAAGAACAGAGCCTTGTGGAACACCATGTTTAATTAAAGTCAGACTTGGAATTATTGTACTTATATGATATACTTATTGCAAATTCCATAAAATATATCACACTTGTAGTTAGCCTTTAGTATAATTATTTTACTTAAAATCAGTACCACACAATATTTTTTTGTTAATAAAATGTAAATAGAGGCTATTGGTTTCAGCCCAAGGGCAATCTTCAGGTATAAAAGGAAGAATTACTATGGTTTATCTGTATTAGAAGCATCTATTACTACTTTGGTTGAAAATTACATTTTTAAATACTATATATTGGGAAATCAGACAATTTAACTTTTGTTACGTATACGGTTTTTATACACAGGAATACCCTGTTCTTAATATTTATTAATTATTTATTTTACTCACTAGAAATTAATTGTATACTATTTTCAATATGGATATTATATGTAAATTTCTCTTGAAAGTTCTCAAGTAAGTTTCTTTTATTTTATAGCCTAGCGACATTTTTTTTTGTAGGGCTGGAGGGCCGTGGCACGTGACAGACATGCGACGAGGCGAAAGCATATTCGAACTTGACATGAACGCACACGAGGAAGTCGAACGGGGTTTTGAATTAGAGGGCTCGAATTTGAGCGGCGTCAGTGCGAGATGTTCATGGATGGAACAGGATCCATCCAAAATAGTCTCACAGTTTAAAGATTTTAGTGACGAACACATTGACGAGTTTAGAATGAAATCACCTCTGCAACAAGGTAAGTGTCACAATATTTTCGATACCAAATTAACATCTGTAATCACAAAGCGTTTTTAAATAGTTACATGACTGTTAAGTTAAATGGTTAAATTCAGTTACAAACGCCATTTTGTGATTTTCAATTTCTTTAAAACCATCTTCATCATTGTAATCAATGTGACAGGTAAACTCGTCATCTGTGACAGAAATAATATCTTTAACATTTTTCACATAAAAATCTATTAAAACGATTAGCTTATTCATTTTTTCTCTATAACGACTTTTTGACCATTTTGTTTTTCTGGAAAACATTTAAGAAATCGTAATCAGTAATTTAGTACGATTGAGTACCTTCATACTCAATTCTAAATACTCACCCTTAATAATAGTAATTCTTTTTTACAGGAGGTAATTTGTTTTTAGGCAATAGATGCGTTACGGATTCAGCAGAATTAATAAGTATTAAAAAACTGGAAGGAGTTCATTTAGTGTTCAATTTAGAAGCCGGAAGTCTGCTCCCTCTGGCAATACGGTAATAAATGCAACATTATGCATCAAAAATAACTTTTATTTGCTAACATCTAACAGTTACATTATGGTTCTTGATTTGAATACCATAGTGATGGTCATTATAGTTTAAGTAAAGGTTCAAAAAGTACCATCTAAATATGCAATTTTTTAAAATTTATAAATTAATTACAGATGATATTTTTGAACTTTTTGCATCATCTTCATAAAAAAAATCAATGCCATATCAAATAGTAACAGCACAAAGTATTTTGAAACAAAACAAGATTTGGTATTTAAAGTATGGAGAAGGGGATTAATTATATTAATTTAATCCCAATCTTTAATTAAAATTCGTCTTTTATAACAAAAAAATGTTTAACTAATTTAGGCTATATTTCATTTTTAAATTAGGAGGTGCGATTTGAATTTGTCGGGCCTAATAATAAATCGTCTTTATTTAACAAATGTATATAATCAGCCAGTGGCGTACTCACGGGGGGGGATAATAGGGATATATATCCCCCAGGAAGTCTCAGCACTTCCGCAAACTCAAAGTGTTAAGTGATCATAAGAAAAAATAAGAGTAAGAGACGTCTAAATCGCTTTATAATTTAAATCAAATACATCATGCAGGTGTTAGAAGTAACTTAATAAATAAAAATGTAATTTGTCTCAAAATTGTTGTGAGAAGTTTTCGCGGCACTTTAAAAACCGTGTTTTCTGCTTGTATTATCGTCGATTATATAATTCATCGAT
This sequence comes from Psylliodes chrysocephalus, assembly GCA_927349885.1. Classification (NCBI taxonomy): domain Eukaryota; kingdom Metazoa; phylum Arthropoda; class Insecta; order Coleoptera; family Chrysomelidae; genus Psylliodes; species Psylliodes chrysocephalus. The sequence continues at coordinate 71,468,759 of OV651817.1, forward strand.
CAGTTATGTAATATGAGGTTTGTTCCAACAACGATCCAAAACCAGGCATTGTCACCAGGATTCTGCGCAGTATATATTTTGGGGTCCTAATGATCTGCTGCGCAGAATCTTGGTGGCAATGACTGGTTTTATAATATCATATAATGGGAGATGCATGAAATAGCAAGCACAAAAAGTTTCCGCTTTTTGCACAAAAAGTTTCCGCGTTTTGCCTAAAAAAACTCCTGTTTTCTTCAAATAACATTTTAATTAATTTTCCCTGTGTAAAGGCGACTTTTCAATTCGCTGCTCCTAGTTTAAAAATTAAATATATCCGATAATGTTTTGTATATAATTAAAACAAATAATTATAATACAGACGCTTAGTGTGAAATGTATTGTTATTATGATCCTTATTAGAACTATTAATTATTTTTAGGGGTAGAGTAAAACACGGTCGACATTTCACCTTTAAATCGGTTTTGGGAGAAACGGCCATCACTTTAGTGGCTCATTCTGTGACTGGAACGTTGGTGGAAAACGAACATCCCTTCGTAACTCAAGGTTCTTGGTTGCAAGTGTTGATTTCGGACGATTTGGCGCAAGATATGGCGGTCACCTTCCAGGTATATCAATCATTTACATTTTTAGATCTTTAATATTTATTTCAGGGGATTAATCTTTTTTTTTATATTAATAATAGAAATGTTTTTTCAACTTACAATGCCTAATTTCTAACACCCTATATTTATGGATACTGTGGCCATGACAAATTCTATGATATATCTAAAATTTAAACAGTTTAAGGGGACTCAATTTTGCATTTAAAATTTGTGTGGTCATTTTTATCTTTGAGGGATCACTGTTCGAGATCTGTTGCTCTAAGAACGAATATATCTCCCTTTTCACCTTAAAATTAACAGAAAACGGGTGGTTTGAGAAGACCCAGTTTTCAGTACTTAATTTTGAGAACCAAGGTGTAATTGTAAGGGTTTCGACTCTCACAAAAAATGGCTAAACAATAAAAAAAAAATGGCTAAAACAAAAAAATCTGCTAGGTTCGTAAAAAATTATCATTTTTAACCTGTCAATCGTACAAATCACAGTTTATTTTTATTTTTTCAATCTATTGAATTTTTTAATTTATTTATAGGTTTTGGCAAATCCAGAGGCGTTATCGTTACCAAAAACATTCTCTTGGCCGGATAAGAGACTTTCTATTACCATCGTTTCTGATAAACTATAGTAGCTGTAAATTGGATTATTAACTTATGTAATAAGTTTTTTAACCATGGCAATTTCTACGGAAATTCAATTTATATGTTAATTATTATATCACAGTACGTGACATTCTACAAATGTATATTTTTTTTAAAGAGACTGATATATTTTTAAACTCTATTTCGCAGCCTTTTTTTTTATTAAATCTAATTTTTAAATAAAATAATTTCCGCCCTATACCATTTTGTGTTAACTTTTGCAATAACTAAGTATCTATGGCAGTTTGTGATATATTTACTCGAATATGTTTATTTAGGTTTTCTTATTTATATTTATATCTCGTACATAATCAAATTTATACACAGGTGGTTCAAATTAACTAAACCTTATAATAATCATTTTTTTACAGGTATATTTACTTCTCAATTAAAAGTAGCCTTTTATCAATGTTAAATATGTATTCCACTTATTTATATTTTATTTATACTATTTAAATGATGTGCCTTATATTTATATGTGAACAAATACAAAAAAAAAGAAACTAATTTATTTTTTCAATTCAAAATGATCCTTTTATTACCAATTCTGCAATTTATTTCTAGTGGCCCAGGGACTATGTAGCTGTTTATCTAATACGTACAAGACTAATTGGCTGTTGTTTTAAAGATGATATCAGGCCAAAGCGATATAGAAATATGAAAAAGAAGAAGAGATACAAATCTTGTGATTGTGATATGTCTAGCAAAAAATTAATAAAATACTTTTCTATCGGTTCTTTAGCAACATGTGGATTTCTAGCAGGAATATATACAGAACGAAAAAGGCACTTATGCAACAACGACCATTTAAATATAAAAAATATGCCGGGGCTTCCAATGTTCGGTACCGTTTCTGCAGCATCACCTTATACCCCTGTTCCTGTACCTACTGATCCATCTATAACTGCTCCAGAAATAAAAACTCACACGAGTAGAGTATCACAAATAATGAAATACGGTTTTCCCAGTCTTGATCAGGTCAGATCTTTCAATGATTATGTATTGAGCTATGATCGTAGGAATAGAGTTGCACACTGGGTCTTTGAACATTTGACTAAAGAATCAGTTAAACACAACAGCTCGGTTGATAGATCTAAGTGCGAATTTAAACCTGACGACAGTATACATAAATATTTCAGGTAAGTAAAGATACATTTAAAATTTTATTAAATAGGTAAGGGGTATAGTTGATGAAACTGAACTTAAGTTACCTATCTATATTACAATTATCATAATTTCAAGTATCACAGTAAATTTAATTTGATTTTACATCATAGAGAGTATCAAAAATGTATTGTAGATCTGAAAATTCGGATTATAAAAAGTCTGGTTATGATAGAGGACATTTAGCAGCAGCCGGTAATCACAAGTACAGCCAACAACATGTTGAAGAAACTTTTTACCTATCTAATATGGCCCCGCAGGTAGGTAAAGGGTTCAATCGAGACGCTTGGAATAAATTAGAAAAACATGTTAGGAAAATGACGAAAGATTATGAAAATGTTTATTGTTGCACAGGACCCTTGTACTTACCAAGGTATTTATTTAATTTTATGTTCGATTTCAAAAGAACATTTTTAGATTGATTTATAATTTAAATGAAATTGGGTGTTTTTTTAGTAAAGAAAATGATGGAAAATTTTACGTGAAATATGAAGTTATAGGTGCAAATCATGTCGCCGTGCCGACTCATTTTTTTAAAATAGTGGTGGGAGAATCTTCTAATGGCAAATTGGAAATGGAAGCTTATGTAATGCCCAATAAAGTAATTGATGAGAATGTACCATTAACTAGTTTCCAGGTAAAACATATATTTTACAAAATAAAATCAACCAATTAATATTGTATTATTATTTATCTTTTAGGTACCACCCGATAGTATAGAAAGGGCAGCTGGATTACTATTTTTCGATAACCTTTCTAGGAACAAACTTAGCAAAGTTAATGGTAAAAAGAATTGAAATCTCCAAAGATTAGTTTATAAAATTTTAACTACTTATTTATTTACATTGTTTTCGATTTTATCATTGTTTTTATTGTTAATTTTATCAATTTTATTATGACTTTATCATTTCAACTTAAAATGGTACAATCTATTTGTGATAAATGTAAATATTTAGATAGTAGGTTAAAAAAATGAATAAAATATTTATGTCTAAAAAGTCTTTTATTTATTTAAATGAATTGCTTCACCTTAATACTAAGTTTAACAATATGTAATTATTATATTACTATTATAATAGGCCTTTATGGTAACTTAAAAGTAATCAGTCATAATACTACAGAAAACTGTTAAGACTAATAAAAATGGCAATCTGTAATATTTAAAAAGTATTTTACTGTATACCTAATTTCCTTTTATTTGATAATGTTGTCCAGTTAAACACAATAAAATAGAAAGTACAATATTATGCAGATCTACAAAATACAGGGTGTCCCAATGAAATGTAGCCCGTTTCAGTTTGTTAAAATTTGGTTACGGTGAATTTAAAAGAGGAGATTTTTAGAAAACACCCTGTATAGGTATTACATAATTTCTGTGTCACTAAAGCAAAATAACACAGCAAAAACCGCATGTTTCTATGATTTGTTTAAAAGTTATAAGCTCTGGAAATGGGCTACTTTTCATTGGGACACCCTGTATAATGAACATTTTACCATAATATTAACTAAAATACTACAGATTCATATATTTCACCGATTTATAATTTGTATCTTCAATGAATAACAAGTAGATCTATAAAATATATATTAATCAACCTTTAACTTTTACTTGTTCTAAGGATTCATAAAAACTCCTGAACATCCTGGTAAAATATTCATGGAATGACTGCATTCTTGTTGTGAACTGTCGGACATAATTATGTCTGAGGATGTTGTAGCCTTTGCAGGGATATTGGCTTTTATTTCCATCAATGCAGCATCTTCTATAATTTCTCTGTGTTTCTCTAATTCCCGATCCAATTGCAGCTGCTTGTCTAGCTGATATAGGGAAGAAATATTAAAGTAAATTAATAAAACTTTTATTTAAAAAAATTTACATTTTTTTTAATTGAATTATTTTTTAGTTTACTAGTTTGTATTATTTTAGTATTAAATAAATCTTATAGTTTCTTACATAAAACTATTTAAATTTTAATAAATCATAATTATTAAATTAAACCTCCCCAGTAAGGTCAAAGCTCTAGTCTTTGACCTAATAAAGAAATGTTATAGATTCTTTGGATTTTTCCAATTTATGTGAACTCTAAAAGCTTATTGTTTAATACATTAAAGGCTTGTATGTTTAGGATTTCATAAAAATTCTATTACACTTACACCCGCTGTGATTGAATAGGGAAACTAAATTTTTGTGACTATTTCATATGGTTAAAAATCAATTTAGACATTGTAGACCCCCTAATTTCGTCTCAGAAGTACTAGGCGTCATCAATGATAACTTACAATTTAAATTTGCTTTCTTATTTTCAGATTTTAAAGTGATATTTGGTCAAACATTAAAGCAAGAACAAAGACTAGAGCTTTAACCTTATTACTTATAATAAGCTCACATACTATAGTAGAGCAAAACGTAAGCACTCCAATGCTTTTCGTTAGATTGGTTTAAAATTAGGTTACATTTTTATACATACCTTATGATTCTTTGCTAAATTACCATCTGGTTCCACTAATCCCTCTTCTATTTGATAATACACCGTCGTAGAATCGGTGCCTACTAAAGCAAGACAAGTCAAAGGGCAATTATGAGCTCTGATATATGTTTGCAGAAGGGAAAAATCTAAATATTCACTGATTGTGATAGGAATAAAGGCGCACATAGGTGCATCCTTTTTCTTTTTACCGGTTATTATGATTTTGCCAATACTTTCGTACTTCTTGTATTCAACACTGTAATATTTCTTCAGTTCAATAAGCTCTAGATAAACTTGTACAGCTATTACGGCTTGAGGTTTAGGCATTCCGATAGCAAAGTCGATTACAAGTTGTTCCTGCATTGTAAATCTATATATGTAGATTATAGAAACAACCATTTCGGCTTTTATATTTTCTTCTTTGCTTTAATTATCAAAAGAGCAATTATTTTTCACGTGCCTCTGCTCTTTACAAATGTTTATTTTGGTTGTTTAGTTTGTTAGGTTAAGGTTAGGTTTTAATTTCTTCTTCTTTTACTTCTTCCTTTATTTGAGCCTATATCCCATAGATCTATATCCTACAGGATAATTTACCCATAATGTCTAGTTAGTAATATGTTATAAATTATCATTAGGGTGGAATGGGGCAAAATTAATACAAAACTCCGGTTGTACGTTTTTGAATAATTCGACTCTAACAAAAAACCATCGTAACTCGAAATTGCAGCAGCTTGTCTAATATAAAATGTCACCATAAAAATACATTTTGAATAAAAATTTTTGAGAATGTAAAATTATGAAAAAAAAAAACGTTTTAAACAATTTTAATTTTAACAGGATTTGTAGAAAGAATAGTCTATGATAAATTAGTTAAAAGTATTATTTTGTTCAAGGGGTTTTTTCATTACTTACTCTACTTCTAGCCTATCAAAGATATACAGGGTGTTTCAAAAAGGTATGTCATAAATTCTTTCTCAGATAGATTACCAAAAAATAAGTGGATTTGGCTATATTTACCTATATCCAAAACTGCCTCCTAACAAAGTTAAACTAACATTCAAAAAAAAACGTTTTTTTTTTTGTAAAAAGTTTGCTTTGGCGAGTTTTCTTTGAATTTTTTGCCAGTGCTGTAGATTTGAAATCCCAATATTCCAAGGAGAAAAAAAAATAAAGCCACCTCCTTAAAAAAGTTAGGGTGTTGGTACCTTTTAACCACACTGTATTTTTTTTTTACATAAAGAAACTTGCTTCTTCGATCTTAAAATCAAAAAGAACTATATGAATTTTTAAATTTTTTTTAATTAACTTTGTATCTTATCTTAGTTAAGGAGCTATTTACAATTTTTTAACTGAATTTCTAGAGCAATTCGTCCGTCCTGGACTTAACATAACAACAAAACTAAGAGTAGGTCAGGAGTTATTGTACAAAAAACGCATATAAAAATTAGTGATGTTTCTAGGGCTGTGCTTGAGCCGCTCCTGCAAAATCTACCTCTTTTATTTATATTTTTGTATTCAAGAAGGATGAGGACATGTTGAACATTTACTAAATTAAATAGTTTATAAAATATGTATAATAATTATTGTCAAATGTTTATTTTTAATTGTTAATTTTTTGTTGTTTAATTAAAAAAATATTTTTTTTAAATACTATTAAATTTAATAAATACATTTCCAAACTAACGTGTATTTTTATCAGTAGCATATGATGAACCCATGAGGACGGGTGGCCTGCCATTTTTATGGCGCCAATAGAGGACTTCTATACAAGGGAAGTGCAACCAACTTGACAAAATAAAATTGACACTAATGACATAAGAAATCGGGTCACATAAAGAGGCTGTTTTTTAGTTTGATTTTTGGTTTTTCCTATCTACTTTCATGCCATTTGCATACCTTGTACCCGTAACGTGAAAAAGACTTTTTATTTTAGGGTATTTTACATTTAAAGGTTGAAAACGTTTGTCAATATCAGCTGTCGATAATGTCAAAACATAAGCGTAGCATTGCATTTTACTTTTTGTTGTTATTAGTCTAATTGTGTTTCTCCTGCTTTCTCGAAACATTATTTTTCATTTGGTTTTATTTATTTATGTCGATTGCAAAATGCTGCTGCTACGAATACAAGTTCTATAAAATATACAACCAACATACAATACTAGTTACTTATGCCCATCTATGGTTACGCCTGTGTTCTATCATCAACATAATTGACAGCTGACAATGACAAAATATTTCAACCTTTAAATGTAAAATACCCTAAACTAAATAGTCTTTTTCACGTTACGGGTACAACAAGGTATGCAAATGGCATGAAAGTAGATAGGAAAAACTAAAAATCAAACTAAAAAACAGTCTCTTTATGTGACCCGATTTCTTATGTCATTGGTGTCAATTTTATTTTGTCAAGTTGGTTGCCCTTCCCTTGTATAGAAGTCCTCTATTCAATATTATAAATACCTTTTTTTAAAGCGTAACGTGTTTATTGTTTTTCCCGCCATTTTTGTTTTGTTTTCGGAAAAGGTTCAGATTTTTCTTTAATTATAGTCATTGAAAGTATTTAATATATTCAATAGCCGAAAGTTTATGAATTTTTCTTTGTGTTTAAATATATGTAATCTAACCCAAATAATGTGGTTTTTGTTGTTACACCAGGATACCTATTCTCTAACTCATGGGAGCACTCCCACACTCCCATGCTCCCATACTCCCATGCCAACGTTGCCAAGTCGACAGAATAACTTTGATCTACTATTTAAGGACCGATCCACCGTTGTGTTAAACGAAGTTTAAAATTACATTTTTACATTAACAATGTCATTTTAATCTCCGTTTAACTCAACGGTGGAATCAACCCTTAGTAATTCAAATTTGCTTTGTGTTAAATACGGACCTAATCTGGCAAGCCCGCAATTCTCCCTCCCATAGTATAAAATCTGACCTTACTACGCATGTACCTGGGCTAAAAGTGAGTAAGCACGATATACCCACCTAAGAGTAAGAGAGCAAAATATATGGGAGCACTCCCATGGGAGCGCTCCCATGACTTAGTGAATAGCTATCCAGGGGACCTATTTTCAAAGTATGTGAGCACTCATTTCTCTCAAGATTCTCATCAGAAATGTCATACGTCAATGTGGAAATGTTGTTTTTAAAGGCATCGAGGATTAAAATTCTTAGGAGAATTTTAATTATCTCTAAATAAACCGAGAGAAATAGTCAGTGAGTTCACACTGGCCCTAAGAGCCCATAAAATACGGTTTTACGTTGACGTATGACATTTCTCTTGAGAGAAATGAATTCTCTCGAGTTTGAAAATAGCCCCCCAGGGGGTCGATTCTCGACTTTTATTCCCATGGGAAAATAAAATTTTCCCATGGGAATTCAGTTTTCGTATTCTCGGCATAAGCGGTGGAATATTTTCCAATGAGAAGTATGGGAAAATATTCCCCTGCTTGCGAGCATTGGAAATTGTGTTTTCCAATGGGAATTGTACTAGAGTTTGCGCATTAAAGTCGAAAATTTGACGAAAGACCACGCGAAAGACTAAGACATAACCACAAATTATTGGATATCTTGGATTTTTGGTGAAATTGTAGTTAAAACATGTTTTTTGTGTATTTATAAATTGATATTATTTTATTTATGTGGGTATATTATTTTTACCTCTCTTTCACTAAGAAACTGATTTTCTTAAATTAGTTAGAAATAGAAGGTCTGTTCTGGTTTTGAGAAATAACGATCCACAACTGTCGGGCTCATGCGCAGTAGATAAAAAGTGTTCTGGTTTTTCTGGGACTACTTCGGATCTCTCAGTCCAGTGTTCTGGTTTCGTATCCGAAATAATCCGTGATTGTTGTAAACAGTCAAAATGTGTTCATGCTTAGGAGTGTGGATCGACTCGGACTGTTTTGATCGCGCATGCGTTTTTGAAGTGTTATGAATATTGTATTGGCTTTTTAGACCATACGGAACGAATGCAATCCCAAATTGTTTATTTATATGTGGACGAATGTCTCTTGTTCTTGTTTTATTTGTAAATTAAAGCAATTTTAGAATTATTAATTTTTTAATATTATTCTGTTTTTATTTATTCCATTGAAATGTGATGATAATAATAAACATATACATGCAAATGTTATTTGAAGCTGAGCTTTCAAAAGGAACTTCATTATTATAATAAACAATAAACAAAACACCTTTATGTGTTCTGGTTTTCCAACAATTTCAAACAGTCGGGGATTTTTTGCCTTTACGCATATGGTCCGGCGCAGTTTCAAAACAGTTTTCATTTTGAGAACCAGAACAAACCTTGTGGGAGCTGCTAAGGGACTGGCAAATAGGTAACACAAATTGAGAAATTTGTAGTAAATTTAATAAGACCATTTCGAAAATTTTATTATTTCCGTTAACGAAAGAATTTCTTATATACATATATAGTTTCTCGAAACTTTCGTTGCTCTTCTATACAAAAGCTACTTTTTCTTTTTTCAATATGTGAAAAGAAAAACTAAAAATAACTCGATAAGTTTTAATTATACATAATCGAATATTTTCACTTGTCCTCGGTCAAGCTAGCGATTGCTCGGCACGGCATCTGCTCCAGCGGAGGCTCGGCAGGTAATCGGTTACCCAAAAACCACAACAAATACAAATAATACCAACAGTAAATTTTAAAATATCTTTAATGTTATTGGTTATTTCGAAATATTCGTGAACTTAATATCAGACATACGTGAAACTATTATTTCCATGGGAATGTCTATTCCGACAAGTTCGAGAATTGCATAACCTATTACCATGGGAATATAAGTAGTGGAATCTTTTCCCATGGGAAAATTTTCCAATGAACTCGAGAATCGAGCCCCAGGGGACGTCGACAGTCGATAATTCAGATCACACAATGACACCAATGATGTATATAGTAATAAATATTGCTCAACCATAAAAAACTAAAAACTACACCGTGAAAAGTGACTGATCGTAGAAGAGTAAGTATTCTGTGATCGTAGATAAATTTTGACAATACACGACAATAGTCAAATTTTATTGAAAAATAATAATATAAACAATAAATAATTCTTATATTAAAATGGCACGGAGGTCTCAATTTACTGCTTCCGGTCTGATTTAATTATGAATGAGCAATCTATATGACTATATAGCATTGGATTTTGTCCCCTGGCTACACGAGCGCCATCTTAATTGTATACATTTTGGTGGCCACTTTTTAATATAAAGATCCATATAAGATTGTCCTCCTTTTCTCTACCCTCCATATCTTCTTCGTTAACATGTTTTCTTCTTATAAAATTGGTCTTGATTTTTTTGAATACGCAGTCAAATATTCTTTTTGAATGGCCTCGACACCATATAACAAACAAGTTTAAAAAAAAAATACACAAAAATTAAAATAGAGGTTGAATTGTTGAATAACATAATTTATCTTATTGATTTTGATATGCAACATTGGTTAAATATATTACAAATACAGGTGAAATTTTCATCTATGGGTTAAGTTCAAAGTTCAAATTTGATAAGGAAAATGTCTTTAGCAGGAAGATTGGCTTTTGTAACAGGTTAGAAGGGTATTTTTTTAGCCTATTAATGTATGCATTTTATTCCTTACTTTAAATTAATTTTATTTTAATTATATAGGTGGTGGTCAAGGTATAGGCAGAGCGACATGTAGGATCTTATCTAGAGAAGGAGCGTCAGTTGTTGTAGCAGATAAAGCTCCAAAAACTGTGGATGAAACATTGAAAATAATAAACGATGAATCAAAAAGTCCACATCTCGGAGTTGAATTAGATGTAGGAAAAGCCAAAAGCATAAAAGATGCTCTGAAGAAAACCTTGGAAAAGTATACAAAACCACCAACGATTATTGTAAATTGTGCAGGCATTACCAGAGATAACTACCTCTTAAAGTTATCTGAGGAAGATTTTGATGAAGTTCTTAATATAAATTTAAAAGTAACTATATGAAATTGTAAATCTTACAAGACAGACATGTTTATGAATCAGACTTATTTTAGGGTACATTTTTGGTAATGAAAACATTTGCAAACTCAATTGTCGAACATGGTTTACCAAATGCTTCAATTATAAACATATCTAGTATTGTTGGTAAATATGGAAACATAGGCCAGAGCAATTATACAGCTAGTAAGGCTGGAGTTGAACTTTTAACAAAAACTGCCTCAAAAGAGTTTGGAAAAATGGGTATTAGAGTTAATACACTTTTTCCAGGAATGATCAAAACAAGAATGATTGAATCTGTACCTGAAAAAGTGCAGGATAAGTTTAAGAGCATGATTCCCTTAGGCAGATTTGGACAACCAGAAGGTAAAATGAAAATTATTTTGAATATTTTATACTATTCTTTTTTTTTTTTTTTTTCAGAAATTGCAGAAGTTATAGCATTTTTAGCTTCTGATAAGAGTTCCTACATGACTGGGGCTTCTATTTTAGTAACAGGCGGGTTTTAAATTTGTATTTATATTGTTTTTAAAGAAATATCACCAAAATATATTTTACTTAAATGCTTTATTTAAAAATATACAAAATCAATCAACTATTTTTTCTTTTTCAACCTCTTGGCTTGTCTCCAAGCCTTATAATGAGTCTTCTGCTTTTCTTCAATTATTTCCTTATACTTCCTCTTGTTGTATTTATTAAATTCTGCATCAGCTAAAAGTTCATCTACCAAAGTTTTCTTGCGCTGTTTCTTTGGAACACGATCATTGTAGAAGTCTAAAGGAGCATCCATCACTTTACCAATCTAAAAGCAGATAATGAATAACAAGTTATTAAAAGTGATGAATTGATTGTTTTAATAAAATATTAGAGAAATTAAAAAAAAAATATCACCTGGAAATATTTAGGTAATACTTTTAAGTCATTCTTTTTATAGAAATGTTTTGGATCAAGGACTGATCTCATTTGTAGGACTTCCAAGTCTCTTTTCACTTCATCTGTAAGTTCAGTCGCTGGTAGACCATACCATTTTGAACCTTTCGTTAGGTCTCTCTCTTTCTAAAATGAGATCAAATACTTTATAGACTTTTAATCAACATTTTGAATATACTTACTCGTCTTTGCTGTTTTAGTTTCTTGTCAGATATATCAATAGGTGGTACCACATGCAATTTTTCAAAGTCTGGAGTTATAATGGACTTTTCTAAAATCTTTTTCACATCTATCTTATCTTTTTCTTTTATTAACTTTTTTTTTGGTTTAATATTTCTTTTTTTTAATGTGCCATCTTCGTTTACCCCTAAATCTGCTAATATTTCTGTTACCAGAGGGTTTCTTGATTCAGTTTTCTGTTCAGGCCTTTTAGGCGTCTCTAATACATGTTCGAAATCTTTAAATAATTCTTCCAGAAATGGATTAGCTAGAAGAAACAAAGTAAATATTTTCTGTAAAGTTAAATAATTTCGATTACATTACCTGCTTTGCATGATGACCCTTTTTTATCAATATGGAAGTCTGTACTATCTAAAAATTGTTAAAAATAATTTAATAAATAAAATAAGACTGATCGGTAGGAATATTTGCTAACCTAGATCTTTACTTTCGGAGTCATATTTGTCTGCGTTTCCAATTGTGTCTATGGTAAACTCCGTGCTTTCTGGAAAATATCTATTAATTCAATATGATAGGAGAAACTGAAATAGTTACCTGTAATATTATCATCACTAATATCAGTGTTTCCTGCAGTGTCTATGATAAAATCCATATTTTATTCAAAAATTAAAACTATGTTCTTTTATCTTTAGTTAGGTTAGTAAAGTAGGTTATGTTGAATATGTCCATGTCATATTTAGAGGTTAATGTTCTAGTTTATTTTAATAGTAAATCTCTTACTTTGTAGGAGGTCAGTCCAATATAATTTTTTTTCAACTGGTGCATTAAAAAATAAAGGTCTGTTAGTGTATTTAAAATGAAGATGAATCTTCTTCCCAGCTTTACTATGACTTGACTCTTTCTGCAGTTGTATTCAATCACATTTTTCTTTTTAAAAATAAAACAAAATACATTATTTTTTTAATGAAACAAATACCTAACATAGAAAAAACTAACAACTAAAAGGCAAAAAAGAGCTGATGCCTAGGACAAAGAGCAACTAGTTATTGGCTGTTCCTTGCATTTTCGAACGCTCTTTCCTTCTTTAGTTTCTAAAATTATTTTTGATAAATCCTCATAATCTGGGTAAGCCAACGTAGACAATTTTGAGTGGACCACCGTTCCGTTTACTGCAACTTCAAAAGAACCTGAAAAAATTATTATTAATCCGGTATGGTGTACACAGAGCCACTGTCGAAGCAACCATTTAAATATTTTCAGAAACACATTCATGCATTTTTACATCCTTACCCATTCCTTACCTCTACGACCTTCCCTTCCTATTACTTTTAGAGAAGGATGCTTTTCCTCCAGATGCTCAACTAATTCTTGAAACTTATTCAAATACCCACACTTGTTACTGAAATTTTAAATGTAGGTCAATTTTAATTGAAAAATTGTTCAAACAGCGTTCATTACCCTTACCAGTATTCCACACTCACTTCCGGATCAGAGTTTTGTTCCATTATTCACATTCAACATTCCTTCTAATTTTTACAATAAAAAATTAATTATATTCACTTGATGGGTTATTAGTCACTATCTTATTTGCCCCAATTTTTTTAGGTTATGTCATGTAAAACCAGGTACAGGGTTTTCTAAAAATACATCAAAAGTATGAATTTCATACAGAATTGATAATCGTAATTCCTACATAATTTAATCAACAATGGTAAGGGAATTTATAAAAATTATTTACTACTTTTGTTTAATACACCACAGCAAATTCTAATGCATGTATAAACATTAAAGGAATTTATATTTATAAATTAAACAAATGCACAGATGTACATATTATTATGAATATATTTTGACAGCTTCCTTTGCAATTTTAGGCACTTCTGGGGGCGCAGTTAGTAATAACATTAGTAATGATCAGTGTTATTCAAAAATTGGGTCCCCATTATTCTTTCGCCAGATGGTTGTTGTGTTCTACAGGCCTAGTTCGTTATTTATACCCAACAGATAGCGAACTAAGAGAACTGGCGAATATTCCTAAAGAGAAAAATAAAAATCGTAAAAACCCGAAGGTACAAACGAATGGAAATACTAAAGCAGATACATTTCACATACCCAGATCCTTAGACATTAAATTAGACTGTATAAAGATTACTAATATGGATGTGATACATTTAAGATATTACACAGAGTATCAGTGGCTTGTAGATTTTTCTGTTTATGCTTCTATCATATATTGGGTTACAGAAGTAAGCAATTTGTTTTATTTAAATTTTCTAGCAGAAATAACACCTGGTTTTTAATTTTCAGATATATCAGGTATGGTTTCCTTTGAAAAATGAAATAAATTTAAGCATGATTTGGTGTATGCTGGTTATATTATTTGCTGTGTATCCTTTTCTTAAAAATTATTCTAACAAAATGTATATTTTTATTATTGACTTAAATGCATTGACAAACTATTTTATATATTTTGTATTCTATATAAAATTGAATGAGAATGTAAAAAAGTAACAGGTGTATCATTAAATATGATTGACCTTAACAATTTAACAGCAAATTACTCTTCACCTTAACTGTTCAGTACTTCAAAGGGGAGGAATCTATAGGTGAAAGATCGACATGTATCGTCATGGGTTTTATTTATTTATTGGTTTCCATGATGATACTGATAGTAGATGAAAACACCCTAGAAGTCGGACTGGAGGATGCTTATGACAGTTTTAATAAAAGTGCATCTTCATTTTTGGAACAGCAAGGGCTTGCATCAAGGTAACTTCAAATTTTAAGATTGTAGTAATTCGTACATTGTTTTCAATTTATATTCATTTGTCTAACTTTGATAAGGTTATTTAGAGCTATCACATGAGTTTGTCTGCTTTTGCTCTTAATTGGGGCTATCAACAATAACTATTATAAATAAGTCAATGTCAGAAGAATCATAAAATGAGGATCTGGAAGTAGTTTTTTTGTATTTCAATATGGTCGTAATTCGTAATATAGTGTGTATGTAGTATGTTTGGTTTTTGAGGACATATATTGACAATCTCACTGTGAATTATTATTTAGATTATTAAATTATTATTGTATTGATTTTTTAGTGGACCTGCTTCAAAAATAGTTCTAAAATTCTTTATAGCTGTTTGGTGTGGAATTTCAGGTGCCCTTTTTACTTTCCCTGGACTCAGGCTCGCTAAAATGCACTGGGAGCTTCTTAAGTAAGAATAAAATATTCTCAAAAGATCATTTAATTAATATTCAAACTTACTTTTTAGGTATTTTCAAGAAAACAAAGTTAAGCAGTTGTTACTCAATTTGTCATTTTCATTGCCATTTATTTTATTGATTTTTTGGATAAAACCCGTATCGAGGGATTATTTCACAGGGAGAGAAGAACCTATGTAAGTATTTGTATAATAAAATATCTCCTAATATAATTTTGAATCAAGGGAAAGTTCTTTAATTGCGACTTCCATTATCGAAATCCCCATGTAGTTCATTTTACCTTTTTTCCAGAATGACTGAGTCTACTTTTGAATCTATAAGATTGGTAGTGGTCGTGGCAACCATGATCCTCAAACTGATATTAATGCCTTGGTATTTACAGGCGTACCTAGACATGGCCTACCATAGATTGGAAAATCAGAAAAAAGAGGCCGGAAGAATCACAAATACAGAATTACAACAACAGGTATATTTCAATTTAGATTAAAATGATGGACCGTCATGAATTTTGCAGTCATATTTCTTTTTGAAATAATATGAGAGTTTTAATACAATATTCTTTTATCTTTTCAGATTGCAGCAGTATTTTACTACCTTTGTGTAGTAACGCTTCAATATGTAGCGCCCCTAGTTCTGTGTTATTTTTTCACTCTCATGTATAAAACTTTAGGAGAATATAATTGGAGTGGAGAACTTCTGAACCAACATTTAGTTAGTAATGGTACAGAATTGAATAGCGAAACTTTGAAGCCAAATATCGAGATCTTTGAATCGACTGAAGACACCAAAAGTATCAGCGAGTCAGCTGCGGAATTCCACCTGACTTTGGAGAGTTTAAAATCGGTAAACGATTGTTTTCTTCTTCCTAAATAATAATTTAAATCTATCATTTTAAAAAGAACGAACAAAGTTTGTAACAGAATCAGAAAAAGCTAGATACTTAAGAGTAATCCTGTAAAATTAGGATACTTAATTTATTATTATCATCAATTACATCAGCAAGAACTGTTCCTGGTGAAAGTCAGACTTTTAGTGGACAATAAATTAAATTTAGTTTACTGATTTGAAACTCCATAATTCCCTTTAATATTTTTGATAGGACTGGTAAAATACACTAAGATCTTAAAATACTCATTTTAGAAGCCGTTTTGATATTAAGGATGGTTATTAGCTTTGTAAACTTGCAGTTTCAAGGGTGGAAAGTAAGATGATATAATACACTGATTAATGATATTAGTAATGAGTATTATAAAACGACAAAACAGCAGTAATAAATGTTTAATATTAGAAGTAATATCTTCTGTAATCATTTCAAACTTGAAGTTATTATTAATATTATTTTTACCATTTAAGGCATAAAAATGTATTATTTCGTTCTTTGTATCTTTATTTAGCAACTTATCAAAATATTTATTTAAATTATCAACATCAAATATTGTTTTTATGATTTTCACATTTAATGTAGTTACTTTTTTTAGGTGTTTACAAAGACTGTATATAGAGGATTATTTGGATTCGCTTCATGGTGGTGTCTGTTTTTGTATTTCGCCACCACGTCTTTTGGACTGGTTTACCAAACGTATTTTTCGACATCATAATTTTTTTATACAAATAGGTATTAACGTGTTTGTTATCAATAAATGTTTTTAAAAAGAAACAAGTAGTTTTTTAATCCTCTATGTCTAGGCCAGACTAAAATCAGGAGAATCTAATTGATTTTAAAAATCACCAGTATAAAATAAAATCATACTATAACTTTTCGCTTGAAGAATTTTCTTCTCCAAGCGATAATAACAAATTCTATAAAGTAGAAAAATGTCCCCATATAAAGTACCCGTAGATGTTCCGATTATGCCCAAAATCTAATCAGCTCACTGCAGCTGTTAGCCTATGTATTGGATATACTAGGTTTATATTTCTCAATATATAAGCATTCGTTGGTTCAAAATTTGAAAAAAAAAACCTCTATTTTTAAATAAAAAAATTAAGCATTCCTGGATGTATATGCCTATCACAGTTAAGATTTTATTTTCTCTAAATTTACTTCTTCCCGACTCTCATATTCAAACTGAGCATAATCCGCATTATTCTTTTTTGCACTAAAAACCCTTTCAATTGAATCACCATAGAATGTCTATCTATAGTATCCTTATCTAATTCTGGATTCAAAATTTGCAAAGTACACCATTTTTAAACTATCACATTCCAAATATTTCTTCACAACTCATGCTGAAACAGATCTGGCTCAGTTTTGTACATACAAACTCAACATGGCTTTCCCAACACTGAAAACTATCAATATATAGCCCCATAAACTTGGTACTAATTGAGACCTTAAATATACAGTTGTTTAGTTATGACATTTCATCTCTTTTGTAATTGGTTTTATTAAGTACCACATTTGTTTTGCTCTCATTGAGTAGGTATTAATTAATTTATTTATTTCAAACCATTTTTTAGTTATCTCTCTGCATTTAGGGTTAATTCCATCATATTAGATATATTCGTGTCGTCTGCATAATTGGTTAGCACACAGTTGTCATTAGCAACAGAGACAACATTAGCAACCATACCGCTGTTAAGTTCATTCACATAAATAAAACAACGGACCTACTATACTTCCCTGAGGTATTCCTTGGATGATATTTCTACAGATCTACCTTTTATTACTTTTATATATTTTGACATCCTGTTTCCTATCCTTAAGATATGATTTGTACCACCCTAATTCCAGCTTGTCCAGCACTATCCCATGGTCTAGCTAGACAATCGTAGGCTTTGGACAAGTCCAAGAATAGGCCAAAAGCCAGCCTACCTTTCTCCAGATCCTCTAGAACATGCTGAATAAACTCGAAAATATCTTCATCTCAAATATGTTTCTAAAATAGGCCATGACAGATGATACGTTTGTGGATCAAATTTCCACAGAGTGTCTTAACTTTCCGACCCATACACCATATATTATAATACATCAATGCTGGTACACAGAGGGTGCCCAAGCAGTATATATTATTTGAAATCATTTTAAATTCGTGTAGGTATTACAAAAAGTATTTGAGATATCAATGTCCGGTTTTTACTAAGACATCTTTAAAATGTCTGTTTTTTGTGCTGGAGCTTTCGGTTACACCTGTAATATATGATCTTTTCAGTTATAGGGCAACTTTGTTATTTCATATGGACCGCCATGTATATTTTTATAATTGTTCAAAAGCTTATAATATTGCCCTTTCTGCAAGTAGCATTTGCAACAGTTTTTTATATTTTTTATAGAAATTATGGTGGTTATAGGGGCTAGTGAAAACCGTACATTGATATTTAAAAATATACACATAAACACACTTTTAAAATGGGTTCAAAAAATATATTTGACTATTCTGCATCATTTTACAACTGTATCATACAAATTATAGATACCTAGTTTATTTTATAATATATATGCGTGTGGGTGGGGTTTTCATCACCTGTAAGTCAAATAAGGCATTATCAATCATCTAAGTTGCCCCGGAGTGTCACGGCAAATAATAATTCATTTTTTTTTAATTTTTAATAATTTTTATTAATTTATATTAATTTTATTAATTTATATTAATTTTATTAATTTATATTAATTTTATTAATTTTTATTGATTTTTATTAATTTTCATTAAGTTTTAATAATTTTTATTAATTTTTATTAATTTTTAATAATTTTTATTAATTTATATTAATTTTATTAATTTTTATTAATTTTCATTAAGTTTTAATAATTTTTATTAATTTTTAATAATTTTTATTAATTTTTATTAATTTTTATTAATTTTTATTAATTTTTATTAATTTTTATTAATTTTTATTAATTTTATTAATTTTTATTAATTTTATTAATTTTTATTAATTTTTATTAAGTTTTAATACTTTTTATTAATTTTTAATAATTTTTTTTTTTAAATTTTAGTTTATTTTTATGATACTACCATACAAAAATCTAAAAACCATAGAGCACGTCATTATTTATGCTACAATTATAATTTACAAGTTCCAACGTTCTTTTTTTTTTTTTTTTTTTTTTTTTTTTTTTTTTTTTTTTTTTTTTTTATTAGCGGAAATCTTAAGTGTTTTACATTTTCTAGGACATATTGTTTTCCTATTTCCCTGCTATAGGAGTTATCCTCCTTTTCAGGGTGGTCTGCCCTGATTACAAAAGTAACCTAGCTAGCTAATTCCTAATTTTGTGCGCGTGTGTGTGGGACCTGTGTGGCAGGTTTGTTCCCCAAGAATATCGCCAATTTTGCTATTTCCAACCTCATAATTGGACAGGTCCATGTATGAGGTGGGGAATATGATTTAGGAAAACCACAAAACCTAAACCACGATATTGTACATGTGTTTTGATTTTCTAATTAAGTAATTGGGAAGGTTTATCTTATACTCAGCGGGGCTGATTCCAGCAGATCCTGGAGTTCAGCGGTGAGGGGGAGGTCTTGGGCGTCTGTGAGGAGTTTTAGATTCGGCTGTGGCAATTTTCTTTTCGGTCTTCGAAAGAGGGGGAGTTGGTTGGGTCGCCAAGGGGTGCGAAGTGTGTTTTGGGAGTGTGTGTTTGTGCCTTTCAGCGTGCGAGAGACGTATTGTTTCCTGAGGGACTGGAAACGTGTGAGGATGGGGGTGTTGGGGGTGTTTAAAAAGACTTCTCCGCTGGGGGAGCGATAGGGGAGGTATTGGCATCGTCTGAGGATACGTCTCTCGAGTGTGGTGAGTTTGTGGGACAGGTGTGTGGGAAGTACACCGTAGGGTATAGCTCTGTATTCGGCAACGTTCAAAAAATTTATATTTCTATACAAATTTTCACCCCCGTTTTCCCCCCTTAAAATGTGAAAATCCAGATACCATATGAATCAAATCATTTTTGATTTTTAGTCAGTAGCTGTAATTCAAATTTTTTTGTTTCAAACTTTAAATAACAAAAAAATATATACATACTATAAACAAATTTTTACCCTCCATTTCCCCCCTCAAAATGTTGAAATGCAAAAACCCTGAAACACTTCATTATTTATTTATGATGAGAATCTACAATTCCAATTTTCAAGTTTCTACCTTTAAAAAGTCGATATTTCCAATTAAACTTTCACCCCCCGTTTCCCACTCCCCTTAAAATATGAAAATTCAAAAACTCTAAAATACGCCATTATTAATTTGTACTCATTAGCTGCAATTCTAATTTTCATGTTTCTAACTTCAAAGAGAACAAAAAAATATATACTTCCATACAAACTTTCACACCCCGCGCGTTTGCCCCCCTCAAGATGTAAAAATATAAAAGCCCTAAAACACATTATTATTAATTTGTTCTCAGTAGCTGCAAATCCAATTTTCATGTTGTTAACTTTAAAGAGAACCAAAAACATGGATACTCCCAAATAAATTTTCACTCCCCATTTGCCCCCTTAAAATGTGAAAATCCAAAAACCCTGAAACACGTCAATAATAATTTATAGTCAGTAGCTGCAATTCCAATTTTCATGTTTCTAACTTCATAGGAGAACAAAAAAAGTCGATATATAGTCCCATACAAACTTTCACCCCCCGTATTCCCCCCTTAAAATGTGAAAAATTAGTAGCTGTATTTTAAATTTTCATGTTTCTAAATTTAGAGAACATAGAGTTTTATTAAAAGCTCCCTCCTCTCATTTCCTCCCATTTCCCTCCTTTAAAGTTAAAATTTCCAAAAATCATTTCTTAGCGGATGCTTAACGTTATAAAATAAACCTATATTCCAAATTTCAGCTTTCTAGACTCAGTAGTTTTGGTTGTACGCTGATAGATCAGTCAGTCAGTCAATCAATAAATCAGTCAGTCAGTCAGTCAGTCAGTCAGTCAGTCAGTCAGTCAGTCAGTCAGTCAGTCAGTCAGTCAGTCAGTCAGTCAGTCAGTCAGTCAGTCAGTCAGTCAGTCAGTCAGTCAGTCAGTCAGTCAGTCAGTCAGTCAGTCAGTCAATCAGTCAGTCAGGACAAACAATTTTATATATACATATAGATTACAAAAAAAAACTAATATAAATATTACAACATAAAGTTGAAATTAAAATAATACCAATAACCTGTTTTTCGTTTAAAATATTACAATAAAATTAACGATAAAACACATTTCAGATTTTTAACCAACTTCAAAAAAGGAGGAGGTTATCAATTCGTCGCGATATTTTTTATTGATTATCTTTTATCTAATGTTAAAACGAACAATATGGCTAGCATTGAAATTTAAAAAATATATTTTAAAAATAACATCTCTCCTTGAACAAGTCAATTCATTGGCAACCAGCAATACACACACAATGATTATTTTAATGTTTTAAAAATATTCACCAATTAATCAAAACGTTAAAAATAGGTAATTGCAACTTTTTTTGAATATTTGCAGTCCATTATATTCTTCTTTTCATGACTTCCCTATTCCTCTTCAGATATTTACATGCGTCATTTTATCATTATCTTTTTTTTTCTTCAGATGATTCAGATTTCAGATAGTGTATGACTTTCATTGAATCATCCTTATAAAGAACTGGAAGTAACCTTAATTTTTAATTTCCTTGCGGAAATTAACTTGAGAAAGTAATTTTTATTGATTTAATATTATAAAAAATAATTTTTTAACAATATAGGTACCTAATTGAAAATTTTGGTTATTCTAAAATGCCGTCGGCGTCCAAAGTTTCCCGCCACGAAGCACATGGTATGCCGCCAAAACCGTTTTCGCAATCCAATCCTAGTTTATTAAAAACAAACTCCTACAACTACTGGAAAAATTATAACAATTAATAAATTTCATCGCAGAATAATTTTGATGTTGCAATTTTTTAGTATTTCTTGAAACAATAATCCGGAAGTTCTACGATTTTTCCAGACATTACTTATCGACCAATGGCAAGCCACGTACTCGGTCGATATCTCGTATTTGATTGGTCCATTTGCCGTGTTCTAGAATATTCTTTGACCTCGTATATAACCGGCCATTGCTTCATTTCGTTCGATTTGATTGCAGTCATTCCAGTAGTATACACGTAATTTAAGTATTTATAAAAGTATTGTCTGCAACTATTTTAATATAAGGTAAGTTTGTTCAATTTTTAATATATTTTATTAATATTTTGTTTATGTAACTGTGAAAATCGTGGACTTCAATATTGACAAGAAATTCAGAATTTGAGTCAATTGAAAGTGAGGCCACATTTTTACAAATATTGGAATTTCCGTTAAAAAACGGTATTGCTGATTGATTTTGTGTAATTCAACTTGTAATTATTCTAAAGTAAGTTCTAGAATTAATTTAAGGTATAGTTTTTGGTGATACTAGAGCATTTTAATATAAGTAGGTGGGGCACGTGTTTTATGTTCGATTGCTTACAGTGAAAAATTCATTGATTTTTTTTATTACTGTGGGATAACACTCATTTTTATTTAAATAGTTATAATTTGGAAATATTTTGAATATTAAATTCTAGAAGATAGGTATCACGTCATTGGAAATTTCCAGAAGGTAGATACAGTGTATATCCTCTATGATAATTATAATTTTATTCCGATGTTAGGCAGTTCTCAAGGTTATTTGTGGTTGATAATTTTATTTGCTTTGCGTGTAGAAGTTTTTCGGTAAGTCCAAAGTACATAATTGAGCTATTATTTAAAGTTTTAATCACAAAAGTGATTACCTTTTGAATTGAATGAGTAATTGGAAATTTTTAGGCAAAATTTTTATACTACTTTGGTCTAAGTCAGCATTTCTTAAACAATATTCGAAAGAATTGCCATTTTAGTTACAAATAATCAATTTACAGAATGTTGTAATATCGAAAATGTAGTATTGAAAGAGACCAAGGATTCCATGATAAAAGAACATTAAAAAAGGGTTCCTATTAAAAAGATTCGAACGAACGGCTGGTCTAAGTGAATGCTTCAATTTAACCCTCCATTCCCACACTTTCCAGAATTACCTCAACCATAAACGCATGTAGTGGTGGGAACTAACTGAATTTTCAACAGTGGTATTACTTCCAAACTTGAAGATAAAGAAATGCCATTTGTACAAAACCCGCATATCATACTCTTTGTGTGTGTAGGGAGGGTTAAAAAAGAAAATGTTATAGGTATTTTTGCCTGAACATTCATAATTACACAATTCAAACCTAACTTTATAGCTGCATTCAGTGAGTGTATCCGATTCTTGCTGCTATTGGGATAGCAGGATTAGCTTGCTGAACTATAAGCTCAAATTGCAAAAATTAAATTTGTGTCAAACGATAATTCTAATTTATTGAAATGTAGCATTTGCAATTGAAAGTTTTAAGTGTTTTTTTACAACCAGGTTATAATATAATATAAATAAATAATATTCATGCAATCACAAATAGTGATAGGTTTCAGGCATTTTGGTTCTTTTTATGAACTTTCCCTCTCAAAATGATAGGGATCGATACAAAGCTATATGTAGAACAGAAGTGATTAGAATCCCTGTCTCATTGAATGCAACTTACATTTCTTAATAAAACTTATTCAGATTGTCTTTATGCTGGTGACAAGTGCATTTTTTTATATCTAACAGCCGAGTTAAAACATTTGCTACCAATTTGTTCATAAGTTCTTTTGCAGTAAGCCAAATGTTTGTTTAAATAGCAATACAAGGCCTATTACATGCTTTTTAAAAGCAGCCCCCCCAACATTCTCTAATATTTCCATGTTGATGACAAATTTTCAGTCTCAACTCCAAATACCTAACTTTTTTTCTTGGATATTACACATTCTTTTTTCTTATCTGTTTGGTATTTTAAGGGTCAAAACATTGAGGAATTTATTAATGAATGTATTGTTATTTTTTATCATTCAAATTTTTCCATTAAATACTCTTCTTCATTTAGGCTTGTATTTATAAACAGAACTTACATGAGTAAATCGTCCTTGAACTAAAATCAAAGTTCGGTTACAACGTCTCTAAAGTTCTAGGTGGTTCTGGTGTTAAACTGGAATTTAGAGATGGATATTAGCAAATCTGTAACTGTTATGTACATTTACGGATTTGTTACTACCCATCTCTAAATTAACACGATATAACCGAACTTCGATTTTCGTTCAAGGACACGACTTATCCAAGTCGGACTCAGCTGAGTTTTGTTTATAAATACGGGCCTTAAGTAAACATAAGCCAACATGGACTCACTTGTAAAAGTGATGTAATGGCCATGTGAGTCCGACCTTGACTTGTATGATAGTTTATCAGAAAATGTTGTGTAACTCTTATGTCAGCTTCTTGATTCCATAGGAGTGTTTTGGGATTGATAAAAAAAGTGATCAGCCCATGGGGATGTTAAAATCTTCACTATTGTGGCCCTTGACCTGTTAAAGCAATTCAATTCAGGCATTTTTGTTAACCTTATCTTGGGTCTCTTTTGCTTAGTTAACAAAATCTTTTTTATTTTTTCAGATGGCCACTAAAGCTCCAGCTGTAGGTATTGATTTAGGTACAACCTATTCATGTGTAGGTGTATTCCAACATGGAAAAGTAGAAATTATTGCTAATGACCAAGGTAACAGGACCACGCCATCATATGTGGCCTTCACAGACACAGAACGTCTCATCGGAGATGCCGCCAAGAACCAGGTGGCTATGAACCCCAATAACACAATTTTTGGTAAGTTTTAAATATGTATATTTCTCAGAGTTCAAAACATGCTCTTAAATATGCATTCCATTTTCATAGCAATTTTTAAAAGACTTCAAAAAAAAGGAGGATGTTTTCAATTCATCAGAATATATATTTTTTTATGTACAGCGATAATTCTTTACTATGTTGTCATATTTCTATGATTTTTTTTAGAAAGAGGGTACCTCAGGGGTGGTCCCATATAAATTTGGTTAATATCTAATGGGGTACATAAGAAAATATCAAATAAGTATTTTTAGTGATAATTCTTTACCGCGTACGATTTCAGATTTTTTTTTTTTTGTTAGGCTACCTCAGGGGTACTTCCCCACATACAATTGGTAAAGATCTGATGATCTATGAGAAAATTAAAATCGCAATTTTAAGTGCATCTGCATTTTTGTTACTGTATTGCAGAGTTATAACTTAATTATTTCTGAGTTGACATGGTTTGATGATTTTTGACATATTAACACATTTTTATGACTGGAATTTGAAAGTAAAATCAAAACTAAAAGCAGCTATTAAAAAGGTAGCTTAAATTATTCATTATTCTTTTTTTAAAAATCTTGATCATAAAATATAACAAATGTTTATAGTTTTTGATTAATTCACTTTTGTTTTTCAACTAATTATTCAAATTTAATGAGAAACAGATACCTATTGACACTTTAGAATTCATTAAATTTGATAGGTTATTTTTTTTAGTTTGTCTCTCACATCATGTTGAATGTTTTCTTAAACTTTTGATATTTCATGCTTCATTTTATTACTCATTTTTCCCATGATTTACATGTATTGCCAATTCAATGTTTTCAGAATATTATTTGTTCCTTTTTTTTTTTTTAATATAAAATTTGAAATAATTGTTTTACATTGCAAACAATATTAAATACATTTAAAAAATGTTGTTTTTTATATTAAAATGTTAACAAAATTTTGCAAAATTATACACACGAGGTATTTTTAAAGTAAAAAATTTCTTGATTTTCTGTGAAATGTTATTATTAACAAATTCTCTTTGTGACATTATATAATAGGGATGACAGGTTAAAAGTTGTCGATCTTACTGATGTGGAATGTTTTATAAAATTAATTGGACTATTTAAAAAAAATAACTGCAAATAAATCAGTGTATTTCGTGAAATTATAAAAGTACACTTCTTTGGTAAAAATAAACAGAATAACTAATGCTAATGTAAACATAATTAAAAACTAGGTGTTTTTTCTTCTTCTACCAGCTCCAGTTCCAACTCTAGTTCGTTGTCCAATGTCCAATTGAATTCCTTTAAAAAATATATTAATAAATTTTAGATTACTAATTTGGATGTATTAATAAATATTTTTCAACTTTCAAAAGTTAAAGATTGTGATATACATACAAACACCACTACATGATCTGCAAATAATTAATGAAGCTCTTGTTATTCTAAAAGATTTTATTTACTTATTCAGTAATGTGAAAGATTGGGCATTTAGACTTCCAGAAATGATTAGTTCTCTTATCAATATACATTCACTTTCTTTACTTAATAAATTATTGAAAATTAAATCACTTGTACATGATGATACCAAAATAAGCTTGCCAGACTAGAGTTTATGATCTAAATCTATGATTAGCTTATCATCTGAAACGCCGCGTCACCATCAAATAATTAACATTCACCTAATCATTAACAACGACGTTTCTAACGACCAATTTTCCCCGTTCAGATGCCAAACGTCTTATTGGGCGTCGTTTCGATGACAGCGCCGTACAGTCCGACATGAAACATTGGCCCTTCGAAGTCCTCAACGATAGCGGCAAACCTAAAATCAAGGTCGCTTACAAGGGCGAAGACAAATGCTTCTACCCAGAAGAAGTCAGTTCTATGGTGTTGACAAAAATGAAGGAGACTGCTGAGGCGTACCTAGGAAAGAATGTTACCAATGCCGTTATCACAGTACCTGCTTATTTCAATGACTCTCAACGTCAAGCCACCAAAGATGCCGGTACCATTGCCGGTTTACAGGTAAATAAAATACCTAAATGTGATGCGACTTGTATACAAATATAAAGACTCCCCAAATTCCAAGTCTCAATAAAATTTATGTAAAAGTGGGTAGTGTGGTAAGGTCATCAAGCTTGAAATAAATAAATGGGGTTTCTTTGTATTTGTAGTTGATATAAATCTTGCTTATTTCGTCATTTTCCAGAAACAAGAATAAAATTTCTATCCTAAATAGTATCAGTTTATTTAAATGGTTATTGTGATTGCTTTATGATGAATAAGAGATAGGAAAGCATTGCTTGAATAGCCTCTATTCTAGTCTATTTGAAGAACATTCTCAGAAATGTAATAAAATTTTATAATAATAATAATAATAATAGCCTTTATTGCCCAACATATAAATCTCTTTACAGAACAACCTAATAAATTATTAACACTATAAGTAGCAAAGGTGACATGATAAATAAAGAATTATAAAATGAAAAGTATCATATAAAAAATGAAAATAAAAAAATCAATTAAAAAAAAATAGAATAAAAAACTCAAGCATTGTCATAATAGTTACAAGCAATTGCTTTAATACTTATCAAACTATGTTTGAAGATATCCGAAGAATTACAGTACAGGTTAAAGTTATTACACATGACATTGAGAGGTGAGCTTAATAGAATATTTGTTCTAGATCTATTACAGTAAAAAGTTAAGTGAGGTCTGTTATTATACTGTGGAACATTTAAATGAATTATAGGTAAATCGTAGGATATGCAAATTTATTTTATATCAATGGTCTAATTCTAATACCCCGTAACATTTTACAGGAGTAGCTTTTTTAGTTTAATAGTTCTTTGATTGCAATAAGGGTCAGAGTAGTCAATTTTCTCATGTAAATATTGTCCAAAGTCAATACAGTGTATTTTTACTAATGACAGAGCAAATATACAACTGAATGGCGCAAAAAATACTTCGATATTTTTTAGTGTAGTTCATTTGATTTGAATTAGGCTAAAGACACACACACACAGCTGTTTTCGCCGAGTCGGCCGCCGCCTCGGCGGATGCTGTAATGTAAATAAATGAAGTTGTTCACACTATACTGCACTGCGAGAAAGCGACGCTACACTGCCGCGCGTACCGTCGTTCGACTAAAATGCATTACTTTTTTGTGAACCGCTTCGTGTGTTTTGGCAGAGGCGGGCAGTGCCGAGTCGGCGGAAACAGCCGTGTGTGTCTTTAGCCTTAAACTGTAGTATTAATTTAAAAAACTAGTTGAAAAAGAAAAATTTGCTTGTATATTGTATTTATTTTCTAGATACAAATTATATATAATTGGTGATCCTTAAGTATATTTATTTTACAAAAATTATAATAAATTGTTTATGGTTTATGTCTTTAGAGGGCAATACTTTTTTATTACATTTCTGAGAATTTACTCTCCCTGTTTTTCTAAGGAAGTATAAAACGTGTTTTTTATTATAAAAAGCTGGCATAAAAAAATCGTATACCTTTTTAATTTTTTTACCATTTCTAGCTAATTTTTTATTTTTTTTATTTTTTAACTTCCCACTTTAACATGTTGATGGACAGTACCTATAGACGTGCAAATTAGCACATAACGCCATACAGCGTCAAATATTTAATCTACCTTTGTGAAACGACGTCTATCGGCGTTACGATATTCATATGAAATAGTGAGTGCTTTCTTTTGTGATCTAAATTACTCGCAAGCATTACTGGAGCTGTTCCAGACTCTTAAATGAATGTTCTTAGCCGTGCTTGTTGATCTGGACAACTCCCACCAGTTAGGTCTCCCTTCTCAAACACTTGCTTGATAGTGAATGCACAGAATTCGTGTCTTGTCAATTATAGACCGTTGTCAGTCGTATTTTTTTGATGTCGTGGGGTTTCATACACCAAGAACTTGAACCCTTAAGAAGAATGCTCCCAGTAGTGGTCCGAGACCAACTGTCACAATATGTTCAAGCAAGAAAGCTTTACTCTCGAGTTTGCACTTCGATTATTTGTCTTGTGTTTTTGTATGGTATTATAGAGGGTATTAAAGATATTGTAATGTGACGGAGCGTCGATCGGCGTAAATAAAATTACTAATATGTCCAATGTATTTTTATTTTCACATATTTAGGGAACCTTTATAATCAAGAGATAATCAATTAAAATATTTTTAAAATAAAATTTACTGTCATAGCACGAACTTTTTCCACGTCAGGTTGTGTCCATCACTGTGTTAAATAATTTTTGAAATAATTGCATCGTTTTTAATTAGTACATGATGATACCAAAATAAGCTTGCCAGACTAGAGTTTATGATCTAAATCTATGATTAGCTTATCATCTGAAATTTCAATGTTAACATTATCGTAAACATCTAGTCATTTTTAGAGGCGTAATTCTGAAATTTTCGTTTTATTTTTACAGGTATTACGTATCATCAACGAACCCACTGCCGCTGCCATTGCTTACGGTTTAGATAAAAAAGGACAGGGCGAAAGAAACGTTCTCATTTTCGATTTGGGTGGTGGTACCTTTGATGTGTCGATCTTGACCATCGAAGATGGTATCTTTGAAGTCAAATCCACCGCCGGAGACACTCATTTGGGAGGTAAGTTCAAATTAAATAATCTCGCTCTTGAATTTACAACTTGTGGATGTTTTATTTCCGGTATCTATTAACATTTGAATTTTCGTCCAGGTGAGGACTTTGACAACAGAATGGTCAACCACTTTGTCCAAGAATTCAAACGTAAATACAAAAAAGACCTTACATCCAACAAACGTGCCCTCCGTCGTTTAAGAACCAGTTGTGAAAGGGCGAAACGTACCCTCTCTTCATCCACACAAGCCAGCATTGAAATCGATTCTCTGTTCGAGGGTATTGATTTCTACACGTCTATCACCAGGGCCAGATTCGAAGAATTGAACGCCGATCTGTTCAGGTCCACCATGGAGCCCGTCGAAAAAGCCATCAGAGACGCCAAGATGGACAAGTCTCAAGTCCACGATATCGTATTGGTCGGAGGTTCTACTCGTATTCCAAAGGTAATACATTTTCCACTGCATTTCATGGTTTGATTTGTTTACATTTTGGTACACAAGAATAGTGACAGAACTCAAAAATGAAATATTTTTGAGGACATCTATTTTAAAGTTTTTTGTTTCCTGTTGAGGTTTCTTGATTAATATTCTGTTTAAATTTGTTGTATTCTTCAAATAACAAATTTGCTTTGATAACATTAATAACTCTACAATATATTTTTTACATCCTTCTTTTGAGTTATTATGTTCTTCCAGAAAAGTGTATTTCACACCTTATTGATAATGAATTACCTTTTCAACAATTTCCTAATTTTACTTGTGTCGCTGTTGAGAAAAATGTTATTACATAATTTTTAATAAAACTGGCATGTTTTGATTTATGTCACTATATCCGAAAATGTATATTATTTCATTGACTGAGCACAACTAGATTTGTGTCGCATTTTTTTTTTTTTTAATTCAATATGTAATTGTACTGTTTCATTGGATATTTACGTATTGTAGAAGTATTTTATCAATTAGTTTTTTTTTACGGGAAGAAAGACGCATCTGCTTTCCCTCTATCAAAGTAGCAATATGTCATTCTTACACATAAAAATATGCGTATTTTACTATACATTCAAAGGATAGTCACAAATGAACATTTTTGAGTTCACTATTTTTGTGCACCAACGAAATTTCTTTACATTGGGCAAACTGGAATAAATGCAGCCATTGAAATTAAAAAGCATGTTTTGTTTTAGGTACAAAAACTATTGCAAGACTTCTTCAACGGTAAAGAACTGAACAAATCCATCAACCCCGATGAAGCCGTCGCTTACGGTGCAGCCGTCCAGGCCGCCATCTTGCACGGTGACAAATCAGAAGAAGTACAAGATTTGTTGTTGCTTGATGTCACTCCATTGTCTTTGGGTATCGAAACTGCCGGAGGTGTCATGACAGCTCTCATCAAGAGGAACACCACCATTCCCACTAAACAAACCCAAACTTTCACCACTTACTCTGACAATCAACCTGGCGTACTCATTCAAGTCTATGAAGGTGAACGTGCTATGACGAAGGACAACAATCTGTTGGGTAAATTCGAACTTACCGGCATCCCACCAGCGCCCCGAGGCGTTCCACAGATCGAAGTCACCTTCGATATCGATGCCAATGGTATTTTGAACGTCACTGCCATCGAAAAGTCTACAAACAAAGAGAACAAGATCACCATCACCAACGACAAGGGTCGGCTCAGCAAAGAAGACATTGAAAGGATGGTCAACGACGCCGAAAAATACAGGAACGAGGATGAGAAACAGAAGCAGACCATCTCTGCCAAGAACTTGCTGGAGAGCTACTGCTTTAACATTAAGAGCACCATGGAGGATGATAAGATCAAGGACAAGATCAGTGAGAGTGACAAGACCACTGTCATGGAGAAATGCAATGAGGTGAGTAAATCTTGCTGAGTTTTGTCTTCAAATTGATTGATTGTACTTGCATCTTTGAGACCTAACTCAAATATATGACTTATTTGCGAGAATACAGACTTTATTAAAAAATAAAAAAAAAGGTACACTATATAGAAACAGTGACACTTAAGTTTTAGCCTGTTAAATCAATCAATTATCTCGAATTGCGCCGGTATTCTCGCAAATGGCGCTGATGTACTTTAAAATAACCTTTTTTTATTTCAGGTAATTGCATGGTTGGATGCCAACCAATTGGCTGACAAAGAAGAATATGAGCACAAACAAAAGGAATTGGAGAACATCTGCAATCCAATCATCACCAAATTGTACCAGGGAGCCGGCGGTGCCGCAGGAGGCATGCCAGGCTTCCCTGGTGCTGGTGCCGCTCCCGGAGCGGGCGGTGCTGCCGGTGGTGGTGCAGGACCAACCATTGAAGAAGTTGATTAAATCTATCGAATATAATTTCCATTCCAGTGTTTTTTATATTGTTATTTTGTTTTTGCCAGTTTGCAGACAAAGCTTTCGAAATTATACTTTTTTTACCTAAATATTACTTTGATTTTAATTGTTTACGAATAAATGTTTGGAACAAAGTTAAAATTTACTGCAGTCGTGTTTTCGACAAATAAAAAGTCAAATCCACTTTGTTTGTTTTACTATTAATCCCGAAAAAAAATTCCTGAAAGCATAAATAGATATTTATTGATGTAAAATAAAAATGAATATTTTATATGTCAATAAAAAATACAGGTATAGATACAGAAAATACAGTTACGATTTAGAAAAATATAGATACACATATTAACATACTTACAAAAAGGTATATTCACCAAAAAGGTTGCACATTACTCGCTTTCTCAGATGGACATGTGATACGAATTCGTCAATGGAATAAAAGCAGTGGCTACAAAAATTTGCGAATTCTTTTTACACTATAGGCGAGTTCGGTCAGTCAGGGGCTGGAGCGGGACAAATTTTAGGGTGCTTTTAAATGACATTTAAGCGTGTTAAACTGTCACTAATCGGACTAAACCGAACGCTAAAAGAGTCGTTTGGAGTTAAAAGTGTTAAAGGAACGTGGCAAACCGAACGCAATGCATATATCAAATATCTGATTCTAAGATAAAAAGACCATAATGAAATCCCAGAAGATTTTGTTGGATTTAAAGATTGATAAATAGATATGTGATAATTCCTCATTGGAATAAAAGCAGTGACTTGAGAAAAATTTGCGAATTCTTATTTTAAATAAATTAGAAGAGTTTATAAGTAGGGAATTTTACAGTTTAATGCTAAAAGAATCGTGAAGTTTGGTTAATCTGTAATTAGGTAAAGATATATCATAATTTCCTCTGGTGCAATAAGAATTTCTATTTTGTCTTACAACACTATTATTACCAATTTGTTTTTTCATGTATAAAAGACTCCAAAATAAAATAACATGGTAGTGGTAAAATAACTGTTTAAAAATAGGTTGAACCGTATCGAACGCTCTCGTAAGATCATAAAATCCGGCAGTACTATGTGAACGATCCGCAAAACCATCCAAGTACGTCTTAAATCACCGAAACAACACTAAAACACCAGCTTTTTGCATTGCTTGAAAACCCCAAGCCATACCGGCCGAGTGATGACGAAAGGGTGAACAGCTCTGAAAATTGCAAGGCTTTAATAAAGCCGATAAGAAAGATTTACTAAAACTTTGCAAACCAGGTGCTACACACCCGATGAATTTCACCATTATTATCACAATTTACATGTATCCAATAATGTTAAAGACACGGTATCTAAACCCTAAACCTTCCATTAAAGATAGTGACTCAGACGTTGCATATATTATGCCTTGTATGTATACAGCTAAAATAAGCTAACTAATTTTAAATGGATGGCCTAGATCAGCCATACTCAACCTTTTTTTCCTTCGGGCCACATTCGTATATGTGCTATGTTACACGGGCCGCAATATTTTTGGTTTATGACCTTTTTTTTAGGACATCTATCTAAAATTAGTAGGGACCTCTAATAAATAAAACACAGAACATAAATATATCCCGTTGTTACTGCAAAAATATTTATTTAAGACCTTCCAAACTACATAAAATCATAAGTGTTTCATATGGTTGAACTCGTATTGAATAGGAGATTCCAATAATGACTTAATATACAGGGTAATCAATTTGAAAAACCAAAGTTACTAATAATATAAGAGAAACGGAAAATATGGCAACATTGCAAATATCAAATCTGGAATCTCCGTATCCCCTAATATGTTTACCCCAAATTTTGTACAATTAGGACTAGCAATTTACGAGATAATTGGCCGTTTCCAGACTTTTGGGCCACTCCGTATAATGTAGACCACTGGCTAAGGTATGGTGAACATCTCAAATAATTAATTTTATATGCAACCGTTTTAATTACCTGGTTAGCATGTACTTTAAAATGTAATTGACTATCAAATTATGCAGAGAAACAAATTTATTCTTATATTTAACTTCAAATTGTTACCAAACTCATACTTTTTACTATTTCCCAACAGCATCCACTTCATTTTACTCACATTAACCTTTAATAAATTCGCACAATACTCGTAAACCTCTTCCAAAGTGTCGTTTACGACATTCATATAATTGTGTAAACTATTGCAAGCAAAATCTATAAGGCCATCATCTGCAAATAGATGAAATTTACATTTACCCGCAGTGTTAATTATATCATTTATATAAATATAAAAAATCAATGGTCCCAAAACACTGCCTTGGGGAACACCAAGATTGTTTTCTATTTTATATATTCGGTTTAATTTTAGCTTCTGTTGTCAATTTGTTAAATAATCAATAATCCAGTTCAATGTCATCTCATCAATTACAACACCCCTAATTTTTGTTATTAGTCTTCCTCTATCAACTGTCTCGAAAGCTCTTTGCAGGTCCAGAAATACCCCTATAATAATGAAATTGTTTTCTATATTATTTTTCCAATCAAACAATACACCTTGTAAAGCAGTTTCAAAGGTATGCTTGCTCCTAAACCCAGATTGATATTCACAGACTCTAATCCCCTTCATACCTTCCTTAATAGTGCAATTAAATAACGAAAAAAGACCCTTCGAGCTTACATTAATTTGTAATTGGATGAAACAAAGTGGACCTTGTGTATTTTGATGTGATCTTTCCGAAAAAAAGAAGTAGCTGTTTTTCAATTTTTTTTAAATTAGGAAAAACCGGGTTTTCCGGAATTTTCCATGGTAAAAATGCTAATTATCTGGGCAAGTATCATTCTGATACTAAAAATAAATGCACCAATCGAAAGAGGAGGCAAAAATAGTTCGGAAATTCATTGCACAGGTAGTTTTAATGGCGAATTTCTCGCCGCCAGAAGTGCTTTTACCAAAAAGTTTTTTCGTTTCTTTAATCAGAACCATGAACATGAAATTTGCGATGAATTTGTGGCGAAATTATAAATGTTAGACATATGTGCCCACAAGAGAAGTTACGTATTTTTTTGTTGGTTCTCAAATAAAATAAGTCCCGCGGCGAAATCTGCCATAATTTTTAGGGAATTCGCAGGAAACCGGAAGGCGTAGTTTTTTTTTAAATTTTTTTCCCATATAATTTTCTCCGGGTTTTCCGAAAACATCTAACAAAAAATATATTTGAAAAACCTAACTGCGCCATTGGAAAGAGCACAAAAAAATACACAAAAAGGTATACTTTAAAAATTAATCCTAAGCCTGAGTGTAAGTTCCAACTTTGTGATAAGCTTGTTTTTTGTTCTCTAACATCTGGTTTTCTTCTCGGTTGATGCTCCATCCTCCTTTTTTTTGGCATTGTCAATCTCCGGCCCTTTTATGCCTATCCCAGGTTTTATAAATAAACTCTTTTCCGTAACGTCGAGCTACGTAATGTTTGCGACAACTCTCATGCAATATAAAACCTGGTTCTAAAGAACTGAAAAAATCATCCCCCCTCTCTTTGCTGACCGTCTGCAGACCTTTCAATCCTGTCGGTCTAATTGGGGTTAGTTCACCCTCTGCAAGTGTCTGACACAATAAACACAGGCCAGCCAATGCAACCTGGAAACATAAAAAATATAGCACTGTGATATAATTTTCTTAATTTAGGATCGTACTTACTCAATAAATTGCTGAAGAAGTCCGAAAAACCACGTGTACACAGAGCTGGCTGAACACGGTTATTAAAAATCTTTGCCGATGAACACTATCAAGCGATTCAATTTGTAATAATATGACCGTTTGAAGCTTAAACTTGTCGGATAGCGAACGCCGAGACCATGACTGTTTTGGATCCCGCGGAGCGCTTGTCGGGAGAATTCTACAACTTAGAAGAAACATTCACACTTTAAACTTTGTATACACATTCAGAAGACATGAAATTTGGGTTTGCTCAATTTTCAGACCAAAAAACTGAAAATCGTCAATTTTAGGCAACTTTTCTCTAAAACCGTGTTTTTTAGTCGTCACTCAGTGAACAGTGGTCAAAAAAATAGATAAAATATTTTTGCAGAATTTTCCGTAATGTAATCGTATTCTAGATACAATAAAGTACTAAAAAAAAAAAAAATTTGAGCCATTGGGTGCTTTTTTGTGCCAGTTCAAACTTTCGAGAAAAATTTTTTAGGGAAAATTTGTTTGTTTGATATCTTGGCCAGTTATAATCCGATTTCGGTGAAATTCACACACGTAAAAGATTTCATATTCAAGAGTAAGCTCTGTAAGTGGCATTAAAAAATTTAAATAGTTCGGCCGTTATAGGCAAACAATGAAATTAGGCCTGCGGTACACTTTGCCCTTCCGCAATATGCCCAATTTTGGGATTTCTCTTGCCCCCTTCTGGGAATCAATAGTCACATCCCTTAAGTTCAAAACGCATTTTTGTACAGACATGAAAATTAGCATTTTTCCTAAGCTTTCAAATGTCGTAAACTGCGTTTTGAAAATGTTGATTTATATCTGACATGAGCCTGCGCAAAGTTGAAAAATTGACAAAATCCAAAATTTCGGCACTTTCGAAAAACTGCTACATTTTGTTTTGCCATTTTTCGAAAAGATCACCTCAAAAAACATAGAATACATTTTGTTTCATCTAATTACAATTTAATGTAAGCTCAAAACTCGTAATTTAATTCAATTATAAACCAACAAAATATATTACTGTCACTATAGGTACTCTATTCAGTTTTCGTTTTGTACCGATTTTAAAGAAAAAATCAATTGGAAGGATTTTTTAATTTTGGACAAGAATTTTGAAATTTCAGCCACTGGGACGAATCAGGTAAAATAAAGATGAGACGCTTAATTATATTTGGATGTGAGAGCGATAAAGAGAGTAATTGGTTTAACCACGCCCGTTTGATGGTAAGCATGACGTATTGGGGGGCGCACTAAGCGAGGCATTCTATGTTCAACAGCATTGCGTTTCTATGCCGTTCTAGAGTCGGGATGGAAAAGTTAACATATTGTAATAATGATATGTCGAGTCGACATCTGTGCCGTCTAAAAGTCAGTGCTAAAGCAGACTGAGCAACTTTTGTCGAGTCGGCGGTTTCTGTCGAAACATGTATTATACCTTGTTCAACTCAACGTAAGATACATTTTCTGTGTTGAAAATTCCGCACCTCTATATTTTAACTGTTCAGATTAAGCCGAATCTTCGCCTGTTAAATCATTATTTCTTTAAAGGGCAAATGTTTTGACAGGCTGCTAGTTGCTTTCTGATGGTCACCCAAATTATATTACAATTCTGGGATAGGAAAAGAATAACGACTTGAGATAAAAAATATTTTAATAATACATCAATATATGTACATATAAAGCCAATAATTTACCGAATATAACACTTGGAAAGCGCATTTCATATATGGAATAACCCAGAGCATAAGATACAGTTAATTTACTTTTGTTCTGATTAATTTGTCGATTTGAAATTGGCACTTTCGTTAAATGTTCTATAAAAAGTGCTTTAAAAAGGCCGAAGCATATGGACACTGGAACTCCCTAATATTTAAAAAATAAATATTTAATACTTATATAAAATTTATCTGCACAACATCAAAACCAAACATTTATTAATTTCTATCAATTAAAGATAAAACATGATCACGATATTTGAACTATTTTTTCGTTAAAAAATGACAAGCGAATTAAACATTGGTTTTAGGCAATTTAGTTACCGTTTCTTAATACACCATTACTTTCGTTTAACAACTTGAGACACTTCTTCTCCAGCTCGAATAAATGTTCGTCGTGAACTTGAGGAAAGAACTTTCTCATGGATTTGGCCAAATTAAAAACATATTCCATGTTAGGACCGCTTGGTCCTGTGCTGTTGACTACCTGAGACAAAAAAGAAACAAACAATCTACCTATCCCAGTGTCCAGATTTCCCACTTCTATCTACTATATGACTCACCTGTGTTGCTATTTCATTCAAATCGGCGGGACCCCCATAATTAACGTTGTTGTGATCACCGAGGTAGATTGTAATGTCGAACGGTTGTTCATCTTTTGAAAGTGGATAAAATTTAAGGATTTTTTTTTCGTAGCCACCCTTTTCCCTATAATCTAAGTGATCGACGACGTCTTGTATTTCCTTTTCACGGATTTTATACGCCACTCCGTATACCTGTAATAATTAAAAAGACAATCGTTTGAAAGATGTAAGTTCTGATAAAAATTATGAGCCAGTTTGAATACTGAATTACGAGAAAGTTGTTCGTTTGAGTCTGTTACTTTTGAAATATTTAATCCATTTCAATATAACAAGCGAGAAATGAGTTGCGAGATTCGTATAAAAAGAAAAAATAACCAGAGAGGGATTGAAATCCTTGTTGAAGAAGTGAGCCATCGCTTACAATATCTATTTTTGCTTGTCCTGTTGTAACAACGTACATATAGATACATCAGAAAAGCTAGAGAAGTATTTCGACTTAATTTTTTGATTTCCTCACTTTCTGCTTTCTGTTATTTGAAGTAGAGCAGGGCTTCCTGTATGACTTCCTCATTGATCCTTAAATAACCTCTCTCATGGTCTCTTTTATAACTAAATCTGTGGTTGCATTTTGTTGGAATCATATATACTAGATTATTGTTGCCATAAACGTAAGCTAATTTTTAAAAGTACAAAAAATGTATGACCTGTTTGAACCCAAGCACTAGTCACTCCTAAAGGTCACTTTGAAACTCTGTGGATTCACAAACGATATCCTATAAATTCTGATACCAATTATAAGTGTTAAAAGTACACAAAACTAAATACAATAAACACCTAAGAGTTGTTTTGCTTCCATTTGAATATTGTATTCGTCAGTTCAAATTAAGAAGTCACTGTGAGCAGATTAATATTGTTCATATAAATTAGTGAATAAGTAAATGTGATATATAAATTAATATAGCATACAGTATAAATAAATTGGGATAGAAAATAAATTAGTGCATTTAGTGTAAATAAGTAAATTAAAATAAATAAAAGTTAAAATATAAATATTGAATATATAATTTCGTAAGTACTTTAAGATTGTTTTACTAAATTTGACAGGCAGTTTTAGTAGCCTAAGGGACAAAACTAAATTAATAAAAACCAGTGGCGTACGACACTGTCTAACCATTAGTGTGAAATGTTATTATGATTTTTTTTTAATGTATTTTTATGTACCTACTCTTGATGGAAACCCTGTTTTCTAATCATTAATGTGAATTTTTATTATTATTTCCTTTATTTAGCTAGTTTGCTAATATCACAATATACAAATTTAGTAAAAATATACATATACATATAAGTCAAAACAAAGAGAATTTAGATACAATTAAAACTAACTAAAATTCTAAAGGTTGTTTCTGGAGAAATATTAATCAATTAAGAAATCTGTCACTTTGACTTTAAATGTAGTTACGGACATTACTGATTTAATTTTCTCTGGAAGTGCGTTTTATTGATTTAGACCTTTAAAAAATAGTGAATTTTGTGTTGCACTCTTAACAACTGTTTCAATATAAAAGTTATTTCTGTTCCGCGTTGGATTGTGCACATTAGAGTGATAATTAAGCTTCTCTTTTAGGTACATTGGAAGTAACCCGTGTTTGATTTTATAAATAAAAATTAACGCATTCCGTAATAAGAGACTTTTGATTGGCATCCACCTCAAAGTTTCAAGCATTAGATTAATGGAAGTATATTTTGAACAGGATAATATTATTCGCATAGCCCTATTCTGTAGTTTCTGTAGTCGGTTCAACTCATTTTGATTTAGTAAAAAGAGTATTGTAGAGCAATAATTAAAGTGAGGTAGAATTATAGTATTATATATAATACATTTAGTCCACTGTGATAAGCCAAATGAACTTCTAAATAGGAAATTTAACTTAAATGCAATAGTTTTGATAACAGTGTTGGCATGATCTATGAATCTCATCTGCTTGTCAATCATTACCCCTAAGTATTTGAATTTTTCTACTAACTGTATAGAATTTCCTCCAATTGTTATGTTATATTGTTTATCAACAAACTGTGTATAGTTATAGTTGCTACTTATCAGCATACATTTTGTTTTATTTGTGCTAATTTTCAACAAATTATTGCAACACCATTTATAAACATGTTGCAGTGTTTCATTAACAACTCTTACCAAGTTATCTGAATCCTTACAAGAAAAATATATTAGGGCATCATTAGCAAACAGGTGAATGTCACATTGACCCTTGAAATCAACAATGTCATTGATACACACTAAAAATAAACAGGGGACCCAATATACTTATTCCCTGCGGAACAACTCTAATATAGTTAATTTCCTCTGACAAAATGTTATTTACTTTTAATTTTTGTTTCCTCTTACTTAGATAATCCACACACCACTCCAATGCTTGCTCTACTATACCCATACTTTTCAATTTTTTTTATCAAACGGTTTTGATCAACAGTCTCGAATGCTCTTTGAAGATCTATAAAAACTGCCAATGTTAGATAGTTTTTATCAAATTTATATTTCCAATCATATAAAACACACTGGATAGCTGATTCACAGTTTATGTTTGCTTCTGAAGTCCGATTGTATTCTAGTAATAAGTTTATTTTGTTCTAAAAAATTAACAATTTGTTCATAAACTTATCATACTAATAGGCCTTAAATCTGTAGCTTTATTTGCGTTTTTTGTCTTTGGAACAGGCACTACCATAGCAATTTTTAGAGCTTTAGGTATTTTTAAATTTCTAATGACAAATATATCAAATTTAAAAGTGGTTCTGAGAGGTTGGGAAAACAGTTTTTTAAAATATTAATGTTAATGTCATCTGTGCTTTTATTTTCAATTGCAAAAAGAATGTCTCTTAAAGAATCCAAGCATACATAGTTCAAATTTTCCAAGAAAATATCCATTGTGTCTGTCTAAAATTTGATAATCTGGTATTGTATGATCAATTATATTAGCAATCGATTGGATACTGTGTATGTAAAATTTATTAAGAGCATTTGGCATGTCAAAAATATTTTTTATAATAACATTATTTTCTAGTTCAAGTTCAATTAAGTTATTCGACTTATTATTTTCTGGAATCAGACATTCAAGATATTTCCACATTTCCATTAAATTTCCCCTACTTTCGTAAATATTTTTCTCTATGTGTTTACTTTTTACTTTCCTATCTGTATACAGATATAAGGAAAGTATAGGAATCATGATTTTTTTCGACCTCGAGTTTTCGACGGATTTTTACGTTTTGAGGTCCCCTGTCGCGATGATGTCTGTGTGTGTGTGTGTCTGTGTGTGTCTGTGTGTGTGTGTGTGTGTGTGTGTGTGTGTGTGTGTGTGTGTGTGTGTGTGTGTGTGTGTATAACGCATAACTCATGAACCGATACACAGAAAAACACCAAATTTTAAACTTAAGCTTTGTTTCAGCGTCCAATGAGCTGATTAGATTTTGGGCAGAGTCGGAACATCTGGGGGGGTACTTTATGGGTGGTCATTTTTATATTTTATGGAATATATCTGTTATTTACGTTTGGAGAAGAAAATTCTTCAAATAAAAGTTACTTCTAATATAATTATCTATAATTTTTGTTTTATGCAAAATTTTCCTAAAATGGTCCGTATTCGAGAAATTTGACAAAATGTAAAAAAAATAATTTTTTATAAAAATTGTTCAAATAAAAGTTGTTTGTAATATAATTCTCTTTAATTTTTACACTATACATAATTTCTCTAAAATGGACCGTATTCGAGATATTTGAGAAAATGTGTAAATTTCGAATTTTGAAGAAAACTCAAAAACGGATAAAGAAAAAAACATTAAATTTTAAACTTAAGGTTTATTTCGGCCTGACGTGAACTGATTAGATTTTGGACATAGTCGGAACATCTGGGGGGGTACTTTATAGGAGGCCACTTTTATATTTTATGGAATATATCTGTTATTAATGTTTGGAGAAAAAAATTGTTCAAATAAAAGTTACTTCTAATATTATTATTTATAATTTTTGTTTTATATAAAAATTTCCTGAAATGGTCCGTATTCGAGAAATTTGACAAAATGTGCAAAATTCTGATTTTTATGAAAGTTTTTGAAATAAAAGTTGTTTGCGATATCGATCTCTATAATTTTTGTTTATACATGATTTCTCTAAAACGGACCGTAATGAAAAAATTGTAGGAAATTTAAATTTTTCAGTATTTTCGTTTTCCATGAATATCTATAGAAAAATGTTTCGAGGTAGATGTATGTGGACAATGTATATATTTAGTTTATCCTCTAAACATTTATAGAGATGCTGCAATAGGTT
This sequence comes from Psylliodes chrysocephalus, assembly GCA_927349885.1. Lineage (NCBI taxonomy): Eukaryota > Metazoa > Arthropoda > Insecta > Coleoptera > Chrysomelidae > Psylliodes > Psylliodes chrysocephalus. The sequence continues at coordinate 71,510,908 of OV651817.1, forward strand.
GTACAAAATAACCGGAAAAAGCCTATAATAACTAGATAGGAAAGTCATGTGTTGGACACATCAGATTTTTTCTGTTCTAATTACGTTAACGGCCCTATTTCTATGCATTTTGCATTCATTCCAATTATTTTCTGTTTTTTCTTGTGAATAATTTTTATATGCAAGGTCTCTGTACCTTGTGGCAGCTTTTACATTTTCATTCCACCATTTTTTTTACTTATTATAATTTTTTTAATGTATTTTTATGTACCTACTCTTGATGGAAACCCTGTTTTCCTTAGTAAAGAATCTTATATCTGTATATCAACATGGATTCATGACTTCTCGTTCAACTGTTAGTAATCTGGCAGTTTTCAGTCAATATCTCTGTGAATCATTAGATAGTAGAGGACAGGTTGATGCAGTATATATCGATTTTTCTAAGGCCTTCGATAAAATCAGTCACAAAATAATTCTGCAAAAGCTTTCTAGTTTAGGTTTTGATATTACTTATGGACATCTTCTTAATTCATTTATTATAACTAAGCGTAAACAATATGTTTGCTATAATTGATTTAATTCTAATTACTTCAACTAGTGGAGTTCCTCAAGGGTCCAATTTAGGGCCACTATTGTTCTTAATATTCATTAACGATTTGTGTGACTTGCTTGAATGCAATAGGTTAATGTTTGCAAAATTATATACCAGTATCTCTAGTGCATCTGATTGTTTAACATTGCAAAATCAAATTAACCTATTGCAGGAATGGTGTCACAGAAATCGCCTCTTTTTAAATATTTCTAAATGTAAAATTGTGACTTATAGCTGCAAACATATTTCTCTGAATTTTCCTTATTCCATTAATATTATTTTGGAAAGAACAGACACTATTAAAGATTTGGGTGTTCACTTTGACTATCAAGTTACTTTTAACTCCAAATTAACTCTATTGTGAATTCAGCATACCATGCATATGGTTTTATAATCCAGAATTGTAAGAATTTCAATAGTCTCTTGGCATTAATTTCCCTATATTTTAGCTTAGTTAGAACAAAATTAGAATATTCATCAATAATATGGCATCCTATATACATTCATTATTCAGACATTATTGAGAAAATTCAAAAGAAATATTAAATGGATTTCATCCTCCAAGAGGTTGTAACTACCTAGATTTAATACATCAATTTGATTTTGTATCATTAGAAACACATAAACTGTTAAATGGTGAAATTGACTGGGCTTTGTTGCTGTCTCAAATAAATTTTTTGGTACCTATGATATCTAGACATAATATTACATTTCTAAGTAAATGAGCTCAAACTAATTTGTTGTCAAAAGCGCCAATTACCTTAATGTGTAGTAATGCAAACAAACTATCAGATATTTGTGATATTTTCTGTTGCAGTATATGTGAATTAAAAAACAAATTAAGAGCTTATCTTTGAATTCATATTAATTTTTTACTATTTTTTACTTTTATTATAATTTTTTATTTACTTATCTTACTTAGTTTAATTTTATATTGTTAAATTTGCCTTGTAAATGGGAAACTGTTGGGCAATAAATGCTTTTATTATTATTATTAATATTAAAAGATGGTTACAAAAACAATAAATTTAAATATTAAAAACAGGGTTTTCTTGGATAAATAGAAAAAAAAGAAAGTGAATGGTACCCATTTGAAATAAATATATTCCTAATACCTAGTTCAAAGTTATTATATTCTAAAATGATGGAATTTTGGAAAATGATATACTAGATGTAGATAATGAATTTATTATTAGTGATGAACAAAACAAATCTATTACAAATTTGACTAAACATAATCTCCTAAATTATTAGAGTAAAACAAATATTGAAATAAGATTAATCATTACAATATTATTCCTTATTTAAACGACATATTTCCGAATCTTTTTATAGGTATACACATTCTATACTTAATAAATGACCCAAAATAATACCTACGTACTTTTATTTTTAACTTTAATTGTTGGCGCTTTTAAAATTTTCAAATTTAGAATACTTATATACTATTTACGTAAAGAAAAAGTTTATCAAAAAGACCTTGCGGCAAATATAACTAAGTAGGTAGGATGTGAAGTTATTGAATAATATTTTTGTGGTTTGATATAACTAACATAAAAACACTTGTTTTTCTATATTTTTAATAACAATAAAACACCGCAAAGAGATATTTTGAAACTTCCTAATATTGAAAAAAATATCTATAACATTATTTAAATTCACATGCAACTTTAATACCCACATACATACATATATACGTGGATTTTCATTACAAGCTTTTTTGCATAAATTTCCTACTTACTTTTGATTCTTCATTCGATGGTATCAAGGTAACAACTCTTCCAGGATTCTCAGGAGTTCCCCTGTGATCTGTACTGAGTTGATAAAACCTTCTATCGAACCCTTTGATATATCCTAATATTTTTTCTTCATATGGAAAGTCGATTTTCCATATAAGAGAACCATACCCAAAAACCCACATATCGCTTAATATATAAAATTTATAACTACATTAATTTACAGAGTGATGTTTTAAAACTAATTATCTTAAGTATATTTTTCGATAAATGTCCGCATAATAATGAAAAATATACATTTTAAATTTCTTGCCACTACAGCACAGGAATATTGATACATGACGTCATGACAAACGCACAATATATCCCCTATAGTAGTGCATCTCACTTGTTAAAGAGTTGGCACTAAGTTTGCAGCGCAAGAATGCGTCTGTGTCTGGCCGCTCAACTAACTCGATATGGCGGTAAATTCAAATATAATTTAAAGGCGAAATTTAAATTTCCCGCCAAAATTGTAAATTTTCAGCCGCGGAATGGCGGGAATTTTTAAATATATTCATTCGGCAATAATTATTGAGAAGTATATTGCATGTTCGATTAAACGAGCTGTAAATCCAGGCGCTATTTTTATTTTGATAGCTAAAAATAATACTAATTCTTTTATTATTAGCTATTACAATAAGAGCAGCATTTGGATTAACAACACATTTAAAAGAACATGTAATATACTTTTCAATTTTACCTAAATCACTTATTTTTTACCTATAGAGGTTAGATCTGAAAAAAAATTGGCTCTGGTAAAAAAATCAAAAAATTGTATAAAGTATTTTATTTGAAAAATTATAAAACTTATTTAATATATTTTAAAGACGAAGATAACTCTAGCCATATCCATTTTACTGAAAAAAAAAAAAGAAACTATTAAATGAAATCATTTAGTTATTAAGAGATGTTTGTGATAATACAGTGGCAGCTATCGAATGTTGTACAATACGTTTTGCTAATGTCCAAGTAAAAACTACAAAGAGTTAGCATTAGTGGGAGAAGGAATAGAATACTATGAACGTAGCCAGCTGGCTACGTGGGGATGCATCACACCGTGTGCCTGTTCATATTACACAGCACACAAGGCAACATTCATATTATTCGTTTCCTGATCGAACTAATGCGCTAACTCTTTAGTTTTATTTTCGATTCTAGCCAAGCGTATTGGAAAGTGTTCATTAGCCGATACTGTATATAAATGCTAAAATCAATAAGTGAAATAAAAAAAATTAGTTTAGATGGACATCTACTTCAAAAAAAGTAAATTATTATACTTGAATTTTAAAGGCTGTTGCCACTGGAAAACTATTATCTAGGTCTTGGATGACAGCCATAGGACTCCCTCCTTGAATCGTGTCCATAGGAAAGCATAAGATCATAGTTAAATTATAATATTAAGAGGGTAGGTATTAACTGAAAAAATATGAAAAATTATTACAAACTTACCTCAAAATTGGCACCTACATTAAAAGAAGGGAAAACGGAAACATAAAATTGTTATACTTGAATTTTAAAGGCTTTTCCCACTGGAACAGTATTATCTAGGGCGCAGACCCTTGGATGACAGCCATAGATAGCAATCCCTCCTTGATTCCTCTTTTTCTAAGTTTGTTGTACGTTTTGTTTCCCATATTAAATAAGAAAGCACTTAATACAACAACAAATCACAATAAATATCGCTGAAACAAAATTAATATTAAATTTCGTAGAAGAAAAAATTATCACTTGTCAACACTGACATTTCACGCTTCACTTATAAAAACTCAACGCTAAAGAATGAAAGATGATTCGAAATAGGAATTATTAACTGGTATCTCTTTCTTTTATAAGTATCTAAACAAAGAGAAGGAGTGGGAGTGAGTAACGCTCCGATCAGATTGTTTTGAATTCGTCGTCAACCAATGAACGTGCTGATGTCAAAAATCAATAACGATACTAGCGCCATGAGACCTGTGTCTGGCCGCAGCGTAACTCAAAGCCATTTCTTGAATCCCAGTTACATTACTATAGGGGATATATTGTGGACAAACGTGCTAATCTCGTGACATATGACGTTTTGTTGCAAAAAAATGACGTTCCAAAGGTCGGGTAATGGCCAAGCTGCCGAATACGGAAGTACAAATTGAAGAGCGGTTTCCGAAGGACTTTCAAAACCATTTTGTTATAATTGTTATATTTTCCACCATATCCTAGTAATTACTTACTTAAAACATAAAGCTTTTTACACAATGCATTTTGAAAAGTTTTGAATTAATTATCAATATTTCACCTGTAAGGCGACAAGAATTGTTTTCGTGAAAATTACCTACTTATCCTATAAATATTCGAAGGAAGGTAACCAATATACATTATCATGATGTTTTTGCGATTTCTGTGATTCCGGAAAAGCTTTTACAACTGATTTTTATTATAATAAATGCATAACTTCCTTTGATGTAGATCGCTGTTGCCGGGAACTGGGACCAGTTCACGTTCGCAATAGTACAAAATTTAAATAATCGAAAAATGGCTAATAACGACAGAAGCAATTGCCAGTTTCAGTGGCATTGTACTGTTAGGAAAAGCTTATTTACTCACAGCAACAGCTAAAATTAAAAAAGGCTAACAGATTTGTTCAAATAACACATACCTATCCCATAGTCTTCCTAATGTAAAACGTTTTGGATATTCATTTCAATCCTTTTAATTATTAATAGAATGCTTTAGTTTGCTCTTGCGGCAATTTCTGATAGTCGCGAGTAGGTATCTACTTTTCTTGAATTTCATTACATGTAAATTTAAAACAAAAAATTATGAAATGGTGCATGTCTTTTGTCACATAAAGTTGCCGTTGTTTTTTGTTCCGTTGTTGGAACATTAGTCACATTTTCTTTATCAGAAAATGGTTATTTTTATTAAATAGGCATAGGTTCATTTTATATTAATTTTACATCAAATAGGACGAAACCACACCTGAAATGCAATAGCATTTTCAATTAAAATTCCCTGGCAAAGGTAAAGTCAAATTAGAACAGACATTCCCAATCGGCGGTCATCATAATTCACCGGACGTAGAGCCAAAAACTTTTAATTAAACAATCTTATATGTTTATTCGAATTAAGAGATATCACTGTTTAAGCAGATAAGATGTAAATAACCGAACGAAAACAAATATTTTATCAAATCTGGTAAGAAATCCTCTTTTAAACGAGTTGGTCAAAAAGTGAGGTTAACAATGACTCTGAGGGCTATAAAATACGATAACAATAATTTAGAGATTCTGGATCAACTTCTTTTGCCTGCACAGTCGAAGTATATTCAAGTAAAAGGCGTCGAGGATGGCTGGAAAGTTATAAATAAAATGCAGGTAAGATTTCACAACATTTTTTTCTAAATATAAGTTAGATAACATCGATGTAACAGATTTTGAATTGTTCTGCCAATATATCTAGGCAAACTAGGCAAAGCCTTTATAATTATTTACGAATATATTGAAAACAAAAATGAAACTTATTTTAAGAGTTCAAATTATTGTAGGTAAGGGGAGCCCCTGCCATAGCTATAGTTGGCTGTCTCAGCTTGGCTGTGGATTTGCGCACTGAAAAATACGATTCCAAGAAGCAGATGAGACAAGAAATTGAGGGAAAATTAAATTATTTGGTGTCATCCAGACCCACGGCTGTGAATATGAAAATAGCTGCTGAAGAATTAATCAACTTGGCCAATCAGCTTAGCAATGATGAAAAAGTGGATTTACAGACCATGAAATCAAAGTAAGACTTATCTCATATGCTTAAACATTAAAATAACATTTTTATTGATTTATAATCATCTTAAAAATCACTTATAAACTATTGACATAATATACCTACCTACTAAAAGAATGCAATGCCTATAAAACTAATAATTATTGTTTTAAATATAAATCTAATTAGAAAACATTATCTCTGCTGTGTAAATATTGCTAATTGCCATAGATTAAATGAGTAATTGGTGGCAATTAACTAAGGCCAGGTTTATTTATTGTACATTATATCCCAAAAACTGAAAGTCTTATTGGTCATTATAAATTAGTGAAGCAGAATTTTTGTGATGCAAATATAAATAAAATCTTTATTTTTACTTTGAAATTGTAGGAAATTCTGAAGTGTAAATATTTATAAACTGGATTTATTTGAAAATTTTGTTTAAAATACATTTTTTTTAACAGGAAGCTAAATGAAGATCACAAGACTAATCTTAAACTTTTTTGCAATTTGTTTTAAGGAATCAGTTTGAATTTTGTCTTAAGAATTACATTAATTGATTATTATCATCTTGAAAAGCCTGTTTCTTCATAATTAATCTGCTAAAAGAATTGGTGACATCAAGTTAGACAGTCTAGTTAAAATTATTTAAATTTTTGTCATAATGAGAAACTCAAATCAGCCACATAAAACTCTTTGATTGAACAGACTGGAAGGAATCAATAAGCTTATATACTCTGATAGAATTGCATATAAAACTTTTATCAGTTTGTGTCAGTTTGATGTGGTGGCAATAACAATTTTCTCTCGATTGAGAATTGTGCTCATGTGCATCTCCTACTAGAATAAGATTAGTTTTATTTGATTATACATACAATAGATAGTAGAGAGATGGAAGTGTCAATATTTTTTATTCTTTGAATAATGTTATTTTGTGTTATGAATATTTTTTGCCACTCTACAGAATTTCCCCTTGAAAAAGATCTATATAAGCTGTTCTACATACTTCATTATAGTGTACCATGATGATTTTTTAGATATAAATTTTTACATCTGCAACAGGTGTCCTTATAAAAACCATTCCCCGTTTCAACCAGACATTGACTGATGACAGCTGTGTGCTTGATCATCCACAACTCTGAGTTGAAAAGGGGCGTGGCTTACTCTACTATTTCAATACAATATTTTGACATGCTGGTTTTCTCAAGTACTACCATTAAAATGAATTCAATCCTAGTCAAATAACGAAATAAATAGTTTGTAGTACAATAATAGAAATTACATTTTAATTTCTAACAATCCATATCCGATGAACAAATTATATTTTAGTTTTTTAAAAACGATAGAAGACATGCTAGCAAAAGATATAGCCGACAACACGGCCATAGGGGATTACGGGGCCAAAAACATTTTATTGAGAATCTCTGGTGATAGCCCTGTTAGGATTTTAACCCACTGCAACACAGGGTCTCTAGCCACAGCAGGATATGGGACTGCACTCGGTGTGATAAGGACGCTGCACAGTATGAAGAGATTAGGTAATTTTAAGCACTAAAATGACTTTTTTTTTCAATCAAATGACCTCACACTAATCTTATGGCATTTGGGTGAGATTTTACTGAAATAGTTATGTTGTAGTTCCTGATTCTTCTATCTAACTTCTATCTCTCACCGTTTAGATTCTACAGTGTTAAAAATGCAGCTTCTGTATGTCATTGCAGGACTACAGCCCTCTAGGGCTATTGTGCTACTATTTGAAGGTCCTACTGCCACCTACTACCAGTCTCATGGGGCATGGTAAATGGTGGCACTTCCTAGCAGGTCATCCATCCAAGTTGTGATTGGAGAACTCACTGCTTAGCTGTTGTGAGAACATGGGCGCGATTGACTCTCCTCTAATCTTGTTCGGCATTTTCATCACTTGGTAGAATCTAAACAGTGACAGATATAAATTTGCAAAATAAAATGTTTTGGAACACCATTGTTCATACAATTGGTTCAGGGTCCTTTATAGACTGAGAGTCGGCTGTATGAAATAGAAGGAAGGAATTATTATAGGGTGAATTGAATAAAAAATAGTGGTTATTTGCCCCCTTCAAAATAACAACACACTTCGGTACAACTATTTTAAAATTATTGAAGCGGTATTTTATAGTAAAAAAATATATCCAAAATGAAAGAGGAGCATCAGTCATAGTTGAAAACATGTGGCTGAATAACCCCACATGTGCACAAGTATGACACAGTGCACTTAATCAGGCGATTATCTATTCTGTTCTTAAGAAATTTGTGTTAAATGAAAGCTAAAGGGCTCCTCTTAGGGTTGCCCTTGTTTGCATATGAAGAAATAATGGCTGAATTGGTTTTGTACTGTGATCTAGATTATTGCTTTTACAAGATAAGATACCTTAAAAGTTACTTTTTTAGTTTAAAACTAGAATGAAGATGTATAATGCTGTATAATTTTGATATCGCTTTTCGTTTTTGATTTATGATTATAAACACATTACATTATCTAATACTTCATCAATTAAATTTTTATAATCATCTAGTTTACTTTCTCTAGTTTCCCCCAATGCCATACTTATTTTTTTTTCGCTATTCATTCTGAAACAAACCATTTTGCATAAGCGTCACACATGAACTGAATTTAAATTAATCTAATTTATATTTTAATCATTAGAAATTATTTACAACTCATACTTTCGCGCCGTATAATTAAAAATCTTAAAAATTATGTCATAAATACGGAAAATGTCTTATACATTCTGACTAAAACTGCATAGCCTTATTGTACTTAAGCAGTTACATTTGAATTATAAAGTTTGCAGAAGTTTGATTGAAAACATATGATCGAATGGCCCGAATTAGCACATCAAATTGCCATGTAGGAATATCGACAGTCAATGTCGTCATGGTCTAGCGGTAAGGTAAATACAGGCTTTTTTTTTCAAATCTTAAGTATGTGCTTTCACCTTTGGAGTTCAGGGATGGTCTTAATAATGCGTAGGGGTTTTTTGAGATTTGTTTCCTAGTTTTCAAATTATTCTACAACTTATTTTAGATAATTCTAACCTTTTGGATTTCGATTTTCGATATTGTTACACATGTTTTTGATATCGCAATTTATTTCAGCTCAACTTTAACAACAATTATACAACTGATATCATTAACATGTAATGTCTATCATAAAAACTGAAAACTGACGTCAGAATCATCCTTATATAGCTTGCTTGACCCTTCCCGAACTGTCGTCTAGAATATTCGTGACGGGTAATGACATTTCTAGACATTTCTGGACTATTCTATCTTCTTTTACTTGTACTTTTTATATCTGTACGTTTCCTATAATAGCCGCAGGGTGCTGCATAACAATATATTAAATTCACAATTTTCGTATTCAGGTTTACGCCACTTAACGTACATTGAAAACTTAACCCACGCAGACGAAATATGTGCTCAGTATGCATCAATGCATTTCTCATATACAGTACTTATTATTTTGTATTAGGAATAGTCGTTCTTTCACAAAGTTTCATAACAATATTTTATTTATTTAAGATGGTTACGCGACTTGTTAAAGCACGCCCCCGCTCCGTCTGGGATCGGACCAATGATTTTGCTGTATGTTATATGATGTGATATCAATTGATGTAACCGTTTACACCTGCAATTTGGTATGACTGTGTTTCAAATAATACTTTGTTGTTAAGGGCTCGGGTTTGCACAGAGGCGTATTCGATATTTATTTACGGTTAGAAATATGTATGTCAGGTGTTTAATAATTATTTTACAATGCATTTTTTCAATTCAGCCTATAATAATCCGCCATTCCATTTTATACGGTCGGCTCTAGTACTACTTATATAAATATATTTAATTTTAGAGCACGTTTATTGCACTGAAACGAGGCCCTACAATCAGGGTGCCAGACTGACAGCTTACGAACTGGTCCATGATAAAATACCAGCAACTCTGATCGTTGACAGTATGGTAGCAGCTGTAATGAAACATAGGAATATCAACGCCGTTGTTGTTGGTGCTGACAGGGTAAAATAATGTTTTTAATAACAGTTTTTTCTTCATATAAAGTTCTTACAATAAAAATTAAAAATGTGCGGTTTTATTGTCTTTAGGTAGCAGCGAACGGCGACACGGCCAACAAAATAGGTACCTATCAAATAGCGGTGCTCGCCAATTACCACGGAGTGCCTTTCTACATCGCGGCCCCTTTCACTTCCATAGACATGTCCATCCAAAGCGGCGATCATATCGTGATAGAGGAACGGCCTGACAGAGAGATGACGCATGTTGGTGAACATAGAATAGCTGCGAAAGGTAAACAATCGATTTGCATATGTATGTATAATCCAATTAATTAATTATTCTTATGTTCAAGTTTTTTTTCAATCACCAATCGTTATTTTCAGGTATATCTTGTTGGAATCCCGCTTTCGACGTAACTCCCGCTTCATTGATAGCGGGAATAATTACGGAAAAAGGCGTCTTCCGGCCGGAACAGCTAAAAGAACAATTCGCTCTACTTAATCATTAACAAAATTAAATTATGTCACCCTGTTAAAGCACCAACAGGCATTCTTTCACGTACGGCGCCCAACACTATCATCCAAAATGCATTGTCGGGGACCTTTCAATTGTTATTAAAGCATTGTCGGCTGTCTTTCAATTGTCAATAAAGCATTGTCAACTGTCACTAACTAATCCATTATCAACTGTCAGTTGTCCACTTAATTTCAAGCTTTAGGATATACGTTGGTATTGGAATGGAACAGGAGTTTTTTTTTTAAATTAATATCGACTCATTTCCAATCATGAAGTTTTTTCGAGTTCTGTGTTGTTCCAATCAGAGTTAGACATCTTTAAGGAGCCTATATGTCTCGGAACCTACGCTTTATGGCTCCTCTAAAAAATGGCATGTTTTATTTTTATTGTTAAAATCCAGATGTTAATTTATTTTTATTAAAGAGTTTTCGTTTTTCATATCTTTTATATTCCGTTGTAGGTACTTTTGATGTGTTTGAAATAAAACTGCTACCACCATTTGCATTTTATGTCTATGCTGAAACATGATTTTGAAAATTTTATGTACAATTATTTCAAATCAAAAACTATGGGTACGTTTAACTTTCAATAAACAGAAAAATACTATAAATATTATGAAAATGTTTCAAGGCAACACTAAGTTAAAAATTTGTGACACAGCTGAGCTGAGTCTTTGTGCTCTAGATGGGAGAAAAGATCCTTAAGAATTTTAAGGTTTTGGTTTAAATGCTATCAAATACTGCTGATAAAAATATCTATATAAACACTATGCCAATTCTTTGAGGGAATTTTGGAACAAAAAGGAAAGTGTTAATTATGCTGCAATAGGACAAAAAACAATTACTTAACAAACATGAAATATGCTTGCCTGCAAACACGATTATTATCAGAGCAGTCTTTCTGTGTATTTTAATTTTGCTTAAGGCACATGCAGATTATATACCTGTCAGTTTTCTTTATTCATCCGTCATTTGTCGTAAGTCACTTGTCAACAGTTGCTTTTACTTATGGTTTGTTGACAAATGCACAGAATGGCAAAAATTTAATTGGCAATAGTTTTGTCATACAACTATAACGAGTGGTAGAATGCCTGCTTGCTATTATTATCATCTATATTACCTACTACCTTTCGGGATAGATCTTTCTTTTTTTTTGTATTCACGTTTTTAAATTGTATGTTAATTATTCAAATAATGTAACACTTATACCTGGATGTGTATATTTTCGGGAAATCCTACAAGAATGCTTGATTATTATAAGGTTATAATGAATAAATGTTTTTTTTTATTGATTGGTGTTTTATTTCCAAATATATGTTATAGGGTGGGTATGTATCGATAAAAAAATATGAGAAACTGTTCTAATGTGGTCAACTTATGCAATGTGTTAACCAACTCACCCAGCAGAATAAAGGTGAGGCAATTATATTTAGACGTGAGTGAAAAAAAGAGCAACTCTAAGGGCAAACAAAATTAGCGCTGTCATGCTTTATGTGATTTTTTTTTAATACAAAATAATTTTTTTTAACCACTTTGCTCAGGATTGGGATTGGCACAGGTGCCATTTGGTAAAGTAGAATGTTTTTACATGCTTTTTGGGGTATATTTCATTTCGTTATCAGATGACGGTAAAAATTTGCAGTGTACTCTTGGGCTATTATGGTTGAATTCTGTATGAGCCAGGGATACACATCTGATTCTTTAGCTGTAAACTGTGTCACAGGGATCAAAATGGTCGCGCCCTATATTGGGCGTGTCGGACCTCTCTCTTGCCTCGTATAGTAATCAAAGTATGTGCTCAAAATTATGTTATCTGTCAAAGTCAGTCCAAGTTGTGTTTAGTACGTGAGTATGAAGACTAGATATAAGGAGGCGAATCGGCCTTGGTCAAATTTCCGTCCCTATTTTTTTGGAGTTTCAAAAAACGACTGTAGTTGGCGGGTGGCAAAATAGCGACGTCTATTTTCTATGCAAGTCAATGGGAATTAAAGTGATTTTTGTAAAATTTAGTGAAAAGAATAAAAATAAGCTGAAATAAAGAACCTGACTAACAATTAGTAACAAAAAACGACAAAGCAAGATTTGTTTCGTTGCGGGATGCAAAACGGGATATAAATCCGATATAAAATTAAGGAAATCACAAGGAGATAAAAATCCAAGTCTTTTTAAAGCTCCTAGTGTAAGTAAAATAATGTATTTATTTCCAAATGATATATATTTATTGTAAAATAATCACAACCCGTATCTTACGGAGTGTAGTTTATTTAATTACAAAATTCTATAATAAAAAATAATAAAGTCATAAATCCTGACTAACAAACAACAATAATTACAAATTAAATTTAATTTACTAGAAAAGAAAATTTGCTTTTTTTATGTTTTCTGATGTTAGATGAAGAGTTACTACTATTATTTTTTTTTATTGAACTCCAATTTAGTCATTATATTTTTTATAGGATCCTAAACGTTTAGAACAATGGCAGCATGTGATTCCTAAGGCTGATAAAGTACTGTCTAGTTATGATTCTGTTTGCGAGCTACACTTTTTAGAAGATGATATTTTAAAATGTGATGAGAATATTTTAACTAATGGTACTGTTAACAAAATAAAAAGGGAAAGGCCGAGATTAAAGAACGAAGCAATACCATGTATATTCCGGAATCTCCCTTCATACTTGTCCAGTATTAGGAAAAGACGAAAACCACCTAATTTAAAAGATCATGACTACAATATTACAAAAACCTCTCCAGTTATTTTATCTTACGTTTCTGGATACATTGCAAGAAAAGCTACCAGATTTACAAAATGTGAAACTTGCATTCGACAATTAAAAAGTATTGAGCCTCAGTCTAAAAATCAATTAATTACGTTAATAAGTAAAGGGTTTTTAATATACTCTTCTCATTCTCTAATTTCTTTAATATAAATGCTGGAATCGACTGTCTTAGAGGTTTTATCAAGAAACCCAGTTCACCAAGAAACTCTTTTTGAAATCTTGAATAAAATTGAAGAAATGGGCATTTTATTTGTAGGGTGTGATGAACACAAAGAAAATATTACATCTGCAATAATTCGCTTTTACCTAATCAGAAGAATGCATTTTATTTGTAAACAAATTAATAAAATTGATGAAGCTGAAAAAGAAAAAGTAAGTGTCTACGAAAGCAATCAAAATTGTAAATATGTATTGTAATTTAGATTTAGAAATTATGAAAATGAAAAAATCCTAACTCCCCTACGAAATTATTACACACTCATATCTCCAAAGTGACAACAGACTAAAAATTGAAAAAGCTGAGAAAAAAAGAACGAACAAATGCCTGCACGACCGGATCTTTTCAATTTTTCTTTAATTTCTTTTCACTTTGGGGATATAAGAAAGTAATTTTCATAATTTTGTAAGGGGGATTAGACATTTTTCATTAATTATGTTATTTAAGCGTTTTGCCACTTTTAAGAACAAATTAAATGCCACCATTGTTAGTTGTCGAATACAAAATTACTACAAAACTGTACTTACCAAATTTCACCATTTTGGTCATACCTAATTTTCATTTTATTTAGATAAAATTAAATAATGAATAGTAAATAATGTATTTTCTATACTTTTAAAACAGAAGACTTATTTACAATAATTAAAATCAACAGTATTTTCTGTGCTTTAGTTAGCAATAAACAATTTTATTTTTATTATTTTCATAAAATTTTGTAAAATCCTTAACTAAATATTTTCATTTAAACGTGTCTTAGTATGCTCTCAGCCCTATTTAGCTTTAATTAAAAAATAATTAGTCCTACCCATCAAATTTCAACACTTATCATCAATAATTTGCATTTTACTTAAATAGGAATAAATAGTAAATAATGTATCAATTAAAATATGTAAGACTTATTTAGAAATAAATACAACAGTATGTTCTGTGCTTTATTTAGCTATGAACAAGTTTATTTTTATTATTTTGACAAAATTATCTATAATTCCCATAAGAAGCCATGTATTTTGAACTACGTAAACAGTACCAGCGCCCATATGTGGTTAATTATAAAAGCTCAATTGACGTGTAATTTTTGGGACCGTATTTTAAGTATGCCGATTCGCCTCCTTATCTCTAGTCTTCATATACGTGAGCAATGTTAAGTGATATTTTTTGGTATTTGTTTTGTGTAGTAATAAGATGAAGATTTTTACACACTTAGGTATTCTAATACAGACATAAAATGTGCCCAAAAAGTTATTAGGAAACTAAGAATTTTATCACATGCATAAATATTATGTATAATGATTTAATCATTTTTGACATTTTATTTTTCATATGTAGGTATTTTATTTGGGAAATAATAGTTTTTCTTCTTTTCAATAAATTTAATAAACAATGAACTGCAGATTTTGTTTATTTTATTTTGAAATTATATTTAAAAAAATATAATAAATTCGCGTGTTTCAATTAGGATTGGTCAAAGTGTGAGAAATCCCTTTATTATGGCTAAATTGTAAGTTAAAATGATGTCAATATAAAGATGTTTTGCCCATTCACATTTACATTTATTGAATGAATCCTACGTTGATTTTGGAAATATTGGTGCATACTTAAATAAGTAATAAATAATAAATAATTTCTAAAAATTCGTTTATGCACACATAGTCCAATGGACGTCCACTTTAGATCTATTTGAGGGTCAGGACGTCCATATCCGGGCATCCAGTGTACGTCCGTTTATGCTAATTAAATTGACAGCTGAATATCGATACCCAGAGAACGTCTGTTTTTGAACTTAATTTTAAGTTTAGTAGTATTTTGACGTCCAGTGGACGTCCATCTTAGGTCATTATTTATTAAGCCTACCAGATAATACCCATTTATATATACTTCTTTTTTTTAATATAACTGGTCATTAAAAATTGACAAATTGAATCTATTGCATTTCATTCTATCAGCGGAAGTTTAAAATCTTATTCAATTATAACTGTATGTATCTAGTAAAAAGTTTTCAAGTGGTTCCTTGGTCGAGCTCGTCTAGCGATTGAAAGCGTAAAACGATAATGGATGTGTCATGAGTTCGATGCCTGCTCAGGTCAAGCGATTTTTAATAAAAAATAAATAAATGGTGTATAGCGGTTTGCGAAAATAATAAACAAATTATTAATAATATAAAATAGTGTGTGGTGAGTTGCGGTTCTGTAAAAAAAGTGGGGATGTGGTCTCAATGGAAATATAATCCTGGACGTTTTTTGAATGTCCAGTATTTGACGTTCAAATATATTCTAGAATTGGACGTCCTCTGAATGGTCAAACGTGTGCCATTTGTATACTTCACTGGACGTCCAATGGATGTCGGAAGTCCAGAAAACTCATTTTTGGACGTCTAGACATCCAAAATTGTTTATCGAATGGAGTCCAATGGACATATTTGTATTGTCTGGGTGATAGCCAGGCCAGGTATTTAACTCTAAATACATAAACCTTAAATGACATCTGGTTTAGCTTGGCGAAAAAACACTTGTTTCTACAGAAATGAGCGATAAACTTGAAAGTCCTTTTAATATAATATAAATCTAGAAATTCTAAAAATATGTAAGTACTTTTTAAACCTAAAAGCTTTGAACATATATGCACATTGCAAATATTTAGTTAAACCTCTCAAACTTAATGTCTTTTTAATTGTTACCTAAATTTTTTTTGGCACTCTTAATTTTATTTACCTTATTTTTACTTAAGGAAAAGGTAATTTAAATATGGGGCTTTTATTACATTTTTAACTATAAATAAACCAAATATTGAACAAATTTTATAGATAAATTATAAAATAATAAACGTCTTTTACTTTTATAACAAATAATTAATTATTACATAATGAATTATATTTTGGTGCCGAAATTTCAGCACTGCTATTAACCCTAACTAGTTCAATGTAATTAAATCACATTGCAACATTTGCGCATGGACTATAACAATAATTTCAGATAATTTGCCAAACTATTTCGCTCAGTGTAAAAAATAAGCATGTTTTCTCAGCGTGCTAAGTTGTGTATCAATCAAAGTCATGCTGTGAAAAAGGTACATCCGATATCAAAGGCACTGACAGCTACTGTCGCTTCTCCTTGATCGGTATTCTCGGGTATAAGTATGAGTACAAATACCACTTTAACTTAGTACGGCAAAAAAATCCGCTTACATACACAAATGTAACAGCCTAGAAGAAATCCAATCCTGAACTAGAATGCTCGATGCTAGTCTAGAAGTTCGCGGAATCCTTCCACGATGCGTCGGACTGCGTACAGAAAAAATTCCAGCGAGCAGGGAAAACATATTAGAAACAGTAAGAAGTAGTGTAAAAATGTAGCTGCAACCAGTGTCGAAGCAACTTTAATTCAAATACATTCTATTAAAAATTACAAACTAAAAAATATTGTTATGTTGGGATGTAAGTATCTAGAGTAGTCAGCTAGATCTCATAATCTAACTACGCTAGACTGTTTTTGTGGAATATACTTTAACATACTGTGACGAAGTCACTAAATTTTATATTTAATTAGTTTTAAAAATGTATATTTTAATTAATTCCCGCCTGAGGACATGTCGAAGATCCCCAGTATTTGTGTTTCCCAGGAATTCTCGTTTTTAAACCCTCGTAGATTAAAATATTTCTATATTTGCCGAAATCCGAATGGGAATTTGTAGATTCAATTTCGTATCAATTATCTACTTGTATTTATCAAGGTACTAGTAGGACATTTTTTTAATTTTTAAATTGTAAACAGTCGGCTGTAGTAGTGGTATCTCCCACTCGAATACTTGCCGAGATATTCATTCAAATTAATAGTAGCTTTTCCCTGTACTGTGCAAGTATTATTTATGATTTAGTTTTAGTTATAGTAAACTTCATTTTTGAAACATAGGGAGTGTCGTAGCTACTAGTTTTCTTTTATTTTAGAGCTTCTCAATTAGTCAGCCGTATTATTAAAATTAATTACTCCGTTTTAATTAATTTCCGTTTATCATTTTGACCAGAATATTTAATTTAAGTTTTGTTTATTGGGAAAATATGTTTTCTGTAAACAGTAAGGTACATCATTTCTGGCTTGATTATTTTCCGGTATTAGTGAAAGGTTATACTTACTTCAATTTCATTTAGTGGAAAATTTTTGTTTTATTTATTATTAAGTTTATTTAAAATTTATTTTCTGTATACAGGGCGTTCTAGCCGTTCTATAACTTTTGTTGCAATTGTTTTCCTATATTCTATTACCGTCATATTTAATTATTTTTTATTACTAAAAATTCATTTTCTGTATACAGGGAGATTCATAATTCCCGGACCAATTAGCCTCCTGTGCTATCGAACTGCTATACTTATTTTAACTTGATTTCTAGGAAGAATTTATTTTTATTCAATTGTAATAATTAATTTTATTTATTTTCCGTATACAAGGGAAAGTACAATTGTTTTCCTGTAGTTTTCAGCCGTAATAATTAATTTTATTTTTCCGTATACAGGGGGAAACCATAATTATTGTTTTCCTGTATCTTTCAGTTATAATATTTAATTTTATTTATTTTCCGTAGACAGGGAAATCCCTAATTATTTTCTTGTAATTTTCAATTGTTGTATATAATTTTGTTCACTAAGAAGTTATTTCCGGTATACAAGCGTGCCGATACCGTGCACTACATGTTATTTTTTTTGTAAATATATTTTATTATTTATTCCTGTGTTTCTCTTATTGCCGGTTCTTAACCGTTTTCTTTCAGGGTACCGTAGGATACGAGGTGTAAAGGAGATAAGTGTTTTTAATTCTAGTTTAGTGGCTACCTCGTTAGCAGTGACCGCCTGAAAATATTTTTAACTCCACTGAGTTTATCTTGAGTACACTCTGGTGTACTACAGGGCCGCAGAGCAAACTGTGTTATCAAAACTGGCGCCCGATCAACCCCTATTCTGTAGATTAACCAGAAGCCTGTCATAATTCTGTAACGTTATTTATTGAAACAGTTTGTTTGTTTAGTTTACTTCCACTAACACACTTATTTATTTTAAAGCTCAATTGATTTTTACTAAATATAACACTATATATCTTTTGCTGATGCACTAATTTACATTGATAATATTTATTTGAATAGAACGCTATACCTATCTTAATTAGAAATTAATTCAAACGGCAAAATTTAGTCAATTTATGTACATATTATGTGGTGCTCCAGACTTGGTCTAGCATATTACAGACGTCTTTCGACTAAGAATAAATAATGTTTAGATACCGGCACCTCCACCAGAATTGTTCTTTCTAAAAGGCTCGCTACCATTACTCGGAGGATCCAGCATACTAGAATGGTCCGTTACTTCGACTAGCGATGACAAACATGGGCGTATCATAGGGGTTGAACATGGGCGTATTATAGAGGTTGAACGTGGGCGTATCATAGAGGTTTCGGAAGTTGACTAAGTTTATCAATTATTCAAATGGCTCTTATGACAATATCTTATATTAATAAGTTACAGGAAAGATTTGCGAACGAAATTTGGCTAATTAATGCTGAAATGCCAAGTATAACGTTCTCCAAAATCTTCAAAATTGGATTCGGAAGCATTTTCAATTAATGTAAAATTGTTAGTTAGATACAGGATTGTATTAAAAAATATTAAAAACTGAAATTTTCTTAAAGTCAAAATATCTAATTCAAAATCGGTTTGTTGACGTAAAATGTCATTAGAAACAAGTTTCTCTAATACCTTTTATCCGTATTTAAAACAAAATCTAAGAAACAAAATCGACCTGTTCGAGAGTGTGTTTGTCACTTGCCTATAGTAGAATCGCAATCGACACGGAGTAATATATCTCTCAGATCAGGAAATTTCAGGTGTGGGTGCCTATATTATTATTTACGGGGTACATAAAATCATCATTTAAAAATAAATTTTTTTAAATATGTATTATTGAGTATTATTTCGGTATGTAGGTACTTTACAAATTATTTCTTGAGTTATTTGCAATTGTTATGTTATTGTTATCAGTTGGAGTAAATTAAAAACAAGGCATATAACAAATATTTGTCAAGACTTATAAATTTGACTATTGACATTAAATTGTTTAAATCGTTATTCATCATTGACTTCTTGGAATTTTGTGATGTTAAGATAAAAGTTAAAGACAAGTGGAAAAAAGGTTTCAGCTCAGATTATAGAAAGTAATCTGATGGTTCAAAATCTATAAATGTGACTATAATTGTATTAAAAATGTAAATGGGATAAATCCTTGGAATATAGAAATCTATAATCTAAGGTTTAATTTATCATCTTCTTGGAGATTACTAATGCCATAGAAAAACCAAAATGATAACAAGGGGGTGGGATTGTAAGATGGTTACCTACCTAGGATTTTGTATGAAGATAAGATAGGCAGTTGCAGTTAGTATCTTGATCAGTTCCCAATATTACCTATCCTTTTTTATTAGTCTTCTATATTATCTATTATAGTAAGAAGTTTTGGTTATTTTCGGTTAATAGTGACAACAATATTGAAAAAAGCAATGCGGTTCAAGTTCAACGTTTACACCTGTAAAACGTTTAAAAAAGTGTGCGTTGTCAGTTAACGAGAATATATTGGTAAGCAATGTATATAATTGCCTAACAATGGAAAATCCTTCGTTTTTTGTTGACGATACTGTTGAAAAGACAAGTAATATGATGGGTATTAGCAAATCAACGATATATAAAGTTATAAGTATATTAAAAAGTGGAGTTGTTAAACCCCCAAAGAAAAATGCAAGAGGTAAGAAAAAAATAGAATTTACTAAACAAATTAAAAGCGGAATAAGAAGAATTTTATTTTAAAAAAGAGATACCAACACTTGCCAAGGTTTTGGACGCAATCAATAGTGATCCGTATTTTCCTAATTTGGGAAAGACAAAATAACGGGAAACTCTAATAGATTTGAAGTTCAAGTGGGATAAACAGGACAAGAAAGCAGAACTTATTGATTCTGAGGTAATTGTTTGTTGGAGACGAAGATACCTCAGAACCATTTTTAAATTACGTGCAGAAAGCAAAAAATATTTCATTTGGACGAAACCTGGGTGAATGAAGGTTACACAGTTAGCAAAATGTGACAGGACACAAACATTCAATCTTCACGACAGGTTTTTTTTGAAAGGATTATCTGCAGGATTGAAGGTTCCTTCCGGAAAGGACGACGTCTAATTATAACTCATATCGGAAGTGATGACGGGTTTTCAAAACGTGGTTCTTTAATATTTCAATCTAAAAAAACCGAAGACTACCATGAAGATGTGAACGCTGATATTTTTGAAGAATATTTTCAGCAAATGATAGAATATTTACCAAAGGGTTCAATTATAGTAGGTAATGGATAACGCTAGTTGCCATTTCCGTCTAATTAGACGTGTGTCAAATACTTTATGAACGAAAGATTATATCATTAAGTGGCTAACAGACAGAAACATTAACTTTCCAGAAAAATCAATAAAAATAGAACTACTAGAAATTGTGAAATTAAATAAGTCTCCAGTAGGTACGTTATGTATGAACTTGCAAAAACATATGGTATTGATTATGGAGGGTAGAAAAAAGGAGGACAATCTTATATGGATCTTTATATTAAAAAGTGGCCACCAAAATTATACAATTAAGATGGCGCTCGTGTAGCCAGGGGACAAAATCCAATGCTATATAGTCATATAGATTGCTCATTCATAAGAATTATTTATTGTTTATATTATTATTTTTCAATAAAATTTGACTATTGTCGTGTATTGTCAAAATTTATCTACGATCACAGAACACTTACTCTTCTACGATCAGTCACTTTTCACGGTGTAGTTTTTAGTTTTTTATGGTTGAGCAATATTTATTACTATATACATCATTGGTGTCATTGTGTGATCTGAATTATCGACTGTCGACGTCCCCTGGGCACAGAAGCGCCATCTTAATTGTATACATTTTGAGGGACACTTTTTGTATACAGAGATTGTTCTCCTTTCCTCTACCCTCCATAGTATTGATGTTGTGTGTCTTCCTTCCTATCACTGCAAACTAAATCCTATTGATCTGACATGGGACATGACATGGGTTAAAGGATATGTAGGTCGACATAATACATTTAAGTTAAAAGATGTAGAAGCATTGTTAGAAACCTCCATATCACTTATTACGAAGGAAAATTGACAAAAGGCAATCGAGCATGTGTTAAAAGAAGAAGAAAACATGTGGAATCTGGACAAAATCTTGGATGTCGATACTACAATGCCACCTTTAATATTATTAGTAAATAATGACTCATCAAGTGAATACAGAGTGATTCAGAGACTTTCACGTTTCCTGATCTTCGAGAGTACGTAAGCTTATCTATTTTATATCATGTTATAATCAAATAAGTAAAAGTAGGGTCTGGCGGCTCGACGTTGAGACCACTCAATTAATGCTGCCAGAAAACTAAACCACCAAAAAAAGCTCAAAAGCGTGCAAGACTGCAAAAAAGCAAGCAAAACCGGAGCATGTCAAAAAAGTGATGAAAATATTGAATTTACCAAGTTCTTAATAAAAAACACAAACACAAAAATCACAAAAATCACAAAAAACACAAAAAAACACAAAAAACACAAAAAACACAAAAAACACAAAAAAACAAAAAAAAAGAAACAAAAAAAAACAAAAAAACAAAAACCGCAAAAAAAAACAAAAACAAAAAAAAAAACAAAAACAAAAAAAAAAGAAAACCAAAAAAAAACAAAAACACAAAAAACACCAAAAAACAAACAAAAAACACAAAAAACACAAAAACAAAAAAAAAAACAAAAAATACAAAAAAAAAAAAAACCAAAAAACAAAAAATACAAAAAAAAAACACAAAAAACAAAAAAAAAACACAAAAAAACACAAAAAACAAAAAAAAAAAAAAACAAAAAACAAAAAAAAAAACAAAAAAAAAAACAAAAAAAAAAACAAAAAAAAAAAACAAAAAAAACACAAAAAAACACAAAAAACGCAAAAAACAACAAAAAAAAACAAAAAAAAAACAAAAAAAAAACGAAAACAAAAAAACAGAAACAAAAAATTACAAAAAACGCAAAAACACAAAAAATAAAAAAGAAAACACAAAAAACAAAAAAAAAAACGCAAAAAACAAAAAAAAAAACAAAAAAAAAAAAAAACGAAAACACCAAAAAAAAAACAAAAACACAAAAAACACCAAAAAACAAACAAAAAACACAAAAACACAAAAAAAACAAAAAAAAACAATAAAAAACAAAAAAACAAAAAATACAAAAAAAATACAAAAAACAAAAAAAAAACACAAAAAAACAAAAAAAAAAACAAAAAAACACAAAAAACAAAAAAAAAACACAAAAACAAAAAACAAAAAAACACAAAAAAAACACAAAAAAACACAAAAAAACACAAAAAACGCAAAAAACAACAAAAAAACAAAAACAAAAAAACACCAAAAAAACACAAACAAACAAAAAACAAAAAACAGAAACAAAAAATTACAAAAAACAAAAAAACGCAAAAACACAAAAAATAAAAAAGAAAACACAAAAAACAAAAAAAAAACAAAAAACAAAAACAAAAAAAACAAAAAACAATAACACAAAAAACACAAAAAACACAAAAACAAAAAAAAAAACAAAAAACAAAAAATTGGCCGGAGCCAACCAAAAAATTTTTTTACAGGGTTGAATAGAGGACTCACCTAGAACAAGCAACCCGTCGGTTAAATTACAATTATTTAAGTTTAAAATAGTAACAAAAAAAATAATAATACAAACAAATACCCCCTACTTTACCCAACCGTGCGCTTGTCAGAGTCTTAAAAGGGATTAAAATAAGGGTAGCCCATTGTTACGTTCCACAAACCTCAGGTGCTCACTTATCTATTCTTCCAAATCATTTAAGTAAATTATTTAGACAAATAGAAAACAGTAACGGCCCCAGAATCGTATCCTGTGTTACCCCATTATCTCTTATTACTCAAAGATTGGCCAATTTTGAAATTCTGCGATCGATCCTTCATATAGTTGCTAAATAAATTATGTGCTACACCCCAAAACGCAATTTTGTCCAATGAATCTAGTAGCTACAGATATTCTTCAATACCTGTTGCGGTATTAGCTGTTTAGCTGTTTTCCGGTGGGAAACGGTCGCTTGAATTATTTTGCGGCGCATGGCTTTGAGATTTTCTTTATTTTTATTAGTTAAGTTTTTCTATCAGACTTTCGAAATCGCCCTGTATCAAGCGTCGACACCGTTAAACAACGCGTACAAATGAACTACTACTCGCCACACATTGAATACACATACACACGATTTTCCCGTGTAGAAATCGACAGACCAAGACCAGTAAATCGCGGCAAGAAACGGGTAATTTTAGAACTTTAGAAATTCAGTCTTAGCCGCGATCGCAAACCGTTTGCACAGAGCGAAAACTGCTGGAAAAAGCGGCCACAGCCGGTGTTTTGACGTTTCTGACGTGCGACCGTGTAGGTAAATTATCCGCGGACAAAACCACGTTTGGTCCGAACCATTAACATGGCCGAAACCATCGAGGAGAGCTACGAGTCGGAGGTCCGACGCAAAATCGTCAGGACGAAACTCAACATCCAAGAAGTAAGTAGGCTTTGGAAATTCGAAATGTTCTGTCAGTTTTGGTAGTGAGCGGAAAAATCGCTAGCTCAATCACACGCCAAAATCTTATGTAAAAGTGACATTCAAGTACTTATCATTTCTACTATTTTAAAATGCAGTTTCGAAAATTGGAAATGTGGCCAATTTTCCCGCTATTTATGCGAATTAAAATATTCGTAATTTGGTAATGACTACTAGTTATTTTTTTTTATAAAACTACCTGTTTCAAGTTAAGGAATTACATGTCAAAATGTGATTAGGTTAGACCTGTGCTACTCACTGTAATATGCAAATCTGGGGTTTCTGCAATAACTCGATTATTATCGATCTTACGGTAAAAAAGGTAGTACCTAAATCGATTAGTAATAAAATTCGCTATAAAAAAGTTTATAAACAAATTTGCCCCCAGAGCAAGAGTTTTCGAGCAGTAGATGAAAATGTACCTTAGCACTTTTCGTATTATGTACTTATCATAATTGTTTATTAGGTAATCATTTCGAGGGATACTTTAGAAAAGTCAATTTTTATTGTTGTCCAAGTACATTTTTGCTATAAAAATGTCACGCCTTTTTGTATTTATTTTTTCGTTCTAAACAAACCATGAACAATCTTCTTTGGCAGACCTGTGGTGGTAAATTTTGTTTTTCCGTAAGTATATATTTATTTTAAAAAGAATCTAAAAACAAATTTACTTTAAACATTTTCTCATGTAAATTATGTTTGTAATTAGTAATAGATTTAACTAAGGAGAAATAAATACCTATATTTTAGCTTTTAACATTTAGTTGTTTATCTCAAATCCATACTAGTAAACTTACCTGATGATATTCAATTCTTTCGAAATGTTGACTAATCACAATAGTTAATACATTTTTGTATTCAGCATTGAACATGCATTAAAATGAGAAGTTGATGGTAGTCCTGCATTTGCGAGATATCGGATAAAAAATTAAAAGTGCTATCATCATATGCACAAAAATTTATTGAGTTTTTCATTTTTGAAAATAAACGTCCTATAGTGGAATAAAGAAACGGAACTGATATTTTGGTTCTCAGATTTGGCTTCGAAATATACAAGTTTTTACCCATTTAAGCAATGGTTTATGAGATAGCAAAACATTTTAATTAAAAATTGGGTATACTCACTTAAAAAATACCTCCTCCTCATTTTATCACCTTCAACTGGATTTTCGGAAAAATAAAAATTTCGAAAAACCTTCCTTCCTACCTGTACTTGCTTTCGTGGTCTTTCTTGCTTTGTAATCTTTTACCTAATAAAAAATGTGAAAAAGAAATTTGAACAAGAACAAACTTATTCCTCAACACTTGCACCTGCACCTGCAGAGGATCTAGCAGTTTTACAAGTCGTATATAGTTCAAATTGGAAAATTATTTACCGACAAAAAGGCAAAAGCATTCAAAAAAGGTACGTATGATCTCTTTGCATCACTGCTTCACGCGAATCTACAAACAACTGTGATAAACAAACCTGAAATAATTTTGTGTTTCTTGCTTTTGAAGGAAAATAACGGAGAAAATAAATATCGCTCAAATGCTGCGAATATTCTACAATATGACAAATCTAAAGCTTCAACTATTCGCGATTCAGTTTAATTATCGCGCACCTGTCATTTGTCACCTTTAAGTAGGATATTTGTTTATTTACATTATGTAATTTTTGGGCAGGCTTTTGTATTTGTGATTTTTTTAACTGTTTTAGATGTATTAAATCATAATTAATTCAACAAGATTAAAATACGTCACATGAACAACTTACTTTCATAAGAACAAAAATCTTTATCTACGAAATACAAAAACACATTCGAATTGAGGTAAAAGGTTGTTTTCGGTTTTTATAATAGAAATCCACCGTTTTCGCTTGTCAACTCTCTCATAATTATTCATTTTATTTTTAATAAGTAGGTACTTTACGCCCACTATGCATAAAAACGTTAAACTAATGAGAACTTTACATCACATTGTTACATTGTAACATTTTACTCTTGTTTTCATCTACCTATAGGACGGACTAATAACCGTCTAAGCCCAGAGTAGGGACGTTTACTTTTGTGATGAAACAATGTAGACGTTGCGGTCATATTATAGCGCTACTTTGTTACATCATTCAACGTTACTGGAAGTTCCCAAAAATGATGTCTTTTTAACAAACCAGATGTGACATTCCTGTTATATCCAAGAAAGTCTTTTTACTTCTTGTAGATGTTATTATAAAGCCCATAAAATAAAATCATATTAATGAACTAAATGTGACGTTCATACCTTTCTATTTTTCTCTTTTAAATTTTATATGGACTATAAATATTTTATATATGTATTACATGATGTAATATAGATGTAATTTACATCTATATAAAAAATAATAGAAATAAATATACTTGAAGTTAAAAGCTTAGAAGACAAGTTTAAACTTTTATTCTAATCCCAGGATATTTTACAGAAAAAGTATGATAATACAATGGTCTAAATTAATATCAAAGGTAAAAGTAAGAACTTTGATGAAATACTTAACACTGAGCAACAGATTTCTCCATAATACAGTACTACCGGTTACGTAAGTAGCAAGCGATTATTGGTATCTCCATCTATGAACGCGGGACGAACTGTTACGTCTGCCAGGTCTGCGATGTAAAGACTAAAGATAGCCATCTTAAAGATGTGTAACTTGTACAATGCTTGTACACATTACTGTGCTGACTTGTATGCGATATTATTGTGAGTTATATAAATTAACATCGTATAAATGTGTCACAGGAAGTCACTAAAAAGAAGTACTAAAGATATTTATGTAATGTTAGTTCAAGTATTCCAGCGTACATAAAACTTCATATGCGAGGAATTTTAATGAATATGATGTTAAAATTTAAACATCTATGGGATATTTTAGCACCGTTTGAAAATATATCAAAAAGAGTCTCTATGAGAAACGTTACAAAAAAGACTGGTAATGTTTCATGTTTAGTGGGCGGTTACCTCTCTTTGGAAGATGATGAAATAAACTCAACGACTTCGTTTTGATTTAAAAGTACAACCTTTATTACAACAATAAAGATACAATTTGCTTTTTGCAAATTTTATCTCTAATAATAAAAACTATCACAGTTATCACACATTATAAAAAATAAACAAATTTAATGCTCACAAACAAGAAAATTTCGAATTGGTAAAAATTACTATCGGTGACAGCAGACAACACAACAAGGCCAATGTTGCCAACTGAACTGATTTTAAAACATAATTGATAAATGAACTAAAATTAAAAAAATAATAATATTAAATTGGTATTATAAATCCTTAAATAAATATAGAGTATGATTTCTTTCATATTGGTAGACACACATTTCTCTACTTTAAACAAAGTATTTCTACTTTTTCAAAGGCTAAAAATCCGCTTACGTAGGGGAATTTCGCTACTGCTGGCAACATTGAAAACAGTCCTACTTATAGACACATTTTACAAATTTCCTCCAGAGGGCGTATCGCTTAGCTTAAATTGCGAATACTAACTATTTTATCATTTTAATGTTTCTTTTAGTTTTATCTATTTGACATCGGGTTAGTTCATTTATTTAAAAAATGTTATAGCGATATAAAGGAATTGGAGCCTACTAAGGAAAATTGTTAATAAAAGTCACATTTGTTTTAACTATTATAAGTTTAAATTGGTAACGTAAACCTGGATAACTTAGTATCTTATAATCACATTTTAAATTAACAGAAGATGTCAATTCCGGTAAAATAAATGATTTTTCACAAAAATTCATTCGCTCTCATTACCCCATACTTCGGGAAATAAGAGCCCATTTAACTTTCATATGTGAAATGGGAGCCATAGTTTCTAATCAGTTTCAAATGAAATATTGGACCTCCCTGTATATAAGAATAGAAAGTGGTCCAAGTAATAAAAGAAAATTGAAATCTGGTGGAAATATACATTTTAAAGATTGTTTAATAAAACCCGAAACTTTTTTACGTCATCCTGTATATACCAGTCGGTATAAATTTAAAAATGATCAATTTTTCTCGATTTGTCGATTTACAAAAGTTGCATCCGTTTGTATCTCTCGGTGGTCCATGTTTTTTTTCCTGAGCTTATTTTAGACGCACCTGTTACATAAAAATGTGCTCGTTTCAAACGCATGACGTCCCAGTCCGCTAAACATTTGTTATTTGTTTAAAGTTTGAATTAAATATAGCGGGAATTTTTGTTCTCTATTGTTGCAACTTGCTTCTGGCGATACTTGAACTTTTTCTATGTACTGATTAGCTGTTCATTTTCAATTTAAAAACGAACAGCTATGATATTTAGTTAAATACTTAAATAAAAGTAGTAAATCAAGTAGGTTATTCGTTCTAAAAAAAATGTATGAAATTCAAACACCGCTCACTCTGTATATTAATACTGTCAATGTCAAAGTTCTTGTTGGCAAAGCCTGCCAAAAAATGTAACGTTGCCATATTGCTTTTCGATTTTTCTTAGATATTTTAAACTTTTTCTCATTAATCTCGTAAACCAATACATCAAAACTCTGATAATTTGGATGAAACTACTTAATCTGATCTTTGCAAAGGAAAAAAGAAAAATATGTAAGTAAATGCGATCAAATGGAAACTGCAATTCTTGAACTTTCTTTCAAATCCCTTTTATAACATTTCCATTGGGTATATCAATAAAAGTAGCATGATACTATTTCTTGTTACTACCCCTAATATTTAACCGTTTATGTAGATAAACTGTAGTTTGGATTAAACTTTAAACAGTTGAATTTTTTCCTACAGCTAAATTATTTACAGAAAATATTTGATTTGATTAACGACGAAAAACTATGTATAGACTAACCCATGCATACATAATTAGGCCTTTGTTAACTTACAAGTATTCAGTTCGTATGTTATGGGAGACAGACAGAGTTGTCTTCTCGGCTGCTGCATTAGAAAGAGCGAGACGCTTACTAAATTGAGTGGAGATGTTTTGTGCGAGCACGCGCTTTAGTCCTTAATAGTGAACTTTTAACTATACCTTACCGTGCAAATTTTTGAGAAAAAAAAAATTTAAAATGTGAGTATTTGTAAATATTTCAAAAACCTTATTTTTAGTTTTTTTCTACTCCATCTAATCAATAAATAATAGTATAATTCGAGAATTGTTGTTGAGGTCTTACTTTCTCGTAAGACACTGTACAAATACTCACATTTTTAAAAAAAAAATTCTCAAAAATTTGCTCGGTAAGGTATAGTTAAAACTTCACTATTAGATAAATAAGGACTTCAACTATTAGAAAAAAAATAAATTTTAATCTGGCTAATGTGGAACACCCCGAAAGCCTTGCCATTGTAATCCTTGTTTTAGACTAAATAACTCGTATTATAAATTTTAGCTATATTTAGATTAAATTAGGACTGTGGGCCTCGACCTTTTCAGATCTATTGTGGATAGGCCTTTAATCGTTGTTTAGAGTACCTTGTCTAATTCGGTCTTTTGAAGTAGACTCCATAGACTGGGAAGTAGTTCTCCGGTAGAGCTAGTTGGCCTTGGTTTTTCTTCTCCAAGTATAAGGAATTTTAGTCTTGCTAGACCTTCGCAATAGCACAATACGTGTTCTACCGTTTCCTCCTCTTCCTGACAGAATCGGTACAAGGTCTCTTCTGTCAGATCGATATTATACATATGTTTGTGAAGCTTACAATGCCCTGTTAATAGACCTACTATAGAGTATTTTTATGTATGAGAGAGTAATAAAACAGTATTTCTAATGCAAAACTTAGTACGGTCATTTTAAATATTTTTACAGAATAATCTAAATATTTCCTAAAATTGTAATAAATGTACCTGAGCTATTACAAGTTTTGGGTCTTTTATTGGTCCTTTATAAACATAAGCTGTACAGAACAATAGAAATAGGTTTGGACAGGCCAAAAGACCTGTGTATTAAAGATTACATAGCCGTATCTTAAAATTATTTTCAATGAGTACCTATTTGCCAATTTTGTTTTATTTTAATTCCAAGAATTTCTTACAGTAATCGAATTATAAGTAGATAAATACCTTCCCAAAAAATTTCACCGAAAATGCGATTATAGGTTTTCCATTTAGTAAGGAGGTACAAGTTGTGTATTCTTGACAGTTTACTAAATGTCGTTTAGTTGCAACTTACAAGGTGTAAACGACAAAAAATCGGTCCTTTAACAGTTAATGAAAAAACATTAATATTTAATTGGTTTAAATCATTTACAGACAAACATTTATGTAAAAGTGTTGATGACAGTGGAATTAGTTAGTAGTACGCTTGGTGTTGGGAAATCTACGATTTACAGAGTTGTTAAAGAAGAGAAATGTGGCGAGTTTCAAACAGTACGTAAAGCTCCAGGAAAACCAAAATTTTAATTAGAAAATCTTTTGAAAGAAAGACTTCGAAGGAAAGTGCATGCGTTCTTCTTTAGAAAAGAATTTCCGACAGTAGACAAAGTTCTTGCCACGGTTCGAGATGATAAGGATTACCCTGAAATGAGTCGAAGCACACTATGGAAACTTTTTCTATGGAAAAAGCATTCCAGAAAGTCTATTTTAATAGAAAGAAGCGATATTGTAGTATGGAGAAGAAATTACCTAAGGACTATAAAAGAAATGAGAAACCAAAGAAGAAATACATTTTATTTAGATGAAACATGGATCAACGAGGGACATAAACCAAATAAATTTTGGCAAGATGAAACTGTTACAAGTCGAAGACTGGCTTTTTTAAATAATTTATTTACTGGTTTAAATCCACCATCAGGAAAGGGGCGCAGTCTAATAATAGTACACATCGGTAGTTCAAACGGTTTTGTTAAAGGTGGTTTATTGACTTTTGAATCTATTCGTACCGGTGACTACCATGAGGACATGAATGCTGATGTCTTTAAAGAGTGGTTCGAACAAATTATAGATCTTCTTCCTCAGAACTGTATAAATAGTAATGGATAATGCAAGTTATCACCCGAAACTTATAGAAAAAATGCCCACAACCAAGTGGTTAAAAAAAGATTTACAGAATTGGCTAAATTCAAAGAATATTAAGTTCCATCCCGGTTCTGTGAGAAAAGAACTGTATCATTTGTGTTCCCTTCATAAAGAGAAATTCAAAAAATATGAAATTGATGAAATTGCAAAAAATCGTGGCAGGCAGTCGGGCAGTAAACTTCATCCTGCGGGAGGAAAAGTGGCACTTTCCTCCCTAGTAATACAAATAGCTATTTCCGTTTTTGAAGATGCTGCCAGTCTTATTGGCCAATTTCGTAAATCAGCTAGACTTATTATTAATTACAGGATCAATCACATTTGATTTATTCTTTTTGTTTTTTAATTTCTCTTCTGAAATGTGTGGGTGGGTGGTTGATAAATGTCCGAATTATTTTTTGGGGGCTAATTTGGTTTTTGAGGGGGCTTAGATCCCCCAAGCACCCCTAACTTCGCCCATGAAGTAATATGGCTGAAGGTTTTCATGTGGCTAGTCTTTTCTTTGATCTAACACGAGCTCTCGACAGCCTAAATAAAAAAATACTGTACTTGGACCACCATTGTTCTTGATGTTTATCAACGATCAGTAACATATTGGAATACTAATATCATACTTTTCTCTCTTTGTGCGTGCCTAAAATCAGTACTAGTGCGTTATATTTAAACAGTAACAAATATTTTACCACACTGTATTATATTGTTAAAAATTATTATACATTATTGATATTTTTATTAAATTTGAACTTCAACGAACAAACTTAAATCATTATAGACTTGAAAACATTTATCACGGTCAGGCAAATGTGATTGAAACACATTTTTTGGCACTTTAAAAGACTCAATCAAGGATTCGTTTTATTTTATTATCCTATATCCCAACTAAAAATAAAGTAAACACCATGTGGCGAGAAGATGAACAAGAATAATAAAATTTAATTTTAATTTTCAATTTTCAAGTTGAAAACTGTCATGATATAAATCGTTGAGGTATTAGGTACGGGTTTATTTGTGGAGATTTGTTAATAAATAAAACATTCATTAGATCCAATTTTGTAAAAGTAATTCGGTTTATAAAGGCATAAGAGAGTATCCTGTATCTTGTGAGGACTTATGGACCCAGAGAAGCTCTAAGAAAATAATTTTGCAATCGCATAAAAATAGACATACAGGGTATGAAAAAACTACACAAAGAAAACACGTCATTGTTGAACTTTTTTAAAATATATGAAACACTACGCGTATATTAATTATATTATTTTTACTTAAAACTGTTAGGCACATGTGCTTAACAGCTATTTATGCAACCAGTTACGAAATGACTTATTTTATGTAACGAGTGAAAATTTCCAGGACGAGCAGAGCGAGGTCCCGCAATATGAACGAGTTACATAAAACGACATTTCGAAACGTGATACATACAATATTTTTTCTAATTTTGACTAGATTATTTATAAAATTGTGTTTTGGTGAAACATTACTAACATCTAAGCATCCAATATTACTTTATGGTATTGTTAGTTGCATATGGATCATTTTATTGTCAAATAGAACATCATACTATTGCTTATTAAAGTTATTTCGTTTTTAAAAAATGAGTTATTTTGTCGCGTATTGTGTTTTAAATATTTTGTGTTGATTTAGAATGGAAAATAAGAACCAAAACAACATTATTATTAGGTTGTAAGTTTAACGAAATTCTATTTTATAGGTCTTCTTTGATATAAACTTTCAATAATAATGTTTCCAAAAAAGGTTTATTTTTAATTGTTTTCTTTTCGCAACTGGTGACAAAATGAATTTTTCGTAACCAGTTTCATAATCAACATTATGCAATTGGTCGCGTAAATTAGATCATTTTGACACTTGCAGCGATTACAAAAAATGTCACTTTATATGTCAAAATTATAAAAATAAATTTATCGCATTTGACTTCAAATATGTAATAAACGTTCATTTCCCCCGTTAATATATGCACAAATAAACCGAGAAAACTTTTAGGGGTGGTAGGGGATATTTATTTATTTATTTATTTGGTTTACATCATTCAACAGTATAAAACCAATTACAGGATGGGCACAAAAATAATTATAATTACAGTATAATTTACATCATAAAAATAATAACAAAATATTAAATAATAATAATAGCAGAAATAATATAAACAACAAATAGTTTAATAAACGTTTTAATCATCATAAGAAAACGCAAAAAAAACTCCGTTAGGAGAAAAAAATTACTCAATCCACAACCAAGCGTTTTATTTCTTTAATTGAAATAGAAAATAAATCGATCAACATCATTTTGAAGTTCACAAAAATTTTGACACATAAAATACATTGGAGAAAATTTTAAAATATTTGCCCTGGGAGTCTGAAAATAGAAATACAAAGGGGAGCGAGTTCTGATACTAGGAACATTAAACATTAGTTGATGACAGTCAATTTTATAATTTAATAATTAGTAAAGAATGCAGATAGAATAACACAATTATCCTTCCTCCATGGAATAACATTTCCTGCGAATACGTAATTCAAGGATATCGAATCTATTCAGCAAGATGGTTTGCGGAATATTGCGAGTAGGGTAGACGCCATCTAGCTTGCACCACAAATATTTGACAAATTTTCGCTGAATTTTTTCCAATGCCTGACTATGTACTTCACATCCAGGACTCCAAACAATGGACGTATATTCTACGTACAAAAGCATTAAAAATAGTTTTTAAAGTGTTAGGCTCAGAGAACTGGCGCCTATTTCGAATGATAAAACCCAAATTTCTGTATGATTCTTTCTGAATAGTATTGACATGTTCAATAAAGTTTAACTTAGCGTCGAAAAGAACACCAAGATCTCTAAAAGAAAGACATTTATTCATGTTAATATTGTTGACAGTGAAATTATACTCAATCGGATTTAGTTTACGAGTGAAGCTGATAGAATTGCATTTAGATATGTTTAGTGGTAAGTTGTTAGAATTACACCAAAGGTTCAATTTATTTAGGTTCTCCTGCATAATTAAACAGTCATCAATACTGGAGATTGATTTAAACAATTTTAAATCATCAGCATAGAGTAGAGTATTACATGAAAGGTTTTCAGTAATGCCATTTACAAAAATGGAAAATAAAAGTGGTCCTAGAACTGAACCTTGAGGAACACCGGAAGAAGCTTTTATACAAATTGATTGAAAACCATGGTATTCAACTTTCAATTTACGATTACTTAAATATGATTTAAAGAAACACAGAAAAGACGTAGTGAGTCCACCAATAGAAAGCTTGGTCAAAAGTATACTATGATCGAGGCGATTAAAGGCCTTGGAAAAGTCAGTATATATAGCTTCAACCTAGCCACCCTTATCAAGGTTTTCCGCAATATATTGTGTAAAGCATATCAGATTGGTCTCTGTGGATCTGCCTGGAAAAAAGCCGTGCTGTACCTTAGATATAATCGATTTTACATGAGCGAAAAGTATTTCATAAATGACATTTTTAAAATCTTTTCCAAAATTGCAAAGGATGGATATAGGTCTGTAGTTTTTTATGATTTGGATTCTTTCTTAAAGATTGGACAGATTTTAGATATCTTCCAATAACTTGGAGAATTCCCTTCTCGTAAGGACGTATTAAAGACCAA
Source organism: Psylliodes chrysocephalus (assembly GCA_927349885.1). Taxonomy (NCBI): domain Eukaryota; kingdom Metazoa; phylum Arthropoda; class Insecta; order Coleoptera; family Chrysomelidae; genus Psylliodes; species Psylliodes chrysocephalus. The sequence goes on from OV651817.1 coordinate 71,545,845, forward strand.
GGCTAAAATATTTGCACAATCTCTTATTAAAAATGCTGGAATATCAGCTGGCCCTCTAGTATTTTTAGGTTTCAATCTTTATAACCTTTAATGACATCTTCTTCTGTAAGTAGCGGAATGTTACAACTGTTAATATTAACAATATTATCTAGATTAGACATCAATTTTAGACGAATTAGTGTACGATGACTGAAAATATGTAGCAAATGCATTGACAATGTCTTGTGAATTGTTTAAAGGATTATTATTAAAAGTCATAACATTTCTACTGGAGTTTTTTCTTGAATTTATATGCTGCCAAAATTAATTGGGGTAAGAAGATATTCTATTCTCAATATTTGTCAAATAATTCCTGTATTTTATTGAAATATCGCGTTTAATGTTTGACCTAAGAATCCTAAACTAGGTATTTATTTCAGCCTCTAGTGTCCTTCTATACAAACGATAAAGAGATGATTTTTTCCTCAAATTCGAGATTATACTTCTATTAAACCAAGGAGGGTATTTTGAATTGCACCTTGGTGCAGTTTTTGGTACATTAGCGGCAATTGCAGAATTTAGATAGAATAAAACAAATCACAAGTCTCCTCAGAAGTTGCGCATGCATTCAACTACTCCAATTAATTCTACAGATACTCTGGTAGAGTTGAGGAAGATTTGCCATTTTGAAATTATAAGATAATTTACTAGACAGAGGAAAAATGGTATTTATTTGAGAAAAAGACAGCCGAAATTCTAATGAAGGATGTAAAATATCTTCGTCAACTAATAGATCAAGTGAACGATTTATATCATTTTTTTGTCTCAATTTTTTTAAGATTTTTTTGTCTTGATGCATACATAGTGTACCAATAAAAACTCTCAGGCCTGATATTTTGACAAGTAATAGAGATATTTTAATTCTGTAAAAGCCAGTTCATAGAGCACTAAGAGAGCTTCAATTTTAAATATAAATTAACTATAAATAGGTCAATATGAAGATGGCGCTGCTCAATATTTTTTTTTTTTTTTCGATGGAAGGATCTTTCTTATATAGCGCATCTTGTAAAAACTGCATTTTAAAGAAGATTTTGTTCTATGAACTAATTCGATAAATCTAACCATTTTTGATATACAGAGTGGGCCACTCAAAACAGTTTCATCCTGTTTTTCGGCATTAATCATTATTGGATTTTAAGAAAATGCTAAAACAGGTCGATTTTTATTCAAAATTGAACATATTTCTACAATACAGATATATGTCATGTGTCAACCCCCTCCCTTCCACTTCTCCAGCCCCTTAATTTTAAATAATGAATGTACCATGTACACATCATTGAAGATGTAATTTTATATGTTCAATTTGGAATAAAAATTAACCTGTTTTAGCATTTCCTTAAAATCCAATTATTAATGCCAAAAAACAGGATGAAACTATTTTAAGTGACCCAGTCTGTATTTAAAAATTGGCTAGATTAATCGAATTAGTTCATAGAACAAAATCTGCATTTTTTACAAGATGCGCTACACAAGAAAGTACCTCCCATCGAAAAAAAAAAAATTATTGAGCGCAGCGCCATCTACATATTGACCTATTTAAAATCAATTTATATCTAAAACTGAAGCTTTCTTAATGCTCTGTGAACTGGCTTTTACAGAATTAAAATATGTCTATTTCTTACCAAAATATCTGGCTTGGGACTTTTTATTGGTATATGTTTTCTATTTCGATGGTTTTTTAATTTTTTTCTCGAAAATGAAACACAATCCGAAAAAACTACTTTACAAAAAAAATATAATAATTTCAAAAATCTACAGAGTATTATTCTTTTTCAAAAAAAAGTAATAGACTTGCCCTGTGGGCATGAGGGAAATTTTGGATACTCGTTAATGGGTCCAAAAGATAGCTCTTTAATATAATATGAACTAAAAATTTGATTAGAATCGGTTTCACATATTAATAAAATTAATAAAGTTTAACACCTTGTATCTCAGAAAAACTAAGAGTTTTCGAACACTATGTTTATTTTGTTGTTCCCTAATACCCCTAAAAGTACAACATGACACATTATCAATTCGAAACAAGTTTCTTACGAAACATTTTTTTCTATTTTAAAAAATAACTTTACTCTACTCTTCAGTCAAATTCATATTTTTTGACTTACCTCGTACATGGTACAAACATTTTATTATTTATGAAGTTTATATTGGATTTTAGGTCATGCACAAACTTTACTACGAATAAAATTAACTGAGAAATAAACAATAAAAAAGTTTTCCATAAATTTAAACATCTCTTGCGCTAAAACCGTTACGACTTTCATCTTTATAAATGATACTTAAATTTACTGAAATATTATTTAATGTTGACAAGCTACAAGATGTTTCAAAAAAACGATTTTTAAATATAATTCGAATGTTTAAATAGATATAAACATGGGAAATAATGTTGATCATTTGTAAACCGTTTTCATACAAGAAACGTTCAAATCTTTTACCTCAAGCTCTAAGTGTATCTTAGTTATTAAAAAAGGTAAAAAAAAAACAATACCAAATTGTTTATTTTGATTTATGAATGTTCTAAGACTTTATTAAAAATGTGTTGTTTCTGTACCCATACCAATGACCGTTATATATGTCCATCTTCCCCTTCCCCCGCTTCCGAAAATAAGTGCATTAATGACATGAGTACGTTAACCGAAACATCAAGCAAAATAAAGATGAGACACTTACTTATATTTGGATGTCTGATAAATAAAGAGAGCAATTGGTTCAACCACGCCCTTTCAACGGCAAGGATGGGATATTTTTCTCTATTCAATAGTATTGTATTTGTATACCGTTCTCCTGAAGTACAGGATTAAAAAGTTGTATATTGGACCATCAGTATCGGTCATTTGACCATATTGTTAACTTGTAAGAAAGTAAAGTTTACAAATTAGTTTATTAAATAAGTGAATTATATTGAAATATCCCTACCAAATGCTTAGAAGAAAATCGCGTCGAACCACTGGCGCTGAAGCTGTAGTTGCTAAGCGATGTAGATAGACAAGTGAAAATTTGGTTTCTACAATTGAAATAGAAAAAAGAGGCGATGCTACGACTATGAAGACTAGAGAGGAGGCGAATCGGCATACTCGAAATATGGTCTCAAAAAACGAACGCTAATTAAGCTTTTACAATTCACCTCAGGGGCGCTTGTGTTGCTAGGGATGTTAAAAATACATGACTTGGCTTCTTATGGGAATTTTACATAATTTTATAATAACAAATGACTATGAGAATGACAGAACATCATTGTTGATATTGTATATGTTTACTGTCAAAAAGTTTGTACTCAGTAGGTCAGAGTTTTGATGTTGTTCGACTGTTGGTTAATGTCCTTTATTAACATTTTCCCAAGCTTCTTAATTGAGCATGTTTGTTACTTTTATGGTAACTAATCTCTTCATGCTTATCGAAATGTTCTACAGTATCTTTTCATTTACTAAAAGGCTTTCTAACCAAATACTTTCCACCTCTAACAGAAGAAAACATCAAACAATAACGGCAAAAAGCACCGTCCACTATCTTCGAATACAGCAACCACTTCCACCTTGACATCCATTGGCATATTGGCATTAAAGTTCGTGTTTAATGATTAAATACGAGTTATTTAGAATCAATTTGGTGGCCTCCATCTGTTTCTCAATGAATAACCCTGTATATTTTTGTGGTTCTCATAAAAATAATGAATTATTCAACTATACATTATTGACAGTTATTCAAAGCAATTATTTTTCGTATTTCCCATGTTTTTTTTTTTCGAATAACTGAGTCATAAATTACTTTGACGTACTACAACAACGCCAACTATTTGAAAATAAAACCTATTTTTAATTGTTTTCAGAAATGTTTTAGTCTCTGAACTTTCACACAAGTCAAACGACGAAAAATTTACTCCCTCGGACCTGACCATGCATTCACTAACGAAACATCAAACATCGGCCTTCAGTAATCAGCCAAATAATTTACGTTGTTGCCAATTTGTTAGGCTGGCATTTTGAAAATTCGACTTTCGTTTAGCCCTGCACGATCTATACTAGGTGGAAAAAATTTGAGGAATGTCCAAGTGTGATATCATGTACCGAAAGCATTTATTTATACTGTATAATTAATTAAATCATTATTTCGTAACTTTCTGACTCGTGTTAGATATTCCTGTTATTCGTGACGTCATCTTTGTGATGCCATCTCATCACTTTAATCTGAAAATAATAATATTAAAAAATGAAAAGTAATTTTTAATATATGGTCCTCATTCTCGAGCATACAAAATGTCTAAATTGAGTTACTGCATTCCACAAACCCATCGTGCATGTTTAAAGTTAAATATAGGCATGGCGTGGTAGTTTTGCTGGATATTCAAAAGTCCCATACATCCAACAAACACTGGTAGCACCACTAGTAGCAGTGTAGTAATAGTCTGCTGCGTAAAGGCTGTATGAATAAATGGTCTAATCAACAATTACTTAATTCACGATACATCCATGCCAGCAACACAGTCTGTCAAACAGTCTACTTTTAAATATACTTTAAGATCATCAGCATTCTGCACTTTAAATCAAGACAGATATCGTTTATAAATATCATAAATAACAATGGGCCCAGGGACGGTTCCTTGGGGTTCCCCAGAACTAGCATTTGGCACTATTACGAGTTAACTAACTTTTAAATTCCGTTTGTCCTTGTTTAACGTGTATTTAACTCCATAATTTTGGTTCATTCAAATTTCAAAATTATTATAAAAATAGTTCAAGTAACAAGAAAACGAAATATTGGTGTTTGCCATTTCCGATTTACGAAACAACATTCAGACATTGTTTCAATTAAAATCCATAGACTCATACACAAATAATCGCAATCTGAGGATGTATTTGTAGTGTGAGTATTCGTCCAGAAATAGACAGCAGTAAATTTCGTATAGCCAGTTACCAAACATAATTTCGATTCTGTTGTGTTGTGTTGTATTTTGCCCGCTCGAAATCTCGAAATTAACTCGGGACTCCGTTCTCCTATGTCGTAAACAAAACTCTTTACCAATTCATTGAGTAAATACGAGCTCAGACTATTTCGAATATTATTACAAACAATTTTTGATTTATGAAGCGATTTCCGAAGTCTTGATTAACTCGCTACTTCTTTATACAATAAGAATAAAACATCAGTATTGACAATTATATTTCCTCTTCTCTTTGACTTATCGATCCAGTTTATAACTAAGCCTAGATTTTAGTAACAAGTAACAAGTGAATAGTAACAGTACCACCAAATTAGATCCAACACAACCGTAATTGTATTCACTCGCAGGATACAATTAGACAGTTTAGGGACCTCTAAATTAAGGTAACTGTACCTAAATCAGACAGTTTTACCAATTTTGCTAAAGTATTGAACTGCATTATATTTGTTTTGGACGTTTCGTTGAGTTAAAAATCACTTACACGTTCAAATTATGTATTTATTTTATATTTCCTCAATTTTGAAGACAAAATAAAAAAAGGAGTATTTCTGTAGAACTGCATATGAACCTAAATTCGACATAGAACTCCCATGTTCTGACTTAAATTCGACAGAGTCAGGTACCTATTTTTGACATGCAAAATTTTATATTTTAAAGAAGAATAAGTAAGTACGGAACCATGATTTAATTTTTTGATAAAAATAATTAAGTTATAAAAAATTATGTTGTATATTCTCAGAACTTGTTTATTTCGGGAACTTTAAAAACACCTCTGTTGTTGACTTTTAATGAAACCTCAATTCTATCAACAATTTCGTCATAATCATACCAAATTTCATCAACTTCTTGTGGTCATTTCCATTTATTTACACCACTTGACGTCATTGTACTTATAAACGACTGGATTTTATTTTTAATATTCTTTACACCTGGAAAATATATTCCTTAAAAATTGACTATTACGTAATCTTCTACTTGTATCGCTTCTCTATTCAGTTCTTTTTTATTATCTTCATTCTCTAGTTTTTCTTCTATAGTCGCCTTCTTGATCTTCTTCTGCAGGTGTTTGCTTTCTCGTTTAATTTTATTTTCTTCTCTTTGTTTTTTCGTCTTTCCCTTAGTTCTTCGTGTTGTTGTTTTTCTTCTTCTTTTTTTTTTATACTCCTTCCATTGATCGGAAGTGGTCACCACTGGAATTTTTTTTCTCTTCTTTCCTTTGCTAACTGAACTTTGGTTAGGCCAGAACAACGCTTTCTTAAAAGGAGTTGGAATGTTAACAGGTATTAATTTTGTTGTCTCATTTCTGTTTTTATCCTCAGTTCTACTTGGAGGAGTAGTTTCAATAATGATAGCATTAAGATTTTGAGAGGTAGACTCAATTATTTCTGGAGGTATATTTTCCTTATCCGCATTAGGATTTTGAGAGGTAGACTCAATCATTTCTGGTAGTGTGTTTCCATTATTGTCATTTATTAGAATTAGAGCATTAGGACTTTGAGAGGTAGACTCATTCATTTTTGGAAGTATTTTTTAATTATTGATACAAATGGTTCGAGTACCAGTAATATTATTAGAGTTTTCTCCTTGTACAGCAATATTAATATCTAATTTAATACATTTACGAGTATTCTCATTGGTTTCTTTAATAGCAATGTCTTCTTCACTATTAAAGTCATTTGCTGGTACATCTATTTCATCAGTTAAAAGGACATCCCACCCTTCATCTAGAAGTAAGCCACTTTGAACGTCTGTCACCACGTTACTTTAATTCTTTTTAAAAAATTGAGAAAATCGTAACCTCACGTTTGACACACCCTATATACAACATAGCAAATGAATGAAGTTAATTAAAATTATTTAATGATGTGAAAACAATCAAATATGTATAACTACCTGCAGAGTGTTTTGTTTTAATCCTTTCAGTTCCACTTTCATTAAAAAAAGATCACTGAAGTAGATTTGTTCCTTTTCCAGGGACACCATTTGTCACAGCATTAAATGGATAAATTTTTACATCTTTTATTAGCAATTTAAAAAATATGCAAATAAAGTAAATAAACCAAAAAAAAATAATTTTTTTACCAAAATTAACACATGCATACTTCAGGGTTACTTAAGACAGTGTCCCTTTGGAGGGACAAATACATTGAATGGGTTACAAAGTATAGATTTGGTCAGCACCTCGTTTATGGACCACCTTGTATATTTAAGAATAATTCTTAAATATGGTCATACAACTTTTATATTAAAAATGTCTTCATATTTCTGATAATAAAACAGCTATCGATCAATTACGGACTGATGGGACACCCTGTATATTGAAATGGATTACAGAGAGTGGGAATGATACAACTTCAAAATAACAGAATGTTTAAGAGGCACATTTAATTTTACGCATCTATAAAAAAATACATCAAACAGGAAACACTTCTGTTAGCCATAATGGATAATTTTTGACAGGTGTACCAACACAAAAACAAGTAATACAATTAAATTCAAAATTAATAAAAAAATTGGCAACTAATCTAATAAAAAATGAAAGAAAATATTTAAATCTTACTCTCGAAGTATTTGAAAACGTATATTAAATTTACTCACCTACAATTCGCAAACTTGTGATTTATTAAAGTCAGCTAAATTTATCCTATTGGTCAGAATTTTCTTCCTAGATACCTCGAGGAATTTGAATCTAATTTTTTGCATGGTTACCAAGGGTTTTGTTGAAAAAATAAAAAGAAGCTTGAAATTGAATTCCCAAAGGAAAAACTACGTTCTTTTCTGTTCCTGAAACATTTTAATTTTTTTATCTATTTTATTAAAAATACACACAGAATCAACTTTAAAAGTAAAAGTAAGTTGTAACAAGACATCTGAAATATAAGTGATCCTAAATAAAGTTAAATGCGAGTTTTAAATTGATATTTAAGAAAATATACCTGTGTAACCAAGCAAACAAATCCATAGCAACGGATGAATGACGTAGCAGCTCCTGACGATGCTTCAGTGACTCAGTATCCAAGAGGCGAGTTCGGTCAGTCAGGGGCTGGAGCGGGACAAATTTTAGGGTGCTTTTAAATGACATTTAAGCGTGTTAAACTGTCACTAATCGGACTAAACCTAACGCTAAAAGGGTCGTTTGGAGTTAAAAGTGTTAAAGGAGTTAAAGGAACTTGGCAGACCGAACGCAATGAAGGAAGCGGCCCACACAAATCCCTGAACATGTCAACATAACCTAAAAAAAATCAAGAAGATAACAAACTTTCACGAACACAAACACTACTGAAAACAAAAAAAAAGGTATAAGACAATTATTAAACTTCTAAAATTTAACAATCACTTACTATTTCTTTTAATTTATTCTGTTTATTTCCAATTTGTTAAATAAAAATCAGCTTATAGCGGCCAGTGTTTACTATAAATAATTTGCAAGACGAGTCCATAACACAAATTTAAATATTAAACAATTACATAGTTATGCGACACCCTGTATAAACCATGGCTCAAAGGTATAGCTATTTATACAGAGTATGTATTCAGATCATATTACGAAACTAATAAAGTGCCACAACTTTTTCTTTTTTCCATCATTAGCTGTCAGTTCAAAGAACTACATTTTGCTTAGAGCCATTTACTAGAAGCCACCCATCTAATTAGAACAATTTTTTTCAAACAAAGCGATAAGATCCTCTACCTACGCCGAAATTATTATATTTCACACTAGACGAGGCGATGCATGTAATTTATCACTGAATTTCGCAATTTTTAGAACGTTAGAACACACTATCCGCCATAAATCACATCTTTACAGTTACTTTAGATTATAAAACGCAAATTACCGAAAAATTATTGCAAAAAGTAGACGTTGTTGTCTTAAATCCGAACGTTGCTAGATTTATACAAACTTTTTTTTATCAAAACTTAAATTTAAATCAACAGACTGGTTGCCAAAAGATCCCGCACATCTCTTACGGAAAAGTGGAAATCCGTCAAATATTTATAATTTACAAATAAGTTCTTAAACGGGCCACAGAATTGTAAATTTGTACAATAATAACAATTTGTAATAAAGAAGTTAACTGCTACAACAGGTATTCTTCGTTATAACTATAGGAATTTCAAATTTAAATCTGTGGCCTTAAATCCAGATTTTAAATTATTGTACACATTTTGAGTGACTGCAACCCACAATCGATTTAGGGGGACAGGAAAATATTCTTTTGGAATGGAGGAAGTTGATTTGGTTTCACTGCGTCATTTGTCTATAATCTGACGCCACTTTTTTTAAACGGGGAAAACACTGCCACGTCTAATGGTTGGAAGGCAACGCTGTCAAGTAGATATTGTTCTCCTCACTAGCTTCAATGACAGTGGGTGAAAAATGATAGGCTAAATTGTCACGAACAACAATTTTTTTTTCCAGGATTTTCAATTTCTTTAATTTTGGGCAATAAAATTTGGAAAAACTACTTTTCAAATTGGTCCATATCGAACCAGCCACTAGGTGTGTTACTATAGACTGTTCCAGGAGGACCACCTTTTGTCCAACCTTCGTATAGATTGCCTGCCTTTTACACTACCATAGGGGGTAACAATGACCTTTTTGGTTCCAGGGTCATCTTGGACCTTAGTTTCGTCGTAATTAAAAACATCTTTGATTTTACCAAAAAATTCGCCAATTTGATTCGGCTCTACCGCCGCACGTGTTCGCTTTATGTTTGCAGCCAAACGAACACGCAGATTATTCCAGAACATGAAGTTTTCAAGAAAATCTTGTCCAGGAACATTGTCTTTAAACTCGTTAACGTTACGCCCTTTCTTTTCTAAGTAGTTGTGGATTAATTCACGAATATCGGCTTTATTGAAAGGAAATCCCCAATTGCTCACTGTCACTAGTTTCTTTGTCAGTAATTGCTCTTCCGCAGATGTAAATACCGTCGGAGACCTAGAGGGCGCGTCTGTTTGCCCTTTAACTTATTTTGAAGGGTCCCTCGAGAAATTTTGAACCGTTTACTGGCCGCTGCCTGACTCATGCCATTTCTAATGACAGCCAATGCTTTTTCAAGGTCAGCTTCGGTAAAGTTTCTGTAGACACGCCCCCTACCACTTTTTCTGATAGTTTCTAGGCATGGTTGGTCACTTTATACCTGTAACAAAAAAGATCAACTGAAAAAACCGTAAAAAATATATATAATTTTTTTTTTACATATATATGACCAAACTGCCAAAGAAGGCCGAAGTGTCAAAGTAACCCCGTTTTACGGTACGATACGGCTATGAATAGAGTCTGACTTATCTGTCAAGAAAAAAAGCTTTATTACAGTAAAAACCATGGAAACATGAATAAATCTAAACGAAAACTTTTATTAGGCCGATCAGATGAATTAACATTTTCATTTTAACTACAAATAAGCATTGAAGGATGAGGTATAAATAAAATGTCTACCTCTTGAACCTGTACTACTTTCTGCAAATGAAATTACTGTACTCCTTTCTTCTCTAGACTATAGGAGGAGCGAATTGAAAAATCGCATTTAGATCAGAAAAATTACTAAAAGCGTTACTAGATATCATTATGGCGGTAAATTTGAATGTATCTGACTTTTGTAAGCAAAACATATAAAATTTTGAAGTTATCGTCCACAATCATAGGAAAAAATGTAGTTATTAGATATTTTGGTCTGTGTGAAATTGTCTGTCAAACAACCAATCAGAAGCTAGCGTTTTGGCGCCGAAAATTCAAATTTCACCTCCTTATTTATAATGTTTATAATGAATATTATTGCAACTGACTATTAAGTTTCCAACAAAAATGAGACAAGTTTGATAAAATTACATTTCAAAAAACCGCCAAAACAATAAAGTTTATGGAGGAAAAAACAGCTGTTTTTTGCATCAATAACAAAATTCAAAGAAAGTTATACACAACGGGAAGTGGATGAAAATAAATGATGACGTTAATCAAAGTGAAAATTTCATTTAGTCGAGTTTACTCGAATTACGCCAAATAAAATGGGCGCCTTGCATAATTTACACACTATTTATTGAATTCGTTGCCAAATGGATTTATTCAAGTCAGTCTTGACCCGAGTGAAAAAGACTAATTGTCAGTGTCCATGTTTTCTGCTTACAATTTAAGCTGTATTTAGAAAACAAAGTTATCTTGTGCTCTTAATGTTTTGTTATAATTTTTATAAATAGTTATAAATTATCGAACAGATGAAGCATGATATTATTATACTCCAATTTTTATATATTTTTTTGGCTTATCTGTTACACCTAATATAAAAAAGATACAATTTGGCTTATACACACAGGGTTCAAGGTGCTTCTGTGACTACGCTTTTTGGATAGACCAAATACTATGTAGCGAAAGAATGGGTGATTTGTTAACAAGGATTCTAAAGGAAACAATATTTACATGACTGAAACTAATCCGAAGATTCTATAGTGCCAACAAAACGTAGGTTTTCAAATATGTGTAGGTATATTATTGTACGTTTCATTCAAGTAATTTATTTCCAAAAACATTCAAACTACAGATGTTTATTAAAAAGTAATATTATTTTATAATAATTAGTAAAATGATTTAATGTTTTCCTAAAAACAAATAATTTGTTTAAATAATAATAAGTCTTTTATGAGTAAATTTGCAATTTACCTAGAAATTTGGAACGACTGATTTAAATAGAACAATAATTTATCATATTTGGTCATAAAATCTGAAAAAAAAAAAAACGAAAATAAACTCTGTTATCATTAAACAATTGTATTTTTATCAAATTATTGCATGATAAATTAAAAACGAATAATATAAACATCAAATAAGGATTTAAGTATATTGTATGTTTAGTTTTGGTACTTTTGCTACTTCCACAGAATTACATTTTTTATTACTTAACATTTTCATTTTAAAAATGTAACAAAAAAAAAGAACAAAAAATTCATTTAATATCGAAATCATAATCTAAATTCTAGAGACACTAAATTGGTGGTTCCAACCTTATCTAGGCAAAAAAATAGAAACGATTTAATTTACAGGTTTGTGAAGCACTAACGTTATTAAGGTCCGTATTTATAAACAGGGTGTCTATTCTTGAAATTGGGAAGTGAAAAGTTTTGAGAGAAAATTCTCACTTTGTATTCTTGAAATCGAATTCACCGAAATTGGTGGAGAATTTTCTCTCAAAACTTCTCCTACTTTTAGGTAAAGAAAATGAAAATAACGAGAGAATTTAATTCATAAGCATGCGCAATGCGTGTTAGAATTTAAATAAATAAAAATATTATCAGGTATAACCTCATTATTGATGTTATTAGTAGTTTTCAGGTATATACATTTTCTGTATTTATTTCCCCTTAAAAATGGATTTAGACGCAAAAATAGGAATGATTGTTATTCAATACAGATAAATGTTAAGAAAAAATGACAAAAAAATTGAGCAACAACTTGTTTAATCATAAAGGGTGGTAGTGTAAAACTATTCCCGTACACTATATAATACACCCATTTTCCAACAGTATTAACTGCTTCACATTTTTTAAATTAGTTTGGACTTTGACCAATGTGTTTAAAATGATTAATTATTTAGGAAAGTACTTAATATCTTCTACACTTTAGAGTTTTAAACACATTTAGAAGGATATTAAAACTTGAATTATTGACATACAATAGCATTTTAAAATTTTTATTTTTATACGTCGATAAAAACAAATCATAAAAACTTAAAATGCCAGTAGCCAGCAGTGTCATTTGTTCGTAGTTTCCCACATACTTTGATTTTCTTTTACTATACGGAGAATGGTCGCACTGCGAGCTTTCTGAGTGCCTTTTAAAAGGAGATAAAAAACTCCGCCATTTTGATCCCTTATTACGTGTTGCCTACATCTTGGCGCAATATTTTTAATAGGTGCGTTTTAATCATCCGCTTCTGCTTCGGAATTGTCGGTTTTCTTGTTTTAATCTGACAGGTTAAAAGGTTAAAACGACTAAACCGACAATTCCGGAAGCAGAAGCGGATGATTAAAACGTACCTGATATTTTGCTTGCTGCTGTCAGTATAAGTGAATATGATTTTTGGAGTCACAGTTTGTTGCTAAAGAATCAGTTAGCTCACTGGGACCAGTTAAAAGTTCCAAAAAAAAAACATCCACTTCAGGGATAGAAATTCAGGATACGCAGAAGACTGCTGTTTTATTATAGGCGGTTGTCATATATTGTGTTATCCGAGTTGCGCAGTGTATAAACTGGAACATTGAGATCAAAAGTGCCGACGCAGAGTGAGCGATCTGATTCTTTAGCTATAAACTGTGGCATAGGAATCAAAATGGCCGCGCCCTATGTTGGGCGTGTCGGACCTCTCTCTTGCACAGTATAGTAATCAAAGTATGTGGTAGTTTCCACATACACAGATGTTTTGAAAACAAATATAAACTCTAGAACTCCCCATTGATTAGACTAGACCAGAGAAAACTAAAAGAAGTTTAAATAAAGATTAATCGAATTTATGTACTTATAATTTTCCTGCCTTTCAAATTTCGAGGTTGGCAACCTTGTTCGCAGTCTACCGATTGCCAATTTATTATTGATTAATAGAAATAATTATTCTACAGTTCTGTTTTCCATCTCGCCGTTCAATTTAACATAATAATCGCTGTATTTGTCAATAAATTAAAATCGATATTGCCCAACTCTTGAAATAATCTCGCTTATAAAATTAAAATGAACCAAAAATAAAGCTCCGGCTAATTTTAGATGACTTCAATATTTTCTAATTACTCGCCGGACACTTCCTTGGTGTTTTGAATAAAATTAAAAATACAGAGTGATTTGCGGAGCTTATATGAATTAATTTTTACACAAATCCGGCCTGAAATTTCTGAACGTCCTTTTTGTTACTTCCTTTTGACACTTATCAGTTATGATAGTTAGTTATGACATGATAGTTATGATGGTTATGATAGTTATGATAGTTATCATAGTTATGATAGTTATGATAGTTATGAGTTATGATAGTTATGATAGTTATGATAGTTATGCTAGTTATGATAGTTAGGATAGTTATGATAGTTATGATAGTTATGATAGTTATGATAGTTATGATAGTTATGATAATTATGATAGTTATGATAGTTATGATAGTTATGATAGTTATGATAGTTATGATAGTTATGATAGTTATGATAGTTATGATAGTTGTGATAGTTATGATAGTTATGATAGTTATGATAGTTATGATAGTTATGATAGTTATGATAGTTATGATAGTTATGAGTTATGATAGTTATGATAGTTATGATAGTTATGATAGTTATGATAGTTATGATTGTTATGATAGTTATGATAGTTATGATAGTTATGATAGTTATGATAGTTATGATAGTTATGATAGTTATGATAGTTATGATAGTTATGATAGTTATGATAGTTATGATAGTTATGATAGTTATGATAGTTATGATAGTTATGATAGTTATGATAGTTATGATAGTTATGATAGTTATGATAGTTATGATAGTTATGATAGTTATGATAGTTATGATAGTTATGATAGTTATGATAGTTATGATAGTTATGATAGTTATGATAGTTATGATAGTTATGATAGTTATGATAGTTATGATAGTTATGATAGTTATGATAGTTATGATAGTTATGATAGTTATGATAGTTATGATAGTTATGATAGTTATGATAGTTATGATAGTTATGATAGTTATGATAGTTATGATAGTTATGATAGTTATGATACTTATCGTAGTTATGATAGTTATAATGATTTTATTACACAATGAAACAATAGTAACGAAATAGAAAAAGGAAAATATATTACAGAACCTGGACTTTTCCAGCTTTGTTTTGGATAAATACATTATATTTTAATCACTACAGACCCACTGTAGATCTTAAGTAACTTATATTTATATTAATTTTAATTTAGAAAATGATTATCAGCTGTAGTTTCATAAGTTCTGTACCATAGATAAATTTATAAGTAAGATAAACGGTTTAAATGCACAGCACTGATAACAAAGTGTTAGCTCTTCAGCATACTATTTGGAGCCCTCTTCGCACACTACACAATTGGCTGATTTGCTTGACAGTTAAAGGCAACAGAAAAGAAGAAAATAAAAAGAAGATTTTAAAGCGTACCCGCGGTTCATTCAAATGTCCTTTATTATTTATTTACATTTACATTTAAATTAAAATATTGTATTTAACATAAATATTAGTTTGTTAAATTAATAAAACCCAAAAAAAATATAAATAAAGAAATAATTATATTAAAATATTTGAAACACAGGTATAGTTTAATCATTTAATACAAGTAAGGTAAATTTAAACGTTTAAACAATACATGTAATTAATAATAAAGAATTGTAAGTGAAATTAATAGTAGTCTCCTCTTATTCTTGGAAAAATGAACCAAATTTCGATGTAGGTGTCAGGTGTTCTATAAAAACAAAAAGTGTTATTGAACAATTTCTCTTACCTATCAAAATATTAATATTTTTGCTTATAAGCACAAGTTATTTTTAATTTGTCTAAAATTAGTATACTTTTAGAAACACTAGGGGCTTTCTCTAGCCTTCAAATTCTAATATTTTGTTTTCTTTTAATAAAATTAAGCTTTTCTCTCAAGAGGAGTTAAATTTTTGACTCTACTTTCATTTATTTATTTCAAAACAGTTTTTCTTCGTTTACTAATACCAAGTTTACGTTTGCAACTTATTTATTGTTTTTCATTGTGGATAGGTAAGCAAATCTATCTTATGCTGCTGTGTATGTTTTTCAACCTCAACATTTTCTAAAATCTGATTCTCGGGTTGAGTTTAGTTGGGTATAGTTAAACTGAATGTACTATTACCTAATAAAATTGCTAAAAGACTGGCAAAAAATGATCTTCACAAAGATAGCAAGTTTTATTATTTAAAGTTAAATTTAAATTCTTAAACCAGTTCTCACGAATTTTAACATCAGAAGGAAAAAAGGTTTTATTTGAATACTAAAATACTTATTTAAACAATTAAGAGCTAAACAAGAATACTTAGCTTTAGCTTTCGACGCTTTACCCGGGCCTCCATCCAACAGTATAAAACCAATTACAGGATGGGCACAAAAATAATTACAATTACAGTATAATTTATATCATAAAAATAATAACAAAATATTAAATACTAATAATAGCATAAATATATGTAAACAAAAAATAGTTTAATAAACGTTTTTAACCATCATAAGAAAACGCAAAAAAAACTCCGTTAGGAGAAAAAATTACGTTGTCTTATGATAATTAAATCAGTCCACAATTAAGCGTTTTATTTCTTTAATTGAAATAGAAAATAAATCAACATCATTTTGATGTTCACAAAAATTTTGATACATAAAATACATTGGAGAAATGGAGAAAATTTTAAAATATTTTTCCTGGGTGTCTGAAAATAGAAATACAAAGGGGAGCGAGTTCTGATACTAGGAACATTAAACATTAGTTGATGAAGTAGTTCAGGACAGTCAATTTTAAAATTTAATAATTTGTAAAGAATGCAGATGGAATAACATTTCCTGCGAGTACGTAATTCAAGGATATCAAATCTATTTAGCAAGATGGTTTGCGGAATATTGCGAGTAGGGTAGACGCCATCTAGCTTGCACCACAAATATTTGACAAATTTTCGCTGAATTTTTTCTATGTACTTCATATCCAGGACTCCAAACAATGGAAGCATATTCTAGCTTACTACGTACAAAATCGTTAAAAATAGTTTTTAAAGTGTTAGGCTCAGAGAACTGGCGTCCATTTCGAATGATAAAACCCAAATTTCTGTATGCTTCTTTTTGAATAGTATTGACATGTTCAATAAAGTTTAACTTAGCGCCGAAAAGAACGCCAAGATCTCTAAAAGAAAGACATTTATTGATGGTAATATTGTTGACAGTGAAATTATACTCAATCGGATTTAGTTTGCGAGTGAAGCTGATAGAATTGCACTTAGATATGTTTAGTGGTAAGTTGTTAGAATTACACCAAAGGTTCAATTTATTTAGGTTCTCCTGCATAATCAAACAGTCATCAATACTAGAGATTGATTTAAACAATTTTAAATCATCGGCATAGAGTAGAGTATTACATGATAGGTTTTCAGTAATGTCATTTACAAAAATGGAAAATAAAAGTGGTCCTAGAACTGAACCTTGAGGGACACCGGAAGAAGCTTCTATACAAATTGACTGAAAACCATGGTATTCAACTTTCAATTTACGATTACTTAAATATGATTCAAAGAAACGCAGAAAAGACGTAGTGAGTCCAACAATGGAAAGCTTGTTCAAAAGTATACTATGATCGAGGCGATCAAAGGCCTTGGAAAAGTCAGTATATATAGCTTCAACCTAGCCACCCTTATCAAGGTTTTCCGCAATATATTGTGTAAAGCATATCAGATTGGTCTCTGTGGATCTGCCTGGAAAAAAGCCGTGCTGTGCCGTAGATATAATCGATTTTAAATGAGCGAAAAGTATTTCATAAATGACATTTTCGAAAACTTTTCCAAAATTGCTAAGGATGGATATAGGTCTGTAGTTTTCTATGATAGATTTGGATCCTTCCTTAAAGATTGGACAGATTTTAGATATCTTCCAATTACTTGGAAAATTGCCTTCTCGTAAGGACATATTAAAGACCATGGTTAAAGGTTTGGTTAAAATATTCAAAAAGAATTGAAAAACAGATTCAAAATGAAATTATATTTCGTTAAGGCTAAGAAAACAATGATAAACAAAGTCCTTAAACAAATCTAACACCTAATATTAAATTAATACTTAATAATTACATCAAATCAGCAATTATGAATCTTCT
This sequence comes from Psylliodes chrysocephalus, assembly GCA_927349885.1. Classification (NCBI taxonomy): domain Eukaryota; kingdom Metazoa; phylum Arthropoda; class Insecta; order Coleoptera; family Chrysomelidae; genus Psylliodes; species Psylliodes chrysocephalus. The sequence goes on from OV651817.1 coordinate 71,563,683, forward strand.
TAACCTAAATATAACCCTATGGGACTTACATCATAATCATAAAAGAACGACAATATATCCTCTGAGGGGATATATTTTTTAACTATTTCCTTAATATTAATATTCTGCTATTATTGATCAGATTATTAATGCCAAGAATTATGTCTCATCAAATTAATATTAGAATATTCTCGAGATTTAGATTCAACAAAAATAGCTTACTATTATCAAGGTCTTGGTATATTACCCTTGATTATGTCCCTGGACCAAATATCAGCGACTATTTCTCTAGAGAAATACTCAATATTTGGTCTAGTGAAATAGTCGACCTTGATTAATATTCTGCTATTTTTGTTGTTGCTAAATTTCTCGAACATTTTATAATTTGACTCTACATAATGTAGGCATTAATAATGCACAGGTCAACAAAATGAAAATTGGAGGCAAATGGTTGCCCACTAGGTAGACTTAATGTATTTTGCCCTCCTGAATCCGAATCCGGCGTCAGAATATCCCTAGCACGTCAGGATTTTCCGTAACCTAAAAAAAAGTAGCAAAAATGACCAAAAAATGAAAGACAAGGAACCGGAGGTTTGGATGAGCTGAGCAGAAGTATACACGTATTCGTATACTTTCCTCATGACTCCAATATAAACATGAGCTAATCTTTCCAACATAACCTCAATAATACGCCGGGAAATGGTCAAAAATATCAAAAAAAGCAAGTCAATGGCATAAGTCCTCCATTGTTGAATCTATAGGAATTTGATGTATTTGAGGAACAGAAACCAACATATGCGTAATCAAAATCAGTCTTGAATTTTGCCATAACCTCAAAAATACACAGTGAAAATGGCCAGACTTGCGAGCAGATCAATTGGCTTTCTAAATGGACTCAATCTCGGGAATCCTTATCTGTTTCCGGGCGCATACTGTCAAACCAATATTGGCATGATTCAAATCGGGCCGAAATTTGAGTACATCCGGAAAAATCTGTTTTCCTGCATGGAAATTAGCCGTTTATAATGCATTGAACAGGTTCCAGCTGGGCCTCTTTTGGTTATAATCAATTGATTAAAGCCCTTGAACTACTCTCGGACTCTAATCAGATTATTAATGCCAACAATTATGTCTCGTCAAATTGATATTAAAATATTCTCGAGATTTAGATTCAACAAAAATAGCTGACTATTATCAAGGTCTTGGTATATTATCGTTGAAAATAACTTTTATTATGCTTTTATTTAATTTCAATTCGCCCATTTCGCCTTCCGCATTCCTTTTTTCATTTTTACGAGGTTGTCAACATAGTTGTCAAACCTCTCTTTAAAATATCCCTGCAATAGCATGCCATTGTACGGATGGTATTGAGCCTGACAAAAACAAAATAAGATGTTTGAAATAACTCTAATCTCATGAAAGTTTATGGAAACTGACGACACCGCTTTCATCTTATTGCGATGGTGGCTCCAAATAGTATGCTGAAGAGCTAAACTTGTTACCAGTGCCGTGCATTTAAACGATTTATCTTACATATTAATTTATCTATGTTCTGTACCGTTTAGGTCTCTTTAGTTTCGATTTTAAAACTTCTTAGAGTTGTTTATATAAAATAAATAAATTTTGCTTACAATTCTTGACAAATTCGTTATAATTATTCATAAACATTAATAATGTCATAATGAGACGATAAAAACTCAAATCTTTAAGTTACAGCAGCAAATAGCGCAATCATTAGTGTAGTGCAGTTTTGCCTAGACGACCGATCGCGAGAAGCCTTTAAGCTACGGTTTGTTAGAACAGTGTGCGATGCTTGACGTACGCGTACTGCAGAATCTGTCGAGTTCGGCTCCCGTCAGTTTTAGTAGAAGTGGTTTGTTAGAATATAAATCAATTCAATTTGTCCTGTTGATACATGCAGGTGAAAATGAGTTTCCATAAATTAAATAACGCGGTAGAAGCGATTATTTTAATGGAAGAAAAAGACCAAGAAGAATTGTTAGTTTTTTAATAGTAATGAGCAAAAACAAGCATTATTTTTAACTATTATTGTCTTTGCAACTTTCTGCTTTTCACTTATTAATTAATATTTCATCCTTTTCAGAAGAACATTTATTACTTTAATTATTATAACACAAATTATCCTAATCTCATTTCACTTGACAGTCTACTGTATGCTCAGCTGAACGAGTGCGTCCAAATTAAACTCCAATTGATTTCGATGTAATCAGTCGACGTACACTGCTCTCTGCCTAACTGTGCTGACTAAAAAATCGTTCCTATAGTGTTAACAGCAGACCGCGTCGCGCACTGTTCTAACAAAATCGTAGGTCGATCGCCGAAGAACCTTTATTGTTGGTTTGTAAATGTAAATACCGCAAATTAGACAAAATAAATTCAATACTATTTTGTTGGATAATGACTTGTTTTAAAGAAATAATACAAAAGTTGTCTGTACAATGGTACCATTATTTAAGTGAAAATATTCCTTAATACGAAATATTTTGTTATTTAAGATATCTCTCCGTATCCTAGGAACAATTTTAAGCATCTTTGGTTCATGAAATATAGCCAATGTAATTTTTTAGTCACCCAGTGTATTAGAATTTTATAGTATTTAGTTACAAATAAGTCACTTAGCATAATATCTTTTTGACGAATAATTTTTTATTGAATTTAGTTTTGCGACACACAAACTTACTGCAGTGAAATGTTTATTTATTCAAACAGTTTATTAATGTCATTTGTTTAAAATAAGTTCCTAATTTATATTATAACCTAATTTACTTATTCTCATTACTATACTAATTTATATCACATTTATTTTTAATATAATAATTTATATTAAGAATATTAATGTGTACTGAACAGTTTCTCAACTTAGTAGGCGTGACCGAGCGAGAGTCGAGCGCAGGGTCCGATCACAATTAGAAGAACACCGCTACGTCATGACCGAATACTTCGAATTTGAATACATATTATCTGTAACTATCAATAAAAAAAATAATGATTTGTTAGGTATAAAACAATATTTCCTATGTTCCTATAATATTTAAATTCCACTAAACCCCCAGTAGACGGCGATAACCAATTAAATACTTTGCCAAATGATGACGTACTGCGTTCTTCTAATTGTAATCGGACCCTACTATGCTACGATCGAGGGTCGTTGGCACAAAGCACGTATCTTCTAGAGACCCCACGCCATTGTTAAACTTTTAAACCAAATTAGCGCCACCTTGTGTTTGAAACTGGAACTAAAATGACAATTGACAGATGGCGGTAAATTCAAATTGTAATTTTTAGGAGTAGGTAGTAGTTTTAAATTGAATTTTAAATGATTTCCACATAAATTATTTTATAAAATAAAGAATGGAACTAGTAAGTTCGAAACTTTTATTTTACAAAATAATTTAGGTCGATTATACCAAATTTGAGGAATTAATTTGTTATAAGCAGGGGTCTGATGTGGAGAGTTGGTTCTGCATATTATTATTAAATAAATATAAGATATATCAATAAATAATAAAATAGAACATTCTTAAAATATGTTTATTAATAACTTAAATAAATATTATTAGATAAAAATAAATACAAATAATAATACATATTTAACGAATACTTACTCTCAAATCTTTAAAATACCTATCAATAATTTAAATGTGAAGTAGAGACTAGGATATTACATTTTATTAACACTAAAATAATATATTTTATAAATGTCTTTTAAACCGAGGACAAATGTAATATAGGTATTGTATTAAAAGGTGAATCCTTTTAAGTATTCATTCAATGATAAATAGGTATTTTCCTTCCAAATGCAGATGGTGGTATTACTCCACTGCTTTGTGTATTACTCTCTTATGTGAAAAATGATTTCGGAATCTAGTCCAGTGATAAATTGATTATCAATTAGTTGTTATACCCGTTTGTCTTTTTATGATGCAGATGCATGGTGAATCAATGAAGTTTTTCTCGAAGTTTTCAACATAGCACCCACAGGTAGCACCAAAATTATTACAAAACACAGTAGCAAATAGAAAAGCAAAACATCACGATTTTGCAAATAACTAAGACGAAACTATAAACAGAAACCAAAAGCCAAAGCCAACAAAAAATCACTAAAATCAGACGGAAAAATGAGATTAACCAAAAACATAAATAAATACACGTCTTTGGAGTCTTTGGTTAAGTTTTTCTCCCATAAAGCTTAAAAATGGAGTAAGAAATCAGAATTTTACCAGTAGCCCCATCTAGAGTTTGGAGCAAATAGCATAAAAAATGTCAGTTGTCGGTTTTGACCTTGGTCATTCACGTGGAACCTCTATGTGCTTTGTGGTCGTTGGTCTCCATTGTGTTCGTACCCTAAAATCCCAGCTCCTACAGCAAAACACTTCAGTTATACATATTAGTGGTATTTCTCGAATATTCGCGCATTTGCCAGAACTCGCTACAAAAATTTTAGAAGCCCTTTCACCAGAATCATAATATACATCGGCGGATCTACTAGTTATTAGACTGCTGCCTTCGGTATTTTCTAGAATATCATATAGTAGACGACGGTTTTTGAAACTGTCGATAACAAAACAAAATTTAATTTGTAAATGCAACATTTTTTGTAATTTATAAACTTATGGGATAAGAAAATAGACAAAATTAAAAAATAATGGAACAAATAAATGGTTTTATTAGGAATACAAATTTAAATACTAAATCTCAATTTCCTTTCGATAGGCAAGAACATTCTTTAAAACACTCATCTAGTAATTTTATAGTATTGAGGTCGAAATTTCCCATACTCTCTGTAATCGCTCTGTATAAAATGAGGCTGGTGTGAAATTTTCGCTTTGATTTTCTAATTATATTGCTTGTCTAGTGCGATTTCCTTTGGATAGTACATTGATTAGATCTTTAGATTTATTTTAGATGTTTATTTTGGGTAAGCAAAACACGTTGTCAATCACAATGCGTTATACAAAGACAATTTATATCCAGCATATTGAAGATCCCAGAATAGTTGTTAGCGCATGATTTATAATATCGATGAAATTGGGGCAGAAATTAACAAATAAATGATTTTTTTTAAAGAATTTGGTTTTAAATTCGTTTTTTTTTTTTTTGGGTATGGTCCGTTATTGACCGAAATATCGGTTTCTTGATCCAAAACTGACCACTTTGCTTGACATTCCTAAAAAATCGGTTAAACTAGGGATGCGGTTACCTGAAAATGGTGATTCAAACGTCAATTCACTAACCGGTATATTTTTACGGTTACCATTAAGTCGAATGCAGAGATAACGAGGAGATGTAACTATAGTCTATTTTTATTTATGAGAGAGTATTAAAATAATAAAGCGTTCGTAATCCATAGTAGACAGTTAAAAAAATATTTTTTGAAGTTATTCCTCGAGTATACACTTATATTTTCACCTAATTAACCTGCTTATAACTTCTAAACAGCTGAAGGTAAAAAAGTGCAATTTTTTTTAAAATGTTTTATTTTTCCACAAGGTATGTTAAGAACATTGTGTCAAACGGGTTATGTAGGTATAAGGGTTTAAACTTTGACTTTTAAACAACGTTACGTTCATAAATAATAATTTTAATATAAAAACTACTTCTTATCTACAAATCCAAATCAGAATCGAAATCAGAAGATGAACTGTCGCAACCAATATTTACAATGAGTGGCTCGATCATTTCATCAGTAATATTGTCCAACTTCCACATTTTCTCTTCTTCTTTAATCGTATGATTTACTGCCTTTTCACAGTTTTCAGGCTTCACATTATCTACAGCCTCCAAAAACAACTGTTTAACATCACTCATTTTAAAAGAATTATTTTTTCTTGAAACTTCTCCCTTTATCTGTGCCCATATCAGTTCAATCGGGTTTACTTCGCAATGATATGGTGGTGATCTAACCACCGTCATCCCACGATTTTTTGCAATTTCATCAATTTCATATTTTTTCAATTTCTCTTTATGAAGGAAACACAAATGATACAGTTCTTTTCTCACAGAACCAGGATGGAACTTAATATTCTTTGAATTCAGCCAATTCTGTAAATCTTTTTTTAACCACTTGGTTGTGGGCATTTTTTCTATAAGTCTGGAGTGATAACTTGCATTATCCATTACTATTATACAGTTCTGAGGAAGAACATCTATAATTTGTTCGAACCACTCTTTAAAGACATCAGCATTCATATCCTCATGGTAGTCACCGGTACGAGTAGATTCAAAAGTCAATAAACCACCTTTAACAAAACCGTTTGAACTACCGATGTGTACTATTATTAGTCTGCGTCCCTTTCCTGATGGTGGATTTAAACCAGTAGATAAATTATTTGAAAAAGCCTGTCTTCGACTTGTAACAGTTTCATCTTGCCAAAATTTATTTGGTTTATGTCCCTCGTTGATCCATGTTTCATCTAAATAAAATATATTTCTTCTTTGGTTTCTCATTTCTTTTATAGTCCTTAGGTAATTTCTTCTCCATACTACAATATCGCTTCTTTCTATTAAAATAGACTTTCTGGAATGCTTTTTCCATAGAAAACCTATTTCTTTTAAAAGTTTCCATAGTGTGCTTCGACTCATTTCAGGGTAATCCTTATCATCTCGAACCGTGGCAAGAACTTTGTCTACTGTCGGAAATTCTTTTCTAAAGAAAAACGCATGCACTTTCCTTCGAAGTCTTTCTTTCAAAAGATTTTCTAATTGAAATTTTGGTTTTCCTGGAGCTTTACGTGCTGTTTGAAACTCTCCACATGTCTCTTCTTTAACAACTCTGTAAATCGTAGATTTCCCAACACCAAGCGTACTACTAACTAATTCCACTGTGTCATCAACACTTTTACATAAATATTTGTCTGTAAATGATTTAAAACAATTAAATATTAATGTTTTTTCATTATAATTCGATTACTGTAAGAAATTTTTGGAATTAAAATAAAAAAAAATTGGCAAATAGGTACTTATTGAAAATAATCTTAAGATACGGCTATGTAATCTTTAATACACAGGGCTTTTGGCCTGTCCAAACCTTATCTGTACAGCTTATGTTTATAAAGTACCAATAAAAGACCCAAAACATGTAATAGCTCAGGTACATTTATTACAATTTTAGGAAATATTTAGATTATTCTGTAAAAATATTTAAAATGACCGTATTAAGTTTTGCATTAGAAATGCTGTTTTATTACTCTCTCATACATAAAAATAGACTATACTAACAAATATCGTGCGGTCCTGAATAAGACATATTCTAAGAGATACAGGAGGGTATAATATCCGCTGGTGTTATATGCCTATTTCATTATTCTCGTTTTGTTTACATATATTAAAAAAGCTAAAATATTTATATTAAATTTAACCAAATTAGATGTAATTTCACTAAATTAGATGTAATAATTTTCAATAAATTCCAACACCTACTCATGTTAGGTTGGAAGTGGCAACATGGATTACACCGGCATGGATAGTACGTTGTTTATTACAAGCGCACAGTGTCTTACACATTTATTCATCGATAAAAATAAGTTGTATCTGTATAAAATTCTTATCTTTATCCCTTCTCTTACTTCTCACCTTTCGTCGCCTCGCCCCGTCCCTACAAATAGAGTGTATCGATTGTCGAATTAATCTTGGCATCGTGAATATTATATTTTATCAATGAATGGTTATATCTCTGTTATCTCTGGTCGAATGTCAATCTGTCACAAAATTGACGTGGTCCAAAAATAACCAACAAATTAGTTTTTTTTCAGGAACCGCTGTTAAAAAAACCTGGTTAGTTACGGCTAGTAATCGGTTAATATCGGACCATACCCTTAATTTTAGCACAGTGAGCTATACAGTCATATTTGTTAAATAGTCGATAGGAAATTTAATTTAAATTTTGTTGCCAAATGACCATTTATTTTTCCATTAATCCTATCTCTCTGTGTATTGTAAGGAAAGTTAAATATAATAGCACAGCTCTACAAAAAAAAAAAATTGTTGCCCTGGATATCTTTGCAAATTTTTGTTTTCAAGTGCCCAAATTACGAATATATTCATGAAAGTACTGAATTTGCTCTTGTTTTTTATGATTTTTATATATCTTGTATTTTGAATAATTATCGGCTTGTTAGTAATAAAATTTATTTTCCCAGTCATGATTAGGCTTCTGCGCAACTTTTTCACGCATACAAACAACACGTGATCACCACTTTCAGACCCCTTGCTCCGCAGAACAGCTGATATCTCAGTTATTTGATAATATTGAAGTACCTACACGTGAATTTGGATAAGTTGTCATGTTTTAATATTTTGTTTCAATTACCAAATGTCCACTCTAATATATTGGTCTCGTCTTTTAAAACATGGGTTCGTCACGAAGAAAGTGTAAATATTATAGTGATTTATTTTGTTATATTTGCGGTGTTTATATAACAAAAAAACAAGAAGATATATCACAGACTTTGTCAAAAGGACTTATGCTGAATATGTCGGTTTTAAAACTAGATAAATCATGGGATCCTCATAAAGTTTGTAAGTCCTGTGTTGAGTCTTTACAGTTGTGGAAAAAAGGAGAACGTTCTGGATTATATTTTGGTATTCTTATGATCTGGATGGAGCCTAAGAATCATTTCGATGATTGTTACTTTTGCGTAGTAGATGCTAAAGATTTTTAATCGAAATCAAACGTGGAGATATCCAGACTAACAGTCTACAAAATGTCCTGTTCTACACAGTGAAAATCTCCCTCGGCCTATTTACATTTCAAAAGTAGGTCACATGCCCTCAAAAACAATGATGTTGCTAAATGCACAGAAATCGGGACAGTCTACCAGTGGAAGTGAATAGGAGGGTGAAACATCTATGCCAAAGTTATTTTCTCAAAATGAACTTAGTAATTTAATACGTGATCTCAATTTATCAAAACAAGGATCAGCACTGTTAGCCTCAAGATTGAAAGAAATACATTTATTGGCACCAACAGTAACAATTATAACATACAGAAAGTGGGTTATTACAATTTTTTAGTGAAAATGAAGGACTGGTGTACTGTTATGACATTGCGAAGCTGCTTTTAGACATGGGTCTTACTGCACAATGGAAATTTTCTGTTTCACATTGTTATTGTCCAGTCCACAAGCTGGTGGATCAGACAATAACAATGTGAAATAGAAAATAGTTGTTATAAATACTCCCGAGTAAAATGAAAAATAACCTGTCTTCGCCCATAGAGTCGCATCTTAAGCCTATTGACAAGCATTCTACCCCACTCCACTCACTCCAGTTCATTGGGTTATTCACGTGGAACCTCTATGTGCTTTGTGGCTGTACGTGGGTGTATTTTACTACGAAATATGGATTGCCTGTGCATGGTAGCAAGTTTTTAACCGGATTTATGTCAAGTGATAGATTTTATCCCGGAAACGTTAGCACAGTAAAAGCTGCGCGTCTTTTTCCTTGCCCAGGGATTGTACGAGTACTTCAAACAAAACAATGACATTATAGGTTCTTTTGTTCATCCTACTGGTGTAGAAATGAACTACACCAACGGACACTAAACCTTTCGTTTGGCCCGGTGTAAAACCCACTATACCTTCTAGTCGGCGATGTGGTGTCCACTGATAGATATTTTCTCCACCAACTATTTAGCAGGAGAGAATTACACTCGACATGTGTGTCAAGAATAAAGATGAAGTAAACTAGGTAAATAAAGGTGGTGTAACTGGTGTAATTTACACTGGTGGACACTGCACCAAGAGCGAACGAAAGAACCTTATGTTACGTATTAAAAGTCTCATATCTTATATATAATTTTTATTAACAATTTTAGTATTTTAGAAAAGAATAATTAGAGTTTTCACAAAGAAATGAGCAAGGGCACAACTAATTCAATATATTTTAAAATATATCTATTTCGAGATTCTTCAACTGTAGCTATATTTTATCTTCAGTTAACTTTACTGTGACATCTGGTTTACCTAAAAATAAACGAATTAAAACTAATATTAGAAATATTTTAGTAAATATAACCTTAAATCATGTTTTCATTCCTATTTTGTCACATACTTGGATTACTATACGGTGCAAGAGAGAGGTCCGACACGCCCAACATAGGGCGCGGCCATTTTGATTCCCATGCCACAGTATATAGTTAAATAATCAGATCGCTTACTCTGCGTCGGCACTTTTGATCTCAATATTCCAGTTTATACACTGCGCAACTCGGATAATACAATATATGACAACCGCCTATAATAAAACAGCAGTCTTCTGCGTATCCTGAAATTGTATCCCTGGAGTGGATGTTATTTTGGAACTTTCAACTGGTCCGAGTAAGCTGATTCTTACGCAATAAACCTGACAGATTAAAACAAGAAAACCAACAATTCCGAAGCAGAAGCGGATGATTAAAACGCACCTATTAAAAATATTGTGCCAAGATGTAGGCAACACGTAATAAGGAATCAAAATGGCGGAGTTTCCTATCTCCTGTTAAAAGGCACTCAGAAACAGTGTTGCCAGTCTAGTACAATTGTACTGGATCTAGTACATTCTCTGAGAATCTGGTACTCTAGTACACTCGACACAATATTTAGTACTTTTTTCAGCGTATGTTTCCATTTGAAGTGTAAAATATATTGGTCAAAAATTGCAAGAGAAATTAAAATAGTTGTTAAAAATTACTTCAGAGATAAAATAGTAGACATTTCTCGAGAGATAAAACATTGTTTAAAAATTCCTCGAACGATAAAATACTATTAAAAAATGCTCGAGAGATAAAATATTGTACAAACATTGCTCGAGATATAAAACATTGTCAAAAATTTATCAAGAGATAAAATATTTTTATAAATTTGTCGAGAGTTAAAATATTGTGCCGTTTGCTAAAGAGATAAAAAAGTTATTAAAAATTGCTCGAGAGATAGAATAATGTTAGAAATTTATCGAAAGATAAAATATTGTTTAAATATAGCTCAAGAGATAAAAAAAGGTTTAAAAATTGTTCGAGAGATAAAATAGTATCATAAGTTTTTAAAATCTTATTCAAAAATTACTCGAGAATTAAAAAATACTGTTAAACATTTATCGAGAGATAAAACATTGTTTAAAAATTGTTAGAAAGATAAAAAATGTTAATAAAAATTGCTCGAGAGATAAAATAGTGTTAGAAATTATTAAAATTTTGCTCAAAAATTGCACGATGAGAGACCAAATATTGTTCAAAAATAGCTTGAAAGGTAAAAATGCTGTTAAAAATTGCTCGAGTGATTAAGTAGTGTTAAAAATTTCTCGAGGATAAAAAAGTTTTTAAAAATTGCTCGAGAGATAAAATACTGTTAGAAATTTATTTAAAATTGTTTAAAAACTGTTCGAGAGATAAAATATTATCAAAAGTTGTTAAATATTTTTCAAAAATTGCTCAAGAGATAAAATAGTGTTAAAAATTGTTAAAATTTTGCTCAAAAATTGCACGAGAGATCAAATATGGTTCAAAAATAGCTTGAAAGGTAAAAAAAGTCTGTTAAAAATTGCTCGAGTGATTAAATAGTGTTAAAAAAAATATTGTACAAACATTGATCGAGAGATAAAAGAAGTTGGTAAAAATTGCTCAAGAGATAGAATACTGTTGGAAATTTATCGAGAGATAAAATATTTTTTAAAAGTAGCTCAAGAGATAAAGGGTCCTATGATTGAACGTTTATGTTATCCATAACGTACATGTTAGGTCGAATTTTAACAGTAACGAAGCAAGTTTGTATGATGGAAAACTGTTAAATTAGAACATAACAGAAGGAAAATAACAGTAATGTGTTGGAAACCGTTTTTCATCATACGAACTTGCCTAATTACTGTTAAAACTGAGCCTAACATGTACGTTACGGATAACGTAAACGTTCAATCATACCACCCAAAGAAAGGTTTTTTAAAAACTGTTCGGGAGATAAAAATAATATCAAAAGGTATTAAAATCTTATTCAAAAATTGCACGAGAGATCAAATATTGTTCAAAAATAGCTTGAAAGATAAAAAACTGTTAAAAATTGCTCGAGTGATTAGTTTTTACAAAAAATTTGTACAAACAATGCTCGAGGGATAAAAAAAGTTGTTAAAAATTGCTCGAGAGATAGAATACTGTTAGAAATTTATCGAGAGATAAAATATTGTTTCAAAATAGCTCAAGAGTTAAAAAAAGATTTAAAAACTGTTCGAGAGATAAAAGAGTATCAAAAGGTATTAAAATCTTATTCAAAAACTGCTCGAGATATAAAATAGTGTCAGAAATTTGTCGAGAGATAAAATATTGTTTAAAATTGTTGTGTTCGTGTTCTCTATAAACCTTTTTTTGGTCTTTAATGACCATGCTTCATAATTAGATAAATCTGGTAATTTTATAGAATCTAGTACATTTTTATGAAATCTGGTACATTTTTTAGATAAATCTGGTACATTACAAAAATATATTCTGGCAACACTGCTCAGAAAGCTGCGCAGTGTGACTATTCTCCGTATAGTAAAAGAAAATCAAAGTATGTGTCTTTTGTTACTTTTATCATCGTCTGTCAAATTTTCTTCTCACAGAACCATAAAACATAAATTATTGGAAAAATACCATGACGTCATACACAGTTCAGTGTAGCCAATAGTGCAAAAGAATAATTCTCTAGATTCTCGCGGAATAATTCGGTTTAAAGCCCATAAGGAAAAAACTATAATTTTTTTCTTTTTTTGGAGAATTTGCTTTGAGAAGCAACCACGTTTTCAAAACCTCGCATTTTCGCGGATATTTACCGAAATCTCCGATTGTTTTATTTGATTTCGATATTAGGGATAAAGTAACTAATATCACATTTTGTGGATCTAAAAAGAAATAAACTATTTGAAGAATTCAATTATCAAATTCGCTTCAATTGAAGCCACATTTAGGTCCCCTGCCAACCGAGGTGAATCTATTGATTGAACTATTCTAATGTACTTAATATTTCTTTAGACAATGATTTACTAAGTTATAATCTATTTAGGCCTTTTTCCGTTTTACTCTTACCTTTGGTACTTAAAACTATATCTGGGTTGATAGTTCCCATTAAAATCTCTTATTTAGTTGAAGACATCATACTGTGTTGACGCTGATCCTGTATTGACGCCTATAGGAACTCATAACATGGAACGAAGCCCTGTAATGTTCTGGAGCGAAGCTGCCCTTCCAAAAAAAAAAAAAAAAAACAGATAAGCCTTAAAAACTTTAATTTGATTCTTTTTTATTCAAGTCAGTGATTTACTTATATTTTAAATACTTGCCAATTTACTGATAATTTATTTATATGTATATTAACATTTGCTGATAATTCCTTAGAAAGTAGAACTTTAAACCTTCTTAATAGGTACAATTTGTGATAAGGACATGATAGTGATCCTGAAACAAAATAGGTCCTAATTATTAGAAACATACAAAACAAAATATTCAATGTTAAAGATATCTTACAATTATTAGTAATCCATTTTATGGTTCTTGTTAAACTTACCTGAAAAATTTGTAAATATAAATACGTATTTATATGAATCTCGTCCAACGTTTCATACTTATTGCTAAAAGATATTTTAAAAATACAATAATCTGCCTGATTGAAAGAAAAGAACTTCGCAGTAGCTTTTATTTGCTAATCTTCGAATCCTTCCTGAGATTGACCCCTCCTGGCTTTGAAAAGGCTTTCCCTTAGTACCCTGAGGTAAAAGCTGCCGTAACAATTATCAGTACAAAGTTGTTATAGTATTGACGTATATTGTACTTTGTACTGTAATTTTGGTTGTATGATATACCTAAATATATTTAATTCCCAGGGTTTAAAGGTAATTTTTAATCCATAGGGAATAAGAGTGTCATTAAGTATATTCTATTTTGAATCTCTAGGGAAACTATTAAAGAGAAAGAAACCCGTTATTTTTCATGATCAAAACTGAACAACGTAAATAAGTATCTACGGGAATATTGGCCCAAATAACGCCCCACCATCTAAAATTCAGATAATCACTTTTTAATAATTATTTCCGCACAAATAATTATTGAAGTTCAATTTCAATTCGCAATTGTTGTTTATTTCTAGATAACAGACATAATGTACGGGCCGAAATTGTGTTTAAAATAAAGAAATTGGTTAAAAATAAATTCGAATTTTTGGCAGACGGTCATATTTTTGTTTCGAACTATCGAAAAAGCAAAATTACGAATGCTGCATGAATAACTTCATTTCGCAGGACAATAATAATTACCTAGTGGACGTATTCAATCTCAATCAACAACAACCTGATGATGGAGTAATTAATGACAATAACAACGGTATAGGGATAAACATTAGGAAAACTAAATCGTAGGTTCATAAAATACAAGTTTTTATTAAAATCGTCATGTATATTTGACACGTTTTATTATAATAGTTTTTATTTATTTTTCTTTAATTTTTCAATTATTAGTTTGTACATAATCAATAGATGTCATATATAGAGTCCACTGAACCAAGAAGGTTTGTGCATGGATACTAGAAAATAGAGGATATTGTACGATTGTAAAAAATTTAATGTATATATAATATTATATATTATATATAGGGAAATTAAACCCAAAAACTGACCGCTATCACCCAAAAATTGACAGCTATCCGTAAACTAGAACAAATTCAAATGTCTCTATTTAGTAAAATTAATAATCAAAATATTGATAAATTAATCGAAGAAAACCCAGCACCAATAAATACCGTTAACAGTAAAAAATATATATGGAAACTATTTATACATATTTTATGAAATTAGAAAATATACGTGTTAGATGCAAATGAAAGTATTTAAGACCTAACTTTGATACTGAAGGATTGGGCAGTAAATATGAGAAAAAAAAATGATACCGACTTAACGAATGTACAGTAGATACTTCATAGAATGTACAGTCAAGACTTTATGGACTGTAACTAGTAAATTAGTTTTTAGGGTACTCTTTCTGGGAGATTTCAACCAACCCATGTTCAATTATCCACAATTTCTCAACAAAACCAGTTATTTAATATTCTTAAACAATTTTATAAGTTTCTATGATCTCAAACAACTAATTATGCTTAATAAAAAAATCTTATTTTGGATTTGGTTTTATCAAATATTGAGTGTCAACACACATCATGATTCTCAACCATTTGTAGTGGAGAATTGTTATCATCCCGCACTAAGAATTGAAGCTCGTCTTCCAAAATCAAATCCAGTGTTAGAGTATAACTGCAACGTGTTAGGTACAATAACTTTATATGTTCATTTATCTCAGACAAATTGCTTCTTTCTAAATGAAATTCATGATGTAAATAAAGCTCATATACAATTTTATGCTGTAATTTATTCAATTTTGGATTTCAAGTCTTTCAAAATATTGTTAGAAACTACCTGTCTTTTTTTTTCCATAAAAATTACCCTTAAAAAGATGTGCCAACTATTTAGAATTCTAAGGGTAGCATCTTCCCCTCCTAGAAAGTTGAACTACAAGGGGTTAAAATATTCATTGAAAATCCCCGATTAAAAATAAAATTAATGTCTTCCCAATTTTTCATATTATTTATTGAAAGAAAAATATTAAGGATGGAAAGTTTTCTAATGAGCATCCTGTGTATATATTTTTGATTGAAAGAGGAAGAAGAAATTCTTGCAACTAAGTTTTTGAGTACTGTTGGTTCCATCTCTTCCTAGTAGAATTATATATTATTTAAATAAAATTTTAATGAAATTATCTCATTCTATTTTTAAAAGATAGGTTTTATAAGTTTCTAGAAGATAATTATAATTGTTAGTAATTATAACATCGAAGACTAACATTTTATTTTAGTATGTATGTAATTATATTATTGCATTACCTTTATTCCTGGTACCCATGAACATGACTACAGTCTGAATAAAAGAGGAGTGCAGAAAAAGTGGAGATATAACGTCACATTCCACAGGCGTAATTTGCAAAATAAGTTTCTATAATTTAAATAAGGTCACGGCATATCGTAGATTAAATGAATGAAAATGTTATATTATTTACAAAAAATAAAAATAAACCTTATGCTTCTGACAAAATTGTTGCACTTTAACATTGAACGAATTAAATTTAACCAATAAATAACAAGGAGGATATGTTGCTAATGGGATTAAAGTTTTTGTAATCTCACTCGTTGATTTTTCAGCTAAAAATCTTTTACCCATCCTTTGTGACACGTTTTTGTCAAATTATGTTTTCAAGGAAGTAACATTGACGTGAAATTTATGCATGTGCATTTTGTTATGGTGACTACAAGAAAGTTCTCTGGAAAGAAATTTGTAACAGTTAGACCACTCTTTATCCACACATTGTATTTAAACTTTTATGCAGATATTATTTGTGACTGAATATATGTATTTGCGTACGAAGTTAGGTACTGCTCGAACAAAAATTCAACACTTCCTTCCGTAAATATAATTATAGGTTTTGTCAGAATCAAACGTTCGATCATTCCTCTTTCTCATTCGAATTTAAAAAGACGAAAAAAGATTTAGTGAACTTAGAAAGACTGCTAAAAACTAATATTTACATTATGCAAAAAATATATATAAATATTTGAAACAACAGGTAGGTATAGTTTAATCATTTAATAAAAGTAAGGTGCATTAAAACATTTATTGCGTACATAACATGTACAAATAGGTAACAACTGTAAGTGAAATTAATAGTATTCTCCTCTCATTATTGGAAAACTGGACCAAATTTTGATGCAGTTGTTAGGGATTTCCTATAAAAACAAAAAGTGTACATACTTACATCTTCTTGAACAATTTTTCTTATCAAAATGTTCCCCTTTCTTATAAAAAAGTTATTTTTAATTTGTCTAAAATTAGTTTATAGAAAAAACTTTCAGTTTATTTCTCACAGTGCAATAGTCGATTTAAATTATATTTTAACTAATCTGTTCTAGTTGATCTAACAAATTTGAGTTTGAAAATTACTTTTTATTTTTAACAGAGGGTTGTTCAATTTGTTTAACACTAATACTAAGTTTACGTTTGCAAATAATTTCTTGTTTTTCGTTGCAGATTAGCAAATCTTTCTTATGCTACTGTAAATGTGCTTCCACCCCCAACATTTTCTAAAATCTGACTGTTTGGGTTCAGTATTGAGTATAGTTGAACTGGATGTACTATTAGCTAATAAAATTGGTACAGAATTTGCAATTAGTCGTTTACGTTTTGAAGCAATTTTACTAAAAGAATCTGGCAAAAAATGATCTTCACAAAGATAGCGAATTTAATTATCTAAAGATAAATGTAAATTCTTAAAACAGTTTTCGCGAATTTTAATATCGGAAGGAAAATGAAAAAAGGTTTTTTATTTTATGATGGTTATTGTGGGTTTTTCGACCATTTCGCCCTACTTCGCCTTTCGCCCTACTTCGCCTTTCGCCATTACGTTTTTCATTTTTAACGAGGTTATCAACACAGTTGTCAAACCTCTCTTTAAAATATCCCAGCAATAGTATGGTCATTGTATGGATGGTATCGAGCACGACAAAAACAAAATAAGGTGCAGCTTATGCGTTTGAAATAACTCTAATCTCATGAAAGTTTATGGAAACTTTCAACATCGCTGCCATCTTATTTGCGATGGTGGCTCCAAATAGTATGGCCGGAACTAACCACTTGTTACCAGTGCCGTGCATTTAAATGGTTTATATTTTAGTATTAATTTATCTGTGGTTGAATGTCTCAGGCGCGGTAAATCTATGAACGCTAAAACCCTACGTTACGGCGAACAGTGATGACGTTTAGCGTGTACCCAAGTTTTTTATTTTATATACGTTAACGTGCACCTAGACACAGCGTTTATTTCTATGTTGCCCTGCTATTACGAGTAATTCTGCCGTCAAGGATTTAGGAGGACTGATAATATTTTTAGAATGAACCTATTTTGAAATATCTTCTTTTTTCCATCTTGTTGAAGGTAGTGACTCCTTTAATCGACTGTGATAGGATGTATTATTCAAAATATTAACAGAGCTGGCTGGAATTTTTCTTATAATATTCTGAAACCAATTTTTAAACATAGGGCCATCATGGTAGTCTTTTGTTTGTCTTTAATAAACCATCTGGCAGAAATCAATCGGTGCTTCCAATGTGGGTTATTATTAAACTATTTCCTTTTCCTGTTGGATATTTTCATCCACAAGAGACCCCTTGAATAAAGGCTTGTGTTTTAGTTTTGATGGAAGTATCTTGCCAAATTTTTGTTACCGTATGTCCAGTATTAACTCATGTTTTATCTAAATAAAATACCTGTTTATGCTGATTCCTTGTGTCCACTATTTTCCTTATATAATCATGTCTCTACGCAAATATTTCGTCTTTCTTTGTTAAAAAGCTATTTCTGTCACATTTTTTTAACGAAAATTTAATTCATATTTTTTGCAGAGGAAAATATGATATATTTGGAAGAGTGGGGCTATTTTCTATTACTGAGTGAGATTTTTTCGAAAGAAAAAGAATGTATCATTTGCCTTATTACATTCTTCATCCAAGTTTCAATAAAGGTCTTGCTTCTTCCTGGGGACTTTTTCGGATGTGAGACTTCTCCAATAACTGTATCTTCTTTAATAATGTTACACCAGTATTTTTGTTTTTCAGGATAGTTTTTCCCTTTTCTTTCTTGCTTTTTCATCTGCGTCCCATTTCAATTCAACAATGTCGGGTGTTGAATTTATGTGTCCTTTTTTGCTGGGTTTTCTGATTCTTTTTTTGGATGTTCCTATCGCAGCTTGACGTAATGGAGACAAATCCTGAATTGAAAATTTACATTTCATAGGTGACGAAATACCCGGTGCAGCAGATTTTGGTTTTTCACAGGACATTGGTGTTAAAGATTCCACTTTTATAGATACTGATTTCACTTCAGTCGGTTCCGGTGATTTGGTTCCATGTTTGTGAAAATCAACATCTACATGATGTGGCTGCTCCTGATCATATTGGACTTAGTTTTTATTATTCAACGGTTTATCGGTTGTTGAAGAGGCTTGAAACATCCAGTCTTCAAAGACATTTTCATTAAATGGGTATATTTCCGTTTTGGTAAAAGCGCTTACTGCATTTGCAGGCGTAGCAGCTTTTAAATAAGCTTTATTAAAAAGGCCTGCTACTTGGACATGTGAAACAATTCTACCAGGATTTTGCTTATACCAAGTCTGAATTTCTTGTCCGTAGTAGGTTTGGAGTGGTGCGAAAAATCCAACATCTAAAGGTTGTACTTGATGAGTACAATGCGCGGGGAAGCAAAACATTATTACACCGTTGTTCTTCGCGTATTTTAGCATTTCTAAGCTTTTGTAGCTATTATGACCGTCCAAAAGAAGCAAAATTTTATTTTATTTTGTAGTTTTTGTGTATTGTACAAGCTTCTTCAACCACTGCACAAGCAGCTCCTTACACATCCAGCCATTTTCCTGGCAAAAGGCATTGCTACCAATAGGTGCATTGTCCATAATTTCATTTCTCATCTTCCTAGGAAAAATAAAAACAAGAAGTACGAATATACCTATCGCATTCATACAACATACCACCATGAACAGTTGACCTCTTTTAGCACTGGACAATGCTCCAACTTGTTTTCGCCTTTTTGTAGCAAGAACTTTTTGAGGTCGTTTTTGTACTGTGCTGAGGTCAGCCTCGTCAACATTGTAGATATTTTCAGGTGTAAATTTATGTTTTTAAATCTTAATGTTGTTGTAGGTACATTGTATGTCTTTGATGCCAAGAGCCACCCATCTTTCGTTTCTTCCACATTTTTTAAGGCAATTGCCATGTTTTCCTCCCGCCATTATTGCATCTTAGCCTTCGTTGTCATTTTAATTAAAACTGCAAATAAATATTCATGTATTTAAAATAATAAAATACTTCAATTCTAAATTTATTTAAAAAAAGGCTACGATAGCGTGCTATGCCATCAAAGGAACAACTAAACCATGCCCATCATAGGAATATTTGAAATTTTACATAAAAGATTTAATACATTTTATTAAAACTTTAATTAGGGCTATCAGATGTATTAAAATTTTCATTTTAACAATAAATAAGCATTAAAGGATGAGGTATACATAAAATGTATACCTCTTGAACCTGCAATAGTATATTACATAAAGAGAGTTGAAAGGAGCTTATTACATGCGAGTAAAAAAGTTGCGCGCGAGCCGTATAGCGGCGAGCGCAGTATTTTTATGAGCATGTCATAAGCTTATAACTCTAGTTGTGTACTATACTTTTTCTACGACTATTTTAATTTATAGAACTAAAAAGCATAAAAAGTAACATTATTTCACAAAATTCTGGAACAATTTAAATTAAACCTTTATTTGTAATAATTAATTGTAACATTTTGGCAATTATTTATAACTATTCCCTTACGTGGTGAATGGTGGGATGACGTAAACTGTACGGTGTGTTCTTTAACATTTTGGCAATTATTTTTAACTATTCCCTTACGCGGTGAATGGACATTGGTATTTTCAGTATATGTAAAGGTTTGTAGATAATTTTCAATTGAATTTATAATTCTATTGGCTGTTGACGTCTTATTATTTATTGACTCATCGACATATCCTTCGGCTGTTGTTGAAGATTTCCATCCGCCATGTCGTTTAAGAGCCATTACATCACCACCGGCATCAACCAAAAGAGTGGCAGAAGTTCGTCTTAAACAGTGACCTGTATACATTTTGGGATCTGGTAACTTTAAATATTCGGCTATTTGTTTAGGAACACCACCTATTTTGTTTAATCCTAACACTTGTTTCGTACATTTACCTTTTTGATAGTTAAGGAAAAATTGATTTATTTGCGGATCGCTAATTTGTTGCCGAATCTCTATATATTGTTTGCAGATTTTATAGAAATTTCCGGAAATTACGAAAGATCTACATACTTTGGTTTTCGTATCAGGGATTTTAACCAATAATATGGTACTTAAATCATCGATATCACTAATTTTAATATTTTTTAATTCTTGTTTCCTACAAGCTCCACATATTCCAACAATTGCAATAACCTTAAAATAAAAGTAATATAAGTGTACATTTATGTTATAGGTACTATTAAATAACATACCTTTGTTAATAAATATTGTACATCAGGACCTTTATTTAAAAAAGTTTTATCCGATCAGCATGTAAAATTTTAGATTTTTTGTTTTTAAAACCCTCTGACTGTCTTTTTAAGTAAGCTCGAAATTTCGGATAATTTTCAATGTTTACATTATTTTTCAAAGTTATAACACTTCTTAACATAGAATATATTGCCCATAATGTGGACGGTTTAAATTTTTTTAGCGATTTCACTAAAATAAGCCAAGAGTACGTTTTCAGAAAATTATTTTATATTATTTGTTGTACGCCAATCCATAAATTGCTGATATACCTTTTTATATCTTCCTTTTGATTTTTCTGGTAATAGGTTATTGGTAGCGTTCGCAGCTAACTGAATAATATTGGGTGGTGTGCTACTAAATTCATCTTCACTATCCGATGAACTCATTTTACTTTTTTCTATTTAAATTATTTGTACATTTACATTGACAGCTTGTATTATTAATTTAATTCTGTCAAAATAATGGCAACTGACTTACAAGGCTTATGTGATACATTATATTTTAATGGAACTGAAGCGTAATTTTTTTTTTTACTACTAACATGAGAAATCACCATTATTTACTCCATTCCTCTAATGAGAAGTAATATTTCTCTCCCTAGGTAAATAATGATAATAAAAAAAAACCTAGGTAAATAATCAAACTAAATTTCATTAGTTTCATTTTGTTAATTTGACAACTAAACTCCCAGACTACTTGATATTTTGAAATATTTGAAAAATAAGTAGGAAATAACTAAAGCTGGGTTTATTAAAATCTAATCAAATCAAATATGATAATATATATCAGTGTTAATAGTAAAAATATATATTAACTAGGAAATTCAACACCGGCTTTAAAAATTATTAATTAATAACAATAAATCCATGTCATTAAAATATCAAAAATGCAATGGGATATTTCCTAGAATCATACCAAAATTTGACACATGCCAAATTTTTACATAAATAAAGCCAGTCTGATTAGAAACACGCTCCAGTCTGCTTGATATTTCGAAATATTTAACAAATTGTTAGGAAATTACTTATGTCAAAATTAAAATTGCTAATACATTAATGTTAGTAGTAAAAAAAATTCTATATATACCTCGGCTGAGAAAGCTATTATTTACCTCGCACATTATATCCCTCGGCGCTACGCGCCTCAGGATATAAAAGTGCTCAGTAAATAATAGCTCACTTCTCACCCTAGGTATATAATGTACTATTATTACGTGCTAGTCATTACGTGTTAGTAACTGTAATGACATATTTACTTAGCATTTAAATAGTAGGTAATGGGCAATTTACTAGTAAGGGAGTAGAAAAATTAAATTACTGCACTCCTTTCTTCTCTAGACTATTACTGAGTTGACAGTATGTGATGGGTCTACCCGTTTGTAAATTAATCCATTCAGAAACTCCAACTTCAGGGTCTTTATTTCTGACAAATAATGATTTTGGTCTTCTGTTATTGTTTTTACTCTGTTGTTTGAAGTTAGATTTTGTAATGATAGAGTTGTTGTTTAAATTAATAATTTCATTACATATTTGCTTTTTATTATGTTTGTAATATTGCATTAGACACTTGTTTTCTGCAAACCTATCATCATCATAGAGAACAGTGTCCTATCATCAGTTCCTTAGGCCCTCGAAGGTATTTATGAAGTGCAACAAGTGTGTCTCTTAAGAAAATAAAGTTTGTAAATTCACAATAACGTGTTATTACGTATGTAATTATATTTGGTCAAAACAAAGCGAGATAATAAGTATTTTCCATTGTTATTAAAGCATACAAGATAGCAGTTATTAAACACTTAAAATTAGAAATATATTGTGTTATTGCTCTTGCCACAATAATAATTATTATTTGTTCAAAGATTCAATAAATTCAATAACAAATTAGATTTTGTGGTATCCGGTACATCATATTGATTTAGCTCTTTCTATATATTTTTCGGCCATTTCCTATTCAGTGATAAAATATTACAATTAAGTGGGTTAACCATATAAATAAGAGAAATATTTTAAGTAGAAATAACTTAAATTTTACATAAAAAAAACCCATGAATCAGTTATCATATTATTAATAAAAACATTTGCGTAGAAACCTTGACCTATAATCCAAAAAAAAAAAACCTCTAGAAAGTGAAATCGCCATTTTCACTCTCCGAAAATCCTAAAAACAATAAAAACATTCGCAGCGTGACGTCAGGACTGGCGGCAATTAATTAAGTCCATGGGACTTAACCTTAAACTCGCAAGAATTCATGTTTACTAGCATTGTTATTTATTTCTTTCACCTTTGCGTTTCTAACATGAGAATTTTTTTTCGTTATTTTGAATTGTGAATTGTGGGAGCCACTTCGATTCGGTTTCTAGATCGCGCGAAAATTCTTTGATTCAAAGCCAATTTATTTATTTTCAGTGCTGCGATGGAATTATTTTGTACGAATGGTTATTTATGTTATTAAAAATAAAAATGAAAATCGGTGGCTGGGGTGATTAAAGATTAAATCGATAGTATAATTTCCGAAATCCAATCAACTATGGTATTTTTTAATAAATTTTAAATTCTACAAGGGGTGCTTAAAAGCAGTAGTTTTAGATAACTCCCTTATCAATAAACGGTCTCTGCTTTCGATAAAAACGACCGCGATACCTAATTCTTCTCTTCGTGGGCGTCAATCCATTTTCCTCTTATTTTTGTCAACTGTCAAAATAGGCAATTTATCTGATTTCGAGTTTTCATTGAGTTTTATACTTTTTAAACTCCTCATATTTAATTGTTTTTTGATAAAACTGTGTTCACTTTTTTTTTTTTATAAAACCAAAAGGCCAGACTATTGTAGTAATCCATAATTCTTTAATTGTTTTATCCACTATTGTTACATGATTCCATTAATATTATATTTTAACTTAAAGCTATCAAAATACCTGAGTTTGTAATTAATTATATAAATATCTATTTTTTTAATTATATGTATTTTTGTTTATTTTGCTTTTATTTTTTTTGTTATTTTTGTTTTGTTTTATCATTTAATTTATTTTTTCGTTTCAGGTTTACAATATTTTTAGGGTAGCTCAGCTACTTACAATCTTGTATTAGTTTTTTTAACAAATTCATACAATATTTTATAAACTTTACCATCGTTTAATAAAAGCAAAACATCAATGTTTATTGGTAGAGGTATACCAATATTAACTAATTCTGAGTACTGAGTACACTCTAAAATTATATGATTGAGATCAGCAATTTCATCACAAATTGAACATAAATTATTATCTGATAGACCAAATTTTTCCTTGTAGGCAAGATGCATAGAATGATTACTTCTCATACGACAAATAACTCGAATAAAAGACCTATGTATTCCGTTTTTGAACCAGGGACACTTTGGAATATTAGGTTGAATGTTTTTGTATTTCTTTCCTTTTTCTTCTTTTGAATATCGTCGGCTTAACATGTAAATGTCGTAAGTCCCAAAATATAAATTTTGCAGGATATTGAATAAACCGTTTTAGTGGTTGCGTCGTAATAATTTAACTGAAAAAATTTCGTGGTTATTAAAAAAGTTGTTAAGATGACCTATTATGTATTATTTTATAGAAACTAAAGTGAAAGGGTAATTTTATGGGACTTCCTACAATTGGTCTTAAATTTTAATATATTTGAACTTACGACATTTGCATGCTAAGCTGACGATATACATCTTGCCAAGTTTTAAACATTGATTTAGCAAAAAAATCTGATTTTGGAGTTTTAATACTTTTATTAGTTCCCGAAACAGTACCCTTTTTTTCTAGGAAATCCACTTTCTCATTGTTAGTAACATACCTACATGAGATTTTATCCACGCCAACGAAATTTCTTTATTTTGTTCCAAACATTGGTAGTTAAGCTCAAGAATTTCTGAGGCTATATAGTTGGTGGGACTGGTAACGTTCCATTTTGCAAAGTATTCTACGGCACTCTTACTATCAATAAGCTTCTTTTATAGCAACAAGTTCAGCACTGTATATTGACATTGTACTGGGAAGTTTAAATGTAATTTTATAATTTTTGTTAGGATCCAAAATTGCACATCCTAATTGGTTCCCAATTTTAGATCCGTCCGTGTATATGTTTTCAAATGTATTCTATTTTTTTATTAAATCTTCTTTAAATGCGTTTTCAATCATTAGAGGGTTTTCCTTCAGTAGATTTTTGTTTATATATGTTTTCAATGGGTTTGATAAAGATGAAAAATGTAAGGACCATAATGGAATTTCATTTTGTTGTTGGAGATCTGGAATCATTTCTATGGTAGTTAAAAAAGTCTACTAGTAAAGGTAGTTTTTTCTTTGACCAATACTTTTCAGTTAAACACAAGATAAATTAGATAAGAGAGGGAGAAGAACCGAATTTTTCGACCTTTGATTTATTAAAAACTTTTCGGATTAAAATTGTCTTCTAAAATTAAGATGAGGTTCTGTAGTTTCCGATTCTATTACATTAATTAGAGTACTTGGGAGAAAACCTATACTTAATCTAGGACATTTATATTTTATTCTGTCCAATTTTTGGAGATTAGTATTTGATGCAACATTGCACTATAGTCAAAAATTGTTCTTATCAACACCCTATAAAAAAGAATTATATTTTATTAAATTTACAGCATTTTCTGTTCTTTTTACAATATAATTAATATGTTCATTCCAGTTTAGCCTCTTGTCCAATATGACACCCAAGAATTTATGACTACTTTTAAGTTGAAATTGGCAATTTCCTAGTGTAACAACATTTGAAAGTTGAGTTTTTTCCTTGTGAAGCAGACTACCGCTGATTTGTTTTCTGAAATTATTAGACCATTTTCAAACAACCATTTCTGTATGTCTTCTACACTTAATGATAGTTGACAAATACTAGAATCAATATTTTTATGCCGACTATACAAAACAATACCATTAGCAAATTGAAAAATTTTTGTAGTAGTTCCAAATCTTGTGTATAAATAGGGTATAGAAGTGGACTTAAAACGCTTCCTTGAGGAAGACCAAATTCATTATTTATTCTAATCAATAACTTCCGTCTTGTATATAGTTTATAAATATGTAAGCAGTTTAAGTGAGTGATCCCCAATGATGTCATTTTTTAAATCAGTATTTCTAGATTGACATTATCATTAGCTCCTTTAATATCTAAAAACAGAGCACTGGTAGAAATTTGTTGGGAAAATCCAATTTGTATGTTAGTTGTTATGGTTGCAATACTTTCTTGAGCAGACTTGTTTTTTGTGAAGCCAAATTGTCAGTTTGGAAAAATATTTTTGTGTTCCATCCAATGTTCCAGTCTAAGTTTAATCATTTTTTCATACGTTTTTAAAACACAAAATGATAGTGCTACTGGTCTCTATGAATCTGCATTAATTGGAATTTTGTTTGGTTTGAGTATGTGTAAATAATATAATCAGACCAAGATTTTGGAATGTACAGTTTCTTAGCCCATATTTTGTTTAAGGTATTTAATAGTTGTTGTTTAGCAATCTTAGGGAGGGTACTTAGCATTGTATAATGAATATTGTCTAAACCTGGAGACGAGTTCTTAGTTTTCGTTAATACCAATTCTAATTCATTATAAGAGAATGGTGTTAATACGTATTTGGAGTTTTCGGTTGAAGTGGCTAGGGATTTATTTTTCAATTCTGAATCATTAGGAGGGTATGGGACAACGAATGGAGGTGCTAGATTCAAATGAAATTCTGGTATCCACTCAGCTGTTTCGATGTCTACTGGAGGAATCGTTGATAAATTTTGATTTTTTAATGAACGAACTTTTTGCCAAACTTCCTTAATAGGAGAATGTTGGTTCAGAGAGAGACAATAATTTTTCCAACTTTCCCTTTTGACTTGTTTTATTGTCTTTTTTGCTATGGCATCTAATCTTTTGTATTCTATATTTGAAAGTGTAGGATTTGTCTGGAAGGTTATAAAAGCTTTTTTTCTGTTATCTATCACTTCGTCACATTTTTGGTTCCTTCAGAATTTATTTTTATGTGAAGAGGTACTTTGAATAAATTTGGGAATTGATTTCTCAGCAGCCATATCTATTTTGTGAACACATTCTTCATAATTAAGATTAATATTTTTGTGCAACAATTTTTGTGTTTCTAAATAAAACGAATTCCAATTAGCCCTCTTCAAATTCCATTTTCTGTTAGTCTGAGTAATTATATTTTTTAGGAGAGATTGAGATTGAAATAAGAGGTGGGAAGGTGACTCGAACCACATAATTCATTTAGGGTTTCCCATTTCAGAAGATGTCTCATTTCTAGAGAGCTGATGGTCAAATCAATAGCTGAAGGTATGGTCTGTAGATTTCCCAAAAACGTTGGTGATCCGTCATTTATAAAACTAAGATTATTTTGGTCTAAAGCTTCTATCAAAATTTTACCATATGTATCAGTCGATGGACCTCTCCAAGCTTGTAATGTGATGTTATTATTTTATAAATGTTTATAGTGTTTTAAGCTCTACGATTTTGGGAAGTGGGTCAGGTTATTAAACAACTCATATGACTTTGAAAGAGAATATTGGACGCCACTATATTTAAAACTTTCTAAACTTGACAATCGATCAGTGATGAAAATATAGAAAACCACTGATCTTTATGATATTATAATTAAATAAGGTAGCGACAAATTCTAATTCACAGAGACTTAATTATTCAAATTTAAATGATTTATTGACTTATCTGGAGGTATATAGGAAACAGGTAACAGGTAACTGTAGAGGCCTTCTTTACAAGGTAGTGTTAAATCTTGTTAACTAAACTTCTTGTGAACTAAACTTCTTGATGTATTCTAAGTTCTTCCCAATTTCCCAATAAGCAGCTTGTACGTTCTTCCAAAATTCATGCAGACACAGCTACTATTGAATCCTCGATATAGGTTCTATCGAACCATCTAAATCAATTCTTCAAGATTTCTTTTAGACATAAGACCATCTATATACAGCAAGGCTACAAGGAAAAAGGTAAAAATATAGAGAAGGGAGCCGGAAAGAGTATCTAGGAACAGATAATATGCTTTTTACTATCAAATGAACAAATTAAACTATTATTTGAATAGTTACACAGAGACTAGAATTTAATAGGAAAAGAAGAAGTCTTATTTAACATATATAAATATAGTAAAGTATATTATCTATTTCAAATAAAATAATATATGAACTTATATAAAACATGTGATGTCTTATGTTTTTCAATGTGTTGAGGTGTTGAGGTGTAGAGGTTATGTTTCAAATTTGACATTTCTTGTAGTAAATATATATTTTCAACAAAATATCGGTAGGAAACTTACCTTTTTAAAATCAGATGGCCATTAAAAAGATTTAAGGTAATTAGTAACTTGCTGTTGTCAGAGATAGATCGAAAATGACAATCCAAATTTTGACACAAGGCATAAACGACAGTTGACGTTTGTGTAGAGATGTTGGTTTCAAAATAACGAGAACGGGTCTGGGTCAAATAACGAAAACGGATTTAACCGTTACAAGCTATGTTATGAGAATTTAGATATCCTGTTATTATACATGGTCTAGGAATTGATTCAAAGAACGAACAACACTCTTGAAGTGAAATTTTAGTTTTTGGTGGTATATATAAAGATACAATTGTAATTTTAATATTGCTAAATTTTAATAAAATGGATTTTTGATTACCATTCGCTAAGTAGTATTTAATGGAAATTTCATAATAAAATATGTTGGATTTAACTAAAATCGCTGTTCCTCCTCCAAGATGATCCACACGATCGTCTCTTAAGATATTGTAATTTTTGAATTTGTAGATTATTTATGGTTTAAAGTACGTTTCAGAAATACAAGAAATATCAATTTTTTGTTCATTTAGTAGGTACATAAGGTTTTCTTTATTTGAAACCGCTGATCTACAATTCCACTGATACAATGTAATATTACCAGTACTAGCCATCGAATTCAAGATACTTTTCTAAAGAACTTGATAAATTTTGTTTAATTACATTTAAAATAGTAGCTTATTTAATTTCGAAATTTGTACTTTTAATAATTTCAATAGTAGATAAAACAACCTGTAAAATAATTTGGAACATATTATCACTTTACAATTTTTCCTCTATATTTAATGAATTTAATGTAGATTTATATTTAGGAGAAGAAAGGATTCCTCCTTGACTTCTTGGAATATAATTTTAGATATAATTTCTTTGTGAGCTAAAGAAATAAGGTTATAGTTGATAATACGGGGTCGTTAATTAGTTTTCGGTGGGTACGATATTAACTGGTGAAGGAGATGTGCTGGCAACTGAGTTTACATTAACAAAGGAAGACTGTGATAAGGATTAGTTGGTTGACTTGAAGATGAGGCCACTATAGAAGTATACGTGTATTGAGGAATTTCTTTAGAAGCATCTTTATGAAAGCAATTAGTATTTGACATATAACTTTTGAAATTTTTTTGTTTTTTAAATTCTGGACATAAGTACAGATCTGTAGTACGGTGATTTCCCTGAAATACTAAGCATACCTTATTGTTATTATTTTGATAAGATTCTGAGTTGTGATTTTCTCCGCATTTTATACATCGAACCTTCTTTCTTTATTGACGACCCATATTATAGCAAAGTAAGTAGCACTTTTTGTTGATATAGTTCTACATCATATAAAACTTTGTTAATTAAAATATATTTTGGTAATGTTTGGGGATTTAAATGAGACTAATATTGTCCTTGTAGGTTGAAGTTCAGTTGAATCATCATCTTCCTTAATTTTCCCATTACTGCGTCTAACAAAATCTACTTCGACTTTGCAATGCAAATCATAGGGGGAAATCCTACTTTTTTAAATATTTTTCTGACAAATCCACATCTATTTGTTTGACCACTACTAATCTAAATAATAAAAATTTTGGCATAAATGCACCTAAGTCATGCTTTATTAAGTTAGTAGAAGATGGCAAAACGTTGGCGCTTAGATAGTCTTTTAAAATTATTCTAATTGGGTTTTTCCCAATAGATTGGATTTGTTTTATTTTATTATCAATTTCAGAATGAGCTCTTAAAATTATTTCACCTACCTCTATAGTATTTAATTTACCCTGAAAATTTGTCTTTATATTTTCAATGTATACATAAAACGGACCTATATCCGTTGGTTGGTATTTAAAACCTTGTCTCATTTTTTCAATATTTGGCGACTCTTTCAACTAAATACATTTAAAAACATTTTTTTCTTATCAATGATGATAAAATGTACTGGAAATCTATGATAATTCCTAAACAGACCTAACGAGAAACTAAAATATAATCGTAAAACAATTATAAACAAATATTATTAAAACTAAAGTCAAATTAATAATTTTTCAAATTCAAAATTTTTAAATTTCAAATTTATTTTGTTTAAATATTAGGTAAAATACATTATCTAATAGTAAAGTTAAAGACAGCTATTTACTCGTAGAGGTCTGATTGAGCATCGAACCTAGGCATTTCTGCATGTTTTGCTTCTACTAAATCAGATGGCTTAATTTATGTACATTTTTTTAGATACAGATATTGAAGTATACCATAATTTATCACATTACGAAAGAAACAGTATTCAATAATAAGAACAAGAGACAAAGAAATTGGACAGAATAAACAGATGAATAAAAAAATAGATAACGAATATGTTAAAAATTAACGGTCGGTAAAAATATAACGTATGTTAAATATGAAAAGCAATTCTATGCGTTCATGTTTTAATTTTAACATGTCAAAATTAACGTATTAGTTCATTTATACCGCAAAAATCTATTCTATGAGCAAGGATATGTTAAAAATTTAACATAAATGTGTTACCTAATTTGACGCCTTAAATTTTTGATATTAACGGATACCCTACTACTACGCTTTAAAAACTAACGCATAAGAAATTATGGCTTTTGATGGATTAATTCATCTTGTATTGCAAGAAAATTATGAAAATAAGTTAAGAATGTAAGTTGAAGTTGTGAAATCTCCCGCTTAAACACGAAATTCTCATCAGCTTTGCCGCTTCGCGGAAACCACAGAAATTGCAAATGATAAAAAACGGTTTTTCTCTAAAAATACGTCTAGTAAAACTAAAAATTAAATTTCTCACAACTAGATAGCGCTGCGGTGTTCGTTTGCCAAACATTTTCGTATCAAACTCGAGCGCAATGAATGAGGATTTCATTCGAGACTAGCGTAAAAATTTATATATAAATAAAATAGTTGAGGGCGCGTGATATTTCCACTGTGTTTTCCTACGAAAATACACGCATTCGACTCAAGGTGATTTCTTTTTTCGCGATCTGTTTTTACAGCGTTGCAATAATTTCAAATTAAATGTAAGGTTCGAAAAACATGATAAAGTGATTTACATACAAATTAGTAAATAGCATAGAAATAACAAATAGTTACTGGTTATTTATGAATGATGGATTTAAAAACGAAGATGGTACATTCTACGTGCCTTAAGCCAACGTCTATTGTTCTATCTTCACTGCAAGAACGTTACGCAATAGAAATAGATCTTTCGCGGGCAATTGCTTTTCACACAATACGATTTAAAAAATTTAATAAAACACTTATTTATAACGTGAAAAAATTAATTAATTCCTAACAAACACGGTATGGTACGTTTTATTTGGGTAAAGGCACATGCTGGCATGAAATACAATGAAATTGTTGATAATTGTGCGAAAAACTCTACAAATAAATATAATTTAAGGAAATATGCACTTCGACAACAAATTGATCACTTCATTGTTGGGATCCAGAATTTTCTCTAAACGATTTCGACTATCAAAAAGAAGTGTACAAATCTTATTTCAACATTAGTCATGCTATTGAAAACCCGGTTTTTGTTTCAAGCATAATAGTTGTTGTATTTTTTGTACCAAGTTTTTCCCTTCAAAAATATTTTGGGCTAATTGTTAGCATTTCTGCGTGTACAATTGAATTGAAACGTCTAGTTTATAAATGTATGTATCTTGAAAGTGTTCTCTTTTAAATTATTAAACGAAAACGGTATTGTCAGGGAAACAGCAGCGTATCGAAGTCTTGATATTGTTGGGATCTATGGATAAAATGCGAAGTTCAAGTGAAGTGTATATTTTATTTAATGCTGAATATCCGGAAAATCACATTTCACAGGGTGAACATGGTACAGTGAAGAACTTGCTCAGAAGAGGCCGGCCACATGTTTTAGACGAAGATAAAAAATTGGACATTGTCTTATCTCTGCAAGAAGATCCACATATGTGAACGGTTTGATTGGCCCAAAATCATGCTGCTTCCAGACGAACGATTAGGAAGTTTTTAAAAATTTAAAAATACAACCCATGTAAGGTATATATTGTCCAGGAGCTTTAGGAAGATGCCTATGACAGGTTTATGTAATTTTGTGAGAAAATGATGAGGCGATGTGACGAGAATAATGGGTTTGCACTATATAATCTTCTCGGATGAAGCTACTTTTTATTTAAATGGATTAATTAACAGGCACAATTATCGTTTCTGGAGTCAGGAAAACCCACACTGAATACATGAAGCTTATGACCTAGCGTCCTCAGAAAGTAAATGTATTGGCAGGTATCATTAACAACATACTTTTTAAAGAAAATCTTACAGCTAAACGCTACTTAGACTTTTTAAGATTTAAATTAGTACCTGCAATATAGCTGTTATGTTTCTCAACAAAGTAGATTCAGATATCCCCAGAGAAACACTATGGTTTCAAAAGAACGCTGTTCCCCACATTTTGGTATTAATGAATTGGACGACGTGGTACAATTGAATGGCCACCAAGATCCCCAGATTTAAGGCCATTATATTACTTTCTTTGGGGATATCTGAACGACAAGGTTTATCAAAATAGGTCGGCTAATATTGAAGATCTAAAAAACATAATTATAATGGAGTGACATACCGGCTGAGACTATTCGGAATTCTATAGACGTTTTACCATCGCTTGGAAGCCTGCCAAGTAGAGGGTGGAGTACATTTTCAATCTGCTATGTTAATTTACCCGTTGATAGCACTAAAAAGGTATTTTTTTCTGTGACGGGAAAAAAGTTTGACATTTTATCTCTCTTGCCAGGTAACAAAATGTCACTTTTTATGAAATACGCTAGTTCGGTGTGATGCCATTTCGGTTCCACTGACATTTAATTCTAACCAAACTTTTAAGAAAAACATCAATAAATTACTGTTTTTAGTTTATTTCTAAATATTGTTTATAGTTCATAAAAAATAGTTTAAAGGTATGTAATTGGTAACTAAACGATTGTATATTTGATGCATGTTATCTACTTACTTTAGGAATATATTTATACAAGTGAAAAAACGATATAATTTAGGTAAACAAAACGAATAAAACGCACTCAAAAAATCTACTGTTACTTTAATTGTCAGTGGAACCATAATTACATTATCACTGAACTAGCGTATTACATGAGTACTTTTTTCCCGGATATGTATACACATAAGTAAAGGAAGATATTTTAGAATATTTTTTCAATATTTATTTAATATTAGCAACAAATACGTCCAATGTAATTAACGTGTTATTTTTTTTAAATTACTGGTTGAACAGATAATAATTTTATTCCGGACTTTCACGCAACTCTGTATAATTAACAATAGGTAAAAGATGTTCATTAAGACAATTCAAGTCATTGTTCTTATTAGCTTAGTACATTTATTTCTATTGTATTTTGACAATGGTCCACCATCAATAAAGCGTGGATAGTGTGGCTAGGATTTTGGCTGTAGTTATGCTACAAAGGAAATATGTTTCCTTTCTGTGTTGTTCATTTATTTTAAACTAAAATGATCCCTCTATGCGCCCCTGTAACCTAGTCATTTGTAAACCAGAAAAAAATTGTATTGCTGACTTTAATACATTATTTCTACACTTATTTTTGTAGTAGTAGTTTTAAACTAGCGAATTTAATTCCAACAGTGAAAAAAATTAAATACGGATCTGCCAAGTAGAATTTTAGCTATACCATTAAAATTTACGGCCTGGTTCACAGAATGTTCAGGAAAGAAGATATGCTACGTGAGTATATACACAATTTCCTGTTAGCCAGTCATAAAGTGCTAATGACATTATGAAACAAAAACATTCAGAAATCCCAATTCTCCATAATTACGAAATATCTGTGTAAAATAACGTTAAAATGGAACCGTTGCTTAACGTATTTAATCATATTAATTAGTTTTGCAGCAAGACTAATTAAAATTGACTTATTTCATTAGTATCTATTAGTATTTTATGAGATGGTTTTGATATACATCAGTAAGTGTATTAAATTAAAATCTTGCAATGCAAATTGGGTGATAACTTTTTAGAGCCCTTCAATTTTATTATTTCAATAAGTTATTTTCTTTAGATTGGTTATGATAAGGAAATAATCTTTGAGCATACACGGAAAAAAATGTGACTAGAAAATTTTACTACAATGTTCTAGTAGTAGACTTGTAGAAAAATACTTAACAATTTGTAGAAAATTTTACTACAATTTATAGTTAAAAACTATTCATTATTGTAGCAATTGAATTGTCGAATAAAATGCTACAACAATAGGAAAAAATTCCACAATGTTTAGTATATTTTACTATTGTTTGTAGAAGTAGAAATTTATTACAATTATCGTAATTACTACTACTAACTTCTGAAAAAATTTGTACAAATATTAATAATTATCTCTACAAAAAATAGTAATTTTCTCTACAAAAAATAGTAATAATTTACATCCCTTCTTATGAAAAATATTCAATTCAAGTCATGTGAACAAGATAGAATTCTGCTATTGGCCAACGTTTTCTGACGTCGATCATAAATGGCCAGACAGCAGTAGCCGTTCGCCATGTTCACATAACAAAGCATGGTACATATACGAGTACCTATAACACATTATTATATTATAAGCACCGATACGTTTGAGAAAATTTTAATAATAAATTCTGTTGGTGGTAAGTACATTTATTATTGTTTTTGAATAATTTACCTTTAAATAACTAATTTAAATAACCTTAGTAGATTATTTTAAAAAAAATAGTTTGTCTTAATTGTGACATACCTACTTTCTCATTTTTGTTAGTTATCTGACTTAGTCATTTAATATCTAAATCAGTGTAGAGGTGATAAATATCCCCGTTTTAAGGGTATGAACAGTTCAATTGTTATTAATTTTTATTTCATATTTTTCAGGTGCAGAAAAGCCAACTGAGACTGAGGGTGCTATTATTACTGTTATTTATTACATAATGTAATTAAGACTTTGTATCTTTTATATTAAAACAATAAATTGAATATTTTATTAAGGAACATTTTTTTCTAGGTTATAATTAAAATAATTATGGAATACTACTACAAGTTTTATTAAAAATTACTACAATTTGTATGAATTTTTACTATTTATTGTGTAAAATTTTCGTATTTATTTTCATAAAACGCAATACATTTTTAATATAAATTCATACAATGAATAGCAAAAATTATAACAATTTGTAGAACAATTCTTATGATGCATTTGGATATTTTTACTAAATATTGTAGATAATAACTCTACAATACATTCTCCACAAATATTTGGAAATTTTTACTACAAATTGTCCCTGTCCCTATATGTACTATTTATTGTAGAGAAAAAATCTATAATTGTAGAAATTTCTTCCACAATTTTTTTTCCGTGTAGTGCCCGTATTCAATAGCGTTTGTTAGGTTTCAGAGAGTTAATATCTGTGGACACTATAAGCAGTGACGCAGCATTTTTTATGGGGTTTGCAATTAATATAAATAATAAATTAAATACATACAAAATCTAAAATATAAATGAATAGTAGGTATATTGTATGATAGTTCTGTATCTGTAACGTGTGGAGGGTGGGTTACTCCCACGGTACTTGGGCCTCATTAGGCCCATTGTGCATCCTCCTAAGATGATAGGCACCTCCTATTTCGTGAGCCAGCCTTCAGATTTAATGTATTTGACAACGTCGCCAAGGGGTGCTTCTCTTATATCGGCCGGAGTTAGCCAATACTCGCCGAACACAAATCTTAGATTTAATGTAGTTGACAACGTCGCCAAGGGGTGCTTATTATAACTAGAGTCTGCGGTGTAACTTCCGATTCTGACACCGTGGTATCGACATCGAGATGGCGGTCTCAGAATTGGAAGTCAAGTTTGTATGCTTCCGGAAAAATCTTTAACAAAATCGGTCATCGAGAAGTGAATATTGTCTTATGTGTTTAGTATTTGTGCGTTAAATTTTTTTGAATTTGTATGTAAATGATATAAAGTGAATATAGCTAATAAATTAAATTAATATGATAGAGAACACGTTCTCAAGTTTATGATCCAATTAGTAGAATATCAGCTCCTGATGTTTTTAAATTAGTATAATCAATGGAAAAGAATGAACATGGATTTTTCAATGGGAAGATGGAAAATTCCAGACGTTCTTTAATGAATATTCCCGTAATTATATAAGCTAAATTACCTGCTCTGGCTAAATACCTTAAGGGTGGAGGCCAAAAAACTAACAGAAGAAGAAGAAGAGTCTGCGGTGCGAACCGAATTTTGCACATTTCCACCATCAGTGTTGCCACATCATTCATTATAGTCGAACGGAGACACATTTCCATCAGTGTGTTGTGCGCATGTGCAAATTATTATTTGGACTTCGCGGTTGATATGAATATAAATTTTACTTCCAACAATATTTGTTACTTTATTATAATTATTTTAGGCATTTATAGGTAACTGACAATTACATTTTATTACTAAAATATTATTTTAAAAGTATTATTTGATATTACTAACAAATTTTTACTTTAGCTTGTATTCCAGTAATAAACTTCCTATAAATTATTAGTATATTAGGTATTCTACTAGGTACATCAAATTATTTGTAGCTAGTAGGAGAGGTTTTCAAGTCCCCGGAGCCCCGTAAGAAGGTGAATTATAAGGACATACATAATTTAATGTAAATTCTCTCAAAATAAACTTTTTACGAGTTTTATTATTTTGATGAAAACATCTAAATAACACAAACGAGTGTATAAAAATTCACATTTATTTTGTTTATTTCACATGTAATAAAACGCTTTATTTTCTAAGTAGGTATTTTTATCATTTTAAGCACACATTTTAAAAATAATTAATGATAAGCATTTATAAAAATCCATCAATTTTCCTGCTTCCCTTAAGTTTTAAATGTCTTTTTCCTTGGCCACGAGGTTTGTAAAATCCTGATCTGTTACACACATAACTAACATACACATGATTTTTACTTGATTTTGTTGTCTCTTTTGTGTTCTATTTTCCTCTTCTACACTAGTTTTCCATTCATTAAATTCTGACACAGATGAAAAACTTAAATCTTTGGATTGAATTGAAAGACCATGCATGTTTTTTAAATGATTCATAATTTCTTCTATGTCTCCCAATCTTTGTTCAGCTATACTCATTTTGCAAATACTGCAAACTTTCTCAATACCTTTTCTGAACGGAGTATCCAATAGTTGGACATTACTTGTTTTAATATGAGATTTTAAACAATGTTCCTTATTAAAATGTTTATTACAATGCTCACAATAAAATTCTTTATTTGGATAAAGGTGGTTAAAAGATTCTGTATGGAAAATTTTTATATGTAATTTAAGCGTATATGTTCTGGCAAAATATTTATCGCATACACTGCATTTATATAAAGTTTCCTTCTTTTTATAAAGTTCATCAAAATACTCTAAATGTAGTCTTTTTATATGTAATTTTAATGTATCGCTTCTTGCAAAATTTTTCTTACACACGGAACACTCATAAACTGGCATTTTTCAGTATAAAATTACACTTTCAACTTTAAAACAAAATAAATTTAACTCAAGACAAATAAAAATTACAATTACAATCACAAATAAGAACAATGCGACGAAAAAATAAAAAAAATGTGGTTAAGTTTCAGCACTCAGGCCTCGATCATTTTGGTTATCGGCTAAAAATAAATCCAACGTTGCCGAATTTCAAATTATGGAAATGTGCAAAGTTCGGTTCGCCCCGCAGACTCTAGTCTTATTATATATCGGCCGGAGTTAGCCGATACTCGCCGAATACAAATCTTCTAATAAATGAGAGCGTCGAGCAGTCGTAAAGGATATGCTCGATGGTATCATCTTCTTGTTCGCACCACCAACAGAGTGCGGATTCTGACAGCCCAATGATATGGAGATGCTTCCGTACTTGACAATGTCAGAATGTCTGTGACTAGGCGCAGATTCTATCTAGTCATAATCAAGTATTTGTTTGCTGCAGTGTTGTCAGGATAACTTAAGAGCTCCCTGGAGTTTCACAAGGGAATGTTCTTTAATTAGGTCTGTCACTACCGACTTTGTCAAGACAATAAAAGGGCAAGGTCCAAAAAGTATTTGGTTGGCTCCTTTCTTGGCTAGTTTTACATTAGGTTCTATTCCAACCGTTCGGAGGCGTGTCATTGTCGTCAGAGCAACCTCCTTGATGTAATTATCAAGAATAGTGAGATTAAGAATGCCTTCTATGGCTCTGGTCGGTGTTGTTTTCATGGTTCCTGTTATGTTGAGACATGATGTTTGTTCTAGTTTACGGATAGCTGTTAAGTTTTGGGTTTTCGGTACCCAGACAACTGCACCGTATGTTAGCATAGATCTTATGATAGCCGTGCAAGCCCATGTGACGACTCTGGGACAGAAACCCCAGGTGCGCCTCAAGGTTCGACGGCATTGTTCATAAGCAATGTATGCTATTTTAACTCTGTTTTCTAAATGTGAGTTCCATGTTAACTGTCAAAGGTGAGACCTAGGTACTTCACCTCTGTTGCAAAGTTTAGTTTTGTGTTTAGGAGTTCTGGAGGTTTTAATTCCATTTTCATCCTTTTCCTCATGAAAAGGACCATTGCTGTCTTCTTAGGATTGATAAGACAGTCAAAGGTCCTTGCACTATTGTTCTATAATTTTTAGAGCTACTTGCATTCTTTCGCAGAGTATGTTCTCAAAATTCCCTATTTGCAGAATGACCAGGTCATCTGCATATGCTATTGTGTAGTGACTGTCATTATTGAGGCGGCTGATGAGAATATCGAGGACCATATTCCACAGTAGAGGTGATAGCACCCCTCCCTGTGGACATCCCCTCGCAATCAAGCCTCTTCCCAGA
The DNA here is from genome assembly GCA_927349885.1 of Psylliodes chrysocephalus. Lineage (NCBI taxonomy): Eukaryota > Metazoa > Arthropoda > Insecta > Coleoptera > Chrysomelidae > Psylliodes > Psylliodes chrysocephalus. Next base: position 71,603,038 of record OV651817.1, read on the forward strand.
TAGCACAAATACGTCTTATGGACGTTCTAAAAACGTCCTGCTTGGACATTCAGGACATCCTTAAAACGTCCATTTCACGGCCGTGGACGTCTTATGGACGTATTTGGAACGTCCATTGTTAATAATCAGGATGTCTTAAGAACGTCCATTTTAGGACATTCCATGGACATTTTCAAAAGCTCAAATGGGGAATAATAGGATGTAAGGATATTAGTGAAAATAATGAATAATTTCAAAAAAATTTATTTGGAAGCAAATAACCTATAAATAGTGAAATTATTAAAACTTTTTCGTCAAATTCATCCCATCTCTCCTCTACTTTGCTCTTTTCAATCATGCCTGGATTAAGAGAATGTTGTTTTTTTTTCTTTTTGATTTGGCCATATTTGCCTTCTCAGTTAAACCTGAAAATAATTTAATCCCTTATTCAAAATGAAAGGCAGATCAATATGAAAATCCAATCTGTTTAAGTTTGCCCTGCTGGACATTATGAATTCACTAACCTTTTAGCTTTGTAGTATTCACTGGAAAACTCCTCTACTTTGCTCTTTTCAACCATGCCTGGATTGACAGCAGTCTGTTTATATCTTGATTTGGTCATATTTGCCTTCTCAACTGAATCTGAAAATAATTTAATAGCTTATTCAAAATAAAAGGCATATCAAAATTAAAATCCAATCTGTTTGTTTCAGTTTGCCTTGCTAGATATTATAAATTCACTAACCTTTTAGCTTTGGAAAACTTCCACCTTTCTCAGATATAAAAATGGTACAAATGGCGGAATGATAGATGTACTCGTATAATATGTATATACCATCGAATCATGAACATTGAACACTTTTTTTAATAAAACTTGAGACCTGGGAATATTTCACTTCAGTGCTTGAATCTGAATCATTTCCTTTCATCTAAATAAATTAAAATAAAAAGTCACTTGTCAACAATATCAATTTCTTGCAAAAGATCTTCTTCGTTTTTGTCTATTTGGCCTTCGTTCAATTGGATATTGAGACAATACTATCTTTATAATTATTTATATTATCTCATTATATATGTTTTTTGTATAATATAACCAAATAATAATACAATGCGAATGTGAATCCATGGACATATAGTAAAGCACGTACAATTGACGTTTTGCGGAGATTTATTTCTTGACGTCCCTAAACTGGACATACTTAAAACGTCCATAATAGGTCCCGGACGTACAGACGTTAAATGGACATGTATTGGACGTCCTTAGGACTTCCTGTGCTATCTGGGTTATATTCACATCTTCTACACTTATGTTTAATGCTTGTTTTGAGAGCATGTTATGTACCCACCCACTAACCATTTGTGGAACAGTCCTGTTGGTTAGTGAGTGTATTATCTTTGGGAAGGTGGTTTTATGAAAAGCACCTTCTATGTCTATGAAAACACCCAAGGCGGACTCCTTATTGTCCAGGGATCTTTCTATCCGGCCAACAACTAGATGAAGGGCTGAATCAGTAGATCTGCCTGGGGTGTATGCATGTTGGTTTGCGTATAGTGGTGTTGTTATGTACCTTTTACATAGCCTTTCCAATGTCTTCATGGAAAACGATGTCAGACTAATTGGTCGGTATGTTTTTGGGACAGTGTCATAATAGCAAATTTATATCTAAACACGGAAGTCGTTTGAAACACAAATTTAAGCACAACGTTGACACGCGCTCTCCCTAAATTTACCATTTATTTTAAATTCAAGTTTACGACCTCATTATTTTTTGTTTGACATGTATGTTTTTTATGGTAGAGACCCTAATGGCTACTTGCTTGTGAAATGACTGATGATGCCTTTTCATATTTTTATTTATAAATTACACAAACTCTCTCACCATTGTTCAAAATTGTATCAATATAGCTAATACAATAAATGTTTATAAAACATTAATAAAATCACTTATAAACTGCAAAAATAAGCTCAAGATTGATGAAAACCAGAAGAAAATTATATTTCTGACAATTTCGGACAATTTGACATGTCAAGTAAATCGAAACAGGCCAATGAGAATGATGGACACTATTTTTCGCCCTGTAGCAAAACAAAGTTCATTTAGACGATGGTTCTAGTATGCTTGAAGGAAATAATCAACAAAAACTTATATTAATTAGTTAATTCTCAAATCAGTGAATATGAAATTTACCATAGCTTACTGGATAAACATTCCTCAACAGTTTTGTATTGGAAATAATTGCCCTAGACCAATCCTTTCATCCATAAGTAAGCACTTGTTTATTTGCAAGTATTCATTTTCGTATTTTATGTTATACAGATAGCGGTGTCGCCGCAACTTCTGTATTAGAAAGAGCGAGACGACCCACTAAATTAAGTGGGGATGGCATTTGCGAGCACGCTCGTTAAAAATGAATAGTACATACGACTACGACGCCTGCTTTACACTGGAAAATAAATAGCATACTTTTCTGAAAATCACCTTCAACTAAAATATTATTGTAACCAGAAAAAGACAGTGAGTTCATAATAACTGGCATTGGGAATGCAAATACACTTTCTTTGTGTAGATTTGAAAGCCTTTTTTGCGTTGTAGAGCCTTTTGCTAAATACATTTCGAATTATAACCACAAACATAGAGTATCCTACTTTCCTGTAATAATTTGACAACTATGTTGTAGACAACATTGGTCTAGTAATCGAGCGATTTTTTAACTCAGTGTCATCAAGTGCTTCTGTTATTATTATTGTGTTATGTTCCTCTCTTTTTCTTCTACCAGTCACCAGTAGACTATGAATGGTCGAGTCAAGTGAGGAAGTGAGGTGTATTTAACTATTAATCTCTTTGAATGTGTCAGAGATTCGTTCGTTAATAAAAATGCTGTATTTTATTTATTTTTTCTGTTATTTTTAGGATAAAACTATTATTTTCTAACGCTTTTAGATTCCGACTCCCCATAGCCAACAGCGATTATATAAATTTATCGTAGATATCACTTTGTGTATATATTTTTGAGAACTGTCATAATACGGTCGATTGACATCGAGAAATAAACAAGATTTAAAGTAAAAGTATCGTTATTTATTTTTAGTGTAGACTAGGAAATGAACTGAAGTAGGATTTTTTTTTCTTAAACGATTCTTTTGTAGTTTAAATCCGGAGAAGTATAAATAACTCAATTTTTTAAAGTATTTCTATGGTTGATAGTTTGATTAATGATTTTTGGAGAACGTTTGCCCTTTTATTGGGACGTGTATGTTAAGACTCTGGTTCAGAATTTCTGTACCACCAGAGATAGACAGCAAAATTAATCAAATAAGCTGTCTACAGGCCATTTAAAATATTTTTCTATAATATATTCTATATTTGGAACTATAAACCGATTTTCATTTTATTATTTTTATTTAGGCAAAAAATTTCCATATTATGTAATCAATCTTTCCATTATCATAGAGAACATAAAATAAACGTGAAATGCTACTGTAAAATTCGGCCGTGGGATTAACGGATTCGGTGACGATGACCAGCGAAAGATTACTATGAGGATTAACCATTTTCCTTGAATTTCACAACAAAAATTTAATCTACTATAAAATTAAATGATTATGTTAAAAAACACAAAGTTGTTTAAAAGCTTTATTTCTATAATTTTATTATAACAATATTACATATATTTACAAAATTTTCTTTTTTTATGTGTCTTTTTAATGACTTTTATTGGCACTATTAATTTTAATGTATAATAGCAATTATTAATAATTAAGTCAAATAGAACAATGCGTGAGCATCAACTAACAGCTTGCTTTTACTATAGCATTCAAGACGACCCATTTCGTTCTGCCGCCTGGAAGAGTGCAGACAACGCCAACGGTTCGCTACTATAGAGAAAGTAAAAGTTGAAAAGTCTTTTGGTAGGTAGAGAGAGGGTAAACGTCAAACCACGTCGGGCGGCTCCGAGAATTTCACAGTAATGTTTACCTGCCAGTGTCGTTTCATCATGGTATAAAAAATAAAAGGTAGGATATCAACAGTGTCAAAAATAGGACGGCCACGCGCAGAGTTTGTATAGGCGCGAATTTTAAAATACTAACGAAGTATGAGGAAAATATATGCTAACTTATAGAAATTTGATGAATATTAAAGATAATATTTTAGAAATTACATGAAATATCTATGGATATTATTATGGGATAGTTAAGGAAAGAACTATGAAGGAAAATAAATGCAAATACATACATAAAAGAAATTTTTTTGAAAAGTTTTTACCTTTTTTTTTTAATGATTTATTATGTTTATACAAATTCGACTTTTAAAGAATAGTTTTTATAACCAGGATAATAAAATAAAGAGTATCTTTACAACTCGAAACTGTGGATCCTGGTAACAATTTCACATCTGGATATGCCGGAAAGTTTTACCTGACTAGGATTTGCAACTCATTTACCTGCATTATTTTACCCATTTGAATAAAAATAAGTATTAGAAAAAAAAAATTCCCATAATATAATGCAGAAATTCATATAATGCAAAACATAAAAAAATGTACCAAATACAAATAACTGTTACAATACAAAAATAAAATAAAATGTCGCTGCATTTTTCCTGGACCTAGTCGCTGACAGTTGTTAAATCATTCATGAAATACAAGTCAAAATTTTCTTTTTTTTTGTGACATTTACAATTTTATTTTTGCTTATATTGAGAAATTTTTAGCCTTCAAAGGGTAGAGTCTCCAGTTTAGAAGTCCCGAGTTGTGAATTAACCAATGTGATTCACACTGGTTCATTCACAACTTCACATTATGTGAAGTTCTGATTTAAGATCTCTCTTATATTTGGAAGGTTGAAAGTGCTTGGAATACATATGAAAATTTATCTGCAGGGTCACAAGCCACTGAAAAGGCTGCTCCATGCCGAATTTTCTTGGGAAGGATGGTAGAATTGCCTATTTAGCATATTTTTTTTTAATAAAAGGCTCATGGGTTTTAAGAATTTTAATCTAGGGAACGGCATGCTCCCCTGGGCCTCTGCTGGAGCCGCCCTTGGGCCACTTCTTACTTCTGACTAAGCTCTTACTGTCGAGGAAAGCGAAAAACCATATCTTTCTTGAATCCTTTCCTTTAATTGTTACTATTACATGCGTATTGCAATTTTTCAATGTTTTTCATTAAAGCCACTCACAGAGAACAAATTTTACAACACAATATAATACAAATATCTGTTCATTATCTTATAAATCACTATAAACGACTCACAAACTACTGCAACATGCGTCTGTCATATGATATTTATTTCGCCTCAGCTCTACTAACTCTACGCATGACGTCAGCGCCGCCATGACACCATGCGCGATATCCCCCCCTGTCGTTTCATAGAATAAGTAATTTTAAATTGTTATCAGCGGAACCGGACAATCGCATGTATTTATGGATTATAAATAATTATTAAACATGTATTATAATATTCAAATTATAATTTTACAAAATTTCAACAGCTATTCACAATTTATTAAACTATTTACTCGAAATTGTTATTAACATCTATAAAATAATTTTGTACGCCAATGTATCGCGTCCACTTCAGTGAGATCCGCTGCCAACCTGTCAATTTATGTGTATAAAGTGGGAGAACTGGCAAAATCATTTCCAACTTTTACTTCTGTTCTACCGCCATCATTTTCCCCGCACCCCCCGCTCTTGACTGCTAATGTTTTTTACATTATATTACAGTGAGTAATCACACAAAAATTTGTTTACCTGCTAACACGGCCATACTGATCTGTATTTCGCTCTCGAAATATTCTCTCTGGTTATTAATTTGTATTATTTTAAATTATAAATATATTAAACAAAAAGAAAAGACGTCTCAAGTAAAAATAACAAAATTACAAGATCAGCCGCCAAATTCTTTCCACGTCAATTATTTCGAAAAAATTTCCGAAGCAAAACCTTGAATTTTTAAATAAGTGACACAACACCCCATGTCTTATAATTTATAACACTTTATTCAAGATTTTAAAATAATTTAAAACACAATCTGCTCTTTGGATATCAGCAATATCCGTCGGAAATTTTTCAATTATGTTGAAAATAATTTCAAAATAAAAACTATGCTCCTCGGATTTTAAAAATATCCGTCCAGCATTTTTCAATTTATTTTTTTTTTAATCATTCAAAATAAACACTATTCCCCTCGGATTTCAACAATATCCGTCCAGCATTTCCAATTTATATATATTTTTTAAATCATTTAAAATAAAAGCTATGCTCCTCGGATTTCAACAATATCCGTCCAGCGTTTTTCAATTTTAAATAATTTAAAATAAAAGCTATGCTCCTCGGATTTCAACAATATCCGTCCAGCATTTTTCACTCTACTAGTCAAGAAATGCTTACCACCTGCAATCGCGTGATTAAAAAGCAAGTCATCTAGTAGGTCTCGGACAGTTAATATATTATTTAGGCAACAAAACATAGGAAAAACCAAAAACAAAAGAATTACTTGCTAACACCGCCCATCCAGGACAGCACAACTTACCGATTTTTTCCTGTGATTGTGAATCTTCGGATTCCTCATACCATTTACCAGACCATATTTATAAAACATAAAGCTTGCACGATGCCTACAATTATACTATGTTTAATATTTCAAAAGATTTCATTAAATTTGTGTTAAGCAGATAAAATAAAAGCAATAAGTTTAGAGGTACTCCTCAGATATTTGGTTGACCTATACTTAATTTTTTAATCACAAAAAAAAAACTTTAAATTAAAGTTCAGAGGTACTCCTCCTCAAATATTTAACGGACCTCTACTTAACTTTTTTTTACTCACAGAAGCAAAAGCTCTAAATGGAAGTTCAGAGGTACTCCTCAGATATTTAATTGACCTGTACTTAACTTTGTTACTAAATAAAAACAGGTACTCCTCAGGGATTAACCTGACCTGTACTTGACTTTCTGGTGACATGAATACATCGTTAAGTTCAGAGGTACTCCTCAGGGTTTAACCTGACCTATACTTGACTTTCTGGTAACAGGAAAACAACATTAACCTGACCTGTACTTAACTTTCCGAATGGTAGAATTAACAGTTAATCGTATTTTGGAAAGAGCGCTCGTCCATTCTGACAAATTTTCCCAGTAGCGCCCTTGCTATATTTTAATGACGCTTAATATTTATATTTACGAATAAGGATTTTTTATCGGTAAAATTTGTTCCAAGTTTAATTATAATACGTGTCAAACATCTTTATATAATTCTTTAATGTTTTAGTCAATTTAGCTCTGAGTAACGTTTTTTTTAAAGGGTATCGAATTACATATCTCTTAAAAGCATTGACGATAAATAAAGCGTGTCTAAAACCATCCGTGGCTACCTGCCATTTCAAATCACGGCTCAACAGAATCAACAGAAATTGCATGAAAAGGAACACTTACCTTCTCTTTTCGTTGCCGCCAAACAGTACGTGTGATAATCAATGACTTGGTCACTAGACAGCTTTACCTCTAATTCAGTGCCATATATTGTTAAATAATTACTTCCAAACTTAAACAAACCCAACAACAAATGTCCAAGTCTCTCCGCGTTTTCTTTTTCCAAGCCTCTCTCAGCCGGCCACTGACAGAGACAATACAAATTCCTTCCCATGAAGAAAACATTTTTTTTCTCATCTAATTTCTATCAAAATTAAAAATTAAACGACTACAAAATAGCGTAGTAGACCACTGCTAAATTGTTAACATCATAAAAACAAGTTTTGGAACCTATACCATTGCATTCAATTCTTATTTTACCATTTTTAAAAGTTACGTTGCGTACACCTTTTAACGTTATCAGTGCTCTAAATTACAATTGCCAATATACATTTCTCTCCAGTATCTATCAGATAGTTCAATTATAAATTTATTCAAAACAAAAACTATCAAAATCAATAAATAATATAATTTATTCGAGAGCTAGATGATTGGTAAGTTTCTTTTTAAAACAATAAGCTTCATAGTGGCAATTTTTTTTAAAACACGAAAAAACACGAAAATAACATTTCTATCGGCTACATATAATTATTTGCCTCTACAGGATGACGGTGTTTCAAATGAATACCACCAATATCGCCAATAACAATTTCAAACAATTATTAGTCAACTGAAAAATTTAACGAATTAACACAAAAAAGGACAGTCGCCAATATGGCCAATAACAATCTCAAACAACAATCAACTGATAAATTTAACGAATTAATACAAAAACTACATTCGCCAATATGGCCAATAACAATCTTAACAATCAATCAACTGATAAATTTAACGAATGAATAATCTTGGAAATACTCACAGGAATAGTCAACCCCCATGTACTTCCGTGGTACTTTTAGTGAGTTAATCCTACTTCTGATAATAGCAATAGTTAATAATTAAATCAAATAGAACAATGCGTGAGCATCAACTAACAGCTTGATTTCACTATAGCATTCAAGGCGACCCATTTCGTTCTTCCGCCTGGAAGAGTGCAGAAAACGGTTCGCTACTACCGCCATCATTTTCCCCGCATCCCCCCTTCTTGACTGCTAATGTTCTTTACATTATATTACAATGAGTAATCACACAAAAAGTTGTTTACGTGCTAACATGTATATACCCGTTTTTTATTTTATTTGGCCTTCGGCTAGCAACGCCATACAGCCAATTACTAAGTATGAAAAGAGGTTAAAAGTAAGAGTTAAGTTAAAGAGTTATAGCTTATATGTTAAAGTAAATTGATAAAGTAAAGTAAAGTAAATTGTTAAAGTAATTGTTAAAGGTAAGTTAATTAAAGCCTAAATTCCCTATTAAACCCATTTAATACAAATAATATTAAGAGGGATTTATACATGGACAAACATAAGGACCACTATATGAAGGAAATGGATTAAAATTAATCAAATCTATTTATAAATGTAAAAATGATAATATAACACTGAATCAATTAAGATTTAGAACATATCAATTGGAAAAAATTAAATCATCTTTCATATTGTCAAATCTCCCACCCACAGAAGGTGCATCAGAACAATATTGTTACAGGGCATATTATTAGCTTCAAACTTGGCTGGGTAACGAATTGACAGCAACAGATTGGGGCTGGAAGCAACAACAACGTAGAATTTTACAGAAAATGAATTAATTCCGGAAATATTAGTCAAAACTATTTGCTGCACCTGTGAAACTGGATTCAACAGTTTAAAATGTACAAATTTATGCTTAAATTGTCATGGTTCTGAAAATTGCTCCAATGTGGAAGAAAAAAACCTACGAGGAAGTTAATGATTCAGATGAAATTGTGGGTGCAGACTGGAAAGAATATTGGAGACGAAGACGGTGATGGTCTTAAAGAGTTCGAAGATCTACTACAATCGGGAAGGTTTGTCGAATCTAACGATGAAGAAATGCCATTAAAGGGACGAAAACTAATGGATTAAGTGATTAGAATTCAAGATAAGGTATTTATAAATAGCAAGATTAATGTGTTTAAAAATATTATAATGAATAACGTAATCAGTATAAAGTATCTAAATTCAATAGTACGATTTTAATGATGTCGCGAGACAAGACGAGACAGGCCACTCTCGTCTCGTAGGGCGAGAGAAAACTATTCTCTCGTCTCGACGAGAAGGAGCTTCTCTCGCTCGAGAGAGCCTTTCTCTCGTTTTGTCTCGTCTCGTTTCTCTCGTGATAAAACAATATTAAATTTAAATTTGAAAACGACGAAACATGAAAAAATGGCAAAATTTGTAAGACAAAAACAAAGAATTTATCAAGTAATTTGCGCATTAATGCCCAAATTTGGCAATAAGAAACACTTATGTCTCTCTGTCTGTCCGTCTGACACAGTCGTTTTACAACTGAAATTTGAAGTAATAAGTGGCCCAGATTAGGCGTTAACTAAAAAGGAAAATACGAAAATTGTATATATAGCACATCAAAAGGTATTTCATAGAGTAAGTCAGTGGGGGAGGGGGAAAAAGGTTAAATTGGAAGTTACAATTTTTCTAATGCAATCCTGCGATGTCAAATGAAAACATTTTGTAGTATGTTTTCAAAATGTAAGAAGATAGAGACATAAAACAAAATCGATGTGAAATTAGAGAAACATTATGCTATTTTTGTTATAATGAGATGCACTTTACTTGAGACGTAAAATTAAGGGCATTACTATCTTTAAATTTTCTAATTGAAAGTAAAATCATGTAATACCTCATTTGAAAGATATTTTGATTATATTCGCGTCCAAGCAAACAGTTTTTTTTTTTTTGTTTTTACAAAAATTACATTTTTGATAATCCTCGTGTGCCGCAATAATCCTAGAAATGTTAGATAATGTTATAAAGGAATTTTTTAATAAGCTTTTTTTGCCAAGAAGTTATGAAAAATTTAATACGTCAAGTGGTTTTTAAATTACCTTTGATATTCTTAATGTATTTATTTTAGTAAATACAAGAAGCGTTTCCTTAGTAATAAACAATAATTGTTAATACGAGAGTGGTTAAGAATGTAACTTATTAGTAAAGGCCCAGAATATGTCTGTATAAGAACTAAGTACCAGCTACACAAAAATTGCCATTTGTGCAGTGTTAAATCCCACAGATGTGAACTGCCTTAAATCTTGTCAATTTAACCATATTTGTATGGGATTGATTTTGAGTCATTGTCATTAGGCTTAATATGGTTCTTTGACGAATAGTTCGAAATCATTGAATTACACTCGTTCAGTTCAATTGGTTATTATATTATCGCGGCGTATTCTTGAAAAATTAATTCGTCAGCTGTATTTGTGAACTAGAATCAACGGTTCTGTTTGAACCAAAACAAACCCTTTATGACCACATTAGGATAACTTCATAAGAAACTGCAGAATTCTCATGAAGTTTGCCAAGGTTTGCCGAATCACGCGCCATGTAACACACCCTTTAGCTTGAAACGTATTCGTATAATTAATGTATTTTGTAATAATAATGCTACTTAATAATAAATTACAACTTTGGACAATGTACAAATTCACTTTGTTTCAATTTGAAACGTACCAAATCCTTATAATTTTTTTTCTTTAATTAATTTCAAGTGCAAGCTAATTCTGAATATCTAAAACTATTCTGTTTATAAATCGAGTGAAATAGGAAAATTATTGTGTCACGGCCAAAAGCCAGCAAAAATGTTATTTGGCAAATAAAATCCAACAGTGATTGAACGATACACCAAATGGGCAGACGTTTGCAGCTTGAAAACGATTGTTTACTAATCAAGCGTAAAAAGTATTTCGACTAATGTCGGGTACTTTGTCGAATGTGCAGTTAATATAATTATAATTTGTAACTACGATGCATGTTTAATAGCAATAATCGTTTATTTTATTTATGACACATATCTACTATAAGTAAAGAATTGGCCAAACAAATTATTAAAATATAATATGAATTTATAGTGTTCATTCAAATTTATTCTTAGACAATGTTAAATACAAAGACAAGAGAAATAAAATAAATATCAAGTCCCATATTTAGTATAGAGGTATGATCAAAAAATAACCGTTATTTTCAAATTTCGTGAATTACGTATGTTCGATTTTCGCATTTTTTTTCTGTTATGTTAGTACACATATCTGTTATACAGGGTGTATCTGAATAACACCGGGTGATTCTGTGATGAAAATTAATGTGAGTGTATGGTATAAAATTTTTTGAAAAAACTCTCCCCGGAAAAGTTACACCCCTTCGAAAATTAAAAAAAATAATGGTTTTTCTTTTTATTTTCCCTGTATATCAAGCTAAAGACACGAAACTTGGTAAACATTATCTGTCAATAAAAGTACACTTTTTGAAATTTTTTCAACCCTGAAGTATGCTTAGAAGGGGTTGAAATAATCAACCCCTAAGATATTTTTTCTTACAACTTTTTTTAGATGAAAATTTTTTCTTTAAAAAAGTATGACTGAAAAGCCCAATTCATTGACTAACTTTTTTAACTCTACAAGTTTTTTCTAAAACTTGAGCATTTACGAGATAAAAAATCTAATGCAATGCATTTTCAAAAAGATGAGCTAACGCGAGTGTATTTTGTCTAGTGGCCTGTGCTTTGCATAAAAACATTAATACTGATACCAGGATTGTGTAGTGTCATTTTCTGTTACCCATCTTATTGTTTCACAAGTTTTATGATTGTGTATTGTAGGAAATATTAGTTGATTGAAAATATGAATGCATATTCGAATTTGGAAATGGCAGATATGCATTTTACATACGGTCGTGCTAACGGTAATTCATTGGAAGCGCAAAGACTTTATGCTGAACAGTACCCACAGCGTAGACTACCCTATCATACTATGTTCACAACTATTCACCGACGCTTGCGGAAACGTGGTAATTTTGAAAAAAGAAGTTATGATTCTGGTCGTACTAGAGAAGTTAGAACTGCAGCTGTAGAAGAAGCCGTACTTAATTCAATTGAAGAATTCCCAGAAACTAGTACCAGGAGAATAGCTCGTGTCCTACATGTAAGCCATTCCGTTGTTTTTAGAATTTTAAAATAACAAATGTTGTATCCCTATCATCTTTAACGGGTGCAGGCGTTAATGATTCGAGATTTTTTACCCCGTGTGATTTTTTGTCAGTGGCTTATTAATATGATTGGCCAAGCACCACAGTTCTTAGGTAATATTTTATTTACTGACGAGACGAGTTTCTCAAGAGACTGTATTAGAAATTTTCACAACAATCACCTTTGGGCTGACGAAAATCCTCATGGCTTTTTTGAAGGAAATCATCAGTATCAATTTTCATTAAACGTGTGGCTCGGAATTATTATGATAATCATTTAATTGGTCCCCATTTTCTTCCGCTACGATTAAATGGTGAAGCATATTGTCATCTCCTTGAAGAATTACCTGTTCTTCTTGAAGAGGTTCCCATTCAAATTAGGCAACATTTATGTTTTATGCACGATGGTGCATCAGCTCATTTTAGTATACGTGCAAGAACTCACCTGGATGAGGTTTATGCCAATCAATGGATAGGTCGAGGAGGACCTGTAAACTGGCCAGCCCGTTCCCCTGACCTTAAACCTTTGGATCTTTGCATATGGGGATATCTGAAATCTTTGATATACACAAACCCAGTTGAAAATATCGATGATCTGCGAAACCGCATTGTATGTGTGAAACTATAAGAAATTCTCCAGGAATATTTCATCGTATACGCAATTCTATGAGGAAAAGGGTAGATGCTTGTATTGAAGCTAAAGGCGGTCATTTTCAACATTTATTATAATTGAATTGTCGATATTCGACAGGTTTTTGTTCATTGTTTGTTCACTTTTGTTTTTAGTTGTAGAAGTCTTAAGAATCATAATTTGGTTGGCTGTTGTTTAATAAAATGCTATTTTACATGAGCTTATTTATTTTTTTCTCATAAATGCTGAAGTTTTCGAAAAAAACTTGTAAAGATAAAAAAGTTAGTCAATGAATTGGGCTTTTCAGTCATACTTTTTTAAAGAAAAAATTTTCATCTAAAAAGAAGTTGTAAGAAAAAATATCTTAGGGGTTGATTATTTCAACCCCTTCTAAGCATACTTCAGGGTTAAAAAAATTTCAAAAAGTGTACTTTTATTGACAGATAATGTTTACCAAGTTTCGTGTCTTTAGCTTGATATACAGGGAAAATAAGAAAGAAAAACCATTTTTTTTTAATTTTCGAAGGGGTGTAACTTCTCCGGGGAGGGTTTTTTCAAAAAATTTTATACCAAACACTAACATTAATTTTCATCACAGAATCACCCCTTTAATTTTTTCGGTGTTATTTAGATACACCCTGTATATGTTGGCAATATCAGCCATTTTGGATTGTCAGTTTGTTTTTGACAGATAAAAAGGTTAGTCGTGTTTTGGTGTGCTCTTTGATTTTTTACTATTCGAAAAAATGGATCAAAGAAACTGTATTAAGTTTTGTGTAAAAAATGAAATTAAATGCGCAAGGACATTTGAAATGTTGACTGTGGCGTTTTGCGAGTCTACTATGAGCAGAACACAAGTTCAATTGTGGTATAACCGGTTTAAGGAAGGCCGAGAAGATGTCAATGACGATGCTCGATTTTTCGATGACTTTTCGATGATTTTTAGATGATTTTTCGATGATTTTTAATGATTTTTCGATGATTTTTCGATAATATTTCGATGATTTTTCGAAAATATTTCGATGATTTTTCGATCAATTTCGATCCTTTTTCGATGATTTTTCGTTGAATTTTGATGATTTTTGGATGATTTTTCGACGATTTTTCTATGATTTTTCTATGATTTTTCTATGATTTTTCTATGATTTTTCTATGATTTTTCTATGATTTTTCTATGATTTTTCTATGATTTTTCTATGATTTTTCTATGATTTTTCTATGATTTTTCTATGATTTTTCTATGATTTTTCTATGATTTTTCTATGATTTTTCTATGATTTTCTATGATTTTTCTATGATTTTTCTATGATTTTTCTATGATTTTTCTATGATTTTTCTATGATTTTTCTATGATTTTTTTATGATTTTTCTATGATTTTTCTATGATATTTCTATGATTTTTCTATATTTTTTTTATGATTTTTATATGATTTTTCCATTTTCCCATTTTTCGATTTTTCGATTTAAAAAACCAAAAAAGAGGCAATTTTTATTAATTTTCATTTCGTAACTGGTTACATAATCAACTTTTCATAATCAGTTGCATAAAGTAGATCGTTTTAACACTTGCTGCGATTACAAAATATGTTACTTTATATATATGTCAAAATTAGAAAAAGTATTTTTTCTACACTCACATGGATATTAGCTTATCTACGCACATATTACAAAATGAAAAAGTATACTATTGCCTTCAACTGAACGAATATATTTCATATCTATTCTAGGTAGTGAGAACACTGCAAAAAAATGAAATCCATCAATCACCGTTTATATTTTGATCAACCGACTGCTATTATTTTTAAAATTTTAAATAAGTGACAATTCTGTCAAACTAATTGTCAGTATATTTTTTAGTTATTGAGAATTAAACATACATTAAAATGGGTTATTCTTTTGTAGAATCGATAAATAATTGCAATTCTGTTTTTATTTCGTCTATAATTATAAATAATTTGTTAATTTAAATAAAACTATATGAAGTCCATTTACTTATGAGTATTAAAGCAACAAAAATAAAAGAATAGGTGGTCCTGTGGTCAGTGTTCTTGCCTTGCACACGGAACACTCAAGTTCGATTTTCGAATGGGGAAAAATGAAATGAACTGTTTTCTTTTTTCGTTTATTTTATTTTAAAAAGTATTAAAAGACATAAATTATTTTAAAATTAGTTATTTTGTCTTTATAACCTAAAATATTTTTTTATTTGTAAATTTTCGTTAGTGGGTCGTAGAAAAAATATACTGTACAAATCGAGTGGATTGTCCACATCGCATTCCGCCTACGGCGTCGTGCCTAAATGTCGTCTTCGTGCGATATGGCCATCATATCCACTCTTGTTGCACAAACTACTATTGTACGCTAAAATGTTAGGGTGATGTGGAAGTATTGATTGGGGTTGCAGCATTTTTTGTTTTATTTTTAATACTGACCAGCCCTATATAATCGAATGTCTCTGGAACAAGCTCGGAAGACTCATTTAAATACAATATGCCTTTCCTTTGTTGGCATTTCGTGAAACAGAATTATTTTAATTTAGTCCGAAATGCTATGGGCTCTTCATGAAAAGCCTTGACTGATTGTATAGCTTCATAATTTTACACAATATTCCGAAACTTCGTGATATGACTAGGATCTTCATGAAAAGACGGATTTCACTATGAGCCTACGACATATATAAGTATAAAGACAACGATCACTGTATAGTGGGTTAATTTTGTCCAGTTCCAGCAGCGTTTTAGTGTTTTATGGGGCGATTCTGAGACAATCTATAAGATCTGTAAGCCAAAATCTGTAAAATATTACATTATATTACTATATCTTACAGATTCTGTAGATTATAGGATATTTCCCAGAATCCTACCATTAGTATCTATTTATAACATACAGGAAAGTCATAATCTTCATAATATATGATTATAGTATACATATTTATTAATTTCGCTGTTGATTATCACCAACAACCATTAATTAAAACAAAAATATAAAATACGGAAATCGATAACCCCGAAACAATTAAATAAACAAATCGTCGTGTTCCAGCAACCTGCTGGAAATGAATCACTTACAATAGACCGTTCGAAGGAACACATTCGACTATTTCAGTTGCTTTTATGTGTTTTCTGTAAATTTTTAGATCGAATTTTTTTGGCAGGTTGTTCTGGATAGCGGCCAATCGACCTAACCTTACTTTTCTTATTTTTTTACATCAAGTTTATAAAAAAGAATGCGAGGTATGCGTTGTTTTCGAGTCGAATTATTCAATATTGCGTTCGGATTTTTTTCATAATTGTTTTCTTCGTGATGTAACGTTACAGAGTGATCAGACTGGAACAGTTACGCCCAATAACTTCATTCTTAAATTAATAGTCCAACAGCTGACTGCAAAAAAGTAGCAGGTCGTTTTTTAGCTCACTGGTTGTAGTTGGGTTCAAGAGTTAAATTGACCGATTTCCGAATATTTAATAATTTAAAATCTAATTTTAAGCCCAAATAAAGATAAAGGTCTAACTATTAAATATTGATCATTTTATTATTTTCAATAAAAACCAATCATTTTAAATATTAATAATACTAATAATATTAATAATATTAATAATATTAATGATATTAATAATATTAATGATATTAATAATATTAATAATATTAATAATATTAATAATATTAATAATATTAATAATAATAATAATAATAATAATAATAATAATAATATTAATAATATTAATAATATTAATAATATTAATAATATTAATAATATTAATAATATTAATAATATTAATATTATTAATAATATTAATAATATTAATAATATTAATAATATTAATAATATTAATAATATTAATAATATTAATAATATTAATAATATTAATAATATTAATAATATTAATAATATTAATAATATTAATAATATTAATAATATTAATAATATTAATAATATTAATAATATTAATAATATTAATAATATTAATAATATTAATAATATGCAATAAAACCGAAGTAAGTCATTGTTATACAACTGGATTACTAAATACAGTTCATCAAATTTCTAGAGGTGTTCGACGCCCAGACAGAGAACGCGCTACGTGTGACTAAGATAGCTATTGTACAGTCTGCTAAACAAGTTATTTTAAATAGTTTTTAATATTTTTAGGTAATTAAATTTTAAAAGTGTGGAATAGTTTAGGGATTAAATTGGTCTGATTGGACTTTCTTAGAACGTTTTTAAAAGCAGCTAAAGATAGTATGTAGAATTGAAAATAATTATTATGCCATAAAAGGTGTTTTGGGATTCCTTCAACCTTTTGAAATTGAGTCAGAAAATATAAATTTTATAGGATAGCGGAAAATACCTATAATTTTTTTGTAGGCCTTTGTAAATCGTGGAAATAGTTTATATTTTATTTCTACCTTATTAAGGAAAATGGTACCTATTATTAATAACGGTTGTTTCTGAAACATTACTAAAATTTTCGAAATTTTGTTTTTCTACAAAATAATAAACTATACTATTTAGAAAAAAATTATTTCTCTTATAATTTTATAAAAAATAACAGGGGAATATTTACATTTCTTGATCTATTAAACAAAACGATAAATTATCTCGACGAATGACACCATGTTCTAGTACGGAAGCTAGCTTTACATTTTTGTTGGTGGTTTCATGGGTTTCATATCAATTTTTTGTAATTGTAGTTTACACGTACATATACCTCTTAACACTTGTTTGCTTTATTAAAAAAATGTGTTGTTGTGATTTACGTCGAAATAAGTCAAAAACAACTTGAAACGCCATATAAAATCAAAAAGGAGAAACGGAAAAAAATTGAGCCTGTAAATGAACACAACTCAGAAACAAAAATAGCTATCTAATAATAAAAAAATAAAATTTGATTCTAGTGCAGCTTCATCTATATCATTAACTGTTTTTGGTTTTTTAATGGTTTTTCTTGGTGATGAAAATTCCGATATCTCACGGTTATCGATTCTTTTTTTCTCTCCAGAAATGCGGACAACAGTGTTTTTAGATACTCCTGTGGATGCAGCAACACGATCATTTACATTTTTAAATGGTATTGAAGGTGAATTAAAGTTTCCTTCTCTTCTCATAAACTCTATAACATTGGCTATTATTTCGCGAGATTGACTGTTAATCACGCGGCCTCTTAATTTGCTATTAAACTCCATACTTAGGTTCTATTAAACTGTAATGAGCAAAAAACACAAACGAAAATAAAATAAATGTTTTAGCGAAATTTACATCTGACATTTACGTCTGAATGAAATAGTGAAATACTTGATGCGCAGAGTGTACTTTCATTGCGTAAATCCGTCGGGATGCCTGTCAGTAGTGCTTTCTCTGTCTAGCCGTCGAAAGCCTCTAGAAATTTGATGAACTGTAACTACCAATACGCGACTTTGACAAATATTTTTCTCCAGACCAACTTAATTTAGAACATAAAATAAATCTATTATGGTGCTGGTTGCCAATATTATTTAGCTGAACGACTCTTGCAATTTAATGGACAAAATATGAGGTTAAAGATTGTAGCTATATAATGTTATGAAAAACCGGAAGTAAGCAATTTTGCGAAATATACTTAGTTATATAATTAGATGGTTTTAATGTATTTAGTGATTTCACTTGTGATCTTCGCCACGCACAATGTTGTTATTTTACTTGTAATGGGTCCTATGATTGAACGTTTATGTTATCCATAACGTACATGTTAAGTCGAATTTTAACAGTAATGAAGCAAGTTTGTATGATAGAAAACTGTTAAATTAGAACATAACAGGCGGAAAATAACAGTAATGTGTTGAAAACCGTTTTTCATCATACGAACTTGCCTAATTACTGTTAAAACTGAGCCTAACATGTACGTTACGGATAACGTAAACGTTCAATCATAGGACCCAATATCAAGTCCAAAAGTTTTCCGTGGATCTATTATTAAATTACAAAATAATAATTATTCTGAAACGGTTTTTTCCTCACCTCTTTAAATTTAATAAATGAACGCTTTTACGCACTTGAACGTTTGTTAACATTTACCAACTGCCAAGTTACGGGTATAAACAAAAAAATCCCCTCACCGCGCCGTCTAAATACATTCAAACTGATGCACTCGACGACGGACATAGAGCTTTTCGGGTTGTTTTTAGTAAATATATTTTGCTGGAAAGTACATAAAACATCTAAATGGGAAACACATGCAAGTATAAAATCAGTTTGCCCTTGTCGGAAATCTCAGTACGGTTTTTCACGTAGAAAGTTGAATATACGAGTACAATATACGACTGAACGTAAAAATTAAGTAATATGGTCGGTGTAGAACGCTTATGTGGGTGCACTAGTGAGGAACTTGTCAAAAGGACGAAGATCAGGATGGTTGCCAGAATATATCAGGTTGGTAATGTCTGAAAGTCTTCAAAAGCCGCCCATTTTTACTTCGATTTTATATTTTATAAAATTAGATATTTATGTAATATATCTATTGTGGGTAGACAAAGGAGAATAAGTCAAAAATTTAGAAGCTGAGTATATCTATATTATATGTCTTATAAGTCGAATTATACTGATTTTCCCACCAAAAAAGGTATTTTTGTAATTTATATTATGAAGTCCTAGTTTAATAGCGACCCTAATGGAAAGTATTGTTCCATGTTCTACACTAAGTATAGATGACTGAAACTAATTTACCCAAAATTTTGAATTATACTCCTTTGCCCACACACCATAGATATATAGGTAACCGTAAAAAAAGTAGTTTTCGGAGGACTAAAGATGAGCAATTCAATTAATACTGATCTCTGTTTCCTTTTTAATTTTCTTTACAAAAACTAAATGAGATTTGGAAAAACCATGAACACAAAAAAATTGTATTTTTAAGAGAAGAAAGTTTAGTGCGAGGGGTATCTAACAAAAGAAAAGAAATAATGGACAAATTCCGCAAATAAAAAAGAAAAAGCCAAAAGGCAAAAGGCAAACCATAGACACGTGTTTCTGACTGTTGGTCTTCACAGGTACGGTGCAGCCAAGTTTAAAAGAGCATGGAATGTAATCAAAATAAACAATAGGAGATCCTTTAAGGGGCCAATCACACATTTGTGACATATGCCAACATACCCAGCATTTTATGGGAAAATATCAGCGTCGCCACTGAGGCAGTTATAGCTATGATAATGCATCCTATTCCAAGGTACCTAATTAAACAAGAGCAGGTTTAGCTTTTTTTATTTGCGGGATTTACCCATAGTTTCTTCTTAGGCTAGGATGCATCATCATGGTACCTATAAATGCCTCTGTGGCGACCCTGGTATTTTCCCACGAAATGTTGGATATGTTGGCGATGCCGCAAATGTGTGATTGGCCCCTTGAGCGATCTTCTATTGTGTATGTTTTGCCTTCTGGATTTTTCTGTTTTTTATTTGTGGGATTTGTCTATTTTATTTTTTTGTATTTTTAGTTGCTTCATCTAGAAAAAAATTACATAATAAAAACTGTAAAAATTAACAGACTTGTTACGTGGGCACGCTACTGGAATTGGTACAACTTTAATATAACTCTAGAGTGCAGTTATTTAATTTGCAGAACGTAGTACAGGTTCAAGAGGTAGACATTCTATTTATACTTCATCCTAAAATGCTTATTTGTAGTTAAAATGAAGATTTTACTGAAATAAACCTTTTATTTTGACAGATAAGTCATACATTATTTACTCATAGCCGTATACGGAAAAAAAATTGTAGAAGAAATTTCTACAATTATAGATTTTTTCTCTACAATAAATAGTACATATAGGGACAGGGACAATTTGTAGTAAAAATTTCCAAATATTTGTGGAGAATGTATTGTAGAGTTATTATCTACAATATTTAGTAAAAATATCCAAATGCATCATAAGAATTGTTCTACAAATTGTTATAATTTTTGCTATTCATTGTATGAATTTATATTAAAAATGTATTGCGTATTATGAAAATAAATACGAAAATTTTACACAATAAATAGTAAAAATTCATACAAATTGTAGTAATTTTTAATAAAACTTGTAGTAGTATTCCATAATTATTATAATTATAACCTAGAAAAAAATGTTCCTTAATAAAATATTCAATTTATTGTTTTAATATAAAAGATACAAAGTCTTAATTACATTATGTAATAAATAACAGTAATAATAGCACCCTCAGTCTCAGTTGGCTTTTCTGCACCTGAAAAATATGAAATAAAAATTAATAACAATTGAACTGTTCATACCCTTAAAACGGGGATATTTATCACCTTTACACTGATTTGGATATTAAATGACTAAGTCAGATAACTAACAAAAATGAGAAAGTAGGTATGTCACAAATAAGACAACAAAAATCATTGAATTTGGCACAAAATTCGATCTTGGGCACAACATTCGATCGTTGGCCACAACTATTTTTTTTAAAATAATCTACTAAGGTTATTTAAATTAGTTATCTAAAGGTAAATTATTCAAAAACAATAAATGTACTTACCACCAATAGAATTTATTATTAAAATTTTCTCAAACGCATCGGTGCTTATAATATAATAATGTGTTATATGTACTCGTATATGTACCATGCTTTGTTATGTGAACATGGCGAACGGCTACTGCTGTCTGGCCATTTATGATCGACGTCAGAAAACGTTGGCCAATAGCAGAATTCTGTTTTGTTCACATGACTTAGAATTTCTACAATATTATAGAATATTTTTGAACAAAATTGAATATTTTTCATAAGAAGGAATGTAAATTATTACTATTTTTTGTAGAGAAAATTACTATTTTTTGTAGAGATAATTATTAATATTTGTACAAATTTTTTCAGAAGTTAGTAGTAGTAATTACGATAATTTTAATAAATTTCTACTTCTACAAATAATAGTAAAATATACTAAACATTGTGGAATTCTTTCCTATTGTTGTAGCATTTTATTCGACAATTCAATTGCTACAATAATTAATAGTTTTTAACTGTAAATTGTAGTAAAATTTTCTACAAATTGTTAAGTATTTTTCTACAAGTCTACTACTAACAACATTGTAGTAAAATTTTCTAGTCACATTTTTTTCCGTGGTATGATTTTTAATTGATTTGGAATTTTGTATTAATATATGTATATTATAATTTTATAGTCCTATAAAAATGGCGGGTGCATTAGAAATCATTGCAAGCACAAGTATGCATAAACGACCTAGTGGATATAAAGCATTTTCTTTAGAACAAAAAAATATCGTACTTAATGTATTTATTCATCTTCGAAAAGACTTTGTTTCACTTTCTGTGGATGAAATAGTCACCAGATGTGAGACCTATACTGGAGTATCTAAGCAGACAGTGTATAACATAAATAAAGGATATTGGTCAAGTCTTACATCCGAAAAAGCCCCTAGGAAGAAACAAGACCTGCATTGGATAAAGAATGTAATAAGACAAATGGTACATTCTTTTTTCTTTCGAAATAAAACACCTACACTTAAAAAATTACACTCAGAAATAGAAAATAGTTCCACTCTTCCAAATATATCATATTATCGGCTAAAAATATTATATGAATTAAATTTTCGTTACAAAAAGCGTGACAGAAACAGCTTTTTAACAGAGAAAGACGAAATCATTGCATGGAGACATGATTATTAAAGGAAAATAGCGGACGCAAGGAATCAGCATGAACAGGTATTTCATTTAGATGAAACATGGGATAATGCTGGACATACAGTAACAAAAATTTTGCAAGATACCTTCATCAAAACTAAAAAACAAGCCTTTATAGAAGGGATCTCTTGTGGTTTAAAATGTCCACAAGGAAAAGGAAATCGTTTAATAATAACCCAAATTGGAAGCACCGATTGATTTTTGCCAGATGTTCGAGCAAAAGAAAACAAAAGACTACCATGAAGAAATAGATGACCCTATGTTTAAAAATTGGTTCCAGAACAATATAAAAAAAAATTCAGCCAACTCCGTTATTGTTTTGGATAATGCATCCTATCACAGTCGATTAAAGGAGTCACTATATACCTACAACAAGGTGGAAAAAAAAAGATATTTTAAAATGGCTTCATTCTAAAAATATTATCAGTCCTCCTAAATCCTTGAAGGCAGAATTACTCGTATAATAATAGCAAAGCAACATAAAAACATTTAAAAAATATATTATTGAGGAGATGGCCTAAGAAAAGGAATATAAATTCTCAGATTGCCTCTTTACCACCTAGATTTAAATCCCATTGAACTGATCTGGTCACAACTAAAAGGCTATGTGTCTCGAAACAATACGTTTAAATTACCTGATATGAGAAATTTTTTTTTGACGGCAGTTTCAGATGTAAATGGAAAACATTGGGGAAAATGCATTGATCATTTTAAAAAGGTCGATAATTCATTTTGGAAAGTTGATATAGCAATGGAAAACTTAATAGATCCTATAGCAATAAACCTCAGAAAAGACAATGGTAGTAATACCAGTAGTTATAGTGACTTTTATAGATAGTTTTTGTGGAAGGTCACTTTTAGTGACCGAAGTGTAAAAGGCCACTTGTTGAAAGAAGACGAGAATGTGAGGTTAGATTAGATTTATGGCGGGACACGCCGGGAGAAGAGCGGATTTTTTTATGTTAGCAGTTATGTGTTAGATATATTAATATAAAAGTGTTTGAAAGAAGTAGTTATAATTTAAGAGAAACCAGGGAATCCCTACATTTTTGAAATTTTTATTTGTTTTAAACTTTGATTATTTTTTTTTTTAATAATAACTTTCTTCATTCAAAATTTAATCTGCGGTGACCTTATTTATATTATAGAAACATATTTTGCAAAGTACGCCTATGGAATCTGACGTTATATCCCCACTTTTACTGCATTTCCCCTTTTATTCAGACTATTGGTCTAAAAAATACCTAAATAAAATAATAACAAAACATGAAAATGTTATT
The DNA here is from genome assembly GCA_927349885.1 of Psylliodes chrysocephalus. Classification (NCBI taxonomy): domain Eukaryota; kingdom Metazoa; phylum Arthropoda; class Insecta; order Coleoptera; family Chrysomelidae; genus Psylliodes; species Psylliodes chrysocephalus. The sequence goes on from OV651817.1 coordinate 71,627,168, forward strand.
GAAATCAACTAAGCGTTTTTGAAATATCAATAAAAAAAATCTATTTTTTAAAGAAACTTTCACACCCTCGAATTATTACAATTCAAATTTAATTTTATCTAGGAAACGAAGAAAATCTATTCATATATATATTGACCCAAGGAAACGTTCAGTTTTTTTAAACCCGAGATGAATAAGAAAGACAAAATTTGCCCTCTCTGTATAGTACATAGATCTCAGCAACTCTAACCAAGTTTTAATGTGGCACTACTAACAAAACAAAATCGGCGCAAGGCTCTGTATTTCTATTTTTCTACTTACAGCTAACTCTATGACTGATACTTAACTTACTTAGGTATATAACTTTACATTCCATTAAATCATATAAAGTATTATAGGTACCTCAGAGCAATTTTTCTGAAAATAAATTGTTACAGTTGTACGAGTATTTAATCATAATTGTTTCAACAATGTTTTTGTTTTTATTATCATAATTAAGATTTAATATAAATGAACGACCTGTTAATACAACCAAGTTATTATTACATTTTGGAATTGAATATAACGTTTCCTTTGCTAAACATAGATAATTTTTAAGTTACTTCTAAACAACGTCGAAAAACTACTAGAAGTAGACTAATTCATTCTTAATGAAGGCATTATTTATTCCAAGCACTCAAATTGTATTTATTATTAGGCAGACAGAGATTTCGCATCGGTTGCCGCATCAGAAAGAGCGAGACGGATGTTTAGTTGAGTAGGGATCGTTTGTCCGAGGTCGTACTATGATTTCTGCTTTATATATACTTTCCTGTAAATTACCTTCAGATGCAATAATAGTTGCTGTAAAAAGACATTAAACATGACCGAATAAATCAAGGAAATTTTTATTTATGTAATATTCTGCTACGGTCTGAAAATTATCGTTATTAAACAGATAATAACTGGCACCAAGAATGCAAATATAATTCCTTAATATAATTTTTAACGTCATTTGTGCATTTTAGAGCTTCATGTCAAGTATATTCCGAATTATAACCATAAACAATCCTTTTAACAAGACTTTCCCATGCGCTCCCATAATAATTTGCTATCTTCGTAGATAACATCATGAATGCTTGCAATTTGGTTTTTGTAAACAAAATTAGTCTAGTAGTTGTTCGGAATTGCTTGTAAATTAAATTAATTATAATAATTTTCATTTTCATTGAGATTCATGTATTAACTGAAATTATCTCCGAGACACCCTCTACATATAAAATATAAGCTATATCAACAGACTTATATCATTAGGACTGCGCCGAACATCTTGGGGTGCCCTTGCTCAAACATTTAATCAACAAAACTAATTAGAAACTTGAACAAACTCATTAGAGGTTAATATGCGTCAAAATTACACTCATGAAGCATTTTTAAATAGTTACCTACGTATAAATCACAGAGAAATGTCAACGTCAATGCAAATATAAAAATAATATATTTAAATCTCAGATAAACAAATGAAATATAGATACATAAGTAACGCCCTGGATTTATTAAAAGCACTTGTACACTTGTATCCTTTCTTCTATTAATATCTCTTTCTCCTGGGTCTTTGATATGATTCGTCATGGATTCGTCAATTTCAAATAGCAACGGAAAATTTTAGTCAAAACTCTCAACAAGCACTTGTAAATTGTAAATTTTGTTTACAAATTTACCAAGGCATATTTTTAAAGTTTTTAGAGTTACTGGTATGTTTTTTAAACGAATTTTATTAGTTGATAGTCTAAAAATAACTAACTCCATATTTTGTTTGCTCTAAAACATACATTTGAAGAATTTTCACGTCGTTTCAAAGGTAAGTAAACAGAAAACATAAGCAGAACAAATATAGAGTAAAATATTATTGGTAATTTTTCCAACAAACCTTAAAGTAATGGAAATTTAGATTCAAAACCTAGAAGTAGGAACGGTTGTTAATAAAATTAAGAAAAACACTAGAATATATATTCAAAACACTTTATAAATTATGATTTTGTTATGAATCCCGCCGGGAAAGATGAATTTAAAGCTAGATGCAATTCCTATTTTATTTAAATTACACAAGTAAGTTAAGTATTCATACATTTTAAACTTAGTGATTAAATAATAGATATTTACGAAATGCCTTATTTTATGTGACGACTGAATATTTGCAGGACAAGCAGAGCGAGGTCCCGCAACATGAACGAGCAACATAAAACGGCATTTCGCAACGTGCTACATACAATGAAGTGGAGAGGGGTAGAATGATAACTGTCAATGAAAAAGTATAGACACTATGAACAATTTCGTTTTGCATATTCTGTTAACAAGATTAAGGGACGGTTTAACAACATTTTGTGAAACAATTATAAAATAGTGCATCGAAAAAAAAAATAACAAGTATAATTTAATACTAAATCAAAGCACACAAAATCACAAATATAAGCAAGCAAGAATTGACGCCAAAAAAGCTTACAACAGCCACAACACAAACAAAAAGAGCTGAACATAAACATAATCGCTGAACAAAGCCAAGCCTGGAATTTGTTTACAGTGCTTTAGAGCAACCTCTCCTTGTCATTTACGTGTGTAAGAGTGGAAGGTTGAATCATGCATAATTTCTGCTCTTGTGATGGATGCGCAGACGGTACCTTATTATTATACCCCTTCCAGTTAATTGATTACATACAATATTCTTTCTAATTATTTTGACTAGATTATTTTTAAAATTGCGTTTGAGTAAAATATTATTGACATACGAGGATATATCAGTATATAACGAGACTGGTGCTATAACTTCTTTCAGAGGTAACATTTTATGACCCAAAAAATGAGACATGAAAGCCTTATATTTAATGTACTACCCCGCAAGTAGGCTTTGATTTAACTTTTGACATTTGTTACAAATTAATTATTGAATTGTCAGTGTTTTGCGTACCCATCGAAAAATGAAAGTGGAGCAAAGATACACGATAAAATTTTGTGTTCGATTGGGTAAAACACCAACTGAAACTTTTGAAATGATTAAAGGTGCATATCTAGATAATAGTTTATCACGATGTAGAGTGTTTGAGTGGCATAAAAAGTTTAAAGACGGTTGTGAATCAGTTGAAGATGAACCTCGTCCCGGTCGACCACAAACTGCGAGAAATGACACAAAAATTGCAGAAATTAACGACTTGATACAAAATGATCGCCGGATTGGCATAAAACGAATTTCTGACAATGTTAATTTGTCTTACGGTACCACTCAAAAAATTATTCATGAAGATTTAGAGTACCGGAAGATCGCGGCAAGATGGATTCCAAAAGTGATGACCGATGAACAAAAAGCGAATCGAGTGACAATTTGTCAGCAGTGGAAAAGGCAATTGCAACGTAACCCACAGTTTTTAAATAATGTGGTTACATGTGACGAAAGTTGGTTTTATCATAACGATCCTGAATTGAAGTCTCAAAGTATGCAATGGAAGCATAAAGGCAGCCCAAGACCGCAGAAGGCCAAAACTGCTAAAAGCGCTGGTAAAGTGATGCACCTGATTTTTTTTGATAAATTTGGCGTTATTTACGATCACATTGTACCTAGAGGACATACAGTAACAGGGGAGTACTATTCTAATGTACTTCGAGGACCCTTAAAGGCAAAATTAAAGAAAAAAAGGCCGCTTTATCAGGACTTTGGCTGGACGCTGCATCACGACAATGCTCCGGCTCATAGATCAATAATTTATCAACGAACAATTGAAGAATTAGGGGTTGAAATTATGGTTCATCCCCCCTTCTCTCCTGACCTTGCTCCATGTGACTTCCATTTGTTTCCTAAAGTCAAAAAAGAATTGAGAGGTAGAAGATTTGAGTCGGATTTAGAGCTCAACAACGCTGTGATGGGTATACTAAACAGACTATCAAAAAATGGTTTCTCAGAAGTTTATGATAAGTGGATAAAGCGATGGAATAAGTGTATTCAACAGAATGGAGAGTACTTCGAAGGATAGTTGTTGAATTTTTTTAAATAAATGTTTCGTTGTTATACTATAGCACCAGTCTCGTTATTTTCTGATACATCCTCGTATACGCAACCAATATTACTTTCTTGTATTGTTAGTTGCATATGCGTAACTTTAATCATTTTATTGACAAATAGAAAATCATAATAATTTATTCTCAATGACTTGTAGTGTGTTTATATTGATTGTTAAAGTTATAGACCGTCAGATAGTGACCGATTTAGGTGCCCCATTTTCGCATATAAGCCACGAAGAGTACATTGATGTTGAGTAGAATAAAAAGAAATTTACGAGTGGCTCTTGGGGATAACACATGGAAAATTCGATTTTCCTTAACAGAAATATTTTCCGACCCCAAAATGTTCGGGTCATTTAAGCCAATATGTTTTTCGGACTAGTAACCATATACGTTTTCCTACATACGATGGGCTTGTGCTTACAAGATTACGCCCTTATTTCAACCCTTTAGCCACTTGCAACAATAAAGTCTTTGGTTTTCCGAAGCCTAGTTCTATTAGTTAATTATTTAGTAAACACGACTTGCGTGAAAATATGAGCAAAAAAATACCTTTAATTTCTGTTAACGAAAATCGAATTTTGTATATGTTATTCCCAGGATCCACTGGTAAACCTTTCATTTTACTCAAAATCGTGTATGTACTTTCAACCTTCTCCGAGGCTTGTATGCCAAAAAAAAAAAAAAGAATCGTAGAAATCGGGCAAAGTAGCAAATAATTATCATTGAACATACATAAAAACGTGGTAAAGAATTATCGCTGAACATACGTACATAAAAATATATATATACATATTATATATTCCGACGAATTGAGAACTTTCTCGTTTTTTGAAGTCGATTAAAAAGAGGTTAATTTTCAATTTCTTTTCTTTTCGCAACTGGTGACATAATTATTTTTTTTCTAATTTGATGTTCTTATTGGGCATTCCAACGACCTGTCAAAATGCTGACAAGTGGAACTGACAGTTTAGATATGACAACACTGGAGTGCGTTTAGAAACCTCGCACGGTGCGTCTGACCACATACATTATAATAGGGTTCAGACGCGCCGTGCGAAGTTTCTAAACGCACTACTGTGGGCCTGTTGTCATTGAGAGAATCAATGATACATACATAGTTATATAGATTGATCAAAGCGGGTCGTTTGCAAGTGGCCATATTGCCTCGTAAGTGCTCATTAATCAGAATCAGTTTAGCAAAAATGTGTTTACAAACCAATTTTCAGCCTTTGAATATAGTAAAAACAATAATTACTTAATTACGTACATTTTTTACTTTAAGGCATAATCTTATGTCTATTTTGAAAAACATGGATGATCAATCTATATTACTATCTATTTCATTGACCTTGTCAAATCACCAGGCCTCATAACCTGTCATAACCCACTGGTAGACATTTTGTTTGGAATGCCTAATTTTCAAAGGGAGTTATTGCAAGTTTACTTAAGGTCAGTCACTATCAGTGCCGCTCTGATTTTGACATCTAAGCATGCGTAGATCACTTACAATCTAGAACTGACTTTAATAAAGATTGTGTCTGTCCTTAATTGTGGATGTTTAAGGACAGCAGTTAGTGGAGACTTTTTAGTTTTCGGATTCGCTCGCCAACATTCGTATCAGTTCGAAGTTTTTTAAATTTAAATATTATATATCATCGTCATCTAAACCTTCAAAAATGTAATTTCTAATGGCTCTTCCATATTATATACTATTATAAACAACAAAAAAGATGAACTGTAATTTAAAATTTTTAAAATGAGGTTAGAAATATGTATAAGGACAAGAATTTCAGGTGTTCAATAAGTTTTATTTTAACATGGAATTTATTTGCCTCTAATTACGTTGTCACTATTAGTGGCTGACGTTATAGAAATTTGCAATATCTCTCCATTAAAATAATGTATAAAACATATCAAAAAGAAAAAGCTCTAAACACAGAAGGTTATGGCTGTATTTTGATTTTTTTAAATTATTTTAGTTTTTTATTTGTTTTCAATTCTAACACACATTAGGCATGCTTGAATTGAATTCTCTAGTTAAGTATTTCCATTTTCTTTACCTAAAAGTAGGAGAAAGTTTTGAGAAAAAATTCTTTACCAATTGGTAAATTTTTACGAGGAAGTATAAAGTGAACATTTTCTCTCGATATTTCTCTCTCTCCAATTTCAAGTATAGGCACCTTGATCTTCTGCCTTTGACAGTGGTTTGATAGAATTCAACAACGCATTTACTTTAAAGATTATTGTAAAAAATATAATAAAATTGCTTCAAATATTCATGCAGTATCACTGTATCTAAAAAATATCAGAGGGGTTCCTTGTTTAGCATTGCATTAATTTATGAGATTTACAAGACAGCTTTAATTTTAAGCACAAGTGATGTTGCCAAATCGATGAAATCCCAACTATCAAGAAATTTAGAAAATTTTAATATTATTGCTTAAAACCTTAATTCTTAAAACAAATTGATTTCTCTCAATAAAATTATTATTTATTAGTACAAAACCTAAAGGAAATTGCTATTTTTCTCTTATAAACAAAACCACATTTGTTTTATTTACAAAAGTTTTTTCTTTTATATTTCTTGAGGTCAAAATAACTTGGAACATTGGAAAATTTGAACAAATGTACCATCTTATGCGTTTGTGTGGATGCAAAGTAATTTGTCAGGTTTTAATGCATTACGTTTGGATTGCTTAGAATGGGCGATCATTGCCAAATTGCTGTTCGTCCCGCTTCACAACTCGGGCTTTCTACAAATCAAATTTCAACGTTGATAAATTGCGGAAATTAATAATAACAATAATTAAATTAAATACCTATTTTCTTTTCTCTACACAGCTTTTTGTTTGGATTACATTCTAAATATACATTAAACTTTTGCAAGCTTGTAAATTATTGGCATATACTTACCATTCAGGAAGTTGTGTGTAACTGTCAACGTTTCAAGCTTTATTTTTTATTGAATAAGAGTACACGCGTTTCTTGTTTTCAAATCTACCTACTCGTACTAGAGGGAAATTATGGTATTTCCAATTTTTCTTATAACTGAGATGGCTGTGATCTTTTAACCAGCTGTCAAAATGATGCTTGTGATTTATGATATGGCAACCCTGTGAATCTGCTGGCTTTGACAGAATTGGTTTAGCAAAAATGTGTTTTAAAACCAATTTTCAGCCCTTGAATAGAGTAAAAAAAAATAATTACCTACATTTTGACTTCAAGGCATAAGCTTATGTTTATCTTGAAAAATATGGATGAACAATCTATTTAACTATCTTTATATTTACCCTGTTAAATCACCAGGCCTACAGGCTTGCCATATTATAACCTACGCGCAACCATTTTGTTTGGAATACCTAATATAAAAAGATGTTCTTGATAACAAAAGAAGAATTTTTGTCATGTTATTGTTATAGTTTATTAAGCTTTTTCTCTTATTTAATTTAAAATGCTTGTTCTTAAATTTAATTTTGCTCATTTGAAATATATAGAAAAGTGCTACATTTTGATTAAATTTTCTGTTTTAAAAACGATGTTTGTTTGACACATTTGAATTCAAGGAAAATTATAATTTTTTAGGAATGACCAGCCATATACCATTTGGCAAACCATTAGATCTCAGAAACCCTAGATACAGCATCTAAAATAAATTTTGAGCCCCGTTAATGCTGGGCGCCATAATAACTGAGTTTTAAGGTGGCACTACTGACAAGACAGGATCGGCGCAAGGTTATGGTAGATGATTTCAGGAAGGAGTAACTTTTCATGTGAAACTTTTCACAAATATTTCTCTTATTAATAAACAATAAATATGCCTTCTTGACTACCTCATTTTTACTAATTGCCTTCATGAGTGCATGCACTTTGACGAACGATTTTATATCGACCCCTTTGTTTATCCTCAACATACTTTGTAATTTTGAATGGATAGTCCACATAGTCGATACTTTATACTGTTCCGACATTTTCTGGAGATAAGCGAGAACAACTCGTTCATCTATATGTGTAACTATTTGCTCTTCCATCCACGTGTTGAATTTATCGTATTCTTTTTTATAAACCGCTTCGGATTTTTGTGGTATTAAGCGCTATTCTGCTTTATTATTTAAATACTCAATATTTGAACTCATTTTAAACAATAACAACTGTTGCGACAATTAATCTTACGTGACAGACTGAAAATAAATTTGTGTTTGTCTCATTTTCATGACAACGAGGTATACTGATGTTACATCACAAATTCAACCATTTTCAGTTATTAGTTCGTATTTCCATTTTTTTGTAGAAATAATACCAATATTTAGGATTTCAAAGTATACCAATAAAAAATAATAGCGTAAAGTATTCGTGGATAACTGGTTTTTAAAACACTTGCTATCCACTTACACTTTACTATACTATTATAGAAATGGTAGCTGCGAAGTTCTATCCTAGGCAGTATTGCCAGATGAAAATTTGCTGGAACAGTATGGGTGAAAACAAAAATAATTATAATTTGCAGTGTAGTAAATAAAAAAAAAACATGTATATAAGAAACGAAAAATAATCATTTTTCTACCCAAATTAGAAAGTAAACAAGGAATAAAAACAAATAATAACATTTTTAGTATATACTTAACGTATGGAAACAAAAACAGAAACCAATGAAAACTAGGTATTTCTTTTAGATCAGTCTAAATCAGATAATTCAAATACGTTGTGTTTGGCATGCATGTTCTTTTTATGATGCCCTATTAATTCTTTGTTGCATTTTAAATAAAAACATAATGATTATCTTGAGGTTTTTTTTATGGAGCAAACCTACAGTAGTGGATGCTTATTACGCTGCTTTTACTTCAGCAAATTTACTAGAAAAAATATTCTTTTACCATTTGCTGAAGAATGAGACAAACTTAATAAACTAAGAACAAAATTTGTTAGGTTGGCGAAAACAGTAGATTTCATGCCTAAAACAGAAGAACAAAAACACTGGATCTACTTAAAAACAGGTCTGGCAACACTGATCATTCCCTCGAATTGAATCGGTGAGTTCGAAAAACCTACATGTCCAAAATCAGCCTTCCCAGAAAAACAATAAAACCTTTTAACGAGTCACGAATATGCACGGTTTTTCGCCTAATTTCACGGGTGTAATCAGCTGTACTACATTAATGGTTAGGTATCTAGGACGGTTTTTAAGCTCAATCGATGAAGAGACAAATTTTAAACAAAATCTTACTTTAAAATGTCAAATTTTAGACTTTCACGGTTTTCGAACTCACCGATTCAATTTTCGTCTGGCGTCGCCTGTCTACTTGCTTCCCAAATGTATAAAGCGTAACGTTTCCATTGCTGTCGCATCTGTCGCGCCTTCTGAAATGGTATCTTTAAAAGTACTTTTCACTACGCCGTATTTTATTTAATAGCTATAAATTTTCTGATGAAAGCATAAAATCGTAATACTGTGAACAGTTCATAATATCTTTAATTATAAATAGTCATAAGTATTCCTTATACAGAGGCCAAAAGCCACTGGAATGCAATAAGTGAAAATATTCTTTCCACATTGGCATTGTGGGACGGATATTGCAAAAATAAATTCACCTTTTAACAATTCGCTTAAGGGGAGTTTTACACTAGAGTGTACAGTTAAGGCTCGTGACCAAAATTTTGGGGGTTCACAGTAGCATAATATAGATGTCGGTACAGATATAGGCAAAAAACTGTCAGTGTTTTAGAAAGGCATGTTGTAAACTTTCTAAAACACAGAAAGTTTTTTTCATATATCTGTACTGATATCTATATTCTACTGTGAACCTCCAAAATTTTGGTCACCAGCTGCCACTGGTTAAGGGAGTTTATACTATAGCAGTTATCGATCTATGTTTTATTGATAATTTTTCTGATCTAGTTGATTTTTTAGTTTTTTTTCTGTTTGTTGTTAAAGGCAATTATTTTAAAATCCGGACGCTTATGCAAACTCTGCCCGGACACACCCGAACGTACTAAAAACCCGGACGTACTAAAAACCCGGATATGTCCAGTAGGGTGGAGCGAAAAAACTTATTTTCGAATTTGCCAATCCCTGGGTGCGGAATAGTTGCCTTTATAAACCCCTTTTATCCACAAAAAAAAAGTCAGTTTAAAAAAATAATATCTTCAGGTTCCTCTTTGATTTTGAAATTTTACTAGGTATTTTCGATGAACTAAAAGGCAACTTTTCCACACCCAGGCCAACTAAAAATTTACACTTTAATGTTTTGTCTATATGGTATCACTTCACTCTAATGTCCAGGCAAATCCAGACGTTTGGTAACCCTATTAGGCATTCCAACGACCTGTCAAACAATAGGTGCCAGTGGGAAGATGTCGTATATCTAAGGGGGTGCATCTTGGACGCTATTTTTATTCGAAATAGTAGTCGCCAAGCCTGCTAATTTATGAAGAAATGTATAAGCGGGTTTTTTAAATATTATTTTTATTGTATTTGACATAAAATATTTAAATCTAATCCATTATCCATGATTTTATGTATAGTAGATAGAATACATCGTATGTCGCAACCCTTAGATATACCAAACCTTTCCACTGGCAATTTATTTGTTTGGAATGCCTAATATAATAGTTACTGACAATCTAGTATGCATTCCTTGGGCAATGTGTCAAAATTGTCAAAACTTTTTTAAATAGATAAATCCCACAAAGATACCTACATATTCTGAGAGTAAATTATCAAAAATTACTCCGTGAATAACCAGTTAAAGATTTTTCATTTATATTTTTAAGTGTTACTTTGTAACTTGTGAATCTCGTCTTAAAAGCATTTACACGCGTTACAAATTTATTATAAAAAAGTTAGTAAGTAGGTAGCACTCGACTTTGACGTATTTACAGCAATGGAAAATTAATTAAAGAACATAATTTTCATTTGAAACGTTTTTAGTTTTATTATTTAATATACACATAAAATGATTTTTTCAAAGATCTACCTCCAGTTAAATATTTTTGAATCCGATGATTTCCTTGGCTGCTTTATTATGGAATCTAAATATATATCTGTACACCTCGAGACATGATAATACTCTTTTTTGTGTTAGACCAATGGCTTCAAGGGTTAAGTATAAATAGAAAATCTTCTGGGAAATGCTGAAGCATACTAGCTAGCCACAGTCGACATTGAAATTAAGACGCTTTAGATTATAGTAAACCTCATAAAATAAGTCGCTGCCTTATTATAAATATATCTAAATGAATGGAGTTTTTTGATAATTTTAAGAAAAACCTGACACAAGTTGGACAATAACCAAATCAGTTAAAGAAAATATAAATACAGAAATGCATTTATAAAATAGAGAAAAATTATCCTTGAGTTTGCATTGAAACAAAATAGCGTTCAAAACATTTTTTTTTACAGTGTGGAATTTATGTATTAAGTTTTTTTAAAATTTTGATATGCTTCTATTTTTAAATAGATTAAGACATTTTTTTACATGGTAACATAGAAAATAAAAACAATTGATTAATATTAAGTTGAACTTTTTGTGCGATCTTGAACTTTTATCCCTTCATCAGGCGCGTATGAAACATGGTTAGTCGAGATGGGTCAGCCTGACCCATGAGTACTAAATATCCGATTTTTTTAGTGATTTTAAAACCAGTGGCAGCTTGTCTTAAGGGACCAAAGGGCCTTGGCACTGGCGCAAAATTTGTAAATATTTCGGTCTCTAAAAATATTTCTTTTTATATTAATTACAATAATTATTACAATTGTCGGATCAAATTATGGCTAAACGATACATTATATAAATTATTTATCATTATTTAATTTGATCCCGTTGAAAAAACTTGCGTCGTATTATTCCTAGACATAACAAATTTAATAATTCTAGCAATTGACTGTCCGTCGTCTATCCGAGCACATCGACCAGTGGCCCGGCTGTTTACATATCAATCCATTGTAAAAGTTTACCAAAGGTCACGCCATTCGCCTGTAGAAAGTGCTTCTTATACATTCAAACGGGGCCACGTTTCAAGCGCCTCGGAATGAATAGTTAGAATAGTATTGTTTCGATCGCGTGTTCGGCGACTTGGGCGTATTGCTTTAGAAATTTTATGCGTGCTGAATTTTTGTTTGTTAGGTAGTTAGTTGGAATAGTTAAGTTTTTTCGTCTGAGAGTCCGAAGCAAAATAAATAAAATAAGCAATCTGTTACTGAAACCTTTTTCTACGCACTCGCGGAAAAATCCAAATAAAGAAACTTGGGAGACCTCTTCCCGATTTGGAAATAACAAAAACGCTGAATCCTTCCACCTCAAGTTCGTCAAACTTCAAAGGCCGGATAAGAAAGTTTAACCAGAATTTGTACTTAAAAAATAACTGGATTTATGGATGTGATGAAAAAATGATTTGGTACACATTTATGAGTCAATTAAAACACATGAAAACAGTAAGGCTCATGTAAATAATATTTTTAGTTATTCTTTGCTTGGAAAATCAAATATACTGACTCAATTAAATTCGGCTTATAGACAAAATATTATTACCCACAATAAACAGATTGATAAAAACAGATATATTTTAAACATCATTATTAACTGTATTAGATTTTGTGGTGCATTAGAATTAGCATGCGCGGACATGATGAAACCGAAGAATCCAAAAATAAAGGAGTGTTCCGAGAATTGATAGATTTTAGTTCTGAATTAGATGCAGATTTAAAGGAACATTTCAACAAAGCAACAGTATTTAAAGGGACCTCTAAGACCATACAGAACGAACTATTGGACTGCATGCTTGGCGTTTACCATGAAGAAGTGGCTAAAGAAATAAAAAAAAAACGAATTATGTAGCTGTAATTGCTGACGAAACTACCGATGTTGCTAACGAATTTCAATTGGTCATTATTTTATGATACATTGCCTCCAGTAAGCCAGTAGAAAGCTTTTGGAAATTTGTAAATCCTCCCGGACACAAGGTCATTTCAATAGCAAATTGCATTTTAAATGAAATTAATCCATTAATTAATGATACACCAAATAAGTTGATCGCGCAGAGTTACGACGGAGCGTCAGTCATGAGCGGAGGTATGAATAGGGTACAAAAAATAATTAAAGATAAATATTCTTTAGCAAATTATGTTCATTGCAATGCACATTAGGTTAACCTTATAGTGAGCAGTTCAGATTCAATTAATGCGTCTGTTTGGATTTTTTTGCTCATTTAACTGGAATTTGTGCTTTTTTTCTACATCACTTTAAAGAACAAAAGTAATGGATGATATAGTGTTTCTAAATAACATTGACGACTTTAATAGACGAGTCATTGACCTTTCCGCTAATAAAACAGATCGAAGACTAGACTTCAAATATCGTTCAATGTAAAATATTCTTTATTTTACTGTATGGGTTTGGAGTGCAATAAATTACTATTTAGAGCTAAATTCTGGTAAGTTTTTTATGATATTTATTATTTTGTAAAAATGATAAATGCGCATATACTTTAAAATATTACCCAAGATATGCGTTTTAACGACTTCGAGTCAAAATCTGGGCTAGGCACCCGAAAATGTTAATCCGTGGCGCCACTGTTTAAAACAATACATCTTATACTTTTGTCCATTTAACTGTTGTAGTGATTAAATACTATAATAGTTCACTTTTATAAAATAAGTGCCAGTTAAAAAACTTCAATAATTTATATTTTCTTACAAAATTAAATAGATTTTTAGTTATTTTATTATTTATATTCAAAGGCAGTATCTTCTACATTGTATTCTTCTAAGCATTTAACACAACGTTAATTTAAAAAAATACGTTTTTCATTAAATTTTCGTCATTTTATTAAGTATAATTTGGGCCTTAAATATCACCTACCTCATAGATGGCGCAAGTCACCCTGTATATTGAACATGATGGCCTCAGTCGAAAAAATATTAATAGAAGTTTAAAAAATCTATAGTTAACGAATTGGCCTACTTTCTTGGGACACTCTGTAAGTCGGGCACATTAAATGGGTACGAGTGTTTGTATAAGGATAAAAGACGTAATAATATAGATAAAGTCTCAGGAATGCACAGTCGATCTGCAGATGGATTAAGATGCGCAATATAGAGCTCATATTTGTAAAACTTTTAAAGTAAGCATATCGGCAAATCCAATCGCTGGACTTTTCGTCACGCTCATTTTGTAGTTATGGATTCCATATTTTGGAAAAAAGGTACATCAGTAAAGTTCTTCTTGAACTCGTTTATTTTATTCTGTTGCCATTTTCTAGATAAAATTGTTTGAGCAGTAAGAAATGTACTTTTTGATTTCGCCTTTTAAATGACACAGATTGTCTACAAATTGTATTGTGTATAAGTAAGATATTCTTAAAAATAAAAATATTTAAGATATATGTTTTTGTAACATGCATATTTGGCAGTTCCAAATACTAGATTTTAAATTCGACTTACCTTCTGTCTAATGAACACAAAAAGGTTAGACGTTGTAGATTGCTGATGTAAGCTTTTAAAGGTATTATTTGTTGTAAACTAACGATATGTATGTTAAAGAAAATAAAAGATGAATACATCGACCAGGGATCGAAGCTGGAATCTTCCGACTAGAGCCGTTGGCGCCTCTACCAGTTAAGTTATCGAAGCACATCCCAACTCTCTCAATTCTCCTTAAAGCCACCCTTGTGACATCGTATAGGATGATGCCAATCTCTAATAGTACTTGACATTTATTCTATTACAATCAGTTCAGTTTTTCGGATCTCAACCGATCTTCTCAATTCACTTTTCTTTGTCATTGTAATTGTGTTTAACTGACAGTACGTAAAAAAGCTTTTTTCTACACACACATGGATATTAGCTTATCTACGCACAGACTACAAAATTTATGTCATTACGTTCAACTAAACGAATATATTTCATATCAATTATAGGTAGTGAACTGAAATCCACCAATCATAATTCATAGTTTGACCACGCAACTACTATTATTTTTAAAATTTTAAATAAGTGACAATCCTGTCAAATTAATTGTCAGTATATTTTTTAGTTATTGAGATTGAATATACATTAAAATGAGCTATTTTTGTGTAGCATTTTTATTTGGCCCATATTTAACCCGGCGTAAGTCGCGCCGGGTCTCACAGGCCCAACACAAATTGTTTATGAAAATATTTTGAAAGTGGCAACGCTGTAAATTATGAGCGTTCCTCTAGTTTCCTGAATGCAGTAACCTAATCGCTTGCATTGCAATGGCCAGTTGTGTATTGTCGTTTCGAGTGTTTGTGTAAATCTCAATTTTCTCTAGTCAGACCCGGCGCGACTAAATTATACAGGAAAGTTTTTGTATTCAGACCCAGTGCGATCAAATCGTAGAGTGAATTTCTTTAAGAATATTTGATTCCATAATTAGGTAAGATGATTGTTTTATCAGTTTAGAAGAGCAATTTCATTTATTAACAATTTACCAGGTAAAAATTTGACCAGGTAAAGTCAAAATATCAATTATACATTTCTGTTTTTTCTTCTAGATATGAGTTGTCTGTATGAGAAAGAGCAACGGAGACTTTTACGTTTGCTTCAAGAAACACATTTAGAAGATGAACAGCCTGATGACGAAGAAGATGGTGAGAATAACGATAGTATTGAGATCAAAGAAGATTCAGAAAGTCAGCAAGAAGGCGATAGTGCAGCTGAAGAAGAATCCGCTGACCCAGTTTTGATTGGTAAAGATGGTACAAGGTGGAACAAACAACCATTCTCGCAGCGAGTGCGAACCGCCAAAGAAAACATTGTTTTGCATATCTTCCAGTTGTAAAAGGAGTTGCTCAGAATGCAAGAACACCTTTACAATGCTGGAACCTATTTTTTGATGAAGAAATGCTCTCAATCAATGTGGAGAATACTAACAAATATGTGGAAACAATCTCTGAAAATTATCAGCGTTCCAGAGATGCAAGCCCCACCAATCTAAGAAAAACAAAAGCTCTTCTGGGACTACTATACTTAGCTGGCATACATAAGAGCAGTCGATTAAATACAGAAGACCTTTGAAATCGTGATGGGACTGGAATAGATTTATTTTGGTTGACAATGTCCTTGCAACGATTTCGCTTTCTCGTGCGTGTTATTCGTACTGATGATAAACAAACCAGAGATGAACGCCGTCAACATGATAAATTGGCACCTATACGTCAAATATTTGATAAATTTGTGCAAAATTGTAAAAATAACTACACAATATCAGAGTACGCAACAATTGATGAAAAATTAGAAGCATTCAGGGGCCGTTGCAGCTTTAGACAGTACATACCATCAAAACCGAATAAATATGGAGTCAAAATTTTTGCATTGGTCGATGCAAAAATGTATTATGTCTGCAACTTGGAGGTTTATGTGGGTCAGCAACCAGACGGAGAATTTAAACAAAGTAACGATCCAAAGAGTATAGTTTTACGTTTGATTGAGCCAATATCAAAAACAGGCAGGAACATTACTGTAGATAATTGGTTTACAAGTTGCGAATTAGTTGACGTACTCCTAGAACATCACAATTTAACTCTCGTTGGAACAATCCGAAAAACAAGAGACAGTTACCGCCAGAATTTGTCAACACAAAGAATCGTAAAGTCAACTCAAGTATCTTTGGTTTCCAAAAAAAGAAAACTCTTGTGTCTTACGTACCACGGAAAGGAAAAAACGTTCTGCTGGTATCCAGTATGCATTTTGATGACGAAATTGACCCTGATACTGGAGATCGTAAAAAACCGAGCATCATAACATTTTACAATGCAACGAAAGGTGGAGTTGATGTTGTGAATGAGTTATCAGCTAACTATAACTGTGCACGAAACACAAAACGGTGGCCCATGGTTGTACTATATTCATTACTAAATATAGCAGGAATAAATTCTCATATTATATTCTCATCAAATAACCCAAACATGAATCTAATAAGAAGAAAATTTTTAATGCAATTGGTCCGTGAGCTTGTAGGTGATTACCAGAAATACAGGGCAAGTTTTACCAATTTTCCACGTCATATTAAAAATCGTAGACAAGCGGCTGCAGGAATTTCTCAAGAGCAAAGGCCACGTCCAGAAGATAGAAAACGTAAAAGATGTGAAGAATGCATCAAGTCAGACAGTAAGACAAGTTACTATTGCAAAAATTGCTACAAATATTTGTGCTTAAGCCATGCAAATATTTATTGCAAGGAATGTGAAACAGAAGCGTTTATTGATGAGGTGAATAAAGAGAACAATTAATATCTGACATAAAATTAGGAATATTGTATGTAGCTAAGCATTTTAATATAATTTTATTTGTAGAAATTAGGTTCTTGGAAGCTCAATTAATTTTTTTTGCAATTTGACCTGTTTGAAAAATGATCTTATATTCTTTTATAAAAACAAGTGTATTGCTATAAATAAAGTTATTTTACAGAAAAACAATTTATTTATATCCCTCAATTAATATAAACAAAATCTAATTGTGAATGCTTTTTATGATAGTGGGTCTCTCAGACCCGACGCGACCAAATGAGTTCAAAATAGGGGCGCGACTACCGCCGGGTTTAAAAAAAATTCAATTTTAATCAAACTGATTTAATTACGAGTATTAAAACTAAAATTGTAAATGCGGCCGAGGAGCTGTGGACAGCGAAAAGTCCGGGATTCAATTACTAGCTGGAGAATAATTAAATTAATCGTCTTTCTTTTTTTACGTTTATTTTACTTTAAATATTATTAAAATTCATAAATTATTTTAAGATTTGTCTTAATAACCTAAAGTAATTTTTTAATTTTGTAGATTTTCGTTAGTGGGTAGTAGAAAAAATATACTGTACAACTTGAGTGGATTGTCCATATCCACTCTTGTTGCACACTACTATTTTTACCTTCTTTGTATTTTACTATTCTACTAATGTGTTTTAAACCAGAGATTTTTTAAACTTTTGTAGTTTGTCGTCACCTTTTGACCGATTTTGGTGTTGACAATTTCGATTGGGTTTTATATCCACATAAATTTTAGCCATCATAAATATCTCTTAATTTTAGTATTAGTTTATAACAATTGTTTTTTAGTCGTTTTACTTTTCATTAAATTTGCTTAAAATTCAAATTTTTTCATTGCTAATAATAATTATTTGTTTTACAAGGCAAAGATTTAATACCGTGGCTGGTGTTTCATAGTCGAAGCATAGCCGTGTAAAACATAATTTTTTCTCCGAATTTGTTCCATTTTCACGCAAAATCATTTTTTTTATATTTATTGAGTTTCAATATTAATACATATCCAAATAATTAAATTATTTTAACAAAGGTAGCTGGCTCTTCGTTAATATGTTTACCGCTGATGACGTTTGTTCAATTGTTTGGATATTTTGGAAAGCAATAGAGATATTTTAATTATTTCAAATTTGAAAAGAAAAACAATTCGTCATAATAGTCGAGGTATCTAGTGGATAATAATACCATTGTAAACGCAGTATCTATTGTTTTTAATAAAGTACCAAAATATGTGTTTGTACGATTTTTTTGTTTGGATAAAGGAATACTTCAACACCTATATCGAAATTGGCTAGATTTATCGTTCATAAAACAAAATCTGCTCAAAATAAATTTTCTACAAATGTGCTACCTTTTAAAAATCCTCAAAATCAAAAAAATCTTTATCGCAGCGCGTACTAATATATTTAAAATGAATTTATATTCAAAAACTGAAGCTTTCTTAGTGCTCTGCAAACTGGCTTTTATAGAATAAAATACTTCTATTCCCTTCCAACATATCTGGCCTGGAAGTTTTTTTATTGGTATACAAAATGTTGTCATAATATTTTATTAAACATATCTATACAGTTTTAAAAATGACGCAAAGATAAACTCATTATTTTTTGTTTTCGACTTTTCGAGGGGGCGTTCTATACCAGATTTTCTGAAAATAAACCTGTAGTGAGTCTAGTGAAACTAATAAAACACAGTTCAGTAACTTTGTTAATTTATTCTCATTAGGACCGTATTCAGTTGGCCATGGAGAAGTCTTGCAGGAAAATAACAGAACCGAGAGCTATTTTTGGTCACTTTGAAACAAAAGAAAAAATATAAATGTAAATTAAAGACGTTCTTTTGACCCAGGACCGGCTTAAGTTTACAGTGAAATAGTTTTGTTGAATAATGTAGTCACATTTATTAATGCAGGGTTGGTTAGAGTTACAGAGGGAGTCGTTCCGATGACATTCAGTCATAAGTCTTCTTCTACAATTTTATTTGTTATTTCTGTTATTTGCACTAATGTCCGTTCCTGTTACTTATATTATCCTTGCTCGGTCTGTCAGACCTTATCATGAGTAAAAATTAATAGAGATTTTAATTTGTCCAAAAATTTCCAACAATAAATCAGAAATTACTGAAAATTATATTATTGACTGTCTTTTTTTGTTATTCTTAATTTGACATTTGGTTAATGAAATGCCACTGCTTTAAGACCCTTTATATATTTGAGCCTGTTCAAATTTATGAGAAATGCGCGTTTGTGTTTTGATCATTTAACTTATTATTATTGCTGTTATTCATAAATAAAATCATTTACAAATTGTCCGTGTCTATTTGGAACGTTTTCAAAAATTACAACTGATTTTTAGTGTAGATTTATAACCCTAGATGACATTTGGGCCCATCATTATCTCAGAAATAAAACAGCGTTGGTTACACACTTGAAATGGGACTATCCCCCAATGGAGATTTGAAATATTTTAATTTACGGATTAAAATTATTATCTGATTATTATCATTAAAGTTATGCCTACATTTTTATGATCGATTGTACAGCCACCAATTATTCTTCTTATTTTTTATTACTAGCCAGAAAAATGTCTTGGTAGGAATATGGTTGTATCCCTACATTATGTTTACACCGGGGGATACAAACTCGGAACATGTCTCAGGCATAAGAAATAAAAATAGTCAAGCTCGGCCCAGAAATTAAAAGATTCCCTTTAAAATGTTTAAACTCGGCACATGAATAATAATACCTCCCACTGCTTGCAAGAAATAGACTGATGTAATATTTAAAACAAAATAATTTAAAATATACATAGTAGATATAGATACAAAAAAGGAACATATAACAAATTAATTATTTGCAAACATAATAATAGTGCTATATTATTTTAACATATTATTATTGTAGTTTAGACAACTTATTATTTTTATATTCAACAATTTTAGAATTAACAAAATTATGACGTTTCTTAGTGGCTATATTTTTAATTTGTGAATTTCGTTAACACTATTGCATTTAATATCTCTCTGTATCTGTAACGTGTGGAGGGTGGGTTACCCCCACGGCACTTAGGCCTATTTAGGCCCATTGTGCATCCTCCTAAGATGATAGGCACCTCCTAGCTCGTGAGCCAGCCTACAGATTTAATGTAGTTGACAACGTCGCCAAGAGGTGCTTCTCTTATATCGGTTGGTGTTAGCCGATACTCGCCGAACACAAATCTTCTAATAAATGAGAGCGTCGAGCATCTTTCCTTGAATTTCACAAGGGAATGTTCTTTAATTAGGTCTGTCACTACCGATTTTGTCAGGCCAATAGAAGGGCCAGGTCCAAAAAGTATTTGGTTGGCTGCTTTCTTGGCTAGTGAATCAGCAAGACGGTTACCTTTCGATGTGGCGTGACCTTTGATCCATCTTAAGGTTACCACATTATTGATGGATACATCGGCCAAAGCTTCGTGACATTCTAGTACTAACCCTGAATAAATTCGTGGTCTGTTCAGGGTGAGTAGTTCTTGTCTGCTATATGTATAGATGAGCATATTCCTTCCAGTGATATTGTTTCTGGTTATTTCTTTTGCTGCTATGATAATCCCCGTTAGCTCTGTTTGAACTACATTGGCACTATTGCTCACAGCCCATTTTATGTTTAGGTTTAAGAATCTGGAGTATATTCCGCATCCTGAGCCCTGTTTTGTTTTAGAACCGTCGGTGTAGATATGAATCGTACCTGCCACCTCTTGCTCTTCTATTTGTTCTATTATAACTTTATATGGCTTATGGAAGATATATCTCGGTGAGATGGAGTCCATGTTCGCTTAAAGCAGTGAGAGCGTATTGAACGTCTCCTGCCAAAAGTGACGTCTTGCCTCACCAGATCCTACATCAGGTTCTATTCCAATCGTGCGGAGGCGTGTCATTGTCGTCAGAGCAACCTCCTTGATGTAAATATCAAGGGGAATGAGACTAAGAATGACTTCCATCGCTCTGGTTAGTGTTGTTTTCATGGCTCCTGTTATGTTGAGACATGCTGTTCTTTGAATTTGTTCTAGTTTACGGATAGCTGTTAATTTTTGGGTTTTCGGTACCCAGATAACTGCACCGTATGTTAGCATAGATTGTATTCTTCCTCTGCTCAGTCGGCCACGTCTGTGAAGACCGAGTCAGGGAAGTGTGTTGACAGCAGAAGTTTGATGCTATCTTCGAGGTTGGCAAATTTTCATGCCATTCTCTTTGATTAGCTCACCAATGCTTCAGTGTGGATCTTTTGAGAGAGCTTTTTTAAGCCTCTTTGCCTCTAGGAAATCTTCGATTTCTTCGCAGTAGGATCTCCATGCATCTCTCTGTTTTTGTCTGACGATTTTTGTGTTTTCTCTGAGGTGAGATTTGTAAGTATCCCAGTCCTCTTTAAGTTTTGTGGTTCTTGCCTTATTAAAGGATTTCCTAGCCATCTTCCTGAGGAGATCCAACTCGTGACACCACCATGCGGTAGGGCCTCAGTAATATACGTTTTTAAACTATGGTAGGGTTGCCACCTTTTTTTAAAAGTGAATAAAGGACTATGATGCTGATTATGGATCCGGTAAAGGTCCCTATCCTTCTACTGTACTTCTAAAAAAAAAAAAATCGATGAATGTGTAAAAAACAAAGTATTCGTCCGTCTACCTAGCTTCTAAAAAAAAGCTTCTCATCTTGTATATTTTTGTACAAGCCAGGCCTCTTTCAAAGATGTAAAAAAGGACATTTTGCTTGAAAAACGGACAGGTGGCAACCCTAGTGCGTGGTAATATCGCGTCTTGTCTACAATTGGACAAAAGAAAATTTTGCACTTTTTTGATAGTTTGCAGAAAAGCTTTGCCCATAAAGAGTAGATAAAATGTATTCTGATGCAGATTCTCTTTCTCTTTTAGTTTTAGTGACGCGTAAGAACGTGTCCATATAATATTTTAATTGTTAAATATTTTTATTTATAAATTTCTCAATTTTTTCCAATGTTGTGACTTTGTTTATATTTCGATCATAGTTTTACACATTCATAAAAATACTGAATTTTTATTAACAAATTAACTTAAATACTTTTTTTATTGAATAAAAATCAATTTTGATGTAGAAATATGCGACAAAGTAAACGCCATAAAAAACGAAAAAAAAAATAGCTAAATTTGAGCGGCTATCTTAGTCTGTTTTTATCCAAAAAACTTTTTTTAAGCCAGCATTTAAAAGGAAATTTAGTTTTTTATATGACGCAATGCCTATACCTATCTCTGCTCAGAAAACAAAAAAGCAAAAATAAAAAATTGTATTTTTGGATCAAATTATTTTTTTTTTTTATAAAAAAAGGTTTTTAAATGTTTCGTATAAACTATTTCGATGGGAAATCGGATTCTGTACATAAAATTTACTATTAACTATACCTGAATTTTGCTTCGCTTTCGAGATATAATTAAAAAACTGTAAGGGTTGCATTTATACCCCTATTTCCAACTTCCACCCTCTAATTTAATAGCACTCCGAGCTTTTTTCATCTTTAAAGACCATTTGAATAGATCATGTGATAAAAACCCCGCGAAAGTGATAGTTCCTTATTACCCCCTGTTTTAGGACATACTTAATAGCCTATATATGAAGTGATTCACAAAAAAGTTTCTAAAGTAGGCCTTGGAAAAATTCACTTATGTAGGAGCGAATAATTCTTCTTTTTAAGTGTCAGTTTTTAATTCAGAACTATGCGTATGGATCACTCTTTAATTATAAATTGAAGCAATCTAAATGATTTTCAACAAATAAAAAAATTAACCAAATGTATTTAATAATTTATCAAACTACGAGTATGGATTAATTGTATTAGATTCATATATCAATCAGAAGCATTTCCAACACGTTTCTTAAAACTACTGGAAATCAGGGTTGACATCTTCGCATTTCAAAGATAATTAATTTTCTTTTAAAGCACGACGTAAATCATTGCTTTGTATATTAATTTTGAATTATTAATGATATTGCTGACTGTCCTCAATTGTTGGAAAAGTTGAAGATGTGTCTTCCATCACTTTCGTCTAGAAATTAACGATATATATTCTATTTTAATAAATATCTGTCACCAGAAACAATGAATAATTTTTAGGGTTAATCGATACAGTGTGACTCACTTAAA
Source organism: Psylliodes chrysocephalus (assembly GCA_927349885.1). Classification (NCBI taxonomy): domain Eukaryota; kingdom Metazoa; phylum Arthropoda; class Insecta; order Coleoptera; family Chrysomelidae; genus Psylliodes; species Psylliodes chrysocephalus. The sequence continues at coordinate 71,650,593 of OV651817.1, forward strand.
ATATGAAAATCTCTGTAAAAAACATTTTTTTTTGTAAATCTCAATTTCTTCTTTATAAAGATATACAATTAAGTACAGGTGAAGGAGAAAAAAAAAAGAGAGAAACAAAATTAATCTTTGTCATCATAAAATATATTCGCAATAATACATGTCATTCGATTGAGCCATTGATTCCCTTCAATTTATGTTAGACAGTTTTTCAATTAGAAGCTTATTTCTTAAGCGTTTTTTTCTTGAAATACCGAAAATTTCACAGGGTTTAATTTTACCTTAAAATGTATCTGTACCTTTTTTGTAGGTTATCTTAAGATGAACAACTTTTAATTAAAATTGTTTTTGTTTGAAATGTATATATCCTAAAAAAAGGAAAAATACAAAAAAATAGTTTTATTGGGATCCAAACTGTTTAAAAACTTTTGTTTATATTTGTTTTATCAGTGTAGATGCAATTTGATGATTCTATGTGACATAATATAATTATTAAAAAGAATGTCGCCGAGTCAAGATTTAAAATAAAAAGATTTATACAGTCCACTTACAATTATTATTTAACTATTTGAACCAGCAGTTTACAGTTTAAACAAAATTTGCTCCAATCGAACCGGATTTCAAGAATTTCTATTTTCAATATTCGACAACAAAATTAAGAAGTCCTGTCGATCAGCACAAGATATAAGTACTATATATTGAGACTATTGAGATGGCCGAATGGATGGTTGAAAAACGTTCAATTGAAAGTATTTTTTTCAAATTAATCACAATTTAATATACAGTGTGTCTACTTAAGTTGGAACCATATGGAAAACATTTTTATTATTGATTTTAGGAAAAAAAATTCATATTTTTTGACAAACCTCATATATGGCTTGAAAAATTTGATATGTGATGACTGTATTTTAGGTTTTGGGCCATGCAGGACTTTTTATCAAGAATAACTTTTTTTCCTAAAATCAATAATAAAAATGTTTTCCATATGGTTCCAACTTAAGTAGACACGTATAAGTTCAAGATTTTAAGGTATTTCTTTGCAAATTTGAAGATACCATAGGCAATTTTTAAAGCTATTTAACAAAGTAAACTTGTACTTGTCCATTTAACAATTTATTTGCTATTTTCAGTCTATTGAACGTGTATAAAAAGTATCGTTGTTCTATTTCAGAAATATTTTTTCTAGATTATACATGTTTTCTAAGAGTTGCTATTCTTTTTTGCATATAAGGTATTTTTAATCAGTGAAAGATACCTTTCGAGTCAATTTTCAACTATTAAGACTACTTATTTCAATTTTAGTCTATTTTCCATTATCATTTTGGAAGGCAATTTTCTCCATTATATAAGGACAATTATTTTTTCGCTGTTGAACTATTCTACATGTGAGGTCAATTTATGCTTGCCATGTAAGTATTCTATTTGAACAACTGTGTATTATTAAATTCTATTGCTATTTTATTTTTTAACAAATGAAGTTTTGATTTGATTCTATTTCATTGCCTATTGACTATTGCTGTTGTTTTTATTAAAAATGACAGAGGAGCTTAAAAAATTAGTACAAAATCGAGGTACCATTAAACAAAAAATATCAGTTTTGGAAAAGTTTATAAATAAAGTTAAAACCTTGGTTCCTGAAAGAAAGCACAGTTTAAATGATGTTGAACAACGATTTAAAAATAGTATTATTTTGCTCAAAGAGTTTGACCATGTTCAGTCAATAATAGAGTCTTTGTGAAAAGAAGCAGATTTAGAAATCCACTTTAAAGAACGAGAGGATTTCCAAGAGAGATACTATATTATTCTAGATTTTTTAACTCAATATATACAAGGTGAACGTAAACCTAGTGTAGAGGAAAGTGGATCTGATACAAATTTGAGGGAAAGTCCTCTTAGCCAGGTCAATTATGCAGCACCTACTGTTAACTCGGGTTCTAATTTTGATTGTTTACAAAATGTTTTATTGCCAAAACTTAAGTTACTTACTTTTTTTGGAAATTTTGAACAATGGCTTAGTTTTAAACTCAATTTTTCATCTATTATTGATGGTAACAACAATTTAAATTATTTACAAAAGTTTCAGTTTTTAAAAGCTTCCTTACAAGGTTATGCTTCTAGATTTGTTGAAGATATAGAAGGGGTTGATAGGCCCTATGAACAAGCGTGGCATAATTTATGTAACAAGTTTGATAAAAAACAATTTTTGCTAGATACCCATTTCCAACAATTATTAAACGTTTCACAATTAAATAAAGAAAGTTTTTACAATTTTAGTTTGATTTTAGATCAAATTACAAAACATTTAAATGCCATTGAAAGTTTAAAACTAAATCCGAAACTACTATATGATTCAGTGATAATCCACTTATTGTCAAGTAAACTAAATAAAGTAAGCTTAAGAGAATGGAAGGAGTGTGAATATGACACTGATTTACCTTCTCTTAAAGAATTTTTAGAATTTCTTAAAAATAAAGTAGACTTATTGCAGTCTCTAGAATAGTCTTATTTCTTTAAGCCTGTATCATTAGGAAATAAACAATTCAACAAAAATAAGTACTCTGATCATTCTCAATTACATCTTTCTGTCTATAACACAAAATCTCATGTAGTTTATTGTAATTTTTGTAAAAAAAATCACACAATTTACAAGCGTCAAGATTTTTTAGCATTGTCAATATCAGAAAGAATAAACAACGTTAAACGTCTTAATTTATGTTTAATTTGCTTACGGACCGGTCACAGCCAAGACAAGTGCTGTCTTTGGCCATGTAAGATTTGCAAAAGAAGTAACAAGATTTTAAAACACAACACTTTACTTCACCTTGATGGTGACGTTTCTGGTAGAAGCTCAAAGTCCCAAAGTATAAACATGTTAGTTAGACCTACGGTTACGCATCAATCTCAAATTCTTTTGTCTACAATTATATGCAAGGTTAAAAATTCTGATGGCAATTATCATGATTGTCGAGCATTATTAGATTCTGGAGCACAATCTAATTTAATTACAGAAATGTTTTGTAAAAAGTTAAACCTTAATTGTACCCCATCCAATTTATTAACTATGGGGATAAACCAGATAGTTTCTCAACCTAATAAAAGGTGCGAGTTATCAATCTTTTCAAATACATCCAATTATAATTGTACAATTTCTTGCTTTGTTTGTCCTGCTAATACTAGCAATATTCCTGCATACCATATCAATGATGTTGAAAGATGGAATATACCCAAAGGTCTTCAATTAGCAGACCCAAATTTTTATATTTCTAGACCTATTAATAGGTGCTAGTCTATTTTGGGACTTAATATTAGACGGCAAAGTAATAATCTTCCCAGTCTACAAAATACTCTGTTCGGTTATATTGTTTGTGGAGTATTACCTTTCCCAAGTCAATTAACATCTATTTGCAACTTTTCCAAAGTACATATAGAAGAGGATGAACAATTAAAAAAGTTTTGGGAACTTGAAGAAATTAAAGTTAACATTCCTTTAGTTAAAGACGATTTAGAGTGTGAAGAACAATTTAAAAATAATACTTTCAGAAATGACGAAAGTCAATTTGTGGTGAAGTTTCCACTCAAGCACTCTCCTTCTACGTTAGGAAACTCTAAAGGAAATGTTATTAAACGTTTTTATTTCTTGAAAAGAAATTTTAAGAAACTATATTATGATTTTATTCACGAATATGAATCCTAGGTCAAATGACCAAACTTTCCAATGATGTTGAATGTTCAAAAAATACTTCTATTTCATATTTCTTGCCCCATCATGGTGTTTTTAGAGACAGTTTAACAAAGAAATTAAGAACTGTTTTTGACGCTAGTTGTCCCACTTCAACGGGATGGCCTCTTAATGACATTCAGTATGTCGGGCCAAAATTAGAAAATTATATTACTGACATTTTGTTACGATTTAGATTTTACAGGTATGTAGTATCAGCTGATGTATCGAAAATGTATCGTTGCATTTTAATGCATCCAGATCTTTGCAACAAATTCTATGGCGTGAAAACCCGAAAGATGAGTTTTCAACGTATTGGTTAAATACAGTTTCTTACGGTACACGGTCTGCTCCTTACCTTGCAATTATAAATAAATAAAATAAATATTATAAACTATAATAAAGCTACAAATTTCGATCATCAGATCATCATGTTCGCAATCTAAGCAAGACCAGTGATACTATTTTTTCCAATAGCTGATAGACTGTAATAGGTTTAGGTTAATTTATCAAAATTACAATTTTAAAAAATACTCAACTTCCGAACAAAAGCAATTTTTTAGAAAGTGTTTTTTTTTTTATTTAGTTTTTAAATTTTATTTATGATAGATCCCTTAGATTTTTTGGTGCATGATAGTATAAATGGTAATCTATAGCAATTTGGTCTAGTGAATTCCCCTGATCTAGTATTATAGTCATGGTCATGAAAATGAGAGGTCAAACAGAAATCGTTCTTATTTTTATGAATTTTAATTTTTTAGTATTGCCTATAAAAGTCTCCAACAATACCCGTATTAAATTTAATGAAAATGACCATTATTTGGTCAGTAACATTGTTTTAGGTTTACTACTGAAGTTATTAATGTTATATTTAGCCAACCGATGACATCAATTTAATTACGTGGGATGTGAGTATTGTTGAAGATTTTGTATAATATGTTTTCTATTTGTGGAATAGTGTAAATAGAAAGTACCTAAAATTAGGAGGAACTGCGTTTTGAAAGTATCTCAAATATCTTTCAGAAATAATCAAACAACAGACTAACCAAACGTCAACACACCCATTCGTAACCAAATATTCCACCAGTAACTATGAAAATAACAACTCTAAATATATATTATAAGTACGTACATACAGTAATGTTGAAATTATACGGAAATTGACCGATTTTCGAATAATAAATCATATCGATGGCATATTTACGTTGTCCGGAACATTCTCTTTGCGCAAATACCCTACGACATTGAATAATATAAGAACAGCTGGGCTATGCCATCAACGCTCTCCGTACTATAGACGCGACTATGTCTCATGACATGACAGTTTTATCTTATTAAAATTGAATGCTAATTTACGACTTGCAGCTTTTGCAATTATTTTAGCCGCGAGATGGGCCTAGTACAACTCTGAAATCGTTGACTTTTCCGACAACTTGATTTATGAAATCCGTAGCTGAATTCGGACGCTTTTTTTTCCAGATACAGACCTGTGTTTTTTACTTGTGTTTTATTGGATGCTTTTTCGTTACTTGTGGGGTTTTGTCTTTGTGCTACCATTGAGATTATTAGTCACGTGCAATAAACACTTACTTTTTGCACTTGTTATATAAATAACTATTTAATTCTTTTTTAATAGTGTTTTTATTTATTTTCAAGATGTCCCAATCTGTTTGGATTACTTGCAGGTTGTAGTCTAATTTATACACTTTGATTTTGACATATTAAAGATCTTCCATTCTTGAGCGTTACATCGTTCGGTAAGAGGTCGATTTTTAATCAAAAGGTGTGATATACAAGGTGTCTCATTAGGAACAGGACACAGAACAACTAAAGATTCTATGATTAAAAATAAAACGATTAAACAAAACATGCTTAGATAAAATATTGCAGGTTTTTTATTTCTTAGTATAATTTTACAAAATTGGGCACACATTTTTGGTGTATCAGCAAATAAATCAGTTAATTAAACTTTGCCAGTGACGTACGGCATGGATAAGTAATACCATCATCCCTTCTACATTTTACCTCACTGTCCAAAAACTTATTTAAACTATAATTTTAAATTTTTTGATATTTTTCAAATAAAGTAATGAAATATAGATAGGCAACAGTATTTACGGGAAAATGTATGAGAAGTTGCCTAAGTGTAATAAGTTGTCTTTGAAGAATTAACCTATTCTGTCAAAATAAAAAAATTAGGCATTCCAACGACCTGTCCAAATGGCTACCAGTGGGTGCTGACAGTTTAGATATGGCAATCCTGTTGTCATGTTGTCATTAACAGGGTCAATGATACATATATGTTATATACATACTCAAAGCTGGTCGTTTGCGAGCAGCCATATTGCCTGGCAAATATTTATTAATTTGAATCAGTTTAGCAAAAATGTGTTTTAAAACCAATTTTCAGACTTTAGATATTTAAAAAATAATAATTGCTTATATTTTTACTTCAAGGCATAAGCTTATGTTTATTTTAAAAAATAGGGATGATCAATCTATGTAACTAGCTATTTCACTCACCTTGTCAAATCACCAGGCCTACAGAGTTGCCATCAGTTGCCATAACTTTGCCACATCATAACCTGTCACAACCCACTGGTAGTCATTCAGTTTGGAATGCCTAATACCATTGAATAATAGCGTGATGTTAAAATGTATAAACAGAAGGATTGTTATTTATATTTTCATTTTTGTTCGAAAGAAAACAGAATGAAATATTAAAACTGATTTTCTATCAGTAAGTCACAAAATTGCATTCCAGCCACATACAATAATCAAAGGCAGAAATCTAGTTCTTGTTGAACATTTAAGATTAAAGGGATGTTGAAGAACATCGTAAAATGATAATTTATTGTTTATTTAAAACCTTTTAAGTTTCTGATGTCTACTATTTCCAGTATTACTGTTATTATTTCACGGTATTACAAATTTTTATAATTTACACTGTTTTTTGCTAGTATTTTTACAATTTTCAACACAGAGACTTCGGTTGCTTATTGTATTGTTTTAATCTATTTTTTTTTTTTTAATTAATATGTATACGTGTATTTGAGATGCCAAAATTACAAAATATCGTCCTAAAATGCACGAATTATCCGCAGCTAGCGCTAGTATCGCTTTTGCTTCCCCTACCATGACTTCGCACTGAGCGAATAGCTTGCTTTCACCTTTTCGAACTTTGAATAAAGTTTTCGAACCTTCTTGAAATGTCTAGATTTTTCTTGACGTGGAATAACATTTTTAGAATATTCCCACGTCTTCTTTTACTCGTACCCACATACTTTGAGTACTCAAAGTATGTGCTCGTACCTTACTTATGACTAGAGATAAGGAGACGAATCGGCATACTCAAAATACGGTCCCAAAAAACGCATGCTAATTGAGCTTCAATAATTAATCACATAGGCGCTGGTACTGAATACGTTGTTCAAAATACATGGCTTCTTATGGGAATTATACATAATTTTGTCAAAATACTAATAATAAACTTGTTTACAGCTAAATAAAGCACAGAACATACTGTTGTATTTATTTCTAAATAATTCTTGCATGTTTTAATTGATAAATTATTTAATTTTATCTATATAAAATACAAATTAGGTATGCATGACCAAATTCGAAAAGGTTTCTTAATTGCTGAAATTTGATAAGTACAATTTTCTGGCAAATTTTTTTTGAATTGAACTAATATTTAGTTTTAAGAATAAAATAAAACACAGTTAACAGATTTTTTATTGTTGTAATACAAGTATAAAGGGAGATTTGGGAATGTACATGGTATAACTTCATCCTTTAATTTCAGCTTTCCCTTTTTTGTTTTGCTAACAGTACCATTAGTAAAAATAGTCTCATAATTTTTGATATCTTCTAAAAAGTATAGAACAGCATCATCTCTAGAAAGTGCTTTATCGGCACTAGGAACGATATATATGCTGCCACTGTTCTAAACGTTTAGTATCCTATCAAAGTATATGGCTCTTTAGCCATATACTTTGATCCTATTAAAAACATTTACAATGACACAATAGTAGCAACTCTTTATCTAACATTAAAACTCTATAAAAATAAATTTTCTTTTCTAGTAAGTTAAATATAATGCATAATAATTGTTGTTTGTAAGTCAGCATCTATAACTGTAAAATTTTATATTATAGAAACTTGTAATAAAATAAAGTAGGTACACTTCGTAAGATACGTATTGTGACTAGTTTACAATAAATATTATATTTAGACATGAATACATTATTTTACTTACATTAAAAGCTTTAAAAGACATTGAATTGATTTCTTCTTTTGTTTTCTTTAGTTTTACATTTGATTTTTATCCTGTTTTACAATCTGAAACGATGTAAATCTTGCTTTGATATTTTTTGTCACTCATATTACTTGTATTCAGGTACTTTTTTTTACATTATTTTGATTCTTTTCATCAATTTTTTAAAAAATCACTTTATTTTACATTGACTTACATAGAAAATTAACTGCGCTGTCATTAGACATGCTAACTACAGTCAATTTCGCGAACTTTATAAAAAGAAGGACGGAAATTTGAAATTTGACCATCTTCATACTTATGACAACTGCAGCACGCTGCAAGGTGCTGCGTAACATTATTATAATAATATATCAGACAGAATTGATACAACCATACATCTAATCTCAATCATTTCTGTTTGATTTGTGAAAATGAAAAATGCGGAAAGACGTGCTCAAAACAAGTAATAGAAATACAATGTGCCTTTGTGTCTTGGCGATACCATTGGTTTGTTACATTCTTCGTATTGGCTATATTGCAAGTTGTAATCTTTTAGGGAGATCTTTGCCTCTATCTCTTCGCTAATCTGGACGATTTCCATTACAGCAGTCTCGAATTGTGCCGTCGGTCTACCGGTCAAAAGACCGGTAGGCCCTCGTTCAGGCAGTGGGCCCTCGTTCAGGACCTTCTTTTGCTCTCCAATGAGAGAGGAATTTTATGGGACTATGAAAAAGCTGGGTCCTTCCCCCTCCTGACCGGTAGGCCCTGGAAGTCCCAATTCGACACTGCAGTACAGTACATATACATTTTTTAAATTTTGCCTTTTGAGATCCGAAATAAGCTCTCTACTGCTACTTGATGGTGCCTCATTACAGCAAAACCGGTGGTAGGATAACAAGCTTTTTAAGTGTCATATAAAAGGGTTGATGTTAAAAAAGTTGTTCAATCAACACGCCTTACAAAGCGCTTGCAACGTAATGTCCGGTTAGGCAACCCATTATGTTAAAAAAACTCTTTTACGGATGCAATGTCTGATGGACAAGCTGTGCATTAAGTGACAGGTCAGACGGTTTTAAAAAAGGCAGACCCGAAGGCAAAAAAACAAACTTTCTATATTCGTAGGCAATCTGTATTTGTCGTGCAAAAATTTCAGTGACGCTATAATGAAACCAAACAAATGAATCGGATCGACCTCCTGGCTAAAATTAAATATCCTAATAACGTGGCAAATGCAAGTTTATATTTAAAAAAATTGCCGATATACGCGGGGCCAATGAAACTTTAATTATTTCATAAATTGCGAACATCTTATCGTTGGTTTACAAAGTAGGAAATTGCTACACTCTGGTTAAAATTAGATGGTAATGTTTTTTTTTTCTCGAACAACGGTCATTTTAAAACGGTACGTTCAGGAGTTGTTTAGTATCCAAACTTTAATATTCTACCAATAATTAATAGATGATACATTCAAAGATTAATAATTCAAGTAACTCTAAATTGGGTGGTTCCCACTTTATAGGGATTGATGTCACATTCGGAATACTAATAAAATTCGCAAAAGACATTTAAAAAAAAAATTAAACAATTTGTAGTAAGGTTATACAGAAAAGAATTGTTTATGACGTATATCGAAATATAAACAATATTTAAATTATCACTATCAACATAGTTGAATTCCAAATAATTTAATTGTGACGTAAGGATACAGTAGAGAGTTATTGCAAGTTCAGTTAAGATCTATCACTATTAGTGCCGCTCTTATTTGACATCTGAGCATGCGCAGATCACTAACTTTAATAAAGATTGTGCCTGTCCTTAATAAGAGAGTTATTGCAAGTTCACTTAAGGTCAGTCACTATTAGTGCTGCTCACTGATCTGTATTATTTTACACATATCAGTGGTGCTGCTCTTATTTTGACATCTAAGCATGCGCAGATGTTTATGTTCTAAAACTGACTTTATTAAGGATTGTGCCTGTCCTTAATTGTGGATGTTTAAGGGCAGCAGGTAGTGGCGACTTTATAGCTTTCGGATGCGCTCGCCGACATTCGTATCCATTAGAAGTTTTTTAATATTAAATATTTAATATAATCGTCATTTAAACCTTCTAAAATTATAATTTCTAATGCCTCTTTAATATTATGTACTATTATAGGCAACAAAAAAGATGAACTATAATTTAAAGTTATTAAAATAAGGTTAGAAATAAGTATAAGGACGAGGATTCTGTCAAAATTTCAGGTTTACAATAAGTTTGATTTTAGCATGGAATTTATTTGACCCTAATTGCGATGTCACTATTAGTGGCTGGCTTTATAGAAATTTGCACAAGTATGTGAAAATTTGCAATATCTCTCTATTAAGGACAGGCACAATCTTTATTAAAGTTAGTGATCTGCGCATGCTCAGATGTCAAAATAAGAGCGGCACTAATAGTGACTGACCTTAAGTGAACTTGCAATAACTAAGTAAATTTTAGTTTAATATTAATCAAATTAAGTGCCGTGTAATGTTTTTTGGTTAGTAGTACTGATACTTCTGAAGTTCTAGATTTCTAATTCGAATGGAGTGACAGAGAATGCGGAAAGACTGTAGTATTTACATCTAAATTATAATTCTAAGGATCTTCTTTCAACAAAAAAAAAGACACTTGAATAGATTGAATTTCTCTACAGACCAATCCCGTATCTCAATCGAGACTTTACTTGAGTATAATACATATACGTGATCTAAAACTTCTTTTGTTTCTAAATAAGTAACACATTGAGTTTAATTTATTTTTCAAAAAATACTTATTGAAATTTACAATCAAAAAATCTATTAATATACAAGCCTATACATTATGTAGATTAAGAGGTACAAAATATACAAAAATTTATAATCGGCTAGTAGGTAAAATACAATACAATTTTATTATTTTCTTTTTTAAGTTAGGAAATGATATTTTATTTCTCTAAGTTTGCATGAGAAGTTGTCAATGTCACTACTCATACTATTCACAACGCGGCTAATAGTATGAAATGGAGAATTTTTCAGAACATTTGTGCGAAGTACAGATATGTGAAATATGTCAGAATTTCTAGAGGATACTCTCGGAATGCAGATATCAATTTTTCTCAACAATTCAGTAGAATCAATTAATCCGTTAACAATTTTGAAACCTAACATATAACAATGGTATTCACGTCTTTTTATGAGACTTAAAAAGTGATATCTATGAAGAAGATTTTGGTGTGGTACTCCGATTGGCAAATAAACACCATCCTCCTTTAAACACAGTAATTTTAGAAACCGCCTTTGAACTGCTTCAATTCGATCCATGTGAAGTTGGTAAAACGAACTCCAGACGACAGACGCATACTCAAGCTTTGATCTTATAAGAAAGTAATATAACGTTTTTAATGTGGCTACATCTTTGAAATCCCTGATACAGCGAGTTATAAAACCATACATACAATACGACGTTTCAATCATTTTATCAATGTGACATATAAAGGTCAATCCGGGATCAAAAATTACCCCAAGATCTGTAAAAGTATCTGGTCGCTGAAGTAAGACATCTATTAAATAAATATATTTTATTTGGTCGGTTTTTAAAGTAAAAGACATAACTTTACATTTAATTGGATTAAGTTCAAGTTTATTATTATTAAACCATTCAACCACTAGATTTAAGTTGATGTGAAGTTGCTCACAGTCGCCAATACTTGTCACACTCTTGTACAATTTTAAATCATCTGCATACAGTAGAAACTGCTCTTTAATTACACTCGAGATATCATTGATAAAAATATTAAATAGTAACAGGCCCAGAATGGAACCCTGAGGAACTCCAGATGTTGTTACAAATTTGACAGACTTAAACCCATTAAGCTGTACAAACTGAGTACGATTTACTACATAGCACTGAAAGAAATTTATCAAAGGGGAGGACAACTCAAACCCTGTAAGTTTTCCAAGAAGAATACCGTGGTCAAGTTTGTCAAATGCCTTGGAGAAATCTGTGTAGATGACATCCGTCTGGGCGCGCTCATCAATAGATTCAGCAATGTATTGTGTGACGTTAACCAGGTTGGTGACTGTTGAGCGACCTTTCATAAACCCATGTTAATTGACTGATAGCATTTTGCTGACATAATAATATAAGTTCTTCTCCAATAAAATTTCAAATATTTTGGAGAAATTGCATATTATGGATATTGGTCTGTAATTGGTTATATCTCTTTCATTCCCCTTTTTGAAAACTGGACTTACTTTTGAGGTCTTCCAAATATCTGGAACTGTTGATGTCCTGATGCAGGGTGGCTAACGGAGGAGCAAGTTGAAAGGCATCCTTTAAAATAAAAGCTGGAATATGGTCTGGACCAGTTGTCTTTTTAGGTTTAATAGACTTTAAAGCTTCATATACCTCTTTTTCGGTAAAAGTATTGACATTAAGTAACGGAACATTGAGTCGTGAATTTGAATTAGCAACAAACGGGCTAGAGGTAATACATGACTCTTTGAAGAAGTCAGCAAATCTATTGAGAACATCTAATGGAGGTTTTAGTGAATTGTTGTTATAAGACATTATTTGAGGGGATTTGGATTGTGAGTTCTTACTATTTATAAATGCCCAAAATTTACTTAAATTACTAGATATCTCTTGTTCAGTCTTTTTTTAATATATGCTCTGTAAGAAATGTCTATTTCTAATTTTAAAGCAGCTCTTATGCGTTTGAAGTCTTCAAAGGTTTCTAAATAATTTTCTTGTTTGTATTTTTTCCATATATTAGTTTTGACGCGTGACTGATTGATTATTTCTCTGGATATTTGTTTTGATGCTTGCAGGAATATTTGGGACAACATTTATTAAGAATAATAATAATAATAATAATAATAATAATAATAATAATAATTAATAATAATAATAATAATAATAATAATAATAATAATAATAATAATAATAATAATAATAATAATAATAATAATAATAATAATAATAATAATAATAATAATAATAATAATAATAATAATAATAATAATAATAATTAGAATAATAATAATAATAATAATAATAATAATTAGAATAATAATAATAATAATAATAATAATAATAATAATAATAATAATAATAATAATAATAATAATAATAATAATAATAATAATAATAATAATAATAATAATAATAATAATAATAATAATAATAATAATAATAATAATAATAATAATAATAATAATAATAATAATAATAATAATAATAATAATAATAATAATAATAATAATAATAATAATAATAATAATAATAATAATAATAATAATAATAATAATAATAATAATAATAATAATAATAATAATAATAATAATAATAATAATAATAATAATAATAATAATAATAATAATAATAATACTCTCCCTAATTCACCCCCTTACGAGTGAATTTTAACCCCAAAAGTTGAGCTTGTGCGGGGAAAGGGACGGCTATTATTATTATTATTTGCCGTGGCGCTCCGGGGCGACTTAAAGATGATTGATGGTGCCATTTGACTTACAGGTGAGGAAAACCCGGAAAACCTCACCCACCATCATCGAGACGGTAATGCATAGCGATTTTATAATCTGCATGTCATATAAACAGAAATTGAATTTCTATTAATACGGCACACATCAAATCCTAAACCGAACCATGCAATTTAATTAAAAATCCACATGGTTTGGTCTGGGATTCGAAGCCCAGCAGTCTCAGACTCATAAACATGCCTATAAATGAATATAAGGGTGTTAGACCGCTATACCACCGACTCGATGAATATTATGGATGTTCCGCCCAAAAAGATATTTAAATTTTCAACTTTCTTTTGGTTAGGTATAAAATAATATTATTTTTTTTTTCGTTCCAATGGAGATTGCTGGAATTGTAAGCTTTTTATAAGTTTTGCTATTTAAAATATCTAGTGTACTTCCTGATAAAATCAACCTAAAATCATCTTCATAGACAATATAACTTTCAGAATCTAATGTATCATCTGTGTTGTTAACGTATAAAATAAAAAAATATTGGACCCAAAATAGATCAGTGTGGGACACTGTAACGTGACATTTCAAGTTTAGAAAATATATATTTTTTAAATGAAATAATTTAGTACATTGTAGCCAAGTCTTAACATAAATGTGTAGGCACCGCTTAGCATTCAGAGCCTGTGTTCGTTGTTCAGGTACCGATGAGCGCAGTTACTGGTCCAAAAATATATTCCGTCCTTGTCGCGCTATTTGAATCCGAAAAAGAGAGCGATTATTAGAATCCACTCTAGATATTAACTAGGGATTGGAACGATCGAAGCTCGCTTCTTGAGAAGCTTAGAAGCTTAGACTAGGTATAAAGAGACGACTCGTAACGTCGCAGGAAATCGTGTTCCATTCTGACACCAATGTTATTTGACCAGAGGCGTAACATGTTGGAAATAAAACAATGAACTTTTATTTATGTTATTAGTACTGTATTGATCTTTTTAGGTATAAAGTAAGTTCAAAGCGTAAAAATTAAAATAAATGAGTAACAATAAATAAGACACAAGGTGCGCCACGCTCAACGGGACGCAGCCTAGTGGGTAAACTACGAACGATATTAAAAATTCCTTTGGCACAAATATACAACTCAACGGTGGTTTAAATTAAATTAAAATTAGTTTCATATATGCAAGGTGTCCCAATATGAAGTTATATTTTTTAAATGGGACACCTTAGATTTTCTTTTAATTTTAAGTTCTACTCCTAAAAATAGTATTAATTTAATGAAGATTTAATATTCACATCTGTGATAATTACCGATTTGTTTGACATATTTTGTCGAAATTAATCAATTACTCTTGATTACAAAATAATTAATTAACGAATTTTTGGCAGTTCCTTACAAAATGATGTAACTATCAGAATCAATAAAATATTCAAAATATGTTTGCAATTTAAAGTTTTATTACAGTAAATTTTTTCATTTAATTACTGCTTTAATTTAAAGGGAACCCCCCTGTATTTTATGGTACCAATATGAAGAAAATTTTATTTACGTTAAAAGTTCTATAAGGTTCCCTATATCTATATCCATATTTACTATTTTTAAAACTAGTATTAATAGTCAATGAATTAATAAAGGAGGGGGCACGTTTTAAATGTAAAATACCCTTCGGTCAGAATTTGACGAAATTTTGATATGTTGCAGAACTTGACCCATGGATCAAATATATCGGTTGCGCCAAAGCTCTAAGTTTTTGATTTCCAAAATCCCTATTTCATAATTTTACATTATCATAAAATGCATGTTTAGTCAATATTAACAGAAAAATTAATAAAACCTTTTTTTTCTACAATTCTCTATTGTTTTCATAATTTTTGTACATACAACTGATATTTGCAAGGTGAGACTATATATATGTTTGTGAAAAAAAAAAAAATTACGGTGGAATTGTTTTGATATTTTGGTGAAAGAAAGCTAATACATGTTTAATTCCATTTAAATTGTTATTATAAGTTAGTTCCAATAGACGTCTGATGTACAGGGTGTTTCATTTCTTTAACATTATTATTCTTCTAGTTCATTTTCTCATCAACCAACTGAAATGCCCATGTTTTGTCGATCTACAGTGCGAAATTCATGTATATTTTCGGTGCTGTAATAATGAAAATTATGTTTATTCAAAATACGTTATTAGGAAAGTAGTGTCGTGCGAGACCGGTCCTGCTCTATAGGGCGACGCCCACTCTACATTGATAGATCCAGAAAGCTCGTTGTACACGTACTGACTCATAAAGCAAGGGTTTTCGCTTTTTCCTCAACCATCTAGATATCACCGACACAACGACGACAGCATTAGGAGATCTTTCTACACAAACCTAGAGTTGTTTGGAACATAACACTTCTAATATAAATAGATTCATTGTAGATAGTTATTGTATAGTAAAGATAAATTGTTATAAATAAATTAGAATTGTGAGTTATAATAGTGTCTAAGCATTAAATAAATTAGTTAGTACGTTATAAATAAATTATGAAGAAGCAGTTTTTATTAAATAAACTATATATTTTTAAATTAAATAATCGTTACATTAGATTCAACAGTAAATAGTAGGTAATTGATAAAAGTTAATTTTTAGAATTGTACGACACGCCACTGGAAAAAATTGCTTTCTTGGCAATTTTAATATTATTAATTGCTTAATTAATTAATTAATGAAAAGCATAAAATAACAAACTTGGCAGGTAACATTTATTACTCTGGAGTTAGACCAAGCTGTATAATAACCAAATAAAATGAAAATATAATAAAGTATAAATGATTCATTCATGTTTATTATTTACCTGTAAAACGTCGCTACGACTTTTACACTGATGTGCAACACAATAAAACATTCAAACAAACTGGTTATCAAAAGTCGTTTAATTCAATAACCACAAATAAACACGAGTAAAAAGCTTTGGTGTCGCCGAAATGCTTAGCACCAAAATAATCCTCTCTCTTTCCTTATCTAAGTTGGGAAGGGTCCGAGAGGTGTGTGAAATGGCCAGGTAAGGTTAACAATTGATTTGAATAGTTACTGATATTTCATTTTAAATTGTAAACTCAGTAAAATATAAATTAGTTTTTGAGATATTTAAAGTGGATTTAGTCGCATTTAAAAAAAAAGACGTCTTTTGGTCTTTTGATTTTGATATTCGACCCTAGACATCAAATCTCTGATCCTGCGGCCCCATAAGATCTTTTATCTTATCTTACTATTCAAATTTTACGAGGTACATTATGACTGAAGAGCCCTGGTTACATCACCAACCCCAACGAAGGAATTTAATCCGTGTTAAGCAGGCGCAGATGTAGAACGACCTAGTAGACAAATGGGAATCCAACAACCACCTAAATTCTGAGTCTTGAAACGTGGTAGCACCAATAACTGAAAATTCCTGAGATAAGTTCTGCTTCATGCGAACCTTGACGTCTCCAGAAACCCAGGGAAGTACAACCATTACGCACAAGTACCAAGTTCAGTCGAATATTAAAGTTGTAAAGGCACAAGGTCGAATTTGTAATTTTTTTTTAATTTTTAATATTTATTTATAATTGGACTGGCTTGAAAATAAACAAATAGATATAAAAAAAGGCGTAATTCCGAAATTTCACCAAAACAGTAAAATTTTATGCACACCTGCAGGTCTTTTGACAATCTAAGAGGAATTTTCTAGACAGTTCTCGGCTATGTTGTCAACCAATGTGCTTTTTTTTTGACAAGCTAAAAGACAGCTCGTAGAAGATACACAATAGATCTACTGAAGCCTAAGTGATGTAAGTGGAGAACTTATCTTCCCCACCGTACAGATAGCAAATTAGGAAAAGTAGTAACCGTATTTATTTCTCTGCAATTAGTTATTACGCTTAACCACGAAGAATGTTTGATTGCTTCCAAATCACTCAGAATCCACTGTTGTAACCACTAATTTTACACAGATTTTACTTAGAGAATTCTGGTTTTATCAAAGTGGCAATATACCAACTGACCTTAGTCTTAGCAACTTGCTGGGTAGCAACTTTATCAAACAGATTAGATCTCATTTACGAAAAACATTAGATCCAAAAATCTTAAAACAAAATCAACATTGATACGACAACACAAAGAACTGCAAAGTTCAGAAAAATAAGTGAAACAGAACGGATGTTATGCTGCCAAAAAGGGCTGATTCAAATAATCAAACCTTTTGGAATATTGGACTGGTCGACGAGCGGCACACATAAAGCGAAGGCACAAAAATTAAGCGGTTGCGAACGAACTTGTTACTGATTTGGCGGTACATCGATATCTCTTGGTTCTTCGAAAAGATCCAAAGCATGAACCGTTTAGGTGGGGCAAAGTGTCAAAATAGATTACGCGAATTTAAATTAAGAAATTAATAAAGAAAATAAATCCATTCTCGAACAATAAGTAAGGAAGTAGGATAGAAAGAGAATGAAGATTGACCAATCTCTTATATTTAAAGGCAGCGTAACCCCACATAATGGTGTATAATCTATAAATACCTACACCTAGCAAAAACCAATTTTTTAGGAATCATTCTGATCTGTTTTGCTTTTTTAATTTTTCGAAGAATGGGTGATTCATTCTTTCACCTTTAAAACGCCCTCCTCCCGTTCTTCGTTTCTAATCCGAAAGGCAACAACAGTTCATTCCCTCATACGCACCTTTAATTTCTAAAATACCTAAACGCAAACACGCTAAATTCCACGCAGCAGCGTCCCGTGCCTATGCTTAGAACCCGATGAGATCCCGAGAAAACAGTTTTATCGCGATCTTACCTTAAGTGCGTCTCCAAAAATACGGATAGTGGATCCAGAATCGGCGTCTGATTCATACTTTTACAGTGTTTGTGCCGATTTATTGCAGTGAATGTCGTTCTATACCCCAAACGGTGGGATTTAATGTTCTGTGATAGCGATTGTTATTAAATTTGGTGTTATCTAGTGTGCTATGGGCCATGGAGTTCTTCCAGGAATGGTCGTCTGTCAAAAAGGTAGGTGTCTCTGCTGCCGTGCTACTATGCTGCTACATACTATGGTCAGCTGTTGTTTACGGTGACGTTTGCCAAAGTGACATTGTATTATTGGGTAATATAAATTAAATAATTGAATAGCCAGGGATAATTTATGGGTCAATCAGAAACCGGATTTTATGTATGTCTTAAAGTTAAGCCAAACGATTTTCATAAAATTACTTTTATATTTTATTTGTACCTACAATTTTGATAGTGTTGTTGGCTCAAATATCTGAATATCTAATGCGAGATTAATAATAAGTTTTATAGCTTTTATTCTTAGATTTCTGCAGCATAGTTGTTTTTTTTGTATTCAAGGTAGAAGAGTTGGAAATAAATCAATATACTTAATAATAAATTCATATTTTTTTTATTAATATTGTACAAATTCACGAGTATCTCTAATCCAAGTCCTGAAAACATTATCAAGGATAGTATCAGCCCTGAAATTTAATTGTTTAAATTTTGAGTTTCCACGAAAACTTTTTTTATTTGAAAAAATAAAAAATATTTATTGTGTTGGAGTGTACAATATAAAAGAAAAGACAAAGGATTCCGGTATCTAAGTCCAGCTCTTCATAAAATAATTTTTGGAATCTTAAATTATTAATAAAAACATATATATACACTATACATATAAAACTGCATCTAAACAAACAAAAGAGAGCGGATTAAAATAAAAAATATTTAAAACTTTTGATCCGCTGGAAGAATTTGTATACCTATTTGTACGTTGATAAACAACAAACAACAAGAAGAAAAATAAACGAAAATAAGAATTATTATAATCAAATTTCAATTAAAAATAGACAAAGGTAGCAATATAAAAGGTTAGGAGTTGATGACCCATCTCTGATGCTACCATTATTTTTAATTGGGTCATGGTTACGGTTTAAATGATTATGGTGTAACTGCCTAAGACTGTTCTAATCTGGTTTAAAGCATTTAGAAACAATATTTCTAAACGGCTTTAGAACTACATCCGTAAATAGTATCCAATGAGAACTGGGAACCAGGCGAATCTCCATTAAGTCTAAGAAGAAGGATATTAATGATCAATTATGCAGCCACAATGCTTGTTATTCTATCAAATCCAACTTTTACATATTCTCCCACATAAAGATTGGAAGCCGATTTCTTGCAAAACCAAAATCTCTTTATGAAAAAGTGAAAAGGTACTTTTACTACCCGCAATATATTCTATTTCTCTCTATTGTACTATTGTTTTTCTAGATCGTTCTACAATATTCAGGATTCTAAACTTGACGTATTGTATACTATAAAATACTACATAGAACCGTTACTAATTTTCATGCCCATAACCAAATAATAATAGTGACATATGCAAATAGAAAATGTCTTAAGCGTATGAAAAAAAAAAAAAAGACTACCGGTTCCGATGGGATTCCGTCTTTTCTGTCAAGAGATTGTGCAAAATCTTTATCTTATTTTTATAGTCTATTTTTATGTATGAGAGAGTAATAAAACAGCATTTCTAATGCAAAACTTAGTACGGTCATTTTAAATATTTTTACAGAATAATCTAAATATTTCCTAAAATTGTAATAAATGTACCTGAGCTATTACAAGTTTTGGGTCTTTTATTGGTCCTTTATAAACATAAGCTGTACAGAACAATAGAAAAAGGTTTGGACAGGCCAAAAGCTCTGTGTATTAAAGATTACATAGCCGTATCTTAAGATTATTTTCAATAAGTACCTATTTGCCAATTTTGTTTTATTTTAATTCCAAGAATTTCTTACAGTAATCGAATTATAAGTAGATAAATACCTTTCCAACAAAATTCACCGAAAATGCGATTATAGGTTTTCCATTTAGTAAGGAGGTCCAAGTTGTGTATTCTTGACAGTTTACTAAATGTCGTTTAGTTGCAACTTGCAAGGTGCAGTGTGAATTCTAGTGTGATCATGGAAAATTTGGAAGGGTCGCGTAAACGACAAAAAATTGGTACTTTAACAGTTAATGACAAAACATTAATATTTAATTGTATTAAATCATTTACAGACAAACATTTATATAAAAGTGTTGATGACACAGTGGAATTAGTTAGTAGTACGCTTGGCGTTGGGAAATCTACGATGTACAGAGTTGTTAAAGAAGAGAAATGTGGCGAGTTTCAAACAGCACGTAAAGCTCCAGGAAAACCAAAATTTCAATTAGAAAATCTTTTGAAAGAAAGACTTCGAAGGAAAGTGCATGCGTTCTTCTTTAGAAAAGAATTTCCGACAGTAGACAAAGTTCTTTCCACGGTTCGAGATGATAAGGATTACCCTGAAATGAGTCGAAGCACACTATGGAAACTTTTAAAAGAAATAGGTTTTCTATGGAAAAAGCATTCCAGAAAGTCTATTTTAATAGAAAGAAGCGATATTGTAGTATGGAGAAGAAATTACCTAAAGACTATAAAAGAAATGAGAAACCAAAGAAGAAATATATTTTATTTAGATGAAACATGGATCAACGAGGGACATAAACCAAATAAATTTTGGCAAGATGAAACTGTTACAAGTCGAAGACAGGCTTTTTTAAATAATTTATCTACTTGTTTAAATCCACCATCAGGAAAGGGGCGCAGACTAATAATAGTACACATTGGTAGTTCAAACGGTTTTGTTAAAGGTGGTTTATTGACTTTTGAATCTACTCGTACCGGTGACTACCTTGAGGACATGAATGTTGATGTCTTTAAAGAGTGGTTCGAACAAATTATAGATCGTCTTCCTCATAACTGCATAATAATAATGGATAATGCAAGTTATCACTCAAGACTTATAGAAAAAATGCCCACAACCAAGTGGTTAAAAAAAGATTTACAGAGTTGGCTAAATTCAAAGAATACTAAGTTTCATCCCGGTTCTGTGAGAAAAGAACTGTATCATTTGTGTTCCCTTCATAAAGAGAAATTCAAAAAATATGAAATTGATGAAATTGTAAAAAATTGTGGGATGACGGTGGTTAGATCACCACCATATCATTGCGAAGTAAACCCGATTGAACTGATATGGGCACAGATAAAGGGAGAAGTTTCAAGAAAAAATAATACTTTTAAAATGAGTGAAGTTAAACAGTTGTTTTTGGAGGCTGTAAATAATGTGAAGGCTGAAAAACTGGGAAAAGGCAGTAAATCATACGATTAAAGAAGAAGAGAAAATGTGGAAGTTGGACAATATTACTGATGAAATGATCGAGCCACTCATTGTAAATATTGGTTGCGGCAGTTTATCTTCTGATTTCGATTCTGATTTGGATTTGTAGGTAAGAAGTAGTTTTTATATTAAAATTATTATTTATGAACGTTGTTTAAAAGTCAAAGTTTAAACCCTTATACCTACATAACCCGTTTGACACAATGTTCTTAACATACCTTGTGGAAAAATAAAACATTTTAGAAAAAATTGCACTTTTTTACCTTCAGCTGTTTAGAAGTTATAAGCAGGTTAATTAGGTGAAAATATAAGTGTATACTCGAGGAATAACTTCAAAAAATATTTTAACTGTCTACTAAAATAAGTGATACGCCTATGGATTACGAACGCTTTATTATTTTAATACTCTCTCATACATAAAAATAGACTATAATTTGTTCCTTTTAAATAATCTGAAAAATGCTGAAGTTACACTTGCTTTTAAAAATGGTGATGAAGATAACAGAAAATTATCAACTATGCAACTTTGGTAAATCTTATTGATTTCCAAATGGTAGAATATCAGCATGGTTTTATCACAGGTACCATTACTTATTTATTTATTTATGGTACAATATCCGTACGGGCCAAGCCCATTAACAAGATAAAGGTTAGCAATACAAAAAATTTGGCAAGTATTTATATAAAAAAAACACAAAATTGATGTAGGTAATAAAAATTGCATTCAGTTACACCTTCTTCTTTTTCTTCCTTTATTGGGCTATATCCCACAGGATAATTTACCCAGCCAACAACGGGGAGAGTATCCTTGTCTTGCTCTCAGCAATTGGATACCCTCTATTAAATTGATATATTTATATATTTCAAAGTAAAAAGCTTAATAATGTTACTACTTGAGTTATATACGTAGAGGGGCATACAAAGTTAGTACATAGACGTCACAATACAGGATAAAAACTTTTCTCGCTTGGCGGCAGTCGCCAAGCTGAACACAACCAGAAAACTACCAACGGTAAATAGAAGAAGCACCTAGGACTGAAAGAGAGGATAAAGTATTAGGGTTATAATTGAATTATAAATATATTTAGAAATTTGATTAGAATGTTTAATCTGCTAATATTGAGGTTAGCCAACATAAAACAAATGTCAAAGGGAGTAGAAAGCTTGGTTTTTGCCAGTTCAGAGTACAAATCAAAGTTTGCCATCATATTTATGGGACATTCAAAGATAATGTGGTTTAATGAGCTAATTTGACCACACTCACAAAATGGATCATCTTTTACTCCTATACGAAATAAGTGATATGGAGATAGGCAATGTCCTGTCCTTATCCTAATTATTGTAGTTAAATGTCTTCTGTCCTTGTAGGGAAAATTTAAAAACCGAGGGATTTTTTCAAATCGTGGAACGACTTTAGAATAAAAGGAATTCTTCCTACTCTTGAGGCTATTCCATTCTTCAAGCCATCTTGAATTCACAATGTTTCTGATGAATGGAAAGAAATTATGATAGTTTAATTTGATATTCACTGGAGTATTCAGAGATCTGCCTATATTTGCCAATTGATTTGCCTTGAAGTTACCCAGAATCCCAGAGTGGCCTGGAATCCATGCCAGAATTATTTTGATATGTTCATCTTTTGCGAGTAAGATACCTTCCTTAATCAAGAAGGAACAATGTTCAGTTTCCCTGGAAAAGCATGAGAGGATAATGGATTGAGCGATGTTTTTGTCTAATATTACTTGCAAGGCCTTGTTGATAGCTACAACTTCAGCTGTACAAATTTGAGTATCGAGAGGAAGCTTACTTGAGAATGCAGTTACACCTAAACACTCACTGAAAAAAAAAACCATAAAAGGAAAAAAGTGGATGTTTAGGAACGAGTGTACCGGCAAAGACAAATAGATAACTTATCACGAAAAAAGTAAAATAAAAACAAAAAACACCATTGGTAAAATACTATCGTTAATAATTAATTATAGACACATATTACTTGACTGGAAAAAAGTTTTTTAAGTTATCTAAAAAAAGAAAATATCAAGCTGTGATTCAAATGACAAATAATTATTGATGAGTCGTTAAGTGGAGAAAATTTGGAAACATTTGTTCTGCATGGTAAGCTATAAAATAGGCTATGAGTTATAGCAGTGATACTGAAAGTTCTGAAGTTAAGAAGACTTATTATGGCTTCACATTTAAAAATAAAATGTACTATTTTGTATAAAAATATTACAGAGTGCATAGATCTACGACGGACTAAGCTGCAAGTTTTGAAATGGATAAAAAACTATTCCAGTGGAAAGCCTCTTGGTGGATAATTACTGTCAAGTGTATAACTTGCCGATTTAAAAAATCTTCGTTGAACTCGCTCGAGACTGGATATATGTATACTATTATTCGGGCTCCACATAACACACGCATATTCTATCTGAGATCTGACATGACAAACGCTGAAAACAGAAGGTTAAGTGTTCCGATCCTATGAAATTGTTTACAGTTGCGAATTATAAAACCTAATGCCCGAAACGCAGAGGCAACTGTTTTTTCTATATGCAACACAAATAATAATTTTGGATCAAAATATATGCCTAGATCTTTAATAAAATCAGGTCTTTCAAGAAAAACGTTATCTATTGAATAGTTAAATATTATTGATGCCTCTTTACGACAGAATGACATTACATTTCACTTAGTTGGGTTAAGTGGGAGATTATTATTTTTGCACCACGTGGATAAATATAGTAGATTTTGCTAAAGATTCAAACAGTCGGTCATTGTATTTATTTCACAGAATAGCTTCATGTCATCTGTATATAGTAGATATTTGGCATTCAAATGTTTTGCAATATCGTTTATAAAAATTATGAACAGTAATGGCCCCCATACGGAGCCTTGTGTTACACCTGACTTTTGATGAAAGATGTGAGATATATTGAGTTCTTTCAGAGAGATAAGAATAAAAGAGAGCAACTAGAGAATCGCTCAGCCCAAGGGAATTAAGCTTATTTAATAGCAATCCATGATCTAATTTATTGAAGGCTTTAGAGAAGTCAGTGTAGATTACATCTACCTGACTTCTCTTGTCTAGTGCATCACATATATATTGCGTTTTGCAGAATAAATTGGAAACTGTTGATCGTCCAGTCATGAAACCATGTTGTTTTGAGATAATAAGTAGATTGACATAATGTGATAAATAGTCGTGAATTACAATTTCAAATAGTTTAGCAAAGTTAGACAAAATGGCTATCGGCTGATAGTTAGCGATATCATTTTTATTTCCTTTTTAAAGACGGGACAAATTCTGGATAATTTTCAGCGACTACGGAACTTTTTAGATTTAAGCATCAAATTAAAAATCACAGATAAGGATTTACAAAATGAAGATGCACAATTTTTTACTAAGGAAGCTGGAATTAAGTCTGGACCATTGGTCATCTTATGTTTTAATTTCTTTGCGGCGATCTCTATTTCTTTTTCTGTAAATTTTTTTTATACATAATACGTTGTTATTTGATAATGAGTTTGAAGTAGAATATGTAGTTAAGGAAACAAAGTTTTTTGAGAAGAAATCAGAAAAACCATTGATGAATTCTTGCTGTCCATTGTAGTCCGTACCATTTAAATTCATCTTGGGGAATTGATGATTCGTCTTTTTTGGATTTTATGAAAGACCAAAATTAACCAATCTAATTAGTCTTGCTCAATATGATGCAGAAGTACTGGATGATTCAGTGAGGCTGAAGACATTTACACCGATTTTTCAAACGCTTTAAATAGACTTGTACCAAATTTCGTGTCCTTTTTCCATTTGTATTTATCTCGTCGAAAATTATTAGTACAGTTTTCAAGGGTATCAATCTACTGGGTACCTCAAGGACCTGTGCTTGACCCATTGTTATTTATTATATTTATAAATGATATCTGTCTTGATTTGAAGTGCAGCGTGATTTTGTATGCTGATGATCTTAAAATATATTCAAGAGTAAACCGTTTTAATCGGGGAAGCTGAGTTAGGCCAGCCCTGCAGGTGGCGTAATCTAGGTAGTTGAGTTAGGCCAGCGACCTTCTTTAATCCCTTGTCAATTATTAATTAGGAGTATTAATAAGTAATTAGGAGAATGATGTGTAGATACATTACGGATGTAAGGAAAATAGAAAAGTACTATTTTATTCTGTCTTTAATTGACACCGAGTATACATTACGATCATGGAAGTCAAATATATTTTTAGCGAAAAGGGGAAAAAGTTGTTAGTCATAGGCAATTTTAAATTTTGTGGGGAAAATACTCTTGCCAATGGTGAAGTGCGATGGCAATGTGTTAAAAAAACAAATGAGAAAGACGACACTCTTCAACGATAGGCCCTTAGCAATGGCATTAAAAGGAAAGCATTGCAGGACCTGTCAGAGAAACCCTCAAAATTCATCCATCAAGAATTAAGGAAGAACGAGTTTTGTAACGATATCACCTCGCACGACATTCATAGAATGCGAAAAAACATTTATGCCGCAGGACGTTCTGTTATGCCCACGCTCCCCAAAAATCAAGAGGATGTTTTTACTTGTTTAGGTAAGATGAATCCTAATACAAATAAAAACGAAGAGTTTCTTTCTATTTGCGATAGGCCTTTACAGATAATTGTGTTTGGTTGCAGAAGCAACTTTAATTTTTACTTTCCTATCTGTATACAGATATAAGGAAAGTATAGGAATCATGATTTTTTTCGACCTCGAGTTTTTGACGGATTTTTACGTTTTGAGGTCCCCTGAATCCGTTTTGACTATTTTCGCGATGATGTCTGTCTGTGTGTGTGTGTGTGTCTGTGTGTGTGTGTGTGTGTGTGTGTGTGTGTGTGTGTGTGTGTGTGTGTGTGTGTGTGTGTGTGTGTGTGTGTGTGTGTGTGTGTGTGTGTGTCTGTATAACGCATAACTCATGAACCGATACACAGAAAAACACCAAATTTTAAACTTAAGCTTTGTTTCAGCGTCCAATGAGCTGATTAGATTTTGGGCAGTGTCGGAACATCTGGGGGGGTACTTTATGGGTGGTCATTTTTATATTTTATGGAATATATCTGTTATTTACGTTTGGAGAAGAAAATTCTTCAAATAAAAGTTACTTCTAATATAATTATCTATAATTTTTGTTTTATGCAAAATTTTCCTAAAATGGTCCGTATTCGAGAAATTTGACAAAATGTAAAAACATAATTTTTTATAAAAATTGTTCAAATAAAAGTTGTTTGCAATATAATTCTCTATAATTTTTGTCCTATACATAATTTCTCTAAAATGGACCGTATTCGAGATAATTGAAAAAATGTGTAAATTTCGAAATTTGAAGAAAACTCAAAAACGGATAAAGGAAAAAACATTAAATTTTAAACTTAAGGTTTATTTCGGCCTGACGTGAAATGATTAGATTTTGGACAAAGTCGGAACATCTGGGGGGGTACTTTATGGGAGGCCGTTTTTATATTTTATGGAATATATCTGTTATTGATGTTTGGAGAAGAAAATTGTTCAGATAAAAATTACTTCTAATATTATTATGTATAATTTTTGTTTTATGTCAAAATTTCCTGAAATGGTCCGTATTCGAGAAATTTGACAAAATGTGCAAAATTCTGATTTTTATGAAAATTGTTGAACTAAAAGTTGTTTGCGATATCGATTTCTATAATTTTTGTTTATACATGATTTTTCTAAAATGGACCGTAATGGAAAAGTGATAAATTTAAATTTTTCTGTATTTTCGTTTTCAATGAATATCTATAGAAAAATGTTTCGAGGTAGATGTATGTGTAAAATGTATATATTTAGTTTATCCTCTAAACATTTATAGAGATGCTGCAATAGGTTGTACAAAATAACCGGAAAATGCCTATAATAACTAGATAGGAAAGTCATGTGTTGGACACATCAGATTTTTTATGTTCAGTTGATACTGTTTATATGGACGGTACATTTCAATATTCGACCAAATATTTTGTACAGTTTTTTACAATTCACGGTTACAAAAATGGACACTATGTGCCTTTAGTTTTTTGCTTATTGCCCTCAAAATCACAATCTGTGTATCTTAAATTACCGTTTAGAAAATTAAGTAGGAAAATATTTGAAATATTTCTTTGGTCTTCCATTTTTAAAACCAGAAGAAGTTGGTGACTGTTTTGTATTTGATTTATTTGAAATCAAAGATGTAGTAGGTAACCAAAAAGTAACTGAATTTTGCGACTATTTAGTAGATAACTATATTGAGTCAAATGCTACATTTTCGCCGTTTGTATGGGCTTCAGCCTCAGATTCGATGACACGTACTACAAACTCTTGTGAGTCATTTCATTCATTATTTAATCGCCATTTTTTATTCTTGCCATCCGAATATTTTTCAGTTTGTGGAAATTTTACTTATCTTTCAAACAGAAACATATGTAAAAATTGTAAGCGCTAACAAGTATGTAAAAAAACTACGGCCTCACATCGAAAAAAGAAAATTATATTTATCGGAAAAACTCCCACAATTGGAATGTAGTGAGTAAAGTAGATTCAATGTTGTGCATTGCATTGCATTGCTTTTGAATATGCACCAAATAGTATAATATAACCTGTACTTTATTATGTATTTGAACCTATATGAAATAAACATTGTTTACAAATAAGAATTTTTATTTTCTGGTCTAACTCAACATAGCCCTTTAATGAGTTTAAAGGATTAAAACAGCCAAGCCGGGAATTATAGCAGGTAGTTGGCCCAACTCGGTTGCGCCCGTTTTAATGACTGTGAGAAAATTCAGAGCGACCTTAGTTAATTACATAGATGAAGTGAGTCAAACCTTCTTCCTCTTAACATCAACAAACGTAAGTTTGTTTCTTTCACTTGTAAATATAACTATATTAATTACAATATCAACATTAATAGTTTATAAACATGATCTAGCTTTAAAGATTTAATTAGATGTTAAATTTGATAGTTAACTTAGATCAAAATAAATTGTGAAGAAATTGGAAATTACCTTTGATTTGATTGTATTTTAAATTTACGAAGTGTTTTTTTAAAATTCTATGGTACCGTATAAGTGCTAATAGCAATGACCTCCTCCGAAAATTCGGGATTAGACGTCCTATATTATTACCTACCTTCCTACCTATCTACGAGTAATTACCTTAATGGTCTTATTTTTTAAATACTTCCTTTATAAATTATCTATTTATGTTTGACTTTGTTTTTAGACCTACTTTTCTAAATTTTCGTTCTATATCTCTTTATTTCATTCCAATATTTTGCCCATACTCTTACTTCTTTGTTATATATATGTACTCTAATGTATTTTTCAAAATAAAGATATTTAGATTCTGGATTTGTAAGTCTTTTAAATAAATTTGTTGTCAAAATTTTTAATTGTTCCATCAAAAACAAAAATTAACAAAGACAGTTGCAATTTAGCATCATAAAGAACGATTAATTCCTTAATTTTTCACAATTCATATCAATCCGTATCCCGATTTATCACTTCTTTGCAAAATAAACATACATGTTCTATAAATACCGACCGTATGTGAATCACATTTTTTAATTATAAGATTCACAGATATTAATATTTGGTAGGCTGAAACTATCCATTGTTGTTGTGCCAAAAACTTTGAAACGATCCAATATCCAAGTTTTAAATGGAGATTGTACTGGTTGTCCCACAATTTTGTATTCCTCGCCAAACAATTTTTGAATAGATTTATTTATTCTGGATTCTCGGAATTAGGTATCCATTTTGATAAACCAATAAAATACAAAAGGCTACTGGTAACTTAAATATGAGATAAAAGTTTTCCTTATCCATTTTAAAAAAGTTTTCTTCGTCTTTTGTGCTGTACCAAATAATGTTTTCTGAAACAAAAAAAAGATATAAAGAAGATAGAAAGAAAATACTAAATAGATAGAAAGACTCGAAACTTGAAATTAGCAGCTGGAAAGAACTAAAAGGAAAGCGGAGACATCACATTGGGAAAATATGTGTTAAGAGTAGACATGGTATTGGAATCTGAAAATAAGCAATACGCAAATATAGTGGACATTTGACATTTGATGTTCTGTCAGGTTTTGTTTATCATGTCATGTCAATAATAGTAGTTTTAACTTTAAGTATTTTGATCGAAGTATCTTATTTAATAATAAGCTATATTAAAATATAGATCCCGATATTGGGTAAATAACAATGTTGATATGAATTAAAAAAATGCTCAAGTTTAAATCGTTGCACTTATTTTTAAGTGATTTTGATTTACTTTATTCAACAAATAATCCACAGACCCCTGCTAATAGGGGTATTAGAAATTTTATTTTACAAATTTCAAGGTTGATTATGGATTTTCAAGTGATGCAGAACTTTTTATTAAGAATATTTTCTTTGTGAAATAAAAGATAGGTTTACTTTTTTTCTACACACACATTGATATTAGCTTAGAAAAAGTATGCTATTGACTTCAACTGAACGAATATATTTCATATCCATTCTAGGTAGTGAGAACACTGCAAAAAAATGAAATCCACCAATAATTGACAATTCTGTCAAACTAGTTGTCAGTATATTGGGATACTTACAACTCTTTTTACGTAATATACTATAATTAAATATACGTTGCATTAAAGTCAGGTGTGGGGTACTGTAAATAAATAGTTGTTAAAAATAGCTAAAAAATCGTATTATTTAAAAGTAACGGAGTTAGGTGGTGAAATGGAAATGACGAGAAAGAAAGTTGTGAGAGTGACTTTAAAAAGCAATAGAAACATATGTTTTCGGATGATGTGTCTTCTCCTATAATTTCTTCAATTTCTTCTCATATATATTCCTTAGAAAATAAAGTTTCTTATGATGTTTCTTCTTTGAATAAATAAAATTTTTTCTGATATCTGTTCCTTAGGCAATACAATTTCTTCTGACATTTCTTCCTTAATAAATATTTCTTCTGTTATTTCTTCATTGGAAATTATTTTCTGAAATCTCTTCTTTAAAAAATGAAATGTCCTCTATAAAAAAATTAAATTTCTGCTAATATAAAAAATATAATGTCTCCCGTTGAGGATATAAAAAGGAAAAAGGAAATAGAAAAAACAGAAAGGCAAATTGTGAAAAACACGGAAGAGGCCAAGGAAGGCGAAAAATCATGCGAAGGAATGATATGAAAGAGAAATAAAAATAACCCTTTGAGGATATGCTTTAGATGTATTTTAGACTATATCTGTAGAAGATACGGATGACGCCCTGTATATTATTTAATACTTCGATTTAATGCATTTTTTTTTAAAGAATTTAATGATAATTTTAATAATATTTCAATTATAACATTTTAAATAAATAGGTATTTGATAGTTTTGCTTAATTTTATATTAGTTCCTCATCTGTCTTCAAAAAGTGGCGAGTTAGTGAAATAAATTCGAATAAACAATAGTTCGAACTATACAAATTTGAATAACAAAACTACATAAACACAAAAATTCGAATCACAGAACTTCGAAAATACAAAAGTTCGAATTACAAAACTTCGAAACTAAAAAAAGTTTGAAATTGAAGCATATCGTAAAGGCTCTAGGCGCACCGGTTAGGTAAATTAGTTAAGTAATGATCACCCCTTTTTACTATCAGAAAAATAATAACTGTATCTGTATCTGTGAGGTGTGAAAGGTGGATTAACCCACGGCACTAAGGCCTTACTAGGCTCATTGTGCATCCTATTAAGTTAATAGGCACCTCCTAGCTCGTGAGACAGCCTACAGATTTCTCGCCGAACACAAATATAATAAATGAGAGCTTTGGGCAATAGTAGAGGATGTGCTCGATGGTCTCATCGTCTTGTTCGTGCCCTCTTTAATTAGGTTTGTTACTACTAATGTTGTCAGTCCAATAGAAGGGCCAGGTCCAAAAAGTATTTGGTTGCCTGCCGTCTTGGCAAGTGAATCAGCAGGACTGTTACCTTTCGATGTGGCGTGACCACTGATCCGCCTTAAGGTGACCACATTGTTGATTGATACTTTGGCTAAAGCTTCGTGACATTCTATTACTAACCCTGAGTAAATTTGTGGTATGTCCAGGGTGAGTAGTGCTTGTCTGCTATCTGTATAGAGGAGTATGTTCCTTCCAGTGATATTGTTTCTGGTAACTTCTTGTGCTGCTATGAGCATCACCGTGAGCTCAGTTTGAACTTCACTGAAACTATGGCTCACAGCCTATTTTATATTTATGCTTAGGATCTGGATTATTCCACATCCTAAGCCCTTTATGTGTTAGAACCGTCGGTGCACATATGAAGTGTACTTACTACTTTCCGGCTCTTCCATTTGTTTTGTTATAACTTTATATGGCTTATGGAAGATATATCTCGGTGAGATGGAGTCTAAGTTCGCTAGAAGCAATGGGAATGTATGTAGCTCTCCTGCCACCACGTTCTTCATCAGGTTCTTTTTCAACCATGCTGAGGCGTGTCATTGTCATCAGATCAACCTCCTTGATGTACTTTTCAAGTAGAGTGAGACTAAGAATGACCTCCATGCCAATAACTGGATGGTCGAAGATAGAACCGAAGACAAGTTATAGATTTAATATATCTAAAATTTTCCGAATGAATAGTTGGTTAAGTGCTTTATGCATTTAATAATATAAATAAAAAATAAAATTATCTTACATAGTATACTCCTCCCTTGCCATACAGGCAACAGTAGACAATCAGTATATAAACTCCGTCGCGCGGTTCTCTAGCGACCTCTGGGAAACCACAGACTATAAAAATTGTCCGGTCATTTTTATGATCCTAAATCTATATTCAAATAGAAATAGAAAAGCTAAAATAAAATCGTAGCATTTTTGGGGTCCATATCTCGAAAACATTTCAAACTTGCTGGTCCATTGAGCCTACTGCTTGGTAAATTAAGTCGACTGACCAGTCCATTTATTTCGATGCTACCGTCAAAATGGCATCGAACGTTTTCGGGTTTCATATATCGAAAAGAGTGTGAACCCAAACACCAAATTTTATGAGCCCAATGAGCCCAAAAAAAATGAAGCTGGCCCATTTATTTATTTCCATTTTCGGAAAGGGTGCATCGCCAACTTGACATCAGCCATGATCAACTCGTATTCAATGCTTGAATATTTAATATACCATACATTTTACTTGGGACGTCGCGTATAGATCAGACATGTCAGCGTTTAAAAATATTTATCGATTTCATGTTACAAAGCCGAGATGTAGAATGTACGTACCTATACAAGTAGGCGAGAATGCGATTTTTTGTTCCTGTCAACGGGCTGTCAGATATTTAAAAGTCTGCTTGCATCAAAAAAGTTTCCTTTGTAAAAATAAACATATTATAATAATTATAGCGAATGGTTCAGTATTTGGGTTAATTTCGGATTCAGCGTAACATTAAGTTAAGAAAATGTATGTTTTGACCTGTTTTATATACACTAGGTATTTAAAATATTATTTTTATCGCTATTTTTTAGAATTTATTATAATAAAGATATAACAACACATTGCACTTTTTAATCTTATTTACATGGAAACAATTCAATAAAGGTATTCAGAAAACTTCATGTATCCGTCCAATTAGTCATTTAGAAGCAAATTGGTATTAAAAACTATTATTGTTCATTATTTGCGCTCATGAGCATCTAATATAATAAATTAAAATGGTGTCAGCATTGCCATTATTTTATACTTGAAAGGTAAATATTTTTACATCTATGATTTCTTCTAGTAATAAGTAGATAGTTTCAGAGGTTAATTATTGCAGTTTGGTTCTAGTTGTCTTGTGATTATATCTTTCTTTTGTGTACGTTTCATACTGAAACGTAAAAAGTCTAACCTGCACTATAATTTAAGGGGTCTCAAACTACTTGAGAATACTGACAAATATCACAAAGAAAAGTCAGGCATTATTAAAATAATGATCAAAATCAATTTAAATAAAACACCCTGTTATTTAGTAAGGAGTAATATTTTGTCTTAATAATTTTGTTTAAATCTTCAGCTAGGTAATGAAACACCTAGCTTTTATATTGATTTTAAAACAAAAATAATTAAACAATTTTTATCTAATTTTGACATATAAAGTGACATTTTTTTTAATCGCAGCAAGTGTCAAAATGATCTACTTTACGCAACCAGTTGCATAATGTTGACCTATAAATACTTTGCCACCTATAGAAAAAGTGCTTGAATCAGTTGTATATGAACAAACTCTTCAACATATTGAACACAATTATATTTTATTTATTAACCAATCTGGATTCCGCAAAAAACACTCTTGTGAAGCAGCACTGCAACTCTACTTATGTAAATTTAAAACGGAGGTAGACAATAATAACTATGTAGTAGCAGTTTTTCTTAACTTAAAGAAACTTACTGGATATGGCATTAATGATTGTGTTTTGAATTGGTTTACTAATTACTTATTTGGAAGAAAACAAAGAGTAAAAGTTAATAATAATATATCTGCTGAAAAGGATATTATTATTGGTGTACCCCAAGGTATCGTTCTGGGGCCAATTTTAATTATCTTGTACATAAATGATTTAAACCTCTTTGTTGATTGTAATTTTATAAATATATTTGCAGATGATTCTTTAATGGCTTGTTATAATAATTTGGAAAATGCGGTACAAAAAATGAATCAGGCTCTAAACTCTGCCAATAATTATTTAATGTATAATAAACTTAAACTTAACGTATTAAAAACTAAAGCATGGTATGAGGATTATATTGAGGTGTAGCAAATATACTCCTATATCTACCATGCATAGATCACTGCAATGGGTTTCAGTTTATCAGAGATCATACTATTTGACTATGGTGTTTGTACATAAAATATTAAATGGTTTGGCCCCACCTTATTTTCGAGAATATATTAATTTTAACAATCATATTCATAACTACTCTACCAGAAATAACAGTAACTTGCACATAGTTAGAACAAATAAACGAACATCAATGAATTCCTTATTTTTTAAATGCTTTGACCATTACAATAAATTGTCGTTTGGCTTTTGATGAAGCCACCTTCCTAAAGATAATATACTTACTAACCAACAGGAATGTTCCACAAATGGTTAGTGAGTGGATACATAACATGCTCTCAAAGCGAGCAGTAAACATAAGTATAGAAAATGTCAATATAAAAGGCTTGATTGCGAGGGGATGTCCACAGGGAGGGGTGCTAGCATCTCTACTGTAGAACATGGTCCTCGATACCCTCAAAAGCCGCCTCAATAATGACAGTCACTACACAATAGCATAAGCAGATGACCTGGTCATTCTGCAAACAGGGAATTTTGAGAACATACTCTGCGAAAGAATGCAAATAGCTCTAAAAATTATAGAACAGTGGTGCAAGGACCATTTACTCTCTATCAATCCTAAGAAGACAAAAATGGCCCTTTTCACAAGAAAAAGGATGGAAATGGAATTAAAACCTCCAGAACTCCTAAACACAAAACTAAACTTTGCAACAGAGGTGAAGTATCTAGGTCTCACCTTTGACACCAAGTTAACATGGAACTCGCACTTATAAAACAGAGTTAAAAGAGCATACATTGCTTATGAACAATGCCGCCGAACCTTGGGGCGCACCTGGGGTTTCTCCCCCAGAGTCGTCGCATGGACTTAACGGCTATCATAAGACCTATGCTAACATACGCTGCAGTTGACTGGGTACCGAAAACCCAAAAATTAACAGCTATCCGTAAACTAGAACAAATTCAAAGAACAGCATGTCTCAACATAACAGGAGCCATGAAAACAACACCGACTAGATACCCTTGATATTTACATCAAGAAGGTTGCTCTGACGACAATGATACGCCTCCGCACGGTTGGAATAGAACCTGATGTAGGATCTGGTGAGGCGAGACGTCGCTTTTGGCAAGATGCGCTCGATACGCTCCCACTGCTTCAAGCGAACATGGACTCCATCTCACCGAGATATATCTTCCATAAGCCATATAAAGTTATAATAGAACAAATAGAAGAGCCAGATGTGGCAGGTACGATTCATGTCTACACCGACGGTTCTCAAACAAAAACAAATATACTCCAGGTTCTTAAATCTAAACATTAAATGGCCTGTGAGCAATAGTGCCAGTGTAGTTCAAACAAAGCTAACGGAAATTATCATAGCAGCAAAAGAAATAACCAGAAACAATATCACTGGAAGGAATATGCTCATCTATACAGATAGCAGACAAACACTACTCACCCTGAACAGACCACGAATTTTACTCAGGGTTAATACTAGAATGTCACGAAGCTTTGGCAGATGTATCCATCAACAATGTGGTCACCTTAAGATGGATCAAAGGTCACGCCATATCGAAAGGAAACCATCGTGCTGATTCACTAGACAAAGAAAGCAGCCAACCAAATACTTTTTGGACCTGGCCCTTCTATTGGCCTGACAAAATCGTAGTGACAGACCTAATTAAAGAACATTCCCTTGTGAAATTCAAGGAAAGATGGCATGAAACAAGAAACTGTAGAGTTGCCAGGGAGCTCTTAAGTTATCCTGACAACACTGCAGCAAACAAATATTTGACTATGACTAGACATAATCTACTCCTAGTCAGAGGCATTCTGACTGGTCATTGCCAAGTACGGAAGCATCTTCATATCATGGGGCTGTCAGAATCCGCACTCTGCAGAGGGTGGAAACAAGAAGATGATACCATCGAACATATCCTTTACGATTGCTCGATGCTCTCATTTATTAGAAGATTTGTGCTCGGCGAGTATCGGCTAACACCGGCCGATATAAGAGAAGCACCTCTTGGCGACGTTGTCAACTACATTAAAGCTGTAGGCTGGCTCACGAGCTGGGAGGTGCCTATCATCTTAGGAGGATACACAATGGGTCTAATGAGGCCTAAGTGCCGTGGGGGTAACCCACCCTTCACATGTTACAGATACAGATAGTGGACTCAAAGTTAATCCATCGAAAGTTAGATATAGTAAATGATTCCTTCATCCAAATGTATATGAAATTGTTCCAGGGAGAGGTTGTTAATATAAATTGATCCACGAAAACATGTGAATAATAAATTGATCCTTTGAGCCGTATTTATAAAATTGTTCCTTGCAGAACTTGTGACCGAGTTCTTAAAACTATGCTCCAAGAATAATGTATGATGTATAATTTCATGTCAATCAATACGTGTTTGATTACTCTCTTAAATACATCACAAATTGTAGTGGTTTTTAATGTAATGACAAATCAAAGGCACATCGTGAAAAACAAATACTATAAAATCCATTTCCAATTTTATGTTCAACGTCGTTAGATTTTTTTCGTTTCTTGATATTATTACCAAGATCTATTTTTTTAACTGTTTAAGTTGTTTTTGTTTCATTCTATACTTTAATAGCTGCTTATAAGTTGTATTTTCAAGTTGTTGGCACGCATTACCTATCATTTAATAGTTTTGCATTCTAATAAAATTGGAAAACCTTTCCGAAATATTTTAAGTGAGTCATGCTGGTAAAGAAACGAAAATGAAAGCAAGATAATATTTTAGTGTTCTATTTTTTTATTACTTTCAATAGGGAACCCAAGAGATCAAGTTAGTCTGACCAACTGTTTAATAACAAAAAATCGTTTAGAACAAAGAAGATTCTTCTTGAATATGTTTCTTTACGAAAGCAAAATAAAAAAAAGTCTATTATAAACTCAGACGTCTATTTCTATCTTAGTTTAATGTAGCGCAAAGCGTCGAAATATATATTCCTACTCGGATTGTGGAGGTTGAATTTATCAAATGAAATTCAAACAAATTGGGAAGAGAGAATGTTATGCATCAATGTCAGTCTAGGTTATTTTTGATACGCCATCTTTATTATCGAAGATGTTACTAGACTATGCCATGACGGTTTGTTGAAGCCAATGTTTGCAAAATCTTTTATATAAACCAATTTGACATCTTCCGTGTATAAATTATCCAATATTTTTTAAATTTAAATCTGTGAGAAAGAAGAGGAAAATAAAAGTATATTCGCATATAGCATAGGAAGGCTGGTTTTCTCTACAGCACTTAGGCCTCTCTAGGTTCATTGTGCATCCTCCAGGAGTACTTAGCTCCTCGAAGTCCTGCAGGTCAATAATGTCGCCGAGAGATGTATCTAGATGTATCCATTTTGGAAATTGCCATTTAGTGGACTTTTACCACCCCAATGATAAATCCCCTCCACGAGGCTTAACATAATATCTAAAAATAAAGACAGCTTTGGAAACAATGAAATATCAATCATATACAGAGAACTGTCCTGTCAAGAAGTTATCATAGTGAAATATCTAGATAGCACAATCATAAATTATAGTAAATGCTATTCGAAAGAAAAAAAGCGATTAAAAAACAAATTAAACTAAAAGTGCAGAACAAAAGAATAGCTTGTCCAATTGTGTAAGAATTCTAAATGGGAATAAAATTTGGATTATCTATTCATCAAGAATATAAATCTAAAACACACAAGGAAAAGCTAAATTCGGCCATATCAGAACTGATGAAATGAAATGAAATGGGAAATCAACGTTGAAGTAAATGAAAACAAAACTATAGGTTGATTCGATAACTCACAAAATAACTCCTAAAATAGGAGTAAAAGTTCATATAAATATAGGTCCGAAAACGTTTTGTTTTCGAGATACAGGGTGTTACAAGTGAACTCCTGATGGTACATTTTGTAAATATTTTTTAAAATTTCTATAGTCACCGGTTTTCCAAAGTTAAAAAAATAAAATTGATTCCACAGGCCTACTAATTATTGTTTACACTTTCGAATAGGATAACATCAACTTATCATGAAATTTTCAAATGCTTTTCTCTTGAAAATGGTGTTTTATTATAAAGAAAACATTGGTTTTCCAAATTTTATAGTCAAAAATGTTAAAAACTGTCAACAAAAAAACTTAGGGCAATTTTACCCTAAGTCCCCCTAATTTACTCACCTATGAAGATGATCGAAAACTGGGGTTTAGTCCATTAAATAGAGCGTAAAAAGGTAAAAATTTGTTTATATGTTTATATGAACGTTTACTCCTATTTTAGGATGCAGATTACGCTGTTAAAATATTACCATCTAATTTCGGGACCCTGTATATGTTTCGTCTCCTCTTCCTCAAACGTCCATATTTTTCTATTTAATAAGGTGACCAACTTTCGAAAATCCAAAAACGGGACAGAAAACCAACTTTATTGAAATCGGTTAAAACGTTTTCAAGATATTAATAATATATACTTATTTTTTAAAAACTTTATATCTCGGAAACGAAGCAAAAAATATTTAATTTGATGTAAAAGTTTGTCGGTATATTTACAGGATACCCAGTGATATTCGTTTAGTTGAACCCCAATGGCCTAATTTTTCGTTTTGTAGTCTCTACGTAGAATAGCTAATATCCATGTGGGTGTAACAAAAATAAATACTAACTACACTGGCCTAAATTATTTTAATAAAAATTTTTAATCTAACAAAACACCAAGTATTCGATCTTCTCGTATATATGTGTGTTTATAGTTGGCCATTTTTAAAGGGCCAGGGCCACGTGTTTTGAAGAGCCAATGGACAAAAATAGAAGTTGGATATTATTGATGACGAGAGTTAAAACTCGACACATCCTATATTTCGTAATGGTCAAACGGGTAAATCCATAGAAAAATTAAAAGTAGTGTTATACTTTATCGACTGTACCGAATGTTTATCTGAACGCGCTTAGCGCGCTACTATCGAGGTCAATCAAACTTGTTACCAACTATTTACAGGGAAAACGGCTACCCTGTACCTTCTACCTCCATACCCTGGGTATATCATTAACTAACGGCCCCTGCTGGATATTTTAGAAGTATCCACATCTTAAGGTCATTCTTTTTTTTTGTATATTCGTTCCGTGCGTGACAGCAGCGCTAATTCATTTATGTACTAATGGACTATTTTTGCGTATACTGACCATACAATTTTTAATAGAATTCGTAATTAAAAAGTATATATGTTAGTTTTAATAAGTATACGAATTTGTAAAACAAGTAAAACATTAATTTATTATTATTATATATTTTTATCGTTTAAATTAAAAAAAAATTAAGTATAATCAATAAAAATTAATAATAAAATATAGGTAGGCAATATTTACGGGAAAATGTATGAGAAGTTGCCTAAGTCTAATAAGTTGTTTATTGAAGAATTAATCTATTCTGTCAAAATAAAAAAATACCATTAAATAATAGCGTGAAGTTAAAATGTATAAATAAAAGGATTGTTATTTATATTTTCATATTTGTTCGAAAGAAAACATAGAATGAATTATTAAAACTGGTTTCCTATCAGTAAGTCACAAAATTGCATTCCAGCCATATACAATAATCAAAGGCGGAAATCTAGTTGTTGCTGAACATTTAGGATTAAAGGAATGCCGAAGAACATCGTAAAATGATAATTTATTGTTTATTTAAAACCTTTCACGTTTCTAATGTCTACTATTTCCAATATTACTGTTATTATTAAAAAAAATAAAGGTAATTTTTCTTCTTAATGTACACCTATCCATTTATTTCTTTGATTTAATTTCCACTTTGCTACTGAATTTTTTTTTATAATTTATACTGTTTTTTTGCTAGTATTTTTACAATTTTCAACGCAGCAACTTCGGTTGCTTATTGTATTGTTTTACTTACTTTTTGAGATAAAGTAAATAAACCTATCCTAATTTACAAGCATTATTTCTGTAGTAAACTCAGCTCAATTTCTAAAGACATAGCATGCTTCCCATTTCCCATATAACAACAGCACAACGCATAAATAACAAAAAAAAGCAAATGGCAAAAACCGACAACGCAAACCTCTAATTATTTAGAATATGGGGTTATCTCTGGCTGGACATAGGATGAAATAAAATAACTACATAACCCATCATCTTCTTACAAATCACAAATTCTTCATTAAGTGTTGGCCTTTTACAACATAACCTGTTTAGTAAAGGTACCATTTGGGAACGCAAAACCGAGACAGAGGACAGCAGCAAGGCAGCAAATATTACCGTGTTAAAAGTGGTGTCGCGTCTTTTTCATCAGTCGCGCTCTCCCAAATATGTTTCATTTGATTACATGTGTTCAGACGTAAAGAGACAGTTTTCGGTCGCTTTACGCCGTCGCTTGCTGCTGTCTCTTGTCGCGGTCTCGCCTTCCCAAATGGTACCTATGCCTTTTGTGTAACATTTATACCATGTTTCAGACACATTTTCAGTGAAATATTTAACTAAAATATTTCAGAAACATTTCAGAAAATTGTGCTTGAAATCGAGCTTGAAATGTTATATGTTTGAATCATTTGAAATATTTCTGAAACACTTCTAAAATAATGTGTGCTGTATGGGGTGTCACAGTGAAGTTAGTCAGCCTTTCAAATCCGATTAAAAAAAACAAATTTATATCTATTGTTGATAAAAAAAATACTCGCTGCTTGCATCGCAAACTATTTCGTCTTTTTGTTAGTCGAACAATTATTAATGTCTAGAAGCACCAGCGTGACATTTAATTAAGCATTTGCGTAATGTCGTCGCGGCTTTGGCTTCGTCGCCAACTACTACAACTTTGTGCTGTTCTCCGATCGGTGCAACTTGTCACGCTACATGCTATGATTTTATTTGTTTACATTTCGCGCCACCCGAAAGGAAATATGGCCGGCCAATCTAGTGATCTGTGGTCGAGACGTAAGCGATAAATGATTGCGTAATCGATGACGCAACAAGTCAGACATATGTTTCGGTTTTTCTTCGAAAACTATGTTAATTTTTCGTTTAATTACCGGTGTAAGCGGAGTTAAAATGAATGCATTGATTCTACAATTCGAAAAAATAATTCATGAGAATCATGAGATTGTTAATCAATCAGTTATTTACACAAGTCAATGATTATTGATAAATATAGGAAACAAAAATTACAGTAATGATTAACGTAAAATTCCAAATATCTATTTTAATTTTCTAATTTCTAATAGTTTGACGCTGCACGAATTGTTAATTCATAGAACACAAAACAAATCAGAGTACTCATACCGTGAGCACAGCTTATACAATACAGCTCCACAACTCCGTGCCGGCGTCTTTGATGTGGCGGTCGAGAACCAAGCGAGACGGAATGGTGCTATCTCTGTTAGATTCGACGGAAAAGTCGGGCCCGGATTTAAAAATATATTTATTATTGAAATAATTGAAGATCTTGGCGTAATAAGGTTGGTTACATGCCACATTAAGTAAGTTTTGAGAAATTAGGTTTTAAATTTGTTTTAAATCTATCAAATATAAATAAAAAAATTATGTAAATATAATTATTACGAATAATAGCACATCTTTCGGATTAGAGATAAAATAATTTGTATGTGGCTAGTAATATCCTTGTTAACGGATGTTTTGAGCTAAAACAGTCACTTCACGACAAATTGTGGCCGTGGATGCAAATAAAGTGGTACCCCGTGTATCTAGCAAGTGTCATTCATCGCGCAAAGGGTTTATAGCGTTTATACCTAGATAAACGACTGACTGAGGTCTGGGAAGTCGATGATATTCTGGGTTATTATATAGAATCGGTAACTTGTGCTTTTATTTTAACAATATCGGTTTTATTTAGATGTATTTTTATTCATAAAGATTTGTAGAAGAAATAATTTGACAGTTTTTTTTTATATATTATATTTTTATCTGACCGTACCGAAGTAGAGAATTTTGAAACTTGATAGTAATGTGAAATTTAGATTACAATTTTATGCGAAATTATATAATTAGTACCTATTTTAGGTAGGTACTAAATTTGTACTTGGAGAAAGTAATATCGATTTTAACAAGAAAACTCGAAAAGTAAATTAATTTAGTTCCTAATTACTGATGTAAACATTAAACCAAGAAAACAAATAAATAGTAGTTTGTGCAACAAGAGTGGATATGGATAATCCACTCGAGTTGTACAGTATATTTTTTCTACGACCCACTGACGAAAATCTACAAATTAAAATAAATTATTTTAGGTTATTTAGACAAAATAACTAATTTTAAAATAATTTACGAATTTTACTAATTTATAAAATAAACATAAAAAAAATTAATTTAATTAGTTCCCGGCCTAGATTCGATCAGGAGTTTTCTCGTGGAAGGCAGATGCTCTGTCCTCATCTTCACCGACACTTTTAGGATTTTAGTTTTAATACTCGTAATTAAATGACATTTACGCAGCTTGTAACTTTTATATAGATCGTCCAATTTCTCCAAAAGGTCTTTTCGATTGGCTTTCATTG
This sequence comes from Psylliodes chrysocephalus, assembly GCA_927349885.1. Lineage (NCBI taxonomy): Eukaryota > Metazoa > Arthropoda > Insecta > Coleoptera > Chrysomelidae > Psylliodes > Psylliodes chrysocephalus. Next base: position 71,693,596 of record OV651817.1, read on the forward strand.
CCCATATCCTAGCCCTGAAAAAAATCATGTGTTTAGGTTTAAATAAGTTAATTATTAGACTATCATCTACACAATTAAACAAATTGAGAATTCCTAGCTCAATAGGTAACTTTAGCATCTAGGAGGCATTAATAAAAATAAAAACAGCCTAAATCTAACGTAAGTCAATAAACGAATCTGTTTATACAGGGCGTAATTGTTCCATATTTTAATTTGTGTTATAGACGTTTTTAATAGAACACCCTATATTTTATTTTTAGAATGGCTTGTTAACACTATATTCAACCCTAGCATGGTTTGAAAAAATATTACAGTTTTGGCAAACAATTATTTTTTTTTAAATTAGAGAATGATGCTAACCCCAAATTAAATTATCATAATTTAGGTAGGTTTACACTGATTTAAAAATTGTTAAATATACATACTTATATGATACTAAGCTAACGAATAGTGGTGATAGAACTGGTTTATTTTATTCGGTGTTTTGAAACGTGCCTTAAATATGGCTAATTTTAAGTTCAATTTACTCAATTTTTTTTAAATGTATATTATTTTGACATAAAATTCCTAATACATTTACCTACTCAACGATACCAACATGTTAGCCAATAACACATATACAGGGTGTCCCATTAATGCGTAATGGATTGATAGCTGTTTTATTATTAGAAATACAAAAAAAATGGATTACCCTGTATCAATTAGTCGGTGGTATAATTTATAGGGTATTCCATTTAAAAACGTGAGAAAACCGTTACTCCCCATTTTGACACACCCTATATACCCTATAGCAAATAAATGAAGTCTATTAAAATGGTTGACAATGTGAAAACTATCAAATATGTATGACTACCTGCAAGGTGTTTTGCTTTAAAAATGTATAAGTTTCATCAACTCCCCTCGTTTATGGAACACCCTGTATATTTAAGAATATTTATTAAACATGGTCATACAAATTTATATAATTTTTTTTTCGTATTTCCACTAATAAAACAGCTATCGATCAATTACGCACTCATGGGATACAAAGTTTATGTGTAATTGGCTAATATTTTGGTATAGATAAATAAGCAAATTTATAAGGAATTTTAGGCCAAAATAATATACAGGGTGTTTTGTTTGAAAAAATTGAGTAAATTGAACTTAAAATTAGCCATATTTATGTTTGAAAACACTTTGTATAAAATAAACCAGTTCTATCACCACTATTCGTTAGCTTAGTATTTTATAAGTCTGCATATTAAACAATTTTGAAATCAATGTAAACCTACCTAAATTATGATAATTTAATGTGGGGTCTGCATCATTCTCTAATTAAAAAAAAATGAATTGCTTGGCAACACTAATATTTTTTAATACATTTTAGGGTTAAATACAGTATTACCAAATCATTCTAAAAATAAAATAAAATACAGGGTGTTCCATTTATAAAACATACATTTTGATTTGCCAATTCAATATTCAAAAATATTTTTAAAATATGTATTTTTCAAATCCATATAATTTTTATTTAAAACTTTTTTTGCGTGTCTACAACACAAATTCAAATATTGAACAATTACGCACTAATGGGACATCTTGTTTTAATTATATTATTATTAATGAAAATTTCTTAGAATGTGGTACTTACCGGTTTGGGTCCTTGGGAAAACGAAAGAATGTTTTCTTGCAGGTATAACCCTTATTAAAACAGCTTTTGACTGCACAGACAGAATGATGTCTTTTTTTCAATTATTCTACTCACAGTTAAAGAGTCACCAAAATAATAACAGTACCTTTAACTTAACACAACAGGCAGCTCAAAAAAAAATCAACGAAATTATAGACTCAACGAAATTATGCAATCAACGAAATTATACGCACGGCTCAATCCTTACCTAAGTACGATTCTGAACGCCAAAGCCGTCTTTTCCGTCCGAAGGAGGAGCTTAAGCAATGCGCGACGGAATCGACGCAAACCGTTGCCGCCAAGAGAGTGTTTTAGCTGTATTGTATAAGCTGTGCCGTGAGTTCGAGTAGAAACTCAGGTTGTTCCGAGTTCATTTTCGCGTTTTTTTAGAAATTAGGAGTGTGATCTGTCGCGTTCGATATGACTTTGAGTATGAACTCCGAGTGCACTCTTTTAAGTCTGTGCAATGAACTGGAGTGGGGTAGAATGCTTGTCAATAGACTTGATGTGCGATTCTATGGGCGAAGATAGGTTATTTTTCATCTCACTCGGGAGTATTTAAAATAACCATTTTCTATTTCACATTGTTATTGTCTGATCCACCAGCTTGTGGATTGAACAATAACAATGTGAAACAGAAAATGGGTATTATAAATAGTCCCGAGTGAGATGAACAATAAAAATGGCTGCACCCATCGAGTCGCACCTTGTTCTAATAGTACATGTACATTGGCATTCTACACCCCTCCAGTTCATTGAGTCTGTGTTAGAAGACCGAGATCTGTCGGGAAGTTAAATAATGAAATGTCAATTATGTCAATGATCGGCACATATTATTGTTCTGTGAATTTGTGCTAGATAATATTTGTATGTTTAAATTATTTAACTCATATAGATATTATAAGTAAAGTCTAAAAGTTTATTTTGTGTTATTCTCTTGTAATGCCTAATAATTAACTGACCGTTGACTGATATACTGGATTGAGATTATGATTTTTACTCTGAGTGACAGAGCGCCTTCGAGATGTAACTCTCTCTCTCTCTGACTTGACAGGACTCTGCTCATGTCCTGCTCATTCCATAGAGCGCGTTATCATGAACTTGCCCATAGTAGATAGAAACTTTTTCAAAAAGTAGGTTCCCAAAGGTCCATCCATATCAGTTTAGCTATAAGGTGCTCGCACTGTCCAAAACAAATTTCTAAAATGAATCTGAGTACGAATAAAATCCGCAGGAATCGCTAGTGTATTTGTGGCAATAAAATAGTGATTTATTATTAATTTTGTAGAAGTACAATCGTGCAAAATTAGTTTATTTTAGCTTTTATTAAGCGGAGTCTAATTTTTAGCATACATTTATTATCATCATTATTTTCCACTTGAAAATACGAACAAAAATTCTTAATTTACAGGTTCATTTTAATTTCCTGAAAATGAAAATCTAATGGAATCCTCTTTCGCGTTCATTGCAATTACAGTTTTCTCTATTATCTCGTCCCCCATCATTAGGATTAACGCCTTGGACAGGATTAGTATATTATTATTACATATTGAGCATCAAGGTTGATTAACTAAGTGCGAAGTTGCACAATGTTGAAACTGGTTTCTAAAAATTTATTATGTCATCAGTTGCGAAAAGAAAACCAGTAAAAATATACTTTTTTTGGTTTTAAAATCAATAATATAAGTTATTATTGAAAATGTATATCAAAGAAGGACGACATGTTGACTTATAAAAACAAAATTTGGTTAAACTTACAACCTAGTAATAATGTTATTTTGGTTCTTATTTTTCATTCTAAATCAGCTTAAAATAATTAAAGCTGTAACGGCGAACGTAGAATATAAAAACACTGCACGTATTAAGAGAATTAAACTTTAATGTGTGAAATAAGAAATACTAGGAACAGAAATATGAATTTAGTCATTCCAATGACCTGTCAAAATGCTGCCAGTGGGAACTGACAGTTTAGATATGGCAACTCTGTGGGCTTATTGTCATTGACAATTATTTAAAATATTCAAACTAGTTACTCATTTTTTTTCACGAGTATTCTCTAAAATTTGCAAAATACTCATTATTCATATAAGTACTCTTACACAAATACGTATGAGTACTTTGTGGATGTACTCATTGTGAAATACTATTTAGTGCAGTGCAGTACTCTGCCTAGCTCTAAGTATCGTTTATTGAACGCTTTTCAATAGTCTTTGCTAATGTCCAAGTGAAAACCACAGAGTTTTAGCATTAGTGGCGAGCAGGAAACGAATAATATCAACGTAGCCAGCTGACAGCTGTATGCCTATTCACATCGAGCAGCGCATACGACCACGTTAAAATTATTCGTTTCCTGCTCGCCCTAATGCTCTCTGTAGTTTTCACTTCGATATTGGCAAAGCGTATTGGAAAAGGTTCAATAGCTAATTCTGTATACAGTAAATAACTTTTTTGCTATTTTCTATAATAACGGAAATATCTTCCGCTACCAATCTAAAAACTAATTCTGTATAATCAAATAAAAATAATAAAATGAGAATTTACTTTATTGACCTTTAAATAATATTAATTTTGTCAATCATTTTTTTATTATGTAATAAATCCTAACTATGATGTAGATGGATGCTACTAACCTTATTAAATTACCACAGTGGCAGCTTAACGCGTAATGGTCTTTAACGTGATTATCCAGTTTACAGAATATATTTCTATTCACTAAAATACACGTTTTCCAATACGCTTTGCACAAGTGTATGTGAAAACTACAAAGACATAGCATTAGAGTAAGTCGGAAACGAATAATATCAGCGTTGCCTGTTTATACGGTCCGGCCAAAGTTACAACGCGATCGGACCATATAAACAACATAGCAAAACATAATTGGATGAAACAATAACTTAAATAATTATAAATCTCAAACGTTAAGAAATACAAACTTTATCGCCATCAACGAAAATAAAAAAATTATGCTACGCATTAAATTTCGAATAAAATTAGGTTTAAAATAAAGTGCCACACTTTACAATAGGTAACAGAATTTTATCCAGCTAGGGGGCGTTAAAATCAAAAGTAATGCAATGAATACGTATTTGGCCGAATTCTCCTTAAAATTATTTTTTCAATGACGTGTCATACTTGGTACTTACCGTATTTAAATTGCATTGGTTAAAGTAACGGAGCGGAGGGGAATGGTGTATGACAGTTAATATGATTAAAAGATTTCCTTTTTCAAACTAAAGTCGATCTGTCTGAGCGATATTAATACCCAGAACCCCCATGTTAAGTTTTCGTTGGGTCACCTTGTATATAGAGAGTATTAATATTAAAGAAAATTTACTTGTAAATAATAAGCTTTAAACAAAATATAAATTAAATATATTGATCCCATATTATTATAAAGAAATACTGAATAAATAGTTTTGAAAACTATTTTAACCAGTTGTGAAGTTTGAAACGAATAAATTGGTAATGAAATTGATATTTTTGTATTTGATTGTGTGTTACTCTTTCCACTTCCTGAAAAAAGAGTCCCCATAAAACAAGAAATAATAAATAGTTTACAATATCCAATTTTCAACTTGTAACATGTATCAATAACCAAGTCCGGTTCTGTTTATTTTCAAATAAACAAATAATGGTCGTCGATAGAATCCCCAAAAATTTAACCGTTTTACAACATTTTTAACGTTAATTTCCAAAATTTAAGTAACTAAAATACCTAATTAATTCTCGTTGACACAATAATTTGAATTAAATTTGCACGAACAACACTCCTACATGTGACGTACTTAACTGTGATTAGTCGATGTGGGTAGTTTCGAAGTGGGATCATGCGCAGTGTCTTATATTCTATCTACGATTTGTACAAGACCGTTCCAACACACGCGAAAGCCATAATATTACGGTACAAATCATGCACTTTACGCAAAAAGTGTATACAGCGCATAATTTGTACCGTAATATTGTCGTGTAACCACCTTAAGCCGGCCCTGGTCCTTTCGCCGTTGCAAGCCGACTAATCGTATACGAAAAGTTTCGCATGAGTTAGAAAATTGTAGCCCTTATCATTCTTTTTCTTTCTATGTAACCATACTTAACACTTTAAACATGCATATTAAGACTGTTACTGTTTTCTAAACGGATATGCATAGATCTGCTTTGTAACATATATTTTTAAAGCAATCTTTTCATGACTGACAGCCTAATTATTTTCAAATAGTTTTCTCTATGGTGATGTCAAACTTCAAATCTAATTATATCTAATTATATCGTCGGTAGGTATATCATGTTTGAAAAAAATAAATAAAAGCACACTTCGTGTTGATAAAATTAGGGTATTCAAATATTTTTGATAAAATACCCAGCCCGGTAGTGTGACCTCGGAATAATAATAAAATCGATTGTGTATAATTGATAAGAAGGCGTATTTTTTATAGATATATAAGATTATTTTAATTATTGTTTTATAATCGTGCTACAGGTGTTGCAATTAGTTATTAATTTTATTTTTTTGTTTCAGGTGAGTACTACTTATTACGAAATCAGAAATAAAAATAATGATAGAACAAAGAAGTGTTATAATTAGTAAGTTAAAGCAAATATTACAATGTCTGTTGAAATCTTCAGTTGAAATAGATGCCTAGATCAAAGAATTTCTGGGAACAATGGTTTCCGACAAAGAAGTTATCTCAAACAATACCTACAGTCTATGTAATAGTATGAATAATAATATCTTCTATATTATTATTTATTACTAGTTGCCAGCGATATGCTATTTGTACGTGTTTTTTTTTAGTTCAGTTGAAATAAATGCGCGTTGTCATTGTTGATTTTATACGTCAACGTTTTTAAAGTAAATTCATGCTTTAGTAGAAAAGGTCGGAAGCAGTAATTCTAAAATTTATTTCGCGTAAAATACAAAATAAAAATGGAAAATATAAAACCTAAACAAATTTCAGTGAAAATTTTGAAGCTCTGAAAACTATATCGGTAATTGGTTATAGGTTATCAGAAAATTTAGCTTCCTTATGCGTGGCGGCCGGTAAAATTTTCTGTGAATTATTAGCATTTTTAAATAAAAAGAAATCTGTAAAAGATAAATATCAACAGATTTTTATATCATTAGAAAGGTAATCGAATTCTGCATGTAATGAAATGAAAAAAATTTGGTAGTCCCATTTAAAATAATCAAGTTACCTTGGATTGAAATTTTGCAAATTGGCGTAGCGATTAAGTACTTTAAACACGAAAAGGGTTTGACTTTGATCGTCTGGCAAATGTTAGTACATTTCATGCTTAGTAACACTGTAGAGTCACGGCCTTCTAAGTTTTATAATAACTGCGATATTCAATTTTTACTAGACATCTACTTTTTGAAAAAATAATGAATTTGTTGCTTAACGACTCATTTTAGATACCATGTGTGATACATAAAGTTACACTAAAATTGACCGAGGAATCCAAATATGCAATAATATATAGGGGGTTCCTATTAAAAAAACATAACTTTGATATAAATCACCCTGTAGAACAATTGGAATTTCATCGAAAATATTTTTAGGTTGTAGCTTTAGAGGTCCTACACCATGCCCCAAAAATGAATTTTAAAAATGTACCTTAATAAACCCGCAATCTTCTACACACACACTAATGGCCCACCCTGTATAATATACTTATTTATCTAAACTGTTGGTTTAGCTAAATATAACCTAACCTTACTTGTTAAATTCTTCGTGCATGCTATTGAATACAAGGCAGATGTAATAAGATTACCTTAACCAGTGAAAAAAATACCTCTTTATAATTAATTATAACAACCATTAAACAATAAAAACCAAACCGAATCACCAACAATAATAATCACACGAAATAAGTAAATATATGAAGATAGGAAAATAACATCCATCTTAATTATAATAAAATAGGGTATCGTAAAAACGAAATGAATTTCTAGTTGTAAATTACCTAAAAAGGACACAGATTTTAACGTACATTGCATACAACCTACTTAACAATCTTAATAACGTGAATTTAACCATAGTCTTATTTAACTAAAGTCAATCAACCTTTTATACTAATAAATTTAGGTTTTAAAGCTTACTTACCTCCTTTTAATCCAAAATTATCAAATGAAACTCATGCACACGACACAAACAAAACAAAAATAAACTATAAAATGGCTGATGGCACCTGTGAGGGCAGAAAATATCCGCGCCTGCGCTCGCGTTCATTGCCCATATTATTTATCTAGCGGATATCTGTGGGATATTGAATACAACTTTCTAATTTTAAATTTCTATAAACAATACCTACATACTTTCTTAGTTATCATATGGCGTAATATTTAAGTAATTTAATAATTATTAAATCAATTCACATATTTTCCGATATTTAGGTACATATTATATCCATAAATTACATATAGTGGATATCCACCATGATTTGCGTTCGCGCCTAGACTTTGATATATTTAGTGGATATCCGTGGGATATTGAATACACCTTGAACAAAATTTAATTTTAAATATCTAAACGGTACTATTAGACATAATAGCGTAATTTTTTAATAATTTGTTACATAATTTCTATTATTTATGAACATTTGCATGTCTATAAATTACATCTCATGGATATAAAATAGATATCCACCATGGACTGGACATTCAGTGGATATTGGGATGTCCAGTAGATATCCAAAGGATTTGGTGTGCTGTCTGGGCACTTTACAGTTATTATTGATGTCATAAATTAAAATTTGTTGCATCGTTACAATTATAAAATGCGACACAACTCAAAAAAGGCCACTACAGGCTTACAAAAAAATAATTAAAAATTTACGTGTATACAGTGCTTCTCAAAAGACCCCTCCCCCTCTTTTCTTTTGAACAGTGATACTTAGACTGATGAAATTTGGAGGGTAAAAATGAAATATTATAATCTTCTCTACAAGTGGTAATATGTGACGTAATAGGCATCGGTGACGTCACCAGGCAACTGATACCAATAATATTAAATGGGACCTTATTTTAACCATCAAAGACATCGTAAATCCAAAAAAAATAGTATGATTGAATAGATATTCTAAATACCTTTCAAACGAGGTGTCACTTGATATAAGGTCCCATTTAATATTATTGGTTTCAGTTGCCTGGTGACGTCACCGATGCCTATTACGTGACCTGTTACCACTAGTAGAGAAGCTTACAATAGTTCATTTTCACCCTCCAAATTTCATCAATCTAAATATCACCGTTCAAAAGAAAAGAGGGCGGAAGGGGACTTTTGAGAAGCACTGTATACAAAGAGAAAAATACCAACCATACATGGCATTTCACTAAACACAGAAAATTTTCAATCTCATTTTCTTACAACTTGCATTTTTTGATTTATGTCATCTTTGAAGACGAGGGTGCACGTTATGTTTATTGTGTATATTTCATTAAAAAAAGTAATTTCATAAAAAGTGTCATCTTAGTACATGTGAAGAGAAACAAAATGACAAACTGTATAGTTGAACTTCTAATTCGATCCGAAATCAAATGCATTGCATTCGAATATTTAGATGTGGAAACAAATGTCAATACAAATGGTCTTTTGCATATTACAATTAGTCAGGTGTCTATTTCTGGATTTTCGCGGTTGTATAACGACCCAACGGACATTATCGACTGACGACCGCCAGAATAGAAATAGCCGAAGCGTTGAATGACTTCTGTTTTATAAACATTTCGACTTTTTATTGCATCTTCAGTGCAGAGGCGGTCCTCAGAAAATATGCTTTTAATTTTTACGTCGAAGAGTTCTCACTTGTTTTCAGTTTGGTCGAAAATAATAGAGTTAGAATGTATTACATTTCAATGTCAATACCAACATTTTGAGATTTTGTAATATTGTAATATTAAAGTCTCCAAAAGGCTATGATCGATTTTTATAATAATTTGTTTTTGTTTGGAAATATGAAGTCACTAATATGGCGTATTAAACCTATTTTCAGTAGTTTAGCCATCCTAGATGAAGACAATGTCATTTCTATTTCCTGAGATAGTACCTTTTTTGTGGTTCAATTTTTTGACCATGTGGTCTTATAAGAAGGTACCTTTAGTTGCAATGGAAGTTACACTTGGTAAGAATCTCATGGAAACCCACTTGACTTTTTTATTAATTTATATGGTTTGTTGTAGGATTTGATCTATTTATTTATTTACGGACAAGCCCATGTGAGAAATAAATTACAATTTTAAAATTATAATTAAAATGTAGTGAAATATATATGGTGCTAAAATACAAACGTGGTATAATTCATTACATATAGACTAAAATAGGTAAAGAATTTAAAAAATTTAAAAGACAAAAGACAAGGTTGAATAAAATATTTACATTAAACAAAAAACATTCAAAATCAAACATTAAAGCTCAGTACTAAGTAATTGCTTTATAAATTTGTGAACGGGAGTATTAAATATCTCAAGATCGTTATGAGTGTTGGCTAATCTTAATATTCTTGGAATACAGCTGCTAAAAGTATGGTTTAAACGATAAAAAGGTACATAAAATGTTTGTTGCTGTCGAGTTGAGCGCGTTGGAACATAAAGATTTATTTTTGTTAGAAGTTCAGGACAGCTGCATCTGCCATTGATAATTTTGAAAAGTAATGTCAGGTCTCTCTGTTTCCTCCTAGTTTCTAAAGAGGGGATGTTTAGAAAATTCTCTATCAAACCATACTCGCAAAGGACGCCCAATTTCTAGGCTATGTATCTAAGAAATTTATGTTGCACATTTTCTATGTTTCTGCTGTGCGTTATGTAATGTGGAGACCAGACAGAAGAGAAATAATCTAGGTGAGGTCGGACTAGTGAACAATAAAGGACTTTAATTGCAATTGTGTTAGTAAAATCTTGTGTTAGCCTTTTGATAAAACCTAACATTTTCATGGATTTATGGATAGCCTTAGGTATGTGTTGATTGAAGCTTAAAGTGGGATCTAGAATAACTCCAAGGTCTTTAATTTGATTAACAGACTCCAAGATATGGCCTTTTAAGTTATAATTAAAAGTAGTAGTTGGTACATGGGATCGATAAAAGCGCATGACGTGGCACTTTATGACATTCAAGTCAATACCATTAAAGGAACACCAGTTTGATAGATTATCAAGGTCAGACTGAAGCCAGAGGGCATCATAAATGGTTTTAATAATTAGGAAAACTTTTAAGTAAAAACAATGAATGATGTTATTTATAAATAAGTTAAATAATAAGAGACCAAGGTGTGATCCTAGAGGAACAACTGAAGTAACTTGAAATGAGTTAGAATAGTGGTGGTTTACTCTCACCATTTGAGTTCTATTCGTAAGGTAGCTACTAATCCATTGCAGTACGACCCCATTTATGCCATATTTATCGAGCTTTTGAAGTAAGACAGAATGGTTGACCCTGTCAAGAGCCTTAGAAAAGTCAATGTACACAGAATCAATCTGGCAACCCTTCTCCAAAGCTTCCGACAAGAAGTCGACAGGTAAATAGATTTAATTCAGTCGATTTCCCAGCACAAAAACCATATTGATGATCCGTTATGGTACCAGAGCAATCTTAGGTAAGGTTCTCAAAAACCTTAGATATAGTACTCAGAATAGATATAGGTCGGTAATTTTTGACGTCTGACTTGCTACCTGATTTGTATATTAAGGTGATAGTTTCCAATGAACTGGAAACTCATCCGTGGCGATAAATTTATTAAAAATATAGAAGAGAGGGCGAGACAATACAAAGCTGCAATTCCTGAGTAGGATGCGAGAAATAATGTCAGGACCTGGACCTTTCTTTATGTCAAGATTAGATAATTTCTCGTAAATGGTCGAAATAGGAATGTGGTAAGAGGAAACATTAAGTTTTGATTCAATATCGTTAAAATTTTGATTTAGATTTTGATTAGTGTAAACTGATGAAAAATGCTTGGTAAATACATTTGATACTTCACTGCCACGAGAAGCAAAAGAGTTTTCAAGGTTCATATTATCCGGTATGGTGTTATAATGTTATTAGATCTTTTGGTACTTACAAAATTCCAAAAGGCTTTAACTTTACTTTTAACAGAAGTTTTAACAGTATGTTATTTAAATAGCATTCTCTAGATATAATCCTGCATTGTGATCTTAACTGACTGAATATTTCATAATTTTATGGAGTCCTGTTTAGCTTTTAAATCTTATGTGCAACCTTTTTATCGTTGACCAAGCTTCTGAGTTGAAAAGAATACCAATGTGGGAATCTGTTTATAACAAATTTTTTTAAGGGAACAAATAACTCAATTACCGAGTACAAAACATCATAAAAAGTAAGAATCATTTCTGAAAGTTCTTTTCCTCGAAGAAGCTCATCCCAATCCATTGCCTCCAAACATTGACGTATACCCTCAAAATTGGCGAGGAGAAAATCATAATAATACTCTTCTCCAGGAGCATCACTTGAGTTCGTCTTATATTGAATTGAAGTTTCAAGAGGAGGATGATGAACATTAGGTGGGATCAATATATCAACGACTACCATCACTGTAAATTCCACCGGGGACAAAACAAGGTTGAGGATAACTCCTCTTTGGTTGAGCACTTTGTTGGTCTGGAAAATATTGTAAAAAGCGCATATGTTCGAGACGATTTCGATAGCACCTTCTTCCGATAGTGATAAACTGGGATGAACTGAAGCTAAAGAGCAGAAATCTTCAATATATGTTGCTGTAGGTAGATTATAATCGTCAAATATGTAAAATTGACTGACCGGATGTTGCTCATTTAGCATTAAAAGTTGATCAAAGTGAAGTTGGTATAGATTAGAATGAGATTTAGGAGGCATATATATGGCTCCTAAAATATGTTTGCAGTTTCGTGGTCCATGTGAATAAACAGTTGCTCAATATATGGATAGAGTTGATAATACTCGAGGAGAAGGTTTTCCTAACAGCCATTAAAATACCTCCACCTCTGCTAAAGATGCTGGACTGGGGTGAATGATCCTGTCTGTAGATGTTATAACCATTAAGACCAAGTTCAGCGTCGTTGATATCAGCTGTGCGCCATGTTTCAGTAAGAATAATTACATCGTAGGAAGAATTTGTAACATTGAGACATAATTGGGATAGTTTTGTTCGAAGGCCTCTAACGTTCTGGTAATAAACAGCCAGATTGCCCGAATCTAGTTTTTTGTAATAATTACAGGAGTATTGTTGACATATTTAATTGTTAAGTTTAGCTTTTCAGCTTGCTAACGTCTCAATAACTCGCTTCTGACAGTGTCCAGAGTTTTCCTTTGGTTAGGAGTTTGGTCCAGATGTATAAACATCTTTTTATCGCGGCTGATATTTTGTTTGTTTTTGATAATTGCGTGTACGTCACGAGTTGATTTCAACACATCTTTAAGGGGTCGATGTTCATTTGTATTAGTCTTTCCAAAACGGAAAACTTTGGTATCGTTAATGTCAGTGATATTAACACCAGCAGCCTTTGTTATTAGAGTTTTGACTTGATTAAGATTATCAGAGACATTGTTTGGCTCAGGTAGGTTAAATATTAGCAAGTTGTTGGCTCTCTTTTGACATTAGTGAAGTTCGGTAATAATGTCCTCACTAATCATCGGGATGTCGTTCTTTCTATCTTTGAGCTTTTTGACTTCATCTTTTAATGAATTTACTTCGGATCTAAGGCTATTAATTTGTCTCAGTAGTGCGGGTACACTTTTAAATGCCTGGCGACAATCCCCGCAAACATAAACAAGAGTTCTTTTTTGTAAAACAATAGCACGCAGTTCGGAAGCCCCCGGGCCGGTGCAACCCTCTGAGGGATGCATTGAGACAGGACAACTGTCGCAAGCAATTAGCTTATCTCCGAGAACATCACCGCAGGTTACACAATTACTAGCCATTTAGGGTGAACAAGCTTTGAACAAATCAGTACCAGACTATTTGTAATTAAAAATCGGTTATTGTTGTTGGTCGAGTTGTTAAAATTTTGCTGTAAGCTGCTAGACTATCAGTAAATGAATAAAAGTGGATATTTGTTATCAGGAACAGGTTTTTGTGGATAGTTTTTGCTTATAATTATAGATAAATGCAAAGAATTAATTAACTAATACTAATAATATTGCATTTTCTACAGATGTTTGGCAACGGCAAAATTATGACGGGCTTGAGGGGATGAGTGGCGTAGTATAATTAATGTCTTTGTTGATACGATATTAAGATTAAAAATATATAATATTTTCTGGTCAAAATGTGATTGTGGAAATATAGATTTTGTGAGACGCAAAGCAAAGCGATTTTAGTAAATACATAGCTATTTTATGTAATAAAAACTCATTTAAACGAGTTTTTGACGCAAAAAAAAACACATAATCGTTGACACTTCGAGGTATGGTTCCAATCAGATCCGAATGAATTTAAGTGAAAAAATTTGGCAACTTGACATTGCACACATCCGAACAGGAATATACAGAAAGGATATTTTCAAATCCTAATGACCATGGTAAATTAATTAATGATGCTAGGATTTCAGTGTCAGCTACTACGTAGATCGAAAATGTGTTTGGGAAAATTCATTAATAGAATTTTTAACTAAAAATACTTTAATGAAATTTTCGGTTTCGGTGCTTAATTTTATTCGTTTTATGATAGGTATTGTGGGTTGTAATTGCAATTTTCCGCCAATCCCGTCTGCAGGATTTGGCTCTATTTTGTATTTATGTTTCCTGCACATTCACAAAAAAGCACCGTGTACTGATAGTTAATAAAAAAAATAATAATAGAGTGTCAATAATATACCAGGACACCATGAAAAATTTAATTATTTATTCAATTAGTTTCAACGGAAACTACAGGGTTGGTAAAATGGCTGGAAAGCTTTCTTTGGCAAATAATAAAAATCCTTGGACAGGTCGATTTTGTTTTTTTAGAAACGCGATTGGTTGATCATATTTTTTTATGACGTTATTACTGTTGCAGGTGTGACTTCATCCTTAGTTTTTTGAACGTCAGTCCCCTTTTTTGATAGTAGGTACCAATTAAAAGAGTTCCATTTATTTTTGTAGGGTCATCATGACAATATATTCAAGATAATTTTTTTTTTAAGATTTTTGGATAACTTCCAAAAAAAATTATTTCGAAAATGTTTTGATGTCTTCGCAAAAAATATGCTGTTTATACGATAAATTTTGTGGTATGCGATTTTTTAATATTCATTTATAATGTTACGAATGCTAAATTACGTTTTGTAAGGATTTTTTTTCTCGAAAACACTGTTGTGTAACATACCTACCACAAAAATGGCGTTCATATACGAACAAAATTGTTTTCTTTTTATTCGTACTTTCAAAAATTAATATTAACATTAAAGAAACTTACGCTATATTTCGATGATGACGTTATAAAAATAATAAGTAGGTACAAGTAAGAACAACTTACGAGATATGCGCGAAAGTGCAGCTGTATAGGGGAAGTTTGGGTAAAATGACATACTTTTTATAAGAAAAGGTACAAATATTTTATTTAAAAAAATACGAGATTAACTCAACATAGGATCTGTATATATTGCTTTTGCTTACAATAAAACAAGTTTCATATGCATCGAAAGCCTATACATTTTTATAAATAAATGTTTATTTTATATTAACACATGTGTCATTTTAGGCGGATACTTTAGGGTAAAACTCTATACATAGGTATATCATAAATTAATATTTTTGCTTTAGAAGATAGATACTCCAGGGCATTGGACCCACATTTCCTTTGGTTTGGACTGAAAGAACAAAAAATGCACGATACTTCTTCATCGTCATCAGTGTCAAAGAGATCTTCAGCCTCGCTGTCAAAATCATCAAAACGATCGGTAATTTTAAGGGTTACTTTTTGTCTTTTCGGATAGTGTTCCTGGTTTTCACCTTTCTGTTTGATGTGGGACTGTTGATGTCAGAACTATGGCCCTTTGGCTTTTGCGTTTTCTTTTTTATCTCCTGTTTTTCTTTTGGCAGTGGCAATATTTCTTTTAGTGATACATTGTAACTACATTCTGCAATATTTGCTTTATCTATAATCTGACCATGACTTCTATTTTGGGGCGGTGGTGGATTTTCTTCTAGTGCACCATTGTTCTGTTGACCTAAATTCTCGGTGGCTCGTAATGGAATATTTTCTTGAGGAATTTCGCGCGATGGTCCAGGTTGGGGATCATCGACTTTATGCACTTCACTGACCTCAGCAGGAGAAAACATCCATACCAAGGCATTAGAAAATATTTTTATTATTATTAGAACTTATATACAGTGTGTTCATAATATGCGCTGTACAAACTTAAATATTATATTCCTGAATTCATTTCAAGCATAAAATGTCCTATGAACAAATATCCAATTCTACATGGTTACCAAGCTGCAAGAGTTTAAATATCAAAAGATATATTAACACAGTATGCCATGTGTTCCAATATGTCGAAACACAGCACTGAATGTTTGGTGCTTTGGAACTTGTCGGTATGGAAATCGTCGCTTGTTGAGGAGCTGGATAATCTCGAGGTTTCCACTTTGGAGCAGTCGTTGTTGGTGACTACTGGCAAATGTTTGTATTATATTTTCAACAGTCTCCACTTTAAGGTTCCTATGAAGATCATATGCAGTATTGTGGCAGTACCATGGTGCATCGACGATGTTCCTTAATACTTTATTCTGGAAACGTTGAATAACTTCGATGTCACTTTTACTGGCACATCCCCAAAGCTGGCGAATCGCTTCATTTTCACCAATTCCTTTAAACGCACTAATCTGAAACAAATTATAGGTAATTAAAAAGGTATATTAATATTGTTTTAAATTAACTATAATAAAACAAACAATACTCTTGCATACACAAAACATGAAGCTCTACTTTTCAATCAGCTGTAGAACTAATAAATAAAATTGGTGGAAGGACCGCAAATGTAGGTTATATTTAAATAGAAATAAGAATATATAAAATGTCTATAAATTTGATAAACGAAATAGCGTACGATAAATGTACTTCTCAAGAGAATGCTTGGAACATATACAGCTGAATTTAGAAGGTTCACAATTATGCTTCTTGACAAACTGTATTCACGCGCTACGTTTTTCAGGATTTTTTGGAAATCTATAAATATTATTTCGTATGAAAAAGTATTTATTCCAATATAGGTGGGCCCAAAAGTTGATAGATGATTTTTTTGCATTTTTAAAAGCATACTTTTACACATTTTATACAAACCTGTCATAATACTGTCCTGTATAATATTTATAATTTTGATACTAACCTATGAAACGTTATTCCAGTCGATTTTTCACAAAAACGTCTATCGTTAGAGCAGGAACGTATAACACAGCAAGGCATTATATACTTTATAAGTTTTTAACACTCAAAATTTGCTCAAACACAAATTAAATTCAAATTTAATTACACAAATGACACTAAAAATATAACCTATAAAATTTGACAATTTGCACTCACAGTAATGGCGGACCGGTCCCACTTTTCGTTTACGCATGTCGTATCCCTAGGTTGCCAGATCAATGTTAAAACCTAATCTTACTTATCAGTAACAACCGTATAAGTTTCTTCCATATTAATGGTATGCGCGGGAACGAAATAAGAAGCATTTTCACCCAATAATTAGTCACAATTATCTTATTATCGATTTAAATCACCTTATGCGCATGCCCGATCCACACTCCACTCCACTCCACGATCACCGAACGGTCAAAAAGGAACTCCTTCCGTTCCCGAACGCCTTTTTTAATTCAATATTGACTTTTTCATACGTTTTTACATTTTTCTAGGATATTTTGTTTTCCTAATTCCCCTTTTCAGGGTGGCAATAAGCAATTTTATATATCTTTGACGTATACAAACTAAAGAAATAATAAACTCTCCAAATATAGAAATAAGAATAATTAATATTTTTCAATTATTAATAAATAATTGAAATATTACTATTAAACATATACTATATACCAATCAAATTTGTTAATAAATTTATAATTTATCGCCCTTATCCTGATTACATGATGGTGGGTGAGGTTTTATGATGGTGGGTGAGGTTTTCCGGGTTTTCCTCACCTGTAAGTCAAATGGCACCATCAATCATCTTTAAGTCGCCCCGGAGCGCCACGGCAAATAATAATAATAGCCGTCCCTTTCCCCGGACAAGCTCAGCTTTTGGGGTTAAAATTCACTCGTAAGGGGGTGAATTAGGGAGAGTATTATTATTATTATTATTATTACATTGCGGGGAACCTGTGTGACAGGTTGTGTTCCCAAAAAGAATCGCAAATTTTGCTATTTCCAACCTCAAATATAGACTGTAGACTGTGATGTTAAGATTATCGACTTACACAGCTCTCTTGAACCTTTTCGAACCTTCTAGTCGTTTCTTGACACGGAATGACATCGGTATCTAAATCGTGTACTACCCGATCCGAGAACATTTTCTAGGATTCATAGACGTCTTCAGGTGATCGAAACTTGAAAAGTTGACTACAGGGCTAAAGGAGTCCATTAAACAGTAAGAACACCGGAATTTAAAGAAGGCATTTTACATGAAATTGAGGAGAACCCCGAAACTAGCACGAGGAGAATCGCGTCAACATTTAATGTTTCACATGTATTTGATTGGAAAATTCTCATCGAAAATTTGTTATACCTAAATCACATTCAAAGAATACTTACAGGCATTACTCTCGATAGATTTGCCGTTGCGCATTAATTTCTGTAAGTGGCACCTTCAAAACCTGATGGAAAATTTTTCTCAAAACTCAATATTAAATTTCCATAATAACCATTTACTTATGGGCGGATAAAAACCCTTATGCAATTCTTGAATCAAATCATCAAGAAAAGTTTTCATTAAATGATTATTTGATAGGGCCATTTTTTTCCCAATAAGACTTTTGATGCACAATCATATTTACACTTTCTTGAAGATCTGCCGCCAATGCTTGAAGACCTTCCTCTTTTATTAAGAAACCAGATGTAGCTAATGCTCGATGGTGCGCCTCCAAATTTTAGCTTACAAGTCCGTGAATTTTTGAAATCATATTCTAATACAATCAATGGATAGGTCACGGAGGAACGTAGTCATGGCCGCCTAGATCTCCCGACCTTAATAGTTTAGACTACTTTTTCTAGGGCATCTGAAAAGCTTAGTATACGCAGTGTCATTCAAAACGATGATGAGTTATGAAATCGTACAATAGTATGCTGCCAAACCATAAGAAACATCCCAGGAATCTTTGAAAATGTCCGTCATTCTATGCCAGCCCTGCACAACTGAGATTTTCAAAGGGCCAGTTCAAAAAAACCGTGTACGATGGCCAAGAACGGATGTAAATGTAAATTTTTTTGACGGGGAGGGGGTGTAGGCGAAGGAATGTCGCAAGTGCAAAAAAAACTCATATAAAATAAACATTATTTATTAAGTTTTATTTTAAATACTTTTGCATTCAAGTTTTATTCTGTCAAGTTTTATATATATGATTTGATATCTATTAAGGCAATTAATAAATGCAATTTTGTTATTGAAAAATGTATAGTTTGACTTAGGCTGGCCAAATTGGTAAAGGGACAAAGGACTAAGAAAACGACGATGGCAGCCGAAAGTTCAAACCCCGTACGGACTTCACTGGTAAAAATTTAAAAAACCTTTTACGTCAAAAAATGCTCCTTAATGATTAAAAGGTGTGCACAAAATTTCATAAAATTATCTAAAATGATAAGAAAATTTTGATAAAAAAATATGTTGGTATTAGGTTAGGTTGAAAATGAGTGGGATGATCTCATAGCCCTCCACCGCGACCCATATAGGTCTATTGTGGCTCATAACTAACTTATAGTTCACCGTACAAGCCACACCTTTTGATGAAGGTCATGGTTGAATTGGGTGAGACTTCTCTAAAGTCGGTAGGCTCCAGTCGGGTAAATCCGAAGATCTGGAACCTGGTTCTTTCCAGAGCGGAGCAGGTACATAGAATGTGCTCTGCAGACTCGTCCTCCACGCTGCATAATCGACAGTCCGATGTTTGTTGCAGACCTATCCTTCTCATGTGGTTGCCCAGACGGCAGTGTCCTGTCATCAGTCCAGTGAAAATGCGTAGATCTCTCCTACTCCATTCTCGGATCTGAGCAGAGGCGTTCATGGAAGGGTTGTTTATAAACGCCTTCGAATGGGTTAGCCCTGGGGTATCTCTCCAGTTCGTGAGTGTTGCACCCTCCGTCCATTTTGAGATAATTCCTTTGGCAGTGTTTTTTGCAATGCCCAGGAATAGTTCTGGTCCTATGAACACAGATTCGATTTCTCTTTTAGCAAGTGCGTCGGCTTTTTCGTTGCCCTCCACACCACTGTGTCCCGGAACCCAGATCAAAGTAACTTTGTTCCGGGCACCGAGACACTCTAGGGTATTTATACAGTTCCAAACCAGCTTTTAGTCAACTCGATTGGAGCTCAGGGCCTTAAGGGCTGTCTGGCTATCTGAAAAGATCTTTATAGTCTTGTTTGCGGGGAGAAAATTGATCAACTCTCTCGCTCCCAATTCTCTAGCAATCATTTTTGCTTGGAAGATCGTGGCCAGAGAGCCTAGGTTTATTGATATGTCAACTCTAGGCCTTTAAGTTTAGTAGTATTTTGACGTCCATCTTAGGTCATTATTTAATTAGCTCACCAAATAATGCCCATCTACTTACACTTTTTTTTAATATAATTGGTCATTACAAATTGAATCTATTGCATTTGTAGAACGATAATGGACGTGGCGTGAGTTCGATCACTGCTCAAGTCAAGCCAGTTTTAATTTAAAAAAATGGAATGGCGTATAGCGGATTACAAAAATAATAAATAAATTATTAT
The DNA here is from genome assembly GCA_927349885.1 of Psylliodes chrysocephalus. Classification (NCBI taxonomy): domain Eukaryota; kingdom Metazoa; phylum Arthropoda; class Insecta; order Coleoptera; family Chrysomelidae; genus Psylliodes; species Psylliodes chrysocephalus. The sequence continues at coordinate 71,714,145 of OV651817.1, forward strand.
TAATATAAAATAGTGTGTGTGGTGAGTTGCGGTTGTGTAAAAAAAGTGGGGATGTGGTCTCAATGAAATATAACTCAGGAATGGACGTTTTTTAAATGTCTAGTATTCAACGTCCAAATATAATCCAGAATTGGACGTCCTCTAAATGATCAAAAGTTTGCGATTTGTATACTTCACTGGACGTCCATTGGATGTCAAAAGTCCAGAAAAATCTCATTTTTGGATGTCGAATATGGTCCAATATGGTTCTATTTGTGCTGTCTGGGTAGAACCAGGTACTCTGAAAGTTTGGGTATACCTACACCCAAGCATCTTCTAGGCGGTAACTCACGCCATTGAGAAGAGTATGCAGTTCAACATTGAGAAAACTTAGACAATAGAGGTGTCTAGAAAAATTGAATGAGCTAGGCGAGCAAAATTGAGTTTACTCTCACTTGGATCCAGTGACATAATGGGGTAAATGGTAACGAGATTGTTGATAATTTCACAAGGACAAATATCCTTTGTACGGCTGGAGCCGTTTTGCAGTATCAGCAGTAACAATATTAGGAGATATTAAGAATGAATTGGACAGTACAAGAAGCGATAATTGGAACTATCTCCTGTGGCTAAGACAGACTAAGATACTTCTGGGTGACTATAACTAGAAAAGATCGAAATCCTGTATCTGCCAGAGCAAGAATATCAGACTACGCATTGTGATAGGGTTCCTTACCGAATATTGCCGACTCAAAGGACAACTTACCAAACTGCGAGACTATTGTAGAAGATATTGATTGCAGATTTTGTGAAGAGTATGATGAAACCTCTATTCACATTCTGACTGGATGTGCAGTATTCCAGAATTCAAGAGGACAGTATACTTAGGAGCGAGTATAAGCGAGTATACCAAATAAAAGAGGGTGATCTACCTAACTTCGAGTCGCTCCAAATCCTACATTTCCTTGAGAAGATAGGATTGAGAGGGTCGTTATTATATAGGCATTAAGAATATTCCCTTGGTGAATTAGCGACAGATGCAATAGATCTTTTTAGTGGCACTGTATTAATACATATAACTCTTTTTCATTATCAGCACAAAATCTGGATCTATCATTGTTTTTAAATTTTCGTTTCATTACTTTTACTTTGTTTCTATTCAGTAAAAAAGCTGGGCACACTCAAAAATAATTTGCTGTAGGAGCACACCATTTACGGTCCACCTCATATGTTTCTCGTATTTATGTGTCAGTAGGTAAATAAAACTTATAATAAGCACTTTATAAAAAAGCAGCACAAAATGCAAAGTACCAAACTAATTTAAGTTAGAATTAAACTGTTATGCTTAAGAAAAATATTTTCTCACGGTAGGTAATTAACCTACCCATTTAACTTGTTAGTGCAAGATTAATTAGTAGCAGCTTGTAATACCTCGTTATTTACCGCATTTTACTTTCAGTATTGTGAAATAATCTCCGGAAAAATAATGATCTCATATGTAGTTAGGAGTGTGGTTCTTAGAAATAATAAATAAATACATTCTTTTTTTATTTCAAGGCAATTACTATTCACCGTTAAATAAAGACTTGTTAGTTTTAAAATTACATTGTAAGTTTATGAAAATTTCTTGAAATCCTCAATTTTGTGCCGTATATGGCAACAATGCACCCATCCTGCAGCCTATAAATAAATTTAAATCGAATCTTCTCCAAGTATAGCGCGTTGGAGGCATGCCAGCGCCACGGCCAGGCACAGACTGATGGGGCGCCCTGTGTGTAACCTTGAGTGTGTGAGATTTCGACTATTTTTGTTTTGGAAGGAAAAACTCCTCAAAAATTCGCTGCAGCCCAGCTGATTCTCTGTTGTCTACGCTTTAACGTCTATTAATTTTACTGAAAAATCACATGACAACACGAAGGATGTATAAATCTATTAATTTTGACGGATGGACAAATTTTTAACGGCTGGGATCAGACCAGGGATATTACGGAGAATTAATTTGGCAACATTGTATGCTAACATTTAAACTTTGAACCATAGAGTTGAACATACATAATTTTTCCTTAAAACGAACATGGTTTTTCTATTTACAACTTCAAAAAAGGAGGTTCTCAATTCGTCGAAATATTTTTTTATATTCAGCGATAATTCTTTAACACGGGGTCCGATTTCAATGATTCTTTTTTGTTGAAAGGGGATATTTCATTGGTGGTCCCATATAAATTTGGTCAAAATCTAATAATTGGGTCCATGAGAAAATCTTCAAACTCTTAATTTTTTATGTAGGTATGTTTATCAATAATTCTTTAGTTACCCTGTTCGGTTTCAATGATTTTTTTTTGTTAGTACGGGGTTACCTCAAGGGTGGTCCTATATAAAAATTTTCAAGATGTGGTGATGGCATCTCTGCGATTTTGGAGTCGGTTTTTTAAAAATTACTTTTAATACCTACTTGTTTTTTAATTAAATTTGATAACCATGGGCGTCGTTCAAAAAATTTCACAGGGGTACAAGTCTTACAGGCAGGGTCAAAACGGCGCAGGTTATAGTCGAAATAAGCCATAGCGAAAAATAAAAAATAACAAATCCAGGGAGGTAGACCCCCTTGTCCTCGTGTGGCGGCGCCCATGTTGATACCTACATCACAGAATAACATACTATTATTATTATGTGCCTACATGTGGTATTGAATTGTTTTCTATACAGTACGAGGATTCATAGGTTCGTTCATATAGGTAATTTACTTCAAAATGATCTTCAATATTCTAAAATAATATAGTGAAATTTTATTTACTCATCGTTCACTAAGGTTAGGCAACACATATTACAACGTGTAAAAAGGATTGCCTGTGAAAGTAATTGTATTTCCGTTCGTTTGTTAATTCGGAATAATTTATTTCCGTTAAATTCTATAGTTTAATTAAAGCTATTTAGCAACATAAAATATAAATTATTTATAACTTAGGAAATAAAACCGCGATAGTTACGATTAATCCACTTTTATAAGAGCGCTTTCTTAAAAAAATCAAACCATCTGTTACACACTTTCTTCAGTGTAGTGTTTTGAACACAGCACGTATTTAACAATTTTTTTGGTTATTGATCTGTCACATCTCACATCTGTCATCGGTTTGTTTAAAAATCCCATTTGGTGATCTCATATCTCATCTTCAATTAAACAAATAGGGTCACTTGTAACTGGGTGTGTGAATTTTTCTATTCACCTTTACGAAGAGTAGTTTTGTTCAGGTACATTTATTGTTTCATTACAAAATGCAAATAAACTCTCAAAAACACAATTGAGGTTAACGCCCTGTTTTCAACATGTTTTGTTGTGAAAAATAAAGTTTAGTTGCGGAATAAATTCGTTGAAAAGTGGATATATTTTAACAGCTACAAATAGGCAGTGATATTTTGTTTTTGACTTGATTAAATTAGAATTAAGAACTGCGGTATTGACATAACATTTTTATTTCCAGACGTCCACAAAAACCACCACAACCACAATGACAACCCCTGCAAAATTGTATGGGAAAGATTTGAGTGTCTACGATGATGTAGATGTAGATGAATTACTGGATAAATTGACTGCTGAAGAAATTAGTGTTTTAGCTAAAGAAGTAGATCCAGATGTAAGTAGATTTTATTACTTTTTTAAGTAGTTTATTGTATAAAAATATAATAAAGACCAGTATGCTCAGTACTTATATAGAATTTGGACGTATCTACAACAAATATTAAGTTTTTACAATAAAATAGGTAGGGTTATTCAGAAAAAATAAGAATTTAATAACATGTTTTTAAAAGAAGTTGGTATGTGTTTTAAGAGTCATACCTAGCTGTTTATGGCGTTTAATAAAAAACAATATTCTTATTCATTAAAAGGAAACTATTAGCATAAATGTTTAAAAAAACAACAATATGAGTCCTTAAATGATGAAGTATTTCATGTTTGATCACACCAGTTTTGTAGATTGTATACCTGGGCATTTGATTTAAAACAATTTTAAATACTTTTATATTTAGATAAACTTTGTGGGCTTTTTTCTTTAAATAATAGGAACTTTTATATTATGACCAATCTTGTGTTCATATAATTGTAATTAGTAATTAAATACCAGAGGAAACAATTCCTCCACAGACATACTAAGAATAATTAGATTTAATTTTGTTTTAATGAATAAAAAATAAAATACATATAAGTATTCTTTATTTTAAGACCTATTACATGTTGGATTTGTCAGTAACTCTAACACAGAAGTTGTCTTTGAAATTTTACAAAATTTTATCATTAGTTGTTCATTTCCTACATGTTAGGTACCTGGACTAATTACTTAATGGTCTAAAAACTTGTTAATTGCATAAGAAACTCTTTCAAGGTCAAAAATTTAAATTAATTTTTAATTCCACTAAGTTTATTAAAAATTTTAAATGTGGTGATTTCACCATTAGAACAAGTCGTCGCCCTTATCACGAAGTGGCATAAGTAGCAAATAGTAAATTTTACAGGAAAGCAATAAAAGAAAATATGTAATTCTCAGATCAACATAATATAGAGGGATTTAGATTTTGTGCTTCCAAAATTTTATCATGGAATGCTAAGGCCTTGTTTTATTGTTTAGTAATTCCAGATTAGCCAAACTCCCTTGGGATTAAAAAAAAAAAATTAAAATAGTTATGCCACTTCATGACAAACAATTTTCTCACTATCAGATAGACCTTAATTAAGTATATTTTATTAATTTAGTTGTCATTCTTTTTAATGCTATATTATGTATGTTTTATCTGCCTGTGATTATATTTAGTACAGGTTTAGGAAATGACAAACAAATAAAAAATATGTTTAATGTTTTTATTAAGAAAAATAAATATAACTGAAAACTAATGATTAAAAATAGTTGGAATTGTGTTTAAAACTATCATTCTTCATGAGGTAATTCCTGATAATATTTCTGCAATTCAGGTAATGGAACCACAGGCATTTGGCGTTGACTTAGGATGATTAGGTCAGAATATTTATTGCTTGTTAGTTTTACTGGTTCTGTGTTGAGAGATTCTAATTTATTATCACAAATATTTTCTGTCGGTCTTTTTATTTCAATACTATCATACTCTTTATGGTTATGACTTCGTTTGAAAAATAAATTCCATAATTTCAGTCCACTTTAAATTTTCTCCTGATGCACTTTCTCTAATTGATAGAATTCTTAAATATTTTGACAGTTTTTTAAAATCCAAGAAATCTGAGTACTTCGTTGACGATCTAAGGTTTTCTTCTGGCGAATAGAAAAATTGGGTATTATGGCAGTATTTATTGTACTCAGGCTGAGTCCTCCTCACTAGGCCCATGGTTTGTTTCGAAAAAACCATAGTGATATTTTTTTCACAATTATCGAAAGATTTTTATTCTGGCCATTGCAGCCATCCGAGTAGAAAGAAAGGGTAGTAATTTGGTCTTTATTCGTAAAATATTCCAAAGATTTATAAATACATGTAGAGATTTCAGAAGAACTTCTGTTACTCAAAATTTAATTCATTGGAAAGCAAATACATTCTTTTGTACCAATATTGTAAAAAATAAAGTTAAATGTTGCTAATATTGTTTTGTAGTAAATAGCATTCTCTTTGCTTCTTGGCAAGTATATAACTTGTAAATCGAAAACTCCATGGAGAAATGATTTGTTTTCTATTGTTCTTTTCTTGTCTACAGCTTTTAACTCTTGTACTTTTTGCTTCTCTGCAATATGCCCTGTGTACTTGTCTTTTAAATTTTCTTTTACAGTGAGCTCTCCTTGAAAGTAAGTTATAAAGAGGGAACATTGATTCTTTTTTGGATTGTAGAAAGATAAATTTTGTTATTTAAATAGTTTTCGGTTACTACTATAACCCGGTTTGTTAGTAAATTTTTTTTTTTAAGATTCTCTAAAAACATATTGTACATCTTGGGCAAGGATAAGTCAGAATGTAATTACGTTCTTGAAGTTGTTGATGTACAATCATAAGATTCTGCACAAAATAAACATAGCATCTGTTCAGTTAGGTTGCAGTATATCCTCTGGAATCTGGATCACATATTATTTTACTTCACTAAGATACCTAAAGTCACTTAAAACAGTGTGTGAGGAAAATATTCTGTGTTATTGCAGATAGGACACAGAAGTAATATGCTGTATTGCATGCACTATTAAGGTTGTAGATGTGCCACTTCGTCAGATGATAAAGTAGGTCAAGACTAGTTCATCCACACAAAAACACATTTTTTTAATTTTTGTTGGCGACGGAGTCATCGATATTGATTAAAAAATTCTCCCTATTTTAAAAATAAATTAACCAAATTTCATCCATATAAGTAGAGTCAAAAAAGTACACTATGTCTTAATAAGTCTGGACCACCGACTTCACCATGTGAAAAAAAAATTAAAAATGAAATAAACTTCATAAATGTTTAAACTTTTGTACTATATATGAGGGAGATTAAAAATATGATTTTGGCTCGAGTAAAGTAGAGAAAAATTTTAATTGATTGTTTAGATGCATTACATCAGCAAATATGAAATTAGAACCACCCACGTAAATATCTTTTTTTTTCAATTTATTTGTTAGTATTTATGTAACAGAAAGGAACTTTTTAGTCAATTTTAAGTGAATATGGGCATTATTTAATCTCCATACAATATGAAAATTCTAAATTTGAAGAAATTTATTTTTGACATCAAATAGATGCCGGAATATTTAATTTTTGTATTAAAAAATAGCCATTATATAACCATTCCAATACGACTCTTGATTGAAGGGAAAAGCGGGTGTCTGTCATAAAAACTAGGAAAACTATTGGACCAACAATAAAACCCTGAGATATTCCAGGTGGTACAAGTGACAATCTATAGCACAAGTAGAAGTTGGAAAGGCTTTTGGTAGGTAGAGAGAGGGTAAACTACAAACCACGTCGGACGGCTTCCAGAATTTCACAGTAATGTTTACCTGCCAGTGTCGTTTCATAGAATAAGTAATTTTAAATTGTTACCAGCGGAACCGGACAATCGCGTGTATTTATGGACTATAAATAATTATTATACATTATAATATTCAAAGCATAATTTTACAAAATTTCAACAGCCATTCACAATTTATTAAACTATTTACTCGAAATTGTTATTAACATTTATAAAATAATTTTGTACGCCAATGTATCGCATCCGCTTCTGTTAGATCCGCCGCAAACCTGTCAATTTATGTGTATGAAGTGGGAGAACTGGCAAAAGCCTTTCCAACTTCTACTTGTGCTATATTAAATGCACAAAAATTTATCAGGATTCAGGATTACAAAATAAATCTGTAATTTTTAAAATTTTTACACTCAAAATGAATAATAGGTATATAAAATTACTGTGATAATTCTAGCTCAGTATTTCTATAATAATGACCTTGACACTTTATTATGTAAGGATGTTTATTGATTTCTATTTTTAGTCATTCATTCATTACGTTAAAAATTGTAGACTATTAATTTGGTAAACAGTGTATGAACCAATAATTTTTTTATTTAATACAAAACTCCTTAAACTGATCTTTATTTTTGTAAGCTTAGCAAGCTGCATGGAGAGTTAGAGTTAAAATATAATAAGGATAAAAAATACAGGGTTACACGCTGAAAACTTCCCACCCTGAATATCTTCCTTCCAGTAAATAATATGAAAAATTGCAAAAACCTGTCTATTTTTAAGCGGGACACCTACAATGAATACTTTTAATACTCGTGGCTCAACCTCCTAGGAGGGGTAGATGTTACCCTTAAAATCTTAAATGGGAAAGATGGTCAAGTGGCACATCATTTTAAAGGGCGTTTAATTCTTCTTCCAATGGTATCCCAATTTATTATCTTCTGACCAGCAGGTTCCGAAAAATTGCGTTTCAAAGTTACAAAGGTTGGAACGTGCCTGTACTGAGGTTCTTGGTTTTCAGCTTAGATAAAAGAGACCGGAGATGTAACATTGCACATTGCGCACGTTGTCTATTCCAACCCTAAGTAACCCACCAATTAAAAATCATTGTGTCCACGACGCCACCCGAATTGCTCCGAAATTTCTATTCTACGCTCGTCTCCGCGTGAGTAAATCAATTTATGGACCGCCGTTTTTTGAATTATTTGTTGGTGTTATTAACAATTTAAAGTGTTTTTGTTATTCAATTTCAAGTTGAAAATGCCACGATGGTGAAAAATTGTGTATACAAATAATATAAGTGTCAATGTTATGAAAAATAAGAAATATATTCGTTTTCAGCGGTAAATATTTGTTAACGTTTTGACATAAAGGCGCCATGATCCTTTGAGCTGAATACTTCAGATCCGCATTAAGGGGTTTCAATAAATATTAAGCATCAAATACATAATACCTATTTCAGAAAATAGATTTCATAATGCATATATTTACAAAAGAGCAAAATTTTAAACATTTAATCTAAATAAGAAGTAAATAGGCATTGTTACTAACGAAATTTTGTTTTTAAAAAGTAGTTTTATAAGAATATTTTCTAAAGGTGGTTTTTATCCCTTTTTGGTAAATAAATAAGAAGCAAAGAAGCATAGTTACTAGCGAAATTTTATTTTTATAAGGTATTTTTACAAGAATATTTGATGAAATACAGGATCACCTACTTAATATTTCAAGGTTCATCTCATTTGCGGTTTAATCGGAAGTAACATTTGAATCTTAAGTCTTAAAACAAAGTAAAACACGCAATATGATCTAGTATAAGCAAAAAAAATACTAAAGTTACGGAAGTTAGTCATATTATTAATAAAATGTTACATTATAAACCCCTAAACAACTCGAAAAAAATCTTCGTTTACTAAAAAAAATATAAATTCTAGCAATATATTTATAGCAATATTTATTATACAATCGAATGCGGTTTCAAAGAAAACAGGATCAGAAAATCCGAATCTCTAAATTTTGGAGCTAAATGCTCGGATAAAAGCAAGCGACCGATAGGGGTTACAAAAATAATCGATTTATCGTTTTTTTTTTCATGAAAATCGATTTATCCGTTATAATTAATCGATAATTTTCGATTAATCGAACTTTTTCAATAAATTATTTTCGTTTTTTAAGGTAATGGAATAATCGATTATAAAGGAATTACAAAAAGTAGATTTATTCAAAATATTCGATTTATTATTTAATCGGCTTTTTAAATTAATCGATTATTTTCGATTTACCGAATATTTTCGATTAATCGATTATTTTCGATTTTTCAACGGTATTCGTATAATTCGTTTTAAAATACGAAAAAATAGATTATATGAAAATAATCGATTGATCGAATATAATCGGTTATTTTAATATAATAGAATTATCGATTTATCGGTCAATCAGCTTTTTATTAATGAATTATTTTCAATTTATCGATTATTTTCGATTTTTCAAAGATAATCAAATAATTAATTTTGAAGGAAATATGAAAACAAGGATTATTTAAAAATAATTGATAACTCAGTTATTTTTTTAGAAAATCGATTTAATTGCTTATTTTCTCTTAATCGATTATTTTCGATTAAGCGATTATTTTCGATGTTTCAAAGATGATCGAATAATCGATTTTAAAGGAAATAATTCTGTTTTTTTTTTTTTTTTTTGAAAATCCATTTATCGGTTATTCGACTTTTTAATTAATCGATTATTTTTGATAAATCCATTATTTTCGATTTTTCAAAGATTATCGAATAATCTGTTTCAATGGAAATACGAAAAAAAAAACAGATTATTTGAAAATAATCGATTATTTAAAATAAACGATATGTCGTTTATTATTTTTTCTAAACACTGATTTATCGGTTAATTGGCTCTTTAATTAATCTATTATTTTTGATTTTTCAAAGATAATCAAGTAGTCGATTTTAAAGAAAATACGAACAAAAATAGATTGTTTGAAAATAATATGTAATATAATATTAAAAAATCACGTTAATTTTATTGCATAATACAAAATTCCATTAAATATCTTATAAGTAAATCTAATAGTTGTTCATTATGATGCTAATAAACAAAGTCCGTCCCTATCACAGAGTTCGGGTATCGTCCTAGTTCCCCCACTCCGTTAACCTTTCTTTAGAAATTGGCAACATTTGCGCAGGTTAAACACCGGTGTATGTTATATCTCTGGTCTCTTCTATCTAAGGTTTTCAGTTAGCTGAACAAAAATTATTCTATATAAATAAAAATTTCCTTGGTTTATTCGGTCATTAATTTTATTTTCTATATATGCACTATATATGTTTCGGAAAACTTTGTTTCCATCTTCCAATTTTTCCATTACGGTCCATTTTAGAAAAATCATGTAAAAAACAAAAATTATAGAGATCGATATCGCAAACAACTTTTAGTTTAACAATTTTCTTAAAAATCAGAATTTTGCAGATTTTGTCAAATTTCTCGAATACGGACCATTTCATGAAAATTTGGCATGAAACAAAAATTATAGATAATAATATTAGAAGTAACTTTTATTGGAACAATTTTATTCTCCAAACATAAATAACAGATATATTCCATAAAATATAAAAACGACCTCCTATAAAGTACCCCCCTGATGTTCCGACTTTGTCCAAAATCTAATCATTTCACCTCAGGCCGAAATAAAACTTAAGTTTGAAATTTAATGTTTTTTCCTTTATCCGTTTTTGAGTTTCCTTTAAAATTCGTATTTTACTCATTTTCTCAAATATCTCGAATACGGCCCATTTTAGAGAAATTATGTATAGGGTAAAAATTATAGAGAATTATATTTACAAACAACTGTTATTTGAACAATTTTTATAAAAAAAATATTTTTTTTACATTTTGTCAATTTTCTCGAATACAGATCATTTTAGGTTTTGTATATAAGTGACTTTCAGATGTTTTTCTTTGTATCCGTTTATGAATTATCGAGGATACAGATACACAGACACACAGACATCATTTCGAAAATAGATTCAATATAGAATGGCGCGCTATTGTTTTTTTCAATTTTCTTTTAATCATTTTTAAAATAAATACTTTTCGAAGGTTTACAAAAAATCGGACTATAAATAAAGGCCCAAGGAATTATAAATTTTCAAGGTATTCGGTTTGTTTTTAAATCCTATCTCACAAATTTTGTAGATATCTGAGAACCCGTTATTGAGAAAATTAGAAGTTTCCAAACTTTTTTACACTCTGTATGGTGTTCGATAAGTACGGTACATAACTTCAAAAGCGTATTCTGGTGCTAAAATAAAGGTATTTTTGTCATATACACTATGTCTCAAAAATGCTTCGTTACAGAAATACAGGGTGTGAAAGTTTCATAAAAAAAATACAATTTTTTAAATATTTCCAAAACCACTTGAGATATTTTAATTAAATTTCTGCAGCTTTTGAGAGTTAGCAACGTTGCGTGTTTTACTGTAAACACAGTGGCTTTCGTTTAACCAGTGGCGTGCGCAAGGTAACTTTCACACCCTGTATTTCCGTAACGAAGTATTTTTGAGACATAGTGTATATGACAAAAATACCTTGATTTTAGCTCCAGAACAAGCTCCTGAAGTTATGTACCATACTTATTGAACACCCTATATATAAAATATGGCTGATTCTAAGATAAAAAGACCATAATGAAATCCGAGAAGATTTTGTTGAATTTAAAGATTGACAAGTCAACGGTGTCATAAAAATTATATTATACAGTGTGTTGTTAAAAAAAGGTAGCTCCGTTGCTAGTACTGAAAAATAAGTGGGTCACTTCCGATTCTGACACCGTGGTGTCAAGATTGAAATGGCGGTCTCAGAATCGGGAGTCATGTGTGTATGTGTTTCTGTAAAAATTTTAAATAAGAATGACCATCGATTAGTGAATCTTGCCTTAATGGGATTATGCATCCTGTTAAGAAGTTTCAAATACATATTTTAATTATATTACTTGAGGGTATCCAATTGCCGAGAGCAAGACAACGATACGTTTTGATAGCTGGGTAAATTGGCCTGTAGGATATAGCCCCAAAAAAGGAAGAAGAAAATAAGTGGGGTTAGGTTAGTATAGTAGTTTGTGCAACAAAAGTGGATATGATGACCATATCGCACGAAGACGAAATTTGAGCACGACGCCGTAGACGGAGTGCTCAATCGTCTGAATGCGATGTGGACAATCCACTCGAGTTTTACAGTATATTTTTTCTACGACCCACTAACGAAAATTTACATAAAAAAAATATTTTAGGTTATTAAGACAAAATAACTGATTTTAAAATAATTTATGACTTTTAATAATTTTTAAAATAAAATAAACGAAAAAAAAAAAAGAAAAAAAGTTCATTTCATTTTTCCCTATCCGAGAATCGAACTCGAGTCTTCGGTGTAGAAGGCAAGAACGCTCACCACATGATTACCTATTCTTTTAATTTTGTTGCTTTAATATTCTTAATTAAATTGAATTCATATAGTTTTATTTAAATTAACAAATTATTTATAATTATAGATGAAATAAAAACAGAAATGCCATTATTTATCGATTCTACACAAGAATAACCCATTTTAATGTATATTTAATCTCAATAACCAAAAAATATACTGACAATTAGTTTGACAGAATTGTCACTTATTCAAAATTTTAAAAATAAAGCAATCGGTTTATCAAAATATGAACTATTATCCAGAAATAAAAAACAGATCGTCTCTAATTCACTAAATGAAAGTTAAATTTGTAAAAAACAAAAAAATATTGAAATTTTAACTCACTGTATCTCAAATATGTATGCTTTTACAATTTCTTACTAACCTAACCCCACTTATTTTTCAGTACTCTACAGGGCCATCTTTTTGTGAAACACTGTATAATATTGAATAATACTGTTTATTAATGAAATTAAATTTTATAATTATAATTGTTATATTCGTTTTTTTAGGATAGTTTTTTACCTCCCTCCCAAAGGAATAGTTATGAATGTGAAAAAGACCCAACAGGTCCTTTAAATAGAAAAAAATTAATAGAGCACATCAATAAGGAAGCCATAGAGACACCCGATATTCCGGAAATAAAACCCTATGTTGCTGGTACGGTCAGGGGGAAAAAGGTAATTTTTCAATTTCTTGTCTACTATTTTTTATTTTTTTAGCTTATTTTTACGAGGGCGTATTGATTATTTCGTAGACTGCTATGAAAGCAAGCAATTTTTTTTGTTGGTAGACTTATCAGGCATAAAACTATGTCGTAATATTTTGTTTATCGAAGAAAGCAGATAAATGCTAACTAAATATTAGTACACCCTCGTAATTAACTGTATTTTATTTGTAAAAATAAAAATCTGATAATTATTCCAGCTCCACTGTTTTGATTTGTGTATTTTTTTTTTAGTGGATACCTCCACCTCAGCCAATCAAAGAACAGGAGGCAGATGAACAAATTGCAATAGATTTAGGGGATGAATACGAACATGCATTATCAGCAGCATCACAGGATGAAATTATAGATTTAGCTGGTATGTATTTATATATATTTTCTAATTTTCGGTTCATAAATAATGATGTGAAATTTTCGTGTAGAAGCCAAATTTTTCTGCTTTCTCATCGTTAATCTTTATTATTAATTCATTATTTTTAGATGGAAATGTGAATATGTTAATTATTCTTCGAATTTTTTTTGTCAGTAATGTTCAATATTTGCTTTTAGCTAGAGAAAACAGATTTTTCATATCTTTTTCCAATAATTTGTTTCATTTTTAGACGTATCTTTCAATATGTTTTTAAATATACTGACTAAAACAGTTATGCAAAAGTATATCGTTCTTACATCTTTTTTGAATATAATATTCAAGTTTTAGACCAATCCTTTAAGTGGTTTTAAGTTACCAAGCTGACTAAACTATCGCAGAATGAATATCAACAGGTTTTCCCGACAGATCGCTTTTTTAAAATATTTGTTTTAAATGTTCGGAACTATACGTCAAATAGTTGCCAATCAGACTAAGGCAGGCTTTGTCAGGTCGCGAAATTAGAATCTGTACAGATACCAAAATAATATCCTCATAAATTTCTTTCATGTTTTTTTTTTTTTTTTTGAATAAATTGATCCTTTTTTCAGTTCAATACTTTAACTGGATTTGCGTTGTCAAGCTAAGAAAATAATATGGAAACAGTTTGTAATATCGCCGATTTAATATCTACAGATATTAAAAATACGTTCCACACAGGACGATTTTGAAAAATTTTAAAATAATTCAATTTTTGGTCCAATTCCTTGAGTGGGTTTTTAGTTGTCAAGAAGACTAAGACAGTCATGCATAAATTCCGAAATCCTTCTGTCTTTATAAGAGTGCCACATTAAAATCAGTACAGATATTAAAATAATTTCTTTACTGATCAATTTTTACATATTTTTTGACCCAATTATTCAATTTTGAGACTTATTCTTTTAGTGGTTTTTAAATATCATCTTAACTAAAACAGCATGCGGAAATTCGAAAATACTTCTGTCTTCTGAAAGGTCGCCTCATTAAAATCAGTACAAATAATAAAATAATTCCCTCACACATCCAATTTTACATCTTTTTTAACCAATAATTCAATTTTGAGTCTTATTTTTCTTGTGGTGTTTAATTGAAAAGTTGACTAACAGAGTTATGCAGAAATTCTAAAATCCTTCTGTATTTATCAGATAATTAAAAGATAAATTAAAAGATAATTAAAATCAGTACAAATATCAAAATAATTTTCTCACAGATCCATTTTTTCATCTTTTTTGACCCAATTATTAAATTTTGAGTCTTATTCTTCAAATGGTTTTTAATTGCCAATATAATTAAGACAGTAATGCGGAAATTCGAAAGCCCTTATGTCTTTGTAAGATCGCCTTATTAAAATCAGTACAGTTCTTCACATATCTATTTTTAAATATCAAAATAATTTCCTCACAGATAGATTTTTCTAGATTAAAATCAGAACAGATATCAGAAGAATTTCTTAACTGAACAATTTTTACATGTTTTTTGGGCCAACTATTAAATTTTTAGTCTTATTCTTCTAGTGGTTTTTAAATACCAACCTAACTAAGACAGTCATACAGAAATTCGAAAATCCTGTATTTGTAAGATCGCCTTATTAAAATCAGTACAGAAATCAAAATAATTTCCTCACAGATCAATTTTTTCATCTTTTTGACCCAATTATTAAATTTTGAGTCTTATTCTTTAAATCGTTTTTAATTGCCAATATATTTAAGACAGTGATGCGGAAATTCGAAAGGCCTTATGTCTTTGTAAGATCGCCTTATTAAAATCAGTACAGATTTCAAAATAATTTCCTCACATATCCATTTTCACATCTTTTTTTAACAAATTTTTCAATTTTGAGTCTTATTCTTCTAGTTGATTTTAATTGTCAACATAATTAAGGCAGTAATGCGGAAATTCGAAAGCCCTTCTGTCTTTGTACGACCGCCAAATTAAAATTAGTACTGTTCATCACATATCTATTTTTAAATATCAAAATAATTTCCGCACAGATAGATTTTTCTGGTGGTTTTTAATTGCCTACCTAACTAAGACAGTTATGTAGACTAAAAAATCCTGTCGTTGTAAGATCGTCACATTAAAATTAGTGCAGATATCAAAATAATTTCTTCACTGATCAATTTTTACATGTTTTTTGGACTAACTATTCAATTTTCAGTCTTATTCTTCTAGTGGTTAAAAAGGATGTGAAAATAGATCTGTGAGGAAATTATTTTGGAATCTGTACTGATTTTAATAAGGCGATCTTACAAAGACAGAAGGATTTTCGAATTTCCGCATGACCGTCTTAGTTAGGTTGGTATTTAAAAACCATAGTCCAGGGCATTTAGACCAAATCGATCGGAATAGCGGACATTTTTAGGAACAGCAGATATCGAGATGTAGTTTTCTGCATTGTATTTAGGAAAATCACAGGAAAAAGTCTATATCGTCTGGTTTAGCCATTTTTTGAAAAATGTCTTCTGGGCCGGAAAATGCATTTTCCAATTGCATCATTACTTGCACCATTATAGGAACGACTGGAAACTCGGAAAAATCGCTCGGAAATCGTTACTTGGGGGGTTTTCGGGTTTGCCAAATTCAATTCTAGCATTAGATTTCCCCTAGGGCGCTCGGAAGTGGCTCTGTGGGGTTGTCTGGGGGTGATTGGGGGGAAATGACAGCGTCCATGAAAATCACTCCAAAATCGTTACTCGGGGGGTTTTCGGGGATGCCGAATTGAATTCTGGTATTAGACTTCCCCGGGGGCGCTCTGTGGGAAATGGTAAAGGAGAAATTGAAAAATCACATATTATGAAAATAATACTTTATTTAAATAACAAATAGAAGTTTTTATTAATGTTGAATTATTCATTATAAACCTTAAATTTTTAACTTAAATACTAAACATCTTGTTCAAACTCTACTCTCTTTATAGCTTTGGCGCCTTTTTCAAATCCAGTTTCGAGACACAAAAGACTTCCAAAGCAATTGTTTTTATAATATGTGTAATATTTATTTATTTAATATTCAATCAAAATTTTTATTATTTATACCCCCGGGTAATTCTAATGTCAGAATTGAATTCGGCATCCCCGAAAATCCCCGATTAACGATTTTGGAGCGATTTTGATGGACGCTGTCATTTCCTCCCCAATCACCCTCAGACAACCCCACAGAGAGACCCCGAGCGCTCCGGGGACGTCTAATTCCAGAATTGAATTCGGCATCCCCGAAAACCCCCCGAGTACCGATTTTGGAGTGATTTTAATGGACTATGCAATTTCCCCCCAGAATGACCCCACGCGCACCCCCACAGAGCCACCCTCGTGCACCTCCGGATAATTCTAATGTCAGAATCGAGTTTAGCGGCCCTGAAAACCCCCGAGTAACGATTTCCGAGCGATTTTTCCGAGTTTCCAGTCGTTCCTCTAATGGTGCAAGTAATGATGCAATTGAAAAATGCATTTTCCGGCTCAGAAGTAATTTTTCAAAAAATGGCTAAACCAGACGATATAGACTTTTTTCCTGGGACCTTCCTGAACATAATGCAGAAAACCGCATCTCGATATCTGCTGTCCCTAAAAATTTCCGCAATTCCGGTCGATTTGATCTAAATGCCCTGGACTATTGTTTTTAAATACCAACCTAACTAAGACGGTCATGCAGAAATTCGAAAATCCTTCTGTCTTTGTAAGATCGCCTTATTAAAATCAGTACAGATTCCAAAATAATTTCCTCACAGATCTATTTTCACATCTTTTTTAACCAATTATATTCTAGTGGTTTTTAATTGCCAAATAATTAAGACAGTAATGCGGAAATTCGAAAGCTCTTCTGTCTTTGTACGATCGCCAAATTAAAATCAGTACAGTTCATCACAAATCTATTTTTAAATATCAAAATTTCCGCACAAATAGATTTTTCTAGTGGTTTTTATTCAATTTTGAGATTTATTCTAGTAATTTTTAAAATACCAACTTAACTAAGACAGTCATGCGGAAATTCGAAAATCCTTCTGTCTTTGTAAGATCACTCTATTAAAGTCATACAGATATCAAAATAATTTCCTCAAAAATTCATTTTTAATTTTTTTGTTTTAAACCAGTTATTCAATTTTGAATCTTATTCCTCTAGTAATCTTTAATTGCCAAGCTGACTAAAATAGTTATGCGGAAAATCGAAAAGTCTTCTATCTATAAGGACGACAAATTAAAATCAGACAGATGTCAAAATTTCTGCACATCGATTTTTCCATCTTTTTTGAATTAAAATAAAATCAGTACATATATCAAAATAATTTCCCCACAAATCAATTTCTACATCTGTTTTGTATAGTTTCAATTTTCTGAACAATTCCATAAATGCTTTTCACTAAGATAATAATGCAGAAATTCGAAAAAGTCAGGTCACCAAAATAAATTAGTCACAAATCGATTTTTAAATTCTTTTTCAGTCCAATCCTTAAGTGATTTTAAATAAACCTTCTTTGACAATGAATCGAAAAATATTCTTTTGTCTTCATCAGGTTACTAAATTAAAACAAATTAAAATGTTTAGCCGTCTTTTTTTCTTTAAAAAACTGTCAATTTTTAAAAATATATTCTACCAAATTAAACTCATACTTTTATCATCTAAAATTCTTTTAGCCATTCTTGGTTTCCATTCGATGATGAACCAAGATCAGTACCACGCCTCCCTCCTAAACAAAGGCCAACCGGTCGGTTTAGGCTGGGACGGCATCACGAAGGCCTCCAAACAGAAAATATTCCCCGTTGACCCACCCAATATGACGGATACTGCCGAGACCATCAAGAAAGTCGAAGACGACGAAAGCAAATTCATCGATTTGAATTGGAACAACATCAAAGTAAGTTTATTAAAATGTATACTTGCCGAAATAGGGACATTTTTAAATAGTTTTATTAATTTTTATTTGATATGATAGTATTCTTTGTATCCACTTTTATGTTAATCCAGTGTCAGTTTCTACTGATTTTAAGTTTCATTAAATATTTTATCATTTGACATTTTGCGGTTTGTGTTGGCATTTGGCGGATTGTATTGATATTTGGCGGATGGTATTGACATTTAGCCGTCTGTTATTTATTTAAAAACATTTATACACCTTTTAAAAATCTTTGCTATACACATCAGCATAAAAATAGAATACAAAGTGTAATGTATTGCTCTTAACAGGGGTCTGCATGAGCCAAGTCGAGTATCTTCGCCTTTAATATGCCGTGTTGTTTACTGTTATGATTACGCTAAATGTAGCAGCCCTAACTCCTTGCCCTTTGGGCATACTTAAGGGGTTGTATAGTGCATAAATCGGTAATTGTACATGGGTAATAGGTCTGCCTTGCGTTAATTATGGTTGTGTCCCCTGAAAAAGCCGTCTGTATTGATTTTTGACAGTTTGTATTGACATTTGATGGATTGTTTTGACATTTGACGTTTTTATTGGCATTTGACGGATTGTTTGACATTTGATGGATTGTTTTAATTTTTGAACCAATTTTCTGACATTTAATAAACGGTTTTGTTTCATTAAAATTTCTTTTAGGTGATAACGAGTTCGCGACGATATCATTTAGGATTTGTCCGAAATAATTTCTCACATTTTTTAATCGTCTTACAACGATTAGAACAAAAAAATACACCACAACAAAGTAAAATTATAAATACCCAAAAGTCCAGTTTTAATGGCCCACACTTAAATCTAATGTTCGTATTTGTTGCGAAAATAGTGTCCATTTTCTAAAAATAAAAAGTAGGAAACCATAAAATCTCACTATTAATTACAAGGATAAATGTTAATAGCTTGTAAACTAGAAAATCTACAAACGATTTTTATTACATTTTAAGGCGATGCAATGTTCTTTAATGCGCGCACGAAAATACATAAACACCACCTTCGCCTCCCTTCTCCCCTCTTATAATGGTGTCAATGATCTTTGAATTTGTGATAAAAATATTGAAGTTAGTATTCATTTATTCCTGAAAAATATCGATAGGGATCAGAATGATCATCGCGGTGGCCAGAACTGGCCCTTAGAAATAATTAGTGATATACAGGGTGGGCCACCAAAAACTTTCAATTCAGGTTTTTTTTCGTATTGATGCCAAAAACAAAAAACCGCTGAGACTGGTCGATTTTAGTTTGGAGGAGGACACGTTTTTTCTAATTGCAGCATCGACACTTCAACCCTCGAACAAAGGAATGAACAATCCCTACAATTTAAATAGAGAAAGTACCAAGGTGACACATCATTGAAAAGGTAATTTGATGGAGAATTCGGCAATAAGACTACTCATTGCGATGCTTTTGATTTTAGCGCCTAGTTTTTTAAAAGACTTACATATTGTAAAGTGCGACACTTCATTTGAAAGCTAATTTTATTACTAATTCAAAGCACCAAATAACAATAATCTAAATATGTCCAAATTGTACTTGCAACAGTCTGAAAATTGGTCTTTGCATTATTACTAACTTTATTTTGTTGCAATATGAAGCCTCTTAGATTAATGCTATGTAGTGCATTGAATTAGAAATAAAATAAGCTTTCAAATGAAGTACCACTCCTTAAAATACGTAACATTTTTTTTAACATGCTAGAGGGCACTAAAATCAAAAGTAACACAGTCTTATTCTATCATATTACCTTTTTAATTGTGTCATACTTGGTACTTTCCCTATTGATGATGGTGGGGTTTTCCTAACCTGCAAGTCAAATGACACCATCAATCGTCTTTAAGTCGCCCCGGAGCACCACGGCAAATAATAATAATAATAGCGGTCCCTTCATTACACAAGTCACTCAATCGGCTTCAGGGGTTGATATTCACTCGTAAGGGAGTGAATTAGGGAGATTATTATTATATTTAAATGCGCTAGTTCAGTGATGATGTAATTATGGTTTCACTGACAATTAAAGTGACAGTAGATTTTTTGAGTACGTTTTGTTTACCTAAATTATATCGTTTTTTCACTTTTATAAATATATTTCAAAAGTAAGTAATAACATGCATCAAATATACAATCGTTTAGTTACCAATTACATACCTTTAAACTATTTTTTATGACCTGTAAACAATATTTAGAAATAAACTAAAAACAGTAAAAACGTATATGTCAAATTTATTGATGTTTTTGTTAAAAGTTTGGTTAGAATTAAATGTCAGTGGAACAAAAATGACATCACACTGAACCAGCGCATTGTAGGGGTTGTTCACCCCACTGCTCGAGAGTTGAAGTGCCAGTGCTGTAATTAGAATAAAGTGTTCCCACCAAACTAAAATCGATCTGTACGAGCGTTTTTTTTTTGTTTTTTTGCATCCATACGAACAAAATCCTAAGTGAAAAGTTTTCGGTGACCTACCGTGGATATATCAATAATTTCTTCACAAAGATAAATTTGATTTGTTTTAAATCCTTAATTGAAAAGTAATTAACATTATTGTATTTAAATGGAACCAATAATAAGGTTTTAACACTTCAGGATTATACCAATTAGAAATGAGTTATTAGGTAGAATTGCCCCCACATCACTTAGGCTTCACTAGACCCATTGTGCATCCTTCAACGCCATATAACCCAATTTTTTTAGTTGTATCTTATGACAAGCACATGCGCGATGGTATTTGAAATGAAATTTCTAGATAGACTTATTTTGTCCACCTGATCCCCAAGGCGTTAAGTCAATTATTAATTATTTCTAGTTGAATATTTAGCATATTATCTGAAGTCTTATATCTCTGATTATTTCTAAGATCTCTAAATAATTTAGTTTAATGCCGTTAATGTTTTTAATATACAGGGTGGGCCATCAGTAACACCTCGGTCTGTAGAGCCAAAACTAAGATTTTTTTAAAATCTGTTTTGACAGCAAGATGTATTATATCAGAAAAGGCAACAATTTAAAAATAATTTCAATTATACAGGGTTCTCCAAGAAAGTGATACATGATACACCCTGAATTTTATTTTATATTTGAATTGTCCTTGCTTTTTCCATTATAACAGTACCAAATAGTATGAGATTATACAGGGTATTTCACACGCTATAATCAGTTATATATGAAAATCATATTGATTTTAATAATCTGTATAGTGCAAAAGAAACAATTGAAAACCTTTTTTTGCGGTAATAGGTTTTCGATATTAGTCAATATTTATGCCGATGCACTACTTATTTTAATTAGAAACAAATCTGTAGGTGATGAGTCGAAACAAATATTTTCTTTTTTTTTTTTTAAATTGGCCTCCCTGTATTTTATATCACTATATAAAAATACCTTAATTAAAGTTTCATTTAAGTTAAGCATTCCCTATACCTAAAGTTAATAATTTTGAGAGATTTTTAAATTTAAATGAGAAAAAAGATAATTCACAAAATTCTTTAATTTTAAGTGGTCACTGGTTAATAGAAAATAGACTTTTTATTAATTGATAATTAGAATTTAACCAGCTATAATTTATTATTGACTGAATAAGCGTTTGACAATGTCTAATGTGACTTATACATTCATTAAAAAAATTATATACTCTATTTTAAGTTTATTAAATGTAATTTTGACAGATTTTATTTAATTGGAAAATTGTATGTAAGTAGCCTTCAATAATATTTATGGAGGTCTTGAGGGGGTTTTCAAGGGTCCAACTCACATTTATAAGCATTTTTTTAAGTAACTTCTCTTATTCACAACTAAAGGTCATGTTAAAAAACTGGCTAGACTTTTTTAAAAATAAATATTGCAACACTAATGACGTTAATAATAACAAACTACCAGTATTGAGGTTTCAAAGTCAACTTAAAAATAAAATAAACAGAATAAAGTAGGTATTATAGTGAGTCTAGAATTGGTTTGCGACAAACCTTAATTTGTTACAGTTATACTTTCCACATTTGTATATTTTTTGACACAGATTAATTTATGTGCTTCCGATTTATTTTTGCTGTTTTTAATTTCCTAGTGTTGTTAATTTTAACAGCTATGTTTAATGTTTTGTTTGGTCAAATATGATTCCTTTTCCACAGGGGATAAACTTGTTGGATTACTTGTTTATAAAGTTTTTTTTTCAACCTCTTTTTTGAAGACTTTGTATACATAAGGGGTATACACCTTTTAGCTATTTATCTGAATTCTGCGTTAATTCTTTTGCATGATTTGATTGCTTAACTTCAGTAAATATATTCGTTGTTACAATTTAAACTATTATATCACTGTTTAAAACATTTTAGTGCCGGAATTATTTTCTTTTGCTAAATAAAAATATGCTTATTGAATTCATAATTAAACATATGAATAAAAAGATCTTATGAAGTGTATACAAAAAAAAAAACAGTTTGTCCTAAACTGACTCAACAGGTAATGCAGTGAATATGGAACATTATCCAAAAAAATTGTTCGTTCACATCCAATAATTGCAAAGGATTGTTTGGGTTTTTCTGAAGAGCATGCCTATTATTTTCAAAGACAATCTTTTCGAAAAATTTCTGAAGTAAAGCATAACTGAAAGTAATGCTCTACCTACCTCAAGCTGGTTCTTCTTCCTCTTCCATTACTTCTTCATTGCAGCTAGGTACAATAATAAAGGGTCAGTTGTATCACCTACTTCATTCCACTTGCATTATTTTTTTTGTCTTCCTTTTCTTTTTTTTTTACTTGGAAGAGCGTCGTCGTCTTCATTATCTTCTGCTGATTTTTTATTTCCTTGGCTATTGCTGAATTGTTTATATTCACTCTCGACAGAAGGCACGGGAACGTTCCTCAGAGGCCGTAATGTCATTTCAAAATCTAAAATCAAAGAATATAGTCAGGAAAACCCCATTTACTATACCTGCCGGATGTTCCTGAATAGAAACAAAACAATTTTCTGAAATTTGGGTTGTTCCTATTGAGGAATATGTTTTTTTTGCCATTATAAAAATATTTTACAACATTCTTTTGTTTGTAATACATTCTACTCGTACTAAATACAACTACCAATAAGCTACATATTTTTTGGTTCATTTCTAATATGACCCATTCGTCAGGTTTTAAATGTAATCTCAGAAAATTGGGTTTGCAAAAGAACAGTCTATCTTAACTTTCTTACTTTGATCTTTAAAATAATGATCTTCCTTGGGCAAGGATTCAAAAGCAAATGAATAGATTATATTTGAAAAAGAAACGAATTATAACTTTTCTGATAGTGTATTGGTTGTTTGGCCAAAATACGAGGTGTGGCAGAAAAGTAATGAAACTGATTTTTTACTTTCCAAAGTTTTTATTTCTTTCAAACATCAATGTTATCCCCTTCAAAATAGTTCCTTTGGACAGCTACACACCGATGGAGACGTTCAATTGTTATGGTTTTCAGCATGTCTGTTACAGTCTTTTGGATGATTTGTAAAGTCTTTGAGGACATTTTTTAATTTAGGAAAAATTAAGAAGTCACAGGAACCGAGGTCAGGGAAATAAGGGGAATTGGGAACCACAGGAATGCCTTTTGAGGTCAAAAATTCTGTGAAGAGGGCAGTGTGACATGGGGCGTTGTCATGATGGAGCAACCATTTCTTTGCAATGTCTGGTCTCACGCGAATGACCCTTTTTCTGGGCCTTTCAAGAACGTCATTGAAAGGCATTCCTGTGGTTCCCCATCCCACTTATTCCCTTGGCCTCAGTCCCTGTGACTTCTTCCTTTTTCCTAAAATGTCCTCGAAGGCCGTCACTTCGGAACTTTAGAAATCATCCAAAAGACTGTAACGGACATGCTGAAAACCATAACGGTTGGGAACAACTGTCTCCATCGGTGTGTAGCTGCCCAAGGGAACTACTTTGAAGGGGATAACATTGATGTTTGAAAGAAATAAAAACTTTGTAAAGTAAAAAATCAGCCTCATTACTTTTCTGCCACACCTCGTATAGTCGAGTGTCCACCTGTATAATCATGCAAGCTATTGTTTGCCCAAAATTTGTGCATAATTCTTGAAATTTAAGTTTTCAATGCGTGCCTTTTCTCGCATAGTAACAGCGAAAATAATTTGTTCTATTGAAATGCTGCACATGTCTGGAATTTGTATTGTGCTGTATCTAGCTTATTTATTATTAATTTACTTACTGTTAAAAATGCTTTGTATTTTTAACAACCTTTATCTATACCACTCAAAACCTGGCTATTTATCAGAAACGTTATTACTTCAGCAAGTGATAACATGCTATCCATCGATATTAAGTAAGGGGAGTGTTAACTTGTCAGTTTCGCTGAATCAGTTTAGCTGATTTAGTGATACTGAACAAATAATGAACGTGAAAACACATTTTCATTAAAAACGATCAGTACATTCGTACTTTCAGTTAAAATGAAAACTAGTTCTACATTTTGGCTGAACAATATCGAATAATGAATACAAACTGAAGTGTGAAAACAATATGTTCAGTAATTTGTTTAGTTTGCTGGCTTCAAATTTTTCTTCGTTTATTCTTAAATAATTTCTATATGATTTAACATCTTTAAAAGACAATTATATCAGTATATTTTCACTAACACCTTATTTATTTATCCACTGCTTGACCCTCCATCTACAACGTTCTATTTATTTCTGATTGATCAAAATATCAAAGTAATACTTCGTGAACAGAAGGTTTCAATTTTGGTTTAGTAAGCATTTTATGTCTACTAAATCACTGACAGAATAATCCAGACCAGCTGATGTATTCACCAAAACATGAAACACGTGAACAAGCGCCGTTCATGCTTATTTTCATTTATAATGAATCAGTTCAAATGATTCATTCAAACTGACTAGTCGGAAATTGCATGACATAAAGTATATTTATTGATCTATTGTTACTATTTCAGAATATTTCGGATGAAAAAATGTTCCACCTGTTCGAGGCGTTGAACGGCAACACGCACCTCGAGACGTTGTCGCTGGTCAATTGCAACCTGGCCGACAGACACGTCGAAAAGTTGGCGAGAGCGATAGAAGAGAACGGCACCCTGAGGGTGGTCAACGTCGAAACGAATTTCATCTCGCCGCAGGGCGTCGTACGGTTGATCAAAGCCCTGCTCAAGAAGAAGACTGTCGAGGAGTTTAGAGCCGCCAATCAGGTAAGAATTCACGTCACATAAGTTCGTCGGACTTGCGGCTTGAATTGAAGTAGTTTCTATTATTTAGTTCCTTCAATACTTCCACCACAAAATGTTGTTCAATAAAAATAGATGTTTTTTCGAAAAATAATAGATATTTCTTTTAGAAGACATTTTGAAGTTGGAATGTTACCATCAGAGACGTATAACTTAATAGGAAAATTTGTTTGGTGGTCCATTTTAATTACATATATGACTTTCTTTCTCTTTTACATTGATCTTTACATATATTTATCTCTCTCCAATAAAACTAACACCAATCCTAGAGGTTGCTGGTTTTTTGACATAGACATATAGATTAGAACTGACAACTGACAATGTTATGAATGTTGTTATGAACTTGTGCATTTTATTTAAATTAATTTCATTTGGGCCCCGTTTATTTCTTTGAGTCTGATTTTGTTGTTTAATTAATTTTCTTTGGGGGGAGGGGGGGGGGGGGGGATTGTTTATTTTTGCATATTATTTTTTGCATGAAGCAATTTCTGGAACCAAACTCGCGTTTTTGTACACGTTTCTTTCTAGAAGTAAGTAATTTCCAATTTATTAAGAAAACCACTATATAATGTGTGTGTTTAATAATATATTACAAAATGGCTATAATTATTTTAGGTGAATTGGAACAGAGATCCATTGTTACAGCTACTTTTGTTCATTAAGTAGGTAGATGAATGTCTCGACAGCTTTAATGGCAGCACAAAGTTCCCACCTACTAGAAAAGAAGTAAAATGTATGCTGAGTAAAAAATCTGCATATGTAGTATTGGCAAACGACTTTTGAAATGATTAGAGATGGGCTATTTCTTACATACATCTACCTCTAATAGCCACTCGAGTGGCTATTAGAAGATTGTAGAGTCATTTAAACGAAGAAAAAAAATTGAATCACAAAAGGGCAGAATTTTAATTCAGGATACATTGGAAAATAAATTTGTGGACATCAGGTCGGTTTTCGATTTTAGAGAGAGATCAATCTCAAGAAAAGTTAATTTATCCTGCAGAACAACCAGTAGTTTAAGTAGGATCTGCTATAACTTTATTAGAAGATTTCGTTGATAATAAATTGTAATATACCAATTGTTTCAAATGAAATTGAAAAAGAGTTAAATTCGAAATTAGATTTTTCATGGGTAAAATGTTATATTCATTCAAACATTGTAAGGTAATCTATAACTAAGGGAGTATGGAAAATAGGTATATCCTTGTAAGGGACAATGACAAAAAAAATACAAAAATGTATTCATCTTTAAATAGTGTTTATTATTATTAATATTATTATTTGCTATGTTTGAAAAGTACCTCCTGCTGCAGAGCAGATCGAATAGATTAGACTAGTTGGAGAGAAGGTCCACCTAATTACCAAATTAGGAGACTAGGAAAACTTTTACATAACTGGGGACAACAGGAATTCACAAGATACACGAACAGACGACATAACAGGGGTAAGCCTTCAGCAACGTCCTGTTTAAATGATGATAGTATGTCATCCTTCATTCCGTTTTAGAAGGCATGGCATATAAATCTATTGATCTTGATGACTCTAAGAGGAGTTAGCAGGGGGGTGTACGGAATAGGTCTAGCAGGTTTTGATCCAGTTTACAGGATGGGACCTTACTCGACTCGGGCCTTATACATTTGTGTGAGTGTATGTGTGTTTCGTTTTCATGGTTTCTATTAAAATAAACACTTATAACATATTAATGCCTTTTTGCCAGACTAACGTAAGCGACATTTGTTCAAATAGCACTTATGATAGTCTGGCAAAAAGTTATCGATATACTCTATACTTTATAAAATATTTGTTATAATATTTTTTAAATATATTATGAGTATATAACAACTGTGACTTTCTTTGTATATTGTCACAAAATGATACAAGGTACTTTCTAAACGTAGCAATTGTAGTTTGTTTTTCTGTATCTTACAAAAATATAATTTATAGAAAAAGAGTTTGGTGTATTATTTTTCCAAGTTTAAATATTTAATAATCAATAGAATTTTCAATTTTGTTTAGTAAAATTTACAAGAATAATAAAAAATATGTTCAAGAGTAATAAAAACTATGTTCACTGCTTAAATTAAACTGATTAAAACTTCCTTTGTTAAAATGATTATTTATATGTTAAAAAATTTGATGTTATTAGAAGCTTATATTTTTTAATATACAGTGAAACAATAGTTTTTGTTTGTCCTGTAAATTTGTATAGAAAAACTATTTCTGAATCCATGTTTGAATTTCCCGCCCTAAAGAATTTAAATTTTCCCGCTATTTACTAGTGGCGCCATCATAGACTGGTTTTGGTTACAATCGCCCAAACAACTTTTACCGAACAAGAAAAATACATTGAGTTACACGTCTTCGCTGGGTTGTCTCTGGTACCATCTACCAGTTTACATAGCAGGATTTTTAAAAACTGTATTTCAAAGGAGTAAATTGTTTTACCTACACTAAATACATTAGGTTACCAGTTATACCAGACGTTTCAGTATATTTTTCCACCTCACTACATTTTTCCACATTTTCAGTACCTGTATCTTCTGAATCAACTAAAAAATGTTATAAATACGTGACTTGAAGACCATACAAATAATAATTTGTTTGAAAATCGAGTTCAAATGTTGGTTACAGTAGATGTAATTGATGCTTCAATTAGGTCAGAAAATATATGCTATCAATTACATTTCATTAAATAAAAAACATTCTATTTAATGTCCTTTATTTAAACTTTTTAATAAATCTCCAGCTGTTTCGATAACAACATATAAAAACAAACTGCAAGAAACTTGTTTATCAAAATTACTTGAAAAGATACAATAAACAATATCATAATTATCATCCTGCACCTACATCCCTACACCGTACTATCAGCAGTGTGTTCCATTTAAAATTTTATCGAGGATTTCTAGAAGGTTCATAAAAAATGGGACACACTGTACATACATAGGCATATATTTCATTTAGTTAAATCTAGAAATAAACAGACATACATCTAATTAAAACTGAAACCATACATATCTACAATTGCTCTTTCTTTGACGGAAATAATTATTTTCTTCTATGTACTCTTGATCTATTTACTTGTTCCATTAATAAACTGTATTTTCCCATACATCTTACAAGAAAGTACAACATATAATTTTTAATGTCAATTTATGGAAAAGTGATTTCATTACTTATATCATTCAGGGATCTTAAAAAGCTTGACAAAGTTTCAATTGCTGCCTTCTTCTTTGCTTTTCTATCTATTGTCAATAATTTTCAAATTTCTTCTCTCTAATAAAGTTTTCAATTTCTTCATTATATTCCTCTTTATTGTCTGATAACTTTTCCGCTGAAAGTAATTTGGCAATAACACCTAAAACATATTTGCTTCCCTTCGTTGTGGTTTATCTCCAAATCGGTTTCTAGTTTATTAAATAATATCAACTCATTTCCAGAACACTGGACAAATAATATTTGATTTATTATCATGGAAATCATCTTACTGGTTGTGAATGTTTTTTATAAGTGTATTCTTGAATGAAACGTTGCTTCAAAAGTGACACAACTCAAAATTAACATCTGTGTAGTTAATACCTTGAATATAGTTAACTTTACTTGACTAGATGGCGCCTGTGGCATTTTGAAGGTTTTGATGTAGGGTCGTTTTTAATAATCCCATTCATGGTATATGGACTTGAATTTTGAATTGGGTCACGTTTGAAACAAGGGTGCTATTTCGATATCAAAAACTTGGGTTTCCATACTTGATATTTTTTGCAAAATAAATCAAAAATTGTCTCAAAAATCAAAGAGGCACTTCAAAAATAACATGCTCTCACAACGGCCCAAGACAAAAGTCTGGTAAAAAGGCGCAAACAACAGCACTTTAGTTCCTTCTGCGTTACGGCTGTTTACCGACCACATTCACAAATTGCACATATAGATTCCGAGGTTGACGTGATTTTTAATGTTACTGTTGTGTATGTTTTTGAAAGAATATGACTGGACTATTAATTATTTAACGCGTTCAAAGAGTGCGAGTTGTCACACATGACATAGAGCATGGAACCAAACCCACAACCTATGTATGTTTTTGTTTTATCGTTGTTGTTAAGTTAGTTGTCTTTTTATGAATGAAAGAAAAGGTTCTGTCAAAAAAGGAGAATAAAGTTTCATATAATTTTATTGCGTTATTTATACACAAATATAAAAGTGGTGTCAGAAGTGGGATCGAGAGTATATAGTGTTCCTGCACCAACTTAGTGATCACCAACGATGCCAGCCACTCCGACAGTTACTCCTGAACTACTTCAGACTTTCTCCAGCATGATAGCTAACGCAATCCAAGCCTCCACGACTAATGTTACCACAGAAGCCGCTGTCACAGCAGCATTGCCGCGCCCGCCTCCGTTCACCATGGGATCGTATCGTTCCACCGATGGAACCATGATCAGCGACTATTTCATGCGCTTCTCCTGGGCACTTGAGCTGAGCAAAATTCCAGAAGACAAACACGCAAGTTACGCACGTGTCTATATGGGGCCCGAGCTTAATGACGCACTGAAGTTTTTGGTGAGTCCTGTTGATCCAGAAACACTTACTTACAATGAAATAAGATCGAAACTGATACGCCACTTCGATTCAACTCGAAATAAATTCGCCGAAAGTATAAAGTTTCGACAGATCAGACAAAATAAAGGGGAAACTATTGCCAACTTCTCGTTGAGGTTAAGGCAGGCCGCCGTGTATTGCGAATATGATACATTTCTCGACCGGATGTTGATAGAACAACTACTATTGGGTCTGGAATCTCGAGAAATTTGTGACGAAATAATTTCGAAGAAACCGACATCATTCACAGACGCGTACGAAATTGCACATGCGCTGGAAGTCATGCGCAATACAGCAGATGAGGTAAATACCACACAAGCGAAGACCGAGCTTACAAACAAAATTGGATACGAGAAACCGCTATCGCGTAAGAACTGGAGTCAACAAGGGCGAAAGAAAGTATACGGACAACAGGAAGCAGCTGACAACCAATTTCAGCACAATGACAGAACCCAGGATAACCAGTACACATGTGCAGGATGTGGTGAGACACACCCTCGTAGTCAATGTAGATTCTTGAACAGCAAATGTAACAAATGCGGAAAGAAAGGACATATCGCCAGGGTATGTAAGTCCAGAAAAACTAAAAATACGAACCAGCTCACCGAGGAAGAACTTGCTTCCGGAGAGATCAACGATGAAATCGACTTAGTACAACGGTTAAGTAAACTTGAAATCATCGGCTCAGTACCATCACCAGGACGACAGATACTGACAGTCCAGATAGAGGACAGTACAGTCAAAATGGAACTTGATACAGGCGCTCCTTGCTCAATTATAAGCAAACATAATCTTGACAAAATTGATCATGTTTTTAATTTACAGAAGACAGACCGAAACTTTGCCAGTTACACGGGCCACCGGATCAATTGTATCGGTCGTGTCTGTGTCAACGTCACCATTGGAGCAACCACGAAGGCGCTCAATCTCTATGTAGTGAATGAAGAATTCGACACGCTTCTGGGCCGAGAATGGATCGCAGAATTTGTGCACGAAATAGACTTTGAGGGCCTGTTCACCAAGCCAACCCCAGTGCACCAAATATCCACCATAGAAGTTCCGAAAGCCCTCACCGTCGACCAAGAGAAACAGCTGGACCATTTACTAACCAAATATGATGATTTATTTGGAGAAACCCCTGGCAAACTGACAGGTCCTCCAGCGAAAATGAAGTTAAAACCAGGAGCTATGCCAGTCTTCTCCCGAGCGCGGGAAGTACCGCTCGCCTTACGAGATGCATACGCCAAAGAAATCGATGCTAAAATTGCCTCAGGATTTTACAATCGAGTCGACTACTCGGAATGGGCCTCAACTACCCACATTGTTGCCAAGAAAAATGGTAAATTAAGAATCACCGGCAACTACAAGCCAACACTGAACCCAAGAATCATAATTGACGAACATCCGATCCCAAAAGTGGAGCATCTCTTCAACAAGTTGAGAGGCGCAACCCTATTCTGCCACCTGGACATCGTCGACGCTTATACGCACCTAGAAGTTGATGAAGAATTTAGTCACGCGTTAACGCTAAATACTCCCACCCATGGACTCGTTAGACCAACACGCGCGGTGTATGGAGCAGCAAATATCCCCGCTATTTGGCAGCGACGCATGGACACAGTTCTCCAGGATCTACCCAATGTCGTCAATTTCTTTGATGACATCATCGTCTACGCGGATCGATTTGATAACCTGCTGCAGGCACTAACGTCAACTCTGTAGCGTTTTAGGATACATGGATTAAGACTCAACCGTTCAAAATGCTCTTTCGCAAAAACAGTCCTAGAAGCCTTGGGCCACAAGGTCGACGTAAATGGGATACATAAATCGGATGGACACATTCAAGCGGTACGAGATGCTCTGAAGCCATCGACACCGGAGGAACTGCAACTTTTTCTTGGCAAGGCAACATATTACAGCTCTTTCATCCCCGACCTGTCAACAAGGGAACGTCCTCTTCGAGATATGCTCCTCAAGGACCCCTTTGCATGGACTTCAGCTAGTACAGAGGCCTACCTGGACATCAAGAAGATTTTGATCTCGCCACAAGTCCTGATGCAGTACGATCCGTCACTTCCGTTGCTGTTGGCAACAGACGCAAGCAGTACGGGATTGGGGGCAGTCCTATCTCACCGACTCAGTAATGGACAGGAACGTCCAATTGCATACGCAAGTCGAACGATGTCGGCTGCGGAAAAAAGGTACCCTCAAATAGATAAAGAAGCACTCGCCATCGTTTGGGCTGTAAAAAAGTTCTTCAACTACCTCTATGCTCGCCATTTCACGCTGATCACAGACCATAAACCGCTGACACAGATCCTACACCCGGAAAAGTCACTCCCGGTGCTCTGCATTAGTCGAATGGCCAACTACGCGGACTATTTGGCAAATTTCAACTTTGACGTGACTTTCAAAACGTCAAAAGCAAATGCGAACGCCGACTATTGTTCTCGGGTGCATGCAATGGTAACAGTTAGTACCATCTACTACAACTCGTCACGTAGGAGGGAGGAAGCAGAGAACTATGACGAGTTTGACCAATTTGTCGTACATCAAACTACACAGTTACCAGTCCGAGCAGAGACCATCGCACGGGAGACCCGGAGAGATCAACATCTTGGTAACATCACCAAACTATTGGAATCGGGGCAGGACCTTGTTCGTCATGGATTTAAAGCTCCAGAAGCTAAGTATACGCTCGCGGCAAATTGCTTATTATTTGAGCACCGAGTTGTTATACCGCCAATACTACGGGACGCTATCATCCAGGATCTGCATGCTGCCCACATCGGCATCGTCAAAATGAAAGGGCTGGCTCGCTCGTTTGTTTTTTGGCCAGGTATCGATGCAGACATCGAACGTGCCGCCAAGTCTTGCATTGAATGTGCTAGATATGCAAATGCACCACCCAAATTTAGAGAACACCACTGGGAGTATCCCAAGGCACCATGGGAAAGGATTCATGTTGATTATGCGGGCCCAGTAGCCGGAAAAATGCTTCTGATCATCGTAGACGCCTACAGCAAGTGGCTGGAAGTGAAGCCTACTAAGGTGACGACGGCAATCGCAACTGTCAATATCTTAGACGACATCTTTGCCATGTACGGAGTACCAGTTACCATTGTATCCGATAATGGAACACAATTCACATCAGATGAACTCAAAACTTTCCTCCAAAGATCGGGCGTAAAGTTCCACAAACTGACTGCTCCGTACCACCCATCAACGAATGGACAAGCCGAGCGATATGTACAAACGGTAAAGGATGCCCTTCGAGCTATGGAAACAACAGAGAGTACCTTACAAACAAATCTGAATGAGTTTCTCCGTCAGTATCGCAAAGCCCCACACGCCACCACAGGCCAATCCCCGGCACAACTTTTCCTAGGACGCAACCTGCGCACCCGCTTGGACTTGGTCCGACCAGAAGACACGCACACCAAAGTTATGCAGAAACAACGTGTCGAAATGGATTCTACATTTAGAATATTTCAGCCAGGACAATCCATTTATTTCTTGTCTGGCAACCCAAGGTTGGACAAATGGATTCCAGGTACTGTCATTACCCGCCTAGGAGATATCCATTACGAGATTCAGTATGGAGACAATAAAAAGGCGAAAAGACACATCGACCAAATTAGATGTTTCCCAGATCAAAAACCGCCAAGTGATCCTGAAGTTAACTCAAAACAACTAGAGACTACGCAACTACCAAGACGAGTACGCTTCTATGAGCTTACAGCACCTTCAAATAGTCCGGTTATAACAGCCTCCTCTGCAGCATCTCCTGGGGCACCAGCTGCTCCACTTACTCCGAGACAACAAAGGTCAGTTGTACCAGCGACACCAATTGTTCCAAAACAGCAAAGGATACCTGCGCCACATAATCCTCGCAGATCAAACCGGACGAGATTCCCACCATCCAGATTCTCGGCCAATTAATCACATACGCTTTAATTTTTAAAAGAGGGAAGAAATGTTGTGTATGTTTTTGAAAGAATATGACTGGACTATTAATTATTTAACGCGTTCAAAGAGTGCGAGTTGTCACACATGACATAGAGCATGGAACCAAACCCACAACCTATGTATGTTTTTGTTTTATCGTTGTTGTTAAGTTAGTTGTCTTTTTATGAATGAAAGAAAAGGTTCTGTCAAAAAAGGAGAATAAAGTTTCATATAATTTTATTGCGTTATTTATACACAAATATAAAAGTTACCTTTCAAAATGTTTTCTTGTTAAATAATTTAATCATGAATCGTTAGAAACCAACCCTCCAACTGCTGATTAGTTGCATCCGGTAAATATGGTAGGGATGATTGATTAGCGAATGGTGCCAAATTTCATTTTTTTTATTTTGCCGCAAATTATCGTAACGATTGTTTATTTTACTTCGGCTACTCTAGTCATTGGAATGACCAGCTGTCTTCTGTTTTCCGAATCATTATCGTTTTCAAGTACTCGCTTTAATAAGTTTTCTTTCAGAATAAAAGAGCCAAAATATGACTTAATTACTGAATATAGATTTGATACTTCTCTCCAAGTAGATTGACGATTTTCCTCTTTCCATTATCACATCTTTAAAACGAGATCGTTCTCTTGTCTCTAATTTTGATAGTGGCCCACTCATCGTTGACTACAGTTGTTCTCAGCAGTCCACTTTCTTTGGATTCTGCTTTGTTGCAGTGAGAGCACTCTGCAGGGCAAGATCATCTAAAAAGAGAATCAGAATTTCTGTGGCTTATTCCGGCTTGATGTTCGATTTTAAATTCGTATTCTTGAAGAAGTAGTTCAATCCATCTGGCGATTTAACCCTCCGGTTTTTTTAACTACATCAGCCACTTATCCTTGATCGGTACGGATTAAGAATTTCCTTCCATATAATTATTGGTAGAAGTGTTCCTTGTATTTCACAACTGCCAGGAGTTCTCTTCTCGTGACGCAGAAATTTCACTCAGGTTTCAAGAGTACTTCACTAAAATAACCTAGTACTTTTTCTCCTCTCTCCCCCTTGAATCTGTGACAGCACTCCTTCAATTCCCACATTACAGGCATTAGCATCCAGAATAAATTATCCCTCTGCTAGTGGGTAATCTAGTATTGGCGCTGTGGTTAAATGCTTCTTTAAAGTTTCAAAGGCAGTTTAGCAGTCTTCGTCCTAGTAGTTTTCTCTCATTTCTACTCTAAGTCGTGTTAATGGCTTAGCAATATCTGCGAATTTTTATATACATCTTCGGTAGTACGTACAGAGTCCAATAAAACTTCTTATTTGATGTTTATCAGTTGGTTGTGACCATTGTTTGATGTAAACGACTTTCTCCTTATCTACGCCATCCTTGTCGAATATACGGCCTAGGTAATTAATTTTATTTTAGCATCACTTGGGCAGCTTGAAGTCTTTTAAAAACATCTTCTAAGTTTTTAGATGTTCATCTTTTCCCCAAGACTATGATGTCTGAATACACTAGGCACGTTTTCAAGGATAATTCTCTCAATACATTTTCTATACGTCTTTCAAATATCGCGGGAGCAATTCATAGTCCAAATGGCAAGACATTGAACTCTCACTATCCAGATCCGTTGTTAAAAGTTGTATTTTCTTGTATACTGGGTCCATTTCCACCTGCCAGTATCAAGACTTCAAGTCTAAAGTAGAAAATAGTTGACTCTTTCTTAATAATATTGTTCTACTGACGATAATCCACTCATAACCTCCTTTTTCTGGACCAGGACTACCATGGAAACCCATGAACTGGTAGAAGGTTTTATCACCTCTCTCTTGGCCTTTGGTAATCTTCGAGCTGATTGACGAATTTGTCACCAGTTTTACATGTTTTACAACAGAAGTTTCCTCCTTTTGTTGCAAAAATGCTCGATGCCAGTCTAGAAGTTCTCGAAATCCTTCCTTCACGCGTCGGACTGCTTACCGAGAAAAAAATCCAGTCGGCTCTCGATCGCCAGCGCCAGACGCAACGGCAGCGACTTCGCACGACATTATATAACGAATGATAGACTTTCAATTTTAAAATAAAAGTTACATAACATAATACCAAGGGGGTTTAGAAATTTTGGTTTTAAGATTCTTTTATGGTCACCTAATGAAGTTTTTCCAGAAAATATCCCTTTTCTTTCCTATTTTTCTACAATATTGTTACAATAATTAATACTGTCATTGGTCATTGGATCTCAAACGTTTAATACATCTTTTTTCAAGAGTTAAATCATAAACTTTAAAACATCTTTTTACAAAGTAAACAGACATGTTTTCTTACCTTTCTATCTTTGACTTGTATGGCGCTGTAGAGACAATAGATGTTTTCATTCCAAGAGATATTGTCGTTGCAAGGTCATTGCAAAAGATTTCGCCATCTATCAGTTTACATAGCAAGTAATAGAAGCAGGATTTAATTTTAAAGGAAACTGTAAATTTGTCGTTTCGGCAATTTGGCTTCAGCATAAATTTCTTCTTTTCCCTTGTTTTCTAATGTATGGGTTCACTTTTTGTCTATCGACACAGTGTCAGTGTTTCGTTTTTACCCCATTTCCCCCAAAATTCCTACATTTACGAATGTAACAGCTGGCAATGTTGTTACGAGGATCATTTCCTAAAGGGTCAGTTGTTTGTTGGAATGCCTCTAACCTATTGCGCAAGACTGTTTTGTGTTCTGTTTGAACAAACCTATGGTTTTGCGTTCTGTTGGAACTAACCTATTATCATGTTTACATTTATTTATTAACATCTTCCTCAACGCTTCCAGACATACTAAACAATATCTCGCACCGACTAGCGATTTACACAAACTAGTTAGTCGTACGGCGGACTGATCGCTGGATCAGCCATCGAGGCAACAAACGCGAAACTTTACATTCGCGAGTGTTGCTTGGATGGAAGATACAAAGACCACTCTGTCTGTGGGATATACCAAAAAATACTAAAAAAACCTAAGACTTTATTAACGTACATACAAGGACAACCCTGTTTTTTCTAGCTTTTTCAGGAGACAAAAACCATAACTAAAACGCGACAAATCCCTACCCATTTCCCATTACTGATTCCAAAAAGAACCTAAATTCCTCAATAATACCGAAACGGTAAGGAGTGAGGGCTGAAGTATTTCCAATAGAAATCAAAAATTATTATAGGTGGACATGTCCTCCTCGGTCCACTGGACCCGCACGAAAGGATATTATCTCGGTAGTGTTGTATATACTAATTAGTTTTAACATTTAGATACATTTTTAATATGTAAATAAAATCTTCTAATGTAATGTAATTTATTTATTGTTGCAGAGGTCGCAAGTGTTGGGTAACAAAATAGAAATGGAAATCACACAATTGATCGAGAAGAACCCGACGATATTAAGGCTGGGTTTGCATTTAGAATACAATGATGCCCGGCATCGTATCGCGACCCATTTACAGAGAAACATTGACACAAGTAAGTCTTTAGCTTTTTTTTTTAATATAAGTTATCGAATTTTTTTATCTTATTGACGATTAATATATTTCAAATTTTCAGGATATAAAGGGTTTTTACTTTTAGTACGTTAATTTAATATTTGATAAATTGGTTAAAATCCGAAATATTGTTTCTAAATAAATACTAGTTTTTCGTTTAAATCAAATTATAACAGTTGATACCTTTACACCTTTACTCTTATACTTGACACCTTTTTACTGACATTTGACTTTTTATTAGTAACATTTGACAACTTTTTATTGACAACTCTTCACTGATTGTTCACATCTTGTGAAATGATTGTTGTTTTTTAATTTAAATCTAAACAACTTTTTCACTAAAAAATTTACAAATATTTAATTACTTATTTTTAAAAAATTATGACAGTTTTGACATTAAATATCTGATGGCATTTGACGTTGACAGCTGATATTTGACACATATCAGAGGTATTTGACATTAAACAATGTCATTAGTTTGTTACGATTGAAAATACTATTAACAATCTTGTAGAAAACTAAAAATTGCTTTCAACAATGACATTTTTTATAAAATATAGGTGTACGATTTTATTGTATAATCATTAAAAACCGTTCGAATTTATAATTGACAAAATTTCATGAAACATTTCAAAAATTAAATATTATTTTCGATGGAATTGTCTATTTTATAAGTTATGAATAGCAACCAAACATTTTTTTATTGTGAAACAAATTTTACTACAAAACGTTAACGAAATTATGACGTTGATTTTTTTATTCTATTGGTCAATTTTAGAACGTCGAACGATACGTGCGAACTATCAAATATTGTTAGGAAAAACAGGAAAAGCTATGAAAATCGTTCGTACCGATTAAACATTGTAGGTAGAACTGTGAGTACGGTGTTTGCGTGAAAAAAATTGGCTCAGTTAATTATACCACCACAATCTTCAAGTAATCTCTTAATTACAAAATAATTCACACATTGTGGAGTAACATGTAATTACTATGGGGAAATACAGTACATCTCATTTTGTAGAATGTGATACACATTTCTGGGTAATATGTGCCAACTGGAGGTAATATATCTCGCATTTTGCGGGGTAATAGCATTTTGTGGGGTAATAGACAGTATTTTGTTGAGTTTCAATAGTCGCATTTTTGTTGGGGACAATTCGTAAAATTTGTGTAATAATAAATCACATTTGCGAGGTAATAAATAACTTCGGCACATTTTAAAGAAATCGCATACAAAATGGCCGTTGGCACATTCATTTTACAATTAACGATAACATATTATGTTTAAGTAAAAACTCAAATTTTTGAAAATTAACAATATCCCGCATTTTGTGGGATAAGTCGCATTTTGTTGAATTTTATTAGTCGTGTTTTTGTAGGGAACAATTCGTAAAATTTTGTAGAGGTAATACATTACTCATTGTGTGATAAAAAATCCCATTTGCGAGGTAATAATATCGGCCAGATACAGAATTTAAAGAAATTGCATGAAGAAAATGTCTCTTTGACATATTTATTTTACAATTAGCAATAAAATATGTTTTTATAAATTAACAATCAAGTTGAAACTATGAAAATGTGCAATTATCCATCTACAGGGTGTTGAAATTTCAAGATTTTTATATTTTCTTTATAGTTCATGCAATTTTTGAGATATTTAGCTCAAATTTGAAATCTAGATTACGAAATAGCGCTGACATCATGGTTGCGCGAATCTACAAGGTGATCTCTTTCAGGGGTCATGTCCCCTTTTCTTTCCCTGTGAACTTTATTGAAAAAAAGAATTTTTATGCTTTGTTCTGATATTTTTTGGTCTCTTGTAGTTTTTTTTTTTCTATCTATGACCATTATTTCAGCCATTTTATAATTCGTAAAAAAATTTTTACACCTTACAATTTACAATTTAAACCTATAATTTATAAACAAATGCAGACTGAAGTTAAGACTTACAAATTAATAAAAACAAAGATTATCCACAATAAAACCAGAGCCTACTAGACCATTTTAAAAATTTTACTTTTATTTAACGGCTTATAGATTTTTTTTTTTTTTGAAAACGGATGCTTAAAAAAGTTTCTAAAAAAAACAGAAAATTCATTTTGTATTTTAGTATCTACCAGAGGCACCGCAAAAAAAATCAGGGAAGAAAACAGATCATGACCCCTGAAAAAATCACCTTGTATATTCTCACAACTGTTTGGCATGTCCAATGTTGTAAGCTTTATAGCGTAACCTAGTTTCCAAATTTAAGCTAAATGTTTCAAAAGACTGCATAAGTTATTAAGAAAAAACAAACCAGAAAACTTGAACTTTTAACACCCTGTAGATTGATAATGAAGCATTTTCTAACCTATGTTTATATGAATTTTTAGTCATGAAATAAGCCAAAGAATTACCCCCTCCATATGTACATGATATTTAGAAATACTCTGTATATTATTTTTTTAAAATAACAAGAATTTTGTATTATTCATAGTTTATTTTATGTTACAATTATAATAATTTTGATTATTCCTTGTATCTTTTTTAAATAATTATAATAATGGGTTGTTTAGAATAATGTTACAGTTGTATTCACAAAAAAGCATAAAAGTACACTAGTGGAAAAAATTAAGGGATCAAAAAAAAATCTCGATTTTTTCGATTTTTCGAGTGGCTGTATCTTTGATAAAAATGGTCGTACGTGAATGAAAAAAAAAGCAATTTGAAGATTGAAGTGTCTAGTTTAACGATCTTGCGATAAAAAAATTTTCCAATCAACAATTAGCACAAAATCCTGATGAATATCATGGATAGAAAATTTTTGAAATTTTTTTTTTCAATTTTTAGTGTACGGACTTGAAAAAAAAATTCTCGGCATAATCACTACATGCATTGGATAGGTGGTTCTGTTAGGTTCAATTTCTTTTTTTGATGGCCTCGAGATGACCCTTCCTTGCTGAATTATCAGAAAATGAACGAAAATGCGTCATTTCCTCTTCTCTCGTCAATATCAATATCTCAATGGCCGCTCAGAAAATGGAAGGGGGGTTTCGGAAACTTCGATTCATTCTCTACAAGGTTCTGGCATGTTCTTTTACGAGAAATTTTTTTTCATCCCTAGCATGACTTTAAAGAATTTCGGAAAACAGGTCTTTTTGAGGTTTTTTTAGAAAATCACGTGCCACATTCAGAATATTGGAAAAATGAATAATGTTGAGTGTGCATCTTACAGGCCATTGTTCCCCCGAAAGCCCTACAAAAATTCAACCTGATCCATCAAGCTGTTTCATGCTAGGGAATTTTTAAAGAAATTGAAGGATAGCGTTTTCTATCCATGATATTCATCAGGATTTTGTGCTAATTGTTGGTTGGAAATTTTTTTTATCGCAAGATCCATAAACTAGACACTTCAAGCTTCAAATTGTTTTTTTTTTTTCATTCATGTACGACCATTTTTACCAAAGATACAGCCACTCGAAAAATCGCTAAAATCGAGATTTTTTTATCCCTTAATTTTTTCCACTAGTGTAGGTATTAGAATGTGATAATACCATCCAGTTTTACACAGATTAGATCAATTTTACCTCACAGTCCAATACCTGTATGCATTTTTTATGTACTAGGTAGTAATAGAAGAAAAAATAAAAAATAACTTCTCTGGGACTAGAAGAAAGTAAAATTTAGTAAAATTACATATTACCAGTGTCATTCTAATACCTTGTAACCCTAATTTTTGCAAAAATAAGATTTTTTTCGTCAAATTATTGCAAATTTCCATACGCATCATTACAGAAAATCTCGTAACCGAGATATTAGAATGACACCAGTGATATATCATCCTGTATATTGTGTTACATTTTCAAACTACTGACTCCCCACAAGATTTATAGTGCTCTTGATCATTATCAAATTTTATTAATTCTGAAGCTGGCTTTTTATTCCACATACCTTGCACAGAGGACTGTTATTTTTAAATACCTTTGTACATACATTAAAAAAATCTTCGGAATGTATCGCAGATCATTTATTTATTTTTGTTTTGTCTACAAGGTTTACAACAAAAAGAACTTACATTAATATTAATTCAACATTATAGTTCACCATGATAGATATTCTTATAGTGGGTGGTATATATCAAAGGATGCCAATTTTTTTCACGGCTTACACATAGGTGTGTTCGTGGTTTAGGTGTATTTTTATTTTTTACTTGTGTAGGCATCCTACAGGGTGGATCGATAATCATTGTAAATTCACGTCCTTATCCCAAATCGCTTAGTTTTTTTTTTTGTACGATACGCTTATAAAGTGTGGAAATGCTCCATTTTCTTACGAATTAAATGTTTTCCGTTGATAAGGAATTTCAGATGTTTTCATGGCCTACTTGAGGGGTTTGAAAATATACTTCTGAGTAATTATTAGGTTTTCATTCCAATATAAATAATAAATGAGCATTGGTTTCCTTTATACTCAGTATATTGTAACTTAAAATAAAGTATGTGGTATCGTTAGCTTTAGCTCCGAAAATAATTAATTCGTAAGATAATGGAGCGTTTCCACACTTTATGAGTACACTGTATGTACCAGTTCTTGATTTTTACCAGTCACTTCATCGAAAATTATACAGGATGATACTTTGAAAAATGTACATACATTAGGGGTAAATAAGGGCTCTAAATATCCAATATTTAATGAGCCTGATTATTTATAACCGAGATACTTTGTTATTTGTCCATGTGGATCATTTTTGCTATCATTTATAACTTACGAATCACACTGTTTATCATAATTTCGAACCTGGATTTCAACTATTTTTTATGCGCTATTTGGGACCGTTAAGGACAAAAAACATGTAGTGAATATAAAAAAAATATACAGTGTGGTTTTTAAGTAATGAATGGATTGAAGAAATGAGTAAAATAAGAGTAATCATCCTGAATGTAAATATATGTTATTTATAAACACATCGGTGTCCCCTGGCTACCCCTAACGTATGCGCATGTCGCAGTGAATCACTCTAACTATACAGAGCTGGCCAAAAGTCCTCCCCCTGTATATTTTGAACAGTTATGCTTAAACTAATGAAATTATTTGAAAATGAATGGATTTTTGTAATGGTAATTGGTATAACGTCATAGATGGCGCCAGTGTCAGTGTGACGAATAATTTTAAATGGTATCTTATGGAAAGTGACACCTCGTTTGAAAGGTGTTTGAAAGTCCTATTCAACCATCACATTTTTGTTTGGGTTTAAGGTTGTTTTGACGTATTAAATAAATATTAAAATTTCAATATAGTGTATAAAATACAGATTCAAAAGTCTGCCCTATAATAATTGTTTAAAATATGCTCCATCTACTTTCAGGCAGTAAAACATCCTATTGCGAAACTCTTGTCATACTCATTCAAATGTTTCAGGTGGGTATTGCTCTACATTCTTCAATAATTCGTTGTTATAAAACATTAATATTGTTATGTGCAAACAAATGACTTGCTTAACCCTATTGATGCAGTCTTCTGATTACCTTCTGCTTTGATTTTTCTTCTCTAAAACTCTACCGGCGCGACTTCTCTTATTTGTTGAGGAATATGTTTGGCTAAGGTGTAGGATTCGAACCAACGTCTTCGCTTAGAAATCCGAGCTTAAATGAGATGCCTCAGGGAATTAGTGCTATCTGTAATAGCAAGATTCAAGGTATATTTGATATCGATATGTTTACGATGAAATATTATTGATCATTTAATATTTTTTCATTATAAAGATTAAAAATACGTATTTTTTTA
Source organism: Psylliodes chrysocephalus (assembly GCA_927349885.1). Lineage (NCBI taxonomy): Eukaryota > Metazoa > Arthropoda > Insecta > Coleoptera > Chrysomelidae > Psylliodes > Psylliodes chrysocephalus. Next base: position 71,757,582 of record OV651817.1, read on the forward strand.
TATTTATCGTTCAGTCTATATCTCATTAATCAGTGTTACTGCGTATGAGTACTTATCAATGACAGATCAAGCTTAGTATCGTTTCCTAATTACAATCGCTCCAATAAGAGCGTAGATATATGTTAATTCCTTTTTGTCTTTGTCACTGCATTTGTTAACTTGTAAATGCTCGATAAATGTTAGTTGAACTCGGTTTTTCTCAGTCAAATCGACCAAATAACAATGAAGATATAGAATTAGGCCCTTTTGACATTACCACTGCGCATGTGTACTTTTGTAAATGAGAGTTCACATTGAATACCGTTTTGTCCCATATTAATGAAGATATACGTCAATGTCCTTTTGGCATTGTCACTGCGCGTGATTTTTCTCTTCAACGATAATTTACGTCACGTCTCCTTCATATTGCCGTTTGTCCTGTTTGATTCTGTCCAATAATAGCGTAGACTTAGGTCCTTTTGAATTCGCCATTGAGCATGATTTTTCCCTTCAGCATTAATCTACATATAAATTCCCTCACTCCCCCGTTTTTCCCGTTTGAATCGGAGCAAAAATAGCGGAAATATTAACTAACGCCGTTTGTTCCATGTAAATCGGAACCATAGCAACCAAGATCTGGACTTAGGTCCTTTTGACATTGCAATTGCACATTATTTTTCTCTTCGCCGTTTTCCATGTAACGTTTCCTTTATAGCGCCCTTTGTTCTATGTAAATCGGACCTATAATAATGGAGATATAGACTTAGATCCTTTTGACATTGCTAATGCGCATGATATATCTCTTCAACATTAATCTATTACACGTCTCCTTCACAACGTCGTTTTCCCCGTTTAAATCGGACCAATGCCAACGAATATATAGACTTAGGTCCTTTTGGCCTTGCCATTGCACATAATTTTTCTCTCTCTTCTTCATAATGCCGTTTGTTATATGTAAATTGGACCAATTATACTGAAGGTCCTTTTGGCATTACCATGCGCATGATTTTTCTCTTCAACGTTAATCTACGTCACCTTTACAGCGCCGTTTATTCCATGTAAATCGAACCAATAATAAAGATATATAGACTTAGGTCCTTTTGGCTTTGCCTTTCGCATGATTTTTCTATTCAAAATTAGTAAATGTTGCGTATCCTTCATAATGTCTTTTGTTGCATGTAAATCGGTCCAACGGCAACGGAGATATAGACTAAGGCCCTTTTGGCTTTGTCAGTGCGCATGATTTTTTTCTTTTATAGTCGTTTACGTGAACGACAGTCGCCATCTTGGATCGCTTAGCCGAGTCGCAAACCACTTATCCAAATTTCAATTCCCAACGCTGACAGATGGCTTTTGGAAATAGTTGCACTGTGGCACCCTTTTAAGATACCCCTACAGTAATATCTAAAGGTGTAAAATCCGGTTACCGAGCCGGCCATTTGATCGGACCTAGTCGTCCAATTCATCTACCAGAATATTCCGCATCCAAATAATGTCTGACAGCATAATAGTCTGCCGGAGCTCCATCTTGTTGGAACATTATTTCCAAATTCAGTCTAGTTGAATTTGGTAATTTTTAGAATTAACGGCTAAATAGCGGTGTCTAATATCTCTAGGTAAACTTCACCTGTTAAATTGACATTCAAAAATATTGCCAACTACGTGTTTCCCAGAATGCCTGTCCAGACATTTATTTTTTCTGGAAACATGAGGATTTGTGTTCCTCACATTTTGAGTGTTTATATTTCCTGAGATTGAGAGTACTTTCATCACTAAAGCAAATTGTTTTTAGATAGTCTTTCGCCAGATCCATTTTAGTCGTCATATTTTCAAAGAATTGCAGTATTCTGTCGGGTCGTCATAGGAATGAAATTTGTGTTTTCTCAGCACCCTGTGCACTGTCCTTTGACTGACTTCACGGTAGATGCAACTTAGGTTGATAAAAAAAGTTGGCTTTACTACCATTTCTGCAATTATGTCATTTTTTTTATCCGAAATTTGTGCTCTGCATCTTTCACACTCCCTGTTGTTTCAAACTTTTGAAGAAGTCCCCTTAAATAAGTTCTGGATATAGGGCGATCGGGTTACCTCTCATTAAAAGTACGTTTCAAAGCATGGAAATCTTTTCTATTTTCACAAAGTTTCAAGATAGCTGCTACTTTGTCTTTTAACGCATATACCACGTCACGTTTAAATATTTTTCAACTAAAAATTGAAGGATTGAAACGACGTAAAAAGCAAAATCGAAAAGTAGGTTAGAAACTGCAACTTTTTAACAATTAAACAGAACAGGACTTTTGAATCTGTATTATACCCTAAATTGAAATTTTAGCATTTGTTTATTTAATACGTCAAAACAATCTTAAATCCAAACAAAATTGTGATGGTTGAGTAGGTCTTATAGCTCTTTTAAATACCTTTCAAACGAGGTGGACTTGTCACAGGATCCCATTTAAAATTATTCGTCACACTGACACAGTGGCGCCATTTAGCACTGCAAAATGAGTTTGTATTCATTCATTTTTATTCCAAATTTAATTAGTGTAAGTATAATCATTAAACATATACAGGGGGAGGGGCCTTTTGGCTAGCACTGCATACATTTCGTGTTTTAATTTACTAGCTGAGAACTAAAAAATAGATCATATAATGTATTTTGAACCAAAATAAACTTATTTTTTTAAACTGTTGATATAATTATTCGTAACACCATGTATATATAAATCTGAGACGGGACGAGATCTTTTCTCGAAATTTCGACCACCCTGTACGCACTGATATGGCGCACATTTAATGCTTTTTATATTGTTCTGTCAAAAAAATAAACATAATTATATCGACCAGTCAATTGTTTGACGTGACTGGGTACAATATTACACTTATCTGTACATATTACGAGATCATCTTCATGTAAAAAATAAAATTACACAAACCGGGTGCAACGTCGTAATAGAAGAAAAGTTCAGAATGTTATTTCGATTAATATACCGAGCGTTTTCGTAAATTATTTAGAGCTGTTCATGTTTCTTGAGAATACAGCACGTGTGGTTGGAATGTAACACATTTGAAGTGATTTTGGCGTCATTACAACGTTGCTGTCATACAGGACTGTTTTTTTATTCTCACACTGTATGTACCTCAATTCCTACCTTAAATTTTGCCAATATTCGTTCGTTAAATGTATTTAAAGCTTTTTGAAACTTGAGTCCTTTTTTCTTTTGATAAATATAATTACTATAATTTGTAAATTAACTTTAATTTATCATGATTTTATAAAAACCACTTAAAACTGATGTGGGAAGCTTGGACAAGCTGGAAAAGTCGTATTATTGTCAGCGAGTTCTATTCATTTTCACTTAAAACGACAGAAATATTACCAAGCAAGCTAAATTTAATTTTATTTCTTTTTGCTTTTTTTAAACAAGGTCAGTTTACAAAAAAGAAACTTTATTAAAAAAACTTTATTAGAAAACTTTATTAAAAAACTTTATTAAAGAAACTTTATTAAAGAAACTTTATTAAATAATCTTTATTAAAGAAACTTTATTAAAGAAACTTTATTAAAGAAACTTTATTAAAGAAACTTTATTAAAGAATCTTTATTAAAGAAACTTTATTAAAGAAACTTTATTAAAGAAACTTTATTAAAGAAACTTTATTAAAGAAACTTTATTAAAGAAACTTTATTAAAGAAACTTTATTAAAGAAACTTTATTAAAGATACTTTATTAAAGAAACTTTATTAAAGAAACTTTATTAAAGAAACTTTATTAAAGAAACTTTATTAAAGAAACTTTATTAAAGAAACTTTATTAAAGAAACTTTATTAAAGAAACTTTATTAAAGAAACTTTATTAAAGAAACTTTATTAAAGAAACTTTATTAAAGAAACTTTATTAAAGAAACTTTATTAAAGAAACTTTATTAAAGAAACTTTATTAAAGAAACTTTATTAAAGAAACTTTATTAAAGAAACTTTATTAAAGAAACTTTATTAAAGAAACTTTATTAAAGAAACTTTATTAAAGAAACTTTATTAAAGAAACTTTATTAAAGAAACTTTATTAAAGAAACTATTAAGAAACTTTATTAAAGAAACTTAACTTTACTAAATAAACGAAACGTTACTAAAAAGAGCATTAAAGAAACTTTATTAAATATACTATTAAATAAGCTTTATTAAATAAACTTTATTAAAGAATTGCTAGTGTATTCAGAAATATCAATTTTGGCGTTATTAGAATTTTGTTTTGAGGTTCATTTTTATTAGTAGTTCACGCGACTCCTGAGCTACCTTAGGGAAGTTGCTACAGTGCTGCTCTGAGTTTTTTTAGGAATGCTAAAGGGGTAATTTTGGTTGAGGCAATTATTACGCAGAGTAACAATTGCGCGATAAAAGAAAAACGTCATGGAAAACTCCATAAAGGCTTCTAAGTTGTAGGACGATTATAATTGGTAGATAATCCACCCTATTCGCCACATTTTGTTCCTAATGACTACAGACAGAACATTTTCTTGGAAGTGACAATGAGGCTGAATAACATTTCTTCCATTATGTAAATTAAGTAACTGTTGAGAAGTTCTTTTTATTATAAAAAGAACAGGGACGGAGTATAGAATCAACCCAACCTTCCTTAGGATATCATAGATTTCTTTTAATATAATGGAAGAGTTCGTTTTATTGTTGGACCGACCTCGTCTTTATGTTCGTCGACCTCTCTCAAATTCATAAAATATATTATAAATTCCAATGAAAAGAACCGGCCAAATAAAAATCGGAACATATTGTCCGCATAATTTTCCATTTTTCTGAAAACTCCGCCGGCGCTCTCGAGGTGCATTTAAAAGTAAAAACGTACTTTAGTGTAAGTGTCGGGCGCACCGTATTTAATAGAGTGGCAACGTGGAGCGCTAAACTGAACTTTTCTTCTTTTACCGTTGTTTTTTTTTGTTCGTATCATCGCCAGGAAAAGCTATACAGTACAGAACACACTTTTCACGGATAATAAACTGCACGATTTGGATTTCACACCGTTTTCATCCACTGCGAGTGGGGGCGTTTCAAATAAATACCGAAGCAACTATATGTATCGGTTTTTTGTTTCACAATTTTTGATACTACTTAGTATTCTTTTTTCTTAAAGGCAACGGTCGTTGATATCTGAGATTGTTTATCTGGAAAAAATGACATTGAGATTGTAAAATTCCGGCGAGGTGTTGCAATCTGTCATTTAAATCAAATATCTAAAAATTATATACACTGTGTCCCAAACTCTCGTGTCTCTATATTGGTATCTCCCTTAATATAAAATGTTTTAGAAAATTTGATTCTGATTTCGAGTCCATTTTAAAAAATTATTAAAAGTTATGTAGTTTTTGACTTGTGTCAAAGAAGCGCTGAGAATGTTTTTTGATGGCGACATAACAGTTAATTTAAAATAGATATATCAAAGTTACATTATTAAGACACTTTTTAACAAAGAATATTTTTGTGGAAAAGTTTTTTTCTAATTGTCTTTTCTTTTCGTGTTAGCTGCCGTAACTTTGTTATTTCTTATGGCTGCTATCTTGGATTTTTACATAATATTATTACCCTTTAAATTACCTTTTAAACGATGTGCCACATGCCAGCCAAATATTTAAGAAATCTTAAATAAAAAGTTAATAGTTTCGTTTTGGCAACACCGGATTCATCTAAAATAGCATTGTTGTACACTAAAGTATATTAGTTTAAAATAGAATAATATTTTTATTAAATCCAATATGGTCGCCATAAGAAGTTACGTTAGGTAACTCAAAAACCAAAACAAATAAAAATATACAAAAATATTCTCCATTAAAGTGTCTTAATGTAACGCTTTAAAATATGTCAAATTAACTGTTAAGCCGCCATAAAAAAACGGGCAATTTCTGTTTTCTTTTAATAAGTCAAAAACTACATAAAAATTAATAATTTTGAAAGTGGATTCGAAATCAGCATTAAATTCTCTAAAACATTTTCCATTTAACCGACCTTATATCTCCTATATAAAGCGAGATACCAGTATAAAGACTTGAATTTCGGACACAATGCATATGCCTTACACACGCAACAATTATGTTGTGTAGAAATGGTATGTTTCAAGTAAAACAGTAAAACAGTAAAAAAGTAAAACAAATAGTAAAACAAACTTAAATACAGTAAAACAGATGACTTGATTTACTTAGCCAAGTGAAAAACCATCTTGTCATGTTTCGATTCTCGTTAACGATAGGTGGCGCCGTCTTGGTAATTTATTAGGGAATCTATGAAATTGAAAACGACGTAACTGTAAAATTTAATTCTGTAAAACTTCATGTAATAAAACGTAATCTAACCATATAATTTTATTTAAATGATAGTTTGCAGTAACTTTACAAACTTAAATATATATTTTTGGAACTATTTTAACATATTTTTCCAGAACCTTTAAGATAAACAGTTTGCACAGATACAGACAGTTGCCATAATATTTTTTCTCATTTTTTATTACTATGCACATTTTGATTACGAAATATTTCCCAAAAATGATATCACCTTATTTTACCAATTTTTTGTGTTTTTTAAAAAAATGACAATACTTTTTTTCTGTCCAATAGTTCGAAAAGACTTGAAATTGCGACTGCAGTTCAGGTTTTTCAACCACAGAAAAACACCTCTAATTAAGTGAAGGTACTTAAAAAAAATAAACAAAATTCGCATAACAACAACATGGCGCCCTTAAAATATTTCTGGTTCTTTCAATACAATTACAGCGTGGCATTCACACAAAACATTTTAACTCGCAAGAAGATCATCAAGCCAAATGTCTAATTTCAGAAAAGGGTTGCGTACGGTTAAGCCCGGGGAATATTATGGTCGATTAATTAATTTAATATATTTTTTCTACTACTACAGTAGCTGTTATATCCCTTCGCGAAAGGGGACCATTGAGCCCAAGTCTTAGATTATATTACACCACGGCATAAAGAACCAGCAGGTGCTCTTCGCGTAAAAATATAGGTGTGCCGACAGCATCCTAAGCCAGCGCTTCGCCCTTTTCTCCAGATGCAGATCGCCAGTCGCGCGTTTGCAAAATCTGTGCGTATACACCAGAATTATTATGATCAAAGCAGACAAAACCTTACCTATTAAGTTTAAAGGATTTATTATCGAGAGCGCCTTCTTTATGCTGTGATTACACCGTTAAACCAGGAAACCGATGCTTAACAGGGTTACTACGATTACCTGCTTTTCACAACAAAATCAATGTAGCCCCATATTTGACCCCTACACTATTTCCTACTTTCCAACCCTATTAAATGCTTCCAATATATAAATTGCATTCTATCAAATCAGAAACATAGTAACCATTGTCCTGCGATTTCAAACACTCGGGTTGTGTCTGATGATAATTCTTTTAAATTAGTCAGTGTCATTATCTCCTAGGGAAGACATGACGTAGCTTAATCATCATTTCCATTATTGATGTCTAATCAGAGAAGGAATATCCATATGATCAAGACTCATAACTCAATTTGGGCAAAGCCAGATGGTCCACAGTCCTAATTAAATCTAATCTAATATTTCAATTAAAACCTCTCTCCTTTCAGTTAATCGACGTTCATCCTAACCTAACATAAAAATGGTTGTGAATAATGGTGCCACTGTAGTTCAAACACTTACATGCCCTACTCATCCTGGATAGACCATTAATTTACTTACGATCAGCATTTGAATGTCATCAAACCTTGATCAAAGTATCCATCAACAAGATGAATCACAGGCCGCGCCATATCGAAAGCTAACGTCTTGCCGATTACTAGACAAAAACTCAACCAAATCCTTTCCTTTGAACTAATGTAGGTCGTGCCAAGCCCTAATTAGTGATATTCAAGGAAAGGTGGGATGAAACAAGATGCTGCAGAGTTGCTACAGCGCTCTGACAACACTACAGTAACAAAATACTTGACTATGACTAGACAGAATCTGTTCATGATCATAGATATTCTTAAGCACCTCCATATCATGGAACTGTCACTTTGTAGGGGGTATGATTGCCCGAAATTCCCATATATTAAGAGATTTGCATTCGGCCAGTACTAAGACCAGTCAACGTGGGGCACTTCTCTTCGAACTTTCAACTAGATCAGGTCTAAAGGCTGGCTGACGAGCTGACAGAGATTTCATCGATTCAAGAGAGAATGGGGCTAGTGAGGTCTAAAGGATTTGGGGTTAACCCACCCTTTCCACCTTAGTGCTACAGATTTCTCATTGATGTATTTCTTTTATTACCCCACCACTGGCCATACCAGTCTGGAAAACCTCACGGCGCGGCGGCTTTAAACGTCTGAAACCAACTTATGATTATTCCTTGATACCAAAAGAGGCTAAATTCAAAAATAATACAACGGCTTAATAAAAGGCTACCAATTTAAATGCCCGAGAGGTTATTGGGAATCAAATGTCAACATCAAATACTCTTAGCCAGCTATTAATAGTTAGTACCTGTTAAGTTGTGTGTTACAGTTACACCGTATAGCTGAAATTCTTCAAATTTATATTCCGACAGTATTTTCTTTGTTGTAATTTTTTTTACAGATTGTATTGCTCTTCCCTCCCTTATGATCGCCATTCTTTTTGCGGTAATGCCGTTGTTTCATCGTATTATCGCAATAGACATGTTATTTGAAACTCCGAGTATAGTTTATGTTTAATCGTTTTGTGTTTTTTTAGCCAACATTTTTTTGATAAAAAGAAAACGATTTGTGTTGATCACGCTGAATTTGTATTGAAAATTGGAAACATTTGGAGAACGCTGTGCACAGCTCTTTTATTTTTGAATTTCACGCTGGCTCTAAATGCTTTTAACTAATATATCCATGTTTAAAATTCGAAAATTCGTAAGTTTAATGAGAGCCACTTTACAGTTTGCAATTTTCCTTGCTTGCCAGTAAAATTGAGCAAATTCGTATTGCACATCTGCGCACTAACATACTTTCGAACAAGTTGCAGCTGCATTTCCGTGGATAAAATGGCCGAATGAACGCTGTCATTATCGATTGCTTATTCATTCAATAAATATTATTTTGTATGCAATTATTTCGATAACAGGAAGGTGATATAAGGGATTGAAATGACATCACTTGAGTAGGTAGTATGACGACTTCATTTTTATCAATTTTTCCCCAGATCCGAAGAAATTTGTAGAGTAAATATGGCAGCATCGCACCGCATGATTCAATAGTAAGTACGTCTGATAATTACCCAGAAACTTGACTAAAAAACGGCTATACCGCTCTCCAGCGATCAGTAGATTCCTTGGACAGAAAAATTTATGCTTTTAAATAAGGGGTTTATCGATCGTTGGAGAAGCGGTGTTGCCGTTTTTTTGTCAAATTTCTGCTTAATTATCAGGCGTACTTATTAATGAATCATGCGGTGCGATGTTGTTAGATCTACTCTGCAAATTTACCCAAATATTACCTAAAAATTAATGGAAATGGATTCAAATGTCCTACTATCTATTCACGTGATGTCAGACATGTGTTACAATAACTCAGATGACGGTTCACAAATAGTGTAGGAGTGACGCTTGCGCAATGAATAAATCGTCAATTAATTTCGGATCTGTCATGGAATATTTGTTGGAACAAACCTTGTTATGTTTTATTTAATTATTAAATGGTATATTTTTCTAATTTTCTAGATATATTGGTAAACTTTTTGCAATGAATTGCAAAGTGTAATACAGAAAGAAATATCCGCCAAATTACTTGCAGCAAGGAAAATTTCTAACTGTAAAGTGGATCTAATATATTATAAAAAATCTACTTTTGAGGTTTTGAATTTTAGCCATGGATATACAGAGCCTATTTTGAAATATATCAACATTTCTTTATTCGAATTATTAATTGTCTGTTATTGGTTTTGAAATTGATAAATATGCTCTGTATTACATAAACGATCTATGTGAGAAGTATTTTTGTTAATAAAATAGTATATTATTAACTAACACGCCTTTAGATGGAAAACTAATATATTTTATTTTTCGTGTACTAAATGTAGAATTATAAACGCATTATCTTGAAATCAACACTATTGGAAATAAAAATATATATGTGTGATAATAATTTTGATAATACTATAGGTTGGAGTTCATTCATAATAGTGAACAATTATAGAGGTAATATTGTTTCAGATGGTTTGGTTAAAGGTAAAGCAAAAGAAAAGGATTTTTATTGATAAATCCATTTGTAAGTTCAAGCAAAGGTCTAAACTGAAAGATAGTAAAAACACGACGAAAAACTATTTGTGAAACATTTATTTTTTACATTTCGAATTTGGAAGGTGTGGAGTTTAAAAGTGTCATTCAATGTATATATAGCGGGGTCATACCTAAGTACTTCATAATTGTACGAATTATAATTTATATCGGGATAAAATTTTGAAAACACTTTTACGAATGTTTTTTTAATAGGTACATTTTTGTGGTCGTTTTGTTTGACACTTGGAGAACGTACTCAGCCTGACCGAGATTTTCAGTAATTATAATACATAGATCACATTGTAATATTTAACTTTATTTAACATTTGACCATTTAAAAAGTAATTATGACGATAATTATTTTTATCAATATGGAGAACTACAATTTTATTTGAATATATTTCAGATTCGGGAACATTGTTACCAGTGCTGTCAGAAAAGAAAAATTCGTTTATTTACTATATCATTTAAATCATAGAGACTCTAAAAGCTTTAGAAAATAATTCATTTAATATTAAAAATAGTAAAAACATTTTCCTACTAGTTAGGAAAGTAACACCTATCGCACTATTTAGTCTTATGGGAAGTGCCCTATATCACACACGTGTAGATAAATCTACTTTCCACCCGTGTAGATAAATCTACTTTCCACCCGTGTGTGAATATGAATCTACTTTCCGTTTAAGCTGTCTAATTTCTATTTTGATGTAATGTCCATTTTAATAGTAAAATCGATTTGATGATTCAACTATTAACGTTTATTTTTAAATATATTTTTTATATATTTCTTTTTAACAAATTATGAAAATAATTTTAAAGTCACTACCTACATTATTTTTGCTTTTTCCTGATTTTTATACATATTTAATTAGATAAGTCAAATGACAAAGCCGTGCTAGCGCAGATCGTATAGTGTCTTGCTTCTTCAACTTGGCATTTCGTTATGCTGGTTCAATTCCGGGTGAATTCTTGTTTTTATTTGGAAAAATAGAAAAATACGACTATTGTTGTTTATTTAAAATACAAACACAAAAAACATGTTATCATAATATAACCCCTACAATATTCTTTTCGCTATTTTAATTACTGTTCAGAAAAAAATTGTGAGTTGAGAAGTGGTTAATCATTGAAAAATAAATAAATCACGAAGCCATGTGTTACAAAATAAAATAGGTGCGACCGTTTCACTTCGAAAAACAACTACTCCCTTGGCAAATAACTCCCTTAACAGGTATTGAATTACATCCAAAGGAAGACAGCAGAAATAGAAATTTCAACACTCTACCTTTGATTTTGGTCTCTAAAGAGAATATCGTTTTTGAAAAGGTTTCGTCCTTTTATGTCTCTTCAGCAAGAAATAGATGGTTATCAATTCGTCTCTAATGGAATTAACGAACGCAACACATTTACTAAATATACATTAATAATAGTTACGAAAAGAATACGAATACAAGTAGTAAAAATGGTGTCGCCATCTGTTCCTGAAAAACCAGGCTGGCAATTTTTAAAAGAGGAAAATAATATCAACTCAAATGTGACCAAGACGTAAAATAAAATAAATAAATAAATAAATAAATCACGAAGCCATATGTGACAAAATAAAATAGGTGGGGCCGAACAACTACTTCATTGGCTAATAACTCAGTTTCACCTAGTTTTATCACTTGGTACTACAAGCGACCTTTGATTTTGGCAAAACACTATCTGTACAACGCTTTAAAAATTATTCAATAAGGCATAAAAAAAAACAAATCTATAACCAGCCACATCTTTATGGAACCTTTGTGGTCAGATTTCCTAGTTTTGCATTTTTTTATAAAACTATTTAGTGGTCGTAGCAAAAATATTGTATGAAAGCCATTTTTCACACTCGCGTGATTGTCGTCCTCTTCAATTTCTTCAGTTTCTTCAATTTCTTCAATTTCTTCAATTTCTTCTATTTATTCAATTTCTTGTTTCTTCAATTTCTTCCGATATGAAAAACTAAATCGCCTCTTTAAAAGATGAAATGTCTTCTGATATGACTTCCAAGAAAAATTAACTGAAATTACTACTAAAGTTTCTTTTGATATTTCTTCTTTAGAAACTAAAGATTCTTCAGACATTTCTTTTTTAGACAATAAAGTTTCTTCCCTGGGAAACAAAGTATCTTCCAATATATTTTCTTTAAGAACCGAAATTTCTTCCGACTTGGAAAGCAAAGTGGAAAATAAATCGTCTAATATTTCTTCCTAGTTTTACATTTTTTTTATAAAACTATTTGGTAGTCGTAGCAAAAATATTGTAGATCACTTGTGTGAAAGCGATTTTTCACATTCGCGTGATTGTCGCCCTCGGCTTATTCCTCGTGACAATATTACCCACTCGACTTTTGCCTCGTGCGGCAATATTTCCCTCTCGTGTGAAAAATGTCACTTTTACACTCCTAATGTAATATACTATATCACCCCGCAGACGACGATTTTCAAACGTTTATAGTTGATGCATAATATGTAATCTATCTAGGTCTCATAGACCCGAAAAATAGTTTGGTGTCTATCTGACTGTTCGTATGTCCGTCTATTGTTTATCTGATTGTATTACAGTCTGTCTGCCTATCTGCCCGTCTGTCCATCTATATCTTTTTTATCGTCAGCTAAATGACGGTTTTGTATTGTTTGTTCCATTCGATCCGGATCAAAAATGATTCGTTATTGCCCTTTTGTGTATAATAAGTAGCGGAATGATGCCAACATAAAATGTGGCGAGAAAAGCGGTGATTCCAACCTACGAAAAAGTTATTAGATAACAGTGTTGCAAACATAAAATCTAGTGAGAAAAGCAGTGCTACCAACCTACACAAAGTTACTAGATTTTGAAAAGTAACTAAATCTGACAAAATGCCTTTTGAGACCTTAGAATTTCCTAAGTTAATTTCCATAAGAAATGCTCGATTTTGGCCCCGAAGTGGCATAGCTGTTGGAAGAGATGCCATTAAATATTTTAGATTAAAAACATGATGTGGAATTGAAGGTCACTGACACATAATATAAATAAGAGTGCATCCAAAACTGCTCCCTGAGGAACTTTACTTAAGATTAGTCTTTCAAATGAATGTGAATTTGCAACTTTCAATACAGTACTTTCTTACAAAAGAATGATTCAATCAATTTAAGTAAATCGCCATGTATAATACTAACTTATGTAGTTACCTTCGTTTTGGCGCACGATCAAACGTTTTCACAAAATCTAACTCAATATTTCTATTTTTTTTTTATCTAATGAAATTATCCATTTTTTACAAAAAGAAATTCAGAAACATAAGATATTATAGATTCCATAAAATTACCGATGATAGGTGTTATGGCTGATTGGGCGTTAGTTATTATAGTCCATTTTTCGTACCAAGCATTCCCTATCGAAGGGTATTTTATTATTTGGTTACCATTGCTATTCTATACCTACTTTCAAAGTATAGCCGTGCTGTCGTCACAACGTTTATTTCTTTTTTATAGTTTTTAAATCTTCTTGCCGGGCATCCAAACTTGAGTACTCGGCATCGAATCAACCCTTAGGTGATACTCGACTCAACAACTCACCCTCTAGCCAGTGTATTTGAATATTTGAATAGATAACAATCTCAGTCGGTCTGGTGGACTTTGCCAACCGAACGTCTCGCAGAAATGTCCCCTTCGGAGGAATAAGGGCCTTGTTAAATGTTTGTAAAGGAAGCCCGTTTGCCGGGAACTCCGGAATTGGCAACGTGACTGGATTAACGTTATTAGGAGGAAAAGTCGCACGACGTTATTGCGTTTCGTTTATGGACAGTTCGGGAAAGAGGCGGTGTCTTTACTTTTATGGCAATTTTTTACCGGAAATTGCTTGGAAATGCTCGAACAAATTACAGAAAAAGTAAATTACAATTAATTTTTTTCCTAACGGTGTAGCCAAGCGATTTTTATCGTTATTGCTAGCTTAACATGATCGAAAAATTACCAATCAACAAGGCTAACTTTTGGTGTATTTCAAGATGCAACTATTTAAGAAACTAGTGCTGTCGTTCAGACAAGACTTTGCCAAAAGTCTTGATGCACATAAATCCTTAAAATTAACTCTCAAAACACACTGAAACATTAAAATAAAATATTCAGTTGTTTCATTAAAATTATGAAAAAAGTTATTTCAAAACTTTGTCTGTTTTTTCTAGCATACAATCACCTCCAAAATTTGAAGAAAATCGCATTATTAATAACTGAGATAATAGGGTGTACTTATGAAAAGCGGGACACACTATAAAACATTCTCTTGTAAAATAGGACCGTATTACAATTTCAACGTTCTGTCAGTTTTGCGTTTATACCTTCGAGGCATCTACAAAATCGAACAAAAAATTATTTAAATAATACCCATACTAGATGTGGGGATGATTTCGGTCGTGGTCGAAACCTCCTCCAGCCTAGGGGCCGAAGCATCACCAATTTAATCCAAATTCACAAACATGACACGTGGGCCAGTTACTATTTATATTTAAGGTTAGGTTATTTATAAAACAGCTCTAAATATGCCACTAAATACGAGCTCTAAGTGAAATATTTTTATAAATTGACTATTCATAAAAGTTTCTTGAATTTGTAAATTGCAAAACTCACATTATTTTCTCTAAAAACATTCAAAAATGTATCATTTTAAATGAGTAAAACCAAATTTGGTTTTACTCATTTAAGATAATATGGATTTTCATCAAGTAAAGGCCGAAACAATAAATAAAAATGTATCAGCAAACAAACACTTGTGTGCCGTCGTCCATGCTCCTCAATACTAAGAAGAGCTTGTGTGCGTTAAAAATCATTGACGTTTCCCAGGAAATGTGAAATAGTTAAATTAAATCCCCTATATACATAATTTCACAATACGAAGTATATTTAAGAAATAGTACGAAAAACTGTGTTTGATGGTATATAGAAGTATTTTTTCCATTTTTGCTAACTTATTGGGGTTTGGTTCTGAATTTTAACACAAATTCGAATCCTATTTCTTTGTTTAAATTATTTTATGCACCATTCTGTTAATTAGATCCGTATAGTGACTGGTCGGTTGGGCTTTATATGTGGATGGAATTTTTAATTAAACAGCAGTACATGAGTTATATACAAATATAGAAAACATTTTTAATAAATGCACGGCCATTTACTCCGAATATGATTCCATTATTTGTAAGAGCGATATTCATCGTACATTTCCGGTGTTTACCTGTTTTTGTATTCGAAATGTTTAGTCGCTGGGCTTGGATGTAAGTGACAGATAGGCTACTCTTTTTATGATTCCATTAATTAAATAAAAATATGAAAATGTAGAAATATATTTTTTCTACAGCCACATTTATGTCATCCACAAACTACAGAACGAGAATAAAAATACTACATTGTCCAAAATAAATAAATGTGAACAAAAAGACAAAAATGGATTACAAAAGGTTTGGTAAAGTCCGTAAATATAAAAAAATACTCTGTACAAAGAGTACTTGAAAGACTCAAATAACCTGAAAAAAAGAAATGAATTATTAAGCTACAGAGACCAGTTAAAGAAAATAATAAAATCTGCAAAAAAAGATTATTTTAAGAATGAAATAAAAAAAAAAAAAAAATAGTAACTATTCTAAAAATCTTTGGAACATTGTAAACAGGTCGAAAAAAGAAGAAAATATTAAAGACGTAAAGGAAGTGTTTGCTAAAAATGGATCATCTATTAGGGACAGCAAAAGCATTGCAAATCGATTTGTCCAACATTTCGCTGATGTAGGAGAGACGTATGCTACTAAAATTATTAAACCCCAAACACCTTCCCCGAAAAATAAATCCATTTTACAATCGTTTTATCTCTCTCAGGTTACTGGTGCAGAGATAAATAGAATTATAGAATCTTTAAAAAGTAAAAAGGCACCAGGAATAGATGGTCTAACAACCGAAATAGTAAAAAATATAAAAATGAAATTATTCCTCAATTAGTTAACCTAACAAATCACATTTTTAATACTTGGTGAATGTCCAAATCATTTTAAAATGGCAATTATATTACCAATTTACAAAAAAGGTGATAGGAATAATGTTTCCAATTATAGACCAATCTCTTTAATAACTACACTTATTAAAATTTTTGAGAAAGCTTTAAAAATACGTTCAACAACTTTTTTCAATAAACATAAATTAATATCTAACTGCCAATATGGTTTTCAAGAAGGCTTATCTACGAATGATGCAATTGCCGAATTAACAAAGACCATCTACAAACTCGTTGATGAAGGAAACCAACAGCCTGTGTATTTCTGGACCTCGCAAAGGCATTCGATACTGTTTGTCATAAACAGTTGATAGATGCCTTGGGAGATGCAGGAATACGTGGGACATCATTTGATTTGATGGCTAGTTACCTATATAACAGAAAACAAATAGTTAAAGTGAATGATGTCTTTAGTGAATATAAAACACTTAATTATGGAGTACCACAAGGTACTGTTCTGGGTCCTTTATTGTTTAGTATTTATATAAATGGCCTCTTCAGTATTGAAACTGAAGGTAACATAATTAGTTTTGCTGACGACACCGCCATTATTTATATAGCTGAAAATTGGGAGAATCTAAAAAGAAAAACAGAAATAGATTTAGGAAAAATTATTGACTGATTTAATCATAAGAAATTAACCGTTAATTTTCAGAAAACCCATTTTGTTCCTTTTTGTAATTATAAATCCTCTTTACCACCCTTTAATGAAATACGGATTCAAAACTATTAGTATGCAACTATTATAGGTCAGTGAATGAAATTAAATATTTAGGAATAAAACTAGACTCGCATCTTAAGTGGAATGCTCAGTTCGAAGATATTGCTAGATCTTTAAGATGCTTCCTTTCAAACTTTAAATATCTTAAAACATGTCTATATGTTCGTCATTTGAAAATAATTTATTATTCTCTTGTTCAGTCAAGGTTAAATTATGGTATACTTGGATGGGGGTGGAATTCTTCAAATCCTTTTGAAAAAAATTGATGTTTTACAAAAAATAAAAATTGGACTTACCCTTCAGATTCTTTGTTTATTGAAAGTAAAGTGATGGATACTAGACATATACATATGCTGCCTTATTATTTATATACAAAAACCGCACTTTCCTTAAAAACATAGATCAAAATTATCAGAAATAAATTAAATAATTATGTAATTACAGAGGCTAGTAAAAAATCTGTGGGTCAAAGATATGTTACATATCTGTCTGGAAGAATATACAACTTTTTAACAAATATGTATAAAATTTATTTAACAACCATAGATTGAACCAAGCTGATAAAAGACATACATGACCTGATAGAAAATAAAATCACTCCAATTTAAATTATTACTAGTAATAAAATTGTTTTTTTGACTATGATTTATATTTTATATTAGGTTTTTATGTACATTTGCGTTATTTAAGTGTATTTAAATCATTCCTTTTATTAAAATTGTTTTTGTATATGATTATATTTTATATTAGGTTTAGTATATATGCCGCGTTTGAGAATCCACATCGGATGCATTTTTTACATCTCGAGCGTTTTTTTATCCACATCGGACACATCTGTCCCATTACATTTACGTATACTGAATCACTTGATCAAAGATTTTTTACATCTCAGATGCATCCGATGTGGATTCTCAAACGCGGCATAAGTATTACTGTTTGCATTGATCACTAAAATAGGTATAGATACTAAACTTAGTCATTAGCTCGTGCACGACCTCATATGATTTTAACGAGTCTACGACAAAGTTCAGTTCATTCTTTATTAAAAAAAATGTATACCAAACAATCTGTAAACTTTTTTGAATAAACTGATTAGTAAGTAGGCGATATCAGTCTACTGAACGAATATAGTTTCATATTTATTCTAATAAGGATATAATAAGTCCAATCACAGCTCAAATTTATTTTCTGATGGACTATTCTTTTTTAAAATGTTAAATTAATGATTATAATATAAAGTACTTACTATTAATTAAAGTTACTTGGTTTCGAGTGATTCTAATAATCACTTCCTCTGTCTTTTTTGATTCATTAATATTAAAACATATGATTAGATGCTGAAGTGTTTCAATTCAAAGTTCTACTTAACACAATTTATTAAACGTTAAAACCATTTTAAATTTAACAATGAAGTTTAACATAACGTTATTTTACAAGTCGTGAGTAATAATATTCCCAGACAATCATTCGTTTGGTAACTACACTAATTGAGCTAGCAAGGGTAGTAAATCCATAATTGCGTGGCATAATTGCCTCGAGTTTAATAAAATGTAGATCACATTTTTATATGTATTGATTAGTATGAGAAGAACTAATTGTTGCATCTGCCGGTAAAAAGAAGCCCCGTTCGTATTTATTCTTATCTCTTTCAATGGTCTTTCCAATTTTATAAAAGCGTAGTCACGTGTGACTTCAAGTTAGGGACGCGTTAGTTATTATTTTTTATATTTGGATTAATAATTGAATTATAATTCGTAAAAAAATAGATTAATTATTATTAAAGAGTCAATTGTGTGATTATTAATTGATTAGTTGGTTTTTCACTCAGGGCTGGGCCAGCCTGATGTATTGAATGAACTATGTTGGATGTATTTCCAACAGTGATAATTCTGTCAGGTATGAAGATGACTGTAAGGATATTAGGTTTCGTAAAGAATATATATAATTCCTAACTTTACCTATTGAATCATAATTGTGGTTACTGAACCGTGTATAAAAACCCCGTTTTATCCCTTTACAATACCCCGGATTTTTGTACTGCAGCAGTAGCAATTAAAGCTCACTCCTATTGTCGCCTTCTGAAATTTGTATCAAGAATACTTTGACACTGGAACATTCTGTATCTGATGTCACCCATTTTTATAAAAACTGACACCCGAGTGTTTCCGTGTTTAAGGCGTCGCTAGTTAAAATAGTTTATTCTGTAGCGAGAAAACCTCTTACAAACTAAGTACATAAGTTTGATACTTAAAGTGAATACAAAAAATGTCACATGTATCAAAATTAGTTGGAATGTTTTAGAAACAAACGTGAAATAGCATGTACATTAGGTACATTGACTACAATCGAGTAGGTATAAATATGTATCTGTGTATTCGGGTGTATATGTGCATAAATTTTCACGGATTTATCCGTGCATTATTTCACGTGATTCCAGCGGGAGGCGACCGTCCCAATTCAAAATTACGATCATCAATTCCGCGTCCCGTATCCCGAACCGAAACCGTACGGGCGAATTCAATACAGGCCTTTGTTTTCGGGGGGATAAACGCGCGTTTTCGTTTTTCTCGGTCCCTTTTCCCGGTTGTTTTTGGTCCTTTTTTTTTTCGTTCGACGTCATCCCTCGGCAATTTATGAACCGGAATTAATCTTCGGCATGCGTGCCGGCCGGCCCGCCGATGTGCCGTTTAACTTTTTAATTTTTATAGTGATTAAACGTCGGATAGCGTTTTTCATAAAAAAATGTTGGACGGCCGTTCTTTTTTTGCGGTCGAACGAGTTTGGATGATGGTTGTCGGGTTGCGAGTAGATATGGCGGATGGAGGAATATCTGCCGTGATTATTGTGTGTCAATGGCGTTGTGTTGTGCCATGTCAATATACGGGATGTCCCATTAGTGAAGTTGCTTGATATCAATTATATGTAATTTCAGCAAAGCATTTGAGATACTTATTATAGTTTTTACAACCATGTGAATTAACAAATATCTCCAAGTCAGTACGAATTATTAAAAGGTTGTTCAACTGTTACCAACCAAAAAAATGTCACACAAAAATTATAACAGGAACACTCAAAAGGATATTATTTATACAGATTTTTCAAAAGCCTTTGATCGGCTCCTAAACTTTCTTCTTACGGACTCTCACCTTCTTTTCGTTCACTATTCCAATAGAAAACAATTAAAATCTGTAGAATACCTAGCTCCTTAGCTCCTAGCAACTTAGAGCCTATTTTATTTAACATATTTATGAACGATATTACAAATATAATCCGGGTTAACTGTCTTTTATATGCATACGACATAAAGTTATTCTGTAAAATTGCGAAAGTTGACGACTGCGTTCGGTTGTCTAATACCCTAAATAGTACAGTGATGCATTGGTAACAAATTACCTCTTAATCCAGATAAATACAATGTTGTGTTTGACAAAAAAACTTAATTTTATAACTCATATAGAAAATATTGTAACTGCAGCAAATCGAGTCTATGGCATCGTAATACGTAATGTAGACATGTTTAATATAATTCGACATTAAAATCCTTATGTGGCTAGACTGAAACAGAAGTGATCCAAATAGCATATTTTAAATTTTAAGATAATTAAGAAAATATTTTTTTTTTAATTAAATTTTTACCTGCAAAAATGTCCAAGCTAGTCGTATTAAGCGTGATTGGTAATCATAAGTATAATCTCTTAGTAAATATTTGTTAACGTTTAATTGGATCACATCTGATTTAAAAAAACAAAAAACAAATTTGGGGTTCAAGAAGTACCAACTTTATTATTTTAGTGGAAAAATAAGACAAAAACTTAAAATTGTAGAACAAAATAAACTAAACAAATATTTTTTCTGAATTAATTATTAAACAAATATTTTTCTTAATTTTCATCTTCTTCATTTTCATCACCCAATAGATTTGGCAGAATGTTAATGTCCTCTTCTTGCATAGCATGACCTCTTCGGTTAATATGTGACAAATTTAGATAAAATTGGTGATAAATGGGTGGTACATATTTTAGCATTTTTTTAAGATCCTGCATTTTAGCATGAATTATGGGTTTTGCGTTATCTTTTGCTGCTGTTGGTTTAAACGAATGTAATGTTTTGGTATTGCCTGATTTGTTTAACTCCAAACTATCGTAAACACCAAAGTAGTCGCTATTAAAGTAAAGTTTACTATCATCTTTCACAAATCTGACTTTCCGAATCTTTGAGATTAGCACACGGTTACCATTGGTCACCTTTACCCATAATTTTTAACAGATCTTTAAAGTCAATAAATTTTCCCACCATATTATTAACAATGTTAATAATTAATTAACAATTAACATGTTATGCGGACGGCAAGTACAGGCACAAATGTTCAGTAAAACCATGCAGATGAATATCCACAGGGGGTGCCCACAGAGTGGAGTCCTTTCTCCTCTATTGTGGAACCTAGTGGCAGATGAACTGCTGAAAACACTAAACAATCAAGGCCTGTACGCCCAAGGATATGCCGATGACATAGTCATCCTTATCCGAGGGAAACACCAAACCACAGTCTTTGAACTCATGCAAAGAGCTCTTCGGCTGACAGAAATGTGGTGCGTTAGGGAAAACCTCTTGGTAAACCCAGACAAGACACAACTCATAACCTTTACTCGGAAAACAAGATTGGAGGTTTTAGAAACTCCGACTGTTTGGAGGAAGGCTAAACAAAACGAACCAAGTAAAATATCTGGGTCTGATCCTAGATAGGAAAATTACTTGGAACCAACACTTACAAAAAGTGACCAACAAATGTAAAATGTCTCTCATAGTAGGGAGACGGGAATTTGGAAAAACATGGGGATTAAAACCAAAAATGGTCCACTGGCTATATTTGGGAATAACAAGACCCATGATAACTTATGGAGCGGATGTTTGGTGGCCAAAAGAAAACCAAAAAACAGCCCTCAATACCCTCTCAGGAGTACAGAGGCTGGCATGCCTTTGTATTACAGGAGCTGGCATGCCTTTGTATTACAGGAGCTGACATGCCTTTGTATTACAGGAGCACTGAGAAGTACACCGACAGCCTCTATGGAAATCATTCTAAACCTCCCAGCCCTTAACCTAGTATAAAGGGGGAGGCCAGAATGAGTGCATACAGACTGGAAATTTTCAACAACTGGAACCCACTGGGACATATCAAACATACCAGAATAACACATGAAGTAAATGATTCTATATTAAATATTGAATCAGATCACATGACACTCCTCCTAACCTTTAACAGACTCTTCCAGGTCAACTGTAACTGGAACGAGGTAAATAAGGAGATAGATAAATACTTACTTAGCGGTCTCGTATAGTATACGGATGGATCTAAAACTAACAAGGGAAGAGGCTCTGGCGTACATGGAGTTAAACCCAAATGCGACATCATCGTCTCACTGGGAAAACATGCCACTGTATTTCAGGCTGAAATACATGCAATCGAATTGTGTGTACGAGAGAATTTAAGAAGGAAGTACAAAAAACAAACCATCCTAATTCTCTCAGATAGCCAAGCAGCCTTAAAGGCTCTTGATTCAAACATAATCAAGTCAAAGCTTGTCTGGAACTGCCTTGGAATATTAAATGATCTGGCAACCCACAACAAGGTAAAACTAGCATGGGTACCAGGGCACAAAGGTATCCAAGGAAATGAAAAGGCTGATGAACTCGCCAAAGAGGGATCAGATCTACCATTCACAGGACCCGAACCTATATTTGTGATAAACAAAACCTCTTCTCGACAGGCGGTGAACAGGTGGATAACCACAAAACACCAAATTCACTGGCAACATAAGAGGGCACAGAATCAGTAAGCTCATGCTAAGGGGACCAAACCCTCGCATGGCTACTGAGGCACTACAACTCGCAAGGCCTCAGATATCCACCATTGTAGGGATTACTAACGGGGCACTGCTTTCTGAAACACCTTCATGTGATGGGATTACACAATGATCCCACTACGTGTAGACTTTGAATGGAAGAGGAAAAAACCTCATACCATGTTATCTTCGAATTCGAAGCTCTTACTAGGCGACGTTTCATCCTTTTCGGCCTAGAACCGGAAAGGACGCCCCAGGAACACTTTGTAGGGAATCTATTAAAACTAACCAAAGACACGGGACTATTCCAAAGATAGTACCTGAGTACGGGGAAAGCAGGGGAATGCAATAGACACAAGAGGCCGCAGTGTTCTGGGCCAAACCTAACCCTACCTGCTTACAACCGATAAAGATTAACAATGAATGTATTTTTTTCCTGAAATTTTCCACCAGTGACATCCATTCCTCTGGACTATACACAAATTCCTTTTTCTTCTGGGCTTTTGTAATATCTGAGAAGTCGGAGTCATTTGGTAGAAATGAGTGTCCACTTACAAGGTAACAAACGATTATTTCCGTTATAGCTGGATTAGAACAATTCAATACATACATTATAAAATGAAACATATTCCAATTCCTATTTTGACCAGAGCATAAATCACTAAAAGTATAAAGAGTGTTTGTGGGATCCTCTACCTCCAGTTGTCTCATACCACATATTCATTACTATTCTTTCTCCAATTGGTAAATAAATATGCGCCGTTTCGTTTTGAATTTGAACACGAAAAATATCACATGCCTTACATGTATCTTTTTTAGGAATGTAAAAATATATTTGATATGTGCGAAATATGATCTCATAGTAACTTTTTTTGGCCGGTTGTTTACCCATTTCTAGGCATTTGTCTCTATAAAGTGTGTATATTTTCTGCAAATTTAAGTCTGGTGCTAAATATTGGCGAGAAAAAGTTCGATCACCATAATGGCTCATGTACCGAGGAAACTCTCGATGTGAAGGTTAATAGTCTTTTACTTCGTCTTTTATTTTATTGCCTGATGTTCCTTTGCCTCTTTTATCTGGTATTGGCATTGAATCTGAATTTCTTTTTTATTTAAAGCATAATCTAGCCTTTTGTTTGATATCTGAAGTACCTTTAGAAGAAATGACTTCATACTTGAGAGTCTTGAAGAAAAAATAGTCGGCTATGTTGTTTATAACTGGGTGTGTGGTATCTTTTTTTTTATCGTTTTGGAGCTATTAACTTTACAGTTGTACAGATCCAGGCAGTCTGACCATTCCAGTCTAAGTCATAAAATTGGGAATGAATTGTATTTTGTTTTTTCGGCAGCACACTATTACTGCATTTTCTGCAAATAATTGGCGTAAACGTTTTCGCTGCAACATGGTTTCCTCTATAATTGATATATTCTTCACCTCGATTCCTTTTGGTCTTTATGACATTTCTTTTCCATTTGCTCTCATCACGACGTTTTCGTTTTAAAATTTCATTTGTTTGTCCCTTATTTTCTGCAAGGGCGTCCTCTCCTTCCACCTCAATTTCAATGTTTTCATAATTTTCGGAAGAACTAGATTCCTCTTGGTCGGCATGATAAGAATCGGCACTATCAGCGTACGGATCTAACTCTGAAAATGATGCATTTTCTTGTTTGGAAGACAGTAGTAGGGCTATTTACGGAAGTGAAGGGTTGCGCAGAAAAATTTTCGGTATTGGCACTGCATTCAGGCTTTTGTCCTGCAAAAAAATGGTGTGCTTTACTTGTACCATAATCACATTCACTAAACAGGTTTATAAGATAAGTAGAAAATAGGTTAATAATTTTAACTGATTGGACGAAAAAATATCAAAAAGCATTATTATGAATATCGCAAAAAATCCAAGAGCAAAGAATGTGAAAAAGAGAAGATACCGTATAAATCGATATTTTTTGCCTAAGTAAATTAACTACCTACTATTTTTCTTGTCGCTGGATCAAAAGTGATCCATCTGACATTTCACGCTCCAACTTTTACAAAAATAACCTCAAAAGCATAAGTGATCTAAGTAACACTTTTGTAGTTCTAACCATCCTAATTTTAAGTTATGAGCAAGAGCAGAACTGATCTATGTGTTAAAAAATGTAAATAAAACATTGCTATGGTATGATGTCTTCTGATTTTAATATCATTTTTCTGTCCACTTCTTACTGCAACTATATATAAATTTACCTTAATATTAATATCTATTGTTATTTACTTTCATTTTTTTCTCTTTGAACCTAAATAAAAAATTAAAACTTACCTATATATGCATTATTAGTCTCTTTATCGCCATTTTGTTGTTCATTTATGTGTTGATCATTTTACAATGCAGCTTGAACAATTCTTTGACAACGAGAAAGCGACAGTATTACCACTTATTACTTTAATTCCAAAAATAAACGAAGAAATTCGCAAGGGTTGCTTAATGCTTTGCTTTAATTGCTAAGGAACAGCTTATCCGAAAGACAGTTGACACTATTGGCAAATTAGGTGCGAGTGCGTTCAAAAATTAACCGGGTATTAAAAAGAATACCTTCCAAAACACATTATTTATAAAAAAACTTAATGGATTTAAAAACTTAATAGATGTGTGTTTATTAAAGAAAGTGTTGCGTAATATTATGTATTAAAAGCAATCCAAATGACATCATTCAAGTGGATCGATAGTATACTAATAAAATGATATATGTAGCATTCTATGAACTGGATCAGTTCTGTAAAAAGAGTTTAGATAAAATATAAAAATGCAGAAGTGAATTTTATAAAACTCTAAGTAGTGAAGGAACTAAGTAATATAGATTCCTTCTGCACTGGGTAAAATACAAATTTTAAAGTTTAAAAATGGTGCAATCTCAATTTTAGCAAAAATGTTATTTGGATCTCTTCTGTTTCAGTCTTGTAATACATTGTCCGTTCTAATTTAGAGTATCCCTTTTACTCGGTATACATTAATACTGTTGAATAAGTCCAAAGACGCTTTTTAAAGAAATTATCATTCGTAAACGATGACATAAATATATCCTCCCAGAGATACTGCACGTCGAGAATGCTATACTGTCATCTTTACATACAAGTTACCCTGTACATTTAAGAATAATTTGAAAATATGGCACTACAACTTTTTTATTCAAAATTTCCTCGTATCTCCAATAATAAAACGGCTATCCACACTAGGTAAATGAAATCAGTGTTCATAATTACTTTAATAACATTAGGCTGAGTGCGTTCGGCTAAAAGCTTTTGTCGTTTCTGTGAATGTATCTATATGACGAAGACTTTGATGATGGTTTTTAGCTGAAAGCGCTCAGCGTAATATTAAAGTAATTTTACGCACTGAATTATTATTCGTTCATTTCATTTAGCTACACAGAATAGTGATCCTATGGACTGCGCCAACTGGAAACGTTTTTACCAAACGCGACAAAGGAAAATGATTCCACTGGCTGCGCCACTGGAGACGACCGTAACAATATCCGAACAAGTAACTGTGACAAAAGTCACAATTGGGTGTATCTGGAGATGTGTCGCTGGATGAGCACGTCTGTCGTGTTTTTCATTACTGCGGAAATCTTCGTAATTAGACACTATAAGGACAGCAGGATGGAAGCGAACGAGGGAAAGCTTTTACGAGTCATAATAATAGAGGTGGACTTGTCGGTTTTGACATTTAGCGCTACCGATATTAAATAGTTTTACGATTTTGAAAAGAGTATCGTTTATCTACATTAAAACTATTTCCATTATTATTCTTCTCATATTCTAAAAATATTTATAAAAGCATAGTCTTCACATAGAATAATATACATTTTGTTATTATTAATTAAAAAAACATGATTAATCAAGAAATTCGGATAATAAAGTGAATATCGTTAAAATCATTAGGATTAGATGACTTTACTAAAATTCAAATTTAACGGACAAATACACTTTTTCGTTTAGACAATTTACGAGTAACAGAAAAATTAACATACGAAATCTGTTAAATATAATGGTGGTTACCATACAAAAAAACATACCTTTAACCTTATTCATAACTGTATATAGATGACAGAACTCTTCATTACATCAGTGAATACCTACCTTGAGGATATTATCAACTGAGGAGTCTACGAGGACTCAATCAACTGTGGGCTCAACCAACTGAGGACTCAACCAACTGAGGACTCAATCAATTGAGGACACAACAAACTGAGGACTCAACCAACTGATGACCCAATCAACTGAGAACTGAAAAACATTTCAATATATCTCAAATTCAAATTAATAAAATATTAACCAGAATCTTTTACTTTTAAAGGTCAGACAATTTTGAAAGATCTCGTGGGACAAAGACACGTTTGGATGACTATATCCAGGAATACCTGTATCTGCTTGGTCTGAGCAAGTCCAAGCTACGCATGTTAATGGAATATCTTAGGAAGAAAGTGATTGCACATTTTGCATGTGACCCTACATATTCCAAGGTCACTACAAAATTGAGTACACCAGCAATGGTAAAGAAAACATGATGTATATCTACCATCAAGACAAATGAAAAGATGCTAGAAGTTATAAACAAATTAACTAGACTTGGTTCTCTTATACTGTTGGTAGGCTATTAAATTCCTTAAGAACGAGTAGGTATCAGATAAAACTTGATATACGTTTGGAGTATTGTAACAGTAATTGAGAATATAAGAAGCAAAAGGAAACTGAAATAAAAAGCAATTATTTCTAAGATACTTTAAACAATGAAATTAAAAAAAAAAACGTTACAATAGAGAAAATTAAAACTGCATTTCTGATTACCTGTCATACAAATACAAGATGAGTGACCAATAATACGAAATTATCTCTTTTTTAAAGCACTTTATTGAACAGCTAAACAATTAGTTTTTAATATGACATAACTGCGGCCAAACCTACGCATTCAAGATACAGTACAAACAATAGATTTTCTTCAAAGGTGGTGAATATCATGTACGCCACGAATTCAAACCGCATTCCAGTATATATTTTATCTCTTGCATCGCAGCATTTCTCTTGACCACTCAATTCAAAAATAATTTCTATTAAAATTTCTCTCGCCATTCTACAATTGGTGGGGAGCGTTTCGCTCAGCGTTTAACTACAAATACAAGAACAGAGGAGTTATCCACTCCATCTTTGTGTACACATCGTTTCGTCTCTCGCTACAATCGTAACTCAACTTTCAAACTTCGAACAGTCAACTCACATCGTTCTCATCACTCCAATTTTAAGCTTCAAACAGTCAACATTCCTCGGAGTCGGTTTATATAATTTTCGACACGATATTATTCTCTCCAACCAACTCTCTTCGTTTCTTTGTTTTGGAATCTGATCAATCTCTGTGTTTGTGTTACAAGCTGTACCCCAGAGTTGAATTTCATAGCAGCACATCGTCACAGTTTATAGCTAAAGAATCAGTTCGCTCACTCTGTGTCGGCACTTTTGATCTCAATGTTCCAGTTTATGCACTGCGCAACTCGGATTTGTATCCCTGGCGCATGCAGAATCAAATCATAACCAATGCAATGTATGACAACCGCCTATATTCAAACATCATTCTTCTGCGCATCCAGAATTTGTATCCCTGGAGTGGATTTTATTTTGGAACGTCCAACTGGTCTGAGTGACCTAACTGATTCTTTAGCAATAAACTGTGACATCGTATTGTTTTATAAGGCATAATTTAAATTTCCAATGACATTTGTGACCTTCGACTAATGTTTCATTTGTTTCACTTTCGATACCGCTTTGAGAAAATGAAACATTTGAATTCTATTAGTCATTTAAATATATCATAATATAAAATTACAGTAGAAAATAAATGTTGTAGCAATCAAGTTTGGATTTCCGCCCACCTCTAGTTAGGTCCACAGCGCACATTGCAATTTTTAAAGTAGTCTGTGATGGGGATGTCAAGAGCGTAGGATACAGAGGTTGAAAACAAAGTGGGTTATAAGTTGCGGTTAGAGAGTTAGTGAGCGAACTAATCTAAGAAGGCTTTGTTCTGAGGTCTGCGACGCTTTTTAGCTTATAGTAACCTGATGATGAGGCTACTTCCATTTTACGCGTCTGGACTATACTAGATTGCGTTTAGTCATAGGAGGAGGACATCCATTTTTTTTCTTATCAAAACGTTTATAATAACATAAATAAAAAGATTAATAGTCATATTCTAGTGGGAGATCTAAATATTAATAAATTAAGTAAATCAAAATGTTAATCCTTATTTCTCTGATAGACTTTGTAACCAGTGAAATAAAAAGAGCTTGAGTCAACTATAAACCAAAAATATTTAAAAAAGAAAATACTGAATTTCAATGGTGTTACTACAAGGAAAATAATTATACATATTAACGAATGTGCTGAACAGTTAATTGCTACATTAAATTCATTTATTAAAAATAAAATTAAAAGAAAACAATGGGCTGATAAATTCTTTAAGTAAAAAGAAATAAAGTTAATGTAGAATATAACAAAAAAAACTGAAAACGTACAATAAAAAAAAATATAGAAACATCTATACAAGTTAATTTAATTGTAAGAAGTTGAAAGTAAATTAAATTGAAAATAATTGAATTCCAAACAACTGTAGGCCACTTTAAAATAAATTTAGAAAAGGAACAAAATGAAATTAAAACTTTACTTACATTAGAAGAAAAAAACTGTTAACCGAAAACTTAGCCGAAGCATTCAATATTTATTTTTTACGGAAATAGGTTACATTTAGTTAGATATTAATGCTTCTACAGTTCATCTACCAACTAGAGATTTATGTATCCTAAAGTGGCGCTGGGAAACAGTAACAATGCCTATCTGTAAGCGTGTTAGAGTACTAGAACTCCTACACTATGGAGTATAAGAGTACTAGCACTTAATAACCTTTACAGAACACGAGACTAATGACCTAAGTTGTAGAATCCGAAGATACCAATGAAAAAAAAAACAATTTAATTTTTTTCTCACGCCTGTAAATAAAAAAAGAAATGGTATGGCGTCTGAGATAGACGATATAATAGCTGAAACTTAAAAGGAAATAAATAATTTAGTAAATTATATAAATTAATTATATCTTCACGATCCATTGTCAGGTAATTAATTATTGACCACCTAATAATGATTGGATAGGTGATAAATGATTGACAGATAGCTGATTAATGATTGACAGATAGCTGATTATTGATCGACAGCTTGTCTTTGGCACGTTAAATCCCTGGCCTACTACATTATATTTGAATTTCCCGCTACAAATGGTGTGACTAATCAAAGCAAAGGGGGCTGGGCTCAAACAAAAGTGGAGGGGCTAGACCCAAGTTTCCTGTTCCTATATAAAAAAAAAACAGTCGTCACACTTACCCACAAAAAGGAAGATAATATTTTATAAATGCACACTATTAGTTCTTGTTCTCTCTTCTTATATTTCTGGTGCTATTCCGTCTGGTACTGCATCTACTCTTTCTTCTATTCTGAGATATTTTCAGTTTGTTTTTCTTTCTAATTTTCTTTTTGTTGTTCTGTATTTCTTCTTTTTCGATTTTGTTATTTTCGTGCATTTCTTTCAATGGTTCTGAGTAATTTTACAATTTATTTTGTTTAGATTTTCAGTTGGCCTTCTTGATTAATTTTCTCCACGTTAACAAGACTATACAAGCTTTTCGGATAGCTAGGCGGCCCTGAAGTCCTTGAGCTCCAATCGAGTTGACTCAAAGCTGGTTTGGAACTGTATAATACCATCGTGTATCTCTGTGCCGAAACAAAGTAACTTTGATCTGGGTTCCGATACACAGCGGTGTGGAGGCCAATTAAAAAGCCGGCGCTTTCACTAAAAGAAGGAACGAATCTAAGTTCATAGGACCAGAACCATTTATGGGCATTACAAAGAGCACTGCCAAATGAATTATCTAGAACCTGACAGATGGCGTAACTCTCAGGAACTGTACATATGCACATTCTCACGGGACTGATGACAGGACATTGTCGTCTGGGTAACCACATGAGAAGGATAGGTATGCAACAAAGATCGAACTATTAATACTGCAGCGAGGTAGATGAATCTATAGAGTACATTCTATGTACCTGCTCCACTTTGGAAAGAACTAGAATCCAGATCTTCGGATTCACCCTACTTGAGTTTACCGACTTTAAACTAGTCTCACCCAATTCAACCATGGTCTTTATCAATAGGAGTGGCTTGTACAGTGGAGGTACGTTAGACATGAGCCACAATAGGTCCATTTGGGACGCAGAGGAAGGCGATGAGATCATCCCACTCATTTTCAGCCTAACCTAATCCTATGTTTTCAGTTCATTTTTAACCGACTTTAAAGAAAAAAGGAGGTTCTCAATTCGTCGGAATATTTTTTGTATGTATGTTCAGCGATAATTCTTTACCACGTCCGATTTCTATGGAAAGGGGGGGTACCGCAATGGTCCTATATTTTGGTCAAGATCTGATAAAAGGATCCATATAAAAAACATCAAACTTTGTTTTTTATATATAAACAGCGATAATTCTTTACCATGTTGTCCGATTTCTATGATTCTTTTTTTTTTTTTGAAAGAAACGGGGTACCTCGGGGGTGGTCCCATATTTATTTATTCAAGATCTTATAATGAGATCTATGAGAAAATCTACAAACTCAATTTGTGATGGCATCTGTACGATTATTTCGCAATCGGTTTTTTAAAATAACTTGTTACACCTTTCTTTTAGTGCTCTTAAATTGTTTGTTGTTATTTTTTTCAGCTATCTTTTATTTTCTCTCGAATTCTCTATTAGCTTTTAAGTTTTATTTCATCAATATTATTGGTCAGAAGATGTAGAGCAGTATTTCTCAAACTTTTTTGGCGACGGAATCTTTGTGAAACGCAAAATATTTGACGGAGCCCTAAAATAATAATTAGATAGGTTTTATTTTACTTTGCAACCCCGGGGTATTTCTAAAAGTCCTCAAACAAAATCTCAGATATCCTTTCTTAGTGAAATCTAAAAAAAGTCCTCAAATCGGGTCCTCCCGAACTTCGTCATAGTACTCTTTTAGTATTTTTTTATTATGGCTATTCGCTGAGCCCACAGAGGCTTTGCGGTGCCCCAGGGCTCCGCGGAGCACACTTTGAGAAACGCTGGTGTAGAGAATGGGTATCTCGTAACAGTTAAATATGTACAGAAATGCTAAATAGGTTTAAAATTGCTTAATGAAGCAAAAAGTAAGACGGTGTGGAAAGAAATCAACAAACCAAGGACCGTTTCCGAATTATTTAGGAAAAACTGAAATCTTTTGCTTTTGTTTTTTGGTTCTAGGGTTTTTATTAATCGGTATACCTACCGATAAATATTTTCTAAGATATATATTTTTTTTAGTTATCATAATGCTTATTATTGTCAATGAGAATTTTCTAAATGATGCTTTTACATTCTTTTGGACTATTTTGGGGAACATCCACTTCTGCGTTCAATAATTATCTAATATTTCGAATCAATGTTTCCTTCACCTCTTCACTGAAATTGTACACGAAAGTAAAAATTGTTTATTTTTTTTTACATTTTTGATGGTACTTTTGTTGCAGTGATTTTTTTAAGTCTTTGTACTATACCTGTTGGCCTAGCCAGTAAATATAGTAAGTGAATTAAACATTGTTTGATTTCCGTGGACAAGACATTTTTTAAGATAGCATACAGTTCAACAGTACCGGTTTAAGCCGATGAATTTACAGGGTGCCGAACCTCCAAAAGTAAACAGTCCTATTGAACGGCTTCTTAATAACTTGTGTCGCCATCTGTAGAAAATTCACAGAACTTTCCAAACAAAGCGCGTATTGAATACCAACGAACGTACTTTTACTGTTAAACTGTAAGAAAGAATAAAGGGCAAGAAGAAAAAGCGAAAAAACTTTTATACACGAAATAAAATCCATCATTGTTATTCAAATCACAGAATATAGATGTACCTAATAATCCCTATTGTTCCTGCTCTCCGGGATAAATGACCGTAATCTGGAACGCCAGACATTCAGAAAACCAGCTTTTACGGAATAGGAAGGAATTTAGATTTTTTTTTTATATAAATTTTTAATTCGTGTCAGTTTCAACTTCGAGCTAGTTAAGTTCTATTCGAGATTCGCAAAAAAGTTTTTTCAGCTTTGTGATTTTTCCTTTTCGGTTCAGTTCGAATTCCGGTGGAACTAATGAACTATTTTAAAAAATTCAAACGGTATAGAAAGTTTTTCGGACCGAAAGGGAAAGAGAGTTTTAAGTTTTTAGGATTCGAAGCGAAGATACACGGAAGTTCGTTCAATTTCCATAGAAGAGCAGCAGCGTAGATTTGGCAGAAAATAATCTGGAATAATTTTAATGCTTTATTGCTTATAGGAACTTAAAAATGTGCTCAACGGCAAATTTCTATCCAGAGGAACATATGTGAAATTTTGTCAGTGGATAAGAGTGAACGAGGAATGTGGGAAATAAAGTGCTTGTGAAAAATTTACAAAGGAAAAAGTGAATAATGTATAGTAAAGAAGACCCAACAAGGAATTACAAGAATTATTGAATGAGCCAGGGTTGCCAATTTAGCGATTTTTTAGCTAGATCTAACGATTTCAGAAAGTCTGTTGCAACTTCGAATTTGAATTTGAGACTTGTCTCAGAACTAGCGTTTTCTCGCCATTATTTGGCTATTATCTGGCAACTTTTACGTATAGGAATGATGATGATGATGATAATAATAATGGGTGTAGTAGGTAGGCAATGAAAAAGGAGGTGGTTTTACAATCAAACATAAAAGTAAACATCTATAATTTTGAAATTTGACATTATTGAGAGTTGTAAAATTTGAATTTGAAAATCTTTAGGATAGCAACCAAACTGATAGTCATTAAAACGATTAATTTTCATTTAATTCCACATTTAATCTGCAATAAATACCTTTGTTAAAAAGTAAGAATATTAACCAACTTTATTTTTCGAAGAGAAATTATTTTATTTTTAGAAGATTTGTAGTTTTGTTTTGTTAGATGTTCATTAAAAAAATATGCATGTGTATTAAATAAATATGCATGTTATATTTCTTAAACAAGTTCCTATATATTTTGCACCTAACTTTATTATGATTAAAAAAAGATAGTAAAATTTCATCAAAGTGATTTTTTCGTAGTCACACGACAAAAGCCGCCAGATTTTAAAAAAATTTCCCCCACGGTAAGCCGTTTTCTCGCTACGCTCGTATTTTTTTATCTGGTGAGCCAGACAGTGTATGCATAGACTAATATGATGACCAAGGTTAGTTTGGAAGTGCAAAAGTTAAAATATGTCGATCTTTGTGATAAATCATTAAAATGTAAGCACGTACTGGAGAATAAAACACTAATTTATATTTATTTTACTGATACACTAATTTATATTGACAATATTTATTTGCGCAGAACGATATCTCAACTAGAACTAAACTGAAATGGCAAAACTTAGGCCATTCATGGATATGAAAATTTGTAATTTCCCAAATTACCCTGCAATCTCTAGCTCAGATTTTTTTATAAATATGAAATTTTAATGTTGTTCATTTTGATTCTGGTTTGGGTTCGCTCAAGTTTACTTTCAATAATTTCGATAAACAAAGAATCAAAACTTACCTTGCTAGCTTCTATATTAATTTCCAAATTCCAACTATATTTACCTCCTATACAGGGTGTCCCATTGGTGCGTAATTAATTGTTCAATATTTCAATTTGTGTTATAGACACGCAAATAAGTTTCAAATAAAAGTTATATGGATTTGAAAAATATTTTTGGATGTATAGGGTGTTGAATTTTTGCCTGTTAAGTTATATTTTTTATATAGAACAACCTGTATTTTATTTCATTTTTAGAATGGTTTGGTACTACTATATTAAATCTTAGATTTTTTTTAAAAATCATTACAGAGTTGACAAGCAATTATTTTTTTATGAAATTAGAGAATCATGCTGACCCCAAATGAAATTATCTTAATTTAGGTAGATTTACATTGATTTCAAAATTGTCTATTAAACAGAGTTATAAGATGCTATGCTAACGAATAATGGCGATAAAACTGGTTTATATCATACAGAGTGTTTTAAAACATGTAGCTAATTTTAAGTTCAATTTACTTTATTTTTTCAAATGCAACACCCTATATATAATTTTAGCATAAATTTCTTATAAATTTACCTA
Organism: Psylliodes chrysocephalus; assembly: GCA_927349885.1. Lineage (NCBI taxonomy): Eukaryota > Metazoa > Arthropoda > Insecta > Coleoptera > Chrysomelidae > Psylliodes > Psylliodes chrysocephalus. The sequence continues at coordinate 71,792,659 of OV651817.1, forward strand.
TCCAACAATACCAACATGTTAGCCAGTAGCACATATACAGGGTGTCCCATTAGTGCGTAATTGATCCATAGATGTTTTATTATTGGAAATACAAAGACATTTTTAACATAAAAGTTGTATGACCATATTTAACAATTATTCTTAAATATTCCATAAACTAATTGCTGCCCAAAGTTATACTTTTTTTGAGCAAAATATCCTGCAGGTAGTTATAGATATTTGTTTTTACATCGTTAAACAATTTAAATTGTTATGTTTTTATATAGGGTGTGTCAAAACGCAAGGTTACGATTTTCTTCATCTTTTAAATAGAATACCCGGTATTATTTAATTGGTGGTATACTATACAAGGTACTTCACTTAAAAAATTGAGAAAATTGTAACCTCACATTTTAACACACCTTTTATACATTATAGCAAATGATTGAATTCTATTAAAATTGTTTACCTATGTGAAAACATTCAAATATGTATAACTACTTGCAGAGTGTTTTGCTTTAAAAAAGTATATCTTCGGTCAGCATCCTATTTTATGGACCACCCTGTATATTTAAGAATACTTGTTAAATATGGTCGTACAACTTTTATATTGAATTTTTTTTCGTATTTCCAAATATAAAACAGCCATCGATCAATTACGTGCTGATGGGACACCCTGTATATGTTATTGGCTAACATGTTGGTATCGTTAAATAGATAAATTTGTGCTAAAATAATATACAGGGTGTTGCATTTAAAAAAATTGAGTAAATTGAACTTAAAATTAGCCATATTTAAGATATGTTTCAAAACACTCTGTATAAAATATTCCTGTTTTATCACCAATATTCGTTAGATTACTATCCTATAAGTCTGTAGTTTAAACAATTTTTTGTAAATTTATCTAAATTATGATAATTTAATTTGGGGTCTGCACCATTCTGTAATTTCATAAAAAAAATTACTTGGCAACACTGTAATATTTAAAAAGTTTTTTAGGGTTGAATACAGTATTACCAAACCATTCTAAAACTGAAATAAAATGCAGGGGTTTTCGATTTAGAAAATATAAACTTTTATTTGCCAGGCAAAAATGCAACACGCTGTATATCAAAAAATATTTTTAAAACATGTATCTTTTAAATCCATATGAAAATTATTTGCGTGTCTATAAAACAAGTTTAAATATTGAACAATTACGCACTAATAGGACACCCTGTATATTCTTACCATGTTTGGTCTGATTACACTTATTAGAATTTAGACACTAAAAAAATATAAAATGTATTTAGATCTAATTTGTCTCTTCCTCCTGTCAGCCCTGTCTGCTCGCTATTCACTTCATCCCATCGATCCAATCATCCGCTTCATCCAGTAAATCATAAAAAATTTAGCAATACTCAAATTGCCTTTTTATATTGTTTATTTAAAAAAAAAATTCTTCCAGCAATAAATTCTTTTATAATCCAATCTTTTTTTATTCTATCAATATCTTCCAATACAATTATTATTCCTATACAAAAAACCTGACAATAATCTTATCTGACAATCTCTTTTTTATTATCAAAATCTAACTTTAAAATTCACTTTCCCAGAAACATTGATTTTTAATTATTTTTTTTTTTTTCAATACGAAACATGGTTTAATCAATTTTGACTCATCCAAATTACGTCTTTAATTTTATTATATCATTATATACATATTGATATGAATTTCCGCCCCAGCGTAGCTCTGAGCACCAGGAACAATACTCCTGAGGGTGTGCTTCTCTCTGAAATTTTATAAACAAGTTAAAACTGATAACAATAATAAAAAAAATATGTTTTCAATCTTTTTCCGGATTTCTGTAATTTCTCAAATCAAAATAAATGATTGCTCTGCTCCCAGCTGGTATTCTCTGTTGATTTGAATGCTTTTAGAACTTGTAGATTATTGTAAAGTATGTCATTATCAATGACAACTTAGAAAATTAATTCACTGTCAAATAACTTATCAATTCAAAAGTACTTATCTTTTGGATTTATTTTCCTTTGATACGTTCAATTAGTGCGATACTATTTACTTCTTTCAAAATCTGTATCCAATAATAATCAGATTTTCAAAATATCCATTTATTATAACATTATATATAATGATTAATCTTCACTGTGATTTTCTGTATATTATAATTTGTTTTCTTGGTACCAAGAAACAATTTTATTACTAAAATTGTTTAATTTTGAGGATCGTTGAAACTTTTGATCCTCCTCTCAATTTGGATGGTACCCCCCTTTCTTTTTTTTTTAAACATCTATCCAAAAAATCACAATTACTATCACAACCAATTCAATTTTTTTTTTACAAATTTATAACTTAAAACACATTTCACATAGTGGGTGATATTCTTCCTGATGCTCAAAGCACACCAATCATATCAATATATAGCGATCCAGACTTGCTTTCGAACATTCTAGACGCCCTTCGACTAAAAATCATTTCTAGTAATGGCATGTATACCAGAATTGTTGTTTATAGATTGTCCAGCATATTCTAGAATGGACGGTTTCGGAACTATTTTATCCTATATTTTTAGTAATACGAAAATAAAGGCCGTAAAAGACCTAAATATGGCAGAGAGGGACTATTATTGACTGTTATGTTTTGGCCCGTTGTCCACATAAAATTTTTCAAAAGCATTTGCCTTACTATAAATAAATTATTTAAATTAATATTTATAACAAGTTCTTCTGGGATTACCAGCATTTGAACATATTTCTCTATTCGATGTTCTAAGTTTTCTTGTTATAACTAAAGAATATTAATTCTCATAGTGATTATGTTATGCATTTCTGTTAAATAAACCATGTTTCTGATCCGTAGTTAATAAATTCAAATGACGCGTACCATACTGACAGCAATTAATGCCATGGGGTTACAATCACGCAGCAAGTTGCTAAGGCCAACTATAGGATTTATATCCTAATTTTTGCAATAACGAAAACCACAGCATTTTTAAAGATAATAAAGAGAGCTTTCAAATGATGCACCACAAGCCCCTACTTCATATTAACCAATTTGGGGGTTGCTATTGTCACTCGAAGGTTGTTGAAGGTATGGATGAAATTTGCACGTTGCAGGATGTCATTTTAGAATCTAGAATTTACGTTTTTCAGGATTTTTTTATAAATATGCACAGTAATTGAGATACTGAATTTATTCCATTTGGCTGTCACACACTGTATAATCACATGTCAGATGAATATCTTTGGTTATAATTTTAAAATTTTGACATTGATTGATGAGATGACGAGTCTGAAATAAGTAGGACCATCTATTTTAAAAATATAGATTGAACATACGATCCAAATCTTCGTTTGTTATATTTTAGAACCCAACCTGGGAAATTAGAAGGTATTAAATTAAAATATTTTCAAAAATTAATGTTTTGAGAAAATCAAGTCTATAGGTAATTTTAGCTTGTTTCAAATACTCATTAAATAAAATGACTTAAAAATAAAGAGACACGGTTAATCCATCAGTTTCCGCTGTCCTCTGAAGAAACAAACATTCGAAAAAAGTTTCTCGTCCGTTTTATTTTCATTATTGAAGGCATTTCTCGACCCGTGTCTGTATGTACTCTCTTCATCCTATTAATTACATCGATCCCATCGACTGCGCCACATTGAGTTTGAACAGTCGACTGGCGACGAGCTGATCGTCGACTCTTGAGGTTTGCCAGATTTAATAAATACGGTAGCGTGCCGGAGATACACAGAAATGCAATTTGTTCGGAATTAAATCTGCGCTGGTCAATGTGGAAAAAGATGTATTGTGATGATGATTTTATATTTATGATTTGCTATAATCAGATTGCCAAGGAAGGGCTTGAGAAGGGCGAACTTGACTATTTACTGCACAAATTATTGTTCCTAATTAAAAAAAAATAATAATTTTTGTCTAAAATACAAACAAATTAATTAGTTATTTATAATAATCAATTTTTAGACTAAATTTTTTTTGCAAAACCTAAGCAAATCAACTGTCAAATTAAACTTAAATGTAGGATAGGAAAGAAAAAATCCTTTGTATTTCACAAAGATTTATTTTTGAAGCGACCAGTTTCAAATTTCATCTTCTGGAACGCTTCAAATTACTTAATTTCATTCTTTTTGATTCGCATCAACTGTGGTCCTAAAATAATATTTATATTCCTTAGATTAGTAATTTGTTCACAGCTTACACATTAAAATTTAACTTAATACCTACAGAGGTTTTTTTCAAATTTCATTTTATGATTTATTTTCTTTTTCAAATATTTTGATATTTTCAATTATCTAGATTTACAATTGGACATAGCCACATTGGTATTATAATTCCTCTTTATCACAACTTGTTTTTTTTTTTTTTTTTTTTTGGTGTCATCGGCGTCGACTACCACGGCCATTAGCCTCGTGTTCTGTGTAGGCTTTGTTACTGTTTCCCAGCAACAAAGCCTAAAAAATTACTTTTTTATCCTACACCAACAGAAAAGTTAAATTTGATGTCTCCATAGAGAATGAATGATGTAGACAAGTTGTAGTAATTTTTTCAAAATAAATTAAAAAGATAGGTCACATACCGCAACACACATTACACATACATGTTGTGTGTGTAATCACATAGTTAATATATAAATAATTTCTGGCAACCTGGTACCCTATTCTCGAACTCATGAGAGCGTTCTTACAATCTGCTACTCCCCTGCTTCATCACCAGTGTTGCCAGACGACCAAAATCAAATTGTACAAATAAAAGACCGTCGTTTGTACGAAAAATAAGTGGAGGACCTTTTTTTTTAAGAAATGGTCACAAAAAATGGACCCGATTATATAAAAAATAAGTTTTTTTTTTTGTTTTTTTTGTTTTTTTTGTTTTTTTTTTTGTTTTTTTTTTTTTTTTTTTTTTTGTTTTTTTTTGTTTTTTTAGAAATGCTCAGAAAAAAAGGACCTCACTATATAAAAATGTTCGACTAGGAAAAAATAAGTCGATAACTTTTTTTTTGTCCCTTCTTTGGACATCTATTCAAAACTTAAATTCGATTTATATATTCTACCGGGTGTTCAAATTAAAGTGTTACAGTTAAATACGGCCGAAAATATGAATTTTATAAAAAAAGTTTCAGACGAAAGTTTTATAGTTTTTTGGGGGAAACATTTTGGCTAAATATGACCATATCGAGGAGGACTTTTTTTTCAAATTCTTAAAGTTCATAAAAAAATAAGAAACTTTTAAACGAAACATTTTTTGTTATTGGACTTTTACTTATTGAGTAACACCTACTTGAAAATTTTGCTGCGCGAAAAAAAGTTGGCCATATTATGTTTAGCTATAAAAAACGATTTTAGCCAAAATGTGTTCCCCAAAAAACTATAAAACTTTCGTCTGAAACGTTTTTTTTTTTTTATAAAAAAACTATAACACTTTAATTTAAACACCCGGTATATAAAGACACTCTAGCTTTTCAGTTTAAAGAAAAAATAAACTAAATTATTCTCCACTTTAACGCCATGTATCTCGAAAACTGGTCATAGTATCGGATTTTAAATATATAACTCTTAAAACTGTATGAAAATTATTATATACCGAGAAAATGGTTACATTTGACCTGGGAAAGTTTAAGGTGTTTGTGGTTTTTGTACTTTTATTAAAACAGAATATCTTCCAACAAATAAGCCGCCTTCTATATTTTGAAGCTTAGAGTTACGCATATTTTAGTGATATTACTTTCCCCAAAAATCAATTTATGGTACAGGGTTTTGAAGTAATCCCTAAAAAAATTATTTTGTGGTTCTCACTATAGGAAATGTGTATTGTGCAATATGTGGTCGACAAAATACCATATCGAGTAGTACTTTTTTAAAAAATGCTTCCCTTACGTCATACTAGAATTAGTGAGATTTTGCAAAAAACTACCATTATATTTGTCAATCACCCTGTAATTAAAAATATTTTTAATTGTACGCATGTCATAATACAGGGTGTAACTAAATAAGTAAAACATTTAAGGGGGTGATTCTTCATCGAAAAAAAGATAGGATCTTTCATATAAAGAAACTTCATTGGAGCATCCCTTGTTAAGATACAGCCCCTTAAAGGGGGTACATAAAATTTGTTTAACAATTTTTTTCACAAGTACTAAACAAGTTACAATATTGAAATTAACCTGACATTTTCTACTACCAAAAAGACACTTAGCCAGTAATTTATTTGGTTTACCCCATGGTTGTAAGGGGTGGAAAACGCAACCCCTAAAATTTCGTTCCTACGTAACTTTTTGTCTTCTTATTTGTTTACCATTTAAAAATTTATTTCCGATAGCCTGTTTCATTCTAAACAAAAAATGTCTCTTGAATTTTCTGCCCAAAATAAACCAGTTCGCAGCAAAAAATTATTTTACTAACAGCTACAGAGATACATCGTCATAAATGCGAACTGGACTTATTGTTATTTTGTAGTTACTACCTGCATTAAATGATTAAAAAGGGGAATAATCAAAACTAATTTATTAATAACAAAACATACAACATATAGAAATCATAGTAAATGTTCAATATGTCTACCTTCAGACATTACGCATGCGACTAGACGTCGGCGCATTGAGTCACGTATTCGCTCAAATAATCCTGGAGTCTCTCTAATTACCCTGCACGCATCGATGATGCGGTTTCTTAAGTCCTCTACATCGCGAACAGGAGTACGATAAACCAAATGCTGCAAATGGCCCCAAGTAGAGAAATCGAGCGGATTGAGATCCGAGGATCGAGCGGGCCAATTCTGTGGTTCTCCTCGACCTATACACTGATTTGCATATGTTTCAGTTAAATGCTGACGTGCTACTTGACTAAAATGGGCGGGAGCCCCATCATAAAACATATCCCTTCCGACGCCCAAAGGAACTTCCTCCAGCAGTACGGGATGCACTTCTCTTATAAATTGAACGTATACCTCACCATTTAATCGAGGAGGTAGAAAATGAGTCCCAATTAAATAATCACCAATAACTCCGGCCCACACGTTAAGAGAAAAGTGTTCTTGATGGTGAGTTTCGACAATAGCGTGAGGGTTTTCATCAGCCCATATGTGGTAATTATGAAAATTAATAATCTTGTCCCGAGAAAAACTACATTCGTCTGTGAATTCGATCGTCTTCAGAAAGTCACGATTTCTTCTAATCATTTCCAGCATCTAATTGCAAAATTCAAGACGGTTCGGAAAGTCTCGCGGTAAGGTAAGGGTATAAGAGATGTTCCTTTAAAATTCGAAATACCGTCATATGATCAACAATTAGCTGGAAAGCAATCTTTCTAGTACTGGTAGTAGGTTGTTCTTCAATAAAATTAAGTAGTGCTTCCTCAAGCTGTGGTGTTCTTACTTTTCGATGGCGACCACAATCGTGCGTTCTTTTGTTGAATGAACCATATTCTCGTAATCGTTGATGAAGTCGAGCAAATATTCTATATAAAGGATGCTGCCGTTGAGGATACATTTCAGCATATCTTCTAGAAGCTTCTAACCCATTCCCCTGCGACAGATCGTAAACGTAATGCATATCAGCCATTTCCTCATTTGTGTATGCCATTTTAATAACAAGTGAATTATTAAAGTAACAAATTACGAACAAAACAACAATACACAATTAGTATTACTTCAATTTTAAAAATTTACAAACTGACAGCTTGATTTCAATGTAATTGTCAGTATCGCTAATAGCGGCCTACTAGATAAATTAGTTTCGTATTTTCGTTTTATGGCGATATCTATCTTGTTCGTAAAATAATTTTTTGCTGCGAACTGGTTTATTTTGGGCAAAAAATTCAAGAGACATTTTTTGTTTAGAATGAAACAGGCTATCGGAAATAAATTTTTAAATGGTAAACAAATAATAAGACAAAAAGTTACGTAGGAACGAAATTTTAGGGGTTGCGTTTTCCACCCCTGACAACCATGGGATAAACCAAATAAATTACTGGCTAAGTGTCTTTTTGGTAGTAGAAAATGTCAGGTTAATTTCAATATTGTAACTTGTTTAGGGCTTGTGAAAAAAATTGTTAAACAAATTTTATGTACCCCCTTTAAAGGGCTTTATCTTAACAAGGGATGCTCCAATGAAGTTTCTTTATATGAAAGATCCTATCTTTTTTTCGATGAAGAATCACCCCCTTAAATGTTTTACAGTTATTTAGTTAGACCCTGTATATTACAAAAATATTAAACGCATTAAACGTGTGTATGCAAGTTGGAAAATAAAAATTGCGAAAAATTTTTCAGTATATCATACAAATACGATAATTATGGTACGTCTTGCAACACTGTTCTCGCTGTTGACATGATTTCTTATAATTTTAGTCGAGTGACATGCGCAGCAAGGCCAAATCGTGAGAGAATGCTTTCACACTCATTTTCCCATAGTTTGAGAATAGGCTCCTTCGTGTCATGTTCTAAAATATTCGTCATTTTTGTTGTTGGTACCAATGCGTACTTGCTTATTTAAATTCAAATTTCTTTCCTAAAGCCGAGGTAAAGTAAATTGGTTTATAATATAGAATCTTCTAGTGAAGGTGAATGATTTAGTTATTGCGCACCACCAGATATTATTGAAAAAGCAAAAAAAGTTGTTCTTGATTTATAACCAAAGAAAAATATATTTTTGAAAAAGCAATAATTATCATCTCATTTTAGTGTAGGGTAAAGTTTTCTGATGGTTCAGGACAAAAAATAGTACGTAAACCACGACAGTAAAATGGGTTTTCCAGGCCTCGCAAACAGTCACTTTACTGCCTAGAGGGCAGTATTATCACTTGTCAACCATCAATTTACTTTTCAATTTTTTTTTTTGCAAACCCTATCTTTTAGTTACTCTTAGCTATTTTGTTTTGGTCTTTAAATAACTGTTTTAAAAATTATTTTGTTTCGTTAATAGTTAAATTTTTTCCAAAGAAAATATTTTTAGTTGTTCATTTTTTTGTTTCCTGCGAATGTTTAATCCTTGGAGTTTTGCAATGGTCTCGAAATGGTAGCCCGGATCAGAATAATTCTAAATACCCAAAAATCCTTTCAGATATTTAATTTGAGATGGATTTAATTCTGTATCTCCTTTCCAAAAACGTCACGAACATCTTTATCCCCTTCTCATAATGAGAATTTCTGAAACAAGAAATACGAACCAGGCAATATAATGTAAGCCAAAGAATGCGCCTTAAACAATAAGCATTTACCCAGTTCACCAGTTATTTCAGAAATCTGGTTTAAATATCCAGTAGCGGCTCGTTTATTTCATTCAAAATTCAAAATTAGGGGTCTTCTTCCATTTGAACATGTTTTTCCTGTGAAGAAATATACATAGTGTGTTTATGAGATTTAAAATCATAACTAGAAAAAACGGCGATCATATCTTAGAAAGTTTTTGTTTAATAACAAAATGATTTTTTGCTGAAAATTATTTTTCAATTCATTACTTCGCCGCTAAGGGGCGTAATGATCATAGCCAATGATAAAAACAGAAAAAAACCAAATTAAGTTATCTCAAAAATGTGAATCTAGTCATGACTAGTGCATTTCGCCATCTATTGTCGAAGTTAGCAACTTGAAAATATTTTCCACCGATTCATCTTCACCACTTTTCTGTTAAGAATAAACTAAAAATGGCTGATTTAATGGCGATTTGGTTTGAATTCAATGTGTGGTATAGATTGCCAAGCAGATTTTTGCAAAAGAGCTAATGGCGATTTGATTCTCATGTTAGAGTTACTGTTGTTTTCTTCTAGGTATAATTGAAATGCAGTCCAATCGGTTTATTTTGAAGTAAGCCGAGGAGGGACGTGGTTTATAACTGTGGAACTCATACTATTGATAACGGGTGTATGATCGATGAAAGGTCGAAGTTGAATTCTATCAAACAGTTATTTCTAGATATTCCTTTTGTTATACAGTAATCCAGTAGGTCTGGAAATTTTCTAGGATCGCTCTGCCAATATGTGGAGACGTGTTACTCGAAGATAGTTGCAACTGTGTAATTTCTTACAAACATCCTTATATTTATATTTGAAAGGTACGATTTTAGATTTTAGATCACCAAATAATATTATTTAATAAAGGGAAGTAAAAAGCTCAAAGTCTGTCGAGCACATAAATTTATTAGGTTGCAAGCGCTTTCGACCTAAAAGGTCATCATCAGGCAAAAAAAATTTTTTTTCTGAGTAGGTACAATTTGCAATAATAATTTAAGGTATAACAAAATGTTTTTTATAGAAATGCTAGGTGTCTTACCACTATGTGTCCACAGAAAAATAAGTATGTTGAATTAAAATGTAAAATTTAAGTAAATTGTAAAAATTGTAAAAAATGGCACAGACTGCCTCCCTCATTCGAGGTTGGATCCAGTTCTAGTTTGAATTTCGCCTGCCTCCATCTGATGAAGGTGGTTTCGAATGAGATAAATTTTGAAGTTCCACATGTGTGCTTAGGGCACCATGTGGAAAGTGTTACTTTTGGGAAATGTGAAATACAGCTACTCCCCCTATCCCCAGTGCGAAAGGGGTAGACGGAGTCCCGCCTAAGCTTAAGGGGTATCATTAAATATTAACTTTTTTAGAAAAATTCACTTATGACACTTTCGTCATCCAACGGTGAAGTTAAATGAGAAAATGGAGATTTACGACATTTGACAACTGACATATGATGGAAGACACGTAGTTACAATGATGGTTGAGCTAATAATAATTAAATTTGACATTAGTTAAATTGAATATGTTAAATTAGTTTTGTGACAAATTTTATAATATAAATTTAAACAATTTGACTTTGGTGTCTTGACAGGATGTCCAAGACTTTGTTTGGAGAGGCCACAAATAAGCTCTGCTGGTGTTATGAAGTTAGAGTGACATTTGATTTTTTTTAAAAAGAAGAATTTGACATTAGATTGAGGTTAAGGAAATTTATAATAAATATGAATTTTTTAAACAAGGGGGCTATTATATATATTATTACAAGTAAAAAGTTGAAGGATTTACAAAGGATTTAGGAAACTTGTGAGGATGATGGGATTCATTGTAGTTGTTGAATTGAAAATACTAGAAGGTTAATCTGGAAAAGATAGGCTTATATGTAGGTTGTAATTGATTATTTAAACAAACCACATCTGGGTTATTATAAGTTGATGAATGTAATACATTTCAAGTAAGTCCCTCTTAATGCCATTGGGGCATTGGATAAGAAGAGAGGCGTTATCTGGAAAAGTGAAGTTATGTTTAGTATAGAGAACATGATTAGCAAATGTGGAATTGGTATCTGAAATATTCGAGGATATATATCTGTTCATAGTTTTGTAATGTTCTAAAATTCGGGTTTCTGTCTTTCTTCCTGACTGGCCGATGTAGATGGCATTGCAATCATTACAATTCAGTAGATATACCCCTGGTTTATGGAAAGTGGGTACAAGATCTTTATTCCGTACTAGAAGTGAGTAAAGTGAGTTGGTACTTTTAAAGGCTATGTTTATGTTGAATTTTCTGAATATTTTAGCTAGTTCATATGACACACGGCCCAAGAAAGGAATAGAACCAGAATAAACCTTAGAAATAATGGAATTAGAAGAATTAAGTGAGATGGTGGGATAGGACAATCTAAATTTGTTGAAAAATCTGAAATACATTTTGTTAAGAAGCTCTAAGGGAAAACCATTGTTGATAGCAAGTTGTTTAATTAAATCTATCTCTTTATTAAAGTTTGATTCTGACAGAGGGATGGTGAAAGCTCTATGTAGAAAACTATTAAAGGAAGCTTTTTTGTGTGACAAAGGGTGGCATGAGTCGAATGGTATAAGGGTATCTGTAGTGGTAGGTTTTCTATATATCAAACTGTAATCTATTGTTTAATAGATTTATTTATTACCAAAGAGATATGGATAATATTTGGAATTTATTATTTAATAGTTATTCTGTAATTAATGATAATATAATGATACTGCGACACTGGTCAATAAAATCCAACGGAATCCTTACATCCATCCATTTCGTCCATAATTCCTTTAAGAAAAATTATCCATTAATTCGTTCGCCATTCAAAATTGTTTCCGCTGCGAAATCCAGAGTAATAAATGGGCGAAGAATAAGAAAATCGCCTTAGTTAAATGAATCCTTTCAGATGTCATTGTTAGAAAAATCCTGTTATTATTCACTGGAACAAACGAAATTCATTAAGCGCGTCTCTATTTATACAGGGAGATCGAAAAGTCGATACAGATATTGGACGTTTTAAGCGTTCCACGAAGAATTAGTTTTCAGATAAATAGGTTTAGAGTTTACTATAGCTAGAAAATTAGATAGTATTACCTTAAGAATAAAGGTAGTCAACATTTGACAGAATAGTGTTATTTGAAAAACTGGGATTATACATATATTTTGCAAAAATAAATTAGTCATAACGAAAGACAAAATAACCTGTTTCCACACAAATTAATTTACTTGTAAATTTTAAAAAATTAACATACCTTCTTCTATAAAACTGTCATAACTTGCCACTAACCTCTTCTATATCTTCATCAAAATCTTGCCCTGGGTGTAATTTTAACTTAAAACACTTTTATTTTATAACTTTATTTATACTCAATCCTAATTTATATGGACAATATTTATGTGTACTAAACAATCTCTCAACAAAGTCCATTTTACAAACGGCAAGAAATGTATTTTTTCTGTGACGGGAAAAAAGTTTGACATTTTCTCTCTTGTCAGGTAACAAAATGTCACTTTTTATGAAATTACTTCTGTCCCCGTTTCCCGGGAAAAAAGTATTTCCCTGGAAAAAGTGAGTACATTTTTCCCGGATATATGCACATAGGTAGAGGTAGATATTTTAGAATATTTTTTCAATATTAAATCGTCATTTTTCCCTTCACATAAAAAATAGTGTATTATACTTTTTCCCTTTTATAATAACTAACTATTCCCATATGTGACTCATGAACATTCTGGCGCTAGAATATACTTTACGGACTCACAAGAATAGCTATTTGTATTACTAGGGAGGAAAGTGCCACTTTTCCTCCCGCAGGATGAAGTTTACTGCCCTAGGGAGGAAAAGTACGACTTTGCTCCCTGCAATGAGGCCAGAAAATGTATACTTTGGATAGAGGTAGGCGGAAATAGAATATTAATATATGTCAGTATCCATTAGCGACAAATAAATGGTAGATATACGGCAGATATGATAGAATGACAACTGACGTCGTCTAGTGGTGAATAGAAGATATGACAGCATCCATCTGGCGGTGGTTAGATGACATATATATGCCAGATAGATGAAGTGACAGAAACATCAATCAAGAGATCTACTAAACACGTTGCGCCATCTAGGAGCGGTTAGATGGATGAACGTCGATCATAAGAACTACTATAAACATGTGGCGCTATCTAAGAGGGTTACACGAAGGTAGAGAAACGTTGACCAAGAGAACTACTTTACGTGTGGTACCATCTACCGGCGGTTATATAGCGTGTGACGTAATGAAAAAGTGGATGGGCCGCTATTCCTACTAAACTGAGTGTCTTTGCGAAATATTGTAATTTCGAGATGCTTCGTTGATGGATGATTTACTTCGACTGTTGGGTTCCATAGGTGTATCTTTGGGGGGTTTTGGAAGTTGACTTATTTCGTCGAATATTTTTGGTAATTGGAAAAGTGAAAGCCGTAATAGGCTCAAATAAGACAGGGAGGGTCTTAGGGATTAGATCAGGATCGGACTAGTCGAAAATGGCTCGTACGACAATACGTTTAATTATTCTACATGTATTCATAATATACGTGTAATTTTGGTCTGTGTAAATTATCTACTAAGTATTTAATGCACATTTCACATGTTTAAAATGCTAATTGTTTGGTAAAAATAAATGATTAAACAACAATAAGGTATGCCTTTTGTATGCCTTATTGGTGGTGAATATATTTTAAAGTGTTTTGTGGATGATGTTTTGTCGAAATTAAAAACATTGTGTTCCATTTACAAACACTTTCATAGGATGATAAAGGTAAAATAATATTGGGTACAAAAAAATATTAGAATTTAAATTTCATTAGTTCATTTATTTATTTTTAAATACAACAAATAGTAAGATGAACACGAACATTTTTTATTATCAAATATGAAACAATTTTTTTCTGAAGCGTTATCAAAATTGTACAAAATAAATAACGGAAGGGGTTATATTATGGTAAATGAAATAAATAAACAACAATAATCGTATGTTTTCAAGTTTCATATTTTTTCCCTAATAAATTAAAAAAAGTTGCTTCTATCGGGAATTGAACCCGAACGCAAAGTTGAACGCTTAACGATCTGAGCCACAAAGTCTTGTGTCAAGTGAATTAACTAATCAAATATTTGTATTAACCAGAAGAAAAAATATTATAACAATGTAATTACCTTTAAATTATTTTAATAATTTGTTAAAAATAAATATCTGGGATCTTGGTATAAAGATCAATATTGACAATTTAATCATCAAATCGATTTTTTTACTCTTAATATAGACATAAATCAAAATAGAAATGATGCATCTGATATATTTGGCAGCTGATGCGGAAAATACATTTTTATCCACAAGCGTTGGTAAGTCTAAATAGTGCGATATGTGTCTCTTTCCTAAGTGGTTGTAGGAATATATTTTCAACATTTTTTTTCAATCAAAGTTGATTTTGAAGCAAATAAAACAATTTTAAAACTAATTTAATACTTTTGTTTCGGCCAGACCATAAATTATAGATTTTTAACTTATTGGGTTTTTCTACCAACTTGGCATTTCAACCATACATTAAAAATCCTTTTCTTTTGCTTATAATCAAAAATGAAATAATTACTTATCGATAGTTTTGCTTAATGGTGTATTCCATTTGATCTGGACTAGGTCTCTGTTCAGTACTTTGTTTAGAATTTGTTGGTTAGGATAAAGTATCATACATGGTTCTAGAAAAGCAAATGCTTGTTATAGATGACATCTTAAGCAATCTTTTTCAATAATAATCTCCCATTTAAAAAATATGTGGGTTAGAAAATATTTGCTTAACACAAGAAAATGTTTGCTTAACACAATCATAGTCATCTCAAAGTGTTCAATAATCGTATCACTGGAAGCTGCGGAAGGTAGTAAAACATCAATCATATGTACCCAGTAATGATGGCCTGGTTACGGCTTGAATGGGTAACCGAGCTTAAACAGCTCGAAGCCCACTTAAACCGTAGAATGAATGAGAAGGAGTAGGACATCCAAACGGTGGCATAATAATGCCTCCTTGCGAATTCCAGAAGACGGAAAGCAGACTGGACCCCAAGCCTGATTGAGGGGAGGAAGTGGCTGAAGAGGGATTCCTGAAAAGGCAAAATGTGTTTAATAATACCCTAATCGAGTCAATTACTAATTACCTAACATTATAGACAAATAATAATATAGCAATGGATCAATACCAGCTATGATAAAAGGACTATCATATCCACTTTGGGAAGACAAGTTACGTGTGGTCGTCCACAAGACTGTCCAATTTTGTGATCATTTCTAGTGGACGAATCTTGTCTAAATACTGTCCAAAGCCTAGGATATTCAAGATAATCAATAATCGTCAAAGGTCAGAGGCTCGGTTCTTAGACACAAATATTTTAGGTTAACGTGACAACGTGTATTGGTGATATGACAAAAGAAAGAAGAAATATGAATTACGTGGAGATTTTGTCATGGTTCTTAAAATTAAATATGTCTACCACAAAAGATATTTTATTTTCATTACGCACTAAATATTATCAAACTATTTAGTATTTTAATTGAACTACTTTAAAAGGAAAAGAAGTCTAAAACAAAGACGGTTACAATTTTGTATGTATCGAATTACTGTTATTATTTAATTTCACTCTAACTTAATTATGTTTATTCTCTTCCAACCAAGGAAAGCTGCGGGGCGACATAGTCGATCACCGAAAGGAGGGTGTTTTTCTTTCATCCCCGTCCAATTTAATTAATCTTTTTTTTACTTTGTTTACAGAAAGACGACTGTCTAGGTTGGGTGCGACCAGTTCATAGACTGGTCATCGAGTATGTACTTACCTTAAAGATCGTATTCGCTTTGGGGCACTAGTTTTTTATGGTGGAGGGATTTATAGGCCAGTCAAAGTTGGATCGAATAAAATTGATGCGTTAAAAATAGTTATATTGTATTATTTTTTACGATATATCTTGACATTCGATTGACATCTCAGTGTATTTATTTTTATACGACAGAATTTGAAGAATTTTGTTTTATTGTTGATTTAATATAACAATTAAAACTTATGTTATGGGTAACTCTGATATCATCAAATGACACATATTTTTAAGTCATTTATTACATTAAAGATATTGACCAATGATTGAGAATCAGAATAATTATTAGAAGTAATAAACAAGATGAATAAATATGGCTAGCAAGCAGGGTTGCCAGGTTTTTGAAAGACATATGACAGACAGACAAGGGATTTCAGGGGAAATAAAGGGAAGTAAAAACAACTCAGTACATTTTCATTCTTTTAATCGAAATTACAAATTTTTTAAGAATTCAGTACCTAATTTTGGTGAAGATAGTCTGAGGTGTTTCTACAAATAATTAGTTAATCGCAAAGTTTTTATTTAAGGTTTAAAAAAAGAATACCTATGTCACAAATTTCAAACAGAAAAAAAAAACAAAAAACTGAACTAAAAAAAAATCTTAAAATTAAAATAAAGTCGTTTAGCCATTTTTGTCGGGGTTTTCTCTTTATGTGTATCACTGCTGCCACTGTCGGCACTGTATTGGAATCACCCATTTTAAAAGTTAATAATAAACACAAATACACTGCGTTCACAGCACAGCACACCATACAACAGAGCAAGACTACGTTACAGCAGGAACAAACATCTATACTGACTGAATACACACACACGCACGCACACCGTGCAAGAGCATTGAAGATCACCCACCTGATATGAAGGCCAAAGAGTGCGTACCAGAGATAACAGGAAATGTAACTACTAACAAATATCGTGCGGTCATGAATAAGACATTTTCTAAGGGACACAGAAGGGTATAATATCCGCTGTTGTCATATGCCTATTTCATTATTCTCGTTTTGTTTACAAAATTATTTACATATATTAAAAAAGCTAAAATAATTCAAGCTATTTTATTGCAACTGAATCTAAAAAATTTTGAATCATTAGATGTAATTTCCCTAAATTAGATAATAATTTTCAATAAATTCCAAAACCTAGTTATGTTAGGTTGGAAGTGGCAACAGGGCTTACACCGGCATGGATATTTACGTTGTTTATTATAAGCGCACAGCGGCTTACACATTTATTCATTAATAAAAATAAGTTGTATCTGCGTAAAATTCTTCTCTTTATCCCTTCTCTTACTTCTCACCTTTCTTCTCTTCGCCGCGTCCCTACAAATAGAGTGTATCGATTGTCGAATTAATCTTGGCATCGTGAATATTATATTTTATCAATGAATGGTTATATATCTGTTATCTCTGGTGCGTACCGATTTCGACTGGATATATTGCCAAAGAGTGCGTTAAAGTTTGAGCTTTTGGCACTGACCCAGTAATAAATAATAAATTTAATAAATATTATCAATTCGTGTGATAATTCGTAAATTACAATCCTAACAAATTTACGAATGTGTTCTGGGCGACCTGGACGGTCATTTATTATGCTTTGGTGGACGGACGGATGGACACACTATTTAAATGCTGGACTCTCCGTCATAATGACGGACGGTTGGTAACCCTGCTAGCAAGTCGATGAATAAAGTTCACTGCTGCTTCTCGGAGACATTTAAAAAAGGGACAAGGCCGTCTTGTCGGTAATTGTTCATCATTAAATCACAATTACTCGTAGGGTGAAAAAATTTAATTTCAATAAAATAAATCATGTTTTGCAGAGGTTTCAAAATAAAGAATATTTTTGATTTAAAAAATAAATGACTATTTTTTGGGTGGCGTATACACCGTGTCCACGTAAGGCGGGCATTACAACTTTATGGAGAATAAATTAAATGAACTGTGTACGACTTCCAGTTATAGCGGAAGTGGCCTATAACTTCGTTATTTTAAATGGAAAATCCTATATTTTTTTTAAATTTGATATTCAGCATAAAATTCTGTAAACAATGATACCCCATTTGCCTATTCTAATTCTAGCGGATTTGGCGTTATTCAAAGTCGTCTATCTCAGGTACTATTTCCATTTGATACTTGAAATTTTAGTCAGAGGTATTAGATGGGATGTAGTTTTCAGAAATATTTACTTTTATCTCTGTATCTGAAATGTGTGGAGGGTTTGTTACCCCACGGCACTTTGGCCCATTGTGCATCCTTGAGAAGATAGACAGCTCGTGAGCCAGCCTACAAATTTAATGTAGTTGACAACGTCGCCAAGAGGTGCTTCTCTTATATCGGCCGGTGTTAGCCGATACTCGCCAAACACAAATCTTCTAATAAATGAGAGCGTCGAGCATAAATGAAAGGATATGCTCGATGGTCTCATCTTCTTGTTCGCACCCTCTGCAGAGTGCGGATTCTGACATCGTTTGTTGTACGGAGTGTTTGGTAATTATTAAAAAAAAAAAAAATTAAATATAAAAAACTTTTTTATTTTAAATGGAACAACCTATATTTTTTTTAGTGTTAGGTTTAGCATGCAATTCTGTAAATAATGATACCCCATTTGCCTATTTGAATTCTAGCGGTTTTGGAGTTATTCAATTATTTAAAAATGTTCAGTCGTCGGTAGACATTTGTCGTCTATCTCAAGTACTATTTTTATCATATACATAGCAAGAGGTAGTAATTGGGATGTACTTTTTAAAAATATTTTCTATTTGCTGTACAAAATATGTATTTTTAAAAGATTTAATAGTTATTATTTTTTGATAAAGTACACACTAACGAAAAACAATTTTTATTAAAAGTGGAATTGAAAAAAAAACATAAGAGGATCATTAGGGTGTTTTATTTTGCAAGTAAAAAAATTAAATGTAAAATTTTTACAGACTTTGCTTAAAAGATATGTATGCAAAATTTCAAGATTGGACAATATATAAAGGTTGCACACTTTGATCAGTTGTATAAAAGTATGCAAAAAATACGACTTTTCAATGTTAATTATTTTTATTGTTAAAACTATAAATCTCAAACTTAAAACTACAAATGAAGATTATTAGGTAATATTATTAAGATTATTAGGTAATAGATAGGATAAACATGTCTTATATTATTCAAGTTTGAACGATGCAATCCCTTGCTTAGTTCGCTTGGTGACGACTTTTCTATAATGCTCCACTACCCTGAGCAATAATTGTTTTTGTGGTTCATCTCTGTCCGATTCGTTAAATTTCTTTATTAGAGCAATTACTCTTTCTTTAAGAGCGTCCACTTGACTTCTTACAGAATCACTGCAATATTCTTTCACGTTATTAATTCCAAACAATTCAAAGAACATTTTACTAGTGATGAAATGGCTCAGGTCTTTTCCTTCATACTAATACGTTCATCCAAAAAGCTAATGACAGATACCACAGGTGTCTCTTAGCAACAGTAAGAGCACTTTTTTGACTACATATATCTGGGTAAATATTCAGAAGCTGCAGCTTATCCAAATCATTTTTTGGAGCCCATCGACTTAAAATTGCTTCATGCCAAAAGCGAACATATATGAGGTTGACAAAATGTGCAACCCTTTTCATTCTTTTCAATTCTCGTTCAACTGTTTAGTGAAGAGAACAATTTTAAGTGCCTAAATTGTTTTTGTCATCCACCTTGCTTTATGCAGAACTCCTGGGATCCTGAAACTGAATTCGTCTTGAGACCAACCTTCTAGGTACAAAAGTGATAGTTGTAATAACTCTTTGTAGTCTTCTCTTGGATGACTTGCGTCTTTTATGACATTTTGTAAGCAGTTAATCATTTTCACTCGTTGTGTTTCTATTAAGCCTTGAACGGGACGTTTCTCATCCAGCATTGTCGTATATGACTTTTTATCAAGTGAAGCCCATATATTTTGGAACTTTCGAAAGATCTGGATGTCAGGGCCACTTGATGGTATGCTACAACACTTCTCAAACACTCCTTTTAATATTAGTGCCTGAGTGTGATGAGGGCAAGCCAACCACAACAATATTCGTCCTAATTTCCTTTCAATTCTGGTACATGCCCATTGGATCAGTCCTGTATTAGACGATGTAGTATCAAAAGAGATACCGATGATATTGTCACTTAACCCAAATCGATGCATGTCCCGAATAACTACTTCAGCCATCTGCTCACCGGTGCCTTTCTGGGCAACAGGTACTCCTAGCAAATGCTCACTAGAACTGCAACTCTATCTTCCAAAGTTTTGACATTCCTATGGGCAACTGAGGGCAACAATTTACTATCCCAATGCAAGACCAAAGGAGGAGGATTTTCAAAAAGCGTCTCCTCGATTTTTCTTGCCATTTTTTTTTCTATTGACCACCCGAGCTCGGTAAACGGTGGATGGAGGTACAAAAATTTTTGAAACATCGTGGCCAATGCTCTTTGCAGTTGCTATAAAAGAGGTATTTGCTTGCCTAATTAGAGAGTTGTTCTCGATCCCAAGTAGACGTGAGTGTTTGAACCAAAGGTTTTAATCTATGACGTGAACGTAATTTTTTCTTTGCTGGAGGCAAAAATTCGTCCTCTTCGTCACTAGGTGCGGATGATGATGATGAAGATGAGTCTTCCAGTATTACTGTCCTATTCATTTGAGCTATAGCTCTGTAATGTTTATTCTTATATGAACCATTTTTGTCTTCTTTTGTACAGTTAGTTCTTATTTTGGAGACGAAAACCTTGTCTACTCCAGTCATTGATGAACTCATTCGGTCTTCTTTTTTTTATCTAAGAAATGCTTTATCTTATTCCGATAAGCTTATCATTTCCATCACATTTTGCTGGGAAATGTCAAATAACTCGACAAGATTACCTTTTCAAATCTGCCGTTTCATGTTAGCTTTATCAGTGTTTCTAGATTTCGTTTTACCTAGATTTTGAAATTCTTTGTATAGCTTCTGAATAGCAGCTCGTATATTTTCCTCTGTCTTAACAGGGATACCTGCTTTCTTCCACGCGTCCTGTAGTTTAGTACTGGTAGATTTAGCAGCTTCCGAAAGTGTTTCATATCCTTATGATGGTAAATAAAATCTAATAGTACTTGTTACTTTGAAGGGAGCCGAGTTCCTAAAAACTGACCACTAGGCACCTTTTGTAGCAACCACTTTCCTCTTTTGGTTTCCATTTTAAAGCTCAATTACCTGCAAAAATGAAAGAAATACATGTAAAGATCAAAGATTACTAGTGAATATTAGACATTTTGTGATAGAAGTGATCAATGTGTTCAACCTAGGGATGCGCGATACACTTAAAAGTATCGATATCAGGTATGGATACGGATCGGAACGTAAAGTATCGATACAGTAAAATATCGAATACTCGAAATATCGATACTTTAACGATCCGAGATTTTTAGTAGTTATTTCAGTTATTTCCACTTTATTAGGGCTTGACAGTTTGACAGGTAGTAATAAATTGAAGACAGACAGATCATATTTTTTTTTTTTTATTTAAAACATTTATTCACCATTTTAAAAATAATTATGTACAAGATCAATACCTATAAAATAACGCACAAAGTACACAGCACAATTGTGCGGCTTACATCATAATCAAAAGATAAAACAAACCAATTATTTTAGATACTCCTAACTACATAAAAAAATAGTAGCTACTTATAACACGAAAATATTTCAGGGATTCACTCAGCCCACTTGACAGCTGACTGACAGAGGACAGACAGAGGATAGAACGATACTGTGCTCATAAGAAATTAGAATACGATCGTTGTTGATATCTTCATACAACGATACGATTTTATCAAGTATATGCATTTTTACAGAAACTGCAAACGATGAATAACGGTTGCGTAAATGTATTTAATTTTTCGTTTTGCTAGTAGATGACGCCACCCCGATCCGCCACCAACCAAAATCCCGGATCGTAAAGGTATCGATACAGTAGAAATGTATCGATACTTGCAACATATCGTAAAGCAAAGTATCGATACAAAATATCGAGTATCGGACGTAAAAGTATCGATACTCTGAAATATCGGATCGTATCGCGCATCCCTAGTTCAACCCCTAAATATTATCCAATCTTCTTGAAATTTGACATATATTTTTTTTCACTTAGACTCAGGGTATAAGCAAAGTCGTATGAAAATAACATGAAAAATGAAACACCCTAAAGGTAATCATTTTAGTGTTCAAAATGGCTCCCGTTAGTATCCAGACATTTCAACAATCTTTTTTTAACATGATTAGTTGTTGCTTTACGAATAATTTCACCATCTAACTCGTTAAACGCATTCCAAATTCTTTGTTCTAATTCTTGTATTTATTTTAATATAACCCCATACAAAAAAATTACAGGATTTAGATCTGATAATCTTACAGGCCAAAGCCAAGGATCATTCGGACCTATCGATCGGTCTTCAAATAGTGCTGTAATTTCTCGAATTATAGCGTATGTTGAATGTTCTGGGGCACCATCCAACTGGCACAAAAATTATTATTTGGTAGCTGGTTCAGAATGTTGGCAACTACTTCTCTAAGAATTATTCTAATGAATCCTTCTGAGGTCAGTCTTTCATTATAAATGTAATAGAAAGCCCTTCCAAAAAGATCACTGCAGACACATTAACTGAAATTGTGCTTCACGATAAAAATGTGGGTTTTCGTTTGCCCAGAAATGACATTGCTAACGATTATGGCTAAATTTTGACTCGTCTAACCACAAAATTTTATTTAAAATTTGGGGATCTTCTTGATTTCGCACCAATAACCATTCGCATAATTCAGTTCTTCTTATATGTGCATTTATTTTGTTATAAAATTCATTGTATTGACCCTCGACTAATATTTAAATTATGTTGAGCCATTCTAATGGAGGAGCGAAGATACGCAGTGAAATACCCTATTACATTAACTTCTTCTCGGACATAATGTAGACGGTTTCTTCTCGGGTTTTGTTTAAAATTATTCAAAAAGTTAGCTTTGATTCTATCAAATTTTTGTTTGTATATTGGTAGTAATTAAGGGTATCGTTCATTAAACGTACAGCAGGTTCTACGTTTGATTCGATTACATTCCCCCCATGAATATAAAATGAATTCCGAATATCTTGATTGGTATATTTTTCAATGTTCTCCATATTTGAAACGCAAAAACCCACCACAACTTAAATTAATAAAAATATGACAATTCAATTTGTTGACAGATTGTCATTTAGTACATTATCACGATAAAAAAATCTAAATTAAATTGTAACTAATAATATTATGTGATAAATGATATAAAAAGATGCAGGGTGTTCCATTTAAAATAAAAAAGTTTTTCATATTTAAAATATTTTATTTTTAAAAATAATTTTCCATCTACTACTTCTGGCTAAAATTTCAAGTATCTGTTAGAAATATTACCTGAGATAGACGACTTTAAGAAAATGTCTACCCGCGACTAAACATTTTGAAAAAAAGGAATAACGTTAAATCCGCTAGAATTCAAATAAGCAAATGGGGTATTATTGTTTACAGAATTTCATGTTGAATCTGAAATTTAAGATATATAAGGGTATTATTCTATTTAAAATAACGAAATTAATGGTCACTTCAGGTATAACCGGAAGTTGCACAGATTTCATTCTATTTTAATTTAAAAGAGCATATTCGATTATGTATACCTAGAAATCGGCGAAAATACAAATTAATTTATTCTTCATTACGTGGGACAAGGTGTATACAATTCTAGCATCGACTCCCAGGAGAAGAAAGAAAGCCAGGACCATAATAATAATAGCCACCCCTCAGAACTCCAGGGGTTAACTCGTAAGTGGGTGAATTATAGGAAGAGTATTATTATTAAAAAACTTTTTTAATTGTAATATATTTAAAACCTTTTTCCTTTTTATAACCTCGGTCTAATTTTAACTAAAAGCTTTAATTTTTAAAAGATCAATTTTATTAGAAAGATCATTAATAAAAAATAAGCATATAAGTGGACCCAAATCATATCCCTGAGGTATGTATTATGTACGACAGACGGTTATAGCGTAAGCAGGGTAATTTGTTAATGCGAATATTTAACGATTGGGTTGGATAATTCCGAAATGTTTACATTAAGATAAGTCGATCAAATGTCAAATATGGTTTGCGGTAACATAATTCAGTATCACACTTAAAATCATGTTTATTTGTTACCATATTTAAAACAATATGCTTATAGAAAATAGTTTTTTATCTACTTTGACTGGTCTATGATAGTTAATTTACGTTTCTGTAGGGGTTGCACTTATATTGGTCTCGAAGGTGTAATTTAGTCTTGGCCCAATTAGTCTAGCGCATTTTGAATTTGTTCTACATCCTTCATTTTGGTTCGTTCCGCTGAAACTCTTGTCTCTATACTTTATGCTTGTGTCGCAGGGATATTGTAAACACCGTAAATATTATAATAATGCCGGTAACATTATACATTTGCGAATTATTGTCGTTTGGACTTCAACACTTATAATATTTCGGGTGGTCCAGTTTATATTGTCAAGAATTTACCAGCCGATAGTTTGTCGAAAAATAAAGCTAATTTGTTCGATAAAACATAGTCCAATTTTGTTTTGTTTTTGCTGTACAGGGGTTAAATTTTAAAAAAATTGTTTTATATATTAATATCTATCTATCTATCTATCTAATCTATCTATCTGTTTGTTGAAAACTTTATGAGGTGTCTTTCGAACATATTACAGTTAATCCAGTAATTCCAGAGGTGTGCTCACGGGACAGTTAATTAGTTTTCGGCCCAAAAAATGTCTCAGCAAACCTGAACTCTGTACATCAAAATAAAACAAAATTGGATCGTAGTTTATTGGTCCTTTACCTATATTTTATGATAAACTATGTTTCGAAATATGTTTGGAAAGCCCGGATGGATTTTTCCAAACATAGCTAATAATAATGACATAAATATTCACATCTTGAAACGGTCTGCTCATATAAAATTTAAAATTGAACGGCCCTCAGGATCGCCCGATATAATATCGTTAGATTTTTTTATTAAGCTTTATTTTTTGTAGGCGTATAGTGGACATTTTTTTTTTAGAAATAGGTTTGTTTAGAAAATTCGACAAAAATTCGCAAGTTTATAGTTACTATGGTTATTATACGGGGTAATTCATTAGGAAATATACATATGTTAGGGGGATAAAGTCGACACCGAGGTGATTATAAGTAACCTATATTTAATGAGTCTCTAATTATTTATAACCAAGATACAGAGTGATTATTTTACTCATTTTATTTTATTCATAATATACGAATCACTTTGTATAATTTTATATTTACTACATGTATTTTTTGTGCAGTATAAAACGAAGTGATTAATAAGTTGAAAATTAAAAAATGATTAATGGCTAAAAATTTTTTATTATTTAGTATAATTTTACTGAAGTCTGCAAACGGGTTTGGTGTCATGTCCGAAGATAATCTAATCTATCACGAAAAAATCAGTCAATTAAACTTTGCCAGTGGCGTACGGCATGAATAAGTACAACCTTGATGTTGCGATCAAACATTAATTTGAAATGTTTTGATGTTTTTAAAGTAAATGTTAATTATAACTTTTAACAAAATTACTAATAAAAAAAAAAACGAATCACTTCATAAGTTCCCAACAAGAATACATTATTTAATAAAAAAACATAAAATTTAAAGAAATAATTTGAAAATTCGGAAACAAATTTCAAAAATCCTCTTACGAATTATTAGGGCCATACTCAAATCTCAAAGGTGGAAATAAATACTTTATTTTAAAAAAGCCGTCGAACCATTTGTTTACAAGAAATGTTCTCTATTTTAAAAAAAAAACTATAATTATCGTCTCGTCCTCCGTATAGTCCTGATTTAAGTCCTGATGATTTCTTTACGTTTTCAAAAATCGAAGATTGCAGTTTAAAAATAAATTTTTGAGTGTACCGTCTTTAGAATAGAATAAATATTATGAAAATTATATTATTCCACACAGTGTATGGGAAAATATTTTGAAAAACTTTTATAATTCTAAATATTTTTATCTTCTTCTATCCAGAAATTTTAATAGACACCTTCGAATAGAGAATCAGAGACTCATTAAGTATAGGTTATTTGAAACCACCTCGGTGTCCTATATCCTACTATGCGGCACCCAGGGGCCAGGGTCCCCTCGGAAATAATTAGGGAGGCGATATTTTGTTTAGCCAGGAAGGTAATCTTCAGTTTGGGTAGGTTTAAAAGCGCATATCCACATTACTTTGCACTGACGTTCAAAATTTGAATTTACACCTGCCATGTTGCCATATTTTCATTCTTGTTTTACCGTTGGTTTTTAAATTTTTAATTTTGATGACAAGGAAAATCTGTGGTTTTACAAAAAAGTACATGAAAAAATATTTATATAATAATAATATTTATTCAAGAGAATAACACAAGTTACAAAGTAATAGAATAACAATTTCAAATAAATAAATATATATTAATACTCAGTAAGTGACAATAAGGCACTTGTTTTGAGAACAAATATAAATATAAAAAATATAAATATAAACAAATATATACATATAAAATAAAATTAATGCATTACAGAAAAAAAAATATATACATTTTAGATATACATTTCCAAACATTTTTCCTTGTCCTTATTATTTGACAGTATCTCAATTTTCTTTGGATGAGGTTTGAACTTTGCTACAGCGGAGTGTCCTTAAAATATAAAGCGCTGATCGGGTCTACCTTAGTACCATGGGGCAGCTCAGCCCTGTCCCCTTTCCGCCGCCAATGAGCATCTTGATAACTCAAATTTGCTTTTTCCTAGTTTTAAAAATTAGCTTATAACCCTGGCAACTATGTAACGATTCAGA
Organism: Psylliodes chrysocephalus; assembly: GCA_927349885.1. NCBI lineage: Eukaryota > Metazoa > Arthropoda > Insecta > Coleoptera > Chrysomelidae > Psylliodes > Psylliodes chrysocephalus. The sequence continues at coordinate 71,819,676 of OV651817.1, forward strand.
TTGTCAGAGCGAGTGGGAACAGCAATGGTGTGGACATGCGCATTAAAACCGCCTAAATTACTAGAATATCCTAGCGAAAATATAGAACACATAATAGGTATGAACCCCTGGAGATTAACAAAAGTTGGTACCAATGCTAACGTATGCGCATTTCCTGACGAATCACCCTGTATTATAATATATTCAGGGGGTCCCATTAGTGCGTAATTGTTCAATATTTCAATTTGTGTTATAGACACGCCAAAAAGTTTTAAATTAAAGTTATATAGATTTGAAAAATGCATAGGTATTTTATATTTTTGGATATACAGGGTGTTGCATTTGTACCTGGCAAATAAAAATGTATATTTTTTTAAATAGAACACTATATTTTATTTTATTTTTAATATGATATAGTAATACTATATTCGATCCTAGAATTTTTTTAAAAAACATTACAGGATTGGCAAGCAATTATTTAATTTTTTTTATGAAATTAGAGAATGAAGCAGACCCCAAATTCAATTATCATAATTAAGGTAGTTACATTAATTTCAAAATTGTTTAATGTACAGATTTATAAGATACTAAGCTAACAAATAGTGGTGATAGAACTGGTTTATTTTATACGCTATTGCTAGGTACACGCTAAAGTGTATACAAATCAAAAAATTATATACACGCGAAACGTCATATTGGTGTGGTGGGAGGTGACTAGCAGCTAGCACTAGTATTTTATAAACCTTAGAAGCAAATCTCACATACATGAACAAATAATAATGCCGTGACAACAAGAAAATGAAGCAACGAATTCTCGTAGGGTGGCGGCTTCGCCGCCACCAGAAAATTTCAATCCATCCCTGGCTACGCTGACCGGCATGGACACAGCTCATCTAGTCTGTCAAGACGTTTCGCGTGTATATAACTTTTTGAATTGCGTACAAGTTAGCGTGTACCTAGACACTGTGTATTTTATACAGTGTTTTGAAACATGTCTTAAATATGGCTAATTTTAAGTCCAATTTTTTTCAAATGCAACATCCTATATATTATTTTAGCATAAAATTCCCTATATATTTGCCTATCCAACGATACCAACATGTTAGCCAATAACATATGTACAGGGTGTCCCATCAGTGCATAGTTGATCGATAGCCGTTTTAATATTGGAAATACGAAGAAATTTTTAATATAAAAGTTGTATATCTAAAAACTATTCCTAAATATACAGGGTGGTCCTCAAACGAGGTGCTAATCAAACTTATACTTTTTCAAAGCAAAACACCCTGGAGGTAGATACATATTTGATTGTTTTCACATCGTCAAACAATTTTAATTGACTTCATTCATTTGCTATGCTGTATATAGGGTGTGTCAAAACACGAGGTTACGATTTGCTTGATTCATTAAATGTTATTCATTAATTGGTGGTATAACAGAGGTATTCCATTTAACAAAAATTGAGAAAATCGTAACCTCATATTTTGTCACACACCCTATTCACAAATAAAAAATGAAGTATATTAAAATTATTTAAAGATGTGAAAATATTCAAATATGTGTAACTACCTGCAGGATGTTTTGATTTTAAAATGTATAGGTTTGGTCAGCCCCTCGTTTATGAACCACCCTGTATATTTAAGAATAATTGTTAAATAAGGTCATACAACTTTTATATTTTTTTTTTCGTATTTCCAATAATTAAACAGCTATCGATCAATTACGCACTAATGGGACACCCTGTATATGTGTTGTTGTCTAACATGTTGAAATCGTTGGATAGGTAAATTTATAAGGAATTTTGTGATAAAATAATATAGAGGGTGTTACATTTGAAAAAATTAAGTAAATTGAACTTAAAATTACTCATTTTTAAGACATGTTTCAAAACACTGTATAAAATATTCCAGTTTTATCACCACTATTTATTGGCTTACTATCTTATAAAATATTTAAACAATTTTTAAATCATTGTAAACCTAACTAAATTATGATAATTTAATTGGGGGTTTGCATCATTTTCTAATTTCGTAAAAAAATAATTACTTGGCAATCTTGTGATATTTAAAAAAAATCTGGGGTATATACAGTATTACCTAATCATTCTAAAAATGAAATAAATTACAGAGTTCAATTTAAAAAATATACATTTTTATTTGCCAGGCAAAAACGGAAAACCCTGTATATACAAAAATATTTTTAAAATACGTATTTTTTTAAATCCATATAACGTTTATTTTAAACTTGTCTATAACACAAATTAAAATATTTAACAATTACGCACTAATGGGACACCATGTATACGGTATAATTGTTTTACAAAATTTCCGCAGTTTGTACAACGTAGGAGCTATGCATCTTTTCAGCACAATTTTATGTTTTTTAGAATATTATCACTATGCTTCATTATTGTCGAAGTTTTTTGTTTTATAGCACTAGATATTTATGTTCTTTTTATTATTCTGTTTCTCCTTCACCAGGTGCATGGTTTCAAGATTCTATCGCTAGCTCGAACTCTCGAGATATATTTTTGATTTTATTCTCTCGATGTGAATGCTCAAATTCATTCCATACTTCATGCATTTCGTAATAAATTTGATGACCATTTTTAAAAAAATCGCTATAGAAAAGATAAACTATAATCATGTCATTTAACATTTTTTTCCGTCGACCGACCATTTATGATGTATTTTAACGCACTCAAATCGTTGATTAATGACCCTTATTAATGAATGATTTTCTATTAAGCAACAATTTTATTATATGCAACCCAACGTACATTGCTCTTATTATACATTTATATTGACAGTTACCTATGGTGTAGGCAACCAAACATACATATACATTTGAAATCAAGGTGTGTTAATACTATATGTCATTGTATATCATTATTTAATTATTTAAAATTCAAAAACTGCGAATAAAGTTAATATAAATAGAAAATAGTAATTGTTATTTTTCGTTAAATAAATAAAAAAGTAAGATATCTTTATTTTTGAAACGTACGGTCGACGGAAAAGTTCTTTAACGAACTCGTGAATTAAAATGGCGATTAACAATCTCTGCTCTCGCGTTAAATTATCTCGATTGTTAATCGCCCTTATTAATACACTTGTTCGTTAAATAACCATTAATGATGTAATGAGTAAAATTACGCCTAAAATGTGTTATTTTTTTAAAGGCATACAATAATGGATTAACACAGGATGTTTTTAAATATCGTGTACATATAGATGGAGGTAATTATTTGGCTTATTTTATCTGCAATCTGTTGAAATTTCAGATTTTTATATTTATGGCTCCTGCAGTTTTTGATTTATTTAGTTCAAATTTTGAACCTAGGTTGCGCTGCAGGGCTGCGAACGTGCGAACCTACAGTCTATTCGATATACTTACGCGGGTTTCGGATTAAAAATGTCCAGGTAAGTACCCGAAAGTTTGACCTGTTCTTTGGGGGAAATATCAACTGGTTAAATGAAATGAAAAATAATGTACAACTTTTTAATTAAATAATAATGGAGAATCTTTTGTATAATTGAGAGCAGAATTGAACTTCTTCATTAATGGAGTCTAATGTGGCTATTATAAACCTAATAATAATTTTATATTACACTTCACACAGAAAATATGGTACCTACCCTAATGTTATTTTAATTTAAATCTGACCATTAGGGCAATTTTACCTAATTTCTTGGGAAGAGGTTTATTGGAACTGGTTGTCAATGACTAATTTGCATAATTTTGTTAATCCGAAACCCGCGTAAGTATAGCGAACAGACTGTATATGATTATTTAGTCATGAAATAAGCCGTATGTACATGATATTTAAAAACACCCTGTATAGTTTCAAAATACCATAAATTATATTTAGTTTCACCTTTCACCTTTTTTTTTCTCACTTTTAAGTAAATGAAGTTTTCCTGTAAGCCCCGCTCCCGCTGTAAAGCCGCTCGATTCCCTGTCCTCAGGGAAATACCCTTTTCCCTTTACCCATCATTTTCTCATTTTCATGTATGTTTTCAAAATAACTCTTCCGCAGTGCCTGAGAGATTTCGGGCTCCCTATATAGCGTATCCCCTACCTATCCAGGAATCCCTATGTTTTTGACACAGCCAAGTTCAATTAATGGACTGTATCTATGATATATGCACATACAGAGTGTTATGGTGTTTAGGGAGTCACCCTTGTATGTGCCTTACTTAAGATTTCGGTTTTTTATTATGTAATATGGACCATTGGCGAGTTGATAAAAGTTGATTTTCATATAATAAGCAAATAATTAAAGTAAGAGAGGGCGCTGTATAATTTTAATGAAGTGAGAAAAACTGAAATGCAATTTTGGAAATATGAAAATATATAATCCCTACTAGGGTTGCCACCTGTCCTTTTTTAATCAGGGCAGTCCTTTTTTTGAAGCAAAATGTCCTTGTGACTTTTTAAAACTTAAAATGTCCTTTTTATGGTAAATGTTTTTTTTACAGAACATATTTTTGGAAGGGACATGGTTTGTATAAAAATATAAGCTGAAGACCTTTTTTTTTTGAAGAAACTTGGGAGAACATTTTGTTAAGCTCGACGGCCATTTTTTTTTAGAAGTTTAGTAGAAGGATGAGTGAGGACTTTTTGTATACCAGAGCCCCTGTCAGCCTCGAAGTTCTTTTTTCACTTTTCAAAAAGGTGGCAACCCTAATCCCTACGAAATTATGAAAAATACACTCACATATCCCTAAAATGAAAACAAATCAAAGAGAAATTGAAAAATCAAAATTAAACAAAAAAAATTAATGCAATAGCCAGTTCGTTCGCCGGATTTGAACATTCTGGATTTTTTCTATGGGGGTTTATTTACAGTCATAATTTGGAAAACGGTGTTGGAATGTTAAAAGAAAAAAAGGGAGGGAATTATTTCTGTTCCTGCAGATACCATAAAAATTGGTAACTGGGTGGTTTTTATGTTGAATAAAATTTACCAACAGTTTCTTTTTTGTATTATTTTATGTTAAAGAATATAAAATTAATCAAAAACATTTTTTTGTCTTTATTTCACTAAAGTAAAGATATATTCAACATCTGTTATTATTATTGTTATTATTACTATTATTTTTAAAACAAGTAAAAACTTATTTTATCTAAAAGTTGAAAATAAAAAAGTTTTCCCACTTTTTAGTCCATCCGGAGTTATCCTGTGTATTTTTATATTTAAAAAATTGCCTCATTTAAATAGTTTGACACTCACTGACTTGTTTTGCTAATTGGGGTCCGACCTAACATAAGTAATTATGTAGGAACTAACTACTTACATTTTACATTTTTAGGCGAAAAGCCCGGGTTCGAATCTGGGCTGGGGACTAATTAATTTAAATCTTTTTTCTACACCTACATGGATATTAGCTTATCTACGCACAGATTACAAAACGAAAAAGTATGCTATTGCCTTCATCTGAACGAATATATATATATATATATATATATATATATATATATTTCATATCCATTCTAGGTATTTAGCCTTTTCCCTGGGAAGATTAAAAAAGATCCGCTAGGGGCAGCACTGGTGGGGGGTACAAATGTTTCGAATTCTCTATTGACAACTACGTCAATCGTACGTTTTATTATTATTAGAATAAATAAATATTGTGATAAAAAAAATAAAAAAACAAATTGTCATGCCTACAAAACATTGTGCGTTTGCTAATTGTACGTCTGACAGTCGTTACAAGCAAGATTGTGTAAAATTTGTGCCTTTTATAAAACAACACGTTGACAAAAAAAGTGTTTGGAGTGGATGCATTTATCACGAAGGGCAGATTTAACAGTTAAAAAAATAAAAAAACATACTTTTATTTGTACAAGACATTTTATTAATTCAAATGGACCAACAATAGAAAACCCAAAACCATTGCCAACGACAGATTCAAAGGTTAGTAATTGTTTATTTAAAGAGGTTATATTTTATATCAGTAAATAATAAACTTAAACTTTTTTTAATTGTGTATACAACACATCAAAGCATAGCAAAAAGAACGAGGGCTAGCTAGGGATGGAAAATTTGCCCCGTTTGTAGTAGGAAAAGTGCAGGATGTTGAACTTGGTAGAGTTAGATTGAGTAATTTATTGCGTTGTTGTTTATCCGTTAGACGATTACCATCATCAATTCCAATGAAAATTTTTTTATCATTACCATTTGCAATGCATTCTTCAATTATTACATATATAAAAAAAACAACATAGTTCATTTAAAATTATAAAATTTTCAACATTACAATGACTACGTGAAAATGTATAAACCAACTAACCTTTCAACTAGTACATTTTTATTACCTGACACGGTTAAGACACGATATGCAAGCCATCGTTTTAAGTCCCGGACAAGATGTTCTTGCACTTTTGCAAATTTCAATTTCGCTCCAGGTACATCATCTTCCGTTAATTCCATTATAAATCTATACGTTTGACGTTGTTGTCAATAGAGAATTCAAAACATATGTACCCCCCACCGGTGCTGCCACTAGCGGATCTTTTTTAAATCTTCCCAGGAAAAAGGCTAATAAGAACACCGCCAAAAAAAATGAAATCCACCAATCACCGTTCATGTTTTGATCAACCGACTGCTATTATTTTTAAAATTTTAAATAAGTAACACTTCTGTCAAACTAATTGTCAGTATATTTTTTAATTATTGAAATTAAACATACATTAAAATGGGTTATTCTTGTGTAGAATCGATAAATAATAGCATTTCTGTTTTTATTTCGTCTATAATTATAAATAATCACAAGTATTAAGGCAACAAAAATAAAAAAAAATAGATGGTCCTGTGGTCAGCGTTCTTGCCTTCTACACGGAAGACTCGAGTTGGATTCTCGGATGGGGAAAATGAAATGAACTTTTTTTTTTTTCGTTTATTTTATTTAAAAAATTATTAAAAGACGTAAATTATTTTAAAATTAGTTATTTTGTCTTAATAACCTAAAATATTTTTTTATTTTTATCGTTAGTGAGTCGTAGAAAAAATATTCTGTACAATTTAATTGTCCACATCGCACTCAGACTGAAATTTCGTCTTCGTGCGATATGGCCATCATATCCACTCTTGTTGCACAAACTACTATTGTTTTCATGTTTATTTTATTTTATAAATTAGAAAAATTCATCAATTATTTTAAAATTAGTTATTTTATCTTAATAACCTAAAATATTTTTTTTATTTGTAGATTTTTGTTAGCGGGTCGTAAAAAGAATATACTGTACAACTCGAGTGGGTTGTCCATATCTACTCTTGTTGCACAAACTACTATTATTTTTCTAAACAGCATTCAGCATCGATTTCACATACAAATAAACATACCCACCGAACTAAATTTTCTTTCATAAAAAAAACCTTCCTCGCCCGACACGATCGTATGAATTCAAGTACTAAAACAAAACCATTTTGAACAAGATTAAGTGGGTGTCCACTCAGCGAGAATTAATGACTATATGTGAACGAGATACCATTGGCTAACCATATTATTTTCCTTTTAAAAATTTCTTTGATTTAACCAAATGCAATTGTTTCAAAACAAAATTGAATAAATCATTTTGCAATTTCAAATAAATCGTTTATTTTCAACAAGATTTTAAAGCAAATGAAAAAATTGATCAAAAATATTAAAATGTTTCTGCTGACCACAACATTTGTTTCAGGCAAGAAAACTTCTTTAAATTTAATGCTTGAAACAAATAATTGTGAACATGAATTTTAAACATTGGAATTTATATTCAAACAACTTCAAGAAACAAGGTTGGAATAAAAATTCGATTCCATAATATTAAAATCATTATAGTCATCCATGTTTGAATTTAAGTTCGACTTAGCAAACGCCGCTCATCTTTATTCAGGCAAATTCAAACTAAATAATAATACGTCGCGTAGAACTGTCAGTCATGAAATTCATGGCTATCTACGATTCGGGCGTGATATTCACAGCTATTGGTCACTAGATATTACAGAATGAACATTCTGTTAGTAGAGTTAGAATTAAATACATGTAAAATACATAAGAGGCAAGTGTTCCAGAATTTTCTTTCAATCTCAAGAACGATAATATTTTATTTATGTTATTATAAGTATTTTCGGAAGAAGTACATTCAGTAGTGACAGTGGAGAATAGTAGAGTTTGTGCGACAAGAGTGGATACAGTGGCCATATCACATATCTGAGTGCGATATGACAATCCACTCGAGTTGTACAGTATATTTTATAACGAAAATTAAAAATTATTTTAGGTTATTAAGATAAAATAACTAATTTAAAAATAATTTATGACTTTTACTATTTTATAAACTATAATAAGAATAATAATATTAATTTAATTAGTCCCCATCCTAGATTCGAACCCGGGCTATTGGTATTTTTTTTTTTTTTTTAACACTTTATTATACAAAAAACTTTACAGTATTGTACACTAAAATTAACTTACATCTACTAAAAGAATATCACAGAATAAAACGCCTTAAAAGGCGAAAATTTTTTTTGAGAATTTTCTTATTGTACCTAATGAAATTTTTGACATTCTGAAAGACAAGTGCTCGAGACTCTTAAATTTTTTAATTTTAATACTCGTAATTAAATTGACTATATAGTCTTATTAAAATTAACGAATTATTTATAATTCTAGACCAAATAAAAATACAAATGCTATTATTTATTGATTCTACACACGAATAATTCATTTTAATGTATATTTAATCTCAATAACTAAACTGAGAATTAGTTTGACAGAATTGTCACTTATTTAAAATTTCAAAAATAATAGTAGTTAGTTGATCAAATTTGAAGTGTAATTGGTGGATTTCATTCTTTTTGCAGTGTTCTCACTACCTAGAATGGATATGAAATATATTCGTTCAGTTGAACGCAATAGCATACTTTTTCGTTTTGAAGTTTGTGCGTAGATAAGCTAATATCCATGTAGGTGTAGAAAAAACTTTATTTTATTGATCAAATTGATATTTATGTTTTTGTTTTCTCTGAAGTTTATCAACACGTCTGTCTGTAAAATATTGGTAAGGGGTTTGTAACACCCTATATATCTAACTACTTACTTAATTATAAAAGAAAAATGAAACATTTACGATGATATTAATGCTTCAATATTCTCTTTCTCAATACTGAATAGCTTAAAAAGGTCACCTAGGAATAAAACAAAACATTAGCAGAGTTAAAGTGTGACACATAGTTTTTCATACATTCAACTTTGTTAACTTTAATTATAAATCTAATTTCAGCCAGAAAATGAACATTTAGGTTTAAATATCATACAAGTGTGGCTCCGCGAAAAGTTCTATAATCTATTTTAGAAGTGAAATTACTATGACTGTTATCATATATTTTTTATTTATTTGATCCATCAATACATTATTTTCTTTTAAAAATACATTGTTTGATAAGCTTTTTGTTCGCTAAAATTATGAGCATGCGTACCGCAATGTAAGTAGTCGCTGGATTTTTTTAGTGTAAATAAATATATCATTTATTTCAGCTTTTTCTAAATGCTCACTACTGCTTATAAATATGGGTTGTTTTTTATTAAAATAATTTCTCCAAAGCATCTATAATTTAATATAGGTAGCAATATTTTTCTTTTAAAATATCTGAGAAATTACCGGAACCATCAGAATTTCCTTGTTTTAATTGGAAAAATTTGATACCTACGGATGTTCAAAAAGATTTCGAATTGAAAAAATAATTCATTTTTAATCAATCGAAATGTAATAGAGTTCAATTAAATTTTTCCCAAACCCTTCTTCATTATTAAAATGTGCTTTTGGGAATTTATTTTGAAGCTTTGTCGGCGAAATGGTTTAATAATTTAATTTGCGTTGTAAAACAAATGAAATTATGTATTTGATAGAATATTAATCGCTAAAACGGACAATTGATAAGTTAAAATTTGAATAATTATTTCAAATTGGCATGTTTGATTTCTAAATAATTGATTAATCCAGCCAAAAGCTAATTTAGCTCGAAATTTCATATCTATATTCAATTTTCAAAGCATTTTTAAATAGTTACCTGTGTTAATGTTTTGAACATAGAAACACCAACATCAATTCATAGAAAATTGGACGGTGGAGTGATTTTTCAACTATGATTAATAAAATTTAAGTATTCGTTAATATTTTTCTGCAAAACATTTAAGAAATCCATAGAAAAACATAAACATGTCAGTTTACCAAGATTAAATTAATTAAATAACAGTTTGTAATTTAACTCTATTGGATTTTCGTTATAATGACGTTTCTGTCTTTAAGGTTTTACATGTGGGTAAATTTAAAGATGCTGTCATTATCAGCGAAACACCGTTTGATTGTTGAAAGTAGCAATTATAAGATTAATATTTTATCAAATGTACAGAGTGGGTAAAAAGTTTGGATAAGCTGCTATCAAGTTAACATTTCTATCAACAGAATTATCAAACGATCAGCTAGTCGGGTTACGGAGAAATGGACTTCGATAACATTTTCTGATTTTTTGGTATTTTGCAGTTTGTTGATGACCTGCTGAACATTAATGCCCATATACACATCTCACTCCTATAATTTAAAATTAGTTTTTGATATACAGAGAGTTAAGCCGAGTTGTTAACTTTGTTTACAGATATTTTCCAAGAATAAAGCTTTACTGAGAATCAAAGAATATTTTCAGTAGGTATGGCCTGAATTTGAGGGCGATTCGAAATTCGTCTCAGTTATCAGGTAAACATAGAAAAGGTGTACGATATTCGTCTCATACCATTTAAAGGGTCAATTTTGGCACTACGAAATTCGTCTCACTAATCCGATCAGATTTTAATTATTCCACAACCATATTTTAATATATTAAATTTGTACATATTTCGTAGAATCTTTGCTTTAGTATAATTAGAAAAGAAAATAGAATTTATATTTAGTTATTTCTAAAATTTAACCTTAGTTATTTTGATAAATAATACACATGTCAGATGTTAATCAGAAATAAATAATTAATAATTGATTCTTCATAAAAGGGATGGAATTCTAATTTATTAAAGGTAAAATAAATCAAATTTAAATTGATTAACATAAATTTGCGTTAAAAATGACGACAGAATGGATGAAATAATTTCATTTGTGTTTTTATATTCACAACTTAATCCTAATTTTTGTATTTTGCGCCACCAACACTGGGTAAGATGAAATCGACAGCCACTAACCGTTGCATTATCCCACACTTTATGACCAGCATTATGAGTGGCAATTTCAAAATCAACTACTATTTTTTTAGGATTGAAACATAAGCCATTAAGGAAGCATAAATGCTTAATTTTTTCAAAACAATGCCTATATATCTCCTCCGATTTTTTTTTAATAAATTAAAAACGAGAGGTATATAATGTCCATTTAAGTAACCATGTATGGTGAATAATTGAGTAAAAAATTTAGTGCAGTATTGGAATGTTCCATCCATGTATATGGTTTGCGACTGACATAAAAATTACAAATTTCTTTGGCAAATTAAAATTATAATATCTTGTTCAAAATTATTTTCTAGCACAAAGTTTTCTTTTCTTGAAGTTTTGTACAAATGTTCATTTAAATAACTGTGAACATCCTGGGCAGATCGAGGCAAAGCAGGCAATGTTTTGCGCCTACTATTCTACATTTTTTGCTTAATACACTTCAAATCGCGGCATGTTAATGTTTCAGACATATTATTTGCCGCTAACTCCTTGTGCATTATCTTTGCTGGTATTTCTGTAAGATCCTCTTCTGCTTTTCTTTTGCACGCAACACTTGTCTTGCAACGTTTTCTTCAGGCTCGTGGTTATGTTGTTACGAGAAAGCTGCCAGGTTCTCCCACGGTGTACACATATACATGACATTTTGGCCGTTTAATGCACCTCCAAACAATTTCATTTGTGGTACGGCGATGTTCAGAAAACTTATAATTTTCATGTACAATTTGAGTTTTTTCACGTTCACTTACAATTTCTTTTACAAACGACATTTTAAATTTTGCGACAGGTATACAACACACACTAAGGACAAATAGTAAATAAATATAAAATGTACTATTAATAATTCATCGACACCCGAAATGTACTAACTAAATAAAAATAACACCTCCTTAATCCCTTGACGATCTAATAACAATCAAAAACCTGATTACCCAATTACTAATATTATTCACTTCTACTGTTCCTTGAAAATTGTTCACAGTTGGCCTCTAATCCATTTATAAACTGCAATCGTTAGAACGTTAACATTTTGAAATAATATCAAATAATAATTTAATAATATCATATATTAATAGTTTTATAGTTTAAAACAAATAGTAACAAAAAATAATTCGTTTCTAATTTTTAGAATGTCACAGATAGTCAGGCACTTAGATTAAAACAGGTATGCGTGTTCGCAAAGCCCAAGAGCCATTAAAAGGACTGTGTGACGAATTTCGTATACCCTTAAATTTTACCTGAGAAGTTTGTCGGTCTAGGTAATAAAATTGAGACGAATTTCGTACCGCCCGAATTTGATGTATTTTTTTTATCAAGTACCTATTAATAATAGATCTCAAACCATTTAAAAATATATATAATTTATAAACTATTTACAGTATTAAGAATGGAAATAAACAGTATTTTAAAATGTATATTTAAATTAGTTTAGTCTAGCGCTTTTGATATCAAGCTATCATCAAAACAAAGAAAGATCAGAATATTAAGAAGAGGTAGAGCCATGAAAATTAATAAAATGAAAAGGTTTTTTTGCAAACCTTACTTCTTCCTAAAAAAAAATTATCAAAAACGTGGTAGAGGTCAGAAATCCATTGCTAATCCAAAATTAGTCTGCAAAAACAAGCGACTCTAGTCAATCAATTGCTCTTTGTCCACAAATTTAAATTTATGTTCGGAATATCGAGCAAATGAAGTTATGGTTGGCGACCCTCGCCAAAAGCACGTATCAACCACAAAAAGATTATTTTTATTTCCATTTATTTAAAAAAACAATATTTTAGAACAAAAAATTGCCGTCATTAAAATAATATTTTTTTTTGGCTAAAGTTAGTTAAAATTTGAATGTTTTTTAATTGAAATATGATAAAGAATTAACTAACTATTACATGACATTAAAAGATCTTTTATTATATGTAATAGATCATCCTGTAAGAGGATGTCTTGTAGCGGTCTCCAGGGAAATGGACGAGGTTGACTGGTTATAAGAATTGTCATAAAGAATAAATTATTAAACTTAATCTAAGCAAAACTTTATTTCAAGAATTATTTAGAAACCCTCTAAATAATTCACTACAATATGGCGCAGTCAGAGCAAAACGAACCAATTATCCAAATTGACTATGGTAAAGAAGATGAAGGTACCCAAGACAAGATTGTTTTTGGAAAAAAAGAGTTGGATCAGCTAATGTCAAAATGGATGACGTTTGCCACTTTAACTAAAACAGATCGTATAAAAATTTCTCAATACGACGGGCAAGGTGAGAATCCTTCTTCTTGGCTCAGTTCGTATTGGGTCGGTGGTGTAGCAGTCTAACGCGCTTATATTCATTTATAGGCAAATTTACGATCAGAGGCAGACCATGTGGTTTTTTAATTAAATTACATGGTTCGGTATAGGATTTGATGTGTGCCGTATTAATAGAAATTCAATTTATGTTGATATGACATGCAGATTATAAAATCGCCATGCATTACCGTCTCGATGATGGTGGGTGAGGTTTTCCGGGTTTTCCTCACCTGTAAGTCAAATGGCACCATCAACTTTAAGTCGCCCCGGAGCGCCACGGCAAATAATAATAATAGGCGTCCCTTTCCCCACACAAACTCAGCTTTTGGGGTGAATTAGGGAGAGTATTATTATTATCTGTTCAGCTAATAAATGGATTACAGCTTATGAGAAAATTTTTAATCTAAGAAATAAGTTAACAGGCATTGCATTAAGGTGGTACGAAGATAGAATCCAAGACAATATACTAAATCAATATACATGAGAAAATTGGAGTTTTATCAATACATTTGATGAAAATATTGTTTTAAAATGGGAGAAAGATGTGAATTATAAATATTATAATGGTAATATCCTAGAATACTTTTACGAAAAACAAAAATTAATAAAATGGACAGATAGTAACATTTCTGAACTTTCATTAGTGGCAATGATAATTCTGGGTCTTCCCATTGATGTTCAGGGACAATTAAGAGGCAACATAATCAATTCCAAAGAAGAACTTCTCCAACTACTAAAATCCTTAATGGTTGGTGAATATCCTGATAGACAATGGCCAAGAAAAGATTAGATGTGAAACTAAAAATGTGTTTAATGCCAATAATGTTGAATGCAATATTGAAGTAGCAGACCAAATAAATATTATTGAAAATTATTCTAGTTATTCTCTGACAAATAGAGATAATTTTGAGTATTTACTTTTAAATGGTCAAAAGGTGAAAGTACTCTTTGAAACTGGATCGAATATTAATCTGATTGATGAAGAATTAGTAAATAAAAATAAATTTCCTGTTTATGAAACGTCTATTTACATAAAGAGCTTAGCTGGAATAACCAAATGTTTTTTCAGAATTGAAGTAACTATTGAAATCAATTAGCTCGTAAATTTTATGGACGCAATAGTAAAAGATTTAAATTTTGGTATACTTTTAGGACGCCATTTACTAAATAAACTATTTAAATTAAATTGAAAAAAATGAATTTACAGAAAACAGTATATCCAAAAATTGTCCAAATTTACTAAAATATAATGATTCAAAACCGTCAGCCTTTGAAATAGATTTTAATTTAAAGGAAAATGCAAAAATTGTTAAGCTGAAACCCTATCGATATTCAGAAAACAAAAGAATATGGATAAAAATAAGGCCAATGAGTTACTTAAAAACAAAATATTTACGAAGACAATATAAGGAAACTGAATTAGATCCGTTTAATTTTCCAATTGGTGATGAAATCATTCAAAAATTGGGTGGATGTAAATTTTTCTCAAAATTTGATTTGAAGGATGGGTTTTGGAATACAAGTATATCGAAAATGACACAGAAATAACGGCGTTTGCGACAGAAGATGGGCATTATGAATTTACAAGGCTCCCTTTTGGATGGAAAAACTCTAGTGTACATTTTTAAAGAATAATGCAGGAAGCTTTAGGTGAACTACTTGATACGAATGTAGTAGTTTTTATCGATGACTTTATGTATGGAAGATATACTTATAACGAGTATGTTAAGCTTTCGACAGAAGTGATGTACCAACTCAATAAACATAACTTTAAAATAAATCTAACAAAATGTAAATTTTGCGTTTCCAAAATTGTATTTCTTGGTAGGGAAATTGATGATGATATCAAGAAAATGAATCCATTGAAAAGGTAAAAAATATGAAAAAACCGTATGATCTAAAATCCCTACTAAAAAGTAAACAATTCGTCGTCAATGTCTTATTTTATTAATCATAATTAAATTCTTTCCGCTATTTTAAAGTAAAGAATGAGTAGGCATGTTGCGGAACGAACTTGTGATACTTTTGCTGTAAGATACCCAGACAAAGCCGGTCCGTCAATTTTCAAGCAATAATTTTTTATACGATTTACGATATTTCGTATTGATGATTGATCAATCGAGGCCCTTTTATTTAGCCACCAAGATGCTGTGATATTCTTTATATCGTGCTATATTAAAGAAAAAGTCTATTAAATTCATTTAACTATTAAAGAGCCAAGAAAGAGCATGCCAAGCATTCCATTCGATAACAGCCTTGATTGCGAGAGGATGTCCACTATTACCTCTACTGTAGAACATGGTCCTCAACACCCTCATCAACCGCTTCAATAATGACAGTCTCTACACAAAACGTATGTAAATGACCTAGTCATTCTACAAATAAGGAATTTTGAGAACAGAAAGCAAAGAGCTCTCGAAATAATAAATCAGTGGTGCAATGCCATTCACTTTCTATCAATCCCAAGAAGACTTAAATAGTCCTTTTCACAAAAAGAACGATATAAATGGAACTAAAACCTGAGCTCATAAATACGAACGGTTTTAAAATAAAACAAGGCTCATGATGTTGAATATACTCCAGATCCTTAATCCTAAACATAAAACTACAACCCAATAGTGCCAGTGTAGTTCAAACCGAACTGATAAGGATTCTCATAGAAGCAGAAGAAGTTACTAGAACGAATATCACTGGGAGGAACTTGCTTATCTATAAAGACTACTCACTCTGGTCATACCATGAATTTACTCAGGGTTAGTACTGGAATGATACAAAGCTTTGGCCCAAGTACTCATTAACAATATGGTCACCTAAAGATGGACCAAAGGTCTCGCCACATTGATAGGTAACTGTTTTGCTGAATCACTAGCCAAAACAGCAGCCAACCAAATACTTTTTGGGCCTGGACTGACTGACTGACTGACAATATCTAATATTATTCACTTATGAAAATCAAGGAAAGATGGGATGAAACAAGAAGCTGCCAAGGAGCTTTTAAATTTTACCGACAACATTACAGAAACAAATAACTTGAACTATGACTAGACAGAATCTGCATTCTGGCCGGTCATTGCCAAGTACGAAAACATGGGGCTGTCAGAATCTGCACTCTACAGGGAGTGTGAACAAGAAGATGAGAACATCGAGCAAATCCTCTACGATTGCCCGACGCTCTTATTTATTAAAAATTTTGTGTTCTGCTAGTATTGGTTAACACCAGCTGATATAATAGAAGCACCTCTCGGCAACGTTGTCAACAACTTCAAATCTGTAGGCTGGTTGAGGAGCAACCCACCCTCCCCACTTTACAGAGATGAGTTTCACTTATTTTTGACCGTATAATGTGATGAACTAATAAAAAAATAATGTAAGATATTGATGTTATATTTCTCGAGAATATTAAGAGCTTTAAATTTGTGCAATGATAAGGCAGCACTCTACAGAAACATTTAAGAAAACCTTCCTGTTTAAAAACTACTTGATATTTATTTAATCAAAAAGCAGCAAATTTTCATAGATTTAATACAGAATGGCGCCTAAATGTTTTTTTTATTCCTTTAGAAAATTATCAAAATAAATACTTTTCGAAGGTTTACAAAAAAATCAAGTTTTGTTATTATTATTTCCTGAAAATTTCACAAAAATCGGACTAAAAAAATTGAGGGTCAAAATAAATTAAAAATTTTCAAGGTTTCGGTTTGTTCTTAACTCCAAATGTTTTTTCTCACCTCATATAACAAAAGATATTTTAATGTCATGTAATAGTTCTAATAGTAATAGTACCATCTTCTTCATCATAATTCAGTTAAAAACTATCGAAAAATAAATATTTAATATTCGCAATAGTTTGTTTTTTTAAATGTTTTTTAACAATTATAAATTTTAGCTATACACTTTATTATATAAAGTGGCCTTAAAATTTATTCTTTTATCAAAATTCGGAATAAAAATAGGGGTATCCCATTTAAATTAAGAAAGTTTACAGCTACTTCCAGTACAAGCGAAATGACAGAACTGTCAAAGTACTTCAGATGGAAATATTGTAACCTGTTTACCGTTCTTACCGAATTTGAACAAAATCCGCAAATTAGTTTGTCAAATAAAGATAGTTTCCCCTCGTTACCGAACAGCTTGTATATTTTTAAATGGTTTGAGGTCTATTATTAATAAGTTCCTAATTTAAATATGTTAATCAATGCTATAATCCCATGTATAAATAAATAATCCACTTTCAGTAATTTTTGAATCACTCTGTAATTAATAATAATAATAATATACATCATTGGTTATAGTGAAATTATAATTGGATATTAGTAAAGCATTATTTTTTAACAATACTTTAATGTATTTGTCAAGAAAAAATGGCCAATTTGCAATTTCAACTCCCTGTATATTAAAACACTAGTCATATAATTGAGTTGTGCCCATAGAGACTGCAAAATACCAAAAAGCTCGTTTCTCCAAAAGCCCTGCCTGGGCGGCTATCCTCGACAATCGCTAAAAAAACGAACCGTTTTCGAAAGTGAGTGGTTCAAAAGCGAGTAGTTTTTGAAATCTATATTCTTGACTGACGTTCGATGAGTATTCGTTTTATAAGACGTATACGTTTTTAACAAGCAAATAATATATCTGGCATCACTGTAAACTGTCTATATCGTTCAATTCAAGTAATGTGCAGGCCATAAAAGAATAAGGATTATGTAATTTAATTACAACAAACCAATTGTAAATTTGTCGAACGATGATTTTTTCTAATCACATAATATATATATCGATGTTCAGGATAATCTGAATCGTTAATTGTTGGCGTAAAAATAGCTATACGGGTGCAGTTAATGCAACCTATAATTCTAGGAAAATCGTACGTCATAAAAACCTACTTTTTAAGGTAAAAAATTCATTTAACTAATAACTTTGCTTATCTTATTCAGTTCTTTAATATTTTGTGGCAATTTTACAAAATTGTAAAAATTTCTGGACACAACGTGTGATACAGAAGAGCTTTGAACCGCAAGCAAATTAACATTTGTAAATAAAACATACATGAATTAATAATTAAATTCTTACACGGTAAGATATAAAAAAAATTCATTCAATATCAGTTAAAATCAAAAACTGGATTCTGCCTCTGCAAGTCTGAATCTTTAAGGATTCTTCTAAGTTTTCTAATTGTACAATTATTGATAATATAATTGAAAGAAATTCTCAGCTAATGGACTTCTTTAGTACTGCAAACCATATTTATAAGAAATTAGATACATTTGTAGGTATTAATAAAAAGTAGTTTACCTAGAATTTGTTAAAATCAATTAATATTATTAATCGTCCTAAAAGTGACATATAAGTGACATTGACTAAATCCTTGAAAACATGCACGTTTTATCAAAAACGTGTGAAAAATTCTGCTCGCTGTAAAACACCCGTTTTAAAAGCGTACACGCTTTTAAAACGAATGTCGAGAATAGCGAATAGCTCGTATGTTGCGAAAGCGTGTATGTTTTTTAGAAAACGATAGCCGAGGATAGGGCCCCTGGTCCTTTGAGATATTTTAGGTCAAATAAATCATATCTCCTGTCATAACCAGGATTTTTTTTAAATGCTGTAGCTGTTATTTCAATGTGCCAGCGGAATTTTCATTGTTTTTATCCACACAGTGGCTTTTCAATACCGTTAAAAATATTAAAAACTAATTTAAAAATTTGTTTATAGCTCGCAAACGACGTGCGGGACAACTGCCCAAAAACTATTTGGTAGGTTACATCAGAAGTTCTATTGCTTGAGACATGCTGCGCTGTTGCCACATCGATGGACAAGCTTCTTCATGCCCGACACACTTTGAAACAAACAAAAAAATAATATAAATCAAGGAAAACACACGTATTGCCTTTTAACTTTAATTTGTAAGTTATTCTCTGTAATTTTTAGTTTAAATAAGAATTATTTTCGTTAGTTTACCTCCGCAAATATAATATATAGCTTTGTACTGGATATTTCGTAAATCGAAAAATTTTAAAATCGTTCTATAAACCATTACAAATGGTAAATGTCGTAAATCCTAATATGTTTGACAGTTGATGTATGATAATCTTCACGATCGTCGTATTTACAGTTGACGTATGACGATTTTGACAGTTGACATTTAAAAATCGTTTGATTTACCAAACATTCTTAAGCGCACGTACCATGTGGTTCTATTTTAAATATGTTTCGTTGGGAAATGGAATTTCTAAAAAGTTTTGTGACGATTGTGATAAACGATAAAAAGATTTTGTTGGGAGGTGAACTTGTACGCGAACGTATAGCTTTTATATTTGACAGATCCGGCTGTCAAATACAAAAAATTGATTCTGTGAATCATAGCAGATGAATAATTGGCGTATAGATGGCAGATCTGTCATTTATAAAAACATAGTTATTATACATATATATTTTTATGACAATCGTATTTGACGATTTAAAAATCGTTAGGTACGATTTTTGTTTTAAAAAAAGATTTTAATATATTATGATTTAAATTTTAGTAGGTACATCATTAATTTGTAAATATTCTTTGCACACACTGTATGTATTGACGTCATCTGCTTGTAGCACTGTATTAGGATTTAGAGATTTTTTAAATGTGCGTGGTGTTTCAGAAATAAGTAATATTAACTTTGAACTGCTTTTGTTACCTATCATGTCATCTGTCAACATTAGTTAACGTGACCTTTTCATACTTCTAGTCGCTAGATAGCACTGTCAATACTTAATCCAACGCTAGATGGTGTCGACACAAAATGGGTAGAAGTTTTACGTTGACAAGTGACATGCCAGATAACAGCTCGCGTATACGTAGTTCAAAAAGTGTTCCTAAGTGACGTGACGTTTTCATACTTCCAGTCGCTAGATAGCACTATCAATACCTTTATACAACGCTAGATGGTGCCGACACAAAACGGATAGAAGTTTTACGTTGACAAGTGACATGCTAGATGACAGCTCGCGTATACGTAGTTCAAAAAGTGTTCCTAAGTGACCTATTATCTACTGGAGAGTTTTGAAATTCTACCAGTGGACAATTTCTTTACAACTATCGACACCTATTACAACACTTTTAAATTTTGACAACTTACGCCAATATTTGAATATTGCTTAAATATGTCCAAAATTGTTTTATTGGTGTAAGATTACCAACATTTCCTCCAAGTTATACACTGTATATTTTATATTTATGTTCGCATTGCACCAATTTGCCAGTAATCCGATGGGTTAAGATCGGGTTA
Organism: Psylliodes chrysocephalus; assembly: GCA_927349885.1. Taxonomy (NCBI): domain Eukaryota; kingdom Metazoa; phylum Arthropoda; class Insecta; order Coleoptera; family Chrysomelidae; genus Psylliodes; species Psylliodes chrysocephalus. The sequence goes on from OV651817.1 coordinate 71,840,444, forward strand.
TCTTGGCGTCCATCGATTTAAAAATTATCATTGAAATCATAATTTTTTGGTGTCATTTACATCGATAGGTGTCATGACAACGATTTTTTTACTGGTAGATTTTTCTGGAACGCTACGCATGTAATATATAGAAAATCGTTTTGTCTAGTAACTTGAAAAGCATTTCGTTGTATCGATTTTTGACAGATTTTAACTTTTTTTTTTGTAAATATTAAATTTACCATCGTCTATATTCGTATTGATACAGTATATTTGTATATCTGGATAGATACGAATTTGTTTTGTTATTGTCATAATATTGTTTTATCTAATTCGACTTCTTAAAGGTGATTATAACTTTTTGGGAGGTGGAATTTTTATTTTAGATTTATGTGTACATTTTTAGTCAAATACGTTTTGTTTTTTTTTCTTCTCTTCTTTTTAACGTGTATAAAATATAGTTATATAATTTCCGTATTTGCAAAAAAATGTGATGACAAAAATAATAATAGTAATTGTAATTTTCACAAAATAAAAACAGTATAACGTCTAATTGTTGGTTTTTCTCACTTTAAAATCATCCTTAATCAGTGTTCACAGTGTGTCGTCGCAGTAATTTAAGGTAAGAAAAATTTAAAAAATACAGAGTGTTTTTTCAAACATGCGGCAATTCAATGGTTTGTTCCTTGGACTACTCTAAGAATATTTTATCCTTTGATGATTTTTGAAAATCCGTTTTGTTAAGGAGATAAAGGGCGAACAAAATTTTAGACAATAACATCATTTGATTACCAAAAAATACATATAAATGTTATTTAATCTACAAGAACTGTTAAAAATGACTACCTTCGCCAATCTTCTCCTCATTGACTACCGAACTTTTTCAAAACCACCAGGGTCGTTTCTTATTGAGTTACACCCAGCAATTATCCGAATTCGAAAGTCTTCCACATTTTCTACTGGAATAGTATACACTAATGACTTTAGATGGTACCATAGGAAATAATCCAAGGGGTTTAAGTCCGGGGAACGAGCGGACCATAAATGAGGTCCTCCTCGATCAATCCAGCGATCTCCGTATCTTAATGTCAGAAACTCACGAGCAACCAAACTGAAATGCACTGGTGCACCATCGTGCATAAACCACATTGCATTACTTATTGCTAATGGTACATCATCCAGAAAATCAGGTAGAGTTTGCTCTAAAAAGTTGCGATACACTTCACCACCGGCAAGTTGCACACAATTTCAATTCAAACATTCAACGAGAACTGATGTTGAAAACGATCTTCAATTACCTCATGTGGATTTTCGTCAGCCCATACATGGTTATTGTGAAAATTCCTTATTGCATTTTTCGAGAAATTCGCGTCATCGGTAAAAAGAATAAGCGTCAGCAGTTGAGGAATTTGAACTAATGTGTGCAAAAGCCATTGACAAAATGCAATACGTGGAGGAAAATCAGCTGGAAGAAGTGCCTGAACGCGTTGTATGTGGTATGGGTTATAACAAATTGTCCCTAAGAATTTTCCAAGTAGTCGAATAATTCAAAATTTTTGCAATTTTTCGAGTAGAGGTACTCGGATCTTCCTCGATCATGTCCAGCACATTTTCTTTCACTTCCACCGTTCTTGCTGTATTTGGCCTTTCTGGTCCTCCATTTCGTCTCAATGCGCCTGTGTCATAAATACGTTGATGAATATTTTGGAACAATTTTCTATCAGGAATATTACGGTCAGGAAATCGTCCAATGTACAGCCTCCTAGCTTCTAATGAATTTCCATCAGCAAAACCATAAATGTAATGCACGTCAGTCAGCTCCGCGTTTGTATAGTGATTCATGATAAAGTCAGTAACAAAATTTTAACTACCTAATGATCAATCACTAGACGAATTCAAATGAAATCCAGATTTAATCTGTATTTCTTTACGATGTCTGAACTTTTGCCTGTTTTAAGTGGAAAAAATAGCCGTTTTTAATAATTGGAATGTTAAAAAATAATAAAAATAATTTTTAAAAAAGTTGTATGTTCTTGGTTAACACGGTGTAGTACCTATTTTTATTTAGAATATTAATAATTTTAAAAATAATAAAAATAGTTTTCTCGAAATAGAATTTTAAAAATCATCAAACAAAATATTCTTAGAATACTCCAAGGAACAACCCCTTGAATTTTTGGCGCATGTTTAAAAAACACCCTGTATATTTAAAATGTAATGCCTTAGAGTAGGACAGAGGCGAGTTGTATTTTAAATCTACGACGCAGAGGATTACTACCAAATATCGATCAGCCGCCATTTTTATGGTACCGCAGAAGCCGTTGTGTAATTTTTGTATTTTTAATTTTTTATGAAACGACAGTAGAAAAATTTCAGGAAAGTCCTAACAGAGTTGCCATATATGGAAACAAAAGGTGCGAATTTTGCAAAAAAAAATAAGCATCCAAAAGTAACTAGTTTCTCTATAGTAAATTTCGTAAAAAAATTCCTGTAAAAACCAGCATTTTTTGAGAAAAATTTAATTAAAAACCTCAATTTTACAGGTTATATTCACAAAACATTTACTCTAGATGACAGGTTCGGTATTAAAAATTACAATGTTGCCAAGTTGTTAACGAAATTTTCAGTTTCAGGATTATTTAAAATGCATAAATTACGAGATTATAAAAAACAAGAAGACGAAGCAACGACTTCTCGTGCGGCCTGGAATCTCTATGGGTTGCTTCGCAAAAAATATACATAAAAAAGACAAATTGAACAAATCTTTACTAATTTACCTAACCTGTGCGGCCTGGAGTCACCACGGGTTGCTTCGCATAAAAATATGCATAAAATAAGAAAAATTAAACAAATATTAACTAATTTACCTAACTTGTGGGGCCTAGAGACATCACGGGTTGCTTCGCGAAAAAAGTATGCATAAAATGAGAAAATTAAAAACATAATATATATTTTCGAGCTACCGTAAAACGGGTATATATGGAATGATATTTTCGGTTATTGCTTTGTATTTTAGTACGTGTACTGTATATTATTTTTGTACTTATTTTAGGTAGGAGGGGTTTACAAAGTCTACATTCTCTACATTTACATTCTCTACATAAAATGTTGAAAAAAAAAATCACATATATATATAGGATGGCTCACGCTCAACGGGACGGAGCTTTATGGGAAAACGACCAAAGATATAACAAATTCGTTTGGGAGGAATACGTAGGTTACAGACGGCTACAATTTAAAATTTGTTAGATGTATACAGGATGTCCCACATAAGAGAAAATATACAAAGTTATATTATTTTTATTTTGTTTTTTATTTTAGAATTAAAAACTACATCAAAAATAATGTCAGGTAACTAAAGGTTTCCTATTACTATTATTATTAGTTTTCGATTTATTTGAATTTTTAAGGAAAAAAAGTCTCCCAGAAATTAATTGTTTACTCTTGTTTGAATAATTTTTAATGAACTAATTTTTTTTTTCTTATGTGGGACATCCTGTATACATCTAACAAATTTTAAATTGTAGCCGTCTGTAACCTACGTATTCCTCCCAAACGAATTTTTTATATCTTTGGTCGTTTTCCCATAAAGCTCCGTCCCGTTGAGCGTGAGCCACCCTGTATATTTTCGAGCTACACTTTATCGAACAAAACAATTTTTGAACACCCAAATTGGATATTATTAGACAGTGATTTTATATTCATGTGTTTGGCAACGTTGCAAACTCAAGGACCGTATGTGTCAACAATTGACAATTTCATGAATTAATTTGTTTTATGTTTTGTGGAAGGAAATAGTGAAATGATTCTAAAAGTTAGGTTAAAACAAACAAAAAAATCGCATTTTATTATAATATAAATGAAAATAACAAGTGAAATATAATTTTACAAATGTAATTTCAGTTAAAACATCAAGGAAGTTGCTCTGATATACAATAAAAAAAAGGTTTCAATTTAAAAATAAATTGCGATTGCCTGTTATTTCCGAAACAACCGGAAGTAAGCCATGACGTCATAGAATAATTGAATCCATCATAAGAACGTATTTGTTCCAGTCTGTCAAACAAAAAAATATTCCGATATATCAATGAATAACGAAGAAAAGGGGTGGGGTGGAACTTTTAAGTGGCCCACCCTGTATACTAAACGTTGCTCTACATAAATTGACGTTAAACAACCTCTAAAACAACGAGAAAACTTGGTAGTTTGTGTCCACTCTTCGCCAATTTAGTTTCGCTTCTTGGATAAGGTATTCTTTGGTTTAATATATAGTTCAGTGATGTGTAAACCTGTCACACAATCTTTCACGTGAAGTGAACACTCGTCGATTTGCCAAGAATACGAATTGTGCAAATTTCATGTGACTTATTCATCGAGTGAACAATTCACACAGCTCGAGATTTGGAGCCCAGAAATTTTCCCACTATTTATTTGAAACCGTAGTATAGACATTCTAGACATGCAAAGTAAATCTGGCAACGCGACGATAAAGTATTTCGTTCTGACGTTTTAGTACACTTTTGATGTATATCGTGTTATTTTGTCCGGTGATTTTTTTTTTCGAAAAACGTTCAGATTAAGTGAAATTAAAACAGTTTTTTCTTTAATTAGTTGTTAAAAGTGTGTATTAACATAAAGCCGAAAGTTTGTACATTTTTCTTTGTGATAACTATGTAATTTTGGTCAATTTATATCTGGTTACAATCTTCCCGTGGTGTTTTTAAACCCAACTTTTAAAATAAGCGTTTAAAAGTGTTTGGTGTCGCATTACAAGGTGGATAAACTTTAATAATTATGCCTGGGACCTGCTGTATTCCTAGCTGTAAGTCCAATTATAGAATCCATCCTACTATCCGGAGGTGTGAATTTTCCAAAACTTTTTTAACCACTCAAAAGGTACGGAATTTCTATAGTACATTTTCAAAACAAAAATTATGGATTAACCAGTATTTTTTAAAAAAATCTAATTAAAAAACTCCATTTTACAAGTTATATTCAGTTATTCGCAAAACATTCATTCTATGACAGATTCAGTCTTGAAAATAACAACGTTGCCAAGTTTTTAATCAAATTATAAGTTTCAGGACCATTTATGATCTATAAATTTAAAGTTAATAAAAAAAATTGAAATGATCAAAAATCATATAGTTTTTGGTTGCTTTAAAAAACTGACTTACGGTAATTATCGTATAGCTCAAAAAAATTATACATACCTAGGTACTTATTAGAGCAATTAAAAACTAAATTAAATTACTTAACATGTGTTATAAAGCCCGGAAGCAACTTTTTTAAACTTCATTTGGAAATTTATACCTACATAAAATGTTAACAAAAATATGAAAAGGGATAATATAAAAAAAATAAAAAATATCACTGCAGTCAAAAATATGTATAAAATGTATAAAAAAATATAAGGTACTTACATAATAATAATAACGACAAATAAAAGCCGTCCTTACTCTGCACAAATTCTGTTTCTGGGGTTAAAATTTACTCTTAAGGGAGTGAATAGGGATAATATTATTATACTTATACAGTTTTTAGTACTCTCGAGAAAAAATATTTAATACTTTGCATTAATGTATGCCTACACTTCACAAAAACCCTGTACGCTACATAGCACCCCTTGAAAAAGGTATATGACCTTAACAAGTTAACACAAATAATAAATCAGATTAATCGACTGCTAGTTCGTTAATATTTCAGTGATGATCGGGACTTAACTGAAATGAAGCAGTTGCAAGTGAATGTTTTTTAATCATAATTAAAAGTTAACTAATGGTAAATATGTGTGAGTTTTGGTTATTAAAGAAGTTCTCTGAAACATTATTCATTTATCGTAGGCAAACTGGTGCCTAAGATCTCAAGAGAAAATTGTTAAATAATTTATTGAAAATTTAAAACAACGTACGATTTTCATTAAAATCTAGGTTGTGTAAGAATTTGATGGTTGATTTATGTCTACAACAGCTTTAAAAACTATTTATTTATTTATTTTTTTATATTCGTAATACTTTGGATTTGTTTATAAAAATGTAACTTTCAAGGCTACCCCGTATATTAACGGACCCAATTATCGATTTGGCAAGTCGGCAATTTGATACTTTTGTATATATCTAATTTTGAAATCAAAAGGGAGGACAAAAAGGGTAAAAAAATACAGTATTGTCACGAACATTACCCCCATATATTTGTATCTAAAGCTCAAGGGAGTGAAAAACAGCCCTTAAAACGTCGGTGCATTGACATTCAATATTTCAACCAGGTTTAGAGCGGAAATACAGACAATATGTGAATAATAAAATGTAATTATTTTAAATCGGAAGCAGTGGTCGTTAATATTGTCAATGTGTGGTTTTAGGTACCTCGAAAATGTGCTTATATAAGGGATGTATCAAATAACGAAATTCGGAGAATAATAACAAAAATAAACGTAAACAACTATAATCTGATAAAACATTTGAGTGTTTGATGGGAGAAAAAGAAAAAGTATTATAAAGCTCACGATGTTATTTATATTGCGACCGGTTTCTAGTTGTTACATCTTCACCTTCAGGAAATCTAAAGTGGAAAAGTTATGATCATATGTGCTACTCCTTTATTTTAAATTTTTGATATGTATTATATTTTTGTTATTTTTTAAAGTCAAAATTATAAGTATTACATATGGCCATCATATCCACTTTTGTTGCACAAATTACTATTGTGGATCACTCTCTATAATTTTTTTATTTAAACATATCTAATTAAATTAAATAAACTCATAGTAACACTGCACCTGTCAACTATTATTCTAAAGCTAAAGGGATGAATCAGGGTGTGTTTTATTCACTATAGTTTCTGTGTACTATTTTTGCAAAAAAATAAAAGTTTCATATTTAGTGTTTTTCTCTTTATCCGTTCATGAGTTATTGAGTATACAGACACACATACACACACACATCATCGCGAAAAGAGTCAAAACACATTTAGAGAACCCCAAAAAATCCGTCAAAAAAAATCATGATTCCTAAGTAGTTATGAACTACTTTCCTTATCTGTATACAGACAGGAAAGTAAAAAATGTACTCTGTCAATAAATTAATTCCTTTTTAAATAAAATACAATTAAAACTTGTATGACAATTCTATTATGCATTAAAAAAAATCAGGTGAAATAAAGACAATTCTGGACCACCTTGGAACTATCTTCTATCAGATCAGATCAGAAATTTGATAAACTTTGCCAAAAGTGGCATTTTAAAATTAATAATAATTGATGGAACGACACTTTCGATAAACGTAAATGCAATTTGTTTAATTTTACACAAGATGGCTTAGTTGGCCTAGTCAAAGCACAATGGCAAATTGGTGAAATGTCAACAGACTGCGCGCGATTTTTAATGATTGCTAGTGATTGCTCAGCGACTGCGGGAGATTTCGGGAGACTGCGAGGGAATTCTGAACGACTGGACGATTTTTTAGCGATTGCCGCTGATTTTGATGGGACTGTGGCGATTTTTAATGGGATTTCGGACATTTTGTACATGTATTGCGGGAGTGATTCGCCCCTCGGATAAAACATAAACGCAATCTATGGAGATATAAAAACACAAAGATAAAGACGATTTCATCTGCCACAGAATATTTTCCAACCGGGTCAAGTGGCATATGTCTTCTACGAGACAATCTTACGAAGAATCAATCGCTAACAGTGACAATACTAAAAAAATCTTTAAATACATCCGTTCTTCCCTCTCATGGTGTCCTCCAATTTCGGAACAGCTGAGATCTTATCGCTCACTTTCTCCAATGCCTAAACCATCGAGCCACCAACCGATGTACTACCCCATATTATTACAACACGTAATTTAGCTTCACTTTAAAATATATTTTTTACTGAAAGTCAAATCAAAAACAATTTACTAGGTATTAAAGCTAACTCATCCCTTGGCCTTGACGGCTTAACACCTTATTTCTTAAAAAAATGCGCAGGCGTTCTGTCATACCCTCTTTCTATAATAATGAATACATCCTTCACTCTAGGTTCTCTTCCCTCCTCCTGGAAATCTGCATCTGTTACTCCGATCTTTAAAAAAGGCAATAAACTTAATCCTTAACAACTACCGCCCGATCAACCTACTACCAGTTATTTGCAAGGTTATGTAATCAATTGTTGCTGAAAAAACGTCCTCCTTTTTAATCCATGAAAATATTATACCTTAACAAACACGGCTTCATTAAAGGAATATCGACTCTTACCAACCTCCTCCATTGTATTAATAATTGGATGAAATCCATTGACGATAAAAAGCCTATCGATGTCATTTATCTAGATTTTTCTATGGCTTTTGACAAAGTCCCAAAACGTCGACTACTTCATAAATTGGAACATCTAGGCATCCGCGGTAACCTTCATAATTGGATCTTAAATTTTCTAACTGACAGATCTTTTAAAGTAAGAGTTGGTAGCGAGTTCTCCTTAGAAAGACCAGTCTCAAGTGGTGTTCCACAGGGCTCCGTTCTCGGCCCTTTGTTGTTTACTGCTTACGTAAGCGACCTTAAAGCCCTAGTTTCATCCTCAATATGTTTTTATGCCATCAAGCACTTCAAAATGACCTTAACAACCTCCATTCATGCTGCTGTAACTGGCTCTTGCCCCTAAATATAAGCAAGTGTGTTGTGCTCCATATTGGTAAAAATAATTCGAAGTTGCCATATTCAATCAACATGCGTGCATTAAATAGAGTGTCCTCGTACAACGATTTAGGTGTTACAGTGAATTCTAATCTATCGTGGAGTGATCATATCGCGAATGTGTCAAACGTGCAAACTCCAGATTATTCCTGATTCAAAAAACATTTTTAAAAGTGTCGTTTGAAACGTTGTGCAGGCTTTATAAATTCTACGTCCGTCCTATCCTAGAATACGCAGGACCCGTGTGGTATCCAGACCTTATACGCGACCAACAAGGGCTGGAATGTGTTCAACGCCGCGCCATCCGGCTTACCTTTGGCCGCATTAGACCATCATACGAGGAAAGGTTAGAAATGAGAAATCTTATAACATTCCAACAGAGACGTCTCCGCAGTGACCTAATTTTGTCGTTTCCAATAATAAAAGATAACTTTGGCGACCTTAATCAAATCAAAGCTTTTCCTCTAAATACTAACTCATGACTTCGTGGACATTCGCTAAAACCACACAAAGAAAACTTCAAAACAAGAATGAGACAACGTTTTCTGAGCAACAGAATCGTGGAAGTCTGGAACAACCTGCCCCAGACGCTCTGTCCTCACCTCTAACTCCACTTTAAGGATAATAGTTTTAATATTCGTGATTAAATTAGTTTTATATAGTTGATTAAAATTTAAATTTTTTTCAAAATGTGGATAAAAAAAAATAAAAATGCTATTATTTATCGATTTTACACAAAAATATCTCATTTTAATGTGTATTTAAACTCAATAACTAACAAATAATTTGACAGGATTGTCTCTTATTTAAAATTTTAAAAATAACAGTAGTTGGGTGTCCAAAATATGAACTGCGATTGGTGGATTTAATTTTTTTGCAGTGTTCTCACTACCTAGAATGGATATGAAATATATTCCTACAGTTGAACGCAACGATATACTTTTCTGTTTTGTAGTCTGTGCGTAGATAACAGCTGATCCATGTGGGTGTAGAAAAACATATTTTTCTACACCCACATGGATATTTGCTTATCTACGCACAGATTACAAAACGGAAAAGTATGCTATTGCTTTCAACTGAACGATAATATTTCATATCATTTCATTTCATATCAGACATAATAAGAAGTCAACGTATAAACGTGTTAAATTTCACTCTCAATTTGGCTAAGAATTGAGGTGGAAAAAAGTGTTAAAATATAATGAATTGGGTGTCAAATTGAAGTTAAAATTACGACGGGCAAAGTGATAAAATCTTTGAAGTTAAATAAAGGTAAATAATGGGACAAAATTGCATAAATCTAAAATTCAGTTGCTGAAAATAATCTATTTATTTATTTTTTGTCAAGAAATAATCGCCATCAACAAAAAATCTACTGATAAGCAATTAATGTACATCCTTACCCATCAGTCCCATCACATTATATGGCAGTGACTACTACAACTAGAACACGGATTTATAATTTAATTAAAATTTGATGCTACTTATTGGTTAAACAAAATGGGAGGGCATTTTAAATGCTGTAAAAATAATAAATGCAGTAATTTAATATGTGTAGTTTGTTTAGATATATTTCATCCTTCTTGCTTAGAAAGAAAAAAAGGTTATCAATCTATTAAGGGCTATAAAATATATTGTTCTGAGATATGTAAGCAGGCTGATATAAATCCTTCTACAAAAACTGATTATATTCGGGAGGAAATATATAAGCTTAAGAATATTGTTAGTGAAAAGAATCTTGACTTAGATAGAAAAGATTATGAAAAACAAGAACAAATCGAAGAATTACAATTAAAAATCAAGGAGCTAGAAAGTGTAAATCGGGAAAAAGACGACTATATAAAGCGGCTAAAGAAAAAGACTCAGGACTTTGAAGATGACGTGTTTGAGTTAGAAAGCAGAGATGCACAGAATTTAAAGAATCAAATAGATACGATATTGAATTTAAAAAGCAGAATTACAGAACTACGCAGGAGACTGTAAAATTGTGTGAAAATGAATTGGAAAATAAAAATCAATTAGTTTTAACAATGGAAAATAGAATTATGGAATTAGAGCAGATTAGTCGACAAATGGTAGAGTCAATAAAAATTTTGGAACAGGAAATAATAGTTATCTGAAGGAATTAAACAATTTGAGACAGGAATTACAATTAAAAATCTCTACATCAAGAAACTCCAATATTAAGCCAAAAAGCTGTAATGAAAAATCCTCAGAGAACAACGGAATCATAAAGGATCCCATTCAAGTTGCTACAAATACGGTAAATGAACCGAAGACATGCAAGATTTTAATTGTTTGTGATCAATTTGGGTATAATTTGGGTCAAATGTTAAGGAATCGTTACAAAAATGCCAGTGTACAAACCATTATTAAACCCTTTGCTTGTTATCATAATATAATTGAAAGTTTGCCACAGTTAACACAGAATTATACATTAAATGATACTGTTATTATAATAGGGGGTTCAAATGATTTTCTGAATAAAAGATTTCCATCATTTAGAAATTTAAATAGTAAGTTGAAGTCTTGCCTACATACAAATTTATTTTTATTATCAATACCTTATTGTAATGATTTTAATGTCAACAAATTTATTTATAAATTTAATTATAGGCTAAATGAATATCTTTTTAAATTAAATAAATGTACAGAATCATCTGCTCAATATATAGATTTTAATAACAAAAACGAAAAGCTTTTGTCTAAAAATGCACTGGTTGCCAAATTATTAGAAAACTTAAACAAGCCAAAGCCTCATAATAATCTAAAATTTGTTAAAATAAATCACCAAGAAAATTTTCTGACGCGCTCTTCGGAAATCGTAGAGATTTAGCAACTAGAGTTATGAGTTTTAATAATTTAACAGGTAATGTAAAAATATTGGGTGATAATGCTGAAATTTTATTTTGAAAACTGTATTCATTTAATTGTTAGTTTATACAGATCACCTAACAGTATATGTTCAGACTTTTTGGATTTTTTTGAAATTTTTTCAGTTAGTTTTTATGTGATAGTAGATATAAGATAAGTGTAACGGGGGATTTTAATATAGATTGGCTATCTGATGACTCAAATAGTTTTAGACTAAGAAACTGTATTAGTGATATAGATTTTAGAAATGTAGTAACTCAAATTACTCATCCTGCTAACAATAACAATGGAGTAATAAACAATTGGTTAAACATAAGGACTGAAATTTGTCTCACTCCTAAAATAAGTACCCATTTTAATGTCGAAGTGTATAGAGATTTTCAACCAACTAATAATAAGGAGTCTCAAATAATAGAAAGTCGAGGTAGAGTAATTGATTTTGAAAAAATAAATTATAAGTTGTCTCAGGTCAATTGGAATTATACTATCAATATTAATGAGAGATATATTGATTTCTACCAAAATTTAATGACAGTATTTGATGAGGTGGCACCAAAAAGACCTGTTAAGATATTTTCTAATTATAAAGACTGGTGGAATCAGGAAGTCAGAAATGCTATCAGGAATAGGGATGATAGTTATAAAAGTTATGTATCTAACCAAACTGAAGAAAATAGGCAAATATACAAACAAAATCGAAACATAGCAGTTAGAGTTATTAGAAAAGAAAAAAGTTAATATTATGAACGACAAATAAGTGAAAATAAACAAAATTCTGTTAAACTTTGGAAAGTTATGAAAGACCTTTTGCCTAAAAATAAACAAAATAGCTTAACGGAAATAGAGATAAATGATAATCTAATAATAAAAGATATAATTGAGATCCCCAATGCCCTTAACAACTTTTATATTGATAGTATAAAAGAAATTATTTCTATTATAAATCGTAATAATAGAAATCTTCCTGTAGCACCTAAGAATAATCATGTGTTTTTTAAGAAGTTTAACTTTATTGACATTGACACAATGAGAGAAATTATTTTTGACTTACCTAATAAAGGAAGTTCGGATGAAATAAATGCGTCCTTTTTAAAAAACTGTTTTGCAAACATAGCTTTGCCATTGCTTAATATCATAAACACCTCCTTAGAAATGAATATAGTTCCTACAGCCTTGAAAACTTCAGTTATCATACCAATTCCTAAAGTATCACATTCAAATAGAGCAGCAGACTTAAGACCGATTAATATGCTAAGTACAATAGAGAAAGTATTAGAGAAATTTGTATATAATCAACTAATTCATTACTTAGAAGAAAATAATCTATTTAATAGTATACAGTCTGGTTTTCGAGGAAAGCATAGTTGTGAAACAGCAATACAATATGTCCTAGATCACTTCAAGCACAATAAAAATAATAAATTAATTACTGGTGCTCTATTTCTTGATTTACAAAGAGCATTCGAAACTGTAGATCGTACATTACTTATTAGTAAATTAGAAAGTTTTGGAATAGTTGATGATGCATTACAGTGGTTAATAAATTATTTAGATGTCAAAAAACAGAAGCTAAAATTTAACAACATTACATCAGATGAAATCCAAAATGAACAAGGTGTCCCGCAAGGAAGTGTGTTAGGACCATTATTGTTCCTCTTGTACATTGATGATATCGCACGTGTCGCAGGAAACTGTTACATTATCTTATTTGCAGATGACACTTTGATCTATTTTGCTTCAGACAATTTACATGAAATAATTGAAAATATAAATAACACACTAAAAGAAATATTTCAATGGTGCTGTTTTAATTCTTTAAAAATTAATAACAATTAAACTAAGTTCATGATTATAGGAAATGACAAAAACTATCAAGAATATAATATTAGTAACCTAAAAGTAAATATAGAAAATAGTAATATTGAAGTTGTTAAAAAATTTAAATATCTTGTTGTCATAGTTGACTATATGTTACTATTTAAAGAACATGCTAATTATGTTATTAAAACAATATAATTTAAAATCAGCTATTTATATAGATGCTCAAAACATCTTAACCAATGGTCTTTAAAGCTTCTTTATAATAGTTTAATTCTGCCCCATTTTACGTATTGTGCCACAATTTTATATTTGCTAAACCAAAATGAAATGAATAGGTTGCAGAAACTTCAAAACAGGGTAATGAGGATAATACTTTCTTGTGATAAAAGAACTCATATAAAAACAATGTTACAGGATCTTGAGTGGATGTCAGTTAAAAATTACATTCTTTACCTAACATTAATTTTTATTTTTAAAATTCAATTACAAATGATGCCTTCATACTTACTTGAAAAAATAGATTACAATTTTCAATTTCACAATTATAATACAAGAAATCGGACTAATTTTCATATTCGACATGTTATAAGTAGGAGTGCCCAAAATTCGGTCTTTGTCAAGGGTCTGCAGGCTTACAATGAATTACCAGTTGAAATTAAAAATGCTACCTCATTAAATAATTTTAAATGTAAACTTAAGAACTATATTATGATGACACAAAGGGTATAAATAAAAAAAAAAAGATTTTAATTGTAGATATAGAGAGATTTTAATTGTAGATATAAATTTAATTTTTTTTACTACTAACATGAGAAATCACCATTATTTACTCCATTCCTCTAATGAGAAGTAATATTTCTCTCCCTAGGTAAATAATGATAATAAAAAAAAACCTAGGTAAATAATGAAACTAAATTTCATTAGTTTCATTTTGTTAATTTGACAACTAAACTCCCAGACTACTTGATATTTTGAAATATTTGAAAAATAAGTAGGAAATAACTAAAGCTGGGTTTATCAAATCTAATCAAATCAAATATGATAATATATATCAGTGTAAACAGTAAAAATATATATTAACTAGGAAATTCAACACCGGCTTTAAAAATTATTAATTAATAACAATAAATCCATGTCATTAAAATATCAAAAATGCAATGGGATATTTCCTAGAATCATACCAAAATTTGACACATGCCAAATTTTTACATAAATAAAGCCAGTCTGATTAGAAACACGCTCCAGTCTGCTTGATATTTCGAAATATTTAACAAATTGTTAGGAAATTACTTATGTCAAAATTAAAATTGCTAATACATTAATGTTAGTAGTAAAAAAAATTCTATATATACCCCGGCTTCTCACCCTAGGTATATAATGTACTATTATATTTTACATATGTATACATACTGTTATGATATCGCACAATACCATTTTTAATTTTTTATTTTAATTAAAGTATTTTTATTTTATTTTATTTTTTTTTATTATTTTTTTTTTTTTTTTTTTTTTTTATCTCAGGGGTGCTTCCAATTGTAATATTATTACTTTTTTAATTTAATTTATTTAATCTTCTTTTATGTATCTATTTTGATTTTGTTTTAATTTTATTTAAATTTTATTTTAACAATATTTTAATTTTATTTTAATTTTATTTTAATTATATTTTAATTATATTTTAATTATATTTTAATTATATTTTGATTATATTTTAATTATATTTTAATTATAGTTTAATTATATTTTAATTATATTTTAATTATAATTTTCTTTTAATTTATTTTGTCAATAATTAACAAAATAAAAAATGAAACTTATGAATTGATTATCTTTATACCCTATATATTTATTATTAGATAAACAAATTTTCAAAATCAGCATACAACTTTTAATTATACACAGATTATTAATTCCCAACCTTAAATTACAAATCATAAAAATACCCCGTTATTTACAATCATGAGGATGATACTATACTATATTACTAAATCTACACTATATTCATTCATTCTTCATTCTCACTAACTATATTACATACTAAAAATTAAAGACTACAAAATTTACTACCAATGTCTTTTCTAGCACAATTATTACTTGATCTAATCGAAAATTAGTTCATAAAAGGTACTCACTATTGATGTAAATATCTATTTCTTTTACTGTCTTCGCCTTATCTGTCCTGTGTTGAGTTTTTTCGATGTATGTCTCCCTGGAAAAACATTACCAATGTTTTCCCACAACCATTTTTATTCCATATATCTTACAACTTTTAATTATATTCACATGTTTGGTTAAATAAATTTGTTTATCCAATATAACGTTATATTATCAGTATTTCAATTCTTCTTTCATATATTTTAAAAATAATTTACTATTACAAAAAAAAAAATTGACATTTTTTTTTTTCTTAATTTCCAAAATTGACAATCCATAATCTTCCAACCTAGAAACCCAATCCAGTCTACCTCCTTCACAAAGTCTCCTTCACTTATGACTTTCAATTTTACTATACAGGGTTATAACATTAATTTTTTTATTTATTACCATTATTATTATAGTTATTATTAATATTATTATTAGTATGATTATTATTTTTAGTTTTATTATTAAATTTTGATATAGGGTGTCATCATTACAACTTCCCAAATTTACATTTAAAATTTTTCATTTATGTAAAATTTCAAATGCAAATTTCCTTATACTTTTATTTTAAATTTATTATTTTTATTATTATTATTATTATTATTATTATTATTATTATTATTATTATTATTATTATTATTATTATTATTATTATTATTATTATTATTATTATTATTATTATTATTATTATTATTATTATTATTATTATTATTATTATTATTATTATTATTCTTTTTGTTTATTTATTCTGCAATTGTTATTTTAATATTAATAAATTCTTTATTTCATTACCTCTAAATTCACTAATCCATTAATTCTAAATATTTATTAATTTTTAATTGTTTCGTAAGCTCATTTTCCTTTTCTGTTCCTAGTCAAATGTTCCTTTTTCGGTTTTCTTTTTTTTTTTTAACATTTCTGCTTTTCTTTGAATTTATTTCTGGTCTTTTCCTTTTCAGTTAAAATTCTATTTTTAATTTTTCTTCTTAATCTTCCTACTTTTTCCCATATTATTTTAGCAATTACTTTTTCTTTATTTTTATTTCTCCTTTGGTTTTTAATAATTCTTGTTCCCATCTTATTTTCTTTAATAATCCTTTGTTCCATTTCTTTTACATTCAGTTCCATTTTCGTATCGATTTTTGTAATAGTATTCATCCACTTATTTTCTAAATCAATCGTCCTTTCTATATCACCCTGTCTATTTAATTCTATTTTCTTTATTTCTGCTTTTATTTCTTCTTTAAATTCTGTTTCTTTTCTTTCAAATACTTCAAACCTTTTCTCTTGCAAATTTTCAACCTCTGTTACTCTTTCTATAAATGAAAAGGTTTTTTTTTACAACAATGTCTTTTTATATACAAATAGTTGTCGAATTTAAATTGAAGGGCAGGTTATTAAACTATTATTACCTATATATTATCATATTATATATTTTGCAACCCGTAACGTGTGGCCATAGAAAAATTATAGTGTGCAACAAGTGTGCGAAGGGATACTTTTTCCATGAGCGTAGAAATATATGGCACAAGCCGTTAAGTGAGTGCCGCAAATCAAGAAAGTGACAGAAGTTCTTTACGCACATGTTATGTCTACTATTCCTTGGCTGGGATTTGATCAAATACGAAAATATCCATTTACTTTTCTTGCTACCGTACTTTTTCATTTTTAGAAAAAGCTCACTGCATATTGATGCACCCTGATAACCACCGTCATTCGTTTTACCAATTATGAAAATGTCTGTCTGTCGTACGTTCCTTCCTTATTTATTGCAATAATAATACCACCAGGGTAATTTCCAAATAAATGTTAAATTAATAGCTCCATTGCTGCATGAATCATTCTAAGTCCGCATATATGAAACATTGGAGCACATCCTTGTCTGGTTATTTGAAATTGGATGTCGTTTCAAGGACCGGGGAAACAAAACGCGTGTTATAAATTAATTGTAGAACAATCTGACTGTCACTATACAGGGTAACAGACCACACCCATTTGGAATTTAACGTTTGATCTTTCTAATGTACGTGCGTCGAAATTCAAATTAGATTTCTGGTTAGTTTCGGTCTTACATTGTCCATTGTATCGTAAATCAAACGACATTTCTGCAACGCCGGCTAGTAGATATACATATTCGGAGATAAATATATCTACAGTATTAGAGAAAAAAGAACGCATCATATCTAACAAAGAACGCATTACAATTTATCCGCTGATTACACCAACCTTTATACAAGAGCGGCTCTAGGGGGGGATTCCCCCCCCCTCCCCCTTTTCCCATTAAACTGGATGGCTATATGACATAAACCAGTCATACTCAATCTTTTTTGCTTCGGGCCACATTCGTATGTGTACTATGTTACACGGGTTGCAATATTTTTGGATGATGACCTTTTTTTTTAAGGCGATCTATCTATAATTAGTTAGTGGGGACCTCTAATAAATAAAACACAAAACATAAATATATCCCGTTGAGTTACTGCAAAAACAAGATAACTCACATTTTTAGAGTTTCATTAAAACACTGTTCGAAAGTTTAAAATTGAATAAAAAATCAGTAAAAGCTTTAAACTGTTTATTAACTTCAATGAAGAAGGTATTAAAAACATTGTTCAGAAAGTACAAACTAAGAATCTATCAATAATTGGTAAAAAAAGAGAAGAAAACGTCACTTAGCTTATTTTAATTCTACATACAAATCATAATATAATGTATGTCACTATCTTCAATCGAAGATACAGGTAGATTGTGATAATAATGGTGAAATTAATTACATGTATAACACCTGATTTTGCAAAATTTTAGTAAATCTTTCTTGTACTTTTTTGTAAGTATTTTCAAAACTTTGTTTCATCCTTTCATGCATCCCTCTGAATAAATACTGTTCGTGTTTGGCATATACTTAAAGCCCAATGCCACCCTCGCCCATTGATAAATTAAATCTATTTTTCTGATGGAATGTATTTAGGATAGCTGAATCTTTCGATACAAGTTGTCTATTAGAAAGTATGGTTAAAATTCAAATTCTCCTGTTACGTTACCACTAATACTTTTATTTACGAATTTTCACATAAAGATTCGTTAGTTACGGCTTGACCAATCACTCGTTACAGCTTGACTAATCACTCGTTACAGCTTGACCAATCACCCGTTACATCTTGACCAATCACTCGTTCACCACGAAAATTCGGACATCACGTGTTATTATCTAGTGGTTGTTGAAGGTTAGCTGTATCGCGGAAAGAAAGGGTGACAAATAGATCTCGTGGATTTCGGAACAATCGAGATAGGCCAGAGACGGCTCTAATCATAACAAGACAAATAGCTGTATTTCAACGAACACATTCAACAAAAATAAGTAGCTGTAAACCACTCTCGAAATACTGGTACGTTTTTACTTGAAATCACCGAAATCACTACAAATTTTCTCCAAAATTCCAAAATCATCATCAAAAATCATGGTCAATAAATGCCGAGAAAAAAGATCATCTCGTTTTGGCAGAAACATTAGGAATGTGCTTATTGTTAATGTATTAATATTGAGTTAGTTTTTATTGGCTATCTGTTTATCATGAATACAGACTTCGTTCACACTTGTAGAAAGTGTACTTACTTAACTCGAAAATTCCAAAAGTGGAGCTATCTTGTTTTTGCAGTAACCCCACAAAATTTCAAACGTTTATTTAAACATTAGCGTGCTGTTTAGCGCTGCGACCAATATTAGTGTTTCGGGCCGCAAAAAGAACAGAGCTTCTGCACTCCATGCGGTAAGCTCGAGTTCGAATGTGGGCTTGGGACTAATTTTTGATATTTATCTGTTGAATCAAATTTAAGTATGCTATAATTATTGCTTGCTTGTAAAAATGAAAGAGTTTTGTCAATATAATCTATATTATTAATAGCAATTACTGTATTTCCCTTATCAGCACGAGTGAAAATGATATCATCCTGTTTTGCTTGATCCTTTATGGTTTTAATTAACTTACTATCTTGATTTGAATTGTTATTATGTAAAAATTGTGTTTTAATTATGTTCGCAGTATAATACAAATGAACCCTCAACCACTACTGTGGTGTACGGGGGTGTGTAATTAAACGAGAGGGGTGGTATCACTAACTTGTATTACAAATGCAAGTATCTAACATATATGACAGACTTTATGAAGAGTAACTTTGAGTCGATCTCCGGATAGGTACGCGCATCTTCGTTGCTTCTTGCAGACTGCCGCTCTGCGCTTGTCTTCACGTCATGTGTATGACGTCAGCATCCTGTCAGCTTAATCTGCGCACTGTTGCTTAAGCCCACTTCACAACTACAACTTTATTCTTTAATAAAATTACACAAAGAGAACTATCCTATTAGACCAGTTATGTCATTTTTCACGGCTCCATCAGTTAAACTTTCACATACATTAATTAAACTTATACAAGAAAACTGCAAATTCCATTCAAAGTACAGTATAAAAAATTCTTATGAATTAACAGAAAAATTAAAAAACATTAAATTACCTAGTAACACAAAATTAGTATCATTCGATGTAACAAACTTATTTCCTAGTATACCTCCTAAAGAAACAGTTAAACTAGTAGAAAACTTATTAGATCGTAATCAAGTCAATATTATAATCAAAGAAGATATCCTAAATTTGTTAAACATTTGCCTAAAACAAAATTATTTTCAATTTCAAAATAACATCTACTCAGCAAATGAAGGTCTTATTATGGGGAACCCATTAAGCCCGTTGCTTGCAGAAATATTTATGGATAATATAGAACATAAAATTCATAGCAATAATTTAAGTAAACATTGTCTTTCCATCCCCCACCTCACGTCTGCAACGATCTAGGGTGGACGTGGTTGATTTTACTTGAAACATAGTTTTAGTTTGGACTATAGGAGTTACACTAATCGTAATTTCCTGAAAAATGATTAATTTAGTTTAAAAGAAGCAACTTTTTCTTATCAAGGTGTTGCAGAAGGTGTGAAAATCGATTTTCCGTTCGTAAATTTTACTGATATAATAAAGTTACGACGACCGTCCGTTCTTGATAGAATTTTATTGAAAATTAAAAAAAAAACACGAATTTATCAAGAACTGACATTTTACGCGTTGCAGAGAACTGATAAGTCTGATAACAGTGTTATCAGCTGTCAAAAAGGGCCCCGGACGAGATATAGCGGTACGGAGAAAACTTTCGTCATTAAATGCCTTATGGTCTAAAATATCTGAAAATAATTGAAAGTGACAGTTCCGGAGTTCACGATCCTAGAAAATGTTATGGAGTCGCGTCTCTTATTTTATTTTTCGTTGAAATGCTTCATAGCGTTTCCTGATACTATAGCCCTAACTTCAGGGATATCTTGGATAGGTCTAAAACTTACGAGTTTGATTCCGGGTATATATCATAACTCTGTTCGATTGTCTTTCTCTAACTCTTTTTAATTAACTAAACGTGTCAATAAATCCGTCCCCATCGTAAGACATTTAAAACTAGTCACTCTTCTATAAGATTATCCAAAAAACAATTTGTGTATGATTTATATGATTGGAGTAGTTTGTTAAATTTAATTTTTTTTTTACACATCAATAACTCCATCCCCGGAGTAAGAATTTCAAAATACACACTTGTATAATATAAGGTTACCTATCTGACAAGATGATTTTGGCACCGTTTAAAGATATTATATATTCTTTAAACTGTGATTTTGTGTAATGTTACCATTCTTATAATTAGGCATTAAAATTTTAAACCACACAGTTCTATAAGGTTATCTAATAACGTTCAATTATTAATATATAGTAACACCTTGATAATAATTTCATACTCCGAGTAGGAAATTTAAATTACACACTACTTGTATAAGGTTACCTAACCAGATAAGTTGAGGTAATATTACGAATAATTATATAATTAGGTACCGAGCTTTATAAGCGAATAGTATAATAAACTGAAAAAAATCTGTATAGATCCTCAGGTATTAAGTCATACCAAGCATATAACTGTTATAAATCGTTCAATAATACATAGGAACACGTACGGAGAAACGGCCTAATAGCCACCACCAAACAGAAACTCATTCGTACATTAGCTTACTGCGCCCGCTACTCTGCCAATCTACAGGCTTGTTTTGGTTCTTTCGGAAACTAGTTCAGAATCACAGAATTATACTCGATCAGCTAAGGGGTTGTTATAACCTCGCGACGTGTTCTTGAATAATTAATTCGTCAACTGTATTTGAGAACTGGAATTGACAGTTCGGTTTGAACCAAAACAAACCCTAGTACTATTGTACCAAATCTAGTACTTCGGTGTTTAGCAGCAAGTGTCCAGTTGACGTGTAAAATTAGTTTCGTTCTCTATACGACGACATAAAACTACAAATCTGGTACACATGTTAAAAGTTTTTTTATAATAATGACTGACACCGTATTTTTATTAAAGAGGATACCACGAGGAATCAAAGAGGTAAAGTGCCTACAACAAAGAGGTACTGAGCTAAAGCGGTTACAACAAAGAGGTACCGAGCTAAAGCCGTATCAAAGAGGAAACCACGAGGAAACAAAGAGGTACCGAGCTAAAGCCGTATCAAAGGGGATACATACCTCGAAATAAATAGGCCAACAAAGAGATAAAGCCGTTAGAATAATGATAGAATGGTGAAGGTGTCCAAGCAGTAGAATAGCCATGGAGCTGTAAAACACCACCATTAAAGCAACCAGACATCTGTAACATATCTTTATCAACGGCTCAGTTAAAGCTGGAAAATCATCGACAGTCTAACCGAGCCAGATAAGTTTTTCGCCAGAGCCTGAGCATTTTTTCTAATATGTATTTATCTATTGAGCCTCTTTTGGTTATCATTTAATGTCACAAAGTCATTTGTCGTCTGTTCAATTTAATTTAAGCAATTCAATTTAATTCAATCTACATAAATTGTTTTTGTTGTAAAAACCTTTCAAACTGTTAAAATTCAAAAGCAAGTAGAAACCGTTCTGTACATTAAAATCACTATATTTTAATTTAATTCTTTTAATGTCTTCCTTACTTTCAGCTAGCAAATTAAAGGCATAAAGATAGTGCCAATATTTGTTAGTAAAATTCTAAGTCGAATTTCACCGACCCTGCTGCCGAGGGTAACCAGGGTAACATTTCTGTCATGTAACAGATTTGGCACTAAAGTTAAATAGCACTCGCAAGTGCTCAATAATCAGAATCAGTTTAGCAAAAATGTGTTTTAAAACCAATTTTTAGCCTTTGGTAATAGTAAAAGAAAATAATTACCTACCTTTTTACTTCCAGGTTGTATCAGTGTTCTGTAGTGGAATTTCAGCTTTAATGTTATAATTTTTAGTCGTAAATAGTGTGATACTCCGAGCAATTACTACTAGAGGGAGTCTTCCCCCCCTTCCCTGCGCTAAATTTTGTTAGCATCATCTACTCCCCCTGAGGGGGAAAATACCTCTTCTGTAATTGGCTTATTTAATCAGCGTTGCCAAGTTTGACAGCGCCAGAAGTGTTCTGTGAGCGCCAGTTCTGACACTTTCTGACACATGTCAATTTCTTATTTGTATTTTACGGAAAATATTATTATTTATAACGTTGTAAGGGTTGTAAATGTATATTTAAGATTTATTATCTCTAATAATATGGTGAAAACATGCTTTATGTGTAAAAGGCTTGTTGAAAATGCTTCTTCAAGATAATATCATAAGTAAGTACAGACACAACCTAATTATCAGAGGCGGTGCATTAGGCAATCACCTTTAATTTGCAATTAAACTTTCTTATTTTCTTATCGAAAAATTAAAATTAAGAGCAAGTAAACTCCAGCTAAGTTCGTCTTCATCCGTCTCATAATGATTATAGTAAAGGTTAATTACTTATTATTATTTTAATATCACATCTTTGCAAAGTTTATTGTTATTTTTTTAGGTTTCCTTTTCTTGATATGAGAAAGAAATACATGGTTCCAAAATATAAGAATTCAACAAGTGACCACCTGAATAACGTTTTATGCTAATGAACATTTTATTAAAGACCTCAAGGGAGGAAAATATTAAAGCAAAATTCAATTTCGACAAAAGAAGTATAATAATCAATCCTGTCACTACTTCTACAATATATTCATCTGCTACTAAAATACTAAAATAACAAGTAAGTAGAGAAACTTAAGTTTAAGGAAAAAGGCATAGCCATTTTTTTGTTGACACTTTTTTTAACTAATCTAAAAGACTAATTTTGTGTATTGTTTAAATTTTCATTTTTTGTACGTAATTTGTTTTAGGTTTAAACAAAATGAACTTCTAAGATATGCATGGAATATCCCAAAAGAGCTAAGGAAGGTTTTAAAATTCTTAAGAAAACTATTCGGAGCCAAAAACATAAAATAGTCTTCCTGTCCAAATAATAAATAGGTATAAATATTTAGATATTATGAGTGATTTTTTATTCTATAAATAGAACATAATTTGCTTCTAAATCACTACCTAATGAACTATATTATATAGTACAAAACTAAACAAGAATATCACATTATTTATGTTTTTTTTTAATTTCCTTAAAAAACATCCCAAAAAAATGTGAATATTTATTATTGGAGTTTACATCGTTATGCTAAAACAATACTAGAACAACTTAAATAATGTGGATTTTGACTATTTTGAGTTATGCAGATCATTATGATCTAAAAAAATGTTTGTCTGGTGCTATAGTCAGGTATAAAAACATTCATTTATTTAAACACAGTTGTAATATACATTTTATTTGGTTTTTAAGTTAAAACCTATTGAGACATCCTAAAATGACTTTTTTCGGTTGATGTGAGATTAATTATTCTACATTTTTGATGGTGAAATAGGATATATTAAGATGCCTTACTGTTTTCTCTGAATATCTAAATAGTTAGAACAATATACAAAGACTGTTATAACAAAAAACACACAATTAGTCAGTTCAATTGTACGATAATTTAAAGCAGAAATCCAGAAAACTTTTAAAATGTGTTTAAATGTGTTTTTACTATAACAAGGACATAATTATTAAAAAACCTTGGCACATTAACATTGGCGATAGGTTTTTATAATATATATTATACAAATCACAACGAACTACACAAAATGACATTAATAATTTAGCAATAAAAACGTTAAGTACAATGATGACATTAAAAGTTGAGTTTCTTGAAATACTTTTTTTAAATTGTCTCAGTACCTACTTAGTATTTTTCTAGCACAATGATATTATATGAATATGCATTGTGTGATATCTTATATTTTGGGAATAAAATAAAATAATTTTTGCAGGTTTTTGTTAACAACGATTCCAAAAACTTTTAAAAATATTATTAAAAGGGCCTTTGCAAATATAATTCTCAATTAAGAGCTTTTGATCTAACATTAAATTTTTATTCTCCAGATGGTTACAGCTTCCTAAGAAAAAAGTTTAACATGACTTACCAGACCCAAAATATCAAAATGTTACCAACCAATTGATGGTTCTACTGGTTTCCATAGGAAAATTCACCTCGAAACTACTAAAAGAAAAGTGGCAGAGGCAACCGAAGAAGGCAAAAAAGTCTTTTGCAAAACAAAAACTAAAAATTTGTTTAAGAATCTAATTATTGTTTGAAGTTTTACCATTAATAATTTTTGATAACGATTTAAGATTATGAAGTTCTATTATGTATTTTACTCTTTGATAACCTATGTTTAAATTTTTATTAGGACCAAGATAAATTATAATTTTCATTTCAACTACAAAAACCCTCATAATATTAAAAAGGGGAAAAACTTAGATTAGTTATGTTCAGGAATAAACTCTTTAAACATTTATCTACTTAAAATGTGTTACTTTTAGAAGGTATGTTATTAACTTTCTATTTGTACTTGTATTAATTTATTTCATTGTATTATCTGTTGTATTTTCCAATTGATTTTGATATTAATCTTATCTATTTATATATTTTTTATATTCACATATTTTTTTTTTTTTTCATTAAAACAAACGTTTATTAGCTCATTAAATATAATGAATTCCTGTTGTTTTATTATATGCTTGTATGAATAATTACTTTTATTTCCTTTTAAAAATGAATTTCGAAGATAAAGCCGAAACGGTGAGTGAGAATAAAAAAATAGACGAAAGTTACGATAATTACTGGAGCTTTCATCTACACGCTCCTTTTTCTAGCCATCTACACCTGAGCCAGCAAGATTCGTCTTCCTTCCATCCTTACATTCTTCAGATTTATAGAGAAAACGCCGTCCTCTTTAACATATCCAGACCTTCTTTGACGGGGACTATACCACTACATTATCAGCTTTATTTGTTATCCCGAGCAATTTAAATGCATTCGTAATTGCTCATTCTCACCTCTTCTCTTGTAGATTCCGTACTCAGTTTTCTTATTTTTAGTTACGTTTGCACTGCTCTTTTATTTTCACAGCTTTAACTCTATAATGCTGTAACGCTACAATATGGATCCATTTTTGTGGTTTATACTATTTAATGTTATTCGTAAGTGACCAACCTATTATAATAATTAAATATTATTGTATTACAGGCCTGAAGATGTTCCTGTAAGGCCGAAACTAGTCGCTCCTGTATTTATTTATAATAAAATTGATTTTAAGGTTTTATTCTTCAATTGAAAAAATTAGACCTTTACAGTGATTTTGTTTCATTTCCTGCATTAGACACTTATAAGACGGTATTTATTTTAAAAATAGTAAAATTAGAAAATTTTTTAGTTTTTTTTTTTAAATTAAATTGTTTGGACAATGTGTGTTTTTATAGGTAAATGATACGCCACTGAACAAGAAGGATGTTTACCTTCCCCCTTGTGCCCGCTTCCTCACTTCCTCTACAGATGTTGCTAACACAACAATCGCCTACAAACTCGTTTTCACGCTCCCTCTATTAGTAATTGCTCGGAGGTGTGATATGCCCTCCAGTCATGTAGTCATGAGCAATCCATGATTTTAGTTAATTTTCATTGAGGTTATTTTGGAACGTAACCGTATCAGTTCCAAGCTGATATTAAATTATTGGAGCACTTCTCCATCCGACTTGAGCTATCCAATTGTCGCTAGGACAGTTGAATCTTATTTAACTAGATTTTTATGTTACAAAGCAAATAACGGAAAAGGTATATGAGTATCAAATATGCTATTTATTGGCCTTAAATAAGCCTTTGACCAAAGAGGTTAGAAAGGGTAGAGGTAACATAGGAAGCATTTCTCGCTGCGCGAATTTTGCCAAAACCGAAAAACTGGGTGGAAGGAGTAGGGAGGTGTTCTGGGCCGGACTTAAATATTTGTATTGTAGTACCTAATTTTGGTGGGTAATTAAAAGATGAAAAATTATGAGACGTTTGTTTGACTTTATTTGTTAGCACGATTCTTGTATGATGAGGGCAATAACACTTTATCAATATATAACTAGCTAAGGGCCGATTCCACCGTTGTGTCAAACGAAGTTTAAATTATTAAACGAAGATTAAAATGACATTGTTAATATAAAAATGTCATTTTAAACACCATTTAGTAATTTAAACTTCGTTTTTGTTAATATAAAAATGTCATTTTAATCTTCGTTTAGTATTTTAAACTTCGTTTAATAAAACGGTAAAATCGACCCTAAGTAAAAGTTTATAAGTACTTTTTGCTCGAATTACACAAAAGATTTTTTCTACGATCACACCAAAATAAAATAAATAACTAAATTTTATTAGAAATGGGTTACCTTTTCGTTCGTTATAATATTTTAAGTTTATTTGACATAGGCCTACTGTTCTAAGAGAAAAAAATGTTTTGGTACTTATATCCTGGTAATTATTTATGATTTAATTATTTACGGAAAATACCGTCCAATGAATTAAAATATTAGAAAGTCAATTAATAGTTATTTATGTAACCAGTTACGAAATGCCTTATTTTGTGTAACGAGTAAATATTTGCAAAACGAGCGGAGCGAGTTCCCGCAACATGAACGACTTACACAAAACGGCATTTCGTAACGTGTTTATATACAAGATTTTTTCTAATTTTGACGTGATTATTTATAAAATTGTGTTGAAAAATTATTCACCATCATTCTTGTGTAGGTACTTCCAATCAAATATTTTAGAAAATTGTTGTATTTGATTGCCCTACGACGTTTTTTTTTTTCAATAGTAATAATAAAAATAAGGGACATGTGCAGTGTTGCCGATCCAATTTTTGACATTACCCGCGAGAAATTTGAAAAAAAAACATTTTTACCCATTATCCTTAAAGAAGTACGTCAAAATTTTACCCCCAACATTTCTGGGCAGTTTTCAATAACGGTGTTATTTTAAAAATTAAACGCAATTTACAGCTTCTCTTTTTTTGTTTTCAAACGTAATGTCATATTTTCAAATGTGAAATGTCACTATTCATTGCCTCTTTTTCGATATTTGGTTTTTTCGATTTTTCGTTTTTTGGATTTTTGGATTTTTCAATTTTTTATTTTTAGATTTTTCGATTACTCGATTTCTCGATTTTTCGATTTCTCGGTATCTCAATTTCTCGATTTTACGATTTTTCAACTTAGAAACCAAAAACGAGGCAGTTTTATTTATTTTCATTTCGTAACTGGTGACATAATCAACTTTTCGTAATCAGTTGCATAATGTTCTACTTTATGCAAATGTCCATATAAATATTCATTAAATTTATTTAAGCCAAAAATTATTGCAAGGATCTCTCTTTCAATTTGGGAATATTTTTGTTCGGACTTTGATAAGGTACGCGAAGCAGAAACTATAGATTTCTCAATATTTTTTTTTTTTTTCAAAAACATGACATATCATGGCCCTTATTCCCACATTTGATGCATCTACGAATAATTTAATCGGCTGAAAATGCACAAGAGCATCATTTATTTTTGATTTATTCCAAAGATTCCTTGCAAAAATTATCCCAAATCTATTTCACCCATAAAAAATTAAATAAAAAAAGTCCTAAAGCAAAATCATATCCTCCTTCCTGTTAGTGACTTAAAAAAATTACTTCCCAAAAAACGGTCCTCAAGCCAGGTCCCTCCATTTTGTGGCGATAGTACTGTTTTTTTTTTATTGTGATTATTTTCTTCGCGGAAACTTTGGCTTTACACTTAAAGTAACACTATTATAGAGAATTACTAAATAAATAGTTTTGAGAAAACTATTGAAACCAGTTGTGAAGTTTGAAACGAATAAATTGGCAATGAAATTGATATTTTTGTATTTGATTGTATGTTTCTCTTTTCACTTCCTAAAAAAAGATTCCCTATGAAACAAGAAATAGTAAACAGTTTATAATAATAACCTTTATTTGCTACTTATAACATGTACCAATGACCAAGTCCGATTCTGTTTATTTTCAAATCAACAAATATGGACGTCGACAGAATCTTTAAAAATTAAATATCTCACCGAAATAAATATAAGT
Source organism: Psylliodes chrysocephalus (assembly GCA_927349885.1). Taxonomy (NCBI): domain Eukaryota; kingdom Metazoa; phylum Arthropoda; class Insecta; order Coleoptera; family Chrysomelidae; genus Psylliodes; species Psylliodes chrysocephalus. The sequence continues at coordinate 71,869,389 of OV651817.1, forward strand.
TTCTTTTATCTCCGTCACATTTCGCAGGTTTATTATAAATAAAGCTTTTTACAACACATCTTGGCATTTTCAACGTTAATTTCCAAAATTTAAGTCACTAAAATACCAAATTAATTCTCGTTGACACATTAAATTTGAATGGACAACGGTCTGACATGTAATGTTCTCAACTGTGATTGGTGGGTGTGAATCATTTTGAAATGGGATTATGCGCAGTGTCTTATGTTACATCTAAGGTTTGTATAATCTAAGCCTTTGACTCAATAAAAAGAAAAAACTGCAGCTGGTCTTACAAAAAGTTAAGGTGGTTAATAAGAATGACGATGCAAGAAACAAAAATTAACATTAAAACACAGAAAGGAGGAAAGGAAGACTTCGCAATTATCTGATAAAGGAGTAAAGCAAGGATATTCGCTATCAACCACTTTGCTTAACTTATCTCTAATGAAATATATGACAAGGAAAAGTAATAAATTAATCATAGTGGTAATTTTAAAAATAAGAAGTCATGGAAGCATCTTTAACGAAATTATAGAACAAGGGTCAATTATGGGACTAGAACTAAACCAAGAAAAAACAAATAGTTTCATGATATTACTTTTGACAAAATATAAATAGAGTGAAATGTACATCAAAATTATACTGCCAGAGCAACAAAAACTCGAGCAAACTCTAAATACCTAAAGTGAATTATACACCGGATTACATTTCTTACAATTATTCCTCCGGAGAATTATAATTAGCTGGTTGTTTGGAAGGCAGACAGTGGGTTTTGAACAGGATAAAACTAGTGGTACGTAGTCCCGGTTTTCGTTTAGCTCGGATTTGGGATAAGAACAAAACATGTATGTACGTGTAATTTGTATTCAGCCGGAGCTCGTGCTTGTCACGAACGTGCATGCAGCGAAAAAGTCACTCAGAAATATGGCCGAATAGTTTGTCGGGCAATTTATTATTTACGAAAAACTGTGCTGGATATTTAGACACTATTTCATTGGGGGAATTCTAGGAAATTGTGATAAATGCGTTTAATGTTTTATAAGGAAAGTTTGGTCTATATTAACCGCGAAGTAAAGTACAGTAGATGAAGTAAATACTTAATGATGTTTTACTCTAACTTTTGTTGGCTTCATATTTAATATACAATGCGTCCAGAAAGTAACGCATAAATTCACAATTAGCTAAATAAACAATTCTATTAAAAATTTATGGAACAGGTCGATTTTTGATTTAAATTTACTGTTTTCAAAATATTAATCTAATATACAGGGTGAACTAAAATTATGTGTTCATGAAAGTCACTTTTTCACCCTGTAGATTGAAAACTGGGACGTTTACGGAAAAATTATATTTAGCTTTTCTCAATAATAAGATCTGCAAATCTCCGGTACTTTATTCTGAAACACCCTATATATTTTAATTAAATATTTCTTAAAAATAAGAAAACAAGACTTTTATTAAATTTAATCTAAAATTTAATTATTTAACTTTTTTTTTCTGGATAATGAGCGGTATTGCCAAGGTTACTTTATTACTTGTGATTATTTCTGCCATGGTTATGAACTTGTTTTTCAAACTAATGCGATGAATTCAGATCCCCATACTGTTGTAGGCCAGTTACTAATAAGTTCTCATTCGCACGGTGTAGAAAATATTATTTTTTTCTTCTACACCCACATGTATATTATTTATTTTACGCACAGACAACAGAACGAAAAAGTAGGATATTGCGTACTACTGAAGGAATATATTTAACCATTCTATTAAAAAATTGTACGGATATGAAATACACCAATCACAGTTCATATTTGATCACCAGGATACTATTATTATTTTAAATGAGTGACAATTCTGTTAAAATAATAATTTTAGTATATTTTTTAGTTATTAAGATCAAATATAATTACAAATGAGTGATTCTTGTAAAGAATCTATAAATAATGACACTTTACAAGGGATTCTTTTATATTTTTAAATAAATCTAAAATAAGTTTAAGATTATTAAAAAAAACATGTGTCTCCTTGGTACGGAATACAATATATCCCCTGTAATAGTGCATCTCACTTGTTAAAGAGATGGCACTAAGTTTGCAGCGCTAAAAGCACCTGGCCGCTCAGCTACCTCGATATGGCGGTAAATTCAAATATAATTTTAAGGCAAAATTTAAATTTCCCTATTTGACCTAAAAAGTCGTTTTCTTTAACACATATTGTATTTGTAGCTACCTTATGCTAGAAAATAAATATATTTTTATGTCTGGGAGCCGAGATATTTGATTTGGACTCAGTAGCTCCATTGTGCACGACTCCATAAATATTAAAAAATAGACCTGGAAACTTGGAATTAGTTTTAAGTCAATTTTAGTACATTGATAACGCTCTTAAACTTTTTTGAAAATATTTCCCTTATTTACCTCCGACCTGACATAATTTACCTTCCTCAAATAAACTCCATCTCCGTCGATAATATTACATATCCTGTTTCTTCTACTGCAACTTACCTCGGCATCGTTTTAGACAAGAAACTCACATGGAAACCCTTCATTGACAAAATTGTTACAAAATGCAATAAAGGTCTAAATTTTCTTAAATTAATTCGAAAAACTTGGTAGGGAGCCGATCCCAAAACATGCTTAATGTTGTTTTATAATGTATACATTCGATCCATTATTGACTATGGATGCATCTTCTACGATTCGGCTAGTCCGCATACTTTGAATAATCTTGAAATCATCCAAAACTCTCCACTTAGGCTCAGCCTTGGCGCAATGTGCTCAACCCCAGTCGAACCCCTACGCTCAGAAGCCCTAGAGCCTCCACTTGAGTTACGAAGAGAATACTTCGCTGAAAAGTTTATAATCAAAAACTCGATTAAAAAAGAGAATATTATACATAAGATAGTACAATTAAATAATTTTGACCTTACAAACAAGTATTGGGAAAAAAACCTCCTCCTCCTTTGTGCTGCGCATTTAGAAATACAACCAATATCTGTTCAATGTTAAGAAAACCTAGTTTAAGCAAAACTGCCGATTTCTTTTATGCCTTAGAACCATACAAAATAGTGGTACCTGCCTATGTTGAAACACCTCACATAAGTCAAAATATCCTAAATATCACATTAAATAAGTACCTTGAGCATACAATTATTTATAGCGATGCTTCTAAACAAACTGATGGTTCAAGCTGTGCTTTTTTTATTCCAGCACTAAAAGTAAAAGCCCAGTTTAAACTCAACAAGCTCACCTCAATATTTTCCGCCGAAGCACTGGCAATCAGTAAAGTAGTTGAATACATAGAAGAGCTAGCGATAAAATAGGTAGTCATAGTATCAGATTCGCTCTCAGTACTTCAAATTTTATCTCATCCGATAGATATAATTTCACCATACTTAAATCCAGTTATCAAAGAATTAAAATTAAATATCTCTAGACTAAAGAAAACAGAATTTGATATTCACTTTATTTGGATCGATCAAGGCACATATAGGACTTCAAGCCAACGAAAAAGTTGATCAATTAGCAAAAGAAAGCATTTCCATAGGCCAACGAAAAACGAAAGTGCTATCAATGAATATATATAAATCAGTCCAAAAATAAAATAAAGGAAAAATGGAACGAAACATGGACACAATATGGTAAAAGCTCTACAACCCGTTACACTCTATTACACCCTACACTTCTTAATGAAATATAGCACAAAAATAGCAACCTAAATCGTAGAGGCATAGTAACTATTGCTCGATTAAAGTTTGGTCACGCTTGCTACCCCCAACATCTTCACAAAATAGGAATTGTGGATTCTAATTTTTGCGACACTTGCAATGAGATATGTGATCTGGATCATATTTTTTTCAACTGTGAAAAATATCAAGCACAACGTCACTTACTAAATGAAAAAATTATTAGTCATAAAATAGCTTTACCCTATAATTTGATGCACTTGCTGTCTCTAAATAATCTCTCAGTTTTTAACGCCCTTCTGGATTTCGTCAATTCTTGTACCCTAAATTTATAAATTTTGGTTCCTTTGTTATCTATCCTGAATTTATAAACCCGTATTCCTTCCTTTTCGAGATCTACCTCCCCCAGTGTAATAAAGTCACCCTGAATGACCCCTGGGTGTGAAATGAGTTACCCTTATCCCATCCTGCTGTAATATTGTATAGGTTAAGTTGACAAACTCAATTCGTGTATCTGGCTATGTGAGTACATAATCGAAGGCCATTAAAAAAAAGCCTATGTAGCAAAATAATTTTTACGACATATTTCGTGTTAAAATTTAATCCAACTAGATCAAATGCCATTTCACTTAATAAAAACTTAGAACTACTAGCAGTAGAAGCAGAGTCCATTTTACAAAATTTTGAAATTGACAATAAAGAAGATCTTAGATGTGGATTAGTTAACATATTCAAAAAAGAAAAAGAAACGTTATTAAATAATCTCTCTTCAAGAGGCACTTTTAATGATAATTTAATTAAAAACATTAATAAAAAGATTAAAAATAATGATCTAATATTGACAAAAGCAGATAAAGGCAATTGTCTATTAATTCTGAACAAATTTGATTACTTGTCTAAAGTTTACAACTTTTTGAACACTAACAGTTTCGTTATAATCACTAACCCCTTAAATAAGTATAATACCAAATTTAAAACTACCCTTAAAAATTGTACACATTTGATCAATGATTCCTTGTTTAATAAATTCAAACCAGATCACAAATTAATACCTAGGCTATATGGCCTTCTCAAAATCTGACAATTTTGATGACATACCAATCCGCCCTGTCGTGTCATATATAAATTCACCAACATATTATACATCAAAGTGGTTGAATGACATATTCAAAATCCATTATAAAGTTCACTTTACACATACAGTCAAAAATAGTGTACAACTTGTAAACAACATCAAAAATGTTCACATTAATGATACAGATTCTTTGATCTCTTTAGATGTATCAAACTTATTCACAAATATTCCTATTCCAGAGGTTCTAGGTTTTGTTGAATCACATTTGTCAAGTTCGAATATGTCTGATATTGAACTAGTAGAATTTTTAAACCTTCTCAAGGTTTGTTTAGAACAAAACTTTTTTTCATTCAACAATGAAATCTTTTCACAAACAAATGGACTTTCTATGGGATCTCCAATATTAGCAGACATATTTATGCACAATTTTGAAAAAGAAAAAATACTTAAAAACAACCCTTTCCACTCAAATGTGAAATTCTATTATAGATATGTTGATGATATTTTGATTTTGTGGTCAGGTAACTTAGACTCATTAAATGACTTCTTGACTTATATTAATGACTTACATTCTAATATTAAATTCACATTAGAAATTGAAATAAAAAAATCTATTAACTTCTTAGATCTTAAAATCTCACACAATAATAACAAGTTCAACTTTGACATCTATAGAAAGCCAACACATACAGGCACAGTTATAGACAATACCTCTAACCATCCAAAAACACATAAATTGGCTGCCTTTAATTGCTACTTAGAGAGGCTATTAAACGTTCCTGTCTACGGAAAACTTTAATAAGGAACTAAATATAATTAAAACTATTGCTATAGATCACAACTTTGAACTAGATATTATTGATAAAATGCTAACACATAAACAAAATAAAATTCAACAAAACTTAGTTTATATTAACAATCCTAATATGGTACATGAACTAACCACCAGTAAGAAATACATTTCTCTTACCTTTATTGGAAAAGCATCCTATAAAGTGGCAAGCTTACTTAAATACCACTTTAAAGTATCTTTCAAAACCCCCTCCTCATTACATAAGTTATTTGTTCATAATAAAGATAAATTAGATCCCTTTGACTTATCTGGAATTTATAAATTAACTTGTAAATCTTGCCATTCTTTCTATGTGGGACGCACATTTCGAAATTTCAAGATCCGTTTAAAAGAACATTTGCGTTGTCTTAACCAAAATACAACAGGTTTTTCACATTTTGCCAACCACCTACTGGACTCAAATCACGACTTCGATTCAACTGAAGGTTTCGAAATCCTACATAGTTCCTACCATAGATTTACTCTTAATAGCTTCGAAAGCCTCGAGATATTGAGAAATTTAAAATTAAATCCTGTTGGTTGCTTAAATGCCCAGATAATGTCAGAAACTCCTCCTGTTTTCTCAACACTAATCTAAATTTATCTTTCTAACTTCCTTTTTAACCTCCCCCTTTATTTCTATTCACATATTTTCTTGCAAGGGGTACATTTCAGTAAGTAATTTTTTTCCCATAAGAAACCAACGAGCACGTTTATAAAGATTAGGTTAGATTGTGTGATTTCACATCCGTCATTTTCTTCTTTTCTTCTTTTATTCTTCAGTTGCTTCACAACAGTTAACCCAGTCATTTCTTCTTCTTTCTTCTTCCTACAACATCACATACACTTGGTGATTGGTTCATGGCCCAAATCTTATATAATAAATATTTCTTCACTCATAGTTTATATCTTATTACCTATACCCTGTCATGGGTTTACCCAAGAATTTTTTTTGTTAATACTTGCCACCACCTGTAGAGGCCTTAACTTGACAGGTCTCTTTTTAAAAATGTTAGTTTTTTGAAAAAACAAGGTTGTTTACATTAAGCCTTATCTTTTAATCTGTTTAATGTATGTGATTTGTTTTGTATAATCTTGAATATTTTAAATTTTACTATTTCAATTGACTAATATTTGTTTTTCAAATATTTTTAACTTTTTATTACTTGTAAACTTTGTTCATTTTACAATTTATTTCACCCCACATTTGATGAAACTTGTTTTGTAGTATTTCCTAGTGGATGGAGAGTATGGTGAGTTTTCTTTTTTTTACTATTTTATATATCGTTTGCTCTAAGTGTTAACACACCTTACACCACATATTCTCCTTTCCACTAGGCGAGCCTGAAGATGAAGTGATGACACTTCGAAACCGGTCGCACTCAATGTTTTGTTAAATAATTAAACATTGACTTTCCTTGTGAGATATAAAGGACTTTTTCTCCCCCTTCACCTTAAAATTAAAGTTTATTGTTTGGCAGTTATTCCCAAGTACATGGGTCCTTCATCCACTGGCAACTTCTACATTTGATGATATATTGCCACGGAAGACACTTGAAACGAATTTTAGGTACATAAGCCCTTCATTCACAGAAAAACGCCATTTTAAAAAAAATGTTACACAGTCCCTTCATCCACTTGTGTCTTCAATTTCCATTACTCAAACAATGTTATTATCTATATTATCCAACGAAAATCTAAACTCTAAACTAAGCTATTTTAGCTCTTAGCCTTTTCTACTATAAGGCACAGGCAGAGAAGGAGATAGCACTTTGCTCCTGGTGTCAAATAAGATTTAAGAAAACACTTAGGCACGTGTAATAACTTGAGAATCATGTTAGTTGTAATAGTTATTTACCGCATTGACGTTTCAAATAAACTAGAGAACTTTCAGGAACAAAATATTGCAGGAGGCCGTGAATGTACAACCACCGGACCGCAAGCCAAGAAGGCGACATGCACTTACCGGTACCAGACAGTCAATTTTTCCGGATATTCAATTATTTTATTACCTGCCGTGCGGTTCTTGCGCACCCTCCTGATCACCACACACACTCGCGGAGCGCGCGGATTTCGACTGCGAAGTGGAGGGGATGATATCAAAGTTCGCGGTTCAGTCAATCGCGATCCTTCGACGAGAGTGTTACGTAAGCGCGATCGCCGACTACCAGTCATCGAACTCGTTCACGAAGAGGTAAAAGTTGAAGTTAAGTGAAGTGCATTTTGTCGGATAAATCAGCGATGGTCCCGTTGCTCCGGAGGTCCGCCTTTCTCGTCTTCCTGCTCGGAATAGCGGTTGGCCTTGGCGAGAGGCTCGACGAATTGATGAAAAACGATCCGGATATTTCTGAGGTGCGTTTTTTACACATCTTTTGTTTTGCGTTTTTGTTTGTTTGTATCTTGGTTGTAGTAAGCGTGGTCAAGGTTACCGGTGGGTGCATGCAATTGTAAATTGATTTCTTGGCGTTAGAAAGTTTTAACGAGGTGTTTTTTTAAAAACGAACGGAAGCCGGTTGAAAGTAATTTAAAATTCAAATTTTAAGCGCGCTACAAGAAACGGCTTGATACAGTTATGTAATTCTGGATTAAAGCAGCTGTAGTTGTTTTAAGTATGAATTGCATTATGTATTCACATTTGATATGTTTTGGATTGAATATTTTAACAAAATGGAAGATCAAAAAATGGATTTTAATTAAACAACTTTTTTGTATAATTATTAAGATTTAAAAAAAATCGCCCATAAAAGAAATTTACTTATTTATACCGATAAAAAGTAAGCAAAATAAAATTAATATAATAAACAAGTACCTACCTAGATAAATAACAAAAATGGGTTGGGGTACGCTTGGGGGGGCTAGGGCATTTAGGGTCGAGATATTGAGACCAAACTTGGTATATGGATGTATTATCCCATAAAAATAAAAATCGCATTAAAAAAATTCACCCCTTCCCACCCCTATTTGATATAGTGGTGGGATCATTTTTTATACATACAAACCCAAAATTTCAATTTTTTTATCAAATTTTTCCATCATAGTTCGGATGGAGGGGCTGGCATTTAAAAATTGAAATTTTGGGTTTATATTTATAAAAAATTGTAGATTTTAACAGATTCATTTACAAAGTTTTGACTTGGTTTTTTGGGAATGCCACCCCCACCATCTCCCTCTAGGGGATGGTGGTGGTAAGAGTTTTATACAAAAATGTTTCAAATCATTTCTTTTGTAAATATACCAAAAATAAGATTGTTATGTCCTCTGTAACTATTTTTAAATGCCAGCCCCCACATCCGAACAAAAAAAAAAATTTTGGAAAAATTTTATAAAAAAAAAAAATTTAATTTTGGGTTTGTATGTATAAAAAATGGTAGATTTCAACTGTTTTATTTAAAAAGTTCTAACTTAATTTTTTGGGGATACCACCCCCACCATATCAGATAGGGGTGGGGAGGGGTGAATTTTTTTAATGCGATTTTTATTTTTATGGGATAACTCATCCATATACCAAGTTTGGTTTCAATATCTCGACCCTAAATGCCCTAGCCCCCAGAGCCGAACCCCAATCCAAAAATGCACCGAAAAAATTATGTATACCACTCAAATCAAAAAAGGAGCCACTTTTAATTAAAACTGGATATTTTTTCACGGCTTTCGATGGAAACCAGGGTTGAAAAAAACCTAAGAAATAAAAATATATAAGTAGGTTATTAGGTTTTTTAGGATTTTTAAGGTTCTAGATATGTGTTTTTAAGGTTAAACAAAAAATACAAACAAAATTAAATTCTGCAAACAAAAAAAAACTAGAAAGTGTAAAATAAATATAATTGAGAATTCTTGATATTTATGTTAACCTAAAAAAACTAAAATTGCAGAATGTTCACTTTTAGCTCGACTTTTAGTTTTTTTTAAACCTAAAATACCTAGATACAAAAAAACCTGTAGGAACCTGCCAACCCTGTAGGGTTACAAAAAAAACCTTTGAATAAAAAAATACCAAACTATGTTTTTAGGGTATTAAAGGTTTTTACGAGGGTTTTTAGCTTATTAAAGGATTTTAATTCAATATGTCAAAAATGATTACCTTGTTATTAAAGTTAAAGAAAAAAAATGTTTTTAAAGGTTTAAAGGATTTTAAAGGTTTTAAAAGGTTTTTTAAGGTTTCTAATTCATGTGTCAAAAATTATTAAGTACCTATTATTAAAGTTAAAGAAAAAAAAATAGAAACAAAACTTAAAAAATAGAAAACCTGTAGGTACCTACCAATCCTGTATAAAACCAGTGGCTACTGGGTGACAATTTCCAAAACGAAAATAATTTTATTTGTGAGTGTTTCATAACTGTACTGCCAAACTTTTAGGGCAGGGTTAGAAAAATCTTTGAATAAAAAAATACGAATAGGTTTTTAGGTTATCAAAGGTTTTAAAAGGATTTTAAAGGTTTTTTTAAAGGTTTCTAATTCATATGTCAAAAATTATTACTTTATTATTAAAGTAAAAGAAAAAAATGTTTTTAAAGTATTTTAAAGGTTTTTTCAGGTTTCTAATTCATATGTCAAAAATTATTAAGTCAGTATTATTCGAGGTATTATTAAAGTTAAAGAAAAAAAAATAGAAGCAAAACCTAAAAAATAGAAAATCTCTAGATACTTGCTAACCTTGTATCAAACCAGTGGCTACTGGGTGACAATTTCCAAATTTTATTTGGGTTTCATAACTGTACCATCAAACTTTTAGGGCAGGGTTTGAAAAAATCTTTGAATAAAAAAATACGAATAGGTTTTTCGGTTATGAAAGGTTTTTAGCTTGTTAAAGGTTTTTAAAGGTTTCTAATTCAATATGTCAAAAATTATTACTTTATTAAAACCACCCTGTTTAGGGGTGGTAGGGAATATCAAAATAATTTAGTTTGTTTGATACACATATGTCTGAAAACGGTTCATTTCCGAGATATACTTAAGGTGGTAAAGTTTAAAAAAATCGAGAAAAAAATACATTTTCAATCAATATATTAAAAATGTTTTACCCGATTTGAAATATATTGATATTTTCATTGATATCTATTAGCGTATATCCAGAATTTACATAGGCGTGCTCATGGGACAAGTTTATTACTTTTTTGGTAAACAACTAAAAATGCATCTTTTTGTCCCTTGATTTTTTTTCTTATTTCGCTTCTTTTTTATTTTCATTTCAATTTTTAGTTGCTTCAAATCCGAAATTATGAGAATGTACAGGGTATTTTACACGCTATAACCAGTTTCATATATGAAAATGGTATTGATTTCAATGACCTGTATACTAGAGAAGAAGAAACAATTGAAAATTAATTTTTTGTTGTAAAATATTTTAGATATTAGTTAACATTTTCTGCCGATGCACTACTTTTTCAATTCGAAACAAATCCGAACAGGGTGAGTCAAAACTCCAATACATCATTTTCTCATTTATTTTAAATTTTGTATCACAACTTAAAAGTAACTTAATTAAAGTTTCATTGGAGTTACGCATTCCCTATACCTAAAGTTAATCGTTTTGGGTGATTTTTAAATTTAAATAACAAAAATGAGAATTCACAAAATTCTTAATTTTTAACTGTCCTCTGGTTAACACAAAATAGACTGTTTGTTAATTAATTTGAATAAGTGTTCGATAATTTTTAATATAATTTTTTTTAAGGCATCATGTTCCTATTCGCTTAGTGCGAAGTCATGGTAGGGGAAGTAACAGTGATATTTTGTAATTTTTGCATATCAAAAAAAAATACTTGCAAGAAAAAACAGTGTAAGTAAATTATATAAAGTTTCAGTAGCAAAATGGAAATTAAATCAAATAAATAAATGGATAGCTGTACCTGCAAAAAGAAGAAATAGTACCTTTAATTTTGTAATAATACTGGAAATAGATATCAGAAAGTAAAAAGGTTTTAAATAAACAATTTTACAATGTTCTTCAGTATTCCTTAAATCTTAAATGTTCAGCAAATACTAGATTTCTGTCTTTGATTATGGTATGTGGCTGGAATGCAATTTTTTGACTTATTGATAGGAAACCAGTTTTAACCAATAATCTTTCAAACTAAAAATCAAAAAAATAAAAGTTACAATCGCAAAATATACTAATTAAGTATTTTTCTTTTGGTAATACATTTTGATTCCACCTTTTTATTTATTGGTAATTTTTTAATTCTACCTTTTATTATTGAATTTTATTGATTATACTTACTTTTTTTAACTGAATCAATAAAAATATATAATGTTACAGAAATAATTTTTTCACTTGTCTTTCAAATCCATTTACTTTTATTAAAACCAACATATATATTTTTAAATTACGAATTCTATTAAAAATTGTATTGTCAGTATACAAAAAATCGTCCGTTAGTTCATAATTTAGTTGGCATTGCTGTCACTCACGGTGTTAATATTAAAATTCATCAATTAAAGGGATCTCTCTGGGGTAGAGCTTTTTGAGTCGAATATAGTAATACCCTGTATGAAATTTATTATGACAAATTCATTTTTAGTAAAAAAATAATATAAATACTTATTTTAGGTTATTATATTCACTTTTTTACGGAGACTAAAAAACTGTAAAATATTTTCGTGTTTTCTTGATGCAGAATTTGTTCGACACACTGTATAAAAAAAAAGAATATAAATGTTTTTTTGTCATAATTATGGTATTGGAAAATATCTGTTGACAATAATACATCTATAAATTGACACATTTTAACAACTTATAACTCGAAAACAGAAAAAGATATCGAGATGCAGTTTTCACTAGACCTTTTACATTTACTTCAAGTTTTTCTTGACATTGTTGTCACATGTAATTTTTTTCTGGAAAGTGCCAAAAGAAAAAACGAACTTTTTTGAATCAAAATGGTGAGCTTATTTTAAATAGAACACCCTATAATTTTTAACATCCTCGGAAAGACCATTTCTTTCTCTTTCCAAAAATTTAATCATTGTAAGCATTTATTCTATTTTTTTTTTGGGAAAAATTTACTTTTTTATGAAACCATGTCGATAACTTCTAAACGTAAAGTATCACAATTTAAAAGCCTTTAACTCGATAATGTGACAATTTATTGATAAGAGGTTTTGACTAAAATTCTTTGAAATGTTTAATTTTTTTATAAAATGGTTGTAAAGTCTCAAATGTCTAAAATTTTCGTAAAAGATTACTTTTACCAATTCAGATTAAGGGCTTATGATGAATAAAATTATTCGTATTTGTAACGTTTATTTGCAAGTCTTTATCCATAAATCATCATTTAAAAGAATTTCTTAAGCGTTTTCAATATGTACCTATATCTGTTTTTTTTTGTCTATTTAATATTCTTCTTTTTGTAAATTAACTTACTAAGCTTTGGATAGAATATGAATGAGTCAATAAATGATACTACTAATTTATCAAGTCGAGTTGACAGAAGTCTATATTTGTATTAATTAGTGCAAGAGAAAGCAGGTATTAAAAAATTTTTACCAAAAGTGAAAAAGTCCGGTGCGTTTTACTTTATATTGAAAGTAGATCAATTACACATACACAAAGAAGATTTAGAAATATGTTTGAAAAAAATCCGCCAACCAGAAATTCTATTTTAAACCGAAACTGGGTAAGTCAGTTTAAAGAAACGGGAAAATTAGATAGAAAAAAAAGACAAATTGAAAACGCTCAAGATATTATTTTAAATGATGTTATACAGATAAGGGAAATTTTAGCAAGAAACAATAATAAAATATCTATTAGAAAAATTGCCCAATCCATACATATGTCAAAGAGTAAGGTGCATAAAATTTTAAAAGTAATCAAGTTTAAAGCATATAAGGTTCAGACTTTTCATAAAATTGAAAATCATGCATTTGAAAAGAGAGACATCAACCAAATGTAAATCTAATAATGTCAGATGAAGCAACGTTTCATTTAAGTGGACGCGTAAACAAACACAATTGTAGGATTTGGGGTGACGAAAATCCTAGAGCTTTCAACGCGTTTGAAAGAGATGCTCCCAAGGTAAATGTATGGTGTGGTGTGTCCAAAACCAAAATTTATGGACCATTTTTCTTTCAAGAGGAAACAGTATATGGAAACAATTACACGGATATGCTAGAACTATTATTTTATCCTCAACTAGAACAAGAAGAAATACTAAATACCGAGGGGCAAATCACTCTTTGTAAAAATGTACATGTATTGCCGAATTCATATGATTTCCGCAATCATATGGCGATTTCTGGATGACTGCGGCGATTTCTAGATGACTGCGGCGATTTCTGGATGACTGCGGTGATTTCCACATGACTTCCGACAGATTTCCCGTGACTGCGGTGATTTATGTATTGACTGCAACGATTTCTCTATTGATTGCGGCGATTTACTCGTACGTATGGATTGTCAGTATTATTGCAAAATTGCACGCATTCCGAAGGATTTCTACGATATTGTATGGCTTACCAGTTGGTTTCCAGTAAAAAAAGCATTAGCTAGGTGTTTCATCAGAAAAACTAAATTTTGTATAGCGCATGTATAGATGCTAAATACAATGCATTGATTTAAAACTAAGTGTGTACGACAAATTTATCAATAAATCAACTTTTTGTACGTTTTTTATTCATTTAAAAGATCAGTTTTAATTGATGTGATACCCGAAATATAAACTTCTATGTAGGTACTTACATGCCTCCATTATTAGATATCTTTGATATGCCTAAATGAACAAATAGGTACAGGTAAATAAAACAAGTTAAGTAATTAAGTAATTAACAAATTTTATTGATGTTTGTTTCTAGTTTAAATGGACCAGATCCAATTGAATTGATGGGTCCGTAAAATATTAATTTATTTTTAACAATGTGAATGTCGTCTTTTTTTGGCCATAAATATTCTTCAAGGTCAGATTTAAAAATTTTTATTTTACTAGTGGTTTCATCAATTATTTGAACAATCCGACCTATGTACCACGACTCGTAAAGAATTGCGTAATATTGTTCGTTCCTAATTAAAATGCCATTGATATTTTTCTGGAGCAAAGTGTTTTCACCGGTAGTTTTTTCACTTTCTGTTACATCTTTGTCATTGTAGTTATTTGGAATTTTAGCTGTTTTTTTTGGACTTGTTTTTTTTTTTGTTATTTAGTACTGCTGAGGATGTTCCTTTTACACGAGATAATCTATCAGTTGACAAGCGCCCGTCTTCAGTAGAAAATAACCAACAAAGAACTGATTTTTTTACCTTCATTTTTTTGTTGTTCACAATTATGTTTAAAAATGAGGTATCAGAATCACTTTTTGTGTAGTAATTTCGAAAATCCTTTATATTAAGATCTTCCAATCCATAAAAAATGCTCTTTTCATTATCTACATCATATATGGAAACTTAAGTTTAAAATTTAATGTTTTTTACTTTATCCGTTTTTGATTTTTCTTTAAAATTCGAAATTTACACATTTTCTTAAATATCTCGAATACGGTCCATTTTAGAGAAATTATGTATAGGGCAAAAATTATAGAGAATTATATTACAAACAACTTTTATTTGAACAATTTTTATAAAAAAATATTTTTTTTTACATTTTGTCAAATTTCTCGAATACGGGCCAAATTTTGTATAGAACAAATTATAGATAATAATATTGTAAGTAACTTTTATTTGAAAAAATTTCTTCTCCAAACGTAAATAACAGATATATTCCATAAAATATAAAAATGATGACTATAAAGTACCCTTCAAACGTTCGGACTCTGCCCTAAATCTAATCAGCTAATTGGACGCCGGAATAAATAGCCCAAGAGCCCACTGCAAATTTTTACCGTCATCTGATAACGAAATGAAATATACCCCAAAAGCATGGAAAAACATTGTACTTTACCAAATGGCACCTGTGCCAATCCCTATCCTGAGCAAAGTAGCTTAAAAAAATTATTTTATATTAAAAAAATCACATAAGGCATGACAGCTCTAATTTCGTTTGCCCTTAAAGTTTTCCAGAAAATAACATTCAAATATATCTTGATATATATCGTTAAAGGGAAATATTTTCTTCCTCTTAACATCGCACGAAAACATCTATCCACGATTAGTAGGTAAATATCATTAAAAATATGAATCAATGTTTGCTGATTTAAAAATTTATTTGTATGCCTATTGTTGTGATTCATTTTTACAGGATGCCATAGAAACGACAAAAAAACTACTATGATTATGGTTTAAAATAATTGTCTAACAAGAGTTTATAAATATTATTGACTATCTCTGCAAATGGTTTATACAATACCATCCTTCTTCCTTTCATACATAAACATGGTTTAATAGGTAGGTAAAAATATTAATAATTCAGGTTTAAAAGCGAGATTCGCAATGAATTAGGATTGTAATTTTCAGGGAAAACATAATTGTCGCTGTCATGTTTTATTTGATTTTTAGAATATAAAATAATTTTTTTAAACCACTTTGCTCAGGATAGGGATTGGCACAGGTGCAATTTGGTAAAGTACAATAGTGTTACATGCTATTGGAGCATATTTCATTTCGTTATCAGATGACGGTCGAAATTTGCAGTGGTCTCTCATACTAAAAGCTTAAGTTTAAAATTTGGTGTTTTTCTTTGTATCCGTTCATGAGTTATCGAGGATACAGACACACACACAGACATCATCGCCAAAAAAATAGTCAAAACAGATTCAGGATACCCCAAAACATAAAAAACCGTCGAAAATTCGAGGTCGAAAAAAATCATGATTCCTATACTTTCCTTATCTGTAAACAGATAGGAAAGTAAAAATACATTTAAAACCCTAATTAAAACGTGTATCACCCCAACCCCCATAAAATACCAACAATTTTGTTATACATTAAAAAAAAACTAGATGAAAAGGGACAATTTTTGACCACCTTGTAAAATTTTGTATACAAGTAGATTTAGTGTCTAAATTTATCCTAAAAAAACCTTCAAATTCCAAAATGTAAATTTAACTTAATAGTTCTTGCCTCAAAATGTAAACTGCAATTTCTTTACACAAAATGGTTTAGATGGCTTAATCAAAGTACCCTACATCAACAATGGCTAATTGGTTAATGTCACCTTACTGCGCGCGATTTTTAACGATTGCTAGTGATTGCTCAGTGACTGCTAGAGAATTCGGGGGACTGCAAGGGAATTCGGAACGACTGCGAGCGAATTCGGAACGACTGCGAGCGAATTCGGAACGACTGCGGCGATTTCTTAGCGATTGTCACTGATTTTGATGAGACTGCGGCGATTTTCAATGGGATTGCGGACATTTTGTACACGTATTGCGGGAGTGATTTGCCCCTCGCTAAATACTGTATATTTCCAGCAAGATGGTGCTCCACCGCATTACTCTCTTGTAGCCAGGAATTCTTTGAACTCAACCTTTGGAGATAAATGGATAGGTCGGGCTGGTCCCATCGAATGGGCTCCATATTCTCCGGATTTAACTATACCAGATTTTTTTATGTGGGGGTATGTTAAGGAAAGATGCTACGATCCAACACCTATAAACTTAACTGAACTGAGAAATAATATAATTCATGTGTTTAATACAATTACCCCAGAAATGCTGCAAAATGCATTTACAAATTTTTTAATGCGTCTGCATACATGTATTGAACAAAATGGAGGCCATATTCAACAATTAATTTATTAATGTTTTAGAACATATTTTTTGTATTCAATAAAAGTTCAGATAGGTACCAACATGGTGGGACACCACTTACGCCACAAAAATCCGTGTGGTATGAGGTGTTCCCCTCTGTCTTTATAAGTAAAATATCATTACTTGATATTATTCTGAAATTTATACCTAAGGGACAAGGCAATGAAAAACACTATCTTATGAATGATCGTTCGATGTAAAACGTCAATTTATATTTCGATATGTGCCACCAAAATGTAATAGACACCGTTAACATTGATTTAAATACCTAAAATTAAAACCTATTAAATAAATAAAAAAATTATAAAAAATTTACTTTTTTAAAAGGCGAAGAAATAAACTATCTAATGACTATGAGAGATACGAAATGTTTCATTCGCCATAAGATCTTAATCTGAATTTAATTTTTTTTACGAAAACTTTACAAGTTTAAGATTTGGCAACTATGTCAGAAAAAAATTTAAACATTTCCAAGAATTTTGGTGAAAACCTTTTATCAATACATTGCCTTACTCCCAAATTATAAGTTAATTAATTGTGATACTTTACGTTTGGAAGTTATTGACATGGTTGCATAAAAAAGTGAATGTTTCCCTAAAAAATAAAGTAAATGCTTACAATGTATACATTTTTGGAAAGGGGAAGAAATGGTCTTTCCGAGGATGTTAAAAATTATAGGGTGTTCTATTTAAAAAAAGCTCACAATTTTGGTTCAAAAAAGTTCGTTCTTTTTTCGGCACTTTCCAGAAAAAAATTACATGTGGCAACAATGTCAAGAAAAACTTGAAGTAAATGTAGAAGGTCTAGTGAAAACTGCATCTCGATATCTTTTTTAATTCTCGAGTTATAAGTTGTTAAAATGTGTCAATTTATAGATGGACATTGTATTGTAACTGGCACATGTAAACATTCTGAAAACAATAAAAATCTAGTTTATCCAAAATTAAATTCATTATAAATTTTTGTTTATCTAATTATAACTAGTAATAAATTTACATTAAGCGATGGTTGAAATTCTAACCCATAATTTAACCATAATTCGCAAAATTTTATTATGATTTATAATATTGTGGTTTGAATTATGAATATATCTGTAGTATTTACGAATACTATTGAAAGCAATTTGTAAATTATAATGATTAAAATACATTATGGATAGGCACGAAAAACCAGAACTTTGAATATTAATAGTACTAGTGTTCTCCCAGTGAAGTGGTCGAAATTCGACGATAATTAATATTTAAAATTTGAAAAACACATGAATTTGCATGTTTCCAACATTTTTTTCTACTCTTATATATTCGTTCATTGTAAAGGCCGTTACAGAATGTTGTGAAAAAAATTTAATGGTTGATTTTGCATCGAAAAATATGAAAAAAGTTCAAATAAACATGGGTCAAAAACCAGAGTCGTACAGTTTTTTCGCTAAACATAAAGATTTTCCGGCATGAACGCCACTGATGTATGTGCTTTAGGAAACAATTTTATACATCTAAATGTGACATTTCATGATACATTTGCGTGTACCAAAATTCATTTCAATATCTCGACCGGTTATCAGTTTAATGAAAAATAAACTATCAAAGACTGAAAAGTTTAAACACCCCTATGAACTCTTTTTCATATTTTTAGATGTACAAAAAAGTTATCCATATGATATTTATGGCATAAATTTCTAGAGATACAATGTAGATGAAGTTTTAAACAATGTTTATAAATTTGATCTAATTTAAAAGTATTTTCCTTGCATAGCCTTTATTTTTGTGAAAAAAGAAATATTAATTATTTCGAAAATGTTTAAAATACGGAAACCATCGTAAATATATTTTGATCTTGGAAGATATATATTTTAATTGGCCTAATTCCCCTACAAAAAAAAACAACCTAAAATGAAAAAGACTTGTTTTTAAATCTATATTTGAGTATTCGGATTCTCCTTTACCTTTATACTTTCTGCAAAATAAATTAAAAATCTCACCAATAAAATATGAATCAAATTGTACATTTTAAATATTTAATTATAGCCAGTTTTAGGAATTTGTAATATTTATTTAACCTCTGTGAAACGGCAAGCGATTATCTCATCATATCATTTCAATATTTACAACGTAGAGCTGAAAAAATCGACCATATATTTATAACCGAGACATCACATAATGTTTTGTTTAAATGTTATAAATATTTTTGACATAATAGTACTTATTAAATAAATTTGCCTTTATAGATACTCTATACAGACACTCATGTTTTAATAGCGTAATCTACATCCTAAAATAGGAGTAAAAGTTTATATAAACATACACAGATAAAAGGCAACTCTTAATATTAGATTTCAAATTATCTTGGCTCTTGATTATCTTCTCTAAAGGAAATAATCTTGAATGACGATTATGTATTCTTAGTAAAAGAGTTTTTGTCGTCTTGCCGTTTATCCATGATATTCTTGCCAAATAAAATCCTTAGTTACAGGCTGGTGATCTTAAAAATGTAACATTCAACTTCGGTGATCTTAAACTGAGACTCTGATATGTGCAATTAGTCAAAATTGCAATAATTCTCTTGTTAGAAGAACACGTCCCCTCCCTCCACGCGGTCAAGTTACCGGTTAGGTGTGGTGTGTTGTGTTTCATCATTCTATTGAGTCGTTATTCTAATATCGAAGTAAACGGAAGTGTTGCATGTTATTGTTAAAAAAAGTTTGCAGTATGAGTGAACTATCAGAATTTTTAAACAAATGGAAAATAGGGCATCTGCTTGTCGCCTTTGAAGGTACGTACTTACATATACATACATATGATATTAAAATCTGTTTAAGTATTAATTGTGCTTAGTTCAAAAGAATTATTGCATTAAAAATATTCTGTCGTGTAATTAGTAAATATGCAACGAAGATTTACTAAATGTTTTGTATAATTTCTTGTCTTGTAATTAGTAAGTTCATATTGAAGATTTACTAAAGAATGTTCTGTATCTATATAGCTTTTAGTTATTCATTAAAAGACGCCATTTTTATAGAAATTAAGCGTCCTATTAGAGCCTCAATTCAAGATAATTGCCTAAAATCAAGGACATATATATTTTTATTAAAAACTTGGAAATCTTGTAGAAAGATTATTTTATTAGCAGTAAAGCCTCAATTCAAGATAATTGTCTAAAATCAAGGATATTATGTCTTTTAAAGAAAGATTTTAGAATCTTGTAGAAAGATTATTCTATGGAAGTAAAACTTCAATATTAGATTAATTGCTTAAAATCAAGGATATAAATGATGTCTTTTTAAGAAAGACTTCGTCTGATGTACTGTTCCATTGGAAAAACTCCTACAAAATACGTAAAATGGCCTATTTTAAAGAGTCCTTTAGCTCCAGAACTGGTATGCGATATTAATCTAGAACATTTTATTTCTTTGCAATAACTGCCTTTTTTTTTAAGGTAAATGTGGACTTTCAAATTAAACATAGTCAACCAGAGGATTTTCATTTGGACAATTTTCACAATTTTTTTGATGCTGTGTTGGCTTTAAGGAAAAATTCGTTAACGGCGACAGACACTACGCTATTAGAATTATTGGATGGGGAATTAACAAATGGTAAATATATTATTTGTAAGTCCCTTCCCCTCTATTCATTTCCATTGTATTTGCTCTATTCTAAACACAACGTTTTTCTTTTGTAGATTCAGCTACAGCAATAAAATTGTATATATTACCAGCATTAGTTCCTCCCAAGACTCAGGTTCAAGCGGGTAAAACCAATTGGAAACCGTCGATAAGTGAGGCACGAGATGCTTTTTTAGTACATGTCAAAATTCCGGGAGATTCAGAAAAAGCAAAAAAGGATCAAATTGACTATATGTTTAAAAAAGGATTAACCGTTCAACCATATATAATACTAATAGGACCGACATTAAGTAATATTACAGGTAGCTTTGTCATTGTTAACAATTATGAATACAAATGTATGTCCGTAATCGACGCTCTCGATTTTTGTTTTAAAATGTACCAAATTTTAGACGCTAAATATCCTGTCCAATGTTCACATTTATGGTATCTATTGCAGTGGCAACTTTACAAATATTTTACAGAATTTGATCCTGTAATCCCCCATATTAATGATTTGCTGTAAAATATATTGTTATTTACCAACGAGGTTATCTAAGACATAGCTTTTACTACTTTTATCACTTATATTTACCGAAAAAGTATTTTTATCCCAAGAATAATATTTTAAAATTATAATGGACGCAACTACAAATAGTTTTACTTGTTTTAAATGTAGCAGAAAATTCTATTCAAAATATCATTTACTATTGCACTACCCCATTGTTATTAGAAATTTAGGACCACCAAGATTTTACTGGTGTATGAGGTATGAAGCTTTTCACAGACAACTGAAACAAACCGCTAACTCAGTTACTTGTCGAAAAAATTTGTTAGTAACACTATCCCTTAAACAACAGCTGAAATTATCGGGTAGACTTTCAGATAAAAGAGGATTTCAAACCAAGGTAGACTTTGGTCCGCGATATGTAATACCTGAAAAAACAAAAACAAAATTTAAGTTGTCAAAAACATTTTTTAGCGTGTCTTGGATAACCATTAACAATATTTTGTACAAAAAAGACTTTGCGTTACAACTTTGCGAGAGTAAATTTGGTCAAATTAAGAACATTTTTACAAATGAAAAGACTATATATTTTATGTTGCAACCACTTAAGACTGTTGGCTTTTGTGAACATGTGCAAGCTTTTGAAATAATATTTCAAGGCGGTGTAACAAATGCTGAAGACTTATTTTTCACATCATTTGATAATATGACTTATTCTAAGCAAGTTCATAACTTTCATTTTAGTGGTAACGGAACCTGTTTTATTTCTGTTATAAAGTAGTTCATATAGGTCACGGTGAAATATTTTAAAATTATTTTGTCCAACTTTTCAGATAAAGTTTCATCGCTATCTGTCTATTACTTTTTAAATTTAGTAATGTGGCAAAATTAAAATAACTGATTTTGCTTGTTCCTTTTAGATTAGTAATAACTTAAGATTAGCCTATAATAATAAATAATAATCGTGGTCATTGTTAAATTGTAACTACGTAGCCTTTTTTTTATCATCTTATTTTTACGTTAAAAACTGTAAATATGAGAAAAGTTATTTTAGTTTAAAGTGTTAAAAATATTGTAAGCGCTACAGCAATGTCTTTTCATTGTGTTGCACCTAAATTAATATTTAAATGATAATTTAACATTAGCCACGAATAAACTGTGTTTTATTAAAAAGAGTTTTTATTTTATTTATTTTTTTTTAGTTGGGTTTAGCTCACTGCCTTCTTTTTATAAATTTTTAACAGAATAAATGTATCAAAGTTTAATTTCTGCTCATTTGTTTTATTTCTGATAAATTCCAAATTCCGTTATATTTAATATTCCCTTTAGATTTTTTATTTTAAGAGTTTGAAAAAGTATCTTTTTGTAATTGTTTTATATGCAGAAGAAAGTTCTAAGGAGTAAAGTGAGAGCTCAATTGTTTTTATGAATAGATTTGCTTTCTGCAGAAAAAGGCCCAAAATTCAACTATTAAATATATTTTTTTTTCAGTTACGTAGGTACGAAGTTCATCTGAAAATATGAATTTTATGCAAGAGTAAATATCCTTATTTTTAACAATTTTGAATTGTTATGAAGGAAAGTTTACCAGAATTATTGAAAACTACGGTCATACATTTAATATTATTTGTCTACTAAAAAACTTTATCTCTAATGCTTTTTGACAAAAATACGAAATATACATTTAATTTTGCAAATCGTAGAACTGATTTTTAATGGTTGAGATAATATTAAATATCTTACAGTAGTTTTTAATTCTGATCAAGTTTTCTTAACAAAAATTTTGAATGTTGTAAAAAATAAAGGTAATTTACTCCCACATAAAATTCATATATTTCGACAAACCTCGTACATGACTGAAAAAATGTAATGCCTAATGACTGCATTTTTGGTTTTATACCGCGCAGAACTTTTATGAAAATATCTTTTTTTTAACTGATAATAAAAAAGTTTCCCATATGGTACCGACTTAATTAGACACTCTGTATACTCTTGAACGAAGAAACTATTGTTCTGTTTCAAGTAAATATTCTCTTGCCCAAAGAAAATATTTTCTTGATTGAAGGAAATGTTCTCTTTAATAAACAAAATATTCTCTTAATTGAAGAAAATATTCTCTTAATCGAAGAAAATATTCTCTGGATCAAAGAAAATAATTCTCTTGATAAAAAAAAATATTGCTGAACCTAGAAAATATTTTTTGATCGAAGAAAATATTGTCTTGGGCCAAGAAAATAATCTCTTGAAACAAGAACATATTTTCTTGGGTAAAGTTTCATGTGATTGAAAGAAAATCATAAAAATCTTAAACTAAAGTAATACACGAATATAAGTATCACCAT
The DNA here is from genome assembly GCA_927349885.1 of Psylliodes chrysocephalus. Classification (NCBI taxonomy): domain Eukaryota; kingdom Metazoa; phylum Arthropoda; class Insecta; order Coleoptera; family Chrysomelidae; genus Psylliodes; species Psylliodes chrysocephalus. The sequence continues at coordinate 71,893,103 of OV651817.1, forward strand.
CCAAAGATTTCGTGCTTGACACGAGATTATTTATTACTTAATGGGAAGGACGTGTACTTAAGTTTTATGTATTCATTCCCAAGTTAATCGTTCTTTAGTCAAGTTTTAAATCCTTAGGACAAAGATAATAACCAAAAATTTAAGAAACTTGAACCAAGGCATTTACCTTTAGCCTTAGTACATATTACCTCCTACTAAGAACTTTAATGATCCTTAAATTCAAGGAAACGGCTGACTTTTGTTAAGAACATATTTCTTTGGCCCTATTCAAAGACATGGCGATCTTGGTTTAAATTCGTTTTGCCTTCAGTTAAGATATCCTTTTTATCTGTGTAGGTCCGAAAACGTTTTGTTTCCGAGATATACAGTGCTTTTCAGATAAAAGTATCCACCTTAAGTAACTTTTGAAGGACTGATTATTACAAAATACAAAAAAATACGTCAATTAATATTCGAAGGGGGAGATATCGTGCCATATTTAAGTTTGCTAAAAAAGTCACCCTTTCACCCCTACTATCATCCCTTCAATTTTTTTAAATGGCTTGCCCCATTTTTTTATCCATTTTTGGATTGCTCTCGTTTAACTGATTTCAAAAATGTATAAAACATGGGGATTAAAGTAATTAGTTTACGATCTACAGAATTTTAAATTAAAATAAAATTGAATTGTGCAAAACTTTTATTTTAATGATTTTGTCACAAGCGTTTCCAATGACAAAACGAATATTTCATTTTCAAAATTTATTATAAAAATTGTTCAAAATGTCCACCATTTACTTCCATACAATGGTATAACCTAGATTGAAAAGCCTCCCTGACATTACCGAACACGTGTGCATTTAAATGTAGGCATTCATACTCTATTCTTTGTCGTAAATCTTCTAAAGATTCTGGTTGGGTAGCATAAATTTTTGTTTTTAAATAACCCCATAAAAAGAAGTCTAGAGGTGATAAAGTTTCATTTAAAAATTGTCGTACTGGCAAAGCAAAATGTGGAGGCGCTCCATCCTGTTGAAACAAATCTTCAGAAAGATTATGATCATTTTCTATTATTGTTGTAATACGTGGATCAATTACTTCTCTCAATAACTCAAGATATGACTATCCATTTAAGTTTCCGTCTAAAAAGAAAGGTCCGACTATGTAGTCACCTAGGATACCACACCATACATTTAACTTTTGAGGATTCTGTGTGTGGTATTCACGCACAACATGTGGATCACTCTCAGCCCAATATCTGCAATTATGTCTATTAACTAAACCATTAACTGAAAATGTGCATTCATCCGAAAAACAAAGGTTGTGCAACAAATGTGGATTGTCAGTCAAGCACTGACTCAATAGTTCACAAAATTCAAGACGACGATCAAAATCATCTTCATACAACTCTTGAACCAATTTAATTTTGTATGGATGGTACTTATGCTTGTGTAATATTCGATAAACTGTGGAAGATGAAACACCTACTTCTCTGCTTATTGTTGTCAGTGACTGTGCTTGTTGATTTTCAAGACTTACTTGTCCTAAAACTGCGACTTCAATTGCTTCATTATTTACGAGTTCCAGTCGGTTATGTTTTTTATTGCCAACTGACCCGGTTGATGTAAATTTATGCATAAGATCAATTACATACTTATGAGTTGCATGACCTCCTTGGTGTGTTTCGTTGAAAATTCTAGCAGCAGCTCATGCAGAACTGTTATTTTTGTAGTATAAACCTACAAGTTCAATTCTTTCTTGTAAACTGTACACCATTTTCAAATCAAATAAATAACCTCAACAAATCAATGTGCACATGTATCAAAATACACTATAAAAGTAATTTAAATTCATTTTTCGGGGGGTGGGTGGCTCAGTGGTAGAGTCTCTGCCTGTGGATCCAAGGGTCCTAGGTTCGAATCCCACCGTTGGCCGGGATTTTTTAATTTAATTTAATTATTTAAAATTAATTCTGATGCCTTGGTAGGATTCCCCACTCGACCATTCACTGTTGGGTTCTAATTAACAGTGCTGTTCCTAAAGTGGCGCAAGGAAACAGTAACAAGGCCTGTCTGTAGGGGTGTAGGAGTATTAGAGAACTAATACTCCTGCACTATGGAGTATTAGACTACTAATACAATCCATAACCTACATAGAACACTAGGCTAATGACCTTAGATGTTGAAGCCGTACACCAAATAAAAAAAAAAAAAATTCATTTTTCAAATCTCCAATACCTTTACCATGTATCATAAAAAACTTCAACAAGTTTTTAGCGGTACGATTAAGGTATAATATATTCTAAATCCAATTTTGCTGCAGTCAGTAAGGTGAGATGTAAAAATTTGTCACTCAAATAATGGAACCCTGTAGATCATAAACTAATTATTTTAAACCCCATGTTTTATACATTTTTGAAATCAGTTAAACGAGAACAATCCAAAAATGGATAAAAAAATGGGGGAAGCCATTTAAAAAAATTGAAGGGATGATAGTAGGGGTGAAACGGTGACTTTTTCAGCAAACTTAAATATGGCACGATATCTCCCCCTTCGAATATTAATTGACGTATTTTTTTGTTTTTGTAATAATCAGTCCTTCAAAAATTACTTAAGGTGGATACTTTTATCTGAAAAGCACTGTATAGTGTTAAAAGTGAAGTCCTGATGACACATTTTTGTAAATATCTAAAATTTTAAAGATAACTAAGTGAAATTTGGTACAAATGCTAAACTTTTTTTGCTCTATTTAATGGACCGAACGCCATTTTTTGATCATCTTCATAAGTGGGTAAATTAGGGTTAAATTATCCTAAGTTTTTTTGTTGACTGTTTTTAACATTTTTGACTACAAAATTTGAAAAACCAGTATGTTCTTTATAATAAAGCTACTTTTGTTGTATTTCGCTAGGACGCACCATTTTCAAGAGAGAAGCATTTGAAAATTTCATGATAAGTTGATGTATCTTATTCGAAAGTGTAAACAATAATTAGAATGGAATCAGAAATTTTATTTTTTTTTTTAACTTTGGTGACTAAAGAAATTTTAGAAAATATTTTCAAAAATGTGCCATCAGCACTTCACTTGTAATACCCTGTATCTCAAAAACGAAACGTTTTCGGGCCTATGTTTATATTCTATTTTAGGATGTAGATTACGCTGTTAAAATATGACCGTATAATTTCGGGATACCCTGTATATTAAATCGAGAGTTTATTTACTGGCATCAATTTATTGTAAATGTAAGTCAAAATAATGAAATATGGATGACTTTTATTAAATTGCATAGTAAAAAGCGAGGGATAAATTTGTATAGAATTCCGTGCATATACGTCTCTCCGGAATTCACGCGAATTCTCACTAGTAATACCACTAGAGGTCAAATTATTTCCGGAAATTTTTTCGAGCTCATGAAATTTTCTAAAAATATTCATGAGCGAGAAAAAATTTCCTGATATTAATTTGACCTCGCGTGGTATTCGGTAAGAAAATTCCACGCCGAATTATGGTTGAAAATTAAATATTTTTAAAATTTATTTTTCGTTTCTCAACAATGCAAATTATTTTCTCCAAGTCACCAGTGAAACATAAAAGGTGTTGTCGCCTTTATTGTTGAGTTGTCATGGTAACTAAGTGAGACCCTAACCTCGAATATAATTTCAGTTTTAAAGTTGTCAAGCGGCCCGACGTAAAAAAATGTTTCGCTGCAATTATTTAGGCCTTCAAATTGCTTATTTCTACTCATTGTAGTTGCATGGGAATACCATTTGAAAATAGAAAATAGTATATTCTTTAATTTTACGTAAGTTTTGAATAACTACAAGTGGTAGAAAATTGTTTTTCTGCGTTTTTATTAACATGCGTTATGAGCGCTTTAAAATGGTATGAAATTCATAACCAGCGTCAGCAAGCATCAATCGTAGGAGGCTGTGATCATTGTATTTTGACAGTTCAAAACATTAAATAACTCGCGTTTTGTTGCGATAAAGAATATTGCACAGCAAGTAAAACCAACAAAATTACCTATTTGTTTAAAAATGAATCGATTTGAAAATCATACGCTATGCAAAATATGCGTGAAATTGTCTGATGTAATGATCAATCATTGCACCATGACTTACTTACTCGGATTAATAGAGGATTGTGACTCCAACTTGAAAAACGAAAATTTGTTCCGAATTGTCCACGAATATTTGCACCTAAACTACGCAAAATTCAAAGTGCTGAATGGGAAAAAGGTGAATAAATTAGTGTCTAAATATTATATATATTTTATTACACATAGACACATAATTCAAAGCATCCAAAGTCCTGCATTTTCGCCATTAAGAAGAAAAGAAGTGGCCGAAGAATATAGAAAACACCTTAGCATTGTAACTAAAATGTATCAAAACTAAACCTATTATGTGAACAAATAAAAACCAGTCTGTCAAAAATGGTCTGTTATTGTAAACGTCAAAAAATTTCCAGTATAATTCGCTGTTGGGTACCCCACGAGAAAAAAATTTCCACTAAAATACCCCGTTGCCATGGTGATCTGTCAAAAACACGTATTTTGATTGGTTCAAAATTACAGGTGTGGAATTTTCAAATAAATTGCAACTTTCCATAAAATTATCTAAAATCTATTATTTAAGAATGGGTACTAGAAACAAAATATGAAGTTTTGAGGTAAGAGTAGTGAGATTAGGGTGGCCGAAAAAAAGCGAACATTTTTTTTATTTAAATCTCCTATGAAAATATGTTAGTTTATCATGTTTTAAGAGCTCCCTCCAAAGGACAGCTCAAAAAAAATTTTTAAAGGGTCGCTCCGAATTTTTAAAAAATTCCAAAATCGTCGAAAACCGGATTTTTTTTTGTCTTAAATTTTTTTTCTCCTTATTTTATTTTTTTCTATAAGAAAAATCATAAAGATCCTGAAAATTTCAAGTCGAAATTTTAATATTGAAAGGTCGCTCCGAATTTTTCTAAAGTTTAAAATCGAGTAGTTTATATCTTTTCGAGCTACTTTTGAACATGAATATTAATGAACTTTATATTTTTTTGTTTTCATTAAACTTTTTTTTCGTTTCTCGTGCTTCAATTTCCATTCTTTATAGTATGTAATTGGCAATTCATTTGTTTGGAATGCCTAATATTTTAAGAAAAAATTGTATCATAGATAAATTAAATAAAACTCCATTTTGTTTATAGTAGATCAAAAAAACGTGACTTTGAACAGACATTTTGCAAATGCAAGGACACCATCAACGTCTTTATTTGAACACGGACTTGCGTCATTATAACACATAAAACCTGTTGCATTTTCAACTGAATACAATGCATTGCGTTTATTTAAAAAAGTAATTTTACAATGGCACAGGTCCGTATTAGAAAAAATGTCCTGTCATAAAAATAATATTATATTAAAGTATAAGTGGATATAACGGTCTTTGAAACACGCGCGATTTTTCGAGCACGACGGCGCAGCCGGAGTGCTCGAAATAGAGCAAGTGGTTTAAAGACCAGTTATCCACGAATACTTTACGCTATTTTTTTTTATTGGTATACTTTGAAATCCTAAATATTGGTATTATTTCTACAAAAAAATGGAAATAAGAACTAATAACTGAAAACGGTTGAATTTGTGATGTAAGATCAGTATACCTCGTTGTCATGAAAATGAGACCAACAAAAATTTAAGATTAAGATTAATTGTCACAACAGTTGTTATTGTTTAAAATGAGTTCAAATATTGAGTATTTAAATAATAAAGCAGAATCGCGCTTAATACCACAAAAATCCGAAGCGGTTTATAAAAAAGAATACGATAAATTCAACACGTGGATGGAAGAGCAAATGGTTACACATATAGATGAACGAGTTGTTCTCGCTTATCTCCAGAAAATGTCGGAACAGTATAAAGTATCGACTATGTGGACTATCCATTCAAAATTACAAAGTATGTTGAGGATATAAAATCGTTCGTCAAAGTGCATGCATTCATGAAGGCAATTAGCAAAAATGAGGTAGTCAAGAAGGTATATGTACTCGAGGAAGACGATTTGCGGAAGTTTTTTACAGATGCACCGGATATTACGTATTTATTTTTGAAGGTGGTTGCTATTTGTGGCATCTTTGGCTCTTGTAGAAGATGTGAATTGTGCGATTTACGCTTAGCTGATATCAAGGAAGAAGGAAGCGTATTGCTTATTACTATCCGACCATCTAAGACAGTGAAGTCTCGACGTTTTACTGTTGCCGATAGTGATGCAATTAGATATGTGCGTTTGGTGAAGCAGTATTTATCATTGCGCCCCCAAAATGTAAGTACAGACCGAGTTTTCTTACGGTATGATAAGGGGAAGTGCACCATACAAGTGATTGGTATTAATACATTTGGATAATGTCCCCAGCAAATTGCACGTTATCTCAAATTGGACGATCCTGAGAAATATAGTGGACATGCATTTCGACGTACGTCCGCTACCATTATGGCGAATAATGGCATGACAATAGATCAAATCCAACGACAAATAGGATGGAAATCGGCAGCTGTGGCGACTGGTTACGTTGAAGAGAGCATTAGCAATAAGAAGAATGTTTCAAATATTATTGGAAGTGCTATTAATGGAAGTACAACTTCATTGACTTCCAAGAATGTTAGCAATCTTAATTTGAACAGTATTTCCTCTGATTTATAAACCGAAATTTTAATATTTCAAACAATACTAACTGTACTTTCCACATTCATTTAATCAATTAAGAATGTGAAAAAATATTTGAATAAATTTTTTGAAAAATGTCTCAGAAATATTTTATTTGACATTACAAGGCACTCCTGTCAGATCAATATTTAAAAAGTTGGCATTTAGACATCACCTTTCTCGGGTTGTTGATGTTGCCATGGTAACTTTAAAACGCGCGTTTTTTAAAGTTCGTTTCAAACTTTAAATAAGTAAAATAGGGTACCAATAAAAAAAAAATTAAACCATTTTTTCATTTAACATCATATTTTCGTATAAGAGATACATTGAAATTATAAACATTTATATTATTTAGTTTTTAATAATAAATAAATCAAGTATCTTATTTGTATCTTTTTTTATAATTCAGCTTGGTTGTTTTACTAATTAAATTACACTTTCGTTTATCAATTAAATAATAATGATTTAACCGATTTAACGATATTATGCATATCAACCCAGCGATTCTTTACATTGCTACATATTTATAAAACATTGTTGAATACTATTTGTTTTCGTAATATGAAATGATTTGATGTGCTGAACGATATCAAATTAAAAGTGCTTCAAATTCTCCAAGCTAACGTCTTGACAAGCGATGTCAATTACTGTCAATTCTGTTCCGTCCCGTCTTCCAGATAGTGTTGATAAATTTCTTTAATGCCTGCCATGCTGTGCTGAAAAACGATATTTTTATAGAATCAATCTCTCGTATTCTAATAGAATTTAAAATTTTATTAAAAAAGATTGTACATTTAAAATAAATCTCAGATTACTCTTTATGTGTGCTTGAAATTTGACAATTTATTCATGAAATAAATCATGAAGTAGCACTTCATATTATTGTTTCATTTGGGCGATACCGAATCCATATACACCATGCAAAATATCACGTATAGACATTTTTTTGTATCTGAAAGCAAGGTAAATTATTTACTGATTCGTTTTCTTTTAATTTGTTTTAAAATAATGTTATTTAGTTTTTAAAAAAGTTTTTAAGTAATCCATTTATGTAACACAAATACTTTTGTATTTGTACATTTTGTATTTTGTCTCATACATAATAATATACATATGTTCAGCATCTAACAATTCATTATAAAAAATAAATTCTTCACGCTAATATTGCCATCTAAAACATAAAGGCTAAAAGATGAGTATTTAGTGTCCATAAAGCATTATAAAAGGTTTCCTGTTAATAAATAATTAAACATAGATGGCAGAATAAAGATTTAGATAATTTGTATTTAAATGTATTAAGTAATCCTATGAAAATCACTAATGGAGTAAAATAGATATTTTGAGATATTAAGGAGCCTGAGGTAACTATTCTATCATAGCCAATTAATTTAAAAGATATATTGATAAAACAACTCTGTCACAAGACATCAAAGTTGTTCATCATCACTTTCATTTATTTCTGAACTTGATTTTAGTTTTACCCTTTTAACCCTGTATACCTATATACTTATATAATTAGATTTGTTGCCACTCACGATCATTTTATCACATGAATAAATCATAAACTAGCGACAAGATCTTGATAATAAAGTCCCAACTTGAGCAAAGAGCCCGAAACTTATATCCTCATCAAAGATTACAACGGTATTCTAGCGCCCTCCAGTTTCAACCCCTGTTCAGGAGATGATATCTTAAATATTAAATACGTTCGATATTGCCATCTGTTTCTCTGTATACCGCGTGAAAAATAAATGAGCAAGAAGCAGATTAATCTTGAATTCCGAGCCACCAAATTGAAACGGAAAATGGAAAACTAATAAATAAAACACAGTAAGTATAAGAAAGTGTAATTTTATATTCTTTGATAAGAGTAACAAAGATGGAGCTGTTTAAGTTATTGTTACCAGTTGAAATTACAGAGTATCCCAAATTACTAATATCGGAGGGTTGAATAGTTTCGATGTTTACGTCATCATCTATGCAAGACTATGATGGTTTACGAGCGTCCTATAATATATGTTTACTAATAGCGAAGTCGGGAAAACCCCACAAAATTGGAAGCTGGGAGATCCTCAACAATAACTCCGTTTAGAGATGAATATACGAGATGGGTCGAGGCGTTGAAAACATTTTATGCAATTTTTTACAGACCAACAGATTCTCTCTCCAGTTGGACGAGTCTAAATTACCTGGAAGAAGCCAATCTGATAATATAAGAAGAGTTGATCACCATCAGCACAGACGCGTGTTACACTCCAATTTTAATTTTGCAACTCTGTATATTATTTTTAGAAAATTAAATAATCAGGCCCTAACGATTTAGTGTAAGATTTGCTTTAGCTTCGATATCATAAACAGCATATGCTATATGGCCTTTTATTTAATTATCTTTCAACTAATATTTCGAGTGGCTTATACCTAGTTAGGATTCAGTTAATATTTTTGTATTATTATAATAATATTCTGATAATGTTATAAAGTGAATTTTGGGAATTTATTAGGTATTATTTTAGTTTTTGTAAATATAATAGTCTGGGACAAGGGAAATAATGTTTGGCTGTTGTAAATTTTATATTTAGAATATCTCGATTCCTATTGTTATTTAAGGCCTCTGAATATAAATAGTGAAGAGTTGACACTTTACGCATTCTGGAGGGAAAGGGGATAAACGTTTTTGTGCTGGCCTTCTGGTGTGGCTTTTGGACAAAGAAGGTTGAAACGTGGTTGGTAGTTATGAGGCCGAAGTGAATTAAAAAAGTAAATCTAGTATCATCGGGGCTTCCCGGATTTGTCTGATTTCGGCTATATACAATTCGTGAAATCAATGTTTGTAGTGCTTTGAAAGTAGTGTATTCACTATTTACTCAAGTTGGGGATATAAAACTCGTATTTTACTTTACGACGCCATTTCATCTCATGGTGCGTTATTTTACGGGATATTCAAACCCTAGGGTTGTGGTTACCTTTTCTGGGTGTCGATTGCGTCGAAGTCTTTACCTCAAGACTAATATTTTCTATTATGGAGCCTGAGGGTTGTAGTTTGCCTGCCAAGAGGTTGGCTCACCTCTCTTTCCCACCTCAATCTTCGAGTGTTGATGTTGATGGTAAGATGAAGATGTTGATTTCCTTCTTAAGTGATGGCTGTGGGCTCGTTGGCTCGTCCAATTTGTAGCGCGGGCGAATCGCGAGCGTGAATTAAGTGGTCCGGTTATTTATTTTTTTAGATTGTTCTTTTTATATTGCTGCTGTTACGGGTTTTATTCTACATAAATCTATTCTAGTCTAAACTACCCTATTTTTCACTATTCTAAATTATTCTAAGCTACTCTAAACTAAACTAGACTAAACCACCCTCTTTCACTACTCTATCCTATCCTAAACTAGTCTAATCTATTATATTACTATTAATTACTACACTATCCTAAATTATTCTACTCTTAACTATATACACCATCCTACCCTACTCTAAATTCTATCCTACCCTATGTACATTATTTTATCCCTAATCTATTCTGACTTACGCTAATCTACCCTAGTTACTACTATATCCTATTCTATAGCTATGCTAGTATAACCTATGCGAATCTATTTACATCAAAGTATATTATTTAAGATTGTACGGTATATAAATCCACAGTATAAATTCATAAAATATCCATTTTTATCAAACAGTATTTTGCATTAAAATATAATCTCACCTGGGTTATTATCAATAGTATTTAGTGCATTTAATAAATAATAATTTATAGTCTAAGTAAATATATTTTGCTATTTCGAGTAATGACTACAGATCTTTTAAATATTAAACAACTTTAATTTGGTTTGTTATTGTTTTCATGTCTAATTTGACCCCCTTCAATTGTCAAATTCTTCCAAATTTGTAAATAGTGACCACAGTCTTACCAGAAATTATCCTATGAACCTTTGGTAGTCAGGGCCTTTATAAGACATTGACTTTTGTTGTCATTTTGTGGGTATTGACCTCAAACACCTCGCGACTTAAGGGCTACGTTCAACATTCCTACGTTCAAGATTTCATCTTTATAAAAAAACAAGACTTAGCTGTAAGTTAAGCAATCTCATAAGACCCATAAGGGGCGAAGATTAAGTAAATAACCTCCTCCAATCTGGGAATTTCAGTAAATAATCTCTGTGTCTCAAGTAATTTTGTGTTAATAATATTTTTGTGTATTTAGTATATTTCAAAATTTAGTAAATTAAGCACTTAGCGTCTCGGTCTGGGTATTGACCATAATTACTTCGGGACCTAAGGGCTACGGTCAACATTTAATTTTTTAGATTTTTTTTTAATTATTGGTAAAAACGTAAGACTTAATTAACTATAAGTTAAGCAGCCTCATGAAAGACAGAGATTAAATTAACCTCTTCATATCTGGGAGTTTTAGTTTCTAAAGTGTGTTTATTACATTTTTTTTATTTTGTTTCATGATTTATATTTAATTATAAAATTTCATTGACATTAAACGTTGATGTTAAGATTTAGGTGCGGATATACACATGAATATTTATATTTTTGATTTCTATATTTGCCTACCATCTTGCGCAAACGTCCTTCGCCTGGTACCAAGCAAACGACCGACTGTGTCATCTGTTGATGAATTTATTTTCTTTTGGGTTCATGCATATTACATATACGACACATCCATTATTTTAATTTCTTACCATATTTAGCTATGTTAGTTTATTTATGAATTCATTAAAAGTAAATTATTTACAAGGTTGCTGAACAATTTAAAAATTTTATGTCTTTTTTAGAGTTAGTTCTTGAACTCTAACTTTTGAGTTTGTTATTTTTTTTCTTTTGGCAAACAGATTTGTTTCTTAAATGTAATTTTGTAAAATTGTTAATAATAATTGGGATAATTGGAAAAATTTATTATAAAGGAACATAAGTTGAGGTTTGTCTTTTATTTCTTTTCTTATTTACTGGGTTTGTGGGGAAATATGAACATAGCTTGGCCACTATATAGACCCAGTTGGTGCCTTTCATTTGTCTACTGGAATTTTTAATAGCTATCCACCCCCTAGCTGCTGTCTGAGCGACGTCGAATGCCCGAAGTTTGACACTGGAAAAGCCGAAACTTGTGTAACCATAGTAGACAAAATGTTATTGATAAAGTCATTTTTTTTATATTTTAAGTTTAATTTTAAGCAATTCCCCTCTGGAAGTTACAATCCCTGGCTAGACAGTCTTTATATTTATTTTATGGCAATTAAATATACCTAATAGCGGTTGTAAATCGATTACACCAAATTTAATCCACCATTGGAGGATTATACGGAAACAAATAGCCACGTCAAATAAAATCCTAACGAAATTGCAGTTCCGACTATAATAGACTAGATTACGAAATTAAAAATAATTGCAGGTATCGGGCCAGATTGGCGTGGTGTAACATTTTAATTCGCCATATTAAATCGCACCCGAACGTAAAACCATTTCGAATGAGTAATGAATTCCCGCTATTCCGCTTACACTATTAAACTAATTACGGAACTGGAAAATAATGAAATAATGAAAATGAAATTTGCTATTGTTAATAACTCTCACGATAAATCGAGTTTCTTTTCATTTTTAGCTATTCATCATGTATTGTTCTTAAATTAAACACTGGCGATATGTTCTACATTCATTATTAACAAGAAACAAATAAAAATAGTAACCTTCTATTTACCTTCTTTACCTTTTGTATGTTGTTTAACCTTTATTTTTCTCCAGACATTTATATCCCACGTTAGCTGTTTACATTGTTGTCCCTTTAGTTTACTTGAGATCGACACTTTTCAGATTATAACCTATATCTGCCTTCTTTTTCCCTATTTTCCAAAATGGCCAGGAAGCAAGTGACAGAAAATGCATACGTTTTGCTTGTCCTTAGAAATAATAAGGAGTTGATGTTTATGAAGAATACACTGTAAGACTACAGGTCTGGCCTGGAACACTGTTGCATATTTTTGTAGGCCCAACGAAATCGGCACCGGCTTCTGCATTGGTTTTTAAACCGTCAGTTACCAGACCAATTCAGCCTGGATAAAAGAACCGTGTTTCCAGATTCACTTTCTGGTATTTGGATTTGGATATTTCTTGACTACATTTGAGAAGATGGATATCCTTTTAGATCCTACAATATTACTGTTCACAAAATATAATTTCTTTCCGTATAATGAATAGTTCGACAAATAAATTTTAGACATCTGTCTGCGACACTGAACTCATTACTAACCAACTGCATTAAGAACTAAAAAATCCCAGCAGACCTAAATTAACTGCACTTCGCGAAACTCAATAAAAATTTACGTAAACCCATAAACAAGTCCTCCAAGTCATCAAATTAAATTGGAGATTTTAAAGTCGTTTTACTCAAAACACGAAGTTTCGAATAAAATTTCCATTAGAACGTTTGTCGCAGTTAAATGCTCCCGTCAAGTTTCCGCCTCACTTCGGCCAAGTCCAAAATTTCTATTTAACGAAATGAGTTTACGAAAACTTTCTCAATTTAACATTCATTAGCGCCAAAGAGAATGATGCATCAAAACTGAGTTTTCCCAATGAATTTTAAACGTGTAAGAAGCTCGGGAACTGACTAAAAATGCCCTCGAGCATTTCTTAACTCGCTAAGATATTAATTTTTCAGCTAATTATTGAGCAGAGATGGTTTAGGAATGGAAATGGAAAAAATACTATAAGAAGATGGATATCCCCACTACAGAATATTTTCGGCGGAGTTTCTGATACCCTTTATGAAATACAAGTACTCTATAAACATATTTTGTTAATATTGCCATAAATGTATCGATAACACAGGCCCACAAAAAATTTTTCTGCTAATTCTGTTATAATTTGGTTAATTAGCCCTCAAGATGTCGTGCGAAGCTGTCACAATCTTGAAGCTGCGTTCAGGTTTGTATCGATCGATAATAACCTAAAAAATGTATTTTTTCGTACTTAATGTCATTATAATCAATTAATTTCTTTTTTTAATTAATAATATCGATATGCCGTCGTCGAGAAGGTGTTGTGTAAATAATCCAAATACATTTTGTTACATTTGTGGTGAATATGTAGTAAAAAAGTTTAGAAAACCCTTAACAAATTCATTGATTACTTTAATATAGAGATGAAGGCTTTACACAAACCGTGGGTTCCAAATATAGTGTGCAAGTTGTGAAGTGAACATTTAAGACAGTGGGCAAACGGTAAACGTAATCAATTAAAGTATAATGTGCCAATGCAGAACCAAAAAATCACATTGATGACTGTTATTTTTGTTTGGTAGAATTACATAGTATAAACAAAAGAAAAATGACATATCCTGATTTACCGTCTGTTAAAAGACCTCGACTGTGTTCAGAAGACGTACCATCTCCCATGAGTAAAGATCTTTCAGATCTATCAGATTTGTCGGACACAGAGATAGTGGAAGTTTTTTCTGATGAACAGGATAGTGATTTTGAAGTGTCAACAGCGCCTTCACTTTTTTCTTAAGATTCTTTAAGTGATTTGAATAGAGACCTTGACCTTACGAAAGAGAGATCTGCGCTACTAGCATCTAGACTCAAAGAAAGAAATTTGATATCTCAAGGTACAAAAATAACATTTTATCATGATCGCGAAAAATAATTTCTTCCATTTTTTAGCTCAGAAAATGATATAGTTTATTGTAATAACATTGGTGGCCTTTTCATGAAACTGGGGCTCTCAAGGTACAGGGTGAGCGAAACTCGATGTCTCGGCTCCATTATGGGACAAGGGAAAAAGATAGGAAAAAGTTGAAAAGAGGTTCTTAAATGGGATATAGTAAGGTCCGTTTTAAGCCCAATTTGCATATTTGTCCATATTTGGAAACTGAGGTAATGACGTCATCGATTTTTTTTTTTTCGGAAACATACCTATATTTTTACAAATTTAAAAAGAGCTAATTTTTCTGAACACATTTTATGAAATAAAAAATTTGATATCTCCTTCACTTTAAAAATTATAAGCAAATTTGTAAAAAAAGTATAATCAAAAATTCAGAATAGTCACAATTTAAACAAGTCGCCTTTGGAAACAAATAGCAAAGACGTATCTGTCAAATTAAATTAATGGTTGACAAATATTGTTATGTTATTATTTGGCTTTGAAAAATGTTCACGCACAATGAAAAAGTCGACATGTTATTAGTTTATGGGGAATCTCAAAAGAACCCAAGAAGAGCAGTTCAGTTATACGCCCAGAGATACCCCGAACTTGTTATTCCAAGCTTAAAAATATTTGCAAGATTGGAACGCAATTTACGTTCAAATAACAAGGCATTTTCTTCTCGAATGGGAAAAAAAAATTGCTAAAAGAGTCAATTCTGATAATACTGTTGCCACTGTTTTGCAGTATTTTGAAACCCATCCAAGAAATTCGATTCGGCAAGCCTGTCGTGAGTTGAATTTAAAATTTTGAAGGAAAATGGTTACCACGATTATAAACTTCACAACTTAGAATACTTATCAGATCAACATCAACAACGAAGATTAAATTATATTGCCCAAGTGATGGAAACGTTAGAGTATGAAAATCGATTTTTTCAGCATGTTTTATGGACGGACGAAAGCCGTTTTGTTAGTAATGGTAAGCCCAATAAAAAAAATGAACATTACTGGGCTACTGAGAATCCACATTTTGTCAATCCGATTGAAAACCAAGGGCATTTCGGAATTAACGCTTGGTGTGGTATTATTATTGGGCATTTGATTGGTCCATATTTTTACGAAGGAATTTTATGTAGTGAGCGATACTTGCAATTTCTTCAAGAACAATTGCCTGTGCTTCTCGAAAATTTGCCATTACAGCTTCGAGCAAATATGTGTTTCCAGTATGATGGAGCATAAAGTAAGAATTGTCCAACGATATTTGAATGAAACTTATGGAGAACATTAGATAGGTATAAATGGACCGATAGAGTGGGCGCCTAAATCACCGGACTTGACCCCACTAGATTTCTTTTTGTGGGGAAATTTGAAAAATAAAGTTTACAGAACACCATCAGTTAACATGGAACATTTAAAAGACAAAATCAGAATTGCTTGCGATGAATTATCTAGAGAAATGTTACGTAAGGCTTCGGTAAGAGAAGTAAGACGGAAATTGGATAAGTGTTTAGAAGTAGGAGGTGGTCACTTTGAAAATTTGTTTTAGTGATTGACTATGCATACAAGCTTTGTTTCTCTCTCTTGTAAGTAATATATTATTTGTTTCTTTTTTACAAATTTGCTTATAATTTTTAAAGTGAAGGAGATATCAAATTTTTTTCTGTATAAAATTTGTTCAGAAAAATTAGCTCTTTTTAAATTTGTAAAAATATAGGTATGTTTCTGAAAAAAAAAAATCGATGACGTCATTACCTCAGTTTCCAAATATGGACAAATATGCAAATTGGGCTTAAAACGGACCTTACTCTATCCCATTTAAGAACCTCTTTTCAACTTTTTCCTATCTTTTTCCCTTGTCCCATAATGGAGCTGAGACATCGAGTTTCGCTCACCCTGTACAAATCTGAAGAATGGAGATTGTTTATGGACAGCTCTAAGCGAAGTTTAAAATGAATTGGTTATTTGAGAAACAGCACATGTCAGTTGTAGATCATTTTTCAAAAAATAAGAAAAAGTGAAAATCTCAAAACATGGTTAAAAAATTGTTTTGTACACTTATCGTTTAAAACTTGCTCTATTTTGGGTATACTACAATAAATATAATTTACCTTTATATATTGTATTTTTGTAATAAAAACCAAATGGCCAAAAATGTGACATGTGTCGTTTCTCAAATGACCGATTCAAATGTGTTTTACTAGATATTGGTAATAAACATGCAGCTGTGCCTATCGCACATTCAATTAAAAACTTAATTACTCGGAGCACCAATGGGTTATATGTGTCGATTTAAAAATGGTTAACTTTCTATTAGGTCAACAAAGTGGGTACACTAAATTTCCATGCTTCATATGTTTATGGGACAGCAGGGCAAAAAAAGACCACTGGATCAAGAAAGATTGGTCTTTGAGAAATAATATGACGGCAAACAAAATATCATAAACCCGCCTTTAGTTTCTAGAGATAAGATTATTTTGCCTCCATTGCACATCAAATTGAGATGATCAGCCTGTATGTACTCATTCTGGCCTCCCCCTTTATGACAAGGTGAAGGGGTGGAAGGTTTAGAATGATTTTCATAGAGGCTGTTGGCGTACTTCTCAGTGCTCCTGTAATACAAAGGCATGTCAGCCTCTGTACTCTTGAGAAGGTATTGAGGGCTGTTTTCTAGTTTACTTTTGGCCACCAAACAACTGCTTCGTAAGTTATCATGAGTCTTGTTATTGCCAAATATAGCGAGTGGACCATTTTCGGTTTTAATCCCTATGTTTTTCCAAATGCTCGTCTCCTTAAAATATGAGACATTACAAGTAAGTTTGTTATCATGAATTAGACCCAGATATTTTACTTTTTTAGCCTTCCTCCAACCAGGGTCGGAGTTTCTAAGACCTCCTACCTTGTTTTCCGAATAAAGGTTATAACTTGTGTCTAGGAACGTTTACCAAGAGGTTTTTTCTAACGCCTTAAAGCTCTTTGCATGAGTTCGAAAACTGTGGTTTGGTGCTCCTCGGATAAAGATAACTATGTCATTGGCGTATCCTTGGGAATACAGCCCTTGATTGTTCCGTGTTCTCAGCAATTCATCTGCCACTAGGTTCTACAGTAGAGGAGAAAGGACTCCACCATGTGGGCATTTTCTGTGGATATTTACCTACATGGTTTCACTGAACATTTATGTTCTTACCGCCCGCATAACATGTCTTCTATCCTCCACCAGTTGATGTCTTCTATTCCATGTTTGCTCCTTCTATGTCAAGAAATGCTCCTAGGATAATTTCTTGAGTAGTGAGTCCCCCCATCCTCTGTATTGGTTACAAGATGATGCAGATCAAACTCACAAGATTTTCCTGGTTGATAGGCATGTTAGTTTGTATGAAAATGTCCTGTATATTAAAGTGGTTTGCCGGACATGCTGATCAATTATTTTTTTCAATTCGTTTATTAGGCCTTTGTCACGGCATATGTTGGACTCCCTGGTTTAGGTATGAAAACCACTCTGCTTTATTTCCAGATATTTGATACATTTTTATGCAACTAGTCCTCTTCTAGAGTCTACAAATATGTGGGGCCAGTGTTTCTATTGCCTGTTGCTGAAGCACAGGCAATACCCCATCTGGCCTCGGTGATTTGTATGGGTTTAAGGTGCTTATTGCCCATGTTACTTTCTCTGTTGTGACAACCCGTTTTTCAGTTTCCCACTTTTTTGAGAGTTCCAATTCGTGTGGGTTTGGTTTGCTGCAGTTGGGTTTGTTGTGCAAACAGGGAAATGAGTTTTAAGAAGTAATTCTAATTCTTTTGGATGGTTCTTGGTTTTTTAGGTGTCAGAGAGAATCTGTGTGTAGATGTAGATGTATTAATCAATGCCTTCATCAGTAATATGTTTAACACTTTTAATTATTTTTAGCGGTAGTATATTATAGTAAAAAGAACAGTTCTTTAATGAATTATATGTACACCTTAGGTACACATGGGATATGTCCTTGGGAGGGCCTGTATATATTTTTTTGTTGTCGGTTTTTTCTTCGCTTCCAACCTCTTATATGTTTTTCTAAGCAGAAGAAGGGAAGAGCTTGGAAGAGAAAAAAACTGACAACCAAAAAAAATAAATAAAATAAATATAAAAATTTATATATAGGATCTCCAAAGAACATATCTTACGTGTACCTAAGGTACACATATAATTTTCACTAAAATGTACTACCACCAAAAATAATTAAGTTTTAAATAATGTAAAATACATATTACTGAAGAAGAAAGCTATAATCCAAATTTCAAATGATTTTCGTTAAAAATAAATACAAAATACATACATTCTCGCTGACACCTAAAAAACCAAGAACCATCCAAAAGAATTAAAAAATTAAGGTGCAAGAACTAAAGTAAAGTACTACCATAAAAATATAATGGTACTATGTACTAGTAATTCTAATGTTTCTAATCCAGTTTTAGTTATTCCCCTGTTTGGGTTTTTACAGTCCCCACAGGATTTATTGGATCTTTTGTCTGCACCAATGAGCACCCACAGGTTTTCAGCCCGACAGGTGTTTACTAGGTCCCTCAGCTTTTTTGTTGGTAGAGGACTGGGCGAGTCATAGGAAAGGTAAAATAAGTGGCCTCTTGTTGTCTGCTATGTTTATTTCCATCCTGACTGCTACTAGGTCTCTAAAACAGAAATACTGTAAGTTAACGATGTTAGTATAAAGCTATGCTCTTTTTTAAAATATTTCAGTTTTATGTTGGGGGTTTTATGTGGAGGGCTTTTAAATTTCATCGGTTAACTCAATTGTTTTTTCCATGTCTCTAGAACTTAATACATTTTTTTAGGTGTACGTTTTTTAAAGAAATATTTTATACGTCGAATACGAAAGGTTTAGTAAATATGAAAACAATAACAAACGTTTTGGAAAGAACATAATAAAACTTTTATCCTCATAATATTTCCCATAAATATTCTTAGCACGATTTTTGAGCAAATTGCTTTGCTCTATTTGAAAACTCTGTTTAAATGCGTGACGCCGGTATTCGATAGACAAATCCCACAGGAACTCATTGTAATCCTGTTGCATCGCATCCATGAGGACGTGCTTACACACAAAATGGTTAATATTTGCATGCATGATTCGTATTCGATTCATAGAAGTCAATTGTTCATAAACTTATATTCCGCACTGGTATTTCGTAAAAGATACTTTTACAATTATGAAATATAAAATAGAAGGTAAATAATAAAAATAAAATAAAAATATTGAGGCAAATCCTTTAAACCAGGACTTCACATTCTTCACAATTCTTGGCAGATTTCGCCCCGTCATAACTCATAAAAATATCCATGATATTATTGCTAAATACATTATTAATTTATTAAGTACGTAACCGGGGGAGCAAGCAATATTAAATTTTGGATTTATATTTTCATAATTAAAAGGACGTGGGGAAAAAAGGACGCTGGAAAAAAGGACGCATAATTTTATTGAATTACTTTAAATAGTTAATTTTAATTGACATTAACAATTAAGTTTAATGACAATGCAAACTTGGTTTTGCAAAACAATTGTTGTTTTCCTATTTATTAAATTGAGGAGTTTTATAATACGCCTGTAAGTTTTTTATTTAAATGCCATTATTTGAATATGTTTGTAGTTGGACATTTGGGTTGTTAAACAAAAGTTTGCAACTGAAAATTGTGAGCAATGCCTGTCAAATATTCTAAACTGAAACAGATACTCCAGTTAAAAAAGAACTGCTGTTTACAGCTTCATTTGTAGGAAGTGTCTGTTTCAGCCCATCATACACTTTCCATATAATGTTCTTTTCATCCTTTGATAAGGGCTTTTGCCGACGTAATTGGGTTTCACTTGGACCCGCCTCTGAATCCATTACTATTGTAACAATATAATTCTACTATTAAATTGTTTTTATTAAATTTATTAAGACACCAATATTTTACTATTTAATAAACTTTTAAAGTACCTACCTAATATACTACACAATAAATATAACTCCTCGAATATGCACTACCACTACCAAAATATCAGAAAAGAGCACTTATACAAAAAAGTGTTTATAAAATATAAAATAATTATCGTAAATAGTTAAAGCGATACAAATCTAACTTCGTCGAAAGTTAGTTTTTAACTGTCTTTGTGCCTGTGCTGTGTAACATTTTAATAGTCTAATTAAAAAATGTTATTTTAAATATGTGCCATCCTGTATAATTCAATCATCGCCACACACAATATTCCAAAGAAAGGGAAAGAAATATCTTGAAGTGGGAGTACAGCTAATCAAACGATCTCGCACTAGATTTTTAAATTTCATTTTATTACTACCTTCTCTTCATATCTGGTGGTGTTTTGGCTGTAAAAGTGGTAAGCATAAAAAGTATAATGATATAGGTATAACGTCCGAACCCTGGTAAAAATAGTAGCTTGGACAACACTGGAAGGAAAACAAGAGAGGAAGGTCTAGAAGGAAATGGAGGGAATTGATCATAGAAGATATTAAGGAAAAAAAGATCATCATGAATAGGGACGAATGGAAGAAACTATTCAGGCCATAGATCTAAACGGTCTGTTTCGAGCCTTATATATATATTAAAAAATCATAATTTGTTTAAACTTTTTTTTATTGTTTTTAAAGTTGCATTATTGGTATTATAATAAATGTCTACAAAATCTTAGGTATTTATATTTGGTCGATTTAAAAATAAATGCATTTGAAACTAAAATTTAATCCAATTAAACTCTCGCATTAATACATTCTTTTTGAAAATAAATTCACCACTTCTACATTATAGTGCCCTTTCAGTCGCAAATACCACCTGGACCACACGATGTGAAAATTGTATAGGTAGGTAAACAAGAAAATTAAAATAATTACTTAATGACTCACAGCGAATGCGGAGCTTTAGCACGGAAAATTGAATTGGAGAGTTTTCGACCGCCAATTGTGGGAAGCATTGGCTTCGGCGGTGGCGGCGACCGGATGCCCGGACTATTCCCTTGCCGACATCACAGGCGGAAACGAAGCGAGAAAAATTGTCAAAACCCAGCTAAAAGCATCGACACGAACGGGAGCATTTCAGTGAAATTATCGTAATTTCTCTTGACGTGCTTATCTGCTCTACTGGTTGCCGAATTACCACCGCTATTAAGTCCCAATCGAATAAATCGCTCATTTTCTACCTACTACGTCCAACCAACTGCAGCGTGTGTATAATAATGCAGGAAACCGGAATGGATATTAAAATACTGCGCTCTGACCTTGGGTTATGCATTCCTCATCTGTAATCCACATTTATTTCACCTATAAGATTTACCAGTGCAATACAATGTATATACAGAGTGGAAAGTCTAACTGGAACAAATTCTGTAACTTGATAAATACAGGTTTGTCGCAAAATTTCTGAAACACGTCAATTTTTATTTTCAATGGGGCATATTACAAAGAGATTTGTTTATCTTTTTAATTATCTGGGGGGTTGCAGACACCCCCAAACTTTTTTTATATGGAAGGATAGGTTGATTAATTTTTTATTTGAAAGCTTTTTTAATTACAAATACAATTACATATTTTTTTGTTACTTTTTATAAGCAATGTGTCGGAAAAAATGAAATTAGGAAATATTTACTGAAACTACTTTAATGCAATAAATGTTCAAAGTGCTCTCCACCTTGTTGCTGACAATATCCTAATCGATTATAAATAGCATTCCGAACAGTTTGTAACACTTCCAGCGTTACTTTTCTAATTTCATCCCTAGTGGCATAAACCTTGCTCTTTAGATATGCCCATAAAAAAAATCTAATGGATTAAGATCGGGTGATCTTGCTGGCCACTCAATTGGGCCCCTTCTTCCAATCCACCTATTTAGAAACACTTCGTTGATAGGTCCGTACATTTTGAGCAAAATGTGGTGGCGCCCCGTCTTGTTGAAACCACATCCGTTGGTCAAATAGGTTGGGAGCCAAATTATTGGGGAATAAATTCAGTAAAGTAAAAATCAGTTCTTCTTGGAGCATAGTAAGATAAGTTTCTCCGATTACGTTTCCATTGAAGAAAAAAGGACCTATGCGATCCACAATTATTCCAGCCCAGTCGTTTGTTTTTTAAGGCCTTTGGGTATGGCATTCACGCATCGAACGGGGATTTTCGTCAGCCCAATAACGGCAGTTCTGCCGATTGACGTGCCCATGTAATGTGAACGTAGCTTCATCAGCCCCCATTCCAAAGCAATTTGTCCACCATCGATAGAAGCCATAATTCGTTCGCAAAATTCGAGTCTACAATCAGGATCATCTTCGTTAAGCTCGTGCATGTCTTGAATCTTATATGGGTGCTTTTTGGCTTCTTTAAGAATTTTTAAAACGCTTGTGTGACTGACACCATGAACGCGAGTTATTTGCCTAGCTGGAGTAACAGGATTTTCTTTAACTTCCAACAATATGTTGAACTGGGCAGTAGTAAACAATTATTTACAGTAAATAAATCTGTAAAAATAACTCATATTAATAAGGTATTATTGATAATAATTAATAACTAAGGTAACTTAGGAAATAGTATTTTTTTATGAATAATAACTCAACTCAACTATATACCTATATTCAGACTTACTATTAGAGATATTATATCTTTGTTATAAAATACACACGTTTTAAATAAATTATGTTTTTGAATGACTTGGCATGAGATGACACACCTAAAATGTAAAAATGCTTGTGAGTAATAGTTTATCATTTGTTTAAAAACCAAGATATGTAAATTCCTTTATACTACTTTATACTAAGTTAATAGTTTATTTTAATTGTGCCTAGAAATCATTAAAATAAACAACTTTTTCAAATAAATTTTTTAAAAAACTTGAATGTAAAAGACTTACTATAATTAATTCCAAAATGTATCAAATACGGTTCTGTATAGCCATATAACTTGCATTGAAAAATGTTAATTACATTCAAACGTTGTAAGAACCATTAACAAAAATTAACTGCGAGTCCCTAACAACTTTAATATTTAAAATAACAAATAAACATAGACATATTTATTAATTTGTTAATTTTTTATAACATGTTTAGGCCCGGTTTTAAATTTATTAATTCTTTATCTTTGTTATGTTTGAGTTTTTTTAAAAAAGTTATTTGAAAAGATGTTTATTTTACCGTTAATTATGTTTTTGTATTTATTTGTACTTCCAATTTCATAATCATATCAATAAAATACGTTACTTTTTATTCTCGATCCAACAGTATACAGAATGTTTCATTGGGAAAGGGAAATATTTTAACCATATATAGAGATCACCAAGGGGATCACAAAATAAGTATGGGTCTTGTGACCTTTATAACCGGGTTACAGATTTTCTGAATTTGGCCCATTTCTTCCACGTTCCATAACTTTTGAATCACTCAGTACATTTTTATTGATATTTGACATAGATAATCTACACCTATAGGACAATTTATCAACACATTAAAACATTTTAAAATCCATGTACGGCTTAACAAAAATTATTAAAATTTGACCCACTCTAAAACAACACCCTATACATCAAATTTTTAAAAATAGAATTTTAAATTTGGAAGGAGCATAAAAACTGAATACGTAGTCGCCCGCAAAACTGAACTTTTCCTCCTTAATGCATAAACTAGGTACTATTTTAATGCCAAAGAAGGCATCAAAGCACCTCGGGAATTTTGAGGTGAAACATATGCCACATTTTTAGGCTATTTTAAGGCTATTTTTATACCCTATTCAAAAATTTTATGCTCCTCGTTTTTTGCAAAAATCAAGGTGCTCTGCTAGCTTCGAACGAAGTCAGCAGAACACCTGTTTTTTAAAGCTTTTTTCCAAAACCAACGACACCATATTTTTAGGCTATTTTAGGCTCTTAAAATATAAAACTTTTCGAAAAATGTTATTTTTAAAAAATATAGGATGCTTTGCTAGCTTTGAACGAATCCAGCAGAGCACCTCGGTTTTTTTAAAGCTTTTTTTTAAAAACAACTACACCACATTTTTAGGCTATTTTTAGGCTCTTGAAATATTATAAAACTTTACTAAAAAATTGCTATTTTTAAATAATAGAGGATGCTTTGTTGGAGCAAAGTCAGCAGAGCACCTCGGTTTATTATTATTTTTTTCAGAAAACTAGTTATGCTACGTTTTTAAGCTATTTTTAGGCTCTTGAAATAATATAAATTATTCAAAAAAAAGATTTCTTTTATTTATTTTCTTTTCGCAATCATGAACATATTTATGACATAACCAGTTACATAATGTTGAACTTTATGTAACTCAAAGTAGATAGATCATTTGGTCTCTCGCTGCGATTACAAAAATGTCACTTTGTAAGTCAAATTAAAATACATTTTTTTTTGAACAGTTATATATGGTTTTAGGAGCCCAAAAATAGATTAAATACGTAGCATAACTAGTTTTCTGAAAAAAATAATAATAAACCGAGGTGCTTTGCTGACTTTGCTCCATTTAAAAAATTGCTATTTAAAAATAGCAATTTTTTAGTAAAGTTTTATAATATTTCAAGAGCCTAAAAATAGCCTAAAAATATGGTGTCGTTGGTTTTGGAAAAAGCTTTAAAAAACTGAGGTGCTCTGCTGAATTCGTTCGAAGCTAGCAGAGCACCTTGATTTTTGCGAAAAACGAGGAGCATAAAATTTTTGAATAGGGTATAAAAATAGCCTTAAAATAGCCTAAAAATGTGGCATATGTTTCAACTCAAAATTCCCGAGGTGCTTTGTTGCCTTCTTTGGCATACTATTTTATTCTAAATCTAGCAAAACAAATAAAATCCAACTTGCTTTAAAACGATTTTTACAGACTAACTTGTCGACCAAACCTGGTATGAATCAAATTTAAACTAGAGATACACATTTTTGGCGTATGGTATTACGTAGGCGGCAGGTGTTAGTGACCCTTTTGTTTTATACGCGAAGCCCTACCCGTCCTCACGCTGTCACGATGACGGTGAGTCATACGCAGTAAGTCACGTGCTCGAACTCCATTAAAATCGTGGCACACAAACATATAAAAAATTCTTTAGTGAACGCACACAAATATGGTCATTGTTTTGATGTGATTGATAAAAATGAAAGTAATCCGATAAATTATTGAGAAATTGTGTTTACCCAATGACGTTAAAAAAACGTCGAAAACTGGTTGATAACCAAACGTATAAGAGTTCAAATGTCGCGGAAAATAACGTTATTCACAACCACAAATTGCATTTAAACTTAACGTATGTTTGTAACGTTTTATGTTACTATTAAGATATTAGAATCAAACGTTGAATTTTACAGTTTCTAACATGTAAAAGAAGAAATGTCGGTTGATTTTGAATAAAAAAATGTATTATAATTATACGTAATATTGCAACAGTTTATTTTCCCCTTTTCTTAACGTATATTACGTATTTTAAAGTGATTTAATAAACGTTTATATGCCAACCAAATAATCTTTTATTACGCATTAATTACACGTATATTTTTAAACAACAAAGTAATTTATAATAAATAAGTTCAATATAATATTCAAACAGTATAGACCAGTGATACTCAAAGCCTTTGTGGGGGCTCCGCGAAGAAAATAATAGTCATAAAAAAAGCAGTACTATCGCCACAAAAGGGAAGGACTTTGTTTATTTTTAGAAATGTGTTTAGGGCTCCGTCAAATATCTATATAAACATGAATCTGCTTCTTTTGTCTTGACTGAACTACCATTTATAAAGTTTCGTTATATTATTTGTATCGCTTACGACTTAGAGAGTTGGAACACTCAGTTTTTCGGTGCGCCCTCTCTTAGAACGTTAAAAGGTTTAAATACAATAAAGTTTTATATATAACTTATATTTATTTTAAATTAACGTTAATATTATACGTACATTTAACAAAATTATCGGCTTTTAGTTACATAACAACGTTTAAAAACAATATTAAAATATACTAAGTAATCAATATTGAAACAACGTAGATATTTAGTTTCCGTTATTAACCAAATGTTAAAAGGTTGGAATTCAATAACGTTTTCTAAGACTTGCATTTAATTTAAACGAACACGTTGATATTGTATGTATATTTAACAAAATTATCAATTTTTAGTTGTATAACAACGTTTAAAAATAATATTAACATAGATAAATAATAAACATTAAAACAACGTTAATTTTTAGTTTAAAATATAACGATACATTAAAATTTTTATTACGACTTTTATGTTATTTAAACTAACGATAATATTACACGTATATTTAACAAAATTTTTACTTCGGTAGAACTACAAATGCAAAACAACGTTAAAAAAATAACAGGAGTTTAATTTTTAACTGGTTATATTTAAAATACAAATGTCATTTTTAAAAATTATGTTTAACAATAATCGATGATTATACAACGAGTTTCACAGTGTAAACTAAGATTTCATTTTAACTGCCTATTGTACGGCCCACTGTATATGAATTATATTTAATTTAAATTAACGTTAATGTTATATGTACATTTAACAAAATTTTATAACTTTCCTTTACATAACAACATTAAATAAATATTAAAATATACTTAATTAACTAATATTAAAATAACGTTTATTTTTAGTTAAAAATATAAACCAAACGTATAAATTTTCCGATACAATAACGTTACTATTAAACGTATATTAAACAAAAAAAACTCTCGGTAGAACCACAGTTACATAACAACGTTTTAAAATGTACTTAAATAAATAATATTAAAATAACGTAAATATTTGATTTACATTATTAAACGAATACACGAACGTTTTGTATAGGACATGTATTTAATTTAAACTAACGTTAATAATATACGTATATTTAACAAAACTATTAACTTTTAGTTACATAAAAACGTTTAAAAATAATATTAAAATATAGTTAATTAATTAATATTGAAATAACGTACATTTTTAGTTTAAAAAATAAATCAAACGTTACAATGTTTTAATACAACAACGTTTTCAATACGATTTTTATGTAACTTAAAATAATGTTAATAATAAGATACGTATTAATTGCAAAAAAATCAACTATAGGTTTAAATATAGTATTAAGCGAAATAAAAAATAAACGTTAATTATTAATAAGAAAATAACATTATGAAAAAACGTATTATTTTAATAAATTTTCAACATTCAGTTAAAAATAGCTAAAAAAATACGTTAGAAAGTAGTATTTTTTGTAAGTATAATTTTTCAACTAAAATTTTAACGTATTTTCAACCAATAACTTTTTTTATACCACAACGTTATATTTACGTTGATAAAACGAGTGTAAGCATATTGGGTAAATACAAATACAATTGTTTGATAGTTTAAACTTCAAAATGTCTAAATACCAATTAGGAAGATTTTTCAATGGTTACGACAGTCAAAGCAATGTCGATCCGATTTTTTACATGAAATTTACCACAATAAATCGAAATGAGTGCTTATTTTATTCCTGATACCCAAGAAGCAACAGTTTTTAAGGTACCAAAACAATTTATATTTTTCAGCAAAAGCTATAGCTATTCTAGAAGTCTCGGATTTTCTATCTGTTCTCAAATTATTAGAGAGTTGTTAACTGTCTAATGATGATCTTTTCTTCTCTATTTTCCAAATCAGAAAAATAAAACGAATAAATAAAAACGTAAATTGCTTTATTTGGATACCCTATATATTTTTGTCATTTTAAGTAGACTTGCATTTCCTGATTACAAATATACCGGGTGTCCCATTATATTTTCCAACATTTAGCAAGCTTATAACTTTTAAACGAAAGTACCTACTTAAAAACATGCCGTTTTCACCGAAATAGTTTTATTTCGGTAAATCCAAAATTATTTAACACTTCCCGTTTACTGAAAAACAAAATGGCGGTTTTTTAAAGACATATTTGTTAGTTTTTAATGGAACACCCCGTATATTTTTTAATGCTCCGAAAGCCAGTCCTTTTAGCTATCTGGCGATATAAAGTTTTTTGAAATCGATGAAGAAATGACTGAACAATTAAATTTTCTGAAAAAGCCTGCAAAATCAATAATTAACAATAACTCTCATCAATAATTTTATAGTAGGCTTTGGTACGTTTGTAATAAATGTCAAAATTGTTGTTTTAACTGTTCTAAAAGCTTAGACTAAGGTTTCAAGTGATTCTTTTTACGTTAAAATGTTATTTTCTGAAACAGAAAAGGTAAGTATCATAATTAATTTTGCTGAAACAAAATCTATTATGCGAACAAGACGAAAATTTTTTAGAGAATTTAATAAAACAGCACCGACATACAAGACAATAATGAAGTGGTTTAACATTTTCAAAAATAATGGATCACTAACCCGAGAAAAACGAAATATCGGCAATGATAATCTTTTACATGATACCATTGGTGTATACGAGTTTGTTACTAGATCTCCCAAGTCATCTATCAGAAAACTAGTGTCACATTTTAATATGAGTAGATCCAAAGTTCATAGAATCTTACAAGAACTGAAACTGAAACCTTACAAAATTCAATTACACCAAAAATTATACGAGAGAGACAAAGAAAAACGTCTGTATATGTGTAAGACGTTATTGAACTTGATAAGAAACAATCCTGATCTCCTTTTAATAATGTCGGACGAAGCAAGTTTACATGTCAATGGAGCAGTCAATAGACACAATTGTAGAATTTGGTGTGAAGAGAATCCACATGAATTTTATGAAAGTGTAAGAGACTCTCCTAAAGTGAATGTTTGGTGTGCTGTGAGTAAATAGCACCCTTACGGTTTACTGAAAAACAAAATGAGGATTTTTTAAAAACGTATTTGTTAATTTTGGATTGACCGAAATAAAACTTGGAATAATTTGATACATTTTGATGAAAACCACATATTTTTAAGTAATTTCGTTTAAAAGTTATAAGCTTGCTAAATGTTGGAAAATATAATGGGACACCCGGTATAATATTTTAATTATTTAGTGACTTATTGCACTATGAAAGCGTAATACATAGATAAGGGAAACAGTTGTTTTTTTATTAAAAGTTGCTTATAATGGGTCATACTGTGACCGAAAAATTCGAGGCAAAACAACAAAGTTTTACTTGAAATTTATTTTGTGTTCACAAGAATAATAAATATAAGTAGTGGTCAAAATATAATGAAAAACCATGTTGTACATGTTGATAATATAGCCAAATTTGTGATCAAGACAGGTATTGTTAAACATGTGTCAAATTGAAATTTACGAATAAATGGAGTTATTTTTCTTCTACACATTTCTTCTACTAAACAGTAAAGGTTCTTTTTTTTGTAATTTTACATTCTCTAGGTTTCTATGAACTCCGGAAAACACAGTATATCTGAAGTTATAATATAAATTACCCGAGCAGTTTTCTTGACTTCCTTTTGGGAACTTTTATCGCCGCAGCCGAATTTCTTTTTCTGTTCAAAAACTTTTCGTTGAAATAATCCTTTTATTGAATCAAAAAGTTTTCGGTAGAAAATGAACTGCAGTTCATAGCGTTTATATCTGTTCATATATCTAATTCGTTTTAATACTTTTTCCCTTCGGATACTTCTAAGAATGTCCCGTTGTTCGGAAGTAATAAGTTGCTGAAGAATAAAAAAGTATTTTTAATTCTAATAATGGCGGATTTACGATAAGGAATATAATCTCCCTTAGACAGGAAAATTCGTTAAAACTTTACTATCGTAGCTATAAAACAAATTTTAGAATTTGTTTTTGTAGATCACTTTTATATAATTGTTATTTAACGAAAATATTATTCCATAACAAATGTCATATAGAGTAGTTTTTCTACACCCACATCAGAGCTGCTTTAAGTACAAGTAAAATGTACAAGTACTTTTAAAAATTGCGAGTAAGTACAAGTACAATTACATCTATTTGGTATTTAAGTACCTAGTAAATAAATCCTAAAAATTCAGTACATTAGCCTTAAGTACATAAAAACGTACTTTATAGAGTACCTAGTTAACTTCTGAAATATACTTCAGTACAATGTAGGATACTTAAATACATTGTATACTTAAGTACATATACAGATGTACTTAAGTATATTTAGATTTAAATAAGTACACTAAAGTACATAAAAATAATAGAGAATCTATGCTGGTGCGAAGCTTAAAGCTTAGTAATATTAGATATTAGTAATAAAGTATTTATTAATAAACAGCTCATATTTTACGTACAATTTAAAAATAAAATAGTAGAAGATAAAATAAATATTCCTTTATTTACAAAATAAAAACAGAGTACCACAAAAACTTATAAATACATCAGTACTATTACTAACAAATCTATTTGGATCTTGAGTTTAAATAATTGCCATTTGCTTTAACAACGACTAGTTTTTCAAAAGTATAGTCGCTCAAAGCATGCAATTCCAGCAAGAGAAAAAAAGTCTTTCGACTGGTGCGGAAGATGGCACGGGGCCAATTACGGCAGTTTTGGATTCTGGACTTAGACTTAAATATTCTTTAAATCTTTGCCCAACAGACTTAATTATGACCTCTAAAGGCACTGTTAGCTGTTTTATATCGCCTGATATTTTCAGCTTTTGAAGTTTAGTTTTCATCGAAACTAAGCAGGGAAGCAAATACCCATAATAGGTGTTATGCTCTCCCTGTAAAAATCTAATGTTTCAGCCAGAGGCTGCATTAATTTGATATATTCCTCTAAAAAGGATATTTCATGTTCCTTAAATACCGGGATCACAATTTTATCACATAAAACTCCTAACTTATCTTTGACGGAAACCATTTGGACAACAGTGTCATAAGTGGAGGTCCATTTGGTAACTCCTGGAACTTTTAACTTATGTCGAAGTTCTTCTTGTATTATTTCAGCCGATTTCGGCCGTACGCATTTATTCCACAACTTCGAACATTTGAAAAATATTTGAGTGTTTTTTTGTAATCGGTAGTTGCAATAAGATTTATGATATGTTAGGCACATCTTATGTTGCGACAAATATCTTTCCTGTGTAAAATTAGAACTGTTAGTTGACTCAGAGTCTGATAAACTGATAGGGTTAAACACGACTTCATCCTCTTTTTCTTCAGAATCACTATCTTCTTCAGCAGAGTGGTCCTTATTACCTATGTTTAAACCAAACGAAGTTGAAACCATTGTCAGTTACAGTGGCTAATAATTTGGTTATCTCTAAATTGTATTTTTTGTGAATGTCCTCCAAAGTCTCTGCAATTCGATCATATGAATGGGTTCCCGCAAATCTTTGACATGCTAATGCCAAGGAGTATCGCTTGAGGTCTTCTCCAGCCAATGGCATGTCACCTCAATAAAGCTTCGACTCTTGGAAGACCATATAAAACTGTCCTTATATTTAATAATTAATGAATACATTTTTAAAAGTCGTTTCTTATCTATCATGTTGATCCCAAAAAGAAGCGACATGACATATTATATTACAACTTTTCACCCCCAATGAGTAAATACCTATTAGGTGCGAAAAAACGAAAACAAAGCTAAAGTGTTTTGCCATTTTTTTCTTATATTAGGTAACCTTTTTAAAGCAAAAAAAACACGACTGACGGAGCACACTAGATGTCTGAACAAAAGCCATACTGGTTTTTTTCATTTTGTCAACCATCTTAGAGACACATGACATGACTTTGAATCTTCAGCAGATTTGAAAATCTCACACAACAACTTTACTATTAATAGCTTTGAGAACCTAGAAATAATAGAAATCTTAAAGCCTTCCCAGGAGTTTGCTTAAATGCACAGATCCAATTTGTATCTTCTCCTATTGTCTCCACATTGCTTTAAATAGAAAACAACTTTTGTTCAACAACAATTATATTTCTTCTTCATTTTTCATTTCTTATTTCGCTGATTATTATTGCCCTTTTCGTTATTAGTTTTTTCTAAATTCCTCAAGTATCTTTTCTACACGTGGTTTAATTTTTAATTTTTTTCCCATAGTACTGTCAAATTTCAAATTTTCAAAATTTCTTAGATCTGCCATTTCGTTGTCACAATTGTACCAACTCCTCCTAAAATTAAATTTTTCCTCCCCAGATTAGTAATTTGTTCATGGGTTTACAAATAAATATTATTATTTTTAAACTAAAACTATTAATTTTTTTGTCAAAAATTTTTCGTTCTATGTCCCCACATTTTTCATTTTATTTTTCATTTTTTCGTTTTTTAGTTATATTTCCATTTTTGTAGTTACTTATTATAAACATAATTTCTTGAAATTTATTATCATTAACTGCCAGTTTCGGCCACTCTCTAATGGAGGCAGCACCTCTATAAATTAAAAATTATTTTTTAAATTTGAATCCTTCAAACAGTTTCAATGTTCATTGCCAGTCTCAATTTTGCTTTTGTAAACATTAAAAACTTTGGCACTTTTTGACTTTGTAATGTAGGATCATTAATATTTTTAGTATCGTTATTTTAACATGTGACGTTTTAATTTTAATATGTTTTTAACCCTTAATAAATACTAATGCCTTTTTTAAAAAATAATAAATATTCAGTTCGACTCTATTCCTTCAAGATTGTAATCCAATAGTTTTATCTCTAGTGGATAAGAGATTATGGTGGAGAGTTTTTTGTGGTTTTTATTGTATTATATAGTCATTTCTTTATCTTTTACCATTTTAGTGTTGATGGTTTGTTCCAACATATTTTTTCAATATTCATGAACAAAGTTTTTCCTCTTTCTTTTTTGCCTTTTACTCATTTTCGGCTTTTTCATTCAGTAGGTACATTAATTTGATTAATTATTTTTTTGTTAGTGTGAATAAATAAATATTAGTAGATTAGTTTTGTTAATTTCACTTAAACTAAATCAATATTCCACCATTTTTAATCCATTAACTCACACATGGCTACCCCAAGTTTGAATAAAATAGATAATTCCATGTATGTGTCGAAAAACATATATTTCACCTTAGAATTTGATAAACATTTTTTGAAAGTGTCTAGTTAATCTCTTGAAATTTTTTAAAATAAATGGGCCTTCACTTAATTTGACTAAAATTGATTCTCCATATTAATAACATAGAATTAAATATGGGAAAAAAAATTATATTTTCCATTTTATTGGTTAGAATCCCAGCGAACAAATCACCCGGCTTGACATTTAAATATGAATGAAACGACAAAAAGTGGAAACGAAGAAGAAAAAAAAAACCGTAAAGAAAAACTGCCTTTTGATTGATGACTATTGCTGTAATAACGTTAGCGTTCAAGCTACGTTAGCTAACGATGAAAAATTAAGTTAGTGCAGCCCTTTACAAAAGACTTTGTTCAGTAGCGCGCTTAGATATGGGCCAATTATGTCGACGCAGAGGACTATCATTAATGAAAATAAATCTAGATAGTTTTATTTGATAGTATCACACTGAACAATATAAATCTAATGTATATTCGGCAAATAAAATTGTTACAGCATTTTTAAAATTTGTATATCAAAAAGGTTGTAACACATTTGAAAAATTAACAAATTTAAAAAAGAAGTTGTATCAACCTTTAATAACATCAATTATACAAAAAATTTAATTAAACTACAATCACTAATTTCCAATTGGATACAAATAATATCCATACCACTAGAAGAATATTTAAATAAAGTTTGTTAAAAAACAAACGAGTTGACAAGGAAATTTTAATAAGCAAAGAGGGTAGTTTCTGATTCCTCCTAAAAAGAATTAAATCAAAATAATCAATGTCAAGCAAATGAAGAATTATAAATATCGGAAAAACTTACTTTATAACAATTAGGATAATGTAAACAAAATTTTTTGGAAACATGTGTCGACTCTACTTCTAGCCATAAATAAACCAAGCGAGGAAAAGCATCCAGATGAATACTAGTATAATAATTGAACTTAAAACCAGGAATACAGCATGTACTAGTCATAATTATTTAAGTTGTTATCTACCATGTAACGGGCAAACAACGGGCCACCAGACAATTTTTAAAACTTATTTTAATTAAACGATTAAAAGTCGGGTTAACAACACTACGGGAAGATATCCAATGCAGACATTACACGAGAGATACAGGTTTAACAACAAAAATCACTATTACACAGTTTATAACAAATAAAAAGTACAAATATTCGGTTCTATGTTAATAAACACTTTTAACACTTATTTAAAAAATATTTTAATTTCATTTAATTTGAAAATAGCTGGTAAAACAACACGTAAGTGAAATTGACTCAATAACGCCGCGTTGCCAGTTTTATCTTTGCTAGGCTAGAAGTATAGTGTTACTTCGATCATACCTGTACCGATGGTCTCATCTTCTTATTCGCATCCCTTGCAGAGTGCTGATTCTGCCAGCCCCATGACATGAAGAAGCTTCCGTAGTTGCCAATGTCCAGTCAGAATGCCTGTGATCAGGTGCAGATTCTGTCTAGTCATAGTCAAGTATTTATTTGCTGTAGTATTGTCAAGATAACTTAAAAGCTCCCTGGATCATACCTGTATAAAAAGTGTTCAAAGGCAGTTTATTGTTGTCTAAGGAACTAGATTACAGCATTTAAGAAATTTGTTAGGTACCATACGATATTCGTGGTTATTAGTCGGCTGTAATTAACCTATATTAACCTATAAAGAAGAGAGAAATGAGAATTGAGTTTATTATTCAAAAATCAAGGAATAACAAGCTTTTTAAATTATGTAAAATCAAATTTATATTCACCATTAAATCAATCAATTTATATTATTTAATTAATACAAATTTACCATAAAATCTTACTTAAATAACTATAAAATAAAAGGAAGTTCCATACTTGCCATAATTGATCTTGATTTCTTTATAAATTATCTTTTATATATACCTACCACTAGTTCAAATCAAAACAAATAAAAATTTTGTATTATTCTGAATTTATGGTATATAGTTGTTTTAAGAAAATCAGT
The DNA here is from genome assembly GCA_927349885.1 of Psylliodes chrysocephalus. Lineage (NCBI taxonomy): Eukaryota > Metazoa > Arthropoda > Insecta > Coleoptera > Chrysomelidae > Psylliodes > Psylliodes chrysocephalus. The sequence continues at coordinate 71,928,330 of OV651817.1, forward strand.
AATTTGTATAATATTTCTTTAATCAAAATAAATGTATATTATAATACAAAAGATATAAATCAAAACCAAATATATGTATATAGAATTAAAAAATAGTAATTTGTGCAACAAGAGTGAATATGATGGCCATATCACACGAAGACGAAGATTGAGCACGACGCCGTACGGGGAATCCTCAAATCGTCTGAGTACGATATGGACAATCCACTTGAGTTGTACGGTATATTTTTTCTACGACCCACAAACAAAAATCTACAAATTTAAAAAATGTTAGGTTATTGAGACATAATAACTAATTTTGAAATAATTTATGACCTTAACTAATTTATAAATTAAAATAAATATGAAAAAAAGATTTAATTTAATTAGTCCCCAGCCCAGATTTGAATTCAGGCCTCTCCCGCCCCAGTTACGATTTTGCTTTTAATACACGTACTTAAGGAGGTCCTTTCGCCACCCCTTTCGCCACCAATGTTAAATAATAAATATTAGATTATGACTAAAATTTTTTTTTTTCTAATAGTTGAAGTCCTTATTTATCTAATAGTGAACTTTTAACTATATCTTACCGTGCAAATTTTTGAGAATTTTTTTTTTAAAAATGTAAGTATTTGTACAGTGTCTTACGAGAAAGTAAGACCTCAACAACAATTCTCGAATTTTACTATTATTTATTGATTAGATGGAGTAGAAAAAAACTAAAAATAAGGTTTTTGAAATATTTAGGTTTTGTTTTTTACAATAAAATAAATAGGTTACCGTAGAATTTATTGAGAATATAATATTAAAAAAAAATTTCAAGTAACATAGTTGAAGATTTTTTGTGATTTTTAAATATTAATTTCTCAATAAATTCTACGGTAACCTATATATTTTATTGTAAAAAACAGAACCTAAATATTTCAAAAACCTTATTTTTAGTTTTTTTCTACTCCGTCTAATCAATAAATAATAGTATACTTAATTATAATTCAAAAATTGTTGTTGAAGTCTTACTTTCTCGTAAGACACAAATATTCACATTTTTAATTTTTTTTCTCAAAAATTTACACGGTAAGGTATAGTTAAAAGTTCACTATTAGATAAATAAGGACTTCAACTATTAGAAAAAAATTAATTTTAGCCATAATCTAATATTTTTTATTTAACATTGGTGGCGAAAGGACCTCCTTAAATTATTTGAATAAGGATAATTTCCTGACCGAAGTAGAATTTTATATAAATAAAAATTTTCCTTGGTTGTATCGGTCAAATGTTTTTATTTTTATTGTTTAGCACACTACATATGTTTCGGAAAGTAACAGTTTTTCCATCTTCAGGAGCAGTTAATTTTTAAAATTATAGGGACGAATACAAACAGTTTAAAATTGTTTAAAATAAAAAAACGCCATCTTTCTAGTTCACATCGTTTGAAGTTGTATTCGAAATAATCTTAAATTAGTTTCATATAGTTTGATTAAAATTTAAAATTTATTTCTTAATGCTGATGAAATAAAAATGCTATTATTTATCGATTCTACACAGGTATACCTCATTTCTACGTATATTTAATATCAATAACTAAAAAATATACGTACTAACAATTAGTTTGACATAATTGTCATTTATATAAAATGTAAAAAATAATAGGAAACGGGTGACCAAAATATGAACTGTGATTGGTGGATTTCATTTGTAGGGTTCTGTACCCGAAGGGTAACCAAAGGGACCCTATTACTACTAAGCCTATCTCCATCCGTCCGTCCGTCCGTCTGGTCTGTCAGTAGGCATCTTGTACGATGATGCGGAACCCTCCATGTACGAGTCCGACTTGCACTTGGCCGGTTTTTTTTGCCGTGATATGGATATGAAATATATTCGTTTAGATGAACGCATACTTTTTCGTTTTGTAGTCTGTGCGTAGATACGCTAAAATCCATGTAGGTGTAGAAAAAAAATTAATATATCTCAGCAGGTCATGTCTAGATTCTTATGATGTTGATTTGGCATGCTCGATGTTATATCCTACCTTAAACTATCTTTTTAATTTATTTGTTCCATTGCGCGAAAAATGTAGCTATGATTATCTTCCTTGATTTGACTAAAGTTTCGCTAGCATAAGTTATTGTTGGTACTGTAAATTGTATTAGCAATTTTAATTTGTGTATCTTTATCTATATCTTTATGTCCTAGTATTGTGTTATTTGGGGAGTAGTATATTCTGGTTAATGTAGTTGCCCTCTTCGTAAGTTTCGTATCTATTCTTCCTTTGTCTGTTAATATACGTTCTAGGTATTCATAGGTTGTTACTATTTTTAGTGTTATGTTTCTATTTATTTCTATCAACTCTCTGTTCTTTGTTTACAATCATCACTTTGGTTTTATCTAGATTTACTTCCATTCTCGTGTTTTATATTTCTCTTGTCCATGGTTTATTAGTTTTTTTTTTTAATTTTGCTATTTGTACCAATTCATCTGCATATAGAAAATTGATATTCGAACCGGCTCCAAATTTCTGTATCCTTGTTCTTTTATTGTCTTTATTATTTTGTCGATTATGATTATGAACAGTAGTGGGTTTAGACTATTACCTTGTTTTATACAAGAATGCCGTTCTCTTTAGTAAACAAACTCAAATGTAGAGTGTTAAAAATAATTTTGCCCCTGCTATTTTTCTTTGGATATAATTCTATGCCTGTTGTGGCGTTAGTCAAAAGACTTGTTGTTTTTTTAAAGGAAAATGGTCGTTAGTATTATTTGGTGGCATATACAGGGTGTTAGTAAATAAGTGCGACAAACTTCAGGGGGTGATTCAGCATGAAAAAATAATGACAGTTTGCTATATAAACGTGTCTGAAAATGCTTCGTTTTCCGAATACGTGGTGTTAAAGTCTTTCTTAAAAACTGACGATTTGTTTATTGTTCTGAAACCGGTCAAGATATGCAAATGAAATTTGGTGGATTTTAAAAGGTAGTTATTCCGCATTTTTTGACATGCAATTAAGAATTTTATGTTTATCATTGGCGTGCATACGGGTAATGATCTCAATTCATTTAAAAAAAAAATGGTACGCCACTGAGATATTTCAAATAAAAAATCATTTTTGAATTCCTCATTAAATTTGTCACAAAAAATATCTGGCCTTTTTTTCGTGTGGGGCGCCGTTTTTATGCAAAAAAAATAAAATATATTAACGCGTATTTTTCATTTCTTTAATACATTATCAAAAACTATCTAATACAATAACATTAAACTAGAACAATAACAGAAAACAACACTAATAAAATTTTAAATAGGCGCAAAGCTACAACAAATGCTGAAAATGACCTCCCTCAGACGTGAGACAAGATTCAACTCTTCGCCGCATTGATTGTCGTATTCGCGCAAATTGTCCTGGTGTATTTCTTATTGTCTCACAGCGGGCTATAATTCGGTTCCTCAGGTCTCCGACATTTTCGACGGGAGTGGAATAAACTAGTGACTTAAGAAAACCCCAAATGCAAAAATCCAGAGGATTTAAATCCGGCGATCGAGCAGGCCAATGTTCCGTACCTCTCCTACCTATCCAACGATTTGCATATACTGCATCTAAGTGATTTCGTACATCAATGCTAAAATGGGCTGGTGCACCATCATGCATGAACCATAAGTGTTGTCTCAGCTGTAGAGGAATTTCTTCAAGAAGAACAGGTAACTCTTCCTGTAGGAAATTAAGGTAAGAGTCGCCTGTTAGTCGTTGTGGGAGGAAATATGGACCGATTAAATGATCATCAATTACCCCAATCCATACATTTACCGAAAACTGATGCTGAAAATGAGCTTCAAAGATTCCATGTGGATTTTCCTCAGCCCATAAGTGATTGTTATGGAAATTTCGTATAGACTCTCGTCCAAAATTAGCTTCGTCAGTAAACAAAACTCTATTTAAAAAATTAGGAATTTGAGCGATTTGATGAAGAATCCATTGGCAAAAAAATAGGCGCGGAAGAAAGTCTCTAGGTAGTAGAGCTTGCACACGTTGAATATGAAACGGATACAACTGCTGTTCTTTAAGAATTCTAAATACAGTGAAGTTGCTTACATTTAATATGTTGGCAATTTTTCGAGTACTTGTTTCCGGTGACTCCGCAATTAACTCGAGAACTGCTTCTTCTAGTTGCACAGTTCGTATTTCTCGAGGGCGCCCACAGTCAGCCGTTTGTTTCTTAAATGTACCATTTTCGCGCAAACGTTGGTGAAGGCGAGCAAATATTGTGTGATGGGGTACCCTACGTCCTGGATACAACTTAATCGTCGAGCTTGCCGACCATTTCCATTACTTCGACCGTAGACAAAATGCATGTCTGACAATTCCACGTTTGTATAATTTTCCATTGTTTTCGATAAAAGAAAATTTAATTACTTATTAACATCAATGTTATACCAAACTAAAAGCATAATATTGAAGAAACGCTAATTTGACATTTCGTTAAACTATTCGTATTTAACAGAATGTTGACAATAGCCTACTAGTACTAGCGTCGCTATTAGATAATAATGTATTAAAGAAATGGAAAATACGCGTTAAGATATTTTATTTTTTTTGCATAAAAATGGCGCCCCACATGAAAAAAAGGCTAGAGACATTTTTTGTGACAAATTTAATGAGGAATTCAAAAATGATTTTTAATTTGAAATATCTCAGTGGCGTACCATTTTTTTCTTTAAATGAATTGAGATTATTACCCGTATGCACGCCAATGATGAACATAAAATTCTTAATTGTATGTCAAAAAATGCGGAATAACTACCTCTTAAAATCCACCAAATTTCATTTGCATATCTTGACCGGTTTCAGAGCAATAAACAAAATCGTCAGTTTTTAAGAAAAACTTTAGGAAAACGAAGCATTTTCAGACATACGTTTATATAGCAAACTGTCATTATTTTTTCATGCTGAAGTTTGTCGCACTTATTTACTAACACCCTGTATATGGTTTTGGTATTTTCTTGTTTTTCTTTATTTTAATAATTGAAATAAAAAAGTAATTGTTTATTTTCAATGAAAAATGTGGATACTTTATTATATTGTCCGTTTTAGAGCTCAAATTGGTTTAGAAATAAATTAATTATTATTGTTAATCAGTTTAAATGTAAATGAGGTAAATTGCCTCTTAGACTATTAAACTTTTTCAGATTCAGAACTATTTTCAACCAATTTGTATGAATTTTGGATGGATATTTTTAATTGACATAATATTAGAACATTCTTTATGAGCATTTTTTTTATTTAACCCCTTCGCCAGATGTTTACACGCCCTTGTAAAATGGTAACTAGAAATCGATATTTTTTCAAGGTACGTTGGGCAGTAATTATCCTTAATTTATTTTTCACTTCCTGCTCTACGCCGTATACCGTGTTTTGTTTTGATAGTTACGTAATGCACTATCGATTGTTTTAATAATCAAATTAATAAAAAAATTGGGGCAGCTACCGGGCACTTACTTAATGGATAATTTTATTGTAAACATTATTATTAATATTAATTAATAATGCCTAGTTGGGGATGTTATGATAAAATTTATAATAAAGTAAATAAATAGCAAAATGAACAATAATTATAAGAACCTGAAAGTTTGTATAACAGATATATAGCAGTATTCGGTTTAAAAATACGACGTCTTCCGAATATGATAGATTTAAAGAAAGTTTTACCGTACCTGTATACACGTATACAGAGTGTCCCGAAATTAAACAGCTTAATCTACATTCTAAAAAAGGAGTAAAGTTCATACAAACATAGGTCCGAAAACATTTCGTCTCCGAGATACAAGGTGTTAAAAGTGAAGTCCTGATGACACATTTTAGGACCCACCCATTTTCAAGAGAAAAGCATTTGAAAGTGCAAACAATAATTAGTAGGCCTGTAGAAACAAAAATTAATTTTTTTCAGCTTTGGAAAACCGGTGACTTAAGAAAGTATTTAATTTTAATTGTTTTTTTAATGGTTATTTTATAAAGAAACTTGGTTTTTTCCAAATGGTTTGGTTGGCTTTGGTCCAATAAAACGATTGATGAGAATTTATTTCTTTAACTGTCTACGTTTAAACTATTTATTTAAACTAATTTTACCCCCCTAATTTACCCACCTATGAAGATGATGAAAAACTAGGGTTTAGTCCATTAAATATATCGTAAAAAGTTTAGCATCTGTACCAAAATTCACTAAGTTATCTTTAAACGTTTAGAAAATAATTACAAAAATGAAGATTTAACTTTTAACAACCTGTATCTCGAAAACGAAACGTTTTAAAACCTATTTTTATATGAACTTTTACTTCTATTTTAGCATGTAAAATTGCGCTGTTAAAATATTATTATGACCGTATAATTTCGGGACATCCTGTATATGTATACAACAGAGATAAGTAAATTTCATATCTGCTGTCTGGAACGTTTGTGTAATCAAACGAGTAAAATTTAGACTCTGTTCTACGCTTCCACGCTTTTTTTAATAATAATTGAGTGTCACAAATATTTCCGGTGTAATTTTAATTATATTTGGCAACGGTGGTTAAAAATTATTTTAGGTTATTGTCAGGCGCGGCTCGTGAGTTATTGTAGAGGTTGGTCAAATTGTGGTGGATAGTGCCGCAGGCAAAGTCCGTCCCTGGTAGTCTAAAAAATTTGCTAATTTTACTATTTTTAAAATGTATACCGTCTTATATGTATCTGATGCAGGAAATTAAACGAAATATCTGTAAAGGTCTAATTTTTTTAATTAAAGAAAAAAAATCAATTTTATTATAAATAAATGCAGGAACGACTAGTTTCGATCTCACAGGGACATCTTCAGGCCTGTAATACAATAATCGTTAATTATTATAATAGGTTGGTCACTTCCGATTAAAATTAAATAGTATAAACCACAAAAATGGATCCATATTATAGCGTTAAAGCTGTAAAAATAAAAGAGCAGTGCAAACATAACTAAAAATAAGAAAAATGGGTACGGAATCTACAAGAGAAGAGGTGAGAATGAGTAATTACGAATGCATTTAAATTGCTCGGGATAACAAATAAGGCTGATAATGTAAAGTAGTGGTATAGTTCCCGTCAAAGAAGGTCCGGATATGTGAAAGAGGTCGGCGTTTTCTCTGTAAATCTGTTGAATGTAAGGATGGAGGGAAGACAAATCTTGCTGATTCGGGTGTAGATGGCTAGATAAAGGAGAGTGTAAATGAACGCTCCAGTAAATATTTTCGTCTAATATTTTATTCTGACTCGCCGTTTCGACTTTAACTTCGAAATTCATTTTCAAAAGAGCATGAATTCATTATATTTAATAAGCTAGTAAACGTTTGTTTCAATGAAAAAAACATATATGTGAATATAAAAAATAGAAATAGATAAGATTAATATCAAAATTAATTTGAAAATACAACAATTTAATACAAGTACAAATAGAAAGTTAATAACATACCTTCTAAAAGTAACACATTTTAAGTAAATAAATGTTAAAGAGTTGATAATCCCTGAACATAACTAATCTGATGTTTTCCCTCTTTTTAATATTATGAGGTTTTTGTACTTGAAATAATGAAAATTATAATTTCTTTTGGTCCTAATAAAAATTTAAACATATGTTATCAAAGAGTAAAATACATAATACTTCATAATCTTAAAACGTTATCAAAAATTATTAATTGTAAAACTTCAAACAATAATTATATTCTTAAACAAATTTCTTGTTTTTGTTCTGAAAAAGACTTTTTTGCCTTCTTCGGTTGCCTCTGCCACTTTTCTTTAAGTAGTTTCTAGGAGAATTTTACTATGGAAACCAGGAGAACCATCAATTGGTTGGTAACATTTTGATATTTTGGGTCTGCTAAGAGTCTTGTTAAACTTTCTCCTTATGTAACTGTAACCTTTTGGAGAATAAAAATTTAATGTTAGATCCAGAGCTCTTAATTCAGAATTATATTTGCGAAAGCCGTTTTAATAATATTTTTAAAAGTTCTTGGAATCGTTGTTAACAGAAACCTGCAAAAAAATATTATTTTATTCCTAAAATATAAGATATCACACAATGCACATTCATATAATATTGTGCTAGAACAATAGTAGGTAGGTAGGTACTGGGACAATTTAAAAAAAAGTAATTTCGAGAAAATCAACTTTTAATGTCATCATTGTACTTAACTTTTTTATTGCTAAATTATTAATAATGTTTTTTGTGTAGTTTGTTGTGATATGTATAATATATATTATAAAAACCTATCATCAATGTTAAAGTGCCGACTTTTTTTAAATTATTTTGTAAGATGTCCTTGTTTTAGTAAAAACACATTTAAACTAATTTTTAGAAGTTTTCTGGATTTCTGCTTTAATTTATCGTATAATTGAATTGACTTATTGTGTTTAATTAAAGGTATATCTCTTGTTTGTTAAAACAGTCTTTGTATTGTTCTATAGTTTTTAAATAATTAGAGGAAACATTAGGACATCTTAAAATATCCTATTTCACCAACAAAAATGTAGAATAATGAATCTCATATCAAACGGAAAAAATTTTAGGATATCCTACTAGATATTAACTTAAAAACTAAATAAAATGTATATTGCAACTGTGCTCAAATATATAAATGTTTTTATACCTAACTATAGCACCAGAAAGACATTTTTTTAGATCATAATGATCTGGATAACTCAAAATAAAATCCACATTATTTAAATTCTAGTTTTGTAAAATATAGCGATATAAACTCCAATAATAAATATTCAATGTTTTTTGGGCGTGTTTTTAGTAAATAAAAAAAAACATGAATAATGTGATATTCTTGTTTAGTTTTTTTCTACATAATATAGTTCATTAGTGATTTAGATGCAAATTACATTCTATTTATAGAATAAAAAATCACTCATAATATCCAAATATTTTATGTTTTGGCTCTGAATAGTTTTCTTAAGAATTTTAAAACCTTCCTTGGCTCTTTTGGGGTACTCCATGCATATCTCTGAGGTTCATTTTGTTTAAATCTAAAATAAATTACATAATATGAAAATTTAAACAAACAAAACACAAAATTAGTCGATTAAATTAGTTAAAAAAAAGGGTCAACAAAAAAATGGCTTTGTCTTTTTCCTTAAACATTCTTTTTGAGAGAAACTTAAGTTTCGCTACTTCACTTTTTGTTTTAGTATTTTAGTAACAGATGAATATGGTGTGGAAGTAGTGACATGATTGATTATTATACTTCTCTCGTCGAAATTTATTGAAATTGCATTTTTCTTTAATATTTTCCTCCTCTGAGGTCTGTAATAAAAATATTCTTTAGCATATAAAGTTATTCAGGTGGTCACTTGAATTCCTAAATTTTGGAACCATTTATTTATTTATTTTTATCTTATTTTTATAAAAAAAATAACAATAACCTTTACAAAGATGTGATATTAAAATAAAGTCACAGGTTTAAATTTTCTTTATTTATGTTAATAAGTAATTAACCTTTACTAACATCATTATGAGACGGATGAAGACGAACTTAGCTGGGGTTTACTCGCTCTTAATATTACTTTTTCGATAAGAATATAAGGAAGTTTAATTGCAAATTAAAGGCGATTGCCTAAAGCACCGCCTCTGTAATTAGGTTGTGTTTGTACTTACTTATGATATAATCTTGAAGAAGCATTTTCAACAGGTCTTTTACACATAAAGCATGTTTTCACTATATTATTAGAGATAATAAATCTTAAATATACGTTTATAACCCTTACAACGATATAAATAATTATATTTTCCGTAAAATACAAATAAAAAATTAACATGTGTCAGAACTGACGCTGTCAAACTTTGCAACGCTGATTAAATAAGACAATTACAGGAGAGGAATATCCCCCCTCGGGGGGAGTAGATTTTGCTTACAAAATTTAGCGCGGGGAAGGGGGGAATACTCCCTCTAGAAGTAATTGTTCGGAGGTTGCGACGTAGCCTTTAATCTTAGACGCTATTTTTATTCGAAATAGTAGTCGCCAGGTCTGCAAATGTATTGAAAATGTATAATCGGTTTTTTAAAGAGAATATTTTAATTCTGTTCGACATAAAATATTTAAATTTAATTCATTATTTATGATTTTACGGGTTGTAGATAGAATACATAGTATGTCACAACCCCTTAGCTATATCAACCCACGGACAGTTATCGTTTTATTTCTCGTTTTATTTATATCCATTCTGAAATTGGTAATGTTCGTGTTTTACAAGTTAATATTCGTGTTTTGGTTAGTTTTATTCATTTATTATTAGTTACTTTTAAAATTTGTTTATTGATTAGTTTAGCGTCTGCATGTACGTTTTAAATTTGTCTACAAATCTGAAGGACCAATGCGGGACTGTGTTTCATTTGTGGATGCAGTGAAGATGAAGTGATATTGTAATCATACTTTGTTTTATGTTTTTATTTAATAAAATACTTTAAACTCGTTTTAATGCTATTTATTAAACACTTTCTTTTGTATGTGCCTTCTAAAATTATTTTTTCTGATTAATCAACGATTTTGAGTGCGTTAAAATACATCATAATGTCTAATCTATTTCTTTTTAACATGCTTTTATTAGCTTGGTATATATCTACGTAACGGAATCTTTTAACCCCCAATGATTTTCACCCCCTTCAAAATGTCGGATTCATTTGAAACTTACACTCGTCAAGGACCGATGACAATGCAATAATTTAAATAGTTTGTCCCAATATCCAGATCAGGACCTTCAGGATTAGCGATTTTCCAAATTCGATACCGTATTATATCCCTGTGGTAACTTTTTTTTAGATTTTATTCAATGTTTGGGGTTGAGGGGAAGGGGGTGCAGTTTCGATCCTCTATTCATCCATGTACTCATTATTATGATTAGTTCCAACAAAAACCAAGGTCACAGTTTATAGCTTAAAAGAATCAGTTCGCTCACTCGGACCAATTGGATGTTCCAAAATAACATGCACTCTAAGGATACAAATTCAGGATGCGCAGAAGACTGCTGTTTGAATATAGGCGGTTGTCTAGGCATTCCAAACAAATGAACTGCCAGTGGGAAGATTTGATATATCCAAGGGTTGCGACATACGATGTATTCTGTTTACAATACGTAAAGTCATGAATATTGGATTACATTTAAATATTTTATGTCAAACACAATAAAAATAAGATACATTTTTGTATAAATTGGCAGGCTTTGTGACTATTATTTCGAATAAAAAAAACGTTCAAGATGCAAGACTATGTCTCTACCCCCTTAGATATACCAGACCTTCTCACTGACAGCTATTGTTTGACAGGTCGTTGGAATGTTTAATTGGTAATAGTAAGAGAGCCCACTACAAGTTACGACCGCCATCTGATAACAAAATGAAATATGCTCCAAAGACATGCAACAACATTGCACCTGTGCCAATTTGTAATCCAGAAAGAAGTGGTTAAAAAAAATTATTTTATATTCAAAAAATTACATATGATATGACAGCGATAATTGTGTTTTCTCTGAAAATTACAATCCTAATTCATTGTGAACCTAGCTTTTAAACCTGAATTATTAATATTTTTACCTAACTTTGGCAGAGATAGTCAATAATAATTATAAACTCTTGTTAGACAATTCTTTTAAACCATAATCATAGTAGTTTTTTTTTGTCGTTTCTATGACAACCTGTAAAAATGAATCAAAACAATAGGCATACAAATAAATTCTTAAATCAGCAAAAATTGATTCATATTTTTAATGATTTTTACCTACTAATCGTGTGTAGATGTTTTTGAAAATGTTTCCCGTTAACGATATATATCAAGATATATTTGATTGTTATTATCTGGAAAACTTTAAGGGCAAACAAAATTAGCGCTGTCATGCCTTATGTGATTTTTTTTAATATAAAATATTTTTTTTAAACACTTTGCTCAGGATTGGGATTGTCGCATGTGCCATTCGGTAAAGTACAATGTTTTTACAAGCTTTTGGGGTATATTTTATTTAATTATCAGATGGCGGTAAAAATTTACAGTGGGCTCTTGTGCTATTATGATTTGTTTCTGTATGCGCCAGGGATACAAATCCGAGTTGCACAATGTATAAACTGGAACATTGAGATTAAAAGTGCCGACGCAGAGTGAGCGAACTGATTCTTTAGCTATAAAATGTGCCAAGGTTAAGTTTGCTTTAGATGACGTTAGAGAATTATCAATGTGGTAACCACAAAGCACATAGAGGTTCCACGTGAATGACCAAGGTCAAAACCGACAACTGACATTTCTTATACTATTGACTCCAAACTCTAGATGGGGCTACTGGTGAAATTATTATTTCATACTCCATTTTTAGTTTTTTTATGGGCGAAAAACTTAACCAAAGAATCCATCCAAAGATGTGACGTGTATTTATTTAAGTTTTTGGTTAGTCTCATTTTTCCGTCTGATTTTAGTGATTTTTTTATTGGCTTTGGCTTTTGGTTTCTGTTTATAGTTTCGTCTTAATTATTTGCAAAATTGTGATGTTTTGCTTTTCTATTTCCTACTGTGTTTTGCAATAATTTTGGTGCTACGTTGAAAACTTCGAGAAAAACTTCATTGATTTACCATGCATCATAAAAAGACAAACGGGTAATCAATTTATCACTGGACTAGATTCCGAAGTCATTTTTCACATAAGAGAGTCTGTATTATTGGAAGGAAAATATTTATCAGTGAATGAATAGTTAAAAGGATTCACCTTCCTGGCTCACGGAGCTAGGGGATGCCTATCATAATGCTATCATCTTAGGAGGATGAATAATGGGCCTAATGAGACATAAGTGCCGTGGGGGGTAACCCACCCTCCACACGTTACAGATACAGAGAGGATTCACCTTTTAATCCAATACCTATATTACATTTATCCTTCAGGTAAAAAGACATTTATAAAATATAACTTTAGTGTTAATAAAATATTATATCCTAGTTTCTACTTCACATTTCAATACATTGATATTTTAAAGATTTGGGATTGTATACCTATTTGCTCCAAGTAAGTATTCGTTAAATATGTATTATTTGTATTTATTTTGTTCTAATAATATTTATTTAAGTTATTAATAATCATATTTTAAGAATGTTCTATTTATTATTTATTGATATATCTTATATTTTATTTAATAATAATATGCAGAACCAACGCTCCAAATTAGACTCATTATAACAAATTAATTTCTTAAATTTGGCATATCCACCTAAATTATTTTGTAAAATAAAAGTTTTGAACTTACTAGTTCCATACTTTATTTTATAAAATAATTTATGTGGAAATCATTTAAAATTTAATTTAGAACTACTACTAAAAATTATAATTTGAATTTACCGCCATCTGTCAATTGTCATTTTAGTTTCTGCTCCAAACTCAAGGTGGCGCTAATTTGGTTTAAAAGTCTACCATTGGCGTGGGGTCTCTAGAAGATACGTGCTTTGTGGTGGTAACTCTTTTAGAAATATTATTTAACGATTCCGCCGATATCACAGAGGTTGTAAAAAAAGGGAATATCGGCGAAATCGTCTAATTAAGGTGGATTTCAGCGAAATCACCGAAATTGTAAGAATTTTAGGTGATTCCCTAAAGACGGATGCGTTTTGACCATGATGGTTTACGACTCGGTTTTCCATAAACAATTTCAAAAAAGTTAAGTACGAACTTTTCAATTCAATTTAAACAAAACTGAATATATGGATGAATATATACGGACGAAGGTATATTTGTATAAATAAAATTAAATTAAAAAGTTTTTCTACGATCACTATAGAAAGTATACAAATAGACATGGCTTACTTGCGTTCAAAGTTAATAATTTCCTACACTGTGCGAAAAGTCGTGCAGAATTTCCTGTACCGCACACTACACATGCGTGGAGAACAGTAGAGAACTACTACACTTAGATTAAAGAGACCGAAGATGTAACATTGCACACTGCGCATGTTGTCTATTTTAAGCCAAAGTAACCCACCAATTGAAAATCATTGTTGCACGACGCCACCCGAATTGCTCCGATTTCCATTCAGCGATCACCTCCACCTGAGTTTAATCACCATTGACAGCTGTTTTTTGATTTATTTGTTGGTATTTTAGCAATTTAAAGTGTTCTAGTTATTCAATTTCAAGTTCAAAATGTCACGATGTATCTTGAAAAATTGTATGTACTTATAATACAAGTACTACTGTTATGAATATATTCTTTTTCAGCGGTAAATATTTATTAACGTTTTGACATAAAGCGCCATGATTCTCTGGGCTGAATACTTCAGATCCGCATTAAGGGGTTTCAATAAATATTAAGTATCATAAATCAGATTTCATATTATTTACATAAATTTACAAAAGGGTAAAATTTTGAACATTTAATTTAAATAAATAGTAAATAGGCATTATGGCTATCGAAATTTTGTATTTAAAAAGTAGTTTTATAAGAATGTTTTCTAAAGGTAGTTTTTAGCCCTTTTTGGTAGATAAATAAGAGGTAAAGAATCATAGTTGCTAGCTAAATTTTATTTTTATAGGGTATTTTTATAAGAATATTAGATGAAATACAGGATGACCTACTTAAAATTTCAAGGTTCATCTTATTTGCGGTCAAATCGAAAGTGACATTGAATTTTCAGTCTTAAAACAAAGTAATCTAGTATAAGCAAAAAAAAAAATACTAAAGTTACAGGAGTTAGGTCCGATTCCACCGTTGTGTTAAACGGAGATTAAAATGACAGTGTTAATGTAAAAATGTCATTTTAAACTTCGTTTAACACAACGGTGGAATCGACCCTTAGTCACGTTAATAAAATGTTACATTACAAACCCCTGAACAACTCGAACATAATTTTCGTTTACTAAAAAAAATCCAAAATTTAGCAATATTTATTTATTATACAATCGAATGCGATTTCAAAGATAACTAGATCAAAAAATCCGAATCTCTAAATTTTGGAGCTAAATGCTCAGATAGAAGCAAGCGACCGATAGGGGTTACAAAAATAATCGATTTTTCGATAATTCTGATATTTTTTAATGAAAATCGATTTATCCGCTGTTTTTAATAAATTATTTTCGTTTTTTTTAAGATAATGTATTAATCGATTTTAAAAGAAATACAAAAAAAGTAGATTTATTCAAAATAATCGATTTATCGTTTAATCGGTTTTTTAATTATTTGATTATTTTCGATTTTTCAAAGATATTATATGAAAATAATCGATTGAATATAATCGGTTATTTTACATAAACGATATTTTGGTTATTTTTTTAAAATTATCGATTTATTGGATAATCAGCTTTTTAATAATCAATTATTTTCGATAATCGAATAATCAATTTCAAAGGAAATATGAAAAAAAGATTATTAGAAAATAATAGATAATTCGTTTTATTTTTTTGAAAATCAATTTATCATAGAATCGGCTTCTTAATTAATTGGTTATTTTCGATTAGGCGATTATTTTGGAATTATTGATTATTTTTGGTATTTCAAAGATAATCGAATTATCGATTTTAAAGAAAATACAATAAAAATAGATTATTGATAATAATCGATTGATCGAAAATAATCGATTATTTAAAATAATCGATCATTCTGTTTTTTTGAAAATCGATTTGTCAGTTAATCGACTTTTTAATTAATCGATTATTTTTGAAATACAATAAAATAGATTATTGGTAATAATCGATTTATCATAGAATCGGCTTCTTAATTAATTGATTATTTTCGATTACTTAGGTGATTATTTTGGAATTATCGATTATTTTCGGTATTTCAAAGATAATCAAATTAACGATTTTAAAGGAAATACAATAAAAATAGATTATTGATAATAATCGATTGATCGAAAATAATCAATTATTTAAAATAATCGATCATTCTGTTTTTTTTAAATTGATTTATCAGTTAATCAACTTTTTAATTAATCGATTATTTTTGATTAATCGATTATTTTCGATTTTTCAAAGATTATCGAATAATCTGTTTCCATGGACGAAAAAAAATGGTTTATTTGAAAATAATCGGTAAACACTGATTTATCGGTTAATTGGCTTTTTAATTAATTGATTATTTTTGATTTTTCAAAGATAATCAAGTAGTCGATTTTAAAGGAAATGACAAAAAATATATTGTTTGAAAATAATCGATTGATCGAAAATAATCGATTATTTTCAATGATCGATAATTTATTTCGATAATCACTCATCCCTAGCGACCAAATGACTTTTAATAGATTTAAATTTTAAAATGTTATCTGGTTTCAGATATATGCATTTCTAGAGTTTTATGTGACTCATCCTTTATAATAATTAATATTCTTAAAGAAAGAAGCCTTAATATACTTTTTTCTGAGGTTACAATACAAAACAGCATTTTCTCATTTTGACTAATTTTTAATAATATGTAATAGCCGTAGAAAAAATATAATATTCAACTCATAAGGGTAGATTTGCAGTATTAGCCTGCGCACATGCTATTTTTATAATACTCGTAGACAATGAGTAACATTTTTTGCTCTATTAACAATATATTCTATTTCAACGTTTTACTGTAATCTCTTGCAGAAAAGTCCGTAGTAAATAAACGCTAACGAAGTATTCTATAAAAGGTCTTCTCTTTACATAAAATGTCGTGGCATCTGTTTGATATTAAAAAATCACGTTAATTTTATTTCATAATACAAAATTCGATTAAACACCTTTTAAATAAACCTAATAGTTCATTAAGATGCTAATAAACAAAGTCCGGTCCCTGTTACAGAGTTCGGGTCGCCGCGTGTCGCCGCCCAGTTCCCCCACTCCGTTAACCCTTCTTTAGAAATTGGCAACATTTGCGCAGGTTTAAAACCGGTGTATGTTATATCTCTGGTCTCTTTTATCTAAGCTACTACACTAGATCTCCCACGCATCTATCTTAGGAGGCTGCATTTGCTGACATTTCGTGATTCGTAATATCATATTTTGACATTTGTTATATTTAAAATAAGATTTGAATTATTTTCATACAAAAATAATACATAATAGTTACCTACCTATTAATTTTTAATTTAAATATTTGATAACACGACGTATCATATTATATAATATAGGTATAATTCGACATGGAAGGAATTGACAATAATAATTCAGATTCAGACGTTGAATATATGGAAAACACACCTCCCGAAATTGTTGAAATTGCATTGAATGCAACTTTAAACCTTTTGCCTCAAAAATCAAGAGAAAAGTATGAATGTGCTTATCAAAAATTTATGGAATGGAGGAAAAATAAGAAAATACCATCATTTTCTGAGAATGTAATTCTCGCCTATTTTGAAGAACAATCAAAATCTTATAAAGCTTCGACACTATGGTCACAATATTTAATGTTGCGAAGTACATTAAGTATAAAAAACAATGTGGACATTTCGAAATACGTAAAATTAAGAGCATTTTTAAAAAGACAAAATGATAATTACAAGCCCAAAAAATCAAAAACCTTAACATCTGAAGAAATCCAAAAGTTTTTGAAGGAAGCACCCGATTATAAATATTTATTAACGAAGGTAAATAAACGTTACATTTAAAATAAGGTAACAAACTGATTTGATTTTTAAAATTTAGTTTAATAACTTAGTTATAATATAAAATATTTAAAAAGAACGAATTTTAAAATATGGTTTTTAACTAACTATAATGTTTTCGCGAAATACAGTTACAAGCCTACGTAGCGTAGAGAGTAGAGTGTTGGGCTGACAATGAGATAAAAACGGCCGGGCTTCAAATCCCACAGTGCCTGCCAGCTTTTTTTTATAATAATTAAAATTCCTATTAAAATTCTTCTTTAAAAAAAAACAAAAAAACAAAAAAACATCTAAAATTAATGTATTTTAAACTTGTAGACTGTCCTTGCGATCGGTTTAACTGGTGCCTGTCGAAGAGAAGAATTGTGGAATATAAAATTAGATGACGTGGAAGATCTAAAGACTGCCCTATTGGTTACGATTCGAAGCACGAAAACCAAAATTAAAAGATCGTTCACGGTAACTGGAGAATTTTATAATATATACAAAAAGTACGCTTGTCTTCGCCCTGATAACGTCATTGACAGACGTCTTTTTGTGAATTATCAAGGGGGTAAATGCACAAGGCAAATTGTCGGAATTAACAAAATTGGCAATATGCCTAAACAAGTGGCACAATTTTTACAATTGCCAAACTCTAATCTTTATACTGGCTATTCTTTTCGACGCTCATCTACCACTATTTTAACCAATGCAGGAGGAGATTTATTAACTCTTAAACGCCATGGTGGATGGCGATCAAGCAATATTGCAGAAAGCTATGTTGACGACGCCATCTCAAATAAAATAGATATAGCCAATAAAATTGTAAACTCAGTAGACTCCTCATCTAACCAACAAGAAAAGCCTTCGACATCATCAGCAAATATTTCGACAGTTACTGAGAATTTGGTAAAAAATAGAGAGACACCTGGAGTAACACTTCAAAATTGCTCAAATTTTACCATAAATTATAATTTCAAATAAAAAATGTGTTTATTTTGTATCAAATAATGTTAAATATAATTAATTAAATTAAATTAAGTGTTAAATTAAGTTAATTAAAAGTTAAATTTATAATTTTTAAATTACATTCCCATAATATATTATTAATAAAAATGGTTACAAATTATTTCAAATAAGTTTCTTAATTTTAATTCTTAAAATCGTGATCGTAGAAAAAGTATTGTGTGCAACATGTGCGCAAAGTACTTTTCCCTTTGCGCACTTGTTGCATAAACTACTATTGTAGAATACTGAATAGTGTAAATAATAGTTAAAAAAAACACGCTTTAATAGAAAAGAAAACTAAAAAATTATTATGGAAATATCCTAAAAAGCACCCCACACTTTTCTACAATAATAGAAATTTTTTTGTTAATCACATAATTCTTAATTTAATTGAAAATAATTTTCTACTTTTTAGTTTGCTTTTATATTAAAACGTGTTTTTTAGTTTTTTTAAACTAATATTTTATATAGTATGTCAAAGTATTAGGTAGGTACAGTTCATCAAATTTCTAGAGGCTTTCGACGGCTAGACAGAGAAAGCACTACTGACAGGCATCCCGACGGATTTACGCAATGAAAGTACACTCTGCGCATCAAGTATTTCACTATTTCATTCCGACGTAAATGTCAGATATAAATTTCGCTAAAACATTTCTTTTATTTTCGTTTGTGTTTTTTGCTCATTACAGTTTAATAGAACCTAAGTATGGAGTTTAATAGCAAATTAAGAGGCCGCGTGATTAACAGTCAATCTCGCGAAATAATAGCCAATGTTATAGAGTTTATGAGAAGAGAAGGAAACTTTAATTCACCTTCAATACCATTTAAAAATGTAAATGATCGTGTTGCTGCAGCCACAGGAGTATCTAAAAACACTGTCGTCCGCATTTCTGGAGAGAAAAAAAGAATCGATAACCGTGAGATATCGGAATTTTCATCACCAAGAAAAACCATTAAAAAACCAAAAACAGTTAATGATATAGATGAAGCTGCACAAGAATCAAATTTTATTTTTTTATTATTAGATAGCTATTTTTGTTTCTGAGTTGTGTTCATTTACAGGCTCAATTTTTTTCCGTTTCTCCTTTTTGATTTTATATGGGGTTTCAAGTTGTTTTTGACTTATTTCGACGTAAATCACAACACACTTTTTTAATAAAGCAAACAAGTGTTAAGAGGTATATGTGCGTGTAAACTACAATTACAAAAAATTGATATGAAACCCATGAAACCACCAACAAAAATGTAAAGCTAGCTTCCGTACTAGAACATGGTGTCATTCGTCGAGATAATTTATCGTTTTGTTTAATAGATCAAGAAATGTAAATATTCCCCTGTTATTTTTTATAAAATTATAAGAGAAATAAATTTTTTTCTAAATAGTATAGTTTATTATTTTGTAGAAAAACAAAATTTCGAAAATTTTAGTAATGTTTCAGAAACAACCGTTATTAATAATAGGTACCATTTTCCTTAATAAGGTAGAAATAAAATATAAACTATTTCAACGATTTACAAAGGCCTACAAAAAAATTATAGGTATTTTCCGCTATCCTATAAAATTTATATTTTCTGACTCAATTTCAAAAGGTTGAAGGAATTCCAAAACACCTTTTATGGCATAATAATTATTTTCAATTCTACATACTATCTTTAGCTGCTTTTAAAAACGTTCTAAGAAAGTCCAATCAGACCAATTTAATCCCTAAACTATTCCACACTTTTAAAATTTAATTACCTAAAAATATTAAAAACTATTTAAAATAACTTGTTTAGCAGACTGTACAATAGCTATCTTAGTCACACGTAGCGCGTTCTCTGTCTGGGCGTCGAACACCTCTAGAAATTTGATGAACTGTATATATATTCTCTTTGTTTTTCCTAAATGCATCCTGTTGTATTTCCAGCCTCATGTTCTAGTTTTCCGTCTATTATTCTTAAGAGGCACATACAAAAGAATTATGTTTAACAAAAGCCGTTCTTGTTTTCCGGCTAATGAATTTTCGCAGGCGAAAACCTTCCTGCCACTTCGTCGGTGTTAATTTTGTCAATTTAAATTAAATTCTGCACCTCGCATTCCAATTTGGAATAATCAAACGCCCCTGTAGGTAATTTAAGAACCACCGGCTGCCGTCATGAATACAAATAGGATCTTACTGTGGTGGTGGTGATGGTATGGTAGTGGCGTTGGATGTGCAATGTTAATGAAACTTTTATTATTTCCGAGTAATTTTCTTTGGTTGATTTTTGGTCGTTTATTATTTTAAAAATGGTATTAAAAAAATTGGGAAAGGTCCAGTGGCACAGACAACCAATGAAACTAGTAATGCAATGTATTTTTCTTTTTTGTAATGTAAGATGTAAGTAGAAGGCGCTGGTAAAACGTTTGCCTTAATAGGAAATTTTTATTTACATGCTATTACAGCTATTTTAAAATGTTGCTTTAAAAAAGTAAATTTAAATATATAGTTCCATTTACTTATTCGCTCCGTGCGAAGTCATGGAAAGGGGAGGAAAAGCGATACTAGCGCTAGCTGCGGATAATTCGTGCATTTTAGGGCGATATTTTGAAATTTTGGCATATCAAATACACGTAAAAATTTTACTTTTTTTCAAAAAAGTAGGTAAAACAATACAATAAGCAACCGGAGTTGCTGTGTTGAAATTGTACAAATTGTAGCAAAAAAAAACAGTGAAACTTTTATAAAAAATTTTAGTAGCAAAGTGGAAATTAAATCAAAGAAATAAATGGATAGGTGTACAATAAGAAGAAAAATTACCTTTATTTTTGTAATTATAACAGTAATGCTGGAAATAGTAGACATCAGAAACTTGAAAGGTTTTAAATAAGCAATAAATTATCATTTTACGATGTTCTTTAATATCCCTTTATTTGTAAATGTTCATTCAGCAAGGACTAGATTTCAAGATTTCTGCCTTTATTATATGTGGCTGGAACGCAATTTTGTGACTTACTGATGGGAAACCAGTTTTAATCATTCATTCTATGTTTTCTTTCCAACAAAAATGAAAATATAAGTAACGATCCTTTTTTTACACATTTTAACTTCACGCTATTATTAAATGTAATTTTTTTATTTTGACAAAACAGGCTAATTCTTCAATGCGCTAGTTCAGTGTGATGTCATTTTGGTTCCTGACATTTAATTCTAACCAAACTTTTAACAAAAACATCAATAAATTTGACATATACGTTTTTACTGTTTTTCTTTTATTTCAAAATATTGTTTACAGGTCATAAAAAATAGTTTAAAGGTATGTAATTGGTAACTAAACGATTGTATATTTGATACATGCTATCTACTTACTTTAGGAATATATTTATAAAAGTGAAAAAAACGATATAATTTAGGTAAACAAAACGAACAAAACGCACTCAAAAAATCTACTGTCACTTTAATTGTCTGTTCAGATTTGAACATTTTTCTTTATATTCACCAATTAAATTAACATCCTGTGTATAAAATTAATTATTTATTGAATTAAAATGTTTAATTTCATATGCGATTAATAATAAACACGTTCCAATTTTGTATCTAGTTCGATGTGTAAATTATAATAATAAAAATGCTGACTTATTTCAAAATTATTTTCAAAACATTGAACTGGAGAGACTGAAATTGGAATAAAAATATTTTTCTAATGTACATTTAAATAATTAAATAATATTAATTGTTATTGTATATTGTTTATTCTGTGATAATATAAATGTAAATGCAAACGAAAAATAAAAGAGAATAACTTACAACATGTGATAGAATAAACATGGATATCCCGCTGAGGCATTTAACATGCCTGTGTGCAGGAGATCTATAAAATGTGTGCCGTAAAATAATAATGTTTTAAATAATTGATTTCTTCTTTAAAATAACTATAAATTTATGTACTTATAAAAATAATTAAAAACTACACAGAATAAATAATGTAAGTAATTAAATAAGAGTAAAAACAAGACAAGAGTAAAAATAGCAATACTTAAATGATTAAATTACTTTTTTTTTAGAAGTATCTATAAAATTAAAACAAAAATTAAGACAAAATATATTTTATAAAGATTTTTGTTACTGTAAATAATTAAGACTAATCAAATTATTGAAAATATCTCTATTTTGCTTTATGAACCAGCTCTTTATGCTCATTTTATAACGCCTTAGATTGTTGATATTTTTTATATCAGTTGGCAATAAATTGTATAATCTTGGTGCAAAGTAATTGGGACAACGCTGCCCAATGGTTTTATGGGAGGTTGTAAGATACGCATTTTTTCCTCTGGTGCAGTAGTCATGTGGGGAAAGAGTAATTTTTATTTTATTTTTAAAAACGTTAATTATAATGTTTTGACAGTACAGTTGTCTCATGTCTAACAATTTAGTTTCAGTAAAAAGTGCATCACTAGAGTAGGTTATTTGATTCCTATACATAATTTTTAATAACCATTTTTGTAACGTGTTAAGATTTTTCATGTGACAGTCTGCTGCACCACCCCAAGCAACTATTCCATAATTTAGGTGTGATTGCACCAAGGAAGAGTATAAAATGTTGAGTTGTTTTTCATCTAGAAAATCACGTAAGTATCTGAACTTAAAAAGTAATGCTCTAATTTTATTTGTGATATTATTTATCTGCAGGTCCCACTTGAGATGCTGATCTACAATAATACCTAGATACTTAATTGATGTTGATTCTGGGATCTGGATGTCATCTATACTCAGTGGTCATAGATTTGGTTGATGGTTTATATAAGATGTAAATATTTAGTTTTTTCTATATTTAGTGTAAGTTTATTTAGTTGAAACCACTTTTTTATTTCTTTGAAATCTTCGTGAATGATAGCTTTCAGTTCATCCCAATTTGGAGCAAAATAAGTTATTACAGTGTCATCGGCGAAGCTGATAATATTTCCTTTAGTATTTAGTTTTAGCAAGCTGTTTATATATAGAGTAAATAATAGCGGTCCGAGTACCGTACCTTGGGGTACTCCATAAGTAACAATTCTCTGTCCACTACGTATTCCATCAACATCCACATGTTAGATCCTATTATCTAAATAGCCTTTTGATAAATTAAAAATTTTTCCTCGTAAGCCATAACACTGAAGTTTTTGTAACAACCGTTTGTGACATACAGTATCGAAGGCTTTAGAGAGGTCGATGAAGATGGAAATTGCGGGGGTTTTTGAATCCAAAGCATTGTATAATTGTGAAGTTAGTGCATATATTGCATCTTCTCTCTAAAACCATACTGGTTATCAGATATTATATTAAATTTAAGAATTTCGTCATTTTTATTTTTATAATTTTTTCAATAATCTTTGAAAATACAGATAATATTGATACGGGTCGATAATTTTGCATCAGAGTCTTCTTCCCTTTTTTATAGAGGGGTTTTATTATACCAATTTTTAGACACTCAGGAAAGCATTCGCTATTTATACATTTGTTTAGAAGATGCGTGAGAGGTTTAATGATTTCATTTCTAACTTCTTGCACAGTTTCTGATTTAATACCATCCCAACCAGGAGCTTTTTTAGATTTTAGTGAATTAATAGTAGTTAAAACTTCTTCCGCATTGGTATTATCTAAATACATGGTACTTTCTAATGTGCCCAGATTTTCTTCGAAGTTATACGGAGGAACAATTCTGTTTGCAAGATTTTGCCCGAGTTCAGTATAGTAGTTATTAAACTTGTTTGCCATGTCAAATTTGTCTGTAATTTCTTTGTTGTTTTCTATAACTAACTTTTCAATTTTTGTTTTAGATGTTTTCTTTCCGCAAAGTTTATTGACGTATTTCCACAAAGCTATGGAAGAACTTTTATTTTCTATCACTAAATTATTCATATAGGTATGAACTTTTAGCTTTTTTTATTAATGATCTAATTATATTTTTGTAGTTATTATATCTTTCTTTAATGCTAATATTTTCAGGATTTTTTAGTGTTAAGATGTATAATTAATTTTTTTCTTCTATAGATTTAGCTAATGTTGCAGTCATCCATTGCTTTCTTATAGACTGTTTTTTATTTTTTATTTTTACCGATTTAGTATTTTTAGATATGTAATTATTTAACCTATTTATGAATAACTCGAAATTGTCACTTCCATTATTTGAATTATATAATTCTTCCCATTTTTCATTTATTAGATCTAATTTTAAAGTATTGTAATTTTATTATATTATTATGTAAGTTTTATATGTTGGGATATTTGGGTTATTGATTTCTGTATTCATGTTATATGTTAAGGCTACCGGTGAGTGATCTGTAATATCATTTATAAATATAAAACTGTTGTGTTCGTCTATGTTGTTATTTGTCTTTAGGAAAAGATGATCTAGGCAAGTTTTGGTCTAGTTATTTTATTTATATATGAAATAAAATTGTACGAGTTGAGGCAATATACTTTAGTAGCAGTATACTTTACAAAATAATTTCTAAAATGAGATTCATGAAAACCATCTTGTGATATTAATTACAACAATTATCTTTGAAAATCTATTCATTGTCAGTGGAACCATAATTACATCATCACTGAACTAGCGCATGACATCTTATTAGACTTAGGCAACTTCTCATACATTTTCCTGTAAATACTGTTGCCTGCCTATATTTTATTATTCATTTTTATTGATTATACATAATTTTCTTTAATTTAAAAGATAAAAATATATAATAATAATAAATTAATGTTTTACTTGTTTTACAAATCCATATACTTTTATTAAAACTAACATATATACTCTTTAATTACGAATTTTATTAAAAATTGCATTTGTCA
Organism: Psylliodes chrysocephalus; assembly: GCA_927349885.1. NCBI lineage: Eukaryota > Metazoa > Arthropoda > Insecta > Coleoptera > Chrysomelidae > Psylliodes > Psylliodes chrysocephalus. Next base: position 71,953,678 of record OV651817.1, read on the forward strand.
GTATACGCAGAAATAGTCCATTAGTATCAAAACGAATTGGCGCTGCTGTCGCGCACGGAGCGAATACAGTGAGCATCATAAGTCCTCCCCTATCTAACTCGTTACTGGATCGTCGATTTTTGAATCAAAAATCGACGTGTCTCGGCGATTTTCCTAACAAGCCTCCAGTAACGAGTTAGTTAGGGGGGGTAAGACTTATGATGCTCCCTGTATATTGTCTTTAATAAATTGTATTTTTTCTGACTTAATGTTGTTTTGAAAATGTGAATGAAATATTCTTTTGTTTTATAATTCCTAATTTATATTTACTAGCATTACTATTAATAAATGATTTTCTATTAATCAACGATTTTATTATATGCAACCCAACGTACATTGCTCTTATTATACATTTATATTGACAGTTACCTATGGTGTAGGCACAATTTCTAATATTAATGTTTAAAATAATAAATTACCACTAGGGAAAATTGAGCTAACTATGAATAAAGCTAATATAAATAGAAAATAGTAATTGTTGTTTTCCGTTAAATAAATAAAAATTGAAAGTAAGATATCTTTATTTTTTTATGTTTATTTTATTTTAAAAATTAATAAAATTCATAAATAATTTGAAAATTTGTAGATTTTCGTTAGTGGATCGTAGAAAAAAATATACTGTATAATTGAGCACGACGCGATATGGCCATCACATCTACTCTTGTTGCACAAACTACTATTCTCGAAAGCGAGGAAAACTTGACAATTTATTTTTAATATTTCCTTATAATATTTCTGTATACTAATTAAAATATATCTTCAAGATAAATCACGTTACCTCTGGTAACAAGAACACTTTCCATAATCGTTCCACTTATCATGATGTATGGGAAGCATTCATACTTTTAGGGAGCACTTACAAATGTACAGAAACTAGCCAAGCCAAAGATAGATTGTTACCTGCTAGATTGGAGTCCAAATACTGGTCTGAACCATTTGTCCAGTGTTCAGTTTACCGCGAAGATCATCCTTGTTACTTCCATACAACTGGAAATTGTAAAAAAGTATCAAATTACAGATGCAATCATTCAGTTCCAGTTCCGTAAGTTTTTTTTTTCGACCAGCTCGGTCTTGCTCTTATTGTATAAGTCTCTCTCTCTCTCTGTCGTCTTTGGGCCTTTTAAGTATTTTCCACAACTTGCCATTCTCTTTCCTTTATTTCCTCTATTTTCTTTTCCATTTATTTTATTTTCCTTTCAACAGAATACATTTACTTTTCATAGAAGAAGTATCAAAACAAATTTTATTTTTTATAGAAAACATTTCATAAGACAATTTTTTTTTAATGAAGAAATGTCAGATGACTCTTTATTATTCATAGAAGACATTGTACTTTCCAATTATGAAGCCATATCAGTAGTCAGTAGGCTCCTTCATTTTCCAAGGAAAAAATATAAGAAGAAGTTTATTTTTCAAAGAAGACATATCAGAAGAAATTCGAAAAATTATAGTAGAAGATATATCATCCGAAAACAAACGTTCCACTCTGGTTTCCTTCCTGTGTTTTCTAGTTCACGATCTTCTAATTCTCGACCTAACAGCACTTTAATATAACCCAGTTTATTAGAAATTTTTATTCAATATTTATTTACAGTACCCTAAACCGGGGCTACTTGATAAAAATTTTCATCTTTGAAAGACTATACCCAGCACATGAAATGTTTTCGAATGGAACTGTATTTTTTATAGGTTCCTTTAGGCTAAGCAGAATTCGATGGTATATATAAATGTGCTTTGATTTTCACGGGTTAATATTTTGGCCACATATTTACTAGTGCTACCATTTTCTGTTGCCATTTGAACAAAAGAAAAAGAAAAAGAAAAAGAAAAAGAAAAAGAAAAAGAAAAAGAAAAAGAAAAAGAAAAAGAAAAAGAAAAAGAAAAAGAAAAAGAAAAAGAAAAAGAAAAAGAAAAAGAAAAAGAAAAAGAAAAAGAAAAAGAAAAAGAAAAAGAAAAAGAAAAAGAAAAAGAAAAAGAAAAAGAAAAAGAAAAAGAAAAAGAAAAAGAAAAAGAAAAAGAAAAAGAAAAAGAAAAAGAAAAAGAAAAAGAAAAAGAAAAAGAAAAAGAAAAAGAAAAAGAAAAAGAAAAAGAAAAAGAAAAAGAAAAAGAAAAAGAAAAAGAAAAAGAAAAAGAAAAAGAAAAAGAAAAAGAAAAAGAAAAAGAAAAAGAAAAAGAAAAAGAAAAAGAAAAAGAAAAAGAAAAAGAAAAAGAAAAAGAAAAAGAAAAAGAAAAAGAAAAAGAAAAAGAAAAAGAAAAAGAAAAAGAAAAAGAAAAAGAAAAAGAAAAAGAAAAAGAAAAAAAAAAGAAAAAGAAAAAGAAAAAGAAAAAGAAAAAGAAAAAGAAAAAGAAAAAGAAAAAGAAAAAGAAAAAGAAAAAGAAGAATAAGAATCGCGATGAACAATCGACTTCCTTCGATTCTTAGAATTTTTAACTTTCATAGTTGTTGGCACATTTTGAGTTTGAACATTTGAAGTTGTTGGAACATTTATTGGAGAAAAATCTTCCCGTGAGATGCTCTTTCCAGCTTCTATTTTCAATTTTTTTTTCTGTCTACAGATGACCCAGGAGTTTTAAAGTAAGATTTTTCAAACATTATTGTTAGGGATTTGGTCATATCGTCTACTTGTTGACGTCCTTCTGTCTGAGGCAGTTTTTTTTTAAATTTTTGTTCTATCGATAGGTTCAATGCCTGTAGCTACAAATCCAGACTTTATGTTGGTTTCATTATTTGTACCAACTTTATTTAATGCCTGTTTCAAGAGCCTTGTAAATACATCTTTTCTAACAACCCCCGCATTATGCTTTTTCCACTGTCTTAAAATTTGTATTCATGCGTTCTTGATGGGACAAAATACACTGGCATCTAACGGTTGTGTCATATGTGTGCTGATGGGTGGGAGTAGGACGAAATGAATATGATTTTCTTGGCATTTGTCAATTACATTCATTGATACATGGCTTGCTAAATTATCTCCTATAAGAACCTTCGAACATTGTGGTAAACTTCTGAAGTAGGGAAGAATTATATTTGTGAGCCACTCTTCAAAAATAATAGCGTCAAACCAGCCAGACTTGCTGCGATCTAGCATATGCTGGTCCATTTTCAGTCCAAGTGGACCACAAATGATCCGCCATGTAATTGTCCTACCGCTGAACATACATACATCACAGATGTGGCTGCTTTCGAGGTATCCATGATTTTGTTCAGCCCTTTTACATGGTTTTCGAACGATTACTCTAATTCGCCCAGGATCGTCAGTAAAGTTTGTTTCATCATAGTTTACAATGGCTCTCGGGGGTAGTACACCTGTTAAAATCTCTGAAAGATTGTCGAAAAATTTGTTGATAGTGTCTTGATTAACTTTAGCCCTGCTTTGTTTTATTGATTGAGATAATCTTGCTGACAGAGTTTTTTTATGTCTTTTCAAGAATTTTTCCATCCAAGTTTCACCTGGTCTATTTTCTTTGAAATTGTTTATTATTTTACCACTTCTTTCGAGATAGTTTTGCACTAAATCTTTAATTTCTTCACTATCACAAGGAAATCTCCACTCAGCTGCAATGGAAATACATTAAAACAGAGTTTCTTCCTCATTATTTGTAAAGGCCGTCTGACCACCAGCTGGTTTAGTATGGATGCCTTTTATTTTTCTGTACAATGTACCGTACGGTATGTCATGCTCCCCCACAGTTAGTTCTAATTTTTCTTGGGTATAATCGCGATATTTTCTACTGCCGACCTTTATTTGATATTTGCGTACCATTTTCAAATTACCCCTAAAAAAATAAAAATAAATAATATGAGACGCCCATGTCGGAAAATAAACACTAGATGTAGTTTGAGGTTAGAATAGAATTAACAACTAAATAAACTATTAGAAAAAATACATTGAGTTTCTATTATTTACCCGAGTCTCTGTATGATAGAAAGTATATGAGTGACAAAATAATTGTATTTTCTTATCTCAAACTTGAGAATAATTAGTTCTTTAATAGCAATGTTTACCGCACCTAATACCACCTTTTGTTTCTAAACAAATATTAATGCAACTATCTATGATGTTCAGTAGTTGCAGGGTCAAACATCGGTTAGTTGTAAGCAATAATACAGGGGCTTTACATGAGTTTTCAAATGGCCCCTTATTTGCAAGTAGCCTTGGTTTACGGTATCCGACTTCTGACACCAATGTAACCTTATGTGACGATCCAGACTTGATCTTGAATATTCCAGACGTTCTTCGACTAATATTCGATGTTTAACTTACCGGTACCTCTACCAGAATGGTTCGTCAACATTCTTTGACGCATATTTTAGAATGGACGATTAACTTCGACTAACGATGACACGGTTGGTCGTCTCATAGGCGTTTCGGAGGTTGACTTATTTTATCGAATATTCTTGGTAACTGGAGGAATGGTGGCTATGAATGGCTCAAATAAGGGATTAGAGTAAAATGGGTCACATGACAGTACTTTAAAAGTATAGTTTTATAACCTTAAAACTGACTAAACAATTTTTCCACCTTCTAATAAGATTTTTTTATTGTTTCAGGTAAGGAAGTTTTCAAAAAGAATAAAAGTATTTGGAGGTCGATTTTTTTATTAACAGCCGACACAAGGCAGCGCTATAATACATCCAGAGATATGAATGGTATTTAAAAATAGAGTGGTGAGTTTCCAACTTTAATTGACCTTACGCGAAATAGGTCATGGACATTCTATGCAGAAATATAACTACAAGGTTACTTTGAACGACATATAAATAAATCACGGTGTCATTTTAAGGTGTTTTTACTATCCAATAAAATTGATTATAAATAACAGTTATTTTCGTCGTTGACACTGATATTCGCGACATTTAAAAAAATTATCGATAATAAGGATACCACTTATTATATGTGCCCATTATAAATTTTCAAATAAAAACTGAGTCTTTCGCTCTAAATTGGACATTTTTCTAGTATTCTAGGTAATATTTTAATCCTATGAAAAGCTAGAGGTATTCCTCAAATCGAGTGAATCACTAAATACAAATTTTCAAAATCCGATGACAACTGTAGCATTCTGGATTGGGTATTAGATAAATTTGATAAGAAAAAAGTTTCATCGCTTGACCATTTTTGCCTGAAGCAACAATATGCTACTTTGCGATTTGAATAGATAAATATACAGGGTGTCCCGAAATTAGACAGTCATGTTTTAACATCTTAATCTACATTCTAAAATAAGAGTAAAAGTTCATATAAATATAGGTCCGAAAACGAAATACAGAATGTTAAAAGTGAAGTCCTGATGACACATTTTTGTAAATATTTTTTAAACGTTTAAAGATAACTAAGTGAAATTTAATACAAATACTAAACTTTTTACGCTCTATTTAATGAACTGAACTTCAGTTTTTGAACATCTTTATAGGTGGCTATATTAGGAGGGGGCTTAGGGTAAACATTTTTTGTTGACATTTTTTAACATTTTTGACTACAAAATTTTTTATTTTTTAATTTATTATTACATTACTCAACAGGTCAAGACCCAATTACAGTGTAAGAGTACAAGAATATATAAATACAATTTAATTTAGAAATAATATAATTGATTGAACAGCAGGTGTGAAAAAAAAGGTAAGAGAATTATTTTTCTAGCATTTCATGAATATATGCAAAACTAAAGATTTCAGGGAACATTATTATAGAAATAACACCTAATATTATGATTTGAACTATAAAACAAATCAAGCTGGCAACTTACTGATTCATAATTATTATACATGGTGTATATAGGGGATTTTAAGAGAATATTTGTTCTGGGTGTATTTAAGTAAAATGTACGGGTGTTCTTGAAAGCTATTCGAGGAACTGCAAAATTAAGACTATGAATCAAATATGAAAAATCAACTTTAAAATAAACTGTCTTAAATAGCAATACCACAGAATAATATTTGCTTCTTGTATAAAGACTCCAAAACTTATGTCTAACGCCCGTTTTAAAATTTAATCCAGATTTGCAAATCTCGTTTAAATGACTAGTGGTTATTTTCTATGCAGAGGCTACGGATTAGGTAATCTAGTTTAGTAATCTGACAACACTGGATTTTTATAAATTTCACAAAAAACAGAAGAAGAAAACTTTAGATTTGAATAGGAGAAATGTATGTCAAAGGCCGTTGAAGATAGAAGCCCTATTTTTTTAATGTACCAAAATCATAAACACACCGTAAAACTATCGTAAAACGCATACATGTGTTTTGTGACGCATACAGAATTTTACGCAGGGTGAAAAAGAATGTCAAATGATTTAAAAAAAAATAATTCTATAGTTGGATGGTAAAACCATTATGTTTATTTTTGGTAATTTTAACATATATACATACAAACTGCTGTATTTCAAGCTTTTCTATACAAAACGATATACCTATATGAATACTTTCCCTACTTTGTGCATGTTCAAAACTATATGGATGACATATTTTCAGTATTTAAAAGTGTACAGAATCAAATAAATCTTATAATATGTATTGCTTACTTATTTTTACCTTTTTAACATGTCTGGATTTGTCATCTAACTACAGAATTAAGTTGTACCGTTAGAAAATAAAACATCTCTTAAAAATGACAAAGTTGTCCATCGTATAAAAATAAGCACTTCTCTGGTAATTTTGTCTAGAATCTTTGTCATCTTCCAAGAAAAGCTGGTTTTCTATTTCCATTTTTTAATAAAATTCAAATAAAATAAACACAAATAGAAAGTTCCAAATATACTGACAAAACGTTTGACATATTTATGACGTTAGAAAATCTCGATTAAATAATTTGATCCTATGATATTGACGGATTAAAATAAAATCGGATTAAGAATGATTTTAATAACGGTGCATAAAAATGGTAATAAACGCGATTAAACTCTTGATCTGGATTAATCATGTACGGTGCATACGGGCGTAAGTAGCAGATCATGATGAGGTGTACCTATAGAGGGATAAACTCAATCTTGTTTAAAACATAAAAGTTTTAATAATCTCCGTTGGACTGCTTCAATTCTATCAATATGTAACTGATAGAATAGGTTCCACATAACTGAGGCATATTTAAGATCTGACAAATAAATAATACAATAATTTTAGTGTCTTCGGTTCCTTAAAAGCATACATTTTGTACGATGCTAATACTATTGATTCTATGTGGTTGTTCATTAATAAAGTGAGATCAAATGTAATTCCAAGATCTGTGATGGTAACCGGTCTTTAAGAATCGTGTCGTTAATGCTATAATTAAAAGTTAAAGGAAATTGATTCAAGGTATAAGACATTACAAAACATTTAGAGGAGTTAAGAGGAAGGTTGTTATTGAAACAATACTCCCCAACACATCGCAGATTATCAGAAAGCCTTTCACAGTCCTCAACCGTTTCGACCCGACAGAATCACTTTAAATCATCGGCGTATAGAAGAAAGTTTATATCTGTATCTAAAATATTGCTTATATCATTTATAAATATGTTAAATAACGAAAGACCTAAATTAGAACCTTGCGGAACACCGGAAGTTGCCAGATGTTGAGTCGACTTGAACATATTGTTTTCTGTCGGAAAAGTAAGACTTAAATAAATTTAACAGTGATTTAAAAAACCACATCATGAAAGTTTATTTAACATGATACCATGATCAACGCCGATCGAACGCTTTGGAAAAGTCGATGTATATTACATCCGTCTGGATTCTCTTGTCGATATTTTCTGCAATGTACTGTGTTACAGCTATTAGATTGATAACGGTGCAACGGCCTTTCATGAATCCATGTTGTTCTGTTGATATCATATTACTGATGTGATGATAAATCTTGTCTTTCAAAACAAAGGATGGAATATTATCTGGCCCCATAGTCATTTTAGATTTCATTGTCTTTACCGTATTTCTAACTTCATCTTCGCTAAAGGAATTTATGTTTAAATTTGATAAATTTAATAGATTAACCTCGGAATTTGCCTCATTAGAATCAGTGTTAGACTTACAAAAAAGGTCAGCAAATCTATTAATAATTTCAGTGGGATTCTCAAAGTAATTTTTATTGTAGCGCATTCTGCTGGGCAAACGAGTCGAGTGCGTTTTATTTGAAATAAATGACCAAAATATGTCGGGATTGGATGATATTTCATCTTCAGATTTTTTAATAAATTGTTTATAGGCCACACTACTATCACTTTCTATGATTGTCCTTAATCTATTAAATTCGTCGAAAGCTAAAATATCATTATAAGATTTATATTTACGCCAATTTTGTGCTTTTTTATGAATATTTCGAATTATATTACCATCAAACCATGGTGGATATTTTGATTTAGAGGGTATGGAAAATTTTGATACGCACGAGTCAAATATGTTCCGTAAAAATAGGATCAAGCGTCATTGGTGTCCTGAAACACTTCTAAAAATTGCCAGTCAACTTTTGATAACATGTCATACATCTCTGGGAAATTTGTTTTCCTAAAATTATAAGAGTGCTGAAAAGAGCTTTCCAATCTCTTATTTATCTCTGATATACCAAGTTATATCAAGTGATGGGTGATAATTATCTTCCGCAACTAATAGATTCAGAGATCTCTCAACCAAAATAAACTTATTACATAAAACTAAGTCTAAAATTTTGTGATATTCATTATATACAAAATTGTTTTGTGACAGTGCAAAGAACTCCATGAAATTGTTAAGTAATAAGATATGTCTATTACAAAAGGTAGAATTAAATAGGTGGGATGCATAATCTGTAATATTAAAGTCACCTACAACTAAGAATGACGCATTATATAAAAATGTAAAGTTCCAAAAGATTCAAAAAAGTTTTCGTAATCTGTTAGTGTAGTTTTATGGGGTATATAAACATTAACAATATATGTAGAACTAAAATTAACTACTAACTTGACAACAATAATATCAATTAGACAAAACCTAGCAAACGAATTATCCGAAAGATTAATTTGATACGATGTTATTTCTTTGAAAACTTCTATTAGGACACCTCCACCTCCTAGAGAATCTTGTCTGTCCGATCTATATATACTAAAGTAACCTGGAAATAATTCAACATTTTTGATCGATAAGTCAAGCCACACGGAAAAAAATGTGACTAGAAAATTTTACTACAATGTTATAGTAGTAGACTCGTAGAAAAATATTTAACTTTTTGTAGAAAATTTTAATATAATTTATAGTTAAAAACTATTCATTATTGTAGCAATTGAATTGTCGAATAAAATGCTACAACAATAGGAAAGACGACCACAATGTTTAGTATATTTTACTATTGTTTGTAGAAGTAGAAATTTATTACAATTATTGTAATTATTACTATTAACTTCTGTTAAAATTTGTACAAATATTAATAATTATCTCTACAAAAAATAGTAATTTTCTATACAAAAAATAGTAATACTGGCCTTCTTATGATAAAAATTCAATTTTGTTGAAAACTATTCTATAATATTGTAGAAATTTTAAGTCATGTGAATAAAACAGAATTCTGCTATTGGCCAACATTTTCTGAGGTCGACCATAAATGGTCAGACAGCAGTAGTCGTTCGACATGTTCACAAAACAAAGCATCGTACACATTATTATATTATAAGCAGTGATAGTTCGAGAAAATTTTAATAATAACTTCTATAAGTGGTAAGTATATTTATTATTGTTTCTGAATAATTTACCTTAAGATACCTAATTTAAATAACCTTATTAGATTATTTTATTAAAAATAGTTATGGCCAACGATCGATTGTTGTGCCAAGTTCGATGATGTTTTTTCGATTTAATTGTGACATACCTACTTTCTCATTTTTTTTAATTCTCCGACGTGGTCATTTAATATCCCAATCACTGTAAAGGTTTTATGGGGTATAGCGGTTCAATAGGTATTAATTTTTATTTCATATTTTTCAGGTGCAGTAAAACCAACTGAGACTGAGGAAGCTATTATTACTGTTATTTATTACATAATGTAATTAAGACTTTGTATCTTTTTAATTAAAACAATAAATTTTGAATATTTTATTAAGGAACATTTTTTCTAGGTTATAATTATAATAATTGTGGAATACTACTACAAATTTTATTAAAAATTACTAAAATTTGTTTGAATTTTTACTATTTATTGTGTAAAATTTTCGTATTATTTTTCATGAAACGCAATACATTTTTAATATAAATTCATACAATGAATAACAAAAATTATAACAATCTGTAGAACAATTCTTGTGATACATATGTATATTTTTATTACATATTGTAGATAATAACTCTACAATACATTCTCTACAAATATTTGGAAATTTTACTACAAATTGTCCCTGTCCCTATTTTATTATTTATTGTAGAGAAAAAATCTATAATTGTAGAAATTTTTTCTACAATTTTTTTCCGTGCATGTTTCTGTTAACGCATAAACTTTATATTCACTTTGAGACAAATGATTATAAACCTGACTAGTTTTTCAACGTAAACCTCTAGTGTTCTGATAAAATACGGAGATATTATTTATACTATTTACATTATTGCTATTAAGTTTAGGATCTAAATACTTAGTTACAAGGGGCGGCGCAAAATTTGGAAAACCAATCCCCTAATTTGCCCACCCATGAAGATGATCAAAAACTAGGGTTTAGTCCATTAAATAGAGCGTAAAAGTTTAGCATTTGTACCAAATTTTACTTAGTTATCTTTAAATGTTTAGAAAATATTTACAAAAGTGTGTCATCAGGACTTTACTTTTAACATCCTGTATCTCGGAAACGAAATGTTTTCGGACCTATGTTTATATGAACTTTTATTTCTATTTTAGCATGTAGATTACGCTGTTAAAATATGACAGTCTAATTTCCTGTATAGGTATTAAAATATTTCTTAAAATTTCATATTCGAATTCAAATCATAATGTTGATATATTAAAAAAAAAAAAATGAGATACATACTTGCAAAGAATATAATAATTTTGTTTATCTGCTCATTTTGTCAATATGTTTGTCAATTACCTTAACAGATACATTTTAATGTATGATATCGCCATCAAAACAGATATAAAAGTCGACCTTTTGCTAAAAATAATTTATATATAAAAACAAAACCGTTCTGCTGTACATCTGTTTTATTATAGAAAATAAATACGAGTACAAATGAAAATTTTTTTGTAATAGGTAATAACTGAACTGAATCAGTTGTTATAATTTTATACCACGGTTCTTCGCTTGATGAATTCTGAGTGCTCAGTTCCTTCCGGTGTTTTTGTATGTCGACACCGTGAATGACTGATATAAATTTTTTCTAAATTTATGGAGTATCTGCATCCCTAACTAGTAAATAATGTTTTTGATCAAAAATCTTGAGAATGAAGTTAGAAAGCAGCATTAAACTATAAACGAAAGTTTCTTAAAAATTAAAAATTAAATTAAACAAATGGCTTGAAAGTACATCACTGAATTCTGCTCTTGAATAAGTAAATGACTCAACTTCTTCAAAGTTCACGACTTTTGTCATTTTGTACTTTCTACCTGTGACAACTTATTTTTTGTTCCCTGGTATATATTTCGTTATATCTAGTTTTATAACTCATAGCAAGTTGATAACTTTTATATTTTATTAGTTCTGTTGAAAACTATAAATAATATAAACTGTAATAGTAAGAAATTTTCAGTATATTCCTAATAACTTATCAACTCCCCAAGAGTATCCCACTGATTTACAATCAATTTGTTAACAGATTCTCTGATAATTCCTCCTCTGTTTTTGTGACAAGCGGTGTTAGCAATTTTTCTCAATCCCAAATTAATGTACCATAAAGTATTGCTTGATACAATAGAGAGATATTGCAAATTGCTATAACGCCAGCCACTAATAGTGACATCGTAATTAGAGTCAAATAAATTCCATGCTAAAATCAGACTTATTGCAAACCAGAAATTTTGACATTAGAATCCTTGTTCTTATACTTATTTCTAACCTCATTTTAATAGAGCAAAACTGGAAGCAAAATATGACAGTTTTTAATGTGTTAAGATCGGACTCTATCTAATGATTGTAGAAATAAGCTTGTGACACTTTTATAGATAAAAAGTATAATAAGTCTTTATTAAGTTTGTCGATATAAAAAAACTGGTGCTTTTTGATTTGTGTCACTTTTAAAGAGGGAATACGATATGTGATTAATAAGTCACTACTCTGAGCATTTACAAAACTAAACTAAAAACCTTTTTTTAACTTCACCATTTTATAAAACAATACTGACACAACTCAAAATATGATATTTTTTTTACATTTTTTTAAGAACGAGCTCTATCTAATGATTGTAGAAATGAGCGTGTGACACTTTTACAGATAAAATTTAGATTATAGTTTTTATTAGGATTGTCGATATAAAACAAAAACTGATGCTCTTTGAGTCTGAGAATTTACAAAACTAAAATGAAAACCGTTTTTTACCCTCGCCGTTTTATAGAGCAAAACAGAAAACAGAAGAAAGTCTTTTATTAGATTTGTCGATATAAAACAAAAACTGTTTCTTTTGAGTTGTGTCACTGTTGAAGAAGGGGTGCGATATAGTAGATCTAGTTTTTATTGCAATTTCAGTCGTAAGTTTTTATTAAAATAAGTAAGTTAGTACCTAATTATTGTAGTTGTTTTGACTATTAATAACCAAAATATATATAATACCAAAACTACAGGGTTGAGGTTTCTAAAGCCGTTTTCGAATTAACTGTTCAAGTAAAATCCAATAGAGTATCATAAGAAAATAAAATGTTTGCCCTTTAAAATATTTAGCTCTTCTCCCCACTTTCCCCACTTTTAAGGGTGTGATTGTCCCCACCAAGGGGTTGAAGATAAAAAATATGCTTCAAAGGTGTCCCTTTATAAACAAAAATCGACGTGTCCGAACATTTGTGCATTAAATATTAGGAAAACAGGAAATAATAGGTGCCTAATTTTCGTCCTCAAGAGGGCGTTAAAATCGAAATTAGACACAACAATATTGGTATTACTGAATTTCTTATAAAAATACCTTTTCAGAAATGTGCTACACTTTCCCTATCTAAATTCTAGGGGTTGTTCACCCCACTGCCCGAGGGTTGAAGTGTTAATGATGCAATTAGGAAAACAATTTATTGATTATTGTACTTATCTGTGTGGTAAATAAGGTAATATACGGTGGTAAGTTTAAGGTAAAATCAGGTATTTCATCCTTCGTTCCAAACTGCAGAGGTACATCAATCAATCGCTATCATTCGTGATTGCACCGTGAATGATCTTCAAGATAAATTATTCTTATTTGTATTTGTATTCGAACCTGAACCGTCTAGAGATTGAACCGTGAATGATCTTCAAGATAACTGCTTCTTATTTGTATTCGAACCCAAACGATCTTCAAGATAAATGATTCTTATTGTATTCGAACCCAAAACCATCTAGAGATTGCCATTGGCTAAAAAGGGATAAAATGTTGTGGTGGATGAAGGGAAATTTGGAAAGGATTTAGACAAAATGCTTTAACTATTAAATGAATAATTTCACAGAAACTAAAATTAATATGAAAAGGAAAAATCTTATATTTAAATATAGTAAAGCATAATATCCCATTCCAAAAAATAATATATAATTTTATATAGAGCTAACATATGTCATTCATTGCAGATGGCGAGGTTATGTATAAAATTTGACAATTTGCTCCAGAAATCATTGAACAAAAACTATATTAACATATTATTAACAAAACATACCTTATAAAATCAGACGGTCATTAACACATAAATAAATATGAATTAACATTTCGAATGACCAAAATAAAATCAAAATAGAAGTGACCTATTCGTCGCTTCCTGGCAGTTCAAATAAAAATGTCACTTCCTCTGACACAAAGCATTGACGACAAATGACATTTGAGTAAGAGGTGATTGTGTCCGAAATAACGAAATATATTTTTATATTTGTGACTTTGCTGTGACAGTGTTTTTATTGCAATCTAAATTTAATTTAAATATTAAAATGTATGATTGTTCACTTATTTTGTTTATTATAGATATCTAAGTACCTTACGTCACGAATTTGTATCATAATTGAAATTTAATTTTTTTTTGATTAATCAATTTTCTTTTGTATAATTGTACACTGTCCTAGATTAGTTGTTTGTGTCCTAAATAAATTAAAAACTGATTATAGAAATGATTTGTGCCCTTGGACACTATTGTTCATCTACTTTCATTAAAATTATTGATACAATAAATTCAAATGATAATTTTTCATATTACTATTTATCATGTATGTATTTATGAAAATCACTTGTATAGTAAGTAATTTTAGTTGCCCTCGCGGTTAAAAAAATTTTGTCTCATCCTTTATGTGTTCAAAAAGTTGGCGTCATGTTAGAAAACAAGAGTATATATCCTTTGTCCTTAAAATAATAGAATAATGGTAAGTTCCTTGATATACTCTTTGAAAGCAGCCACAATTCCACCACTATAGTCAATAAGTAAATCACAAAGTTTTAGTTCATCGTACAGGAACGTACTCAAATGGAAGAGTAACTTTAAAACGAACAAAATAAATTAGTGGGTAAAACATTGAGTATCTTTTTTCTTAATAATTTTATTATAAAGTAGTTTGTAAAACAAACAGCAAAAGACACATTTATTCAAAAATTAATTGGTAGTTTTACTTACTAAACATTGTGGGGTATACAAGTACACTAAAACTGGATTGGACACAGTGGAATTACTCCTCAAAGTGATTTCCTTGATTGCACGATAAACACGGACGTAGCAAACCAAATCCACACGAACTGAAGTAATCTTCAACCCATACAAATCACCGCGATCAGATAAGGATAAGGTATTGTCTGTGCTTCTACTACAAGCTGTAGAAGCACTGGTCCGCACATGTTTAGCTTCTACAGGGCAAGTTAGCCGCTTAAACCTGTACCAAATACCTGAAAACAAAACATATGCGCTGGCGAAGGCATACAGACCAGTAACTCTGACGTTATTCTTATTTATAGGATTGCAAATTCTGATTGATCAGTATGTCTAACAAACGACTTTGATAGAGAGGTAATTTTATAGAAAACAACATGCTCAACGAAAATTACATCAAAATAAAAAAAATTATTTAATAATTTAGCCAAATAAAGCCTACAAAAAATTAAGTAAACCAAAAATAGCGATATTAGGATAAAATATCACCAAAGTCACAATTTCGTAATTAAAAGTAAAGAGTAAAGTCGTGAAATTGAATTCATTGTTTGAGTTTTTAATTTTAATGTAATTTTCATTTACTAATTAAAGTTTAAGTAATTTGGATTTCATTGTCTTCTAAAAAAAGACAAAAATTCAAACTCTACCGCAATGTAGAAGTTATTTAGAAAAGTTGGAGGAATCGAGAAATTTTAAGGGAAATTGTTTTAAAAAGTAGAATTCGCGTATCAACAAAACTAAGAGAATAGGCTAAAAATAAATATAATTCATTGTAAAAAATAAAATAAAATTAGATTATTTAAAAATTGAACATATACAGTGAAGACCGAATTTCCATCACCAACCTTTTTAACTTTCGAATTAAGAAAGTTTTTACTGCATAATTTGGGGTACTTATATTAGAATAAAAATTTTTGAGAAACAAATAACAAATTTTCTAAATAAATACCAGTTGGGTACCATTTTTATAGAATGTCAAACAATAGCTGCCGTTGGGAAGTGCTCCTGTATACTAAAGCCAACGAGTTTAATAAATACTTTATAGATATAGGAAAAGAAATGAGTAAGAAAATCCCAAAAGAAGAGTTGCCAAAAAACTTCTTAGCAGATGTAACAGTTCGCTGCTCTCTATTTCAAGAACCTATTACTAAAAATGATCTGACAATTATCATTTCTAACTTAAAAAAAAGAATGCCTCACCAGGGCCACATAATATAAGTGCAAAAACTTTAAAACTCATCCATTGTCATATTCTTGGCCCATTAGTATAAATCAATCTATGCTTTTTAACAGGCCAACTTCCTCAGCAATGGAAAGTTTCAAATGTTGGACCAATATGTAAAGCTTCTCAGTTAAATAATTATAGACCCATTTCTGTAATAAATAATATTACAAAAATATTTGAATATTCCTACAAGAGAAGATGAATGGAGTTTCTAAATAAAAATGATGTGATAACAGAAAGACAATTTGGGTTCATAAAAAAATAAAATACCGAAAATGCCATAATGGGCCTTGTCAACACCACAGTGGAGGCCTTGGACAAATCGGAAAAAAGCTTATCTGTTTTTCTTGATCTGGCTAAGGCTTTCGACACGGTTGATCACAACTTATTAATTAATAAGCTTAATAACTATGGCTTCCGGGGTGTCGCTTTAGAATTAATAAATAACTACTTATCTAATAGAACCCAAAGAGTTAAAATAGGGAATAAATTTAGTTCAGAGTCTATAATACAATTAGGAATACCACAAGGCACAGTATTAGGACCTATTATTTTCTTAATTTACATTAACAATATCAGTAAAATAAATAATTTCGAAGGTCATATAATATGCTATGCAGATGATACTGTAATAATTTTTACTGGATCTACATGGGATACTGTTAAATCTACCACTGAACATAACATGAAAAGCATTTACAAATAGTTAAATAATAACAAACTTTCTCTAAATATGAAAAAAACTAAATATATAACTTTTTCTCCCACCATTACAGATCAGCCTAATTTTTTTTATATTAAACTACATAAACCATCTTGTGTTGCTGCCAATAATTGTGACTGTTTTATAATTGAAAAAAACCTAGGAGTACCTAGGAGTTATTGTTGATCAACATTTAAAATGGGTAGACCACACGATACACAGACTAACGGTATGTTCCTGCGCATGCAGGTGAGTGACGGCGACGTCACGTGGGACATAGAATTATAAGCATTAAATCGGACATAGTGTTTAAAATTCGATATTTTGCCAATTTTAGATTTTATGCAGTTACTTAAGCTTTATTGGTTATTTTGTAATATATTCGTTTACAAATATGAAAGTTTAAGGTAAATAGTACTAATAAAAATATTAATTTTTCTCATAAATTATAGGTATTTTGTGATAAAATCCATAACCTGGCCATAAGTAAAAGATATAGACTAAAAATACAAGTTTCATTAAAATTTGTACTTTCTGGGCGTAGTAGTTCTCTTTTCTTATTATGTGAAATAAAAATAACTGTCCAGAAACAAATTATTTATTTACAAAAAGTAAGTACACAAGAACATTACTTTTTATTTGGTAAATTTAAATTTTTTTTGTCAAGTTTACTTTGAAAATACCCAAAACCAATTTTCCTGTTCATTTATCGTATTCTTATATATATTCGTGTCCTGCTTATGCATAGCATTACTTCAAAAGGACCGTTGTATTGGGACAGGAAACTACTGTTTTATCTGCTAAAATTTTTAAATACCGATTTATTTTCTTTGCCTAATGAGGCCCGTGCACCTGATGGAATTCAGTTTCCTTTTCTTGCGTCTATGTTTAAGAGGAATCTCACAACTACTTTCCTCAAAATGGATAGGGCAATTTCAATTAAGCTTGTCCTTTCTTCGATAAGAATTTACCCATATTTTGTGGCCGGAAATATGTCCACTGCACAGCCCGGCATTTTAAACATTAATTTAGTTCTTCCCTGTTATATATAGGAAAATATAGTCACTATTATTACAAAAACATATAAATTATTAAATTATTTTGCACTACTCAATCGAAAAGTTTCAAAATAACTTGAAAGTTCGTCCCGCATTACGTCATGCGCGGTTTGGACGAATTTTGAATCGAAAATCAGCATACCTTTAGTATGTGTATCCTGGGTAGACCACATCAACTATGTTTCTAAACGACTAAGAATTTTAATACACAAATTTTATGAATTACATCCTAACGAGAAAAAATTTAATGGTTTTGTACATCTCTTGGTGAATCTATAATTCAATACTGCATCCCAGTATGGGGTGCAGCATTCAAATCAACTCTATCACCATTACAAATTTCACAAAATATTCTTCTTAAAATAATTTTTAGAAAAAATAAGTATCATTCCAGTAATCTTTTATATCAAGAATTACTAAATATTCACTTAATATATGTTTACCACTGCCTAACCAGGATGTTCCATGATTCATCAAAGTTCACTACCCTGAATCATCAGGGATGCTCGGTCAAAAACTAACTTTGATATTAAAACTGAACTTTTTCATAAAAGTGCTACCCAACATTAATTTATGTACTATGGACCTAAATTATTTAACAAGCTTCCAAAAAGCCTAAGACTAACAACATTTCATTTTTTTAAATCTGTGGTGAAAACGTTTATATAACATCCCTTAACCATCTTGATCTTGAGAATAATATTTCTCTTTATTCTTGAAGTACTACTCTTGGGCGATTCGCCCAGTATTTTCTTAGCAACAAAAAAAGCACAAGAAAAAAACGGAAAATTTGTTTATTTTTAAATTTTGTTATTTTTTTTGTCTTAATTTCTATACGCTATATTCATTATATAAGTTAGGAATGCTTATTCTATACGGAGTTTGGAGTCATACAATGCAGTTCACGAAACAGACTTTCAAGCCTAATGTGATGCTGCGTTTGTATGACTCCATTTGTATTTAATATTTTCATTCTATCATTATGTCATTTAACATTGTATAGAATATTGTAATGTATTTAAACTGAATAAATTAAATTGAAATTGTAAGGGGGTTGCAACATAACCTTCCATCTTTGATGCTATTTTTATTCGAAAAAGTAGTCACCAAGCCTGCCAATTTATGAAAAATGTATAAGCAGTTTTTTTAAAAATAAGATTTTAAATTTAATATATCATTCATCATTTCACGTATTGTAGATAGAATACATCGTATGTCGCAACCCCTTAAATATACCAATCCTTCCCATCGACAGTTCTTTTGTTTGAAAATACTTAATAGGGCTTTTCATCATGTGATGGGCGCAAGCGCAGCCGCCATATTGAAATAGCGGTATTTCATACGTTCGTACTGTTTTGATAAACAATGACTGGAAAAGCAATATTATCTCTACAGAAAAATCAATCATTAGAAAATAGTATAATACGTAACAAGAGTTGTAAGTAACCCATTACGCACGAAGTAAAAAAGTTTCACGAGTGCATAATGGGCTTACAACTAGTGTAACGTATTATACTTTTTCTACGCCCATTTATTTTATCCATTAAAAAAAGGATATCGCAATTATTTAAACTCATTTTCATGTAATGATAATTACACAATATTTTAATTCTATACCTTTGACAACAAATGTTTATCGTCTGGGGCATCGTTCAGAAACTTATTAATTTGTTCTAGAGAAATAATTTTCGCTTTTTTTACTTCTAAATCCATCCGATTTCCGCTTCAGTAGAGCGATTAGTTTTGGATAATCTGCTATGTTAATCTTATTATTATTATTATTATTATTATTATTATTATTTTTTTTTTTTTTTTTTTTTTTTTTTCACGTACAGGTACGGAGTTTCACTAGGAGCCGGTAATTTTCATTACAAGACTCATAGGTGCGTATTGTTCTTATGGCGTTGATTTTTGATTTAATATTTTTCTCATTATATTGCAGGTTGACAGAATAACAGATTTTTGTAGGTTTAGGTAAGTATTTGCTGGTAAGTTTATTATTTCAAGTTGTTTCTTTAGGTTCTTCGGAATTTCACCAGTTGCTCCTACGATTATGGGTACAACTCTGACTGACGTTGCATTCCAGGTTTGTTTCATATTATTATTATTATTATTATTATTATTATTATTATTATTATTATTATTATTATTATTATTATTATTATTATTATTATTATTATTATTATTATTATTATTATTATTATTATTATTATTATTATTATTATTATTATTATTATTATTATTATTATTATTATTATTATTATTATTATTATTATTATTATTATTATTATTATTATTATTATTATTATTATTATTATTATTATTATTATTATTATTATTATTATTATTATTATTATTATTATTATTATTATTATTATTATTATTATTATTATTATTATTATTATTATTATTATTATTATTATTATTATTATTATTATTATTATTATTATTATTATTATTATTATTATTATTATTATTATTATTATTATTATTATTATTATTATTATTATTATTATTATTATTATTATTATTATTATTATTATTATTATTATTATTATTATTATTATTATTATTATTATTATTATTATTATTATTATTATTATTATTATTATTATTATTATTATTATTATTATTATTATTATTATTATTATTATTATTATTATTATTATTATTATTATTATTATTATTATTATTATTATTATTATTATTATTATTATTATTATTATTATTATTATTATTATTATTATTATTATTATTATTATTATTATTATTATTATTATTATTATTATTATTATTATTATTATTATTATTATTATTATTATTATTATTATTATTATTATTATTATTATTATTATTATTATTATTATTATTATTATTATTATTATTATTATTATTATTATTATTATTATTATTATTATTATTATTATTATTATTATTATTATTATTATTATTATTATTATTATTATTATTATTATTATTATTATTATTATTATTATTATTATTATTATTATTATTATTATTATTATTATTATTATTATTATTATTATTATTATTATTATTATTATTATTATTATTATTATTATTATTATTATTATTATTATTATTATTATTATTATTATTATTATTATTATTATTATTATTATTATTATTATTATTATTATTATTATTATTATTATTATTATTATTATTATTATTATTATTATTATTATTATTATTATTATTATTATTATTATTATTATTATTATTATTATTATTATTATTATTATTATTATTATTATTATTATTATTATTATTATTATTATTATTATTATTATTATTATTATTATTATTATTATTATTATTATTATTATTATTATTATTATTATTATTATTATTATTATTATTATTATTATTATTATTATTATTATTATTATTATTATTATTATTATTATTATTATTATTATTATTATTATTATTATTATTATTATTATTATTATTATTATTATTATTATTATTATTATTATTATTATTATTATTATTATTATTATTATTATTATTATTATTATTATTATTATTATTATTATTATTATTATTATTATTATTATTATTATTATTATTATTATTATTATTATTATTATTATTATTATTATTATTATTATTATTATTATTATTATTATTATTATTATTATTATTATTATTATTATTATTATTATTATTATTATTATTATTATTATTATTATTATTATTATTATTATTATTATTATTATTATTATTATTATTATTATTATTATTATTATTATTATTATTATTATTATTATTATTATTATTATTATTATTATTATTATTATTATTATTATTATTATTATTATTATTATTATTATTATTATTATTATTATTATTATTATTATTATTATTATTATTATTATTATTATTATTATTATTATTATTATTATTATTATTATTATTATTATTATTATTATTATTATTATTATTATTATTATTATTATTATTATTATTATTATTATTATTATTATTATTATTATTATTATTATTATTATTATTATTATTATTATTATTATTATTATTATTATTATTATTATTATTATTATTATTATTATTATTATTATTATTATTATTATTATTATTATTATTATTATTATTATTATTATTATTATTATTATTATTATTATTATTATTATTATTATTATTATTATTATTATTATTATTATTATTATTATTATTATTATTATTATTATTATTATTATTATTATTATTATTATTATTATTATTATTATTATTATTATTATTATTATTATTATTATTATTATTATTATTATTATTATTATTATTATTATTATTATTATTATTATTATTATTATTATTATTATTATTATTATTATTATTATTATTATTATTATTATTATTATTATTATTATTATTATTATTATTATTATTATTATTATTATTATTATTATTATTATTATTATTATTATTATTATTATTATTATTATTATTATTATTATTATTATTATTATTATTATTATTATTATTATTATTATTATTATTATTATTATTATTATTATTATTATTATTATTATTATTATTATTATTATTATTATTATTATTATTATTATTATTATTATTATTATTATTATTATTATTATTATTATTATTATTATTATTATTATTATTATTATTATTATTATTATTATTATTATTATTATTATTATTATTATTATTATTATTATTATTATTATTATTATTATTATTATTATTATTATTATTATTATTATTATTATTATTATTATTATTATTATTATTATTATTATTATTATTATTATTATTATTATTATTATTATTATTATTATTATTATTATTATTATTATTATTATTATTATTATTATTATTATTATTATTATTATTATTATTATTATTATTATTATTATTATTATTATTATTATTATTATTATTATTATTATTATTATTATTATTATTATTATTATTATTATTATTATTATTATTATTATTATTATTATTATTATTATTATTATTATTATTATTATTATTATTATTATTATTATTATTATTATTATTATTATTATTATTATTATTATTATTATTATTATTATTATTATTATTATTATTATTATTATTATTATTATTATTATTATTATTATTATTATTATTATTATTATTATTATTATTATTATTATTATTATTATTATTATTATTATTATTATTATTATTATTATTATTATTATTATTATTATTATTATTATTATTATTATTATTATTATTATTATTATTATTATTATTATTATTATTATTATTATTATTATTATTATTATTATTATTATTATTATTATTATTATTATTATTATTATTATTATTATTATTATTATTATTATTATTATTATTATTATTATTATTATTATTATTATTATTATTATTATTATTATTATTATTATTATTATTATTATTATTATTATTATTATTATTATTATTATTATTATTATTATTATTATTATTATTATTATTATTATTATTATTATTATTATTATTATTATTATTATTATTATTATTATTATTATTATTATTATTATTATTATTATTATTATTATTATTATTATTATTATTATTATTATTATTATTATTATTATTATTATTATTATTATTATTATTATTATTATTATTATTATTATTATTATTATTATTATTATTATTATTATTATTATTATTATTATTATTATTATTATTATTATTATTATTATTATTATTATTATTATTATTATTATTATTATTCATTGGGCGGTGGAATTGCCAAACGTTGAACACTGCTGTCTTAATGCTCTTACTTATATATCAAAAGTTACATGTTTTACGATCTAATTAATTTGTTTTAACCTGTGGAAGTTTGTTATAAGTGTTTAGTGCATATGTGATAGTGTTTGCAAATCTTTTTACCTAAATATAAGTGTATTTACCATCAAGGGACCGTTTCAGTGAGTACAAAAAACATTGTAAACATTTATTTTTGGGCTAGCTGATCAGTTCATTCCACCGAACACAAAAATTTAGTAAATTTGTAAAGTTGATTCGATATATTTAATTAAAATGCCTAATGATTCTATGTGTATAAGGTGCAAGAAACCTGTTAAAGATGGCATTAAATGTGTGCGTTGTGGTAACATTTCTCACAAGTGCTGTTTAGTAATCCTTAAAAAAGAGTTTATAGGTAAAGACTCGGTGTTGTGTTGTAATGATTTAGAAAATGGATTGGAAAATGAGGAAAATCAATCTCCAAGAAGCTTACAAACTGTACAAGCAAGTCATGAATTGGACTCTATAAAAATTTCATATTTGGAGAAAATTATTAGTAATAAAGATGAAATAATCGAAAATCAAAAAATTGCCATTAAAGCTTTAACTGAACAACTCGAACTACTGAAGCAATTAAAAACTAACAAATCAGATGGACCACCTAATATTTCTGTTTCTACTAGTGCTGTTAATAAGCCTTCTTCGTCTGCTAAACATTCTGATAATACTATAAAAAAAGCGTATGTGGCCAACGCCCTGCATCACATTGAAAGTGAAAGAATTTGTCAATCTGTCATAGATTTAAATAATGACTTAGGCCCAAAACCTAAAATATTGGCAAATTCTGTTAAAAAGTCCAGAAGTTTGCTAATAGGATCGCTACAAAATTCTTTAAATTGTAATATTAAAGCAAGCAACAGAACAAAAAGAACTGACACGAATATTGTTCATTACCACGCTACCAATATTGACGTTGCCACTACTGAAAATGATCTTTCAATATATCTAGTTCAATTTGCTCCTAACATTATAGTTAAGAAATTAAACGCTCGTTTTCCGGAAGAGTACTCGTCGTTCAAATTATCGCTGCCTATTGAAGAGACCCAATCCATATTAAATGCAGACATTTGGCCTCATGGAGTTTTATTGAATAATTTTTTTCCGTCTAGAAGATTTCGCGATGCCAGAGATTAGGGTTCCAGAGATCTCTCTACGAAAATATTTTGAAAATGATAATCTGTGTTCGGTGTTTCATATCAATGTTCGAAGTATTTTAAATAAGATAACTGAACTAAGTTTGTTTTTAGAAGAATATTCTTTTGATATTATTTGTCTTTCTGAGCACTGGCTCTCAAAAAATAATTTATTGATGGTTAATATCACAAATTATGAATTAATTTCGTTCTTTTGTCGAAATAGTAATAAAGAACATGGAGGTGTAGCTATCTACGCTCGTCCTAATTGCCATCTAAAATCTATAGACTGTACTGCATTTTGTGTTCCGCGGCATGCAGAATTTTGTTGTGTTGAATTTGTTAATCAGAATAATGTTATAGTCGCCGTTTATAGATCATCAAGTACTGGAGATATTATTGTTTTTAAAGACAAATTATTTGGCCTTTTAAGCTTTCTGTCTGAGAAGTATAAAAAAATTAGTTTATTGGGAGACTTTAACATTAATCTTGATGAAAACACTGAACACACTAAAGATATATGTAATTTATTGTCTATGTTTGGCTTATATCATTATATTCATCAACCAACTAGAATTACAGCTAATTCCAGTTCATGTTTAGATAATGTTATTAGTAATATTGGAACAAATAATTTCATTGCGGGTATTTATGACCCAGAAATAGCCGATCATTCAGGTGTTTATATGCTTTTGGACATGCTAAAAAAATGTGAGGATAATCGAACCACACAAAAAAGATTAGTTAATGAAAATTCTCTTAAACTTTTTGCAAATAATCTAAAAGGCATTGACTGGCATGAACTGGAGTTGGATAATTTAAACTCAAATGATATATGTTCACATATATTAGAAACTCTCAATGTTTGTGTAGATTTGTGTTTTCAAAGTAGAACTCATAATACTAATAAAAAAATGAGATCTGAGTGGTTTACCAAGGAGCTGCGTAACCAACGTAACATAATGATCAAAATGAAATCTAGATTTAAACAAACAAACTCATGTCAGGATTGGGAAATCTACAGGGAAGCTCGAAAACATTATAAACAAGCAATTAAAGATCAAAAACGTAATTTTTATGCTAATAAAATTTTCAAATCAGATAATAAGAATAAAACTATTTGGCAATTAGTTAATTCTGAGAGACATACACAACAAAAAATGATTCCAGCATCCAACTTAACTCCGGATGATTTTAATATCTTTTTTGCTACTATAGCAGACAAAATAGTCAAAACTATAAATATAGTAAACAAAAATCCAACGGAGTTTCTTAATAAAAATCCGAAACCTTCCTTTTCGTTTTTTATGAGTCCCATAATAGAGTTAGATATTCGGGAAGCTATTCTAAAACTTAAAAACTCCCAATGCATGGACTTTTATGAGCTCAGTAGTCCCATGATTAAATATGCTATAGAGTCCTTGGTTAAACCACTTTGTATCTTATATAATAAATGTTTACTAGAAGGATATTGGCCAGAAAGTCTAAAAATTAGTAAAGTTTTACCTTTGCATAAAAAGGGTTGTGTAGATGATGCCAACAACTATAGGCCCATCGCTATAGTGCCCATAATAGGCAAAATATTTGAAATCATTATTAAAAATAAGCTCGTTGATTATTTAGAAAATAAAAAATTACTATCACCACATCAATTTGGGTTTAGAAAGAACAAATCCACAGTCAAGGCGATAGCTGCTTTAGTTGAAAATGTAGTTGAAGGTCTGGATGACGGTACAAGCACGTGTGCTACACTGTGTGACCTGTCTAAAGCATTCGATTGTGTAAACACGGAGTTACTGAAAAATAAATTAGAGTTTTATGGAATTAGGGACAAAACATTAGACCTGTTATCCTCATATTTAACTAATCGACAGCAATTTGTTAGCTATGATAACATCAGTTCCTCATTAGCACCGGTAACTAGAGGAGTGCCACAGGGCTCCGTATTGGGTCCTATCTTGTTTCTCATTTACATTAATGATTTGCCATATAATTTAGAACATTGTTCTACCATTATGTTTGCCGATGACACTACGATCCTAAATAGGGACATATTGGTGTCAAGTGATTTGTGTATGTCATCAGCGGAAGAGTGGTTTGCTACAAACCATTTAAAACTAAATGAAGAAAAAACGCAAAAAATGACTTTTACATCAAATAAAAACACCCACAAGATGGAACCAATCAAATCACTTGGTATTATTCTAGACGCAAACCTTAATTGGGGCCCTCATATCGATGCTACTACCGCAAAAATTTCGTCGCAAATATTTGCGTTAAGACAAATGCGACAGAGTCTTGATAAAACTGTATTAAAAATGGTTTACTATGCCCTAGTACATAGTCATTTGTCTTACGGGATTTTGTTATGGGGAAATAGCTGTAAGGCTAATAAATTATTTTTTCTTCAAAAAGCAGCTATCCGACTGATAGCAGATGTCGAATATAGGGAACCCTGTCACGACCTATTCAAAAGATATGAGATTCTGCCACTCCCATGTATCTACATATTAGAAACATTAAAAGAAATTCATCACAATATTAACAAATTTGAGACACATGCAGTGACTCACAATCACGACACGAGGAATGCGGAGAATCTCATACTGCCACGATCTAGAATACGTATTAGCCAAAACAATAAACTTAATGTAAACATTTATAATGTATTTGAAAATTGTTATAAGACTAAAAAAATTAAATTTATGTCACAAACAAAATTTCATAAGTTTGCTAAGGAGTTTCTCCTCAAATATTGTTTTTATAGTGTTTCCGATTATTTTAATTTTTTTAAATAGATGTATATATTAATTCTCTTATGTTCGTATTTTTAATAGTTGACATAACTTGTTTAAAAAAAAAAATGTTTTATTTTCTTTTTTAATATGTTCTGATATTTAATATCTCTGACCAAATATTTTAATGTACGCTTTAAATTTTGTATCTGTATTGTGTTTTTTATATTTATGACTTTGTATTGTATATTTTTATATTTATGACTTCAATGTACTCAATGTATGAAATGGTCAATAAACTACTACTACTATTATTATTATTATTATTATTATTATTATTATTATTATTATTATTATTATTATTATTATTATTATTATTATTATTATTATTATTATTATTATTATTATTATTATTATTATTATTATTATTATTATTATTATTATTATTATTATTATTATTATTATTATTATTATTATTATTATTATTATTATTATTATTATTATTATTATTATTATTATTATTATTATTATTATTATTATTATTATTATTATTATTATTATTATTATTATTATTATTATTATTATTATTATTATTATTATTATTATTATTATTATTATTATTATTATTATTATTATTATTATTATTATTATTATTATTATTATTATTATTATTATTATTATTATTATTATTATTATTATTATTATTATTATTATTATTATTATTATTATTATTATTATTATTATTATTATTATTATTATTATTATTATTATTATTATTATTATTATTATTATTATTATTATTATTATTATTATTATTATTATTATTATTATTATTATTATTATTATTATTATTATTATTATTATTATTATTATTATTATTATTATTATTATTATTATTATTATTATTATTATTATTATTATTATTATTATTATAAATAAGTGAATAAGTGTGTAAGCGAAGGTGATTGGCCGCAACAGCTGAAGGTATCAAAGATTGTCCCCGTTCATAAAAAGGGACCTACTGATGTTCTAGACAATTATAGGCCTATAGCTGTGATGCCAGTTATCTCGAAAGTTCTGGAAAAGTTAATTAAAGATAAACTCAGCGCGTACTTAGAAACTAGATCAATACTTATCCCCGAGCAGTTTGGATTTCAAAAAAAGAAATCTACAACATCAGCATTGATTAGTGTTATCGATAACATAGTGGAGGGCATTGATCAAGGAGCACAAACATATGCTGTAATGTGCGACTTGACCAAGGCATTCGACTGTGTTAACGTAATTATTTTAGAACAAAAATTAGAATTCTATGGTATTCGGGGAGTAGTATTGAAATTGTTTCACTCTTATCTAAATGACAGAAAGCAATATGTAAGTCTAAACAACCAAATATCTAGCCTAACCACAGTATGCAACGGGGTGCCTCAGGGTTCGATACTGGGCCCGATATTATTTCTATTATACGTAAATGATCTACCTAGGGCTGTCGACAACTTAAGCTCATTCAGAATATTTGCTGATGATACCACGATTCTTACTAGAGGGAACGAGAGACTGAGCAAAGAAAGTCTTTGCATGACTAAAGATTGGTTTGCCGCAAATAAATTAAAAATGAATGAAAGCAAAACACAACAAATTTTGTTTAGTTCTGACAAATTAGCAATTAAATCTGAACCAGTAAAGCTATTAGGAATTACATTAGATACAAGACTTACCTGGCACAATCATACAGACACTCTATGCTCAAAACTCTCTTCTCAACTCTTTGTAATGAGACAATTGCGTTCTGCCATTAAGATAAATAACACTTTAAAAACAATTTATTTTGCGCTTATTCACAGCCATTTGTCCTACGGCATTACACTATGGGGACAATCCAGCAGTGCTCACAAGGTCTTTTATATGCAAAAGTCTGCGGTGCGCATTGTGGATGGTGCTCAATATAAAGCAAGCTGCAAAGAGCTGTTCAAGAAGTACCATATTCATCCGCTTCCTTGTATATTTATTTTTGAGTCACTCATTCTAATTCATAAAAATTTGAATAAATATGCAAGACATTCTGAGGTACATCATTATAACACACGAGGAGCGGATAATCTGGTAACTTCTTATAGCCGTATACAGCTAACACATGTAAATAAGTTAGACATAAGGCTCTACAATAAATTTGATAGCTTATTTCCAGCATTAAACATTCAGGGATTATCCTCCAGAAAATTCCACACGTTAGCTAAAAACTTCCTCGTGGAAAACTGTTTTTATTCTGTTGAGGAATTCCTAAATTCTAAATTTTAGCTTTTAAGTTTAAGTTTAAGCTTCTTCATGTGTATATGGACTCCAAATACTGTATTATGTATCAAACGGGTCAATAAATGTATTGTATTGTATTATTATTATTATTATTATTATTATTATTATTATTATTATTATTATTATTATTATTATTATTATTATTATATTATTATTATTATTATTATTATTATTATTATTATTATTATTATTATTATTATTATTATTATTATTATTATTATTATTATTATTATTATTATTATTATTATTATTATTATTATTATTATTATTATTATTATTATTATTATTATTATTATTATTATTATTATTATTATTATTATTATTATTATTATTATTATTATTATTATTATTATTATTATTATTATTATTATTATTATTATTATTATTATTATTATTATTATTATTATTATTATTATTATTATTATTATTATTATTATTATTATTATTATTATTATTATTATTATTATTATTATTATTATTATTATTATTATTATTATTATTATTATTATTATTATTATTATTATTATTATTATTATTATTATTATTATTATTATTATTATTATTATTATTATTATTATTATTATTATTATTATTATTATTATTATTATTATTATTATTATTATTATTATTATTATTATTATTATTATTATTATTATTATTATTATTATTATTATTATTATTATTATTATTATTATTATTATTATTATTATTATTATTATTATTATTATTATTATTATTATTATTATTATTATTATTATTATTATTATTATTATTATTATTATTATTATTATTATTATTATTATTATTATTATTATTATTATTATTATTATTATTATTATTATTATTATTATTATTATTATTATTATTATTATTATTATTATTATTATTATTATTATTATTATTATTATTATTATTATTATTATTATTATTATTATTATTATTATTATTATTATTATTATTATTATTATTATTATTATTATTATTATTATTATTATTATTATTATTATTATTATTATTATTATTATTATTATTATTATTATTATTATTATTATTATTATTATTATTATTATTATTATTATTATTATTATTATTATTATTATTATTATTATTATTATTATTATTATTATTATTATTATTATTATTATTATTATTATTATTATTATTATTATTATTATTATTATTATTATTATTATTATTATTATTATTATTATTATTATTATTATTATTATTATTATTATTATTATTATTATTATTATTATTATTATTATTATTATTATTATTATTATTATTATTAT
Source organism: Psylliodes chrysocephalus (assembly GCA_927349885.1). Lineage (NCBI taxonomy): Eukaryota > Metazoa > Arthropoda > Insecta > Coleoptera > Chrysomelidae > Psylliodes > Psylliodes chrysocephalus. The sequence continues at coordinate 71,984,759 of OV651817.1, forward strand.
TATTATTATTATTATTATTATTATTATTATTATTATTATTATTATTATTATTATTATTATTATTATTATTATTATTATTATTATTATTATTATTATTATTATTATTATTATTATTATTATTATTATTATTATTATTATTATTATTATTATTATTATTATTATTATTATTATTATTATTATTATTATTATTATTATTATTATTATTATTATTATTATTATTATTATTATTATTATTATTATTATTATTATTATTATTATTATTATTATTATTATTATTATTATTATTATTATTATTATTATTATTATTATTATTATTATTATTATTATTATTATTATTATTATTATTATTATTATTATTATTATTATTATTATTATTATTATTATTATTATTATTATTATTATTATTATTATTATTATTATTATTATTATTATTATTATTATTATTATTATTATTATTATTATTATTATTATTATTATTATTATTATTAATATTTAGTGTAGTTCTCAGCATCGAATAAATGGCCCATAGAGAAGATGGTTTCATAGTTTTTGATATTTCTTCAAAATGCGTAAGTAAAACATTCTCCGAAAAGGATTTAACGTTATGCTTATGTCGCCAATCCATACATTTTCTATAAGTAATTTCATGCCATTCTTTGGATTTTAGCGGTTACAAATTATGTGTGATAGCTTGAGCTTTTTCTAAAATCTCCGGTGGAGTGCTCATAATTTCATCACCTTCACTACTAACAGATATATTCGTAGGTAAAGTTGAGAAAATGTTCGGATACAATATTTTGTTACAAAAATTCACGATATAAACGACATGACGTTTATTTCTATAGCATGCTAAGAAAACGCAACTTATTTTTTGTAAAATTGTATAATGTGTTGCCGACATTTAGGGGCATCACTCTTTTAATCCAAAATATATCTCATTAATGCTAAAACTTTTTACGTTTTTCAATTGACTAAATTATGTAATTAGACCAAATTAAGTCGTACGTAGATAAAAATTTGATTAAACTGAGAAATTTAAGTTTTCCTATTAAACCGCACGTGTATGTTGTGACATCTCATTACGTGCATGTTATTGTTTAAATGTCATTTGCAAGAAATGTGGACAATGCGATTTTTAACGTTTACTGACATAAAAGAGAGGAGCTCAGTTCGTTAAGGTTATTTGATGTGATCACTTGGATTTTAATGCAATATAGTCAAATTTGGGGATTTTAAGACTTTGTCAAATATAAGTCCTGAAAAAATCACGTTTTGAATGCATAAACTCCTGAAATTATAATTCTGTTACAAAATTTACACAGCAGAAATTAAATGGAAATAAACCTCGTCGAATTTCATAAAGTACAAGATTGAGTAGCTGCGTTAATAGAAAGTATAAACATAATAATTAAAAACCACTTGTTTCCGTTCCCAGTATTAAAGAAACTCACCTTTCTACAATACCTACTTGATATAATTGTTGGTTTATAATTTATACACTTTATATAATAATTTATTCTTTTTTTTTTGGTCATACTTACCTATTAAGCAAACCAGTATTGTCCACAGCAAATTTCAAACAAAAAATAATTTTACTAATTACGTCTGTTCAACTTCGATATGGTTAGTACACTCATATTAAATATATAAAATCATCAACTGTATATCCATTTTAAGGATTGTTCCGTCTTTCTAAACGGTCAAAAAACTATTTGAACTGGTTCACTGCGCAGGCGCTTCGTACTGTTCTTTACAGAACAAATATAATATATAAATATGAGTGAAAACGCTTATTCAATCGTTACGTGTACCGTGTGCCTAGCGTTTTCAATAATTATAGAGTTTGTTTTGTTTTTCTTCTCTTTTCTTTCAACCTTACTTCGAAACCCAACACAAAAAAGAAACAAAATTCAGCCATATAGTACTTAGATTGAATTATGTGGTGTCAGCCAATGAATGTTCAAATCAATGTCATTCCTATTTTTAATCTTGTATCAAAATTATTGTAGCTATAAAAACCAAGTTAGTTGGAATCCTTTACGAGGATCATTCGCTGAATGGTCATTTGTTTATTGGAACGCCTCTAACCTACTGCCCAAGACAATACAACTTACAGTTTTTTGCTCTGTTGGAACAAATCTGTCCAATTTGATTATTTTACGTAAGTAGAACTACATAATACCAATAAATTTGGCAACGCGGCAGGAATCGTTCTATTTGTTGTTTCTCAAGTTGACCTTAGTCAAGGTTTCTGTTGTTCTTGCCGATATGTACCTTAGAGGTCAGTGGTGTCAGACTCTGCTCTAACTTGACAGCTCAAAAGGGTTGGGATACTACCCTGCCCATAGGAGATAGACCGAGATAGAATAAAGTAGAGACGATATAAACACTATTTTGCGATATCACAGATGGACGCACTTCGAGTGAAGGAAAAATGTATTCAAAATGGCGACTTAAGTCGTACTTTGATTTATTTAAAGATTGACGAAATGAAAATGATTCTATATCATTTAAATTAAGATATTTATACAAAAATGACATTTACTCTCACCAAAACTGACTAGCCCCACTAGCTCCAGTTTGACATATGACGTAAAAATGTAATGTAAAGGTGCGGACACTTTAGCATCATCTCTCCTCTTTATTCTATTTCTGTGATAATCCCCATTAAAATATAATAATATAAAATAATAGCAAAATTTTAATTAGTTATAGTTTTTCCCTATAGCGTGACTCCAAAGTATTTAATTGATTTAATCAACCAACCAATCTCCTGACCAGTTTTTTAATCTATTTTAATTGTAATGAATTAAACATAAATACTGCGTACGTGCTGTCAAACTAACGGAGTAACAAAATCCCCTGACTACGACCCTATTTAAAAGTTTCGTTTTATTAGAGATAACGAAAAGAAACCCTAACAAGATATTGAAACTAATCGCACTTGGAAGTTGAAAGTTGGCTTGGCAGCTGAAGTTTCGTTACGTTACGAAACACGGAGTGGAGCGACATTTTTGTTGACTTCCCGATGCCTCAGGATAGAATAATTCTTGCTTTAGTTCTTATTGCAAAGTTCTAGGGTAAAGCCAAGGGGTTGTTTTCGACAACTTTTTCCAGGCGCGGCTCTAGGGATTTAGATCTTAAAATGTAAGGGATTTTCTCATTGATTATACATAAACACCGTATTATATATAGATTAGATTAAATTAGGAGTTGGACGTTATTTATCCTTGTCCACCGCGACCTTTTCAGTTCTATTGTGGGACTCCGTTTGTTTTAGAGTATGTCGTCTAGCCTGGTTTTTTTATTAGACTTCTTCTGTTGGATTTATGACACTCATGTGCCTTTTGAGGCGACAGTGTCCAGTAAAAAGGCCTACTGTTATCCTAACGATTTGACGCATTTGATCTAATAGGTCTTTCGTGAACTTGGACGATGGTTCCTTGATGAACTGTTTGGCCTGTCTCAGTCTTGGATAGTTGTTCCACCATTCATGAGACTCTTTTTGCATCCATTGTTTAATTGATGCCTTGCACAATGCCTTAGCAACTCCACAGAAGGGTTCGGGGCCTGTCATGGCCTTATCTGAGCCTTCTCGGACTAATTCGTCGGCCTTTTCGTTGCCCTGATATCCCTCATGGCCTGGAACCCAGGCTAGGGTCACCTTATTTTGACTATTTGGTCTGTCAGGTCTTCTAGACAGTTTCACCAGTCTTAATTTGATTTCTGGTGAGAGAATTGCCAATAGAGCTGCTTGGCTATCAGAGTATATGGCAATAGTTTTGCCTGATACTTGCTGATTTAATATTTCTCTTGCACAGTGTTGTATGGCTATTAGCTCAGCATGGAACACTGTTGCATATTTTCCTAAACTCAGCGAAATCGTTGATTTCGACTTGGGTCCATAGATTCCAGCACTGGCTCCTTTCTTGGTTTTTGAACCGTCTGTGTACCAGACGAGTTCAGCATGTACGGGAGGTCCCTGTTTCCAGGAATCTCGGGCTGGTATTTGAATTTGAAAATTTCTTTCAAATTTGTATGTGCTTATGGCTCTATCAGTAGGCATAGCTAGAATATTACCCCTTTTTACTTGCTGATATAGCCTTGTGTGGTCGGCGCTATGTAGTGAATAGCTGATCTGGTTTCTCCTTGCATGAAGATGTGCAGTGGCGTGAGATTTAGTAATACCTCCATTGCTATAGTCGGCGTAGTGCGCATGGCCCCAGTAGCACTTAGACAGGCAAGTCGCTGAATGCTAGTGAGTTGGCCTATTGCACTTTCCTGCGCAGTTTTGGTTACCCACGCCACTGCGCCATAGGTTATCATGGGTCTTATTACCCTTGTGTATAACCGTATGGTCATTTTGGGGTTTAGACCCCAATTTTTCTACAGCTTACGAGAGCTATTGTAGCTTTATGTGTGAGTTTTTGAGATGTTGATTCCACGTCAGCCTTTGGTCAAATATGACTCCGAAATATTTGGCTTCTCTGACGAATGGGATAACTGTGTTGTTTAGTACTAGTGGTCTTAGACCTGTAAGTACCCGTTTTTTTGTGAATTGTACAACTGTTGTTTTTTTGTGCGTTAATGGACAATTGTTCCTTTTTGCACCAGTTGTTCACTATATTTAGAGCTGTTTGAGATTGCTCTGAGACTGTATCTGCAAATCGCCCCCTGACGATAATTGCTAGGTCGTCTGCGTATCCTAGGCACTGGTAGCCTTCTTTGGACAATATTTTGAGTAAGTCGTCCACAAGAACTGACCACAGCATTCCTCCTTGTGCGTAGCCCCGTGTAACTTTTGCCTGTATGGTTACCTTTCCTAGAGTGGATAAAATAATCATGTTCTCTAGACAAGCAGTGATCCATTGGCATATTGTTACTGGAACGTTTCTATTTTCTAGAGCCTTGGTTATTGACCTGGTTGAGGCATTTTTCGAAATCTAAGAAAGTGCCTATGTAACCTACCAAATGAACTCGGTGATTCTACCAAAATTTTAAACTTAAAAAAAAATTATTAAAGTATTAACTACAATTAAAAATGTTGTCTACTACGGTTACACAAGTTTCGGCTGTTCCGGTGTCAACCTTCGGGCCTTTGACGTCGCTCAGACGGCAGCTAGGGGGTGGATAGCTTACAAGAATTCCGGAAATAGTAGACAAATGAGTAGGCGCCAACTGGGTCTATATAGTGGCCAAACTATGATCCTATTTCCCCAAAAAACCAGTAAATGAGGAATGAAATAAAAGACAAACCTCAACTTATGTTCCTTTATAAAAAAAGAGGAAAAATATTTACTAAATATATCAACTTTAAATTTCAACAATTTATTATGAGTTCGACAAATTACTAAAACTAATTAATTACCTAATGGCTTTAAATAATCAAAAAAAAAAGTTGGAGGAAATTAAAGGGAAAGTTTACACCATATATGTATATGCATAACCCAAAATAAATTATTAAATGTATCAAAATATGGCACGGTTCGTCGTTAGCTTGGTACCAGGCATGACGCTTGCGCAAAATATTAATTTCCACCTTACATAAAATATAAAATAATAGTTAACTTAAATCTCGTGCATAACCGCACCTATACTACATCATATATTGTAAACTAAACCGTAAACTTATAATCCTTATAAGCTTATAACCCTCTCCAAATTGGAAGGCGATATCTGCTTAACTTTTAGTTAAGACCAAACTACCCAAAAGAAAATTATTAAACCATGAAACTGTATAATTAAGTATAATTCATAGAACTAAATAAAAATATCAAAAAAATAAAAATACAATGAACATATAAAGGACTTTAGACACAGAGGTAGGTTATTTACTTAAACTCCCAGGTTGGAAGAGGTTACTTAATCTCTGCCCCCACACGGGTCTTCTGAGATCGCTGAACTTGATCGTTAAGTCTGGTCCATTTAATAATGAATAAATTGAAAAAGTAAAATTATGACAGTAGCCCTTAATAACTGAAGAATTACAACTTAAACGTGGAAGCAGTCCAAGTGTTCTGCAACCCGAAGGATTACTACATCAGCATTAAGTGCTTAAATTAATAAAAAGTTTGAAATATTAATCAATTAAACGATGTAATATTTGATAATACATAAGTTATGAATGAAAGAACCCTAGAACATTCTGTGCTCAAAAGTATAAATAATGTTGAGAATACCTTGACAACATTCGGTTGAAAGTGAATGTATAGTTTAACAAGGCACACATGAAACCTTCAATATAACGTATAAAAAAAACCTGATAGTAGGGTGTCTTCTTTCACAGCATTCCCATCTTCCTATCCAGAACGAGAATCATCCTTGTAAATCTAGCTACAAGTAAGCTGGGCGGCTAGCATACCAATGTTCTGTGTTCCCTCGATGAGTCCACGATGAAACCGTTGAACTCCGGACGATATAACCCTCTGTGTACAACTGTTGAAATCCTGAGTCGCTACCCCCTGGGTAAAAATTGTTGTCGAATTCTGGGTTAACAATCCCCTGGGTGAAACCCTTAAAATATTACAAAGAAAAATGTCAATACACATTGACTCAAGTATCCCGAACTATAGGATTACCCAAAAATGTACATAAACTAGAAACTATTCAGCATCTAGGATGAAGAAAAATTACATTGGCTCAACAGTGAGTCATAAACAGTATTATGAGCTTAAATAATTAAAATTCTGTTACACCATGCCATAACATAAAAGAAATTGACAGCCACATGGTGCGTAACATAACCAAATATATACAAAACATACCTTTTTTCGTAAAGGGTTAACTTCGTAGCCTTCCAAGGATGAGAAACACGTGAGATGATTCACAGCACAACAATATTCCACACTCCAAATGCTGTGAACTTCCAATTATTGCGTTAAAATCCTATACTAGATATGGGCTGGACCAATGACCATAGGAATTTACCAATACACTAAAATTCCTCTCAAAATACGAAATGCCCATTTTGTTGAAAAAAGTCAATGACATTTTAACATTCAGTATATTATTTTTTATTTTAATGTTAATTTGATCAAGGTTGTAAGTTGTCAATCTGAAGTTGAAATATAATTTTCTAAAAAGTAATTTTGTATTCTATTTCAAATACCAAAAGAGGCAATTTATATCCAAATATTAGATTCACACTACAGGTTATGGGCCCAGATATGGCTAATTTAAGTAACAGTTTGAGTTGGAATTGTGGAAATAAGATCAAACTGGAAGGAAGTGGATCTAATTATCAATCGTGGAAGTTCCAATTAACAATTCTGTTGAAGTCTGAAGGTATCTACGATATCGTCGAAAATACCAGACCAAGAGGCGAAACGGAAGTTAACAAGAAGACTTGGGAGAAGGATGACCTCAAAGCTCAAAAGGCTATTATCTTATCAGTCCATGAAAAAATTATTACCCATTCGGTAGCTTGTCGTTCTTCAAATGAAATGTGGATAAGAATTCAAGCCTTATTTGGAAGAACAACTCAAGCAAATCTTCATATGCTTCAACAGCAATTCTTTGCATATATATATATATATATATATATATATATATATATATATATATATATATATATATATATATATATATATATATATATATATATATATATATATATATATATATATATATGAAGGTAATGGGGTAGCTCAGCATATAGCTAAATTAGAAAACTTAAGTCACGAGCTAAGATCCTGTGGTGAGGAAATCACAGAAAATATGTTAATTAACAAAATATTAATGACATTACCTGAAGAATTCAAATATTTTTATTCTGCTTGGGATAGTGCAAATGAAAAAACGCTAAATTGCTTGACTACACGTTTATTAATCTAGGAAGAAAGAATAAAAACTCGAAGTAGCTCTCAAGAAAATGTAGATGTGGCGTTGGCAGCAAAACAAAATAATTGGAAAGTATATAATAAAGAAAATAAAATGAAAAACGATAGTAGTTCCAGAAATGAAGAAAATAAAAATTACAGAAAATCAGGAAGTTGGTGTCACTACTGCAAGAAAAAAGGGCATTGGAAAAACGAATGTTGGTTTCGTTTAAATAAAAATAAATCAAACAATACCTTTGCCGATGGCCATTTTTCACATGCGTTGATGATCAATGAAAATGAAGAAACGCATTCAACAGAATGGTATTTAGATAGTGGTGCCTCACATCATATGACATCACATTTCGAATGGTTCAAAAATTTCATAAAATTTGACACACCGAAAAAAGTCAAAATTGGTGACGGAACTGCAATACAAGCAATTGGTGAAGGTACTATACCAATAATCATTCAGTCAAATAACGACGTCATAAATTGTCATTTATCAAATGTTCTATTTATTCCTGAAATTAAGTACAACCTGTTCTCTGCAGCTGCCGTTGTTGATAAAGGGTATACAATAAAAACTGAAAAAACCAAATGTGAAATAAGAAAAGATAGAAAGCTATTTGTCACCGGAAGGCGAGAATGTAATTTGTTTAAATTACTATTTGTAATTAAAGAAGAAGAGCCAATTGCTAATTTTGTTAAAGTTAAAGACAACTCACTGATGAAATGGCACCAAAAATTAGCACATCAAAATATTCAACACTGTACATACATTTTAAGAAATTTTGGCATATTCTTTGAAAATAATGTCAATCTTCAGTGTGAAGCCTGCATCATGGGCAAGCAGCATAAACAACCGTTTACTTCATCATCATCAAAGAGTTCCAAAATTGGTGAGCTAATACATATGGACGTTTGCGGACCCATGGAAGAACCATCCATTGCAGGATCTCGTTACTTTTTGCTCCTAAAAGATGATTTTTCCCACCTGCGTAAAATATATTTTATTAAAACAAAAGATGAAGTATTCGGATGTATTAAAGATTATATACCACGTTTCAAGAATGAAACTGGGAAGAGAATCCTTAAAATGCGGTCAGACAATGGAAGAGAAATTAATAATAAAGCTTTAAATAATTTGCTGGCAAAATATGGTATAAAACATGAACTAACTGTGGTTTATACACCTGAACAAAATGGATCAGCTGAACGTGAGATGAGAAAATTAGTTGAGGCAGCTAGATCATTACTTTCTGATAGGAAAATAGAAAAAATGTTCTGGGCTGAAGCCATAAACACAGCTGCTTATGTCATAAATCGTAGAGGCACAAGTTCGGTAGATGGAATTACACCTTTTGAACTTTATTATGGTAAGAAACCAACAATTGACCATTTTCAGGTGTTTGGTAGTGATGTATACGTTCACATACCAAAAGAAAAACGTCAAAAACTTGATGCAAAGAGCATAAAAGGAATATTTGTTGGTTACTCAGATGTAACAAAAGGTTATAGAATTTACTTACCAGAAAAACATTCAGTAGATATTTTTCGAGATGTTATTTTTAAGAAAGAAGTCATACCAGCAGCTACCAGTTCAACTAATACCATATTTGAAGAAAAGGAGGGAGAAGCAACCAACAATTTGCAAGAAAATGAAAAAATTCAACCAAACGAAATTTTTGACGAGGAAGATATTTCAGAAGAAACTTCTTCTGAGTCTAGAGAACTACGAGACCGAAGATATATTAATAAACCTAGAAAACTAAATGATTATGTTTGCTATTTGGCAGAAGAAGAAAATTTAGATTACAACGAAGCAATTCAAGATAAAAACTGGAGAAAGGCCATGGAAGAAGAATTAAATGCTTTGCACAAAAACCAAACCTGGACCTTTGTGGATTTACCTCCTGGTCGAAATATCATAACCAACAAGTGGGTCTTCAGGAAGAAAAGTGGTGGCATCTATAAGGCACGGTTAGTAGCGAAGGGATATTCACAAAAATATGGCCGAGATTACACAGACACTTTCAGTCCAGTAGCCCAATACAAATCTATAAGAATGGTACTAGGAATGGCTGCACATGAGAATCTAAATTTAGCTCAGTTCGATGTGAAAACGGCCTTCCTAAATGGAGACTTAGAAGAGGAAATATATATGCAACAACCAGTTGGTTTTGAAGACAACTCTGAAAAAGTATGTCTACTTAAACGTAGTCTATATGGACTAAAACAGGCTCCCCGCTGTTGGAATCAAAAATTTGTAAATATTTTAAATGATTTTAACCTAGATCAGACACTATCAGATCCATGCGTATTTGTAAAACATGGACCTGACAAACTAGAAAGATTCTTGGGCATGGAGATTAAAAGAGAACTAAATGGATTTATTTCAATCAGCCAACAGAATTATATTCAAAAGATTTTAACAAAATTTAACATGGAAAATTGCAATCCTGTATCCACACCAGGACCTACACAAGATCTAAATGAACCAAGCAAAAGCGTTAAAGTACCATACAGGGAGGCCATAGGAAATCTACTATTTTTAGCATCAGTCACCAGGCCAGATATATCTTTTGCTACCAATCAATTGAGCAGGTTCATGGAAAATCCTAAAAGTATTCACTGGGAGGGAGTCAAGAGAATCTTACGCTATTTACAAGGTTCAAGGAATTTTACATTAAAATTCGACACAAATTTGGAGGGAGATCTCTTCACAGCCTATAGTGACTCAGATTTTGCTGGGGATACCAAAACTAGAAAATCTACTTCTGGATTCGTCTTAACCTTCGGTAAAACTGCTATTGATTGGTTCTCGCGAAGACAATCAGTAACAGCACTATCAACTGCAGAAGCTGAGTACGTTGCATCTTCCGAGGCTATCAAAGAAGTAATTGTAATGTCCAATTTAGCTAAAGAACTTAGGTTACTAGAAGGTCCTATAAAATTAAAAATTGATAATCAAAGTGCAATCAGAATGGTTAATGATGAAACCGCTCAAAAACGAACAAAACATATTGATGTTAAATATCACTTCATCAAAGATGCACTTGGGAAGTATATAAATGTGGAATACATAAACACTGATCTACAACTAGCAGATCTATTTACGAAGTCGCTACCGAAGAATAAATTTCATTTTTTAGCTAGTATGCTGAATGTTAAAGGAGGGAGTGTTGAAAAAAGTCAATGACATTTTAACATTCCGTATATTATTTTTTATTTTAATGTTAATTTGATCAAGGTTGTAAGTTGTCAATCTGAAGTTGAAATATCATTTTCTAAAAAGTAATTTTGTATTCTATTTCAAATACCAAAAGAGGCAATTTATATCCAAATATTAGATTCACACTACACATTTACCCACAATTAACCATGAAGTAGAATCTAAAATCCCCTTTAATTAGGTAAGCCGATGGGGCTAAATATTAACAAAATTCTACTTCGACGCAAAATTCGTCCTCCTCGTGATTCAACACCCACTGACAAAAAAAATACGTCAGCCGTTCAAAAATGGCCGAAATCCCTTTCCGATAAATGTCAAGCCAGGTGGGTTCAGAAATTCATCCTCAAGAATTCCCCACTATATAACTTAAGAGACCACTTACGAAAGGTACTCTAAAAACTATATTTATATACAGTATAACTACATTTGGGAAACTGTTCCCGACAAAAATTAATACAACAGCGATCGCAAAAAAAAATCCCTCACGACTTAAAATCGCTCATTGTGAAACTACCTTACCTCGGGTTCTGAGCCCGATATTGGAACGTACTACAAACATGACACTTGTCGGTGTTCTGTCGTCAAGTGACGTTTATGTCATTCACTGTCACAATTAAAAAATATTAACCTAATAACAAAAATAAGCAATGAAATTCTTAAAGAATGGTATCGTAAATAATTAATTACCCAAGGTGAGACTATAATACATAATATATATAAATTTACAACGAAACTTGGTCTATTTTTAGGAGAACTGCCATCCTTTTACTTAGTGGTGAGATGAAATAAATTGTAATAATGATGTCCGAAAGTTAGAATACAGGTGAAATTAGTTAATGACAAAAATAATAGTGATATCATCAATACGATTTTACCCTTTTTTTTTGTATGATTAACCAGGTAAGCCAAAACAATTTTAATAATTCGTGTGGCCAAAAATGAACGTTACACCTATTGCGATTTCTTTGTCATCTATTGACTTTGAAAGCAGCCTGTTTAGATCGTCCAGCGCTAGGTCAGTTGACTTTCCTGTCTGGTATACATATTGGTTGGGATGGAGCGGATTTATTTTTAGTATATCGTCCCTGATATACCTATATATCAATCTTTCTAGAGTTTTAAGCAGGAAGGAGGATAGGCTTATGGGGCGGTATGACTTTGCCGTTTGGTCTGTGACCCTACCTACTTTGGAAAGGTAGACTACTTTCGCCTTTTGCCATATATTGCTGGGATATATCTCCAGGCAATACATGCTCTGAAGATTTTGCATAAATTTGGCATTAACACATCTTTTCCCTTCTGGGGCAGAATTGGATATATTCCATCTGGCTCCGGGATTTGTATGCCCTAAATTTGTTGATAGCCCAACTAATCCTGTGTGGTCTTGTGATCTCGGAGGCCACCTTCCAGTGTATTGGAGCTGGTGTGATCCCCTTGTGACTGTAGCTCTCTTGGTCTCCTAAGTCTAGTCCTGTTAGGATAGTTGAGGCCGGAAAGTGCACCTGAGTTAGTATCTCCAGACTTTCCTCTAGTGTCGTGGTGTAGGTATCATCCTTTTCTTTGAGGAATCTCACTTAACTAGATGTACTGTCTTTGGCTATAACTCTATGGATTCTAGCGCTGGCGGTGGTCTCTGAGACCTCTTCGCAGAACATTTTCCATGAGTTTCTTTTAGCCTTGCATACTTCCTTGTTATACTCTGTGAGCTTATTTTTATAAGTAGTCCAGTCTTGTGTGGATTTGGCTGTTGAATAGCCTTCGCACCTCGCCTCTCAGGCTATCTAGGCGTTTATTCCACCATCGAGCCTTAAACATTGGTATATATTTTCAATTTTTCACTTTGCATTTGGGATTTCCAAAATGAACTTAAATATTAAGACTACAAAGAATAGACTCGTCTTACGAAAATTTACTAAGAGAGCTTTTTTGTGGGGAGTTTAATTTCCTACAAGGATAAGAGATGAAAAAAATTTTCAATAACTGCAATGATGCACCTCTTAATATTATTATTAAGGGCTCAAACTTGCAGGAAACTTTTTTTTTGTCGTCATGAACAATATTTTCATAGTTCCGCTAAGAAAAAAAATTGTTTTGTTTTTTTGACCCAGTCTACCTCTCACCCTACTTATATCTGCCACTGGCCAGAGATTCTGACCGTCCTCCTATCCACCACCCGGAGACGCGCCCGGTAGGCTCTCAACCCTCGGGTATTATATTTATATGAAGATGTATTTTCTTAGGTTACTTTCGCAAATACCTCCATAGGCATGTACCTCACATATTTTTTAATAGAAAACTCAGTGATTTGTAAAAGATCTTACTTTGAGATGTACGGGTTTTATCCCAATTATATGTTATAAATAGATAAAGTATACCGCAGATACAAATTCTTCATCATAAAACACAAAACATATTATATTTTTTTTAAGAAAACCATTCAATATTTAAAAATAAATACAGCGAAAATCAAATATATCCTATACAAAACAATAGAAGACAAAGTAATACTCATATTTCAATAGGAAACAGTTTAAAACCGTAGAGAGATTCAAGTATCTTGGTTCAGTGTTTACCGTGAACAATGAGGTTCTAGAGGATATAACTGCACGAATAATGGCAGGAAATAAAAGTTTGACTTTGCGAGAAACGTTAAAATCCGAGTCTACTGGATGGCGCATTCGCGTGCCTTTTATTATAGTAGACACAAAAAAGTAATTTAAGAAAATTTAACCAATTCAGTTATCAATATTTGGCCGAATATTTGAAACGGTTGCTATATCAGTTTTCTCATTAAGTATCAAATTTGGTTTTAAACTGCCACTGTGAGTTTGCTACCATATTACAAACTTCAGGAACTTCCAATACCAAAAGGATTTACGAAGTTTGCGACTTTTCCGTCATACAAATAGGGTAGGGATATATTTTCTACTTAGCGAAACTTTTTACTTTTTCTCCGTGGCAAGTAAATCCTTGCAGTTTTTAGTAGATGCCAGTTAAAGATACTTCGATCAAAAGAATATTCTTTTATAAAGCGAACTATTTTTTTAATTTTTTTGAATATATAAACGCGAAGTTTTAAAAGGAATATTATTTATAAGGAAACCGACGCAAAATCGATATTACTGATGGTAGGAGAGCCCACTGCAAAATTTGGCCGTCATCTGATAACGAAATGAAAATATGCTCCAAAGGCATGTAACAACATCGTTCTTTACCAAACGGCACCTGTGCCAATCACTATCCCTGAATAAACTAGTTAAAAAATAGTAGTTTGTGCAACAAAAATGGATATGGACAATCCACTTGAGTTATACAGTATTTTTTTTACGACCCACTAACGAAAATATACTAATTTAAAAAAATTATTAAGATAAAATAAAAAATAAATACAAAAAAAGATTTAATTTAATTAGTGACTAACTGGGATGTCACCTGTGGGTTCTTAGGTAAACACTTGTGAAAAATGGTTAGCCAGAGCTTCAGCTGTTTCCTGATCATTATTACATAAGATTTTATCCTTTTTTTTAAGAAGCCGGACTGATACTTTGAAAGATAGAGAGCATCTTACCTGTTTAAAAATCGTCTTAGGGTTATCGCTAGTAGCGATATATTCTTCGTATTCTCTTGTATTATCAATAATATTGATTCAATCGTTTGCGAAACGTCCATGGTTAACAAAATCATAATGTCTTTTTTTTCTTATGTTTCATTAAAGTTAAAAGTTGACCATTGATCCAGGGTTTTAATTTGTTTTCAGGACATTTTTGTTTTTTGTGTTGGCCTTCACAATTTCAGATATCTTTGTATGAAATGGTGTCCACATATCTTCTACTAATACAGTAACTTCTAAAAAAGTGATTCCAATCAATTTCAGAGAGGACTCGCTTTACTTTATTAAAGTTTGTGATACTGTAGGTTACGTCCCTATCGGGATTAGGGGTTTCTATGTTAAATTGCATAATAATTTAAATAACGCCATGGTCAGATTTCCCAATAGGTGAGTGGACAGATGGAGAAATTAGAAGTTGGCCATCATTTGTTAATATGAGGTCTAGAGTTGAAGGTTCTTGATTTAAGCGAAAGCGGGTATATAGGTTCGTTTATAAGTTGTTCAAGATTGCAGTCTATAATAAAATTTATAAAGTGTGAAATAGAGTTTTGCAGTAAGTGGCCAGGAAATTTCTGGAAAGTTAAAATCCCCAACCACCACAAGATTATTGTAACAAATTTAGTTGTATTGGATTTAAGAACAAGGTATTATTGAATATAAATAAAGTATATTTAAAAAAAGTGTAAGACTATTTCATTTAAGATGTACATAATACTGCAATTGAGCAATAGATACTCTTCATTTAATTAGAGGTATTTTAGTTAGAGTAAGTTGATTTTAATCTTGAAGCAAGGCGTATTAGCTATTGTTGAACTAGTATTACTACAATTTCAAATTGAGACGTGTTTTACTTGCGAAAATACAAACACAACAAAGCATTGAAATAAGACCATTCATCTTGAATATAGTACACCTTTTTTTCTGTGTATAGTTACTTATTTTATTTGAAGACATTATTGGAACTAGACTGCTGGAAGTAATATGACTAAAAAGGTGTGTATTAAAAAGACAATACATTGCATTCACTAATTTGTGTTTATGTTTAAGTGAAGTGAAGAATATGCATTCTCAAAAGTGACAAATTTGTCCATGTATGGGACCTAAAACAGTACCTTGTGACACACCATACTCAATAGCTGTCTCTGCTTAATTGATCTTCCACTTTTACTTGTTTTATTGCACATAAGTAATTTTTAAAAAGTTTTAATATGTTTGTCGATTTTCTAGGGTTTGCAATAATAATGGTGACTGACAGTGTCAAAACCTGTACTTCAGGCAAAGAATAAATATAAAATGGCTATTTTCGGTAGTCCTATGCATTTTTTAGTGAGTTCAAGAACAGCACTAACAGTTGAAGCATTTTCTTTCAAGCCATATTTACTTACTGATAACAATTTAAATTTATTTATGTATAATTTAAAAAAAAAGTATTTTTATTATTATCATTATTATGACTAGTCATTAAGAAATGGATAATTTTATCTTAAATAATTAAATAATTGGACTCTAAGTATAAATGGCCTTGTACGAGTATAAACAACGTAAACTACATTATCACGACCAATTTAAACATTCTAATAATTTCCGGATGTACAAAAACATCCCACCTATAATATCTCATTGTTTGACACGGTAAATGACACACGAATTTACTACATAAAATTGATAGGGGTTATAAAAAAGTCGAATGACTCTAGTGGCATTCTCTCTGGCCGATGGATAGACTTTCCAAAAGGGCAATGATTCCTCTTAATTTGATTAAATGACCCCATTTAAACGCCCTTTATGGTCGGTTTTATTTCTTATTTTTGTTCTTTGTGTCTTTATGTGGCCGGGCAGTACTCGCGTTTTATCAACTTGAAAAGACCTATTTTTTACGACTACGAGCTCAGGCAATGAGATAGTGAGACAAGTTACCGGGGTTCTCAAAAGAAACTGATAACATTTTATTTTTTTATTGTAAAAATTAATTATGTCTTTTTGTAATTAAACTTTTAAATAACAAGCTTAATGCAAACAGATATGCAGAAAAAAAAGAAATTTACAATAAGTGATAATACATTTAATATTGTACTAATTATACTAATACTCACAAAACCCAAACTAAGATATTAAATGTATTAAATGAATTTTTTTCTTTGAAGTTATTCACTCTTATAGTGACATTCTGTGTTTAATTACAACCGATTTCGTCATCAGTATTGTGTGTACATAAAAGAGTTGAAATTTCTATAGGAAGGGTTTCGTAATAATGGTGTTAAACTGGTAGAATGTCTGGTATCACCTTTAATTGTTCTTAAATCAAAGTACTGTAATGCGAGCCATTTTATTATTTAGTCATGCTCTAATCCTTCAAGTCCCTCTCTGTTTTATTTGGCCTTTGAGGCCCAACTTGTAAGATTATCATACATAATTAAACCCCTTAAGACCAAATATATGTGACGACTATGGCGAAGGCGCTTTCGATTATTATTCCAGAACGAACGGGATGTTACTAGTTTTGGCGAGAACATTCTAGACCTTCACCAGAATTTTTAATGTGTATATAAATATTGGTGGAAGAACACAGTGCGGTCAAGTCGTATACAAACAGTTATGAAGACATTTGAAATATATATAAAATAGAATAGTATTGTTTTAAAATAAATAAGTGTTCAAATAAATTATTAACAAATAAACTGTTGTTTAAAATAATCAAACGGTACAGTACACAGTTTTATGAAGTTTGATTTTGTGTTTAGATATCTTGTCCAGAGAAAAATAAATTATTCTCTTCATAACCTACATGCCAGTAGTAGTCTTTAGTCAATGAGTGCTGTGGATCGTCAGTTGGATTGAATTTATACTAAAGTTTAGATTAAAGGATATCCGGTGGCGCCACTAAATTTCAACAGTATAAATTTAGAAAAAGAATCAGAAGACCAGTGTCTTATATGGTAGTTTTAAATGAGAGTGAAACATGAAAAATAACTAAAATCTTCTAAAATATTTATTGGTATCTGTGTACCTAGATTTGGCAACCTACATATAAAAACAAGTACACTTAAAAATAAAATTATAAATAGATCTAGCGGTACAGTTATCGCCATCTATGTACAATGCACTGAATACTTGCTTTGTTACAAAACCGCTGGCGCAAGTGTCGCAGCCTTAAGAAAATCCAGTAGTAAGAAAAATTGTTGTTTATATATTAAATTTAAATAGGTAAGTAGATTGTTGGTTGTTTCCCAAAAAGATTAGAGATTGAGGCCCAAAAGATGCTGAGTAAACTCTGAAGGAGTGCTGCAAACTCCGAAAGTGGGTACCCCGTAGGAAGAAAGCTGCGGAGTATCTGCATAAATGGCAACTAAGATCATGAACCAGACTTAAAACACCTACAGTGTGGATGGCCGAGGTATTAAGGTTGGAATACATTTTTAGACGGAATGCAAAATATTAAATGACACCATAATAAAATAAAGTATAATTCCAATTTTATTTTCAATTATAACTTTCACTTACAACAAATAATCACTCAATATTGGGATCTGAAGATAAGCGATACGCCCTCTACTGTGAACTAAAAGTTATGCCATTTGACCGTCTGTGTTCTGTCAAGTTTTGTTTATTGTTTATCAGGTTATTTCAATATTTTAAAATTTAACAAGTATTTTGTTTGAAATATCTTATTTAATAATAAGCTAATGCTTTAAATTTATATCATATATATTAAAATATTATTTTATTTGAACTATAAGTGGAATATCAGTGAAAAACACACTTGTTGGGTGCCTGGATGCATCCCTAAAAAAATGGACCTTCTTTTACATTTCATTTGCTTCCTAAAGTTGGTAAATGTAGAGTAATTTTTATAAATTGCAAGTGGAAATTCTGCAAGAAATGCATGGTTACAAAAATTAAAAATTGAGAAGCATTTTAAAGAAGATGATTTGCCTAGAGGTACTATAGATTTATTTTGCGATTGAATGTTTTTATTTTACCTTTTTTTTGTGTTGTAGATGCCTCATCCAAAGTGAAAATAAATATAAAAAAATCGATGTGTCTTCCTGCCAGTTTTTAAGTAAATGTTTGACGATTCTGTTCAATAAACTTCAAAATCAAATATTGAGAGAACAAAAAGAAGATCCAAACCACAGAATAAAGATTTTGGGTCCAAACTAAAAAAAGTTCAATCAGTGTTAAATGTGATAGTGAGATTAAACAAAGTCATAGTTGAGAGTGATTTGTTTCAAGATAACCTAGCTACTCACGCCAAACAAGACAGAGGTTGCAAATACTCTTTTTCAAGTATATTGCCATTAGTGTACAAGTGCGCATACCCCAAAAATTAAAACAATTTCAGATCTTTTAAAATCTGACAAAGAGTTGTGTTCATTCACTGGTATTAACAACTTTAACATATTGTACTAGAAAATACAGTCAAATCAGCTGAAGTACTTCAGAAGATGGCCTATTGGGTATTGTAACTCAATATAGAACGTTTATTATTATGTAAACATTGGCATATTTTGTTAACAGGAAAAATAAAAAATATTTGATTTTTATATTTATTGCTTATAATAATAACCTTTTTACCCACATAATCAACTCGACCCATGCAACGAAGACTCATTTTTGAGAGTTTTTAGTTACCTTTATCCAGCACATATATTTGCCAAAAGCTTTGATCTAAATAAGTATTGTATATCTAAACGAAGAGGTTAAGCAACCAGAAATACTACCATCAAATATAGTAAATCATTTTAGGCCATAAAATACTTTGAATACTATATTATCTTAGATTTTCTCAAAACTGGAAATAATGAGTTACTATAGTCTTCGTTGCATGTGTCGAACTATTCCATTACAGAATAATATAAAAAATGTACAAAAATACATTATCAATGTACAATCACTCATTAGAAAATGTAACTGTACACGATGACTAGTAAACTTGAGAATAAAAATAATTATTAAAAAGAGTATTCTCTCAAGTACAAAATCAATCATAAATTTCAAGCTGTACATTTTCATTTATTGTATTAAAGAAGAGATCACATAAATTACTTATGTTATTAATATAATAATTATTCACACAATATCCAAACATTACAAACATCAGTGTGTTAAAAAGGTAAGAATAAGAACACTTGCGAAGTGTCATACAATTGTTTGTAAGATAATAAGTAACATGGATTAAATAATATATTATAAAAGTGTTAAGACTAAAAACTAATACAAACTACAAATTAAAATTATGACTAAGTAAATTTTACATCAAAACTAACAAACGAACAAAATAGTACCTTCTTGTGTTAATAGATGATTTTAAAAGAATAATTATTCTATATGTTTTAAAACATCTTGTTAAATAAAATTATGGAACATTGAAATAATAATTTGATTATCAAACAGTTTATGCAAACATAAAAGTGAAGCCATAAATATTCTGCTTCCGTACCAAGGACACATAGTTTTTGTAATAATCATAAACTGATTTTAGATTTATTTAAAAATATAAAAGAATATCTTGTGTAGTGCCATTATTTATCGATTCTTCACAATAATCATTTGTAATTTATATTTAATCTCAATAACTAAAAACTATGCTGAAAATTAGTTTGACAGAATTGTTACTCATTTAAAATTTAAAAAAATAATGGTATCCTGGTGACCAAATATTGGTGGATTTCATATCTGTACAGTGTTCATAGAATGGATAAATATATTCGTTAAATGGCCTACTTTTTCGTTCTTTAATCAGTGCGTAAAATAAATAATATACATGTGGGTGTAGAACAAAATCAAAAGGTATTCGATCGAATTAGCTTGATAGTTCTTTTATTATTTGAAACAGTATACACCTAGAACACTTTATTAAGACTCCTGAAATATGTTTGCACTGTCCACTGTTCCCAGCTTAAAACAAACACTGCCATTCACTAATTTCAAACATCTTGCACTGGCCTACAACAATATGGGGACCTGAATTCAATGCACTAGTTTGGAGAACAACTGCAAAAACGTGCTTATCACTAAATTCATTCTTTCCACATAAAAACTATGTGGCCCACATTTAAAATAGCATCTTCTTTAATAACAGTCCTGGAATTTTCACCTGCATCAATATACTTCATAAGTTCTATTAAACTTAGCCTTATTTCAGACATCTCACTAAAAATAAAATAAATATATTAATATTTTATTAAAAGATAACACAAATATATCTTAAATTAACATAAATGAATGAATTTAATTTAAAAACAAAATTAATAGGGGGTTACTTACCAAATAAAAATATATATTCTACTTTAACCTAAAAACTATTGAAATAAAAGTATCTAATCACTAAAAATTAACAACAAT
Organism: Psylliodes chrysocephalus; assembly: GCA_927349885.1. NCBI lineage: Eukaryota > Metazoa > Arthropoda > Insecta > Coleoptera > Chrysomelidae > Psylliodes > Psylliodes chrysocephalus. The sequence goes on from OV651817.1 coordinate 72,005,766, forward strand.
ATGTTTTCCCTCGTGTTTTCCTTAAAATAGCACAATATAAACTAAATACTTTTTATGGGTTGTTTGTTTACAAACTCAAAAATGTAAACAATAACAAGCCATAACAATTAGTTTAAATGTTAAGTACAGACGGCGCTGCGATCTTAATTTTAGATCCCAATCCTTTAAAACACTATAAATAATTTATTTGATGTTTAAGAATGAATGGAATCGGTACCCGTGCCGCAATGCATAAAATAGGCTCTATAACAGGTGGTAAACAGTGTAAAGCAAAGTTCTTGGAAGAAATTATCAAGTAAAATCAAAACTGTAAGTTGATCGGAATTTTCGTTCTAGAATTATCGTTTCGGCGCATATACAGTTGATGAAACCGAAATTTGATCCCCAAAATTTAATGGTGTGATTTAGACTTTGCATCATAATCGTTCATATTTTTTATACCATGCGTTCATAGTATTCAAATTTGACAGCTTATAAAATTTATTGTCAAATAATTTTTTAAAGGCGGTTCAAAAGTCGAGGGCTGCAGCAAAATTGGAAGCGGCTGCAAAATTAAATGTCAGAAATAGATGCATATTTTACGCTGGCAAAAGAACAAAGATTCCGAAGACGTTCCAGACAAGGTGTAGGGAAAGTATCTAATGAAAATGAAGCCGCAAACATCTATCCATGAATAAAAACCATAAAAAATATGAATAATTGAATTCATGTTTGAAAGGTAGTATCAAAATGAACTAGGATTGTAAATTTCAGGGCAAACAAAATTATCGTTATGTATTATGTGATTTTTTGAATATAAAATATTTTTTGTACGCCCATATGGATATTGGCTATGGATATTGCGTAGATACGCACAGGCTATAAAACGAAAATGTATGCTATTGCGTTCAACTGAACGAATATATTTCATATCCATTCTAGGTAGTGAGAATACCGCAAAAAAAAGGAAACACCATCACAGTTCACATTTTTAACATCTAACTACTATTATTTTTAAAATTTTAAGTGACAATTATGCCAAAGTAATTGTCAGTATATTTTTTATTTATTGAGATTAAATATACAATAAAATTAGTTATTTTTGTGTAGAATCGATAAAAGCTCTCTTTGAGTCGTTTAAACTAGACTTGCATTGAGTTATCAGGATTAATAAGATTGATGAAGTAACATCAGTAAATTTTTGATAAACTGGCAAATGAAGCGGTCGATCGTCTTAGAAGGTCCAATAATATTATTATTCGTGGCATTTCCGAGATGAATGGAAATTTTGAGGAAAAAAGCGACACGACTCCTCAGAAATTAATAATGTACTGAAGGCAGTGAATTCTTCCGATCAACCTATCAGTTTTTCCGCGTTGGAAAAGCTGAACAAAATAGTCGCTATCCCCGATAGCTCTAAGTAATTATGTCCTCCGAACACGCCGCCAAAATCGTTTTACGAAACAAAAAGAAAGTCTTAGAAATAGCAATATTGAAAAACATTACCATTATCGACGACAGAACCCCCACCCAATAACAGATTCTTCAAGACTTACGAGATGAATTGGAAGCTAAAAAGCGGAAGTGCGAAAATAACCTAACAATTAAATATCATAACGGTTTTCCAAAAATTGTGAAGACAAATCCCTTTCAATCCCGCCAACCGACAACCTCCATAATTTAACGATTGGACCCTTATGTATACTAACCTAAATTATGTAAGTGCTATATTCAATAGTTTTTTATGCTCAGTGCATTGTTTTTCTCTCAGCATTATTCTAATTTGTAAAACTTGCCTCAAGTTGTCTATTCCCGATGTGGCTGGTGAATCAGTAAAGTGATCACATTGTTTGTGGATACTTTGGCTAATTCTAGCTAATTCTAGTACTAATCTTCTAACAAATTAGTTAAACCTTAAGATTACTTCTGCAAAATGGTTGAGAAAATGTATATGCCTTGATGGTGCAAAAAGCCCAATCTTGGATGGTAAAGTGGAACAATCCACGAAAAAGATGATTTTGTTAAAGAGTATCATGAGATCCGTCTCTCCTATTATGCGCTAGTTTAGTGATGATGTAATTATGGTTCCACTGACAGTTAAAGTGACAGTAGATTTTTGAGTGCGTTTTGTTCGTTTTGTTTACCTAAATTATATCGTTGTTTTCACTTTTATAAATATATTCCTAAAGTAAGTAGATAGCATGTATCAAATATGCAATCGTTTAGTTACCAATTACATACCTTAAACTATTTTTTATGACCTTTAAACAACGTATAGGTCAAATTTATTGATGTTTTTGTTAAAAGTTTGGTTAGAATTCAATGTCAGTGGAACCAAAATGACATCACACTGAACTAGCGAATTGAGAACCCCGCGAAAAATATGTGATAAAATTCTGAATAGTTGCAATTATAGTTTAAGCATTGGCATTTGTTATGTAGAAAAAGAATCCATACTAGCAACTCCTTTCCTGGTATTGAATATATTGAAGATACTAAAGATTTCTAAAATTACTCTCCTGGGAAAATCAAACATTTGCAGTGATTCGTTTTCTGACAAATATATGGTTTTGAAATGATAGGAAAGATTCAAGAATTAGACCAAGTCCTTTTACCTCAGTTACTCAAGTAAATGGTGTCTGTTCAAAATAGTAAAGAAAAATTTATTGAATCGCATTTAACTCTATTTGTTGAGCAGCACTGGAATAAATGATCGAAATTAATTCGTAGATTATGACAATCCTCACCCATTCATTATAAAAAAACTTAAGTCATCACGGTTTCAAGTATAAATATCAATTTAATAAATTACCATTGATATCGATGTTAGTAGTTGTAGATGCATGATGCTCTTTTAATTTTAATTTTAAAGGACGTCCAGAGATTAATATTATTTATTTTTGACAATATTACATACATTCAAAATTCTTATATATATGGTTACAACCTACAACTGCTAACAACTATTGTATTTCACTAATTAATAATTATACATAATAAAACTACGTCTAACAGCCTACACTAATCTTCTGGATTAAAAAGGATAAGATCAACCTTATCAAATGCCTTGGAGAACTCAGTGTATATAGAAATTACTTGATGACCAGCATTTAAGGTATCTATCTGAAATAGTATATTACATTACGAGTGTGGAAAATCACTTTTCACACAAGTGATGTACAATATTTTTCCTACGACCACAAAATAATTTCATCAAAAAATGTAAAACCAGATTATTATAATAATTAAAATCGTATTTATTAAATTTTCATAATTTCTAAACAAATAAAAAAAAATAAAAAAAAAATTCTGGCACAGCCAGGATTCGATCGCGGTCGTTGGACGGTCTCAAATTGCAAAGTTGATGCTCTAACCAACTGAGCTAACAGGCCTTACGGTAATTGATTGATCTAATCGCTTATGTGTTTAACCAGAATAAAAAGCAAATATATCTTAGTTATTTTAAAATTATTTTAAAAATAATTGTTAAAGATAAATATCTAGGATCTAATTTACAATAATTTAACAATTATATCGATTTTAGTATTAATATGGACATTACATAGATCAAAATAGAAATTATGTGTTTGACATTTTCTGACAGCTACTGCGGAAAGTAGCATATTCTCACTTGGGTGGAAAGTAAATTCTTATTCATACGCGTGTGATATAGGGCACTTTCCATAGGTCTATATAGTGTGATATGTGTCACTTTCCTAAGTGGTCGTAGGAAAAATAATTAATATGGGTTAGAATATTAAGTTCTGTTGATTTCCTAGAACGGAAACCATAGAGAATTAGTAGTATAGTTAAATATTTTGTAGCAATATTATTGAATAACTTTGGAATAGTACATACTTTGGAAGCCTAATGTAATTAAATGTATTGAATCCTAGCATTGGATTTAAATATAGGGTTAATAAAGCTGTTTCCAATAATCAGGAAACACACCAATTATCAGTTAGTAGAGTTAGACTATATTAATTATTTCTACAGGAAGGCATAACAAGTTGGCGTGACAGTTTATTACACTGTTTTACACTAATACTAACGTTCACTGCATTAGGTCACATTGCTTCTTCTTTTTGAGCCTTCTGTTTAGTGTGGAGTTGTCCAGTAATAGCAGCGCTTTTTCGTTGACGTGGAGGGTGAAGTCGAAACTCATGTTTTAAAGCAAACCTCTTTATTTCTTCTTCGACTGTCGGCATCTTCAGGTCTCTATGAAGATAATCGTTTCGATAGAACCAAGGTGCATCTTAGGACTTTATTTTGGAAAACTTATATCATAGTGATATTTCTCTATCACATCCCCATAGCTGTATGTCATAAATCCAGACTGGTTTTTGGATTTGTTTGCAAACCAGCAGTGTGTTATACACTGGAAACTTGGATTTTCTTCCTAGGAACCAATACATTTATTTGTTTCGGTTCATTTTGTCGAAGAGTAAAATCAACATACACTGATTTAGTTTGGGTCATTTATATTTTTCACTTTTTACATCGATTGATTCTGTTGAAGGTTTCCTGGAGTTTTTCTGAGGTATCTGTATTAGTTCGACTAGATGCCAATATTGCAGTTTCATCTGCAAATGTTGCTAGTTTAACACGTTGTTGTTGAGATATATGTCCTAGTACACTGCTCTGTGGGGCATCTGCTTTAATTTCTTTCTTTTCGGAGTATAACTCCTCTTGCTTTACTCTAAACATTCCTTCTATGATTGAAAAATGTCGAGGGGCATTTTTTCAAGTTTCAGTACCAGACCAGCGTGCCAAAACTTGTTAAATGCTTGTGCTACGTCAAGAAATATAGCTAAGCCTATACTTTTTTTGGTATGCTTTTTCGATGATTTTGGCTATCCTGTGTAGGTACTTGATCAATTGTCGAGTGTTTATTTCTAAAACCAAATTGGAATTAGGATAACATCAGTCATTTTCCACTCATCTGGTATATATTTAAGACGAAATGCTGCAGTGAGCGATTAAAAATTATACACTATAAAGAAGTAGAGCTATTATAAGGCTACAATATTTTAAAGCCAATGGGAGGAAACTAACATGAAGGAAAAGCTAGAATGAACTGCATTACTTTCGTAAAAGCTTAGCTAAGTCAATGCCCATGGAGAAACGGTTGTTATAATATATGTCACATCACACCTTTTAAAATTTAGAAATTTCAAAATTATTTTAAACTTTTGTGGACAGACATTATGAGGGAAAAAACTTTTTTATACCTCCTCGTATAGACATTTTCTTAAAATGATGAATATTTCTCTGCAATAAATTTAAATTTTAATATACCTAATATATAAAGGTAACTTTGGAACCTTTAATTATGGTTAGAACTTTGTGTTGGATTTACTACCCCTTTTTGTGCTTGAAATAAATGAAAATTCCTCCAGCCATTTTATGAATATTAAATTATCCATCTTTCGAGACACATTTTTTGCCGAAACCCACCCAATTCTCCATCCATCCATAAAAATGCCTCCGACTTCGGGTTTCCTCTTTGAAATCCTTTGAAATAATACCATCCCGTCCTTTATAGCTTTGAGCAAAGCTTTTTGAAGTTGGTGAAATGTGCTTTAAAAGAGATTTCCTCGAGAATCAATTCTAATAACTGATATTACGACCCCTCCGATCGATGTTTACATTTGGGCTTGTAATGGCGGCACCAAAAGCGGCCTTTGATTGTTCAGCTGCCAGCTATTAACTTAGTTTCGGTAACAGACTAGTAATTGGCCAGGGGCGCTCCTAATAATGCCGCAAATACAGTTGAGCAACACTCCAATGTGGCTTTTGACCGATGAATTTGAGGATGGGTGCCAGGTGAAAATTTGAATGTCGAGTCTATTAATTAATTTTGTTTATTGCTATTAGAAATAAAGTTAGTTGGAAACTAACACTTTAATTGTATTTTTCTTGATTGTAATTAAAAAGGGGTATACTTAACATGATGTAATCTGCATAATAATTTGAAATATATCGCCTGATTAAAGATAAGTAAGATATAAATATAATATATTCACAAATTATTACTGAATATTATTCAGTGGTAATCTTTGGAAACGTATTACGCAATTTTATATTAACACATGATTAAAAAAGAAGACTGAGTTATTAATTCCAAAACGGAACTTTGATTTAAAAAAAAATTATGCAGTAAAAATACACTTATATGGATATTTAAGACAACTCTGGACTAAAGCCTACACTAAACCTACCTCAAATAATAATAATTAATAATAATAATAATAAGGTTTTATTCCTATTTATAAACAAAAAATGATTGTTAAGCAAAGATAATCTAATTATATCTAATTATATTATATTTCACAATATATAACTCCTCCCTCCTTAACTTTTGAAAAATATGGAGTTATTTTTCAAAACATCTGTGGGATTTTTCAATTCAAGTTCTTCGTTTTCTTTCTTTTTCCTTCTATATTTTGTTGTCTTTTGTATTTAATTAGTATTAAAATAATTATGCAAATAAAAATTACAAAAATTGTGCCAAAAGTGCTTGAATAATTAAAATTATTTTGAATTTCTTTAAGTGACTTTAATTGTTTAGAAATTTTATTAATTTCATATAAATCATTAAAATCTAATTTAGTTATATTAGAAGTTTGATAAGATTTTGAAGTTTAAATTTTCTTTATGTCGATCCTTGGTAGAATGAATGTCTTTCCTCTGCTCAGTTGAATGTTGTTGATATATCTTCTTTCACTGGTCCAAATTTCACAACATTTTAATTTCTTGATTAATACATGTGACCTTATGTCTATAAACTGGTTACTGTTACATTTTGAAAGAATTTGTTCAGGTTTTGACGGAATTATTAAGACTTCATCGACTGCGATTTGTTCGAATACTGAATGTTTAAGCTGTGTATACATGACATGTTATCTTTGAAAATAGGAGTTGTAGTAGTTGCTTTTTCAAAAATTACCTTATATCCAGAGGCATCAAGTTTGCTCACGGAGAGAAGATTAAATTGAAGGCCAGGAACTATAAAAACATCTTGAATATTTAGGAAATGACGTTTATTTCCGCAACTAATAACAACTGGAACGTTGCATACTTCGATAGCTTCAAGAACAGTACCTAATTTGGCAACCTTTATAATTATTTTACTTGATAATGAACGGATATTATTTGCAAGATGTGAATAACTTTCACATAACATGTGCTCTGTTGCACCAGAGTCTAGCACCCAAACTCCTGCTTGCACACTATTTATAGTTAAAGTTGTAAGCGTGAATGCCGCTTCAGAATCTACTTCGGCAACAGAAGCAGTAGTATTTAACGAAAAACTGGCGCCGTAGCATCGTCAAAAAAGCATTAGCTTCTATCTTCGGCCAAAGTATACCAGAAAATAGCCCTCAATACCCTCTCAGGATACAGAGGCTGGCATACCTTTGTATTACAGGAGCACTGAGAACACCGACAGCCTCTAGGGATATCATTCTAAACCTCCCACCCCTTGACCTGGTCATAAAGGAGGAGGCCAGAATGAGTGTATACAGACTGAAAATCTTCAACAACTGGAACCCACTGGGACATAAAACATAAAACATACCAGAATAATACATGAAATAAACGATTCTATATTAAACATGGGATCAAATCACATGACACCCCTCCTAACCTTCAACAGACTTTTCCAGGTCAACTGCAACTGAAACGAGGTAAATAAGGATATAGATAAATAATACTTGCTTAGCAGTCTCGTATGGTATACGGATCTATCTAATACTAGCAAGGGAACAGGCTCTGGCGTACATAGAGTTAAACCCAAATGCGACATCATCGTCTCACTGTGAAAACATACCACTGTATTTCAGGCTGAAGTACATGCAATCGAATTGTGTGTACGAGAGAATTTAAGAAGGAAGTACAAAAACAAACCATCCTAATTCTCTTAGATAGCCAAGCAGGCTTAAACGCCCTTGATTCAAACAGAATCAAGTCTAAGCTTGTCTGGAACTGCCTTGGAATACTAAATGATCTGGCAACCCACAACAAGGTAAAACTAGCGTGGGTACCAGAGCACAGAGGTATCCAAGGAAATGAAAAGAGAGATCAGATCTACCATTCACAGGACCCGAACCTGTATTTGGGATAAGCAAAACCTCTGCTTGTCAGGCAATGAACAGGTGGATAACCACAAAACACCTAATTTACTGGCAACAGAGAAGAGGGCACAGAATCAGTATCAGTAAGCTCATGCTAAGGGGACCAAACCCACGCATGGCTACTGAGGCACTACAACTCGCAAGGCCTCATATATCCACCATTGTGGGATTACTAACGGGGCATTGCTTGCTGAAACACCTTCATGTGATGGGATTACACAATGGTCCCACTACGTGTAGACTCTGCATGTAAGAGGAAGAAACCTCATACCATGTGATCTTCGAATGCGAAGCTCTTACTAGGTGACGTTTCACCCTTTTCGGCCTAGAGCCGGAAAGAACGCCCCAGGAACACTTGGTAGGAAATTTATTAAAACTAACCAAAGACACAGGACTATTCCAAAGATAGTACCTGAATACGGGGAAAGCAGGGAATACAATAGACTCAAGAGGATGCAGTGTTCTGGGCAAAACCTAACCCGACCTGCTTATAACCGACAACGATAAAGATAAAGCTCTTGGGCGTTCAATGTGAAATTCGATAAGGTGAACAAAAATCAGCAACCTTCATATCAATACTAACTATGACCTACTACAACGGACGGAAGGTGGTAGCACAATAAGTTGTAGACTGCAGTGTCGCTGTTGTAAAGGGATTAGGATACAGACAAGGGCAACCCTGTTTTTCGAATCGATTTTCAGGGAAAATAACGACAATGGGCCTTGTTCACATGTGAAATATGCTGTTTTATAAATTATTTTGTAATAGTTAGTCACTATACAAGTTATTCTAAATAATCAGTTTGTTAAAAAAACCAAAAGTTTTTATAATTTAAAATTTGAAATGTGTACGTCATCGGAAATAGACCAATCAGCTTGTGTCGAAGTTTTGTTTGTTATACAGAACCAAGCCAACGAACAAACCGACACGTAGAATGTCGAAGTGAACGCACATCTAAAGTGACGCTTAAAAATTGACACCACCTAGACCATCTAACCTAACATTCGTTGTTTTGTTTACTTTTTTCTCGATTGTCAATTTATTTCTTTTGTCGTTGCAAATTAGTTTAATTTTATTATTAATATGAGTTTGTCAGCTGGATTTATAAAAGCTGATTCAAGTGTTTTACCCATTGTAAACCAAGATATGATTGCTGCATTTTTTTAACAATATTCAGATTATAAGTGCCAAAGTTAAGCATGTTAAGACAGTAAGATATGTAACACTTTATTTATAATTTGTTTTAATAGTAGGTACAGTTTATATGGGGTAATACAGTAACATTTTTTCAAAAAAAAAAACATACATTTTACCTTTACCCTTTACCTCATTTATAATAGCGTACACTGATATCCACAAATATAACACTAGAAATTGGGACGATATATCTGTACCTTGAAGTAACAAGGGCCAATCTCTAATTTGAGCAAGAGAGCGACGTTTAAAGATGTGCTGTTGGTATTATTTCTATAATTAGTAGTAAAAGTATAATTATGTATTACCTGAGAAATAGCAAATTTGTTATTGTATAAAACCAGTTTATTCATTTTGACTACCTCAAAAATTAAAACTAAACATTTAAAACTATTTAGAAGGGTAGTGCACAAGTATTTACTGTAATACTATTTTTATTTGATCGATGATACTCTGATGTTTGTTTATTTTCAAACAACAGTTTATTTATTAATAATTTATTTAAACACTTATTTATTTTAAACAATAATATTTTAATTTATATATGCTTCGAATGTCTTTAAACTGATCACTATTTATATTCACCACTGTCTATCTACTAATTACTATTTATCTTCACTGTCCATATATCAACTTATTTTGATGGCTCTCCCCCACAAATTTATACACAAATTGGTGGTCTAGAATGCTCCCCCACCAAAATTGCCAGTATGTACCAGAAACGCTATCACGTTCTAGAAATAGTATCTCGTTGATCCTGGAATGTTCGCGAAATTGTCTCCACCATAGTTGTCCCATAGGTTTGGTCTTAAGGGGTTTAATTATGTATAATAATCGGACAAGTTGAGCCTCAAAGGCCAAATAAAACAGAGAGGGACTTGTAGGGTTAGAGCATGACTGAATAATAAAATGGCTCACATAACATTGCCCCCTCCTTAAGAGATAGTTCCTCCTGGAACTCTTACGAAACTAAACTGGAATGGTTGTATCTGCAATTAAACCCTCTTTTACAATTTCCAGTTGCATGGAAGTAACAAGGGACTGTCTTCGCTGTTACCTGGGCACTGGGCAAATGGCTGCAGACCAATATCTGAACTCCGGTATCTTGAAAGATTACTTCCACCATGTTCCTAATGATCCTCCAATCCAGCTGATTTCCTTCTATCTTCGGCATGGCTAGTTTCTGTACATTGTACTCCAGTACATGCTCCCTTAGACTAAGTAATGCTTCCCACACATCCTGATAGGTGGATCGGTCTTGGAAGGTGTTCTTCGTTATTAAATAAAAAAGATACCGTGACCCGTCTTGAAGTTTCAAGGCTTTTCCAGGGGCTGGTAACTGACATTGAAGTTCTACCAGTCGACCAAACTTCTTACGGAACACATATGCCAGTCCTCGCGCGTCGTTGATGCTGGCGGAAGTACTATGGACCAGCGAGTAGTTTTTCGGAAGCGAGAGCAGATCTTGTTGTTGCTCGGTCGTATCACCATATCTGGCTTTTCCAGTACCTCCATATGCACCCATAAATTCTTCAAAGACAAGGTCTGGTGTTTCTTGAAGTTGGTTTACTTCTTCTTCATGGTCACCCTCAAATGGCGCCAGCCTGTTTTGGTGCACTACCTTTGGTTTACCGTTTGGAATCTTACTTATACGGTAAATTACATCATTTATTTTATTCTTGATGAGGTACTGACCTTCCCAAGACCTTTGAAGCTTCGGAGAATAACCCTTTTGTCTTTTTGGGTTATGGAGCCAGACTTTGTCGCCTTCTTTAAAACACCCTTCTGTTGCTTGGGTATCGTATCGCTTCTTCATTCTGTCGCTGGCGATTTGAAGATGGGAGCGAACTAATTCATGCATGTCGTCCATTCTTCTTCGTAACTGGATCACATAATCTTCACCAGCTACATCTTCTTCAGGTCGGCTTCCAAACTCGAGGTCGCACGGTAGTCTCATCTCACGCCCAAACACCTTTGCTGGTGTTTGGCCTGTTGATTCATTGACAGCGGATCTATAAGCCATTGCAAAGAGTGAAGTATACTGATCCCAATCTCGCTGATGGTTTGAAACCACTTTTGACAAATATTTTCCATTGGTTTTATTCATTCGCTCTACCATTCCATCAGATTGTGGGTGCAATGCTGTGGTTCGGGTTTTCTTCATGCCTAGTCTGTCACAGATTCCACGGAAGAGTTGGCTTTCAAAATTTCTGCCTTGGTCACTGTGGATCTCCAAGGGCACTCCAAATCGACAGATAAACTCTTTTATCAATACATCTGCAACAGTTGCGGCCTCTTGATTTGGAATAGCATAGACTTCCACCCACTTTGTAAAATAATCCATAACCACCAAAATGTATTTATTACCATTCTCGGTCGCGGGGAATGGTCCAGCAATATCTAAGGCAATCCTCTCAAATGGGCTACCAACATTATATTGCTTCATGGGAGCCTTCCTTTTCCGTTGAGGTCCATTACTCATAGCACAGGTGGTACATTTCTTACACCAGTCCTTTACATCATCGGAACTGTTCATCCAGTAAAACCTTTCCCGAACTCTCTGAAGGGTTTTCCTAACACCGAGATGTCCTCCTGATGGACTGTCGTGTAACTGACGGAGTACTTCAGCTACTCTACTTCTTGGAATGACCAACTGTCTTCTGTTCTCGGAACCATCATCATTTTCAAGTACTCGCTTTAATAAGCCATCTTCCAGGATAAAGGAGTCCCACTGAGCCCAATATGATTTAACTACTAGAGAGAATTTCGATACTTCTTCCCAAGTAGGTCGACGATTTTCCTCTTTCCGGTCTCGTAGCTTCTTTAAAACGGGATCATTCTCTTGTTCTTCCCTAAGTTTGACAGGGGCCCACTCATCGCTGACAACCGACGTTCTTCGTACTGTAACTTCTTTAACAGATGTGGCCAACCCCTTTCCAATCAGAGTTCCTTGACCAACACCTTTATTGCGCTTCGAAGGTTCCGCCATGACAGGCGTTGCCTTCTCTACAGTTCCTTGCAACCGCCTTACTCGTATGGTTTCACTACTTTCAGGTAACACCGTTCCTTCCTGTACAGCCACCGACACAGTTTTTCCATTCGTAGTGTTCTTTGGACGTTTGCGCGAACTGCTTATTTTTCCCATTTCACCGCAATTCCAGCACCTAATAGTCTTCGGTTGCTTCTCAATAAGGCTTTTTATCATGTGAAACAATTGGTCCAATTTATTTCCCTGTTCTTCTTTTACAGTTCTTACTTCACTGTATCCACCAGAAGCCAGCGTAGCCGCTTCATATTCAAGAGCAGCGGACAAGACATCGACCAATGTTTTGTGACGGGCTAAACGAAGTGTTCTTTGCATTTCATGGTCACGAAGTCCATCTACAAATGCTTGAACAGCCAAACATTCCATCATGTTTTCTGGAGCTGACGGGTAGGCAAATCGCACCATCTTCGCAATATCTAATTCGAATTCTTGAAGGCTCTCGTCATGTTTCTGTTTGCGATTCTTCAACTGTGACTGGTACAAATGCTCTAAATGTTCGTGGCCATATCGCATATTTAGTTTCTTTTTGAGTTGCTCAAAATCATCTGTTTCTTCCACGGGTATAGTCTGAAGGATATCCAAAGCGTCTCCTCGAAGGTCTATGGTCAAATTTATTGCCTTCTCTCGTTCAGACCACTCGTTTGCTCTGGCAGCTGTTTCAAACTGCTTAAGGTAGTTCGTCCAAGACATCTTCCCGTCAAAAGTTGGGGCTTTAGCACGAGGAGAGTTTACACCTCCTTCCAATTTCAACTTCGACTCCACCTCATGGCACTTTATTTCGCCGTCCTTAGCCGGTGCTGTATGTTCGAGTTCTTCTATCTTCTTTTCCATCTCTTTTATTTTCTCTTCAACGGAAGTCATCTTATTTTCCACATCAGCAGAAATTTCACATTTCAGAGAAGACATTTTGTTTTCCAAGTCGGCAGAAATTTCATCTTTTAAAGAAGATATATCAGAAGAAACTTTAGTTTCTAAAGAAGAGATTTCGTTTTTCACGGAAGACATATCAGAAGATACCTTTTCTTCTAGGGAAGAAATATCGGATGAAACTTTACTTTCTAAGGAAGTAATGTCTGAAGAAACTTTATTTTCCATGGAAGAAACTTTATTTTCTAAGGAGGAAATATCTGAAGAAACTTTAGTTTCTAAGGAGGAGATGTCCGAAGAAACTTTGTTTTCTAACGAAGAAATAGAAGAAATTATAGCAGAAGATGAATCATCAGAAAATAGATACGTCTCCGAATCCATCCCCTCATTTTCTAGTGTTTCTTTAAGCCTCTCTGCCAGTTCTGCTTTCTTCCCTGTCGTCTCCAACTCACGATCTTCTAACTCCCGTCGTAGCTCGGTCACTTTTAAATCACACAGTCTTTTAGTCATTATTGTCCACTATTTATTTACACTATTCCACTTCTTGACACCAATGTGATGTTTGTTTATTTTCAAACAACAGTTTATTTATTAATAATTTATTTAAACATTTATTTATTTTAAACAATACTATTTTAATTTATATATACTTCGAATATCTTTAAACTGATCACTATTTATATTCACCACTGTCTATCTACTAATTACTATTTATCTTCACTGTCCATATATCAACTGATTTTGATGGCTCTCCTCCACCAATTTATACACAAATTGGTGGTCTAGAATGCTCCCCCACCAAAATTGCCAGTATGTACCAGAAACGCTATCACGTTCTAGAAATAGTATCTCGTTGATCCTGGAATGTTCGCGAAAGTGTCTCCACCATAGTCGTCCCATAGGTTTGGTCTTAAGGGTTTTAATTATGTATAATAATCGGACAAGTTGAGCCTCAAAGGCCAAATAAGACAGAGAGGGACTTGTAGGGTTAGAGCATGACTGAATAATAAAATGGCTCACATAACAATACCTATTGTCATTGTAAATAATTGTAATTTAATTTAATGAGGTAAATAAGTTTAATTTGATAATGAATCTTTAGAGGAAATTTTAATTTGTGCAACTGCATTATTATTATTATTATTATTATTATTATTATTTTTATGTTTGTAAATAAAGTTTGTTTACTTCGTTTATCTTATTCAGGTACTTTAATGTTTTAATAATAGGTTAATAAATAAAATTTTCACAGATTTTACATCTTTGTTTGTATACAATTATTATCTCTGAAATGTGATAAATAAAAAAAAACACAATTAAACAGTTTATTAAATTATTAGGTATTTAGTCTCACAAAAAGAGTTCTTTTAAATTAATACCACTAATTCACACACCAGGCCACTTCAAGAGTACTACAGGAGGAATAACCCTTTAGATGTAACATATTGTAATGTAGATATAAATTGTACATATAAAATAGTTGAATAAAGATTTTAAACTAAACTTGCACATTTTTTGTGGTAAAAAAACAAAATAATATTTATTCCCTTATATACCTGAGAATATAATTCTGACTAAACTTCTAACTTTGTTCATGTAACCACAAATAATAATGATGTTCATCCACATGGTATTAGGATATGAAATAATAATAATGTAGCGAAAATCAGATTCAGCACTTAAATGCGCTTGGCTTGTTGTTGAAGTGCCGCAGGAATTTGTTAGGAACGGAGATTTACTAGTATTTGGGTATTTAAGCTACATTTCATTAGATAGAATGTGTAAATTAGAATACCTAACATGGAAGTTTATGTAACTCAATTAAATTCAACTTGGATAAAACCGAAAAATAAAGTACGAACAGTAAATAACCAGTTATGAACAGTAACATAAAACAGAGGGAAAAGTTTAACTGAAATATTTAACTAAACCAGCTAAAAAGTTTATGTACATAGGTCTCTTTTAAATAAAATTAATTTTCGAAAATTGCACAGTAACTATGTTTAAAAACTTTTTTACTGGAGATATTGTGTATTTTACATGTGTCTTTTATGGAAGTTTACTAAATACTCTTTACTATAAAACTCTACTTGAAATATATTTCCTACTGATATACAGAACCCCTTTTTCTAATTTATAAAACCAATTAAATATTAATTGGAGTGGCTCTTTAAGGACATGAGTCTCTAAAATGTTCATAGAAAGTGCTCTTCCAGCTTTAACCATTTTATAATAAATCATTGCTAATTATCAAGGACCGGAAAAAATGCATTAAAAAATATAAAAAGAAATGCGCATTTTAATGAAATTGATTTGCGAAAAATATGCAAAAGTATTTACGAAAAATGCAATGTAAAAATGCAACATTAATAATAATACACTGCACAACAGCATTTCTGATGATTGGGTTATATTACATGACACTAGCTTAATTTTTAATGAAATCTGTAATCTAAATTTCTGTATTAGCTCTAGTTTTAGAAAATATGACACATGTCCGTTTCATAGTAAAGCACAATTTGTTTAAAGTTAATCATATTTTATTTAGTTCTTAAGGTGAAAAAATCTTTTATAAGACTTCCTTGCACCTATAGAACTGTTCTGAATGCTCCAACAATAGTCAGTCATCATATGTGCGTTTCAGTAGCCTTGATACCGTTCCTCCATCGTACGAAGGTCCTGGTGGAACCGCTCGCCCTGTTCTTCACTTAGATCCCCAAGATTAGCGGGAAAATAATCTAGGTGGTTGTGAAGAAGGTGCAACTTGATGCTCATGTTACATCCAAGGGTTTGAAAGTGACTCATGAGTTGTTCAACGTGTTGAGAATAGTTAGAACTTTTCGTATTTCCCAAAAAAATTTTAACAAGCCAAACAAACTCATTCCATGCGTTTTTCTTCTGTCATAGTGTCCGTAAATATTGTGTCTTTTATTAATGATCTTATCTGTGACCCATCGAAAATGCCGGCTTTTATCTTTTCTACACTCAGTTTCGGGAATTTTTTTGATATAAATAGAAACAATTTCGAGTTTTGTTAAGACCTTTGACAAACTATTTTATAAGCCCTAATTTTATATGCAACGGAGGCAAAATTATACGATCTCTTGACACTAAAGATGGGCTTATCACATTTTTTTGTCCAAGAGCTAGATCTTTTTGAGTAGGCCAATCCTTTTTGACCCAATGTTGATTTTTAGCCCTACTATCCCACAAGCAAAGAAAACAAGGATACTTTGTGTAACCACCTTGCTTGCCTAATAGAAAGTTGACCATTTTTAAATCAACACATATGATCCAGTTATTTTCCACATATTTAATTTTGTCCAAAACCAGAGCAATGGTTGTATATTTTTCTTTTACTTTTGTAGAATGTGCAATAGGCAACGACCCTAATTTATTCCCATTGTGTAAGAACAAATTTAAGACTCCGTTTTGATGAGTCTATGAATAAACGCCACTCACTAGAAACACACGAGGATGTATCAGAAAATAACGAGACTGGTGCTATAGTATAACAACGAAACATTTATTTAAAAAAATTCAACAACTATCCTTCGAAGTACTCTCCATTCTGTTGAATACACTTATTCCATCGCTTTATCCACTTATCATAAACTTCTAAGAAACCATTTTTTGATAGTCTGTTTAGTATACCCATCACAGCGTTGTTGAGCTCTAAATCCGACTCAAATCTTCTACCTCTCAATTCTTTTTTGACGTCAGGAAACAAATGGAAGTCACATGGAGCAAGGTCAGGAGAGTAGGGGGGATGAACCATAATTTCAACCCCTAATTCTTCAATTGTTCGTTGACAAATCATTGATCTATGAGCCGGAGCATTGTCGTGATGCAGCGTCCAGCCAAAGTCCTGATAAAGCGGCCTTTTTTTCTTTAATTTTGCCTTTAAGGGTCCTCGAAGTACATTAGAATAGTACTCCCCTGTTACTGTATGTCCTCTAGGTACAATGTAAATAACGCCAAATTTATCAAAAAAAAATCAGGTGCATCACTTTACCAGCGCTTTTAGCAGTTTTGGCCTTCTGCGTTCTTGGGCTGCCTTTATGCTTCCATTGCATACTTTGAGACTTCAATTCAGGATCGTAATGATAAAACCAACTTTCGTCACATGTAACCACATTATTTAAAAACTGTGGGTTACGTTGCGATTGCCTTTTCCACTGCTGACAAATTGTCACTCGATTCGCTTTTTGTTCATCGGTCATCACTTTTGGAATCCATCTTGCCGCGATCTTCTGGTACTCTAAATCTTCATGAATAATTTTTTGAGTGGTACCGTAAGACAAATTAACATTGTCAGAAATTCGTTTTATGCCAATCCGACGATCATTTTGTATCAAGTCGTTAATTTCTGCAATTTTTGTGTCATTTCTCGCAGTTTGTGGTCGACCGGGACGAGGTTCATCTTCAACTGATTCACAACCGTCTTTAAACTTTTTATGCCACTCAAACACTCTACATCTACATCTACTATTATCTAGATATTCACCTTTAATCATTTCAAAAGTTTCAGTTGGTGTTTTACCCAATCGAACACAAAATTTTACCGCGTATCTTTGCTCTACTTTCATTTTTTGATGGGTACGCAAAACACTGACAATTCAATAATTAATTTGTAACAAATGTCAAAAGTTAAATCAAAGCCTACTTGCGGGGTAGTACATTAAATATAAGGCATTCATGTCTCATTTTTTGTCGCTTCCTGATGCTTTTCCTCTTTCTGTTCTTAAATATAATGAAGAAATAAGTTTATAAGAAATATCTATTGTTCTGTTGTCGCATTCAGCACATACGGTACGTTGATGGTAATTAAGTTTGGTAGAACATGGTAGGTACATTGATGAATTCAGAAACATGAGTTATCGAGTTGCAGTATTTGACATTTCACTCTATTACCTAGAGTAAACATTAGTGAAACCCTTTCTAATTATACGCTTTAATAAGTTCCAGAACTTTGCTTTCCAGCATATAGGAGAGTGTGGGGCACATTGACAGTAGGTCATTTTTACAATTAAATCCATGAGAAAAATACGTCCGAAGATAAAGACGCTTTGTCTTTCTAAGATATGTAAGGTGAAAGCAGATGGTGCTGAACGTCATTTTACGAGAACCGCGGGGAATTTAAAATATCATCGAGTGATATCTAGCTCATTTGCAACGGTTTTAAAATAATTTTTACTCTTTTTTATGTTATATAGAAATTTAAATATTTCAAATATTCGCCGTTTTGAACCATTTAATACATTTCAATAAAATGTTCGGAGTAAATTGAATTAAAATATAGCACTTAAAAGAAAGACAAATAGTTAATAATATCATTGTTTTCTTCATACATTTGTTATATTAAATATTTTTTTTTTAAATAAAATATACGGTATGAAAACTAAAACTATATCAAATGTGCCCCGCATTCCCCTATCTATTAATTACTTAGGTTAGAAATTACTTGGTATGGAAAGCTCGTAATGGAAAGTTATACAAACTTGGCAAGTTATAACTTTTTGATTATTGTGCGACATCGAAATAGTTATTAATGTATGTCCAAAACACTTCACATATTTGTGTTTTACAACATTTTATCTGCACTTAGAGATGGAGGTTCTTAACATTGAACAGTTGATTACAAAGTCGATGATATACATCAACTGAAATGGCTTTTTTTAAACAAAACTGAATTTCCTTAATATGCAAGTACACGTTGCAAGAAGAACAATACTCTTTACACCACAGCCTTTGTCAAAACTATTAAAGATGGTAAAAACAAAAATAAAAAAGTTAATAAATACAATATTTGTTATCTATCAGATTAATTGAGCCATGGCATACATCTTGTGACGCGAAGCCGTCTCTGTTCTTTGTTTACTGCCTTACCCGCGGTATGAAGTCTAGCGCTGGCCATATAAAGACAAACGCACTGCTTCGAGAAGCTACCGGAGAGATCGCTTTGCGGCGTATGAGTTATAGAGACGGAGTTCCCGAACGTTCTGGGTCGCCTAGAGTCTTCTGGTACAGAGCTGGATTTATGTAAATAGCGCTAGTTTGTCGATAAGTTTCAAATTAAGTGTTGGATAGTGAATATAAATTGTAATAAATAAATTAGAATTGTGAGTTGTAATAGTGCCTAAGTATTATATAAATTAATTAGTACGTTACAAATACAGTGTTCTGAATGAATAAACTATTTTTAAATTATACAAACGTTACAATATTATCTTATACAAAATTGTTAGGATTAAGAATAAAACATTAAGGATGGACCGATATGATTTTTTGTGGCCGATACCGATATATCGGACATACATGTTTATTATGAATATTTCACTATAAAACTTAGGAAAAATTAAGTAATGCTAAGAAATCAAATCAAGAAAATCAAGAGATTCAGGACAATGTCCCTGAGTCGATATCTCAAGGTTTGTTTCGGAATACCTTTGAAGAACTTACCGGTATGACAGCAAGTAAATCACCACCATATAGAAACTGATACTGATATAATAAATAAAATTTATTGAAGGTGGCCTTAAAAATTACATTAAATTAGAGAAAATATCAAATATCTTTTAATCTGGTAGGCACAAAAATAATACATTTGTATACTATTATAAATATAATTATGCAATAATATACTTAACACCCCCACCAACTAGTGCGGATAGTGAACAGCTATTCTTTTCTGCTGGTATTGTATAGGGGCGATTCATTAGGGGTGGAGACCGGTCGTATTTCAAAATATCTTGAAGTAGATCGCAAAAACTGGTTGATTTTTATTTCAAGGGGAACTTTCATAATATCCTTAACTGTCACGTGTCATTTCCTCCCCTCCGTCACTCTCACCAGTATAATTTAAATAGGGAAAGTATGACACATCATCGAAAATATAATTTAATGAATATTAATAATAATAATAAACTGTTACATATTGTAATGTGTGACACTTCATTTGAAAGCTAATTTTATATTAATCTAATGCGCCCATAACATTTACCGTAATATCTCCATATTGCACTTGCAACAAAATAAATTAAGTAATAACCTTCCTTTCATTTTAAGTTCATTTTTGATTAAGTTAACACAATATGATGTAGTGCATTGAATTACTAACAAAATTAGCTTTAATGAGGTGTTACACTTTTTATCCCATTAGAGGGCGTTATGAAAAGTAACACAATGAAGTCATATTGCTGAATTTCCCATAAAATAAATTTTGGTGGTGTGTCATAATTAGTACTTTCCTATTTAAATTTTATTGGTTAAATGGACGGAGGAGAAAGAAATGACATATAACAGTTGAGGATACTGTAGCGCCTTGGAAGCACTACATACTAACTCCAACTCATAATATATTGATACATGTCACACCCATGCCACACATATCAATATTACCTATTAAGGCAGCTTAGTGGGAGGCAGGATTTAAGTGCACCCTATCTATCTACTTGACGACCTCGGTTGCCAAGCATTAATATTTATTAAAAAAGAAAAATGTCAATTATATAATTTTCTGTCATGACGGAATTGTCTATGTTGCCAAGTAGATAGATAGGGTGCACTTAAATCCTGCCTCCCACTAAGCTGCCTTAATAGGTAATATTGATATGTGTGGCATGGGTGTGACATGTATCAATATATTATGAGTTGGAGTTAGTATGTAGTGCTTCCAAGGCGCTACAGATACCACAGAAAGTGTCCACCTTGAAATAAAAACGACCTGTTTTTGCGTTTCTTTAAAAAAAATTATACTTCAAAATAGGGCTGGTCGCTACCCTTAATGAATCACCCTGTATAAGAAAGCACAAGAAATCGTCTAACCTCAAAAAGAGCAGAAAGTAACTGAAGGTAACATAATTAGTTATGCTGATGACACCGCCATTATTTATACAACTAAACATTTGGAGGATCTAAAAAGAAAAACAGAAACAGATTTAAGTAAAATTATTGACTGGTTTAATCATAAGAAATTAACTGTTAATTTTGGGAAAACCCATTTTGTTCCTGTTTGTAGTTATAAATCCTTTTTACCACCCTTTAATGAAATACGAATTCAAACCATCAGAATGCAACTATTAGGTCAGTGAATGAAATTAAATATTTAAAAATAAAACTAGACTAGCATCTTAAGTGTAATGCTCATGTCGAAGATATTGATAGATCTTTAAGATGCCTTCTTTTAAAATTTAAATATCTTAAAACATGTCTAGATGTTCGTCATTTGAAAATAATTTATTATTCTCTTGTTCAGTCGAGGTTAAATTATGATATACTTGGATGGAGCGGAATTCTTCAAATCCATCTGCAAAAAGTTAATGTTTTACAAAAAAAATTTAAAAATCATTTTAAATAAAAATTGGACTTACCCTTTAGATTCTTTGTTTATTGAAAGTAAAGTGATGGATATTGGACATATGCTGTCTTATTATTTATATACAGAAACCGTACTTTCCTAAAAAACATAGATCGGCAATTATTCTGCCAGAAATAAAGTAAATAATTATGTAATTACAAAGGACGGTAAAAAAATCTGTGGGTCAAAGATATGTTACATATCTATCTGGAAGAATATACAACGTTTTACCAAATATGTATAAAATTTATTTAACAACCATAAATTCAACCAAGCTTATAAGAAACATTTTTAAGAAGTTTCTATTAAATTGTGAGAGAAGACCTACATAACCTGATAGAAAATAAAATCACTCCAATTTAAATTATTACTAGTAATAAAATTGTTTTTTGAATATGATTTATATTTTTTATGTTAGTTTTTATGTACATTTGCAACAATCTGTAAACAATCTGTAAACTTTTTTGAATAAACTATTAATATTAAAAAAAAAAATCAAAACAGAATTAGGCTTTAAGTGGCCTCCTCTTTACAACTGAATTTTATTGTCTAAAAAAGTAGGGAAGTAAAAAATCACTTTAAATTTCCACTTTAATCTTTTTGCTATCCATTTTTTTGCAAGCAAGTTAGCTTAAATCAACTTAATTTTAACTTCAGAAACTGATTAAATTTACTGTACACATTTTTGTTACACCCTGTATAGAACGAAAAACTATATTAGACAAACGACAAAAAAGTCCCCTGTAGATTTTATAAAATAAGCTTTAAATTTACTTTAATTTCCTATTCGGTTGTGAGAACAATTCCAAAACGCGATCGGCTCATAAAACTTTTATAAAAAATCAAAGTCGGCCTTTTCATGGAGGAGGCCTAGCGACGTCTGGGAGAAGCTTGGCCCCTCTATTCCCCACTATAGTTAAGCGCCTGGCTTTATCTACCCATGGTATAAAAAATAAAAGGTAGGATATCAAAAGTGTCAAAAATAGAACGACCACGCGCATGACGTCACGCGTAGAGTTTGTATAGGCGCGAATTTAAAAATGTGAGAAAAATATATGCTACTTACAGAAATTTGATGAATATTAAGGATAATATTTTAGAAATTACATGAAATATCTATGGATATTATTATGGGATGGTTAAGGAAAGAAATCTGAAGGAACATAAATGCAAATACATACATAAAAGAAATATTTTTTTGAACAGTTTTTCCCTTTTTTTTTATTGATTTATTTTGGCTATACAAATTCGACTTCTAAAGATTAGTTTTTATAACCAGGATAATGAAATAAAGGGTATCTTCGCAACTCGAACCTGAGAATCCTGGTAACAATTTGGCATCTGGGTATGCCGGAAATTTTTACCTGATTAGGAATTGCAACTGGTTACTCATTATCCTGCATTATATTACCCAATTGAATAAAAATAGATTTTAAAAAAAATTTTTTTCATATTATATAATGCAGACATTCATATAATATAATGCAAAACATAAACAAAATGTACAAATACAATATAAATATACAAAATTAAAATAAAATGTCGCTGCATTTTTCCTGGACCTAGTCGCTGACAGTTTTTAATTCATTTAATAAGTACAAGTCAAAATTTTCTTTTCTTTTTGTTTTTTGGTGACATTTACAATTTCGCTTTTGCTTATATTGCGAAATTTTTAGCCTTCACATTATATGAAGTTCTGATTTGAGGTCCTTCCGAGGGGCAAATCACTCTTTGTAAAAATGTACATGTATTGCCGAATTCATATGATTTCCGCAATCATATGGCGATTTCTGGATGACTGCGGCGATTTCTGGATGACTGCGGTGATTTCCACATGACTTCCGACATATTTCCCGTGACTGCGGTGATTTATGTATTGACTGCAACGATTTCTCTATTGATTGCGGCAATTTCCCTATTGATTGCGGCGATTTACTCGTACGTATGGATTGTCAGTATTATTGCAAAATTGCACGCATTCCGAAGGATTTCTACGATATTGTATGGCTTACCAGTTGGTTTCCAGTAAAAAAAGCATTAGCTAGGTGTTTCATCAGAAAAACTAAATTTTGTATAGCGCATGTATAGGTGCTAAATACAATGCATTGATTTAAAACTAAGTGTGTACAACAAATTTATCAATAAATCAACTTTTTGTACGTTTTTTTATTCATTTAAAAGATCAGTTTTAATTGATGTGATACCCGAAATATAAATTTCTATGTAGGTACTTACATGCCTCCATTATTAGATATCTTTGATATGCCTAAATGAACAAATAGGTACAGGTAAATAAAACAAGTTAAGTAATTAAGTAATTGGAGGTTTTTTATTTAAAAATTTCATAAAAGTGTTTTTTTAGACGTTTACAAATTTTATTGATGTTTGTTTCTAGTTTAAATGGACCAGATCCAATTGAATTGATGGGTCCGTAAAATATTAATTTATTTTTAACAATTTGAATATCGTCTTTTTTTGGCCATAAATATTCTTCAAGTTCAGATTTAAAATTTTTTATTTTACTAGTGGTTTCATCAATTATTTGAACAATTCGACCTATGTACCACGACTCGTAAAGAATTGCATAATATTGTTCGTTCCTAATTAAAATGCCATTGATATCTTTCTGGAGCAAAGTGTTTTCACCGGTAGTTTTTTCACTTTCTGTTACATCTTTGTCATTGTAGTTATTTGGTATTTTAGCTGTGTTTTTTCTGGACTTGTTTTTTTTTTTGTTATTTAGTACTGCTGAGGATGTTCCTTTTACACGAGATAATCTGTCAGTTGAGAAGCGCCCGTCTTCAGTGGAAAATAACCAACAAAGAGCTGATTTTTTTACCTTGATTTTTTTGTTGTTCACAATTATGTTTAAAAATGAGGTATCAGAATCACTTTTTGTCTAGTAATTTCGAAAATCTTTTATATTAAGATCTTCCAATCCATAAAAAATGCTCTTTTCATTATCTACATCATATATGGAAACTTAAGTTTAAAATTTAATGTTTTTTACTTTATCCGTTTTTGATTTTTCTTTAAAATTCGAAATTTACACATTTTCTTAAATATCTCGAATACGGTCCATTTTAGAGAAATTATGTATAGGGCAAAAATTATAGAGAATTATATTACAAACAACTTTTATTTGAACAATTTTTATAAAAAAATATTTTTTTTACATTTTGTCAAATTTCTCGAATACGGACCAAATTTTGTATAGAACAAATTATAGATAATAATATTGTAAGTAACTTTTATTTGAAAAAATTTCTTCTCCAAACGTAAATAACAGATATATTCCATAAAATATAAAAATGATGACTATAAAGTACCCTCCAAATATTCCGACTCTGCCCAAAATCTAATCAGCTAATTGGACGCCGGAATAAAGCTTAAGTTTCAAATTTGGTGTTTCTATTTGTATCCGTTCATGAGTTATCGAGGATACAGACACACACACAGACATCATCGCGAAAATAGTCAAAACAGATTCAGGATACCCCAAAATTCGAGGTCGAAAAAAATCATGATTCCTATACTTTCCTTATCTGTAAACAGATAGGAAAGTAAAAATACATTTAAAACCCTAATTAAAACGTGTATCACCACAACCCCCATAAAATACCAACAATTTTGTTATACATTAAAAAAAAACTAGATGAAAAGGGACAATTTTCGACCACCTTGTAAAATCTTGTATACAAGTAGATTTAGTGTCTAAATTTATCCTAAAAAAACCTTCAAATTCCAAAATGTAAATTTAACTTAATAGTTCTTGCCTCAAAATGCACGGAAGGACCCTTTCGATAAATGTAAACTGCAATTTCTTTACACAAAATGGTTTAGATGGCTTAATCAAAGCACCCTACATCAACAATGGCTAATTGGTTAATGTCACCTTACTGCGCGCGATTTTTAACGATTGCTAGTGATTGCTCAGTGACTGCTAGAGAATTCGGGGGACTGCAAGGGAATTCGGAACGACTGCGAGCGAATTCGGAACGACTGCGGCGATTTCTTAGCGATTGTCACTGATTTTGATGAGACTGCGGCGATTTTCAATGGGATTGCGGACATTTTGTACACGTATTGCGGGAGTGATTTGCCCCTCGGGTCCTTCTTATAATTGGAAGGTTGAAAGTGCTTGTAATACATATGAAAATTTATCTGCAGGGTCGCAAGCCACTGCAAGGGCTGCTCCATGTCGAATTTCCTTGGAAAGGAGGTTAGAATTGCCTATTTAGCATATATTTTTTTAATAAAAGGCTCATGGATTTTAAGAATTTTAATCTAGGGTACGGCATGCTCCCCTGGACCTCCGTTCGAGCCGCCCTTGGGCCACTCCTCACTTCTGACTAAGCACTTACTGTCGAGGAAAGCGAAAAACAATAATATCTTTCTTGAATCCTTTCCTTTAATTGTTACTGTCACATCCGTACAGCAATTATTCATTGTTTTTCACTAAAACCACTCACAGAGAACAAAGTTTACAACATAATATAACACAAATATCTGCTTAATATCTTATAAATAATCACCATAAACGACTCATAAACTACTGCAACATGCGTCTGTCATATGATATTTATTTCGCGCCAACTCTACTAACTCTACGCATGACGTCAGCGCCGCCATGACACCATGCGCGATATCCCCCCCTGTTATCTACCAACACTATACACAAAACTGAAAACTGGTTCATTTTAATCTGCCATTCCCATGCCAAAAATAAGGGAACTTATTAAGTGTCCCTTATTATACAAATTTCCAATAATAAAAACTATTTCTAAAGAATTTTTAAAATTTTTATTTTTATTTCAAAAACCGAAATATAAATTTACAAATTTTAAGCTTGTGACGTTATAGTAACGTGCAAATAAAATACCATGTCATGGTCCCATGATTCGGTTGAACTTGAACTTTCCTACCAGCAATTATTAAGTAAAACAAACAAATATCGTGGAAAAAATTAAAAACCTCTCAACGTTCTTATGTTCTTAAGCGTTTCTTAAATTGGACAAATAATTGATGGCGGTCAGTGTTCACACAGCTGCTTCTAAATTAACGTTCTACGATAATAATTATTATACTATCTTTGATCCGCGTACCCTCATGCTTAATCAACATTAATTAATTATTACACATCGAGTTTTAAGAGAACATCCTTTTTAAGTTTAATATAATCTTTCGGTTTTATTTTTATGACGTTTTATATGAAAATTCTATCCCACAAGACTAAAAAAATAATTAAAATTTACTCCAGAAAAATACAAACAAAGACCGGAACAAACTTTATTACCTAAAAAAATATTACGAAAATATTTTTCGAGTCACCCTTTTTATTCCTGCAAATCCGGTTGTAATCTCTTTACCGTCCACAATCCGTTTGTTGTAAATCCCACAGAAACCCCCTAAAAACGTGTGTGAACGGATTACTTTTTTAATTCGGACAACAACAAGTGGGGGAAAGCAGAGTATACACCAAATTTGAATCGGTCATTTGAGAAACACCATAAGTCAAAAATGGTAAAAGTTTGGGAAATTAAAAAAACTTTCTTAAATCGTCTGTGTGTGAAACAAAGCATTTATTTTTTTTCTAAAGCTGCAAGATTGGTTTACTATTTGATAGTATCAAAACGACTTGTGCTTTTTTTTATAAAGGGTCAAAATATTTTTTTGAAAATCATGACTTATGGGGTTTCTCAAATATACGGATATTATTTTAATTTATTTAGACAATAAAACAAACAAAAAAGCCTTAAAAAAAGCCGGGGAAAAATATTTTGTGCATGTAACATTATTAGACGGAGAGCTGGCGACACAAAGACCCGGTAAAGTCAAAATTTTGTTATTTACAGATTGTTACCAAGTATAAAGTAAGAGTAGGGGGTTAAACATGCAATTTTTTCGCAAATTAAGTGATAAGGTATAGCTCTGAAAATTTGCAGTATTATCGGAGATAGTATAGTATAAACACTGATCTGTATTATTTTACTGGATAGGATATAGCCCCCTAAAAAACGTTCCGAAAAATTGGCCGATTTGGGCAAATAATATGGCGGACCGGATGTTACTTAACATAACCTATATTTCCATTTGTCATTTAATTGTGTCAACAAGTTACGACGAGATGTTTTTTTTTTATTTATGTAGGTATTATCGGATAGCATTACTATAATATAAACAATAAACGTTCCTTCGTGAAGACACAATATGCTTCACGTTTCCATTTTTATTTTTTCTTTCATAAAAAAATCAAATTATGGGTGAATTGTCCCGAAGGACATTGCCCGCAAAAGGAATATAAGAAGAATAAGAAGAAAAACTAATCAAATTATAGGTTAGGTATGTCAAATTATCCCAAATTTCAGTTCTGTGATCCCGCCATAATTTGCCCAAATCGGCCAGCAGAGTTGCACTTCTGGTCTCCTTGGTGGAACGGATTTTTAGTATGTTAAATATAGCCTATTTAGCGTTAAAACCATGGTATATACTCCAGAAACACTGTTGCACCTTCTAATATTGAAGGCATGACACTTAATAATATCGTTAATGAAGTATACGAAAGACAAAAAAGGCAGCGTAATCTACTTCTGTTTAATGTCCCAGAATCCTAAGAACGAAATGCTCAGGAACGAATTGAATCTGATAATCAAGTGGTCCGTAATATCTTAGGTCACGTGTTACCTGAGAATGCTTACTGATTCCGATATAAAACCTATTAGGCTAGGAAAATTTGTTCCCAGCGCTAAGGATAGACCATTAAAAATTATGCTGGTGGATAGTTTTAAAGAGTTCTAAGAAACTAAAGGATGGTAGATATCGTCAAGTTAGTATAGCTCCTGACCGCACACCTATACAGTTAAAGCTTTATAAATCTGCCAAGGAAGAACTAGTTAGACGTTTGGAAAATGGTGAGGAAAATCTAAAAATCAAATATGTCGACGGAATGCCTACAATTGTAAGTAATTTAAACTAGTATTGCCTATTGAATTATAACATATATTATCAAAATATTCGTGGATTAAGGACAAAGATTGAAGAGTTTTACACAAGTATTTGTTCCAATGATTACGATTTTTATTTTATAACAGAGAGCTGGCTGTACCCCGAAATAAGTAGTTATGAATTCTTTGATCAACGATATAATATTTTGCGTTGTGATAGACGTTACGAAATTATGAATGTCGTTAGAGGCGGTGGGGTTTTTATTGCCTCTAAGAAGAGAAATTAAAAAACTTGTTAAAATTGCATATGATACTTATATTACCAGAGTTGAAAATTCTATTACGGATGATCCTTAACAATTTTTTTGGAATTTTGTTCAAAACAAAAAATCAATCAAGGATTCTGGGAGTCGTATATAAAGACGAAACGCTATATGATAGTCCTGAAAGTATTGTGGATGGATTTGCAGATTATTATAGCAGTGTTTATACACCTCCCTCTGAGCATAATCTAAGCGATAGTTTTAACTGCCTCCCTAACATTAATATACAGAAATTGAGTGATGTAGATATAATCAGTGTTATCAATAAATTAAATGCTAAAATTACAGCGGGTGATGACGCTATACCCAGTTTTTTAATAAAAGACTGTAAATATATATTTGTGCAACCTCTCAAGTATTCATTCAATTTATTTTTAAAAATAGGTCGTGTCTGTCCAATTTTTAAGTCAGGAAATCCATCTCTACTAAATAATTATCGCCCCATCTCTGTTCTTAATAATTTTTCAAATGTTTTTTAAATTTGTATTTATAATAAAATGTATCCACTGTCAGCATGGTTTCATGGCAAATAGATCTTTTGTGACAAATTTATCTTGCTTCTCACAATTTTTACATGAAACCCTCGATGACTGTGGACAAGTAGATGTTATCTTAACTAATTTTGAAAAGGCTTTCGATAAGATTGACCATATAATAATTGCTAACAAATTAAGTCAGCTCGGTTTTTCAAAATCAATGCAAATGTTCTTTATTACTAAGAAAACAGTATGTAACCTATAATGGCTTCTCATCAAAACTATTTTTTGCTACGTCAGGGGTGCCCCAAGGTTCTAATTTAGGACCCTTACTTTTTTATTCTTTATCAACGATATTACGGATTTCATTTCTTGTCCAAAACTCTTGTTTTCATATGATCTAAAGCTCTTTTTTAAAATTTGTGACGTATGTGACTGTCTATTTCTTCAGGAGCAGTTAGATCAGTTACTAGGTTGGTGTAGGCGCATTAATTTATTCCTTAACAATAAAAAATGTAAAGCTATAACTTATACTAGAAAAGTAAACCCAATAAACTTTAATTATACAATAAACAGTGAACTTTTGTCCAGATATTCCAAAGTTGAAGACTTAGGTGTTATTTTTGACTCAAAGCTAACCTTCAACGATCATATTGACACAATTCGTAAGGCGTCACACACAACACTTTTTAATTAGAAACTGTCAGAAGTTCACAACCGATCTTTCTCTCAAGGCTTTGTATTTTGCTTTAGTGCGTTCTAAACTTGAATATGCATCCTTAATTTGGTATCCAAAAACAGCGGCCCAAGAAACCTGCATAGAAAGTGTGCAACGAAAGTTCTTCAAATTTCTCAATTATAGAGTACACGGCGTATATCCTCCTCGAAGTTTTAACGAGCAAGTCTTGCGAATTTGCAATTCAAGCACTTGAAACTCGTAGAGTTGTAATGTCAATTTCAATTATTTATAAAATTATGCATGACCTAATTGATTATCCATTGCTTTTTGAACAACTTATGTTTTTAGTTTCAAGATTAAATGCGCGTGAGTCTGAAACGTTTTCGTTGCCTACTCCTAGAACCAATATTTTATTGAAGTCGCCAATTTTTATTGTGTGTAATAATGTCAATATTTACTGTATTAATTGTGATCTGTTTTTTGAAAAGCTTTCACAAATCTCAAAAAAAGTCATACCAAAATTATCAATTATTAATAATTGAAATGTATCCTGCCTTATTATTATTATTATTATTATTTTTTATATCTTTTTGTGTATTATTCATTTTAAAATATTTATATTTATGTTTCATGGCTAAGATTATTATTTATCTATTAGATTTATTATTTATTCTTTGTATTAAATGATATTGTGTGATGTATTTATTTGTCCTATAATTGGATTTATTCTGTTGGGCAATAAAGTTTATTATTATTTTCAAATTATCTCCTTTCTAACTCATTTTTTTATGAAAATAGTTTCATAACAAATTAAATTAGAGAAAATTTTCTACAATTTATGTAGTTACCTTTTTTTGGAAAATGAATAGTTTTAGCGCAAGAACGAACCAAAGCCTACTATTCAGTATATCTATGTCAAAATTAAACAATAATTGGTTATGATTAACAACTGTAATAAAAATCTGATGTGTCCAACACATGACTTTCCTATCTAGTTATTATAGGCTTTTTCCGGTTATTTTGTACAACCTATTACAGCATCTCTATAAATGTTTAGAGGATAAACTAAATATATACATTGTTTCCTACAATTTTTTCATTACGGTCCATTTTAGAAAAATCATGCATGAACAAAAATTATAGAGATCGATATCGCAAACAACTTTTATTTTAAAAACTTTCATAAAAATCAGAATTTTGCACATTTTGTCAAATTTCTCGAATACGGACCATTTTAGGAAATTTTTACATAAAACAAAAATTATAGATAATAATATTAGAAGTAACTTTTATTTGAACAATTTTTTTCTCCAAACATTAATAACAGATATATTCCATAAAATATAAAAGTGGCCTCTCATAAAGTACCCCCCCAGATGTTCCGACTATGTCCAAAATCTAATCATTTCACGTCAGGCCAAAATAAACCTTAAGTTTAAAATTTAATGTTTTTTTCTTTATCCGTTTTTGAGTTTTCTTCAAAATTCGAAATTTACACATTTTCTCAAATATCTCGAATAAGGTCCATTTTAGAGAAATTATGTATGGAATAAAAATTATAGAGAATTATATTACAAACAACTTTTATTTAAACAATTTTTATAAAAAATTATTTTTTTTTACATTTTTTCAAATTTCTCGAATACGGACCATTTTAGGAAAATTTTGTATAGAACAAAAATTATAGATAATTATATTAGAAGTAACTTTTATTTAAAGAATTTTCTTCTCCAAACGTAAATAACAGATATATTCCATAAAATATAAAAATGACCACCTATAAAGTACCCCCCCAGATGTTCCGACTCTGCCCAAAATCTAATCAGCTCATTGGACGCTGAAACAAAGCTTAAGTTTAAAATTTGGTGTTTTTCTGTGTATCGGTTCATGAGTTATGCGTTATACAGACACACACACACACACAGACACACACACAGACACACACACAGACACACACACACACACAGACATCATCGCGAAAATAGTCAAAACGGATTCAGGGGACCTCAAAACGTAAAAATCCGTCGAAAACTCGAGGTCGAAAAAAATCATGATTCCTATACTTTCCTTATATCTGTATACAGATAGGAAAGTAAAAAAGTGAAGATTTCCACAATTTGATTTTCTGAATTAGTTTTAGTACAAATTATAAGAATTTTAACTAAAAACTGCGTTTTAGGCAGTATTTTTTTTAATTATTTGATAAAATAAATTTCCTTTTTTTATTGAATCGCATTCAAAAACAACTTTTATTCTCTAACGTTTTTTGATTCATTTTAATTTAAAGTCGCTTTTGCAAAAAAAATTGTTTTTTTTTTAATTTTTCGTAAAGACGAAGCAAAGGAGAATGCGAAAATTTTGTAATACATTTCATGATATTTACTATTACCAAATTTTCGCAAATTTTGAATGCGATTTATTCAAATTATTAATAAAAAAACTACTTAAAACGCAGTTTTTAGCGAAAAGTGAATATTTTTTTAATTTTTTCTAAAACAAATACAGAAAATTAAAATACTGAAATCTTTTCCTTTTTATTACAGTTTTTAATCATAAACAATTGTTCAATTTGGATGAGATATACTCAGTAGTAAACTTTGGGGCGCTCTTGCGTTAAAACCATTCATTTTACAAGAAAGAGGTAACCACATAAATTGTAGGAAATTTTCTCTAGTTTAATACGGTATATTTTCAAAAAACTGTGTTTGGGCGCGAGCGGCAAAGATTCGAGGCCGCAAGGTGGAAAATCGAAAACAACACGTCAACATCTATAAAAATGTCAATTTTCTAAATATATTGGATTTTAACATTGAGTCTTATTTACAGGTCTAAAAAATAAATTGTCTTTCTCCGAAGCTATAATAGAGACTGTTTTTTTTTTGACAAAAGTCAACTGTATATACAAAATTTTACAGGAAGGGGCACCACCTAGAAAGGTGCGACAAGATTCTGGTTCATCTCTTTCCATTCCACAGTTTATTTTAAAACCGATTAGGAAAACAATTTATGAAATGTTCTCTGTAAATAATTTTCCTACTTTGAACACGTTATTTTTACGTCTAAAACAAAAAGACATTATGGAGATTTTTAAAATCCAACGGTTTTAAATTTAAAACCATTAATAAAAGATTATGGAATCCAGCCGTTTACTTAAATGGAGAATAGAATATCTCGATTTAATTACAAAGTATCGACGAGAGGGCAAAAACATTAATTTTTTAGATGAAACTTGGTTCGACACTCACATCATAAAAAAATGTTGGAAGTTTAAAATGTAATGTAAACACTCCTCCATCTCGAGAAAAAAGAATATGCATTTTACATTGTGGTGGAAAATCAGGTTAGGTAGAAGGAGCTCTCTTGCTGGCTGCAAAGTATGTATGGGATAGTAGTTTGGACTACCACCAGGACATAGAAAGTACTCTTTTTGAAAAATGGTTTGAGAGTACATTACTACCAAAACTAAATGAAAATAGCTTAATAGTTTTAGATAATGCCCCGTACCATTCTCGGTCGTTACGAAAAAAACCAAATACCAATTCTACGAAATCAGTGATTCAAGACTTTCTGATAGAGGTTGATATATATTTTTTGAAGAAAACTACACAAAAAAACAGTTAATAGAACTTTTACACTTAATTGATTTTCAACCTGAATATGTTATCGACATCATAGCAATAAAACACGGATTTAAAGCTTTACGTTTACCACCCTACCACTGTATTTTGAACCCCATAGAATTATTATAGTCACAGTGAAAAAAAATATTCTCAAGCAAATAACTCTTCTCCTAAGTCCACTTCTTCTGTAATTGATGTAGTAAGAAATGCATTTAACTGCATAACTGTTGAAAACTGGAAAAATTATTCAACGTTAAAAAAATCGAAGAGAAATATATGAGATTTAACAATACAATTTAAAAAATTGAAATAAATTTGGATGATACTGATGATGATAGTGATATTATTTCAAAACATTAAATTAGTGACAGTGAAAGTGATTTAGATTCGTTTTTAAATTCATTTACCTATAGTTCCACAAAACAAATCTAGTAAAACTTATTCTTTTTAAATTAATACCTAATAATTTTAGTCAGTTTCAATTTTCAAAATATATTTTAAAGTTGAACATCTTGTATAAAACCTTTGTTTTTTTTTTTTTATTTTAATACAAGTTCTCAGCGTGTTTATGCATTTTAAATGTTATTAAAAATACTATGTACATATTGTAAAGAAAGTATTTTTGAAATGAATGTTATATTTTTTTTAATGCAATTTAGAATGCGAAAGGATCTTTGTAGAAATCAAATTTTAAAAATTATCTTTAACATTTGAACAAATAACACTCAACCTAAGCCGGCTCTGATCAGCATGTTGGCAAACGATTCAAGAGGTTGCCAGATCATTGCGTTTTCTAGATTATCTTGCAACGGACTATATATGATAATTTAATTATTTTATACTATGTATATTTATTATGATAATTAATTAATACAATCGGTAAAACAGTGACCATATATGTATAATACCGACACACGCTATTTATAATCAAAATATGAAATCAGTTTAACCTAAACTTTTATCGGGAATTAAATAAAATTATATTTATTATTTCAAAACATGCCCCGGTTTCCCCTAAAGAGGTTATGTACATTTTTTTTTGTGGACAGTATCTCGTACTCGTCATGTTTACCCTATTGTTTTGGCATTGATCGGAGGACAAAGATGTCGCTACATCCGCAAAATATTTACCGTTAATCCGGGATTAAGTAATTTTCGCTTTTCGGGTCTGTTGTTTGAATTGAATACGATTTACCAGTTCCCGATAACAGGACAGGACTTGACAAAATATAAACATTGTCATCAATTTTTTTGAGTTCATATATTGTGTTACGGTTTTAAATTCACCTGAATGTTATACTGGGATGCTATTACCATATAAATAGTAATATCTTTAGAATTTTTAGTTTAACTTATACCTACTATAATTTAATAAATAATCTATTTATACTATATTTGACTAAAACATTCTTTTAATAATAGACTGTTAATTTCTCAGGGTCTGTGAGTTATCTAAAACAAAACAAAAACATACGTCACTTATATGCCTTTGCCTAAGTAGTCATTTTGTCCATCTTAAAGGTTAATATAGTGATTGATTAATTTAAGCCCATGTTTAAGTTGCTAGGAATTATTTAATTTTCATAAACACAATGACAATTGACGTTGAAAATGTGAGGTGTGTCTAAATACAATGTTGCCATATCAATTATTACATATCAATGGTCAATTTTACATATGCTCTGTGTTGTACCAGGCCAACAAATTGACTTCAGTATCAGAAAAATTGTATAAAACATAAAATAAGATAAAGTAAACAAATTTTAACTAATTTACCTAACCTGTACGGCCTGGAGTCATCGCGAGTTGCTTCGCAAAATATATACAGGGTGTACCAATAAAAACTCCCAGGCCGGATGTTTTAGTAAGTAATAGAGATATTTTAATTCTGTGAAAGCCAGTTCATAGAGCGCTAAGAGAGCTTTAGTTTTAGATATAAATTAATTTTAAATAGGTCAATATGTAGATGGCGCTGCGCTCAATATATTTTTTTCAAAGGGAAGATCTTTCTTATATAACGCATCTTGTGAAAATGCATTTTTAAGCAGATTTGGTTCTATAAACTAATTCGATAAATCTAGCCATTTTTGATATACAGAGTGGGTCACTCAAAACAGTTTCAACCTGTTTTTTAGCATTAATCATTGGATTTTAAGAAAATGCTAAAACAGGTCGATTTTTATTCCAAATTAAAAACATTTTTACAATACAGACATCTGTCATGTGTCAACCCCCTCCCTTGCACTTCTCTAACACCTTAATTTTAAATAGGTAATGTACCATGTATATGGCACATCATTGAAAAGGTAATGTATTGGACAATTCAGAAATATATTTGTATATTGAGTTACTTAAATTGTATCGCCCTCTAGCGGGATAAAAAACTACTACGTATTATAGAGTGTGACAGTACAATGTGTAGTATATTATTAAAAAGGTAATTTTATAGAGAATTTACAAATATGACTGTTCATTGCGATACTTTTAATTGTACTGCCCTATATCGGGATAAAAAACTGTACGTAATATAAAGTGTGACACCTTATTTGAAAGCAAATTTAATTACTAATTCAATGCACTACATAACATTAATATAAATATCCTCCATATTGCACTTGCAATAGTTTGGAAAATTAGTCATGCATTATTTTAAACATTATTGCTAACTTTATTTTGTTGCAAGTGCAATATGGAAATATTTATATTAATGTTATGTGGTGCATTGAATTAGTAATTAAATTAGCTTTCAAATGAAGTGTCACACTTTATAATACATTACAGGTGTTTTATCCCGATAGAAGGCGCTAAAATTAAAAATATCGCAATAAACAGTCATATTTCTGACTTCCCCATAAACTTACCCTTTCAATGATGTGCCGTACATGATACATTCCTTATTTAAAATTAAGGGGTTGCAGAATTAGAAGGGAGGGGGTTGACACATGACAGATGTCTGTATTGTAAAAATGTGTTCAATTGGGAATAAAAATCGACCTGTTTTAGCATTTTCTTAAAATCCAATGATTAATGCTGAAAAAGAGGATTAAACTGTTTTGAGTGACCCACTCTGTATATCAAAAATGGCTAGATTTATCGAATTAGTTTATAAAACAAAATATGCTTAAAATGCATTTTTTATAAGATGCGTTATATAAGAAAGATCCTCGAAAAAAATATATTGAGCGCAGCGCCATCTACATATTGACTTATTTGAAATTAATTTATATCTAAAACTGAAGCTCTCTTAGCGCTCTATGAAATGGCTTTTACAGAATTAAAATATCTCTTACTTACCACAATATCCGGCCTGGGAGTTTTTATTGGTACACCCTGTATACATAAAATAAAAATTAACCAAATATTAACTAATTTAACTAATCTGTATGGCCTAGAGTCACCAGAGATATTAAATATTTTTTACTAGTCATTATTGACTAAACTACAATTTTAATCTAAAAATCTTATTAACTAATGACTTACTTAAGAAGTATCCATTGGCTGTCTTAATTGTTTCTAGCATCACAAAATGGCGTGGCGATTTATTACACTGTTTTACACTAGCACTAACATTAACGTTCACTGCACTAGCTCAAATGGCTCAGTCATTGAGCTGTAGAGGTATCACATTCAAACGTAATGTATCCTCTTCAAATCCTTATTATCTAAATTTTCTTGATAGATTCCTATGGTCTTGAGTTTGATATTCAACATATGTAGGTACAGGTTGAGGGTCTCTAAGCTAACTTGATCTTATTTTTCCAAAGCCTACTTTAGAAAGATTTTCCTGTTGTGGATAGATGAATGAATATGAATATATTTTTTCCTACGACCACTTAGGAAAGTTACACTTATCGCACTATTTAGTCTAATGAAAAGTGCCCTATATCACACGCGTGAGGATAAAACTACTTTCAATTCGAGTGTGAATATGAATCTACTTTCCGCATAAGCTGTCAAATATGTCACGCGCCTAATTTCTATTTTGATTGATGTAATGTCCATTTTAATAGTAAAATCGATTTGAAGAAAATTGTTAACATTAATTTTTAAATTGCTTTTTAACAAATTATTAAAATAATTTTAAAGTTACTACCTATATTATTTTTGTTTTTTCCTGTTCATATATTTAATTAGATTATTTAAGTCAATTAACCCTGATAGCGTAGGTCGTATAGTGTCCAACTTTTTCCACTTTGCATTTCACGACAATCTCGTAACGCTGGTTAATAGTATTATTGTTGTTTATTTTTAAATACATATTATTTATCATAATAATCCCAATTATTCTTTTCTATATTTATTTTGTACTATTTTAACTGGGTAATCATTAATAATAAAAAAAAAATTATTTACAGTTGCTTAAAAAAAAATAAACTAATGAAAAACATTGTAATGTATTCTAATATTTTTTGTACTTTATTATCTTATGAAATTGTTTGTAAATGAAATCTAGTTTTTAGTTTCGACAAAACACAATGAGTAAAACATTTCAAAAATTATTTAATAGGGCATATAAAAGCAAATTTAAAACATGTTATATTTTGATTGAACCTTTATAGCCAGATTTCTTGGTTTTACATTTTTTTGATAAAATTATTTTATGGTCGTAGAAAAAATATTGTACACCACTTGTGTAGAAATGATTGTTACACTTAACTTATTTGTCGTGCGACAGTATTTCCCACTCCCTATTTCCCGCGTTAAATAAAATTTTCTAAATAGTAGATAAATTAAAAACAAATAATTATGATTTGGTACAATTAAAAATATTGAATTATACCATTTATTTATTACCTGTAGATATTGCTTTGATAACAGTTAAATATTCATGATTTATAAGTTTTTAAAGTTAAATACTACAATAACTAATTAATACTTAAGTATATTTTTTAATAATGATAAACCATTTATGTTCAGTAACTTTTATACATAACGACATTGTATTAATAAAGGAAATCTTGCTAATAAAAAATCTAACTTTAATAAATCAGTTGTTAGCTACAAATCATATTTTTCCTCAGTGTACCGTGCATATTCGCAGATTTCGACTAATACAAAATACTGATAGATTTTTACATAGAAACCGTTTGAAACTTTTTTTAAATTGAAACTAAACAATTAATGAAATTTCTACAAATTAAATATAATAAATATATGTCTGTTTACAATAATTGACTAATAATTAATAATACTACGGCCCTGTGTACAGAAGGTAATACCCGTTTTATAGAGAGCCTTTAAAACGTGAGACAACTTGCATTTGTGTGCTGTTCCAAATCCAAACAGTCCAATCATTCGAGTGTGATAATTTATTCATTAAATCACCCCATTCTTGCTTGATAGATCGTTTTATTGTCCCCGCTTTATACGCGGTGCTTTAAAAATTAATTTAAGCAACTAGCAAATACGCAATCATTGTCGCAAATACATGACGTAAATGTTTATAAATACTAATTTATTACCTTAAAATTAATAATTTCGTTAAACTTGATGAATTTTGAAAACGCATAATATGATAGATACAAATATAACAGGTAAGTCATACAAAGTCATTTTGTGGAAGCTGTAGAACAACTTAAACTAAATTAAATATTAAAAAGCTATAAAACAAACAGATGAATTTAATAACATGGTCTCTTATGTCCAAAAATAAATCATTTAGAATGAACTGAATGGAAAATCAAAATGTTTTGTCTAAATAGGTACCTATCTCTGCTTCAGCTGTATTTTCAAATTATTGTTTAATTGTAGATAATTATTAATGTAGAATAATAATGTTTTGATATGTACTTATAGGACTGATTACCCAGAACATGTAGATATGTGGGATGTGACTTATTAAGTGCCTGTCATAATGACAATAAATGTTTGATATTTATTTGTGTTTTCGAGACATGCTTTATTACCAACTGTAAACTAATTTACCAACAGCCCTTTTTTTTATTTAATACCATTAGGAATCCAAATTACCAATACACCTAATATTTTTAAAAATACTAAATTATACAAATAAAGGCAATAAAATAATTTCATTAGAATAAAAGATTTCAGGTTTGTACGCTCTCCAAGGCCATAAATTATAAATAAAAAAAAAAAAGTTTTGTACGCAACACACAATCTACGCTAGGGTAACATGATTGATAATTACAGGCAGACATAACTTTATATAATAGTTATTTATGCAACAAGTGTGTAAAGTTACTCATGTGATTGTCGCACTCGCCTACGGCTCGTGCGACAACATTCACATTCGTCAAAAAAGGGACTTTACACACGAGTGGCATACAATATTTTTTCTACTACCGTACACATAATCCACTAATATTAGAAATATAATAGTTACTTTCTTTCACTAGTGAAAAAAAGTACTTTACTTTACGCACTAGTGAAAAAAAGTAAAATGTGCCAAAAATTGTACACAGCAACAAAAATAAATTTATTGGAACTTTACAAATTTATAATTCTTACAGAACAAAATGACTAACAAATGAAGAAATATTTAAAAAATAGGTTTTTAACTCTTATGAATATTAATATTAAATGTGCAATTATTGCAATTACCAAAACTTAAGGTTTTGGCCTTTTCCAGCACAGAGTTTGAAAAATGTTGTGATATTACTTCTGTAACCCTATTTTGAGCTTCGAGTGGTATGGATTTGGCCTTTTCAAGTAAAGAAGTTGAAATATTTTGTGTAACTCTAGTTTCACTGTCGAGTGGTTCCACTAATTCTTCATTAGAGTTGTCAACGGTAAAATTGTAGCTTTGTTTGGAAGTGGATGGCATACTGTAATCCATCAAAATTTTATTAGAAATTTTGTTTTTTTGTGTTATTGTGCTGTCTACGTAGCCTTCTGCAACAGCAGATGATTTCCATCCTCCATGTTTTTTGACCGTTAGAAGGTCTCCTCCAGAATTTGCCAGCATAGTGGCTGAAGACCTCCTAAAGCAGTGTCCTGTAAAAGCCGTTGGATTGGGCAAGTTTAGATACGTTGTTATAACACTTGGCATTTTACCAAAAGTATTTATCCCTACAGGCTGTTTAGAATATTTTCGAATTTTAAAAAAAATCTGTTACAATTTATATTTGATGGTCTTAATGAGGTATATTTTTTTATGAAAGATAAATAATCAACTGCAGAATTATTTGGATTTAAAATCGTAAAAATGCGTTCTATTCAATTTTTGGTTTCTGATACTTTGACAATATACACTGTTTGTTTATCTTCCACATCGTTAATTGTCATTTTACATAATTCTTCCCGGCGACAAGCTCCCGCAATTCCAATTATAAAAGCTACCAAAAAATAACATATTGTAATGTTACAAATAATTTATTAAACATTAGGAAATATCTTGACGTTGCGCATGTAAAACTCCAAATAAATGCTATTGTAAAAAATATAAAAGTTTTAGGTATAATGTGCTGCCTAACAACCCCGTTGGCCTGTTAGGACAGCAACTGATTTTGTTAGGCAACACACCATACGAACAAACATCTCGTTGCAAAACTTTACAGAATATTTTAATTTTATACTGAGCATTCAAGCATTTACTGAGGCATTTACTTACTTTGATCATTAAAAACTTGGAATCTGGAGCTTGCAACAGAAAATTAATTAGATCTTCTCGTTCAAAAATTTTGGATTTTTTTGGTTTATAACCTTTATTTTTTTGTTTGAGAAACGCTATTAACTTGTTGAATTTCGAAATATCAACGTTGTTTTTATATTTTAAGGTGCTTTTAAGCATAGAATAAATCGACCATAGGGTAGAAGCTTTGCAATTCTTCAATTCATCAGAGACATATGCTAAAATAACGTTTTCCGAATATTTTGTCACCTTATTCTTCCTACACCATTCTATAAATGCATTGTATTTTTGCTGATAAATATATGCAGATTTTTCTGGCAATAAATTTTCAGTGGCCTTCTGTGCACTGCATAAGTTATCTGGGGGAGTATTATCAAATTCGCTATCGCTAGATAAATTTGAATCCATATCGATTATGACAGATATAATAAACTGCAAATAAAATTTGAATTTAAGTAAACAAACATTAAAAAGTAAAACTTTTTACGTTCTCAAACTTGATTGAGTTTAAAAAAATGCTAAATTGGCTTTAGAATCTAATCTTGAACTTAAGTATACTTTTGTCGTGTTCTGTTATAAGGTAGGTACTAATTAAAAGTTTAGAGATTGACAGTTCTTCTAATCCACACAGCCACGGCCAACTTACCTTTACCAAAATCGACATCCACTGTATGTTTACTTTTAATTAAATCGATGACATTTAGAGAAAATTATAATTAAAATAAACTGTTGATAATTTGTTGGACACTAAATAGATATAAGCAAAAATAATTTATTTATTTGTCTTAGAAGGAGATAGCAAAAAAATGTTAATATAAAATAAAACGTTATATTTTGTTGTTATGTACAAATTTTGTCAAATTTTACTTTTTTTAACTAGTGCGTAAGGAGTTTTACTTTACGCACTAGTGAAAAAAAGTACAACTTTACACACTTCGTGGAGTGCGTAAAGTACGTACTTTACGCACGGTAGTAGAAAAACTATTTTAATGTACATACCATTTCTTATGTAATGCAACGCAAAGTTTCTCATTATGAGTATATTAAATTCAAATGGTTGATCCATTTTTCTGATTCACATTTGTAAAGTGAAAAACCATTGTATCTTTATCTTATCTCCTATATTCAACGTTTATTGTACGTTTCCATAATTATGTCGGAATAATCCAAATTTTCCTTTCATCGGGTTTTGTGGGAAAGACAACAAATTTACAAATTTTTTGCTTACTTCATAGTATTTACAGTTGGGTACAAAATATATGACCATTTTGAAGTAGTCTTAGAATGGTCTTAGACCCTGAAACAAAATATAAAACATAGATTACAGTCGTAAAACTAAATAACATAACCTTAAAAATTCTTCTATTTACCTTGCCATAAAGACATTTTTCGGGAACAATCGTTGAATTGACACACATACTTCCAATTTATTAAAGTCGCAGTTTTTATTTGAACACATTTTTAAATGAGCATAATTAAAATAGTCTTATCGGGTTTTATATTAGATTGTTTCATAGAAGAAAGATAATTTGTTTGGTTTGGAACTTTGGAACGTTGTTGTCAGAATATATGTTTTTATTGTATACCAGATTTTTCTAAAAAAATGTACCAGATTCCTTAAATGTACCAGATTTTTCGAATCCTATTTGCAGTGATGTCTTCATTGAAGAGCAAAAAAGGGGGTCTTTACAAATAACAAACATAAACAAGGAGCACAATATATGTTTTACACGTGAACACTGTTGCACACCGAGGAAGAAAAAGTACTAAAGTTTGCTTCGACTTCCAGATTCTTCAAGAATGTACTACATCTGGCAACACTGGTATGACCTGGCCTATTTTGTGACGTCACTCTTGTTTGTGTGCGGCACGCAAAATAAAGTGTTTTTATGCAGTTTCATGGATCTGTTGATATGTTGACCTTTCTTTTAGCTAGATGCATTCGAGAAAATCTCTAGATCGTCTGGGCTCACTTATCATAATGCACCACAGACACCGTTTATTGTACAACAGAGACGCGATTAGCCATAACGCGTACTAAAAAAATAGAGATTAACCCATATGAAAAAAATAATAAAATTAAATATATATTTTTTTTTGCTATTTATGTAATTTTAAAATAAACCAATGGAGAAACCGCCTCTGGTGTTATCCTTATCTGAAAGGTTTTAGCTACCTCATATCCTCTTCAGTTAGCAGGATGTTCCATTAGGCAGTTTACACACGTTGGCTGTTGTTCTGGACTTTTTCCGCAATCCTTTGTATGATGTTTTCCTTCTGACCTTACGTATCTTGATTTTCTTTTGCAAAAGTTTTGTGTGTCCAAATAGCTGGCAGTTTTTGCATTGCGGAACTAGTTTTGACATTCATATATTCTTATGGGTTCGATTCTAACTCTTAGATTAAGTTAGTATTGCTTTGATTCCGTAGATTTTCTTGATATCTTCAATATTGAATGAATAGTGGCAATGATTTTTTTATTTAGTTTACGAGTTAATTCTATTTTCTGCTTTATTATATTGACAGTCTCTTTACATTTTAATCCTTGACTTGGCAAGTCTTCAACAACATCTTCTGGTTGAGATGTACATGGTAGACCTCTAACCATTACTTTATTGTCTCTCTTCTGTTTAATTTCATAGGAATACCAATTTATGTCTTTGGTATTCAAGGTTGATATGACATTTTTGAAGTCTTCTTTTTCTTTGGTAATAATTCTAATTGCTTAGGGCTGTGTCTTGAAAGGAAATCATATTTTTCGCTAGAG
The DNA here is from genome assembly GCA_927349885.1 of Psylliodes chrysocephalus. NCBI lineage: Eukaryota > Metazoa > Arthropoda > Insecta > Coleoptera > Chrysomelidae > Psylliodes > Psylliodes chrysocephalus. The sequence goes on from OV651817.1 coordinate 72,049,747, forward strand.
TATGGGCAATTCTTCATCCTTATTGATGTTGCTTGCTAATATCGGAGGAAGTTTCACTGTTTTTTCGGCTATTTCTTTCTCTTGAGGATTTTTGCTACCTTTAGGTTGTTCAGGAGAGGTTTCTGGAGAAGAGTTGACTTTTCGTTTTTTTTCTTCTATTGTTTCTATTTCCACTGTTATCCATTCTAATTATTTGTTTATTTGATCGCCTATTTCTCTTGACAGTTATTCTTTATCAGCCTCATAATTCGTTAGAAATTTAGATTTTTCTTTGTTTAAGATATTAAATATGCTTCAGTTACATTTGTAGAGCGTTCATTTTTATGTACAAATTAATTTTAAATGATTGTGGACATAATTTTAAAACAGAGAATATAGAAAAGGTAGCTATTAATGATAAAAATTTAAAGTAAATACAATGTTCAATTATTAATTAACAATTATTTAGTTTTATTATGTTATTAATTATAGTTGTGTTAAATTAATATTAAGTTAATTCACTTTGTATAATGAATAATAACTTCTTGATAATTATGGAGTTAAAGACATATGTATTGTCCATATATTGCTTATTTAAGCGCCTTTTTCTTAAATTTTTTTGCCTATAAAACCGAGCATTATACATACATGTAAAATAAGTGTAAACGGCATATACATGTATAGACATGAGGCGTTAGGAGTTTTGTTACAAATTCAATTTCTATTTAAAGAGTTTCCACGGTATGTATCCAATCAATTCCAATAGACTTGAGTATACCTTTTAAAGAAGATGTATACGTAAAAGAAGGACTCAAAAAGCTTTTTACGGATCTTAAGGAATTTTTACTTAGGTACATCAGAACTGAAAGATATTTTAAAAACTATTTATTTTTAAGAGATTTTTTTCTCAATTAGAGCTTCTACATTTCAAAGGAATAAAAATATTAAATAATAATTGAATTTTATGCTGTAAAGTGTATTATATTTTTGTTTGACGTCAAGTAAATATGTTTTTATAAAGTGATAGAAATGCTTTTAAAAATATTTATAGTTGTGTACAAGCTTTTAAAGTTGATTTCAATTTTCGAACGGTTTACCATCTGCCAAAAACCAATTAATTTAAAATTCAGTGTTGATATCTTCGGAAAAATCTCTATTGATATTTACATTCAACCATGTGGATGCATTAAAATGTCACTTCACCACCATTGTCAAAACTATGAGGTCAGTGGAGCAAAAATTAACGCGGCAGGGGCCAGATGCCTTTTGTCAAACATGTTTTACATAAATAAAAGCTTATTCACGGCAGTTGCAGGGTTCGTGGACCCTTTTGTCATTACTTAAACATTTTTACCTTCCGTTTTTACTTCAATGTATTTTATGGGTGACAATTTGGAAATGGAAATACACTGTTTACTACCACGCCCAATGTTTTTTGCCATTTTTTTTTGAAAGGGTGTCTGTCCTATAGGATTATAAAAGTTCTAATGATATATAATTTAAAAGTAAGTAGCAATTTTTCTATAGGTATGCTATTTATAAAATATTTAGAGGCGGAGAAAAATACTGTAAAAAAATGCAGTGAATTTTTTAAAATATGAAAAGTATTAAATTTTATGATTTAGTCCAATACAGTACATCAAAATAAATAATATTTTTCTTCAATATTAAAATATTTAAATTTTGCTCTCGATATAAAAATAATAATAAATTATATATTCACAAATAAAGAACAATCAATTTTCATTATTACAAAAAAAATACAAAAAATAATAATTAATGATGATAATTCTACGAAACGCACGTTTGTTGATAGGCATACATATAGAAATAGTAGTTTGTGCAACTATCGCACAAACACAAAGGTCTGAATGCGATACGGAAAATCCACTCGAGTTGTACAGTATATTTTTTCTACCCCCACTAATGAAAATAAAAAAAAATTTAAAAATTATTTTACGTTATTAAGATAAAATATTAAAAATAATTAATGACTTTTACTACACAATTTATTAAAAACAAAGATTTAATTTAATTGGTCTCCAATCCTAAAATTGAACCCGGAACTTCTGCATGACAGCCAAATCTGCTTCATCGCCACACAACATTTTATATTTAATACTCGTATTTATATTGATTTCATATGGTTTTATTAAAATTTATGCTTTATTTCAAATTTAGATTAAATAAAAATAGAAATCCGTTATTTATATAAATATAAAAAAATACTGACAATTAGTTTGACAGAAATTTCACGTATTTAAAATTTAAAATATAATAGTAGCCGGGTGTCCAAAATATGAACTGTCTTTAGTGGATTTCATTTTTGTGTAGTGTTCTTACTAGATCGAATGGATATGAAATATATTCGTTTAGTTGAACGCAATGTCACACTTTTTTTCGTTTTCTAGTCTGTGCGTAGAATAGCATATATTTAATAAATAGGACGTATTTTAAAACATATTCACATACATATAGAAAAATATAAAAGAGTAGGAACTTCTTATATCCACAATGCGGAGTCAGCAACAGCATTAATCAATTTTATGTGATAGTGTATATAGGAAAACAAAATTTATTATATTGTGAAAAAATAAAATCTGGTGAAGATAAAATAATGACAAATAAATGGATATAAAAAAAAATATAATATGGGCAAATTAGACAATTAAATTAATTAATGATGAGTAATCCTGAATGCCATGGAAAAATTATAAGTAATTCTGTAATTGATGATAAGTAGGGCACGGAAAAAATGCAAACAAAAACACAAAAAAATGCTCAAAAATTTACCAAAAAATGCAAAGATTTTAGAGAAAAATGCAAGAAATTAAGCATAATATTAAGCTTGCTAAACTTATTTGTATAATTATTACACCTGTATTTTTTTACTTAGAAATTATGAGGAAAATAACACTTTCAGTTTTGGTAACGGGGGAATTTTTCAAAAATCAAACACAACTTTTAAGTAGGTAAATAAAAGTTTTTTATTCACAATCTAAATGGAAAAACAGTACAAAAATATAAAGATAATGTTAAACTTAGATTATGCCTTACAATTATTAATTAAATGTTTTTCAAAGTTTTTATATCCGGCACATTTATAGTATTTGCACCTGCAAACATTTTTGCAATATTTTGTAAAATATGAAAGTCTGTATTATTTTGAATCACAGATTCCATTTTTTTTGCGAATCAGTGACCCAGTAACTCCACAGATTTTTTTACAATCCGACTCAAACTGATTTATTAGAGCAACCGACTCTGTTAAAGAAGCACATGATTTTTCTAATTTTGTTATAGTGGTAGAAACAAAAAAATAATTGGTTTTTAAAAAATTAGGTCTTTTTTTTATTTGAGGATTTTTAAAAAGTTTTTTTGAACTCATAAGAGCGGAGGAAGAGGAGTCTGTCAGATCGTCTATTACACTTTTAACTGTTTCGTAATTGTCGGCATAAAACATAGCTGCATCAAGCCATGTACCCCAACGTGTTAAAACTGGTTGTGGGGGTAAGGAAATATTTGGGCATTTTTCTTTGTACAACTGAATACGTATTGGGGCTTTTAAAAATACTTTTTTTACAAAGTTAATCATGTCATTTGCCAAAGGAAATTCCTCTCTTATACATTCTGCTACTCTATTAATTCCATGAGCCAAACAGGTTACATGTAACATGTCAGAATAAAATTTTTTTAAATTTTGTCCTGCTTTCACCATGTAAGGTGCAGCATCAGATAAAAATAAGATAAATTTTTCCCCTGGAATTGCATCAGGTAAGAAGAAATTGGTTAAAGAGTCTTGAACAAATCTGGTAATTTTTAAAATATTCGCTTTTTCAAGTTTTTTTGACAAAAAAGATAAGATCTGCCAGGGGTCGCTTCCTCTAACATGCCAATTAACGCATGTGCAATGTATCTACCGCACGAATCTGTAATTTCATCTACTATAATATAAAAATAATTTGAACTAACAACTTTTTTTATATTAGTTAAAGTTTCTTTAAAAATCGAATCGACACTTCCTTTGCATATGGTTGATTAATCGGGGATATTTATATTACAGAACTTGCATAGAAATTGCCTTAGGTTGGGATTGTTTAATTTTGCCAGCGGTATATTGCTGGTAATCATTGCTTTGCACAACTCTTCGTTGAACTGCTTTTGTTGAACGGTGTGTTTTGCACTTTGTTTAAGGCAAGTTTTTAGAGTTTGCTGGGATGTACCTCCCTCCGATTTCTGCATATTAAGAATATGCTTTGAGCATTTGGCATGCCACAATGAATTTTTTATCAGCATGAATCTGTAATAGCAAGGAAAAAAATAATTAAAAATTTGATTATGATGTTGCTCAAATGTTATATAGAAAAATTAGTTTGTCTTGTACTTTGCTGGCATCGCTCAGCCATCAAATAAGACTCAGATGAGAAAGCTCTGTTTCGCCTCACAAAACAATGTATTATTCTAAAAGAAACACTTTGGTACTATTAAATAAATTAAATAAAAAAATATACTTAGTAAAACAGAATACTTACAATTTTTGAACAAACTGTACAGAAAAGTTTGTCTCCACCCCATGTAAATTCTCGGTAACCTTTAATCCACGCTGTATTAAAAGGCATTTTACTTGAGAACAAATTGGACTTCCAACACTTCTAACGTATAAGTTCTGAATTCTTAACACTTTAACAAATTACTAAACGAAACACACAATTTACGAAAGGCAAGGGTAGCACTTTCTAAATAGAACTAAAACCATATTTATTTATAAATTTTTCTCTTTATAGACTAAAGGTTTAATACTAAACAAACAAGTATCTGGAATCAAAAGTAGTTTATTTTAACTGCTTTGGGTTTCCCTAATTTTGCCTGATAAGAAAATGTTATGGTTAGGAGGGATTGTCTTGGGAATTACTTTATTGCAGGTACCTAAAAAAAGTCCGAAATAAATCCTTTATGTTGGTTGTATCTAACAAAATTTTAAAATTCTTGAGAAATAAGCAAAAAAAACTGTCATAGGAAAAAAATGCATTTTTTTAAAAAAGTACAAAAAATGCAGAAAATGCAAAAAAATGCAATGCAAATTTTTTCCGTGCCTTAATGATAAGTATTGCAGCATAATATCTATTTATGAAACCAGTTATCTCCTTCAAGAAGAAAAATCGAATAAGGCTGACACATTCTCGCGAATATACATACATGATTGATGAGGGTTTTAAAAGCTTATTGAGAGGAATTATACTTTGATTTCAAGGTACTGGATGTGCGTTCATTGATAGATGAAGCATTTAAACATGTCAGAGAAAAAACGGAAAAAGAAATGAGGATCGCTGATAATATCTAAGACAACGTTGATGAACTGATTATAAGAGTAAATTTTAGCGACAGTTCTGAGAGTGAGATTTCAAACCTCAACGATGACTTACAATGGCTTATCTATTAACAAACAAAAATATATATGGAAACTATACAATTTTATGAAATTAGAAATTATGTATTAGATGCAAATGGAAGTATTTAAGACCTAACTTTGATACGAAACAATGTCTTGCATTTTCTTATTTCAAAATTATTCTCACAATATGGTCCTTCAAGGCTTGTAACGTTAAATTATATAATCTATTCTGGCAATAAACGACATAGTAACTGTCCAACTGGAAAAAGAATAATTGCTTTTAACGATTCTGCAGTGTGTAAAAGCAGATAGCAATCTGTAGAGCTGCCAACAAATAGTTTCTGGGATACTCTAATTGTTAATTTAGTAAATTTTATAACAAACTTGGCTGTTATCTTTTTGACAAAACGCCAAGCTATCTTGGAAACTCCGTAGCACAGTATCCTGAATTTGCTTCCGTTCAGCAATAATTTTACTCTTGAATTCATCGAAATGGTCTAGTTTGGATTTAATAAATTTAAAAATTAGTTCAAGTGGATTGTAATGGCAAAAATTGGAAGCACAGCAAAGTATCTAAGAGTTTGAGATAAATATCAAACCAAAGTAGCCTTTTTATATTTTTAAACTATTTTTTTTAAAGGGAAGTAAAAGGCTCAAAGTCTGTCGACCACATAAATTTATTAGGTTGGGTTGCAAGCGCTTTCGACCTAAAAGGTCATCATCAGGCAAAACATTTTTTGTAAGTGAGTAGGTAGGTAGGTAGTTAGGTACAATCACTATGTGTCCACAGAAAAAATTAAGTATGTTGAATTAAAAATTTTTAAATTGTAAAAATTGTTGTAAAAAATTGTAAAAATTGGCACGTACTGCCTCCCTCATTCGAGGTTGGAGGGAGGCAGTACGTGCTAACTTTTACAATTGTTTACAACAATTTAAAAATTTTTAATTCAACATACTTAATTTTTTCTGTGGACACATAGTGATTGTACCTAGCTACCTACTCACATACAAAAAAAATTTTGCCTGATGATGACCTTTTAGGTCGAAAGCGCTTGCAACCCAACCTAATAAATTTATGTGGTCGACAGACTTTGAGCCTTTTACTTCCCTTTAATCTACTTCGGACCACTTTAAGATATGGATAATATTTGGAATTTATTTTTTTTTTGTTAAAGAAAAAAAAATTGAATCCCAAAGAAAGCATTAGGGCTGTTATAAATCTGCCTTAAGAATAAAATGGAAATTCTTGTAAATAATCTCAGGAATATTTTTAAAACATTGCTTCAAAACTATTTAAACCTTCGCAAGTTCGCAAAACCTAAAATTAACTATAAAAGTATTAGTTATAAAAGAAAATTTTAAACTATTCCTAATATTAATAACTGAATATATCAATATCTAGGATTGCATCACGTTATGAAATGTTTTTTTTTTGTAATCCATGATGTCGAATAAACAACAACAAAATTTTTAACAAAGTCATAACTACTGTAATAATTCATTTTTTTGTACGTACTTTTTTGTTATTTTTATATTTGTATTTTTTTTCTGATATTTATTATTGACTCTGAAAAGAATCACTAATTGTTGGCGAACTTTTACTTATCTCAAATAAAAGTTGTTATGCGGGAGAAGTAAAATGTTCACTTTTGCATTTTTGAGCTTGACTTGGCTGTAAAATCTTCCGTATTTAAGGTTCCACCCTGTATATTTAAATCGGTCTCCAGACAAAAATTAAAGTACCTTGTGTATTCTATTAATGTGAAATACAGCCGACTCTAATCTAAAAAGAATGTGGCGTCTCTCAGTCGGTTTCTTTTGTGGAAAATTAATACAGCATATTCGCGAGCAAAAAATTGTTTGCTTCATCAAAATACCCTTTGTCAAAGGAAATGAAAATGGATTACTTTCGTGCCGCATTTTCACCTTGCCTTTATCTTATTTTTCTTTGGCTTTTTCGCCCCTAACAAGAAGCCTCGAAAACATTATTCCAATTTGTTGGTATTTTTTTATATTTAGTAAAAAAAGTAATTTAAAGAGTATCCAATGATGTCGATGTGTACTTTTATGTTTAATAAGTTCCCAGTTTGTATACATACAATTGTCTAACCAGGGGCCCTATTCTCGAATGTCTATTAAAAATGTCGCATTAGTCATAATGTCTACTGCTAATGTCTATTAAAATGTCGATCGACTGACACTATCCGTATTCTCAAAGACAAATAGAGATTTTAAAATCGGTGACATATTTGGCGAATGATTACATCTGACATTGGATAGAAATATACAATACGAGTATATTACAGTAGACAATTACTTACTGGGCCCCGCTTCAGCCTCTTTTTCGACCTTTGGCCTTATAGTCAATGAGGTGAACGCATAGCTCATCCTCATTGATTTGGCTTTTAGGGTTCCCATGTCTTCGTCTCCGATGCCGAAGAAGAAAAGATGGTCCTTAGGGTCTTTTTTCATTTCATGGTGGAAGGTGCACCATTTCGCCACATACAAGTTTGGGTTTTGCCCTTCAACTCGCCTAAGCGCAACCTCTTTTTCGTCAAAGTCAGCTTGCGCTTCCCCTAGGATCCAGAGAGAGGCTTTGGTGAGCTTGGGGAGCTCGTCCATCCTTACAACTGCGAGTGTTGCTCCTTCTCATGTTAAGGTTAGTACCTTGTTTTTTAGTCATTCCAACGTCAGGTCATCGTTACAGGTTACTCTGATAATTTCACCAGAGTGCGAACAAGACCTGAATGTGGGTGGCTTGGTTTTGCTGCAGGAGGCGGACACGATTCTTATGTCCAGCTCTCTCATCAGTGTCTTTTTGACAAGGCTTTCTCTTTCGGTAATTATCTTACCGTAAGGGTTATCCTTGTCTATTATAGCTACTTTCAGGTGGCTCTTAGCTGCATCCTTGTAGCTTATCCCAGACAGAACTTTGTGGTCCTGTCTGGGTTTTTCACCTTCCAGGGCGTTACCTCTTTTCTTGTCCCTAGTTGCGTCGTGTTCCAGCCTCTTGTGGAGGCTGAACTAGTGTCGCTGTCTAAGGACTTGATTAGGCCTCTTTTGTTTTGTTTGGAGTGAGGGGGTTTGCTGAGGGTGGCGTTTGCCGTAGCACTGCCTGCCTGCAGCTTATTCCTGTTTCTCCTATTTGCTTCAGACTCAGAGATTCTTTTGCCTCTCCGGGGCCTGTTACTTGGAGGTGAACTTATGTGTCCATCCTCATTTTTTCCAAGATTTATTTCGCATTTCTTATTCTCAAGGGTACACATACTGAAGTCCACTGACTTAGGCTCACTGAATTAGGTCCACTGATTGAGGCTCAGTGCCTGAACGAGGACCCAATGCCCGAACGAGGACCCACTGCCCGAACGAGGACCCACTGCCCGAACGAGGGCCCACTGCCTGAAAGAGGGCCCACAGCTTGAACGAAGGCCTACCGGTCTTTTGCCGGTAGATCGACGGCCCAATCCGATACTGGACAGGACTAATAATTAATAAATTAGGAGCAATTGTAAATAATCATTTCATATATTTTCAAAAACAATTTGTACATTACTTATTTTCATTTCTCTTAAAAATAAATATAAACTGTCACTGTCACGACACTCATAACATTATATTTAAAAAGGCATGCGACATTACAATGTCGACTGGTTGAATACCACTCGACTTTATGTCTTAACAACAAATGTCGAAATCGCCATTCCATAATACGTTTTTGCGTTCTTATTCGACATTTCATCAATGTCGCGTGTGACATTTAGAAATAGACATTCGAGAATTTGTATGTACTCAAATGGTATTAAAGAAATCAAAATCAAGAAAATATTTTTGGATATTTTAATTATATCACCCAGTTCACAAAAAAGGTTGCCAAACATAGAAACATTAAAAAATTCTAAATTTAGAAAGGAAGTGTATACCAACTTAAAATTATAAGACAAAATTGCAATTTAATTCTTCTACCTCCATGAATTTAATTAAAATTCACAACCAGTATTTAGTTCGGACAACAATTAAACTACTGTTTATTTTAAATAGAATACTATTGTCAACAAAATCAATACAAATAGAAAGTTACATTTTAACCTCATCTGTAATGGTATTCTTTGGCACCAATAGTGCAAACTGAAGATCGTGAGTATCAAGGGAATTTGTAGTCATTTTTAAAATCTGACCTAAGAAGACGAATCAAGTTGGATCAGTTATGTAAACTACACAAATAATTAAATGTTTATTTTGCGTATAAAGTTTGTTACAAGAATAATAATTATTAAAACAAATGGAATAACACAGTCTTAACAAAAGAATCGACTGCATTCCTCAACGGTGTTCGATAATCTGCCCATCCAAAAATTGGTCCCACTATAGTTAAACGACCCTTTTCTGTCGACCGCCGTGTTTATGATGTTTTCCTTTCGCAGAATCGTCTCGGGTTAAGGGACCATCCAAATAATAGATTACAGTCGGCCTACCTGACTTTTTCACGACCCCGTGAAGCATGATTGAACTATAACAAACGAAACAAAGAAAACATATTAATTAGGCTGAAATTAGTAAATATGAGCACGAATATTTCTATTCGTCCTCGACTTCACTAGTCTCGCTTTACGAAAGTCCTATAACGTTCGGACCCTGGCAGTTCGTCAACTGCAGTCTGTTCGCTATACTTACGCAGGTTTCGGATTAAAATTTTTATGAGTATTTCCAGGTAAGTACCCGAAAGTTTGACCTGTTCTTTGGGGAAATATCAACTGGTTAAATGAAATGAAAAATAATGTACAACTTTTTAATTAAATTATAATGGAGAATCTTTTGTATAATTGAGAGCAGAATTAAACTTCTTCATTAATGGACTCTAATGTGGCTATTATAAACCTAATAATAATTTTATATTACACTTCACACAGAAAATATGGTCTATCTATAATAAGAGGGTTATTTAGCTCAAATAAAATATTTTCTAACATAAAAATTTGTTCCATGTAGAGAATTTCAAATGAAAAATAAAAAAATTGAACCTGCCAACAAAAATGAAAATCAGTCAATATCATCCAAAATATCATAATCGTCATAATCATCATCACTGTCATCACCATTAATTGTTATTATGATTGGACTTATTTCGTTTATTTTATTTTCACGAGTCCACCAATCTTCTATTAGTTTCCTCGCACTTGGATATACAGTTCCGCCACACTTCTGGAGTTGCAATTGAAAGTGCTTTTCGCCAAGTTTCACGAACTGCGTCGTCACTATAACCATTAGGCCCAATATGGTTGTCATAATATTGTTTTTCTATTCCCCATATATATTCGATGGGATTAAACTGGCTATGATACGGTGGCAGACGTAACTTTCAATAATCTGACCCACAACAAAGGTTTTTGGTTTGCGTGTATATTTGCCAAGCATAATAATTCTGATTTTAATATATATTGAGGAAATGGTATATGTTCCTTCGTCAACCATTCTTTAATTTGATCAACAGTCCAAGAATTCGTTGGACTTTTGTTTAATACTTCAGAATGGTAGGGTGCATTGTCTAAAATAATTACGCTGGGCTCATTTAAATCTGGGAGAAGTTTTTCATGCAACCATTTTACAAACATGTCTGTGTTCATATTATCGTGATAGTCACTGGATTTTGATTTAGATGAAAATATTAAATCAGCACCTTCTATAAAACCCGATTTCTCTCCTGCATGTAAAATTATGTGTCGCTTTCCTTCTCCATCGGTATGTTTGCTGGACTTTACGTTATCATCTTGCCATATTCTCTTGGTTGCACCCCTAGAAAATATCCATGTTTCCTCTAAATATATAAAATTGGCCTCTTCTTCTTTAAATTTAGAATATTTTCTTAGAAAGTTAATTCTCTTGTGCACGACAGAACTACTTTCATAAAGGGCCTTTCTGTTATCCTTCTTTTGAAATTTGAAACCCAAGTTATGTATCACTTGCCATAGACTTGTTTTGCCAATGTCGTCAAATTTTCTATCTATTAATTCCAAGAGAATTGTATTTAAGGTCACATGTTCCTTGTTGGCCCTCATTCGATAAATGGTATCACGAATTTCAAATTTCTTTCCATCTGGAATATCTTTCGTTTTCAATGATGGGCGAGTTTTGCGGTGATCTTCTTTCGGCAGTTCACTATCGTGATTTTGTAATACTCCTCACCCTGTAGATGCAACTTGACTGTATCCGATTCACGAATTGTGACTACAGCACAACCATCATAGCCTACAAAGTCTTGTTTAGGTTCATTGTGAATAACACAATCAATGAAATAACAAGTACGAGACGACTGATTAATAAATAAAATTAAAATTGATTTTGACTCACCCTTATTTTGTCAATCAGCAACCAATTAATTATGCCTAAATTCTATGCTGTACAAAATAATGTCGCCGAGGTATCCAGTTTCGAAATGAAATTACAGAACTGATGTACAGACAACGTTGTTACTGGCAGAGCGGCTTAAACCATCACTAAAAAGGGAAGGTTTGGATTCAGGAACGTATTTATTTTCTGTTTGCACATCTTCTGCTATACATTCTTCAATTTCTTCCGATATGGAAAGTAAGATATCTTCCTTAAAAACTGAAGTATATGACCTCTATAAAAAACATTTCATTTGAAACTAAAGTTTCTTCTGATGTTTCCTCTATAAAAAATAATATTTCCTCCTTAAAAATAAAGTTTCGTCTGATTTTTCTTCCTTAGAAAAAAGGGGGTCGTCTGATATGTCTTCAATGAAATTACTGCTGATGTTTCTTTTATAAAAAATGATATTTATGCCTTGGAAGGAAAAGTGTTTTTTAAAATATCTTCTACGAACATGCCAAGGTAAAATAAAGTGCCCTGAGGTACAGTCAAATCTGAAATTGAGACAAGTGCTCTGCTCGTATTAAAGCCCCAACTTTCGACATGAAGATGTCATGGATGAACTACCTTACATAGTTCTAAACAGCTGCGAGAGCGAACGAATGGTGTGAAAAAGAGGCGGAAAATCTGACCATCGCTTTTCGAGGAGATGTTTTAGATGTTCTTTATAGCATACCTGTGGAAGAGACACATGACTTTAAACAACTTAAGAAAAGACTAAACCATGCGATATGGCCACGAATACTTGTACCAATCATACTTAACGAATCGCAATCAGAAACGAGACGAGACCCTTCAAGTAAATATTGCCAGGTTGGTGCGATTTAACTACCCATCAGCTCCAGAAAATATGATGGAATATCCAGCTGCCAAACATTTGTTGATGGACTCTGTGATAATGAAATGCAGAAAACACTCTATTTAGCCATCACAAAACATTGGTAGATATCTTGTCTGTTGCTCTAGAGTATGAGGCAATCTTCTGGTGGATACAGTAAAGTAAGGACAGTAAAAGAGATAGTAGAGGAAGATAGATGGGCTGCTGAATGGCAATAAGTGTAAATCAAGATCAAAGGCAGACCGGCCGAAATTGGTTCTCACGAAAATATTAATACTGTGTCATCTGCACAAGCTTATGTCAGTTTACTGCCCACATATATCACTTTTGATAAATAAACGCATTTTTAATAGTGGTCATAAAAAAAATTCTATATTGTCTAATTTTTCGAAATATGGGAGAAAAACTTTTATCCTATGAAAAGTTATTCGCGATTTAACATATACCAGTTTTCAAATTCTACCCCTTTTCTGGGTTTATATTATAGTAGAATTAGTTTTAAAGCCGCCACCCATATTATACGATTGGAGCAATATAAATTATATTGTTAAAATACCTTAGTGATAAAATCAAATAAGTTTCAGAAAGACAAACCGCATCATATACCGAAATTCTGCATCTGGTGAGTATAGTTAACTGTAGAATTAATATTAAGCTTCATATATATGGCTGTTGGTTATGAAGTAATGTCGCCTAAACTAATGCCATTGCGGATTTGGATACGTATGTATGAAAATGAAACAATGCCAAGTTCTGGTTATTGTTTCGAATGTAACTGTAACGGCTTGACGTAGACAAGTTATGGTTTACATTATCATATACAGTAATTAAATTTCTAGGATTAAGACGGACAAATCCCTTAGTTTTGATTTTTTTAATAAACTAAATTTACCATTATCCTCTTTAAAGTAAAGAAGCTTTTACTGCATGTATTTATACAAATTAGTTGAATATCCAGTTTGTTTCGGTATTTAGAACAACATTATTTTATATTATATGAAATATGTAAATAGCTAGTAAACTGTCTTAGAAAAATGAAATGATAACTAACTTGCTTTCATCCATTTTCTTTATCAATTTTATTAACATATCAATCGTTGACATATCGTTCTCTTTTTTTGTCTAGATGTATTTCATTTTTTTAATTCAACTTTTTCTCCTTCCCAATATTATTTTTCCATTTCAAGCATATCTTCTTATCTTATTTATCCATTCTCTTGTCCTATTCTTTTTCAACCTCTTCAATCCATTATGATTTTTTCCAGGATTTTATTATTTAAATTTATTTATTTATTTATTTATTTATTTATTAATTATATTGTATTACAGTATAATTTGTTATTTCTAATTTTGACAAAAAGTGACATTTTTTGTAATCGCAGCAAGTGTCAAAATGATCTACTTTATGTTGAACATTTTGAAACTGATTTCGAAAAATTCATTGTCATCAGTTCCGAAAAGAAAACTATTAAAAATAAACCCTTTTTTGATTTTAAAATCAATAATCTATTCTATATTATTATTGAAAGTTTATTTCAAAGAAGGGCAGGTTGACTTATAAAAATAGAATTTGGTTAAACCTAGCAATAATGTTGTTTTGGTCCCTATTTTCCATGCTAATTCAGCATAATATAATTAAAACACAATACACGACAAAATAATACACTTTCTTAAAATCTGAATAACTTTAACAAGCAATATAAATGTCGTAGGAGGATTGTAAAATCCGTCATATTATCATACGCCTAGGCGTCAGTCGCCAGGCATATCATCAAACAGTCGAATTTATTTGAACGTCGAACAATCTTTGAACATATATTTACTAGAGCCATCGTCCAAATGGACTTTGTTTTGGTACAGGGGGGAAAAATAGTGTCCAGCATTCCCATTGGTCTGTTTCGTTTTGCTCGACATGTCAAATCGTTCAAAATTGACAGAACTGTCATTTGATTTTTGATTTTCAATAATTTCTAGCTTATTTTTGTAGTTTATAAGTGATTTTTTGTATTTTATTACTTTACTGATACAAATTTTAACAATGGTGAGAGTTTGTGTAAGTTGTAAATAGAAATAAGAAAAGGCATCATCAAGGGCATTTTACAAGTAAGTAATCATCAGCGTCTCTACCATTTTTTTAAAAGAAACATAGTACCTACATTTTATGCAAAAGGCCGCTAAACATGATTTTAAAATAAATGGTAAATTTAGTCAATTAAATTTAAAGAACTTGTAATATGTATGAAGAATATTGTTTTTGATTTTGGACTCTAGTGAAAAGTTAAAAAAAAATAATCATAATTTTTCAATATAAACAAGCATTTTGTTTTTAAGTCATTTTATCATGATAATGTTGAAGATGTTAAATCAATAATTTTTGTTTTTTGTAGGTTTTCAGCAAATCCTGCAGAAAAAACGCATTTGGTGAAACATATTAAAACTTACTCCAGAAAACATTTCAAATAGTGATGTTTTATGTTCCAATTATTTTCCTGGATATATATTTATGTCAAAGAGTGGATGCGAAGGAAGAACTAGATTAATTCCAGGTGCATTGCCATCAGCATTTACTGATGCCCCAAAAGAAGATGAATCTAAAAGGTAAAGAACCCTGCATTTTTCTAGTGGGTTAATCGTTTAAAATTTTTAATTTTTCAGTGATGATCGGAACCATGAATCCTCTGTTGCAGAAAAAGAAAATGCAGAATTAGAAAACATGTAAGTAACTAAGTACTTTTTTGAATTGGGTGAGACTTCTTTAAAGCCGGTAGGCTCCAGTCGGGTAAATCCGAAGATCTGGAACCTGGTTCTTTCCAGAGCGGAGCAGGTACATAAAATGCTCTGCAGACTCGTCCTCCACGCTGCAGAATCGACAGTCGGATGTTTGTTGCAGACCTATCCTTCTCATGTGGTTGCCCAGATGGCAGTGTCCTGTCCACGTGTGTTAAGAGATATCATAAATATTTGTATAATATAACCTACTATTTGTTTATATTTTTGATTTTTAAATATAATCTTTTTATCTTTTTTATTGCCTATTATTTCAACCTTCATTTCCGTTATACACTTTATGATGTTTGAATTAAAAAATCTGATGTTTCCAACACAAATAATAATAATAATAATAATAATTTACTATTACTTGATAGGTACCTACTTAAATAATGCAAGTTTATTAAATATGTGCATAATTTAAAGAATTTTGAAGGTATGTATTAAATTTATTATTTATATTAATTGCAAATACCTTAAAAATGATGCGACACTGGTAATAGTGTCTAGGCATTTCCCCTCATAACGTAAACAAACCCTATTGAATGCGGACTCTGTGAAATATATGTGTTCGAAACGAACAATACGCCTAGTCATAATATTTCGCCTAGCTATTTATTAGTCTTATCGTAAAGCCGTAAAGTATAACAGTGTTTGAGACTTCTTGAGAGGTTTTCATGTATTTTGATGAAAAAAATAAGTGCAATATGGACAATAATAAACGAAATATTTATCCACAAAATAAATACATTAATGCAGGTATTTAATAATGGTAATCAATAAATGCAAATTTAATGACAATCTTAAATAATTAGAACAAAAAACAAAGGATATACTGCATGTTGTAATTACTCATTGTCCACACAATACATTTTTGTAAATACTAACTCTAAATGTCGGGACATAATGGGAATTATTAAATATTCCTGAAATTTTCTATTTATTATTTTATTTTAGGTTGTATCCTAGCTTCAAGTCATCTAACCAACAATGTGTGCTGCTCTTTATACTATTTTAAATTATTTTTTCGAATATTAAAAATGTTTTATCTTTTAGAAACTAAGAATGTTACTAAAAGGCCATAAACAATACAACGTCACACAGAAATAATTCAGATTCTAATTGGAAACGGGGAAACTGTTTCAAATAAAAAGAGACGTACTAACGATGAGTATTATTATGGAAATAAAATCAACGAAATGGGTTATGTAAGAAAGGTTATAAAACAAAGACCAAATGCAATGAGCCAATCATCTTTTAAGTTCTATATGAAAAAATATATGACAAGCTAAAAATACAGAGTAGTGGATGAGATAAAATGATAGGTGAATTGGGTAAAAAACACGCCTATGCGTCGAAATCTTTTTAAAATGTTGCATACAATGCGTTGAAAACAAAATCAAATCCACAAAGATTTAATACCAATTGTTAGTAAAGGTTGGAACCACAGAGCTCAAGTCGATCTTATTGATTTTCAGTCTACGGCAGATGGCGACTTTAAATGGTTCCTTAATTATCAAGACCATCTCACGAAATTTATACATTTAAGACCGCTTAAATCAAAAAATGCTGAAGATGTATCATTAGAACTTTTAAAAATTTTTCTTGAATGGGGAGCACCAAAAATATTACATAGTGACAACGGTAGAGAATTTGTTAACTAAATAATAAAAAATTTGGTTGCAAAATGACAGACCTCGACATCCACAAAGTCAAGGCAGTGTAGAACGTAGCAATCAGTAAAAATTGGTCTTTGGGATCTTATTATGTACAGTGGCATAAGAACTCATCTTTTCATAGCGCTGTTGTGGGTCGATTTTTCAAGTTGGCTTAAATTCCATACGCTTACCTACTCTAGTAAATGAAATAGAAAATGAGCAATTACAATATGTCTTGAAGGAAAATGATTATTTGGAAAATGAGATTGAAGCTAAAAATATGAATATTAAAGAACAAAATACAAATATGGATATCCAAGATAAAATTCGAGCATCGAAGATAACAATGAAATTGCGGATGTTAAAGATCAAAATAAAAATGAGGATATTCCAAACGTAGTAATTGAAGAAGTAGCTTTGGATGATCTAGACGAAGCTTATATTGAAACACAAATCAATCCAATGCAAATATCAGACTCACCCTTTACTGTAATAATAGCAGAAAGTAAACAAAACAAGGGGAATATGGAAAATAGAAATACATGCTTTTTCTGTAAAAACAACGATCCCAACGAAGTATCTAATCTGTGCTTAGGGGAGCAGCATATTGGCGAAGAAAGGTTTAAAAGCACTAGATGAAAAAATGGTTTCGGATACAAAGAATATTTTAACTGAATTAAAAGTGGGAGATATGGTTACTACAGCCATTCCAAAGGTGGATCGCGGTCCAATAGATACAAAAAACATAATAGGTACCATTTTGAGGGTTAACGATTGTAATTACCAAATAGGCACTTCCCATGGAAGAATTAAGAGATGGTTTCAAAGAAATGAAATTTCACATACCTCAGCAACTCAGTTAATTAATGTTCCAGACGTTGACATTACATTAAGAGAAGCTGTTTTAAAATCTTCTTATTTTCGAGGCCAATGATTTAAAAAGTAATATCGTGCAAGTGACCTCCTCTTGACCTTTGGCATGATATTATTCATTTTGAGAGATTCTCTACTTTTTCGTATAATTGCAGCGATATTTCACCAATTGCAGTAATAATGTTATCCCTAAGATGCTGTATGGTTTGAGGATTATCAAGTAGATTTTTATTTCTTTAAGAAATCCCACAGTAAGAAATCCAGGAGTCAAATCACAGGACCTAAGTGTTTCCTCTTAGTTTTTGATGGAACATTATTTCTACCTAATTCCATTTGGATTTTTCTAACCGTGTTTGCAACATTTTATTCATATTTTTAATGAGTTTTTACTAAAAACACACGTTGTTCAACCATTCAATAATTTATTTTTTAGTAAATATTTTTACCTTCTAGAACAATAAAAGTAATTAACAAAAACATGTGGCTCACACTGTAAAGAAAATAAATTTTTGACCCCTTTTTATATTCGTAGAATGCCAAAAAAATGTTTTATTAAGATTTGGCACAAAAAATTATAATCGATTAGCCTTCTCTTGAAATAATCGTTATCAAAGTTTAATACTCTGTATCTCAAAAACCAGACATAGGATTTGAATGGTCCCATGGACACTATTGCTTAAGAGGTGGAGAACTGCAACATATCAAAAATTTATGACATTTAACAGGTCGCCACTTTTCCATAAGCGGTGTGCGGAGTATTTTAAGGCTCAGAAGTAGAAAAAAATTCGAATAACAATTGATACAAATTAAAATATAAACAGAGAACACGAATGCCAATGTTGCCAAATGATGATTTTAAAACAAAATTAATAAATAAACTAAAATTTAAAAAAAATCAATATAAAAAATCGGTTTTATAAAAAATCCTTAAATATTGCTAGATACAAATTTTGCTACTTGAAAAAATGTCTTTTCACTTCTTCAACGGCTAAAAATCCGACGACGCCGTAGTGAAATTCCCGCCACTTCTGACAACACTGGATAAAGTTCTACTTATAGACACCTTTTACAAATTTCCTCCAGAGGGCATATCACTTAGCTTGAATCGCGAATATCGCTCCATAACTAAACACCGCAATATTTTTACAACACAAACGTCAACTGTCACGCGAAAAATAAATAGCACCAACGCCAGTGGTGGAACATTCAAAAAGCATCCCTCGATTTCGAACACCCTTTAGTTTTATATACAGTTTGTTAATATATTCTACCGACAACGTTCTACTCCAAGGATTCTTAAAGGGCCTAGTTATCGAGATACAGGATGGTAAAAGTTTGAAATCAAAATTCTAAATTTGCCATAAATCAATAACATCATTAAATATCTTTTACAAATTTGGTACCCCATATACTTTTTAAAAAAGTAATATTTTGACATATACTAATTTTTGAAAATTTTTACCAGTGACGTGTTCAAGATTGGTTGCAATTGTTATCTCTATTTTTCACGCAACTGGATCAAACATTTTTTTAAATTTTTGGATAAAAAACTAAAAACCTTTTATGTACCTAAAATTGACGGTGTTGCAGAAATGTACATTTAAAAAAAGGCTGCATGTAGTTAGATAATTTGTAACCACTCAATATTTCTAAATTTTAATTCAGTAAATACGTGTCAAATTTTTAATAGTTTATGTATTTGACAAGATCTTCGTAGATCAAATTTGAAAAAATTATTAAAGGCGTTTTTGATTTTTGACAAATTTTTAATTTTTATTTAAAACTTTTAACGCTCTGTATCTCGGTAACTAAGCTCTTTAAGAGTTTACGTTCCTATAACAAAATTCATCAAATAACGAAAGGTCTCTGTGTTAAAGCATTGTCGAACAGCCTGCATAAAAATCTTGAATTCAACCCTGTGTTTTGTAGGAACTCAAACTCCCCACTAAACAATTTTTCCACCCTCTAATAATAATTTTTATTGTTTCAGGTAAGGAAGTTTTCAAAAAAGAGAAAAAGTATTCCGAGGTCGATTTTTTAATATCAACCGACACGGGGCAGCGCTGTAATACAACCGGAGATAGAAATGGAATGCAAAAATAGAGCGGTGAGTTTCCAACTTTAATTGGCTTTACGCGAAGTAGGTCATGGAAACTTCGTTTTGATCGAATGGAAATGGAGTTGCAACGATAGAAACTGGTTTCAGAGAGGCCTCGAAATTACGTTATAAATCAAAAGAATGTTACTCGTTTTTTAAAAACCGTTGGAGGAAGTATCAATAGGGCCCCGTCAAGCAAAAAGCTGCCAACCCACAAAAATTTAATTTTGAGTAAAAGCTGCTTAAAGTTTTGCAAGATCTGTAAAATATTTGATAATATCTTCAATTATTTGATTTCTTTAGATGTGAGCAGTATTATTTTAAAGAATATAGCTTTTTATAGTGTCCATAATAGATTGGTTGATATTTGCAAATCAGAAAATTGTTTTAGAAACTTTATTTTCCTCTACCAACAACAAAGTTATTGAAATAGATTTAAAATAATAATGTGTTGTCTTTAGGAAGAACATCCGATGGTTTCAGTTGCAACCTTTCTCAAAAATCTTTTAACTTTTCTTCTGCTATGAGTTTTCCATTCGACTATAACAGCAACCAAATCTAGATGATGTATCGGCAACAGATCGCGTACCCCAAATAGTTTTGTTAATATTGATACTTTCATATTCACTAGTCAATTTGTTTTACTTAATTTTAATATGTTATTTATTCTTTTCTAATATCATGGATCTTATGTAATGCTTGTTAATTTTTTAATTATTCTTCAAAACTTTTCTATTTACTATAGTTTTTAAACACGCTAAAAAAATTCATCAAACTCAATTTAGCATACAACAATTGGATGCAAGTTGGTAGTTTTGAACATAAAGTTGAATATCGCAAAAGTAGTCATGGCTTAGTCGCTAGTGTATTTTTATGAAACCTGAATCCTACACATCTATAAATTTAATGTGTTCAATGAATATCAGAAAAATAATCAACTCTAAGTATATGTGAGCTTTCTAACCATGTAATCGCTGAGCAAAACGGTTTTGGACAAAACCGCTCTGGGATCAACAATATTTTGGTTCTAGAAAGCGAAATCCATGAATCTCTAGCAACAAAACAAACTTGTATAGCAAATTTTTTTCAATGGAACCTTTTAATATTCTAAGAAAACTCCACTTGTGGAAAAGCCGTGAAAACTGTCTTGCTTTTGTCGAAAATTTTCTGAAGGATCGATTATTTTGTATAAAGTTAAATCGAAGACAATAATGGAACCCCACAAGAGTTAATAATTAGGTCCTGCACTGTTTCTGGTCGCTACAAATGACAATAAAAATCTTAACACCTTTAATAGCATGTTTCTATGTTGATGGCCTGCTCATCTATAGGTTTGTCCAACTCGATCCAAAATATTCATTAATGGTACACCGCATGCGTATTCCAATGCGCATACCAATTTAATTTGTACGATGTGCGGGTTAATACAGAATTCGTTCCAACTAAAAAAATAGATGATTCCGGAATCGTTTCTGTACTGATTTACACATTTTTGTGAAACTGTTAGACCTGACTTGCGCAAACTGATCAATATAATGATAGAGGTTAGTTTTAATTAACTTAACCTACACATTGATAGCGATTTAATGTTTTGATAGGTAGATAAGAACACAATATAAGTTTGTATTTAGAAAATACTGTTTATAAATAATATTTGGAAAATAAGTGATAAAGAAGTAGACAGTGATTTTTTTGCTGATGATACTAGGGACGATAATTTAGAATTAAAAAACACACCCGGTAATCTGGACATCTACTTGTTCCTATATTACATTTTTAAGTACATACTGTATAAGAGACAATAAAATCTGTAAATATTAAAATATTTCAAGAAATTCGGACAACATTACTAAAAAAAAAGATTACATAAATGTTATTAACTGCATAAAATCTAATATATTCATTATTTACAATTATTTTCCATTATGCCCTAGAATCTAGAATAATAAAAAATAAAAAATCATTAACAACATCAATAAAACAGAAAATTATTTTATTTTGTTTTCGAAAAGTTTGGTTAGAATGTTCTTCGTCTTTTACTTTCTTTATTTATAGACCATCAACAGTTTTAACGAATTCCAACTTATTTCTGATTCCAAAACCATTCAGAGATGCGCTTGCGCAGTATTTTGTGCACAAACTGATATTGGTATGATATGAGAATGGTACGAATCACCAAGTTGTAACAAATCTTATAGAAAAAATGTGGACATAATGTCAACTTTCCTACAACACGAAATTGGTACAAGTGTCTCTTGATACAGGATTTAACTTTTGCGTGACAAAAACTAATAGACTTGTATTCTCCAAGAAAACTTCTTATATCTTTCCAGTTTTACAGATATACAATCAAAATGTATCTTTTCAACGATCGGTAAAGTTCTTGGGAATGTGGTTCAACCAAAAGCTATCTTGGAAAGAACACATAAAACACGCCTCATGCTATGAAGATGCTTCCGTACTTGGCAAATGACTAATCAGAATGTATGTGATGAAGTCATAGTCAAGTATTTGTTTGCTGTAATGTTGTCGGGATAACTTAAAAGCTCCCTGACAACTCTACAGCTTCTTGTTTCATACAATCTTTGCTTGAATTTCACAAGGGAGTTTTCTTTAATTAAGTTTGTCACTACGATTTTGTCAGTCCAGTGAAAGGTCCAGTTCCAAAAAATATTTAGTTAGCTGCTTCCTTGGCTGGTGAATCAGCAAGATGGTAACCTTTCGATGTGACGTGACCTTTGATCCATCTTAAGGTGATAACATTGTTGATGGATACTTCGGTCAAAGCTTCATGACATTCTAGTCTAACCCTGAGTAAACTGGTGGTCTGTTTAGAGTGAATAGTACTTGTCTGCAATCTGTATAAATGAACATGTTTCTTTCAGTGATATTGTTTCTGGTAATAATCCACAATTGCGTTATTGCTAACAGCCCATTTTATGTTTAGATTTAAGGATCTTTATACTGAGCTTTGTTTTGCTTAAGGATCGTCTATGTCGCTATTTCAGTCTTACTGAAATTCACAGAAGAGCTTCCTCATTTCCTACTTAGTCTAGTCTCACAACACTGAAACACTGAAAATGCTAACTTAATTCGACAATCTAGATTAGTTTATGTAATGCTGGTAATTGAATTTGTTCAGTTTGGGGATAACTGTCAATTGTAGGGTTTTCGATATTCAGGCAACTAAACCTTACGTTGGCATAGGTCTTATACTCTAAATCAGAGATTCCATCGGCTCCCCACGGTTCGACGACATTGTTTATAAACAATAATATGCTTTTTTTGACTTGGTTTTCTAGGTGTCAGTTCCATGTTAACTTGCTGTCGAAGGTGAGACCTAGGTACTACATCTCTGTTGCAAGGGTTAGATTTGTGTTTAGCAGCTCAGTTCAATTTTCATCCTTTTGTTTCTAAAAAAATATCATTGTTTTTGTCAGGATTGATAGACAGTGGATGATCATAGGCTAGCACCACTGTTCTATAATTTTGAGAGTTACTTGCATTTTTTTGAAGAGCATATTTTCAAAATTTCCTGTTTGCAAAAGTCATCTGCATACGCTATTGTGTAGTGACTGTCATTATATTGGCAACTGATGAGGACCATGTTCCACTGTAGAGAAGATAGCCTTTTTGTGTATAACACATCTACACTTATGTTTTCTGCTCGCTTTGAGAACATAGGTATCCACCCACTAACCATCTATGGAACATATGTTGGTTGGTAAGGGTGTTTATCTTGGGGAAAAGGGTCTTGTCAAAAGCATCTTTTCTGATGTCTATGAAAACACCCAAGGCAGACTTCTTATTGTCCAGGACTCTCTCCACCTTTTAGCAACTAGGTGAAGGACTGAATCAAAGTGGTAATATAGATATAAATTGTTAATATTTGTCTATACTCAGTCATAGCGAGTCAAAGGAAAATAATAGTTTCTGAATATGAAGAATATTTTTGTATTATGAAGGGAATGGTATTATTCTACATAGGGTGGAGATCAAGGGCGTAATTTTAATTTTTAATCAGTTTGAAGGAAAATGAAATTATTCAAATCACTTTGTAGCATCAGCATAAACAGATAAGTTAGATTTTAGAATAATATTAGGCATTACAAACAAAATGACTGCCAGTGGGTTATTACAGCTTATGATGTGGCAACCATTTTTTTCCTAATTGCCCCATTGACACTTCAACCCTCGAGGGGTGAACAACCCCTAGAATTTAGATAGGGAAATTACTAAGTGTGGCACATTTTTAAAAAGGTAATTTTATAAGAAATTCAGTAATGCCAATATTGTTGCGTCAATTTCCGATATTAGTGCTTTCTTGAGGGTGAAAAAATCGACGTGTCCGAGCATTTCTTCTTTAAATCTGAGGGAACCAAGGAAAGGGGGAGGTGGATACTTTTCTTTGTATCACACTGTATATATATTTTACTTGCTTTTACTTTTTAAAATTTTGTGCCATTATTCTTAAATTTGTAAAAGCTAATATTTCAGGTTTAAATAAAAAAACTTTGATTCCTAATTCGATTTAGAAAATTGTGTCAATATCAAGCATCTTATATCTTAAATAATATATTTTTCAATGTTCCCTAAACTCCGACTGCTCTATTCATACGTGCAACTCCAACTTATGACTTTGTTGTCACAATATATCACCGTTGAGTTTTCGCTCGTGAGTTGAATGCATCGAGGGTAATAAATAAGAAGTTGAGTAGTATCGCCGATGGTATCGGTGATGGGGATAACTAAAGGGCTGCCCCGGATATGACGTAGTTGTTGCTTGCTGATTTCGTTTCCTGCTTCGATGCATCGGAGAATAATGGTCGAGGAAACGAATGTAGAACGTACAGAAGAGAGGTCGTTATGTGAAAAATTGAGTTCGTTTATCAAATAGGATTACAAGAAATTGTTTGAAAATATGGATTTTCTCGTGGGAAGAGCTTTCTTTTTCAGGTCTATATTTTAAACAGATAAAATAATAGAACTGTTAAATAATAGTATATTATGCAACGATCATGTATTATTAACCATTATATGAGAGTTGCATTCGCTATTTTTTCTACACTTGATAAATAATCAAGAACTAAAAATATTATATTTATATTTGTATTGAACACAATAACAGTAATTACTCGTATTTCTATAAAAAAAGTCTACAAAATTGTAATTAATGGTATTACCTCGGGTATTGGTATTATACCATAGATTTTTGGGACAAAATATTTTGTACTGCTTTTTCTGCTTTCTCCTATATGTGTGGAGGAGTCGATGGTAAATCTTCTATATTGCTGATATCAGACATTTTTATAATGTATTTATCGAAGTTTAGCTATCTACGAAAATTTAATACGTACTGATTTTAACAACTAAAACAATTATATAGGAACCTAGGACAAACGTCAAATGTACAGCATGCTTGATTGAAAAATTATGGGTTTCTATTGATTAAAAATCTGTATCATAATGGTTATCATTATGAAACGGATTATGGGCATATCAGTGCAGTATTATAATACGGGTGTAGAAAAATAAATAATAAAGGTTTATTGTCCAACAGTATACATAAAATAGGTACAGGAAGTTACAACGGAAAAATATATAACTAAAATGCCAAGTAGGTACACCTTTTATATTTCCAAGAAAGAACAACATAAATTCAAGGAAAAATAATAAAAAATATATATAGATATTGATTTATTCTATAAAACAGTTATGATATCAATCAATTCATTCAGTTAGAGCTCGTTTGAACTGTTCTTAAAACTGATAACGTTCGTGAAAATAAATAAAGTGCGTGAAAATGAATTTTTCAAAGTTGTATTTTATACAATGAGGTAATAAAAAAATTATTTTTCCAAGCTCTTAATTGGGAATGTAAAATGTATTAAGTACATAATAATTCTTCAGATATTCTCCCCGGTTAGGATAAATACCATTATTTTAAAAAACGTCTCTGTACGCTGTTTAGGTAATGAATGTTTTTCCTAATTATAAATATGTTTCCATAAGAAAGATGCATATTTAAATATCGAATGTACATAACAAAAATAAAGCATTTTTAAGGAATCTGTATTTTTAAAAGATTTTCAGTTTCACATAATAAACCCATAAAATGTATTGGCTTAATAAATTTTTATGTTTATATGTTGATTAAAATTTAACTTGGAGCCAAACCATACACCAATGTCCTTAATCATTTCAGTATTTTATAAACATAATGATAGTTTTTTCTTTATATAGAAAACAATTTTACACTTGTTAACATTTAAGTCAAGTTTATTTTCTAAACACCAGCTGTTGACAACGTCAAAGTTATGTTGTAGGGTATCACAATTGGAGCTACTTTTTATTGAAGAGAAGAGTTTTAGGAGATCATCCGCATGCTTTAGTTTTTAACATATTAGAATTTTAGACAAATCAAACTAGAATAAAAATATAAGAGGTCCAAGATTTGATCCTTGAGGAACTTCTAATTAGGCACGATATTTTTTGAACTGTAACTATTGTAAAAAACAAAACGACTTGTATTACATAAATATAATTTAATAAAATGTATGACATCAAAGTTAGCCAAAAAGTCAAATCCAAAAGGCCTTTAAGAAGTCTGTATAGATCAAGTCTACTTGGCCTCGTTTATCGAAATCCTCTAATAATGTGTGATTGTTGTGAGTGACTGTTGATCTTCGTTTAAAAAAACCAAAATGTGAAGAAGAAATATGCTTTGAGATAAAGGGGTAAACATGATCATATATTATTACGATCATCTCTAAAACCATCGAAAAATTAGAGTATGGATATTGACATGTAGTTTTCTACTGTGAACTAATCTCCACTCTTATGGATCAAACAAATTTTGGCTTCTTCCCACACTAAAGGAAATTTTAACGTTTAATGCAAGATTGAAAACTATATTTAAAAAAACAGCAAAAACTCCTGCACTATTCTTAACTATAAAAGAAGTAATATTATCAAGTCCTGCTGTAAATGTATCCAGCAACTCTTTTGTAATGTTAAACGCCATACACTTACAAAAAAATCAAAAAAATTAAAAAAAATTCAAAAAAAATGCAAAGTAATTAATAAATGGAATGAATTAAAAAAGGTGTAGAAACGAACATAAGCCTGGAAAAACTAGCATTCCACATTATTAAAGAAGACAAAAATAGAAAGTTTTTAAACATATTTTTGCTGCTCTCTCAAATTGATTTTCTTTACAATTTTTTTTGTTCACACAATATCAACATAAAAATAAAAATAAACAAGTTATAAAAATATTTAAAAAACCAATTCCAAAATCGTGCAGATGCCCTTACAAATTGAGTTTGCTGATTTTATCATATATCCCATCATCAGATCTCGACTACCCTGAGGTATTCCATTTCTAACAAAAAAATCATAAAAAACATACAACGTACTAAAGAATTATCACTGAACATACATAAAAAAAATTAAAAGTTGGATGATTTTCTTATGAATGCCATTAATAGATCTTGACCAAATTGAGGTACCCCTTTCTAACAAAAAAAAAAAGAATCCTAGAAATCGGACAACTTGGTAAAAAATTATCGCTGAATATACATGAATAAAAAATTTTCAGACGAATTGAGAAACTCCTAATTTTTTTAAAGTCGGTTAAAAATAACTCTCATAATTATTATGCTCTTCGCATAGTTTATAAAGAGTATTTATTATAGGTTTACTTTGTTCATTTGTCCGATGTCACATTTTTTGAACGTACGATAAGTCAAAAACGAAAAGTGATATTAACTTGAAAATTCCACACCTGTAATTTTGAACCAATCAAAATACGTGTTTTTGACAGATCACCATGGCAACGGAGGTATTTTAGTGGAAATTTTTTTCTCGTGGGGTACCCAATAGCGAATTATACTGGAAATTTTTTGACGTTTACAATAACCATTTTTGACAGACTGGTTTTTATTTGCTCACATAATAGGTTTAGTTTTGATACATTTTAATTACAATGCTAAGGTGTTTTCTATATTCTTCGGCCACTTCTTTTCTTCTTAATGGCGAAAATGCAGGACTTTGGATGCTTTGAATTATGTGTCTATGTCTAATAAAATATATATAATATTTAGACACTAATTTATTCACCTTTTTCCCATTCAGCACTTTGAATTTTGCGTAGTTTAGGTGCAAATATTCGTGGACAATTCGGAACAAATTTTCGTTTTTCAAGTTGGAGCCACAAGCCTCTATTAATCCTAGTAAGTAAGTCATGGTGCAATGATTGATCATTACATCAGACAATTTCACGCATATTTTGCATAGCGTATGATTTTCAAATCGATTCATTTTTAAACAAATAGGTAATTTTGTTGGTTTTACTTGCTGTGCAATATTCTTTATCGCAACAAAACGCGAGTTATTTAATGTTTTGAACTGTCAAAATACAATGATCACAGCCTCCTACGATTGATGCTTGCTGACGCTGGTTATGAATTTCATACCATTTTAAAGCGCTCATAACGCATGTTAATAAAAACGCAGAAAAACAATTTTCTACCACTTGTAGTTATTCAAAACTTACGTAAAATTAAAGAATATACTATTTTCTATTTTCAAATGGTATTCCCATGCAACTACAATGAGTAGAAATAAGCAATTTGAAGGCCTAAATAATTGCAGCCAAACATTTTTTTACGTCGGGCCGCTTGACAACTTCAAAACTGAAATTATATTCGAGGTTAGGGTCTCACTTAGTTACCATGACAACTCAACAATCAAGGCGACAACACCTTTTATGTTTCACTGGTGACTTGGAGAAAATAATTTGCATTGTTGAGAAACGAAAAATAAATTTTAAAAATATTTAATTTTCAACCATAATTCGGCGTGGAATTTTCTTACCTAATACCACGCGAGGTCAAATTAATATCAGGAAATTTTTTGACCTCTAGTGGTATTACTAGTGAAAATTTCAGAAAAAATAAAGCTCTATAAAGGGGCAAGACCTATTGATAAATCTGTTTAAAAATGGAGAAATAAAAAAACCCTAACTCAAAAACTAAAAATGATATCAACTTGTAATTTTAAGCAAAAATCAAGCTCTATAAGGGAACAAAGTATATTGATTTAAAAAAAAAATATGAGTGAAAATGAAGTGAGGGGGGTTAAGCCAACTGAAATTTATAAAAAATTATAAATCAAAAACGAATAGCGATACCAACATAACATTTTTAGAAAAGATCAAGCTATATCAGAAGAAGAAGAAGCCTATTGATTGAAAAAAATCTGAATAAAATGGAGGTCAAGGGGGGTTTAAATAAAAAAAAAACAATATAAATCAAAAATTAAGTTTTTTTTATTTTCTTATAGAACATCAGATCCTGACAAATTGTGTATAGGACCACCCCTAAGGTATACCCCCTCCAACAAATACAATTGCTGTACAAGATCAAATACTGGATAGACTTTGAAAATGTACAATAAAGCGAAATGTTGTACATATGGTCACTTTAGTGTATATAACTCAGAAAAAGAAAAAATGTGAAAACTACGTAATTTTGATTATACCTAGAAAAAAGAAATTGCAAGAAACTTGCTAGGGTTGCGGTTTTTTTCAAAATACAAGTGCTTAAACAAATATAACAAATAAAAAATACAATATTAGAAATAAAAACTATAGGCAAAACTTATTTTTTTTCTTTGTGTTTGAAAGTAATCTTGTTTCATTTTTCTATTTGAGTTCTACTACTTGTTTTGTTAACTTTTGCGCATCCCCTAACAATGTCATTTGCAAAACTGCTTTACTGGTTGCCTGCTTGCAATTATGCCTTTTACATAATATGAATGACTTTATATCATTAAATATGTCCCTTCTAGTACACGAGCACCGTCTTAAAATTATACATTTTGGTGGAACATTTTTGATATAAACAACCATATAAGATTGTCCATAACTGTACCAAAGTAAGTGCGTTCGTCAAAAATGTTAATTTCAATATCATTCATCGGGGTCTAGTGCATTCCAGAATGATCATTAATTTTGGCTGTCGGGTCCCATAGGCGTATTTTTGGAGGGTTTCGGAGGTTGACTTTTCTTGATAATCGGAAAAGGGAAGGACGTAAGAGAATCAAATAAGACAAAGAGGGACTTAAGGATTTATAGCATGACTGTACTGGTCGTAAATGGCTCGCACGATAAAAATATTTTATTTTAATAATTTTAAATAAAAAACCTATAAATCAAACTGTTGAAATTTAAAAAAAGTTTTTAATTGGAAAATTCTTTCAAAATTCCAATCAGTTATGCTAAATAATATTTGCTCACTATTTATAGATGTGTACAAAATTGCCTACTTTAACGTTTAGAAAACAAAATGCGATTTTGGATAGTGGTCGCCGAAAAACTATTTTCACCGCCTTATTATAATGAGTCAGAAACTTTATTCCCTGGCCAAAAATGCATTAATTATTTATTTAAAATGTTTCTCTTTCGAGGACCAAAAACCAGTAAGAAAATTCTCCATTTTTGCTATTCATTCGAACCAGCACACCATGCATAATTACGTTTGGGGGAGTGTCAATTTAGAATTTTTCGAGCTTACCTTAAAAGCGGTTTATATTTCTCAATTTTTTGTTTTAAAACTCTCTAATTTACCTCATTATTGCCTCCCAACGAACACAGTGAATGCGAACTTTAAACCTATTTAGAAATTTATGTATTTTTAAAAGATCCATCTGCTGCCACGTTTAAATATTTATATACAAAGAAACAGAAAAATAGTTCACTCAACTAACTCTACGTTCCACTTAAAGTAAAATGTCTACTATAGATAAAATAAGATAATAAATATTATAAAAAAGAACAGAAGAAGGTAAACAGAGAATTAATTTAATGATGAGATACATTTTTCAATCATTTTGGACAATTTTGAAGTATAAAAATTACAGGAATTATTGTTTTTATTTAGGTAAAATCTTGATCTAAATAAGTTATATTAATATCTTTTTAAGTTATATTTAAACTTTACAAGTTATATTATTGGTATGAAATTCCTAAGCCGACCCTGTCTAAAGCAGCTTACCACCCGATTCATGCTCGAAACGACGGAATCTCCCAGGAATGCTGCTGACGCTCTAGAAATGGCTAGAACGGGCGGAGAGTGCCGTTGAGTCAGAGATGGAATTTTCGGGAGCGTCTAGAGACTTCTCGTAGCAGAGTTGGACTTGGTATGAATAGCCCGGCTCATTGGCGCACAGTTTAGTTTAGTAGAGTATTGGAATAAAAAGTTAACATGTATTAAATAAATTAGAATTGTTAGTTAGTGTCTAAGTATTATATGAATTACATAGTACGTCATAAATAAATTGTAAATAGTGTGTTTTAGATAAATAAACTATAAATAAATTAGACTATCGTCACATTGGTGTTAGAAGTGGAACTATAAATAAATAGTGGACAATAATGGCTTAAAAACTGTGTGATTTAAAAGTGCCTGAGCTACGTCGAGAATTAGAAGAACGTGAACTGGAGACGACAGGAAAGAAATCAAAGCTGGCAGAAAGACTTAAAAAAGCACTAGAAAATGAAGATTTGGATCCGGAAACGTTTCTATTTTCGGATGATGCTTCTGTTATAATTTCTTCAATTTCTTCCGATATGAAAAGTAAAATGTCTTCCATGAAAACTGATATTTCTTCTGACATTTCTTCATTGGATAGCAAATTTTCTTTCATGGAAACTAAAATTTCTTCGGACATTTCTTCCTTAGAAGAAAAGGTGTCTTCTGACCTATCTTCTTTAAAAACCGAAATTTCTTCCGACTTGGAAAACAAAATATCTTCTATAAAAAATGAAATTTCTTCCGTTGAGAATAAAATGTCTTCTGTTGAGGAAAAAATAAAAGATATGAAGAAGAAGATGAAAGAACTGAAACATTCAGAACCGGCCAAAAACAGTGAAATAAAGTGTCATGAGGTGGAGTCGAAGTTAAGATTGGAAGGAGCTGTAAACTCTGCTCGTGTTAAAGCTCCAACCTTCGACGGAAAGATGTCATGGACCAACTACCTTAAACAGTTCGAGACAGCTGCGAGAGCAAACGAATTATCTGAGAGAGAAAAGGCACTGAATCATGCGATATGGCCACGAAAACTTTGAGCAGGTGTACATATTACGGTTGAAAAATCGCGAACAGAAACGTGACGAGAGCCTTCAAGAATTTGATTGCGAAGATGGTGCAATTTGCCTACCCATCAGCTCCGGAATACATGATTGAATGTTTGGCCGTTCTAGCATTTGTAGATGGACTTTATGACCATGAAATGCAAAAAACACTTCGTTTAGCCCGTCACAAAACATTGGTCGATGTCTTGTCCGCTGCTCTTAAATATGAAGCGGCTTCGCTGGCTTCTGGTGGATATAGTGAAGTAAGGACTGTAAGAGAAGAAGAAGAAGAAGAACAGGGAAATAAATTGGACCAATTGTTTCACATGATAAAAACTCTTATTGAGAAGCAACCGAAGACTATTAGGTGCTGGAATTGTGGTGAAATGGTAAACGTAAGCAGTTCGCGCAAACGCCCAAAGAACACTACGAATCGAAAAACCGTGCCGGTGGCAGTACAGGAAGGAACGGTGTTGCCTGAAAGTAGTGAAACCAATGAAGGTGTTGGTCAAGGAACTCTGAATGGAAAGGGGTTGGCCACATCTGTTAAAGAAGTTACAGTACGAAGAACGTTGGTTGTCAGCAATGAGTGAGCCCCTGTCAAACTTAGGGAAGAACAAGAGAACGATCCCGTTTTAACGAAAATAAGAGAATGGAAAGAGGAAAATCGTCGACCTACTTGGCATATTGAGCTCAGTGGGACTCCTTTATCCTGGAAGACGGCTTATTAAAGCGAGTACTTGAAAATGATAATGGTTTCGAGAACAGAAGACAGTTGGTCATTCCAAGGAGTAGAGTATCCGAAGTACTTCGTCAGTTAAACAACAGTCCATCAGGAGGACATCTCGGTGTTAGGAAAACCCTTCAGAAAGTTCGGGAAAGGTTTTATTGGATGAACAGTTTCGATGATGTAAAGGACTGTTGTAAGAAATGTATCAGCTGTGCTATGAGTAATGGACCTCAGCGAAAAAAGAAAGGCTCCCATGAAGCAATACAACGTTGGTAGCCCATTTGAGAGGATCGCCTTAGATATTGCTGGACCATTTCCCATGACCGAAAATGGTAATAAATACATGATGGTGGTTATGGATTATTTTACGAAGTGGGTGGAAGTCTACGTCATTCCAAATCAAGAGGCCGCAACTGTTGCAGATGTGTTGATAAAAGAGTTTATTTGTCGATTTGGAGTGCCCTTGGAGATCCACAGTAACCAAGGCAGAAATTTTGAAAGTCAACTTTTCCGTGGAATCTATGACAGACTAGGCATGAAGAAAACCAGAACCACAGCATTGCACTCACAATCCGATGGAATAGCAGAACGAATGATTAAGACTATTGACAAATATCTGTCAAAAATGGTTTCAGACCATCAACGAGATTGGGATCAGTATATTTCCTTCTTTGCTTACAGATCCGCTGTCAATGAATCAACAGGCCAAACACCAGCAAAGGTCCTGTTTGGGCGTGAGATGAGACTACCGTGCGACCTCGAGTTTGGATGCCGACCTGGAGAAGATGTAGCTGGTGAAGATTATGTGATCTAGTTACGAAGAAAAATTGACAATATGCATGAATTGGTCCGCTCGAATCTTCAAATCGCTAGTGACATACTGACGAAGCGATACGATACCCAAGCCACAGAAGGATGTTTCAAGGAAGGCGACAAATGTGGCTCCATAACCTAAAAAGATAAAAGGGTTATTCTCCAAAGCTTCAAAGGTCTTGGGAAGGCCCGTACCTCATCAAGAAATATAATCAATAATGTCATTTATCGTATCAATTGGAAACGCTGTCGCTGAAATAAACGTTCGATTAAGAAATTAAAACATTACCAATAACTCTCAAACACACACATACACACGGCTGACGATGTAATCGTTAAATACAAATTATATCGAACAATTTTGAGTTCTAAACGGCCATCGGGGACTGACATATATGCATAATCGAATTAACAAAATAATTGGTGGAAATTCTGCAATTCTCGCATAAATTCACGCAGGCTCTCGCCTCTCGTTCCCCTTTACAGAATGCACTAATATTTTAAATGGAATAAAACGAACGAACTAGCAAATTATTGGAGACTCATTAAATATATATTCTTCTATTTTCTACCTGACCTATCGAGAAACGAACTGAATAAAAATGTAGAGATAATTTAAATTGATAAAGAGAAATATTGTCTATGACCCTTTTTCTATGGGTCAAATGAATTATTTAATAATACTAATGACGTCTTGCCAAAAGAACAACACGGTTTTATTAAAGGCCGATCCACATTAACAAACCTAACGACCTGTTTAAACGATTGGACTACGTCTGTGGACAATAAAGAGCCTGTCGATGTCGTATATCTTGATTTCGCTAAAGTTTTTGATCGTGTTCCCAAAAAGAGATTGCTTTATAAATTGGAAAAAGCTGGCATTCGCGGCTCTTTACTCCTCTGGATAAGTGATTTTTTGTCAAATCGCATCTTCAAGGTAAAAGTTGGACAGATGTTCTCGTCAGAGTATCCAGTTCTAAGTGGTGTCCCTCAAGGCTCTGTCATAGGGCCATTACTATTCCTGGTATACGCTGCAGATCTAGGCAAAGACTTAAATTCTAATATTTCGTGTTACGCTGATGACACTAAGCTATACTGTAATCCTGTGACAGATTCTACCCAGCTACAAAAAGACCTTGAAACTATTTCAAACTGGTGTGACACCTGGCTGCTTCCTTTA
Organism: Psylliodes chrysocephalus; assembly: GCA_927349885.1. Lineage (NCBI taxonomy): Eukaryota > Metazoa > Arthropoda > Insecta > Coleoptera > Chrysomelidae > Psylliodes > Psylliodes chrysocephalus. The sequence continues at coordinate 72,084,600 of OV651817.1, forward strand.
AACGCGGAAAAATGTGTCGTCCTGCATATAGGAAAAAATAACCCGTGCGTGAACTATTATTTAAACGGTAGTGCGTTAGCAACTGTGAACTCCTATAACGACCTGGGACTCATTGTAAACTCTTCATTAACGTGGTCAGAACACATATCAGCGGTATGTAAACGTTCGAACTCAATGATCTACCTATTAAAAAAGTCCTTTACGCGTGTGAACTTTCAAACATTTTCTAAACTTTATACAACTTACGTAAGACCGTTGATGGAATATGTCGCACCTGCGTGGTGTCCTGATTTGGTTTCTGATCAAAAAAGATTGGAAAATGTTCAACGCTACGCTACTCGAATACCTTTCGGCAGAATCAGACCATCGTATGAAGAACGGCTTAACATGGCGAATTTGTGTTCATTTGCCCACAGAAGATTAAGGGGTGATTTAATTGTGACATACAGAATTCTTCATGGTACTTTTTCATCAAACCTCTATAATATACTCCCACGGAATACAGATGAGCGCCTCCGTGGACATGAATACAAGTTGAGCAAAGAATATTTTAAAACACGTACCCGAGAAAACTTTTTTTGTAATAGAGTTTTTTATACTTGGAATAATTTACCCTCGAGTGTTGTTCGCGCACAGTCAGTAAATGTATTCAAAAACCGACTCGATGACTTTTTTAACGAAAACTAAAAGTTTATTTTTAGTGCTTTGTTTGCATTATGTTATTTGCTAATTACTTATTTAATAATTGTCTTTGTTATTGAACTTGTAATTTTGGGCTTAATAGGATTCATTCCTCAGCCCTAATTAGTTTGTAATAATAATAATAATAATAATAATAATAATTCGGGCTACCTTTCTTTACGAAATAAAAGTCCAATTGTAACAACGTTATTCATCAATAAATCATCAGTACTCAAAATTAAAACAAAAATAATCAAAATTAGAAAAATAAATATAAAATACCAAACTTTTCTAGTTTTATTTAGTTTCTGCCAGTTATTTTACCTGGTTGATTTCTTTTGATCCTAAATCTAGCAATCAGCCAATTTTGGTAATTTGACTGTTGATTTACACAGAGGGCATTTACCATACAAATTAATCCTGACATGCCTTTGTATACCTATTATGTATCGGACCACTCCATCCTCCGACTTGAGTTATCCACGGTGAATACCCAATTTTCACTAGAACAATGAACATACGAGATGAGTGAATGTATGGTGGCCTTAGATTAAAGAGACCGAAGATGTAACATTGCACACTGCGCATGTTGTCTATTTTAAGCCAAAGTAACCCACCAATTGAAAATCATTGTTGCACGACGCCACCCGAATTGCTCCGATTTCCATTCAGCGATCACACCTCCACCTGAGTTTAATCACCATTGACAGCTGTTTTTTGATTTATTTGTTGGTATTTTAGCAATTTAAAGTGTCTAGTTATTCAATTTCAAGTTCAAAATGTCATGATGTATCTTGAAAAATTGTATGTACTTATAATACAAGTACTACTGTTATGAATATATTCGTTTTCAGCGGTAAATATTTATTAACGTTTTGACATAAAGCGCCATGATTCTCTGGGCTGAATACTTCAGATCCGCATTAAGGGGTTTCAATAAATATTAAGCATCAGAAATCAGATTTCATATTACTTACATAAATTTACAAAAGGGTAAAATTTTGAACATTTAATTTAAATAAATAGTAAATAGGCATTATTGCTAACGAAATTTTGTATTTAAAAAGTAGTTTTATAAGAATGTTTTCTAAAGGTAGTTTTTAGCCCTTTTTGGTAGATAAATAAGAGGTAAAGAATCATAGTTGCTAGCTAAATTTTATTTTTATAAGGTATTTTTATAAGAATATTAGATGAAATACAGGATGACCTACTTAAAATTTCAAGGTTCATCTTATTTGCGGTCAAATTGAAAGTGACATTGAATTTTCAGTCTTAAAACAAAGTAATCTAGTATAAGCAAAAAAAAAATACTAAAGTTACAGGAGTTAGGTCCCATTCCACCGTTGTGTTAAACGGAGATTAAAATGACAGTGTTAATGTAAAAATGTCATTTTAAACTTCGTTTAACACAACGGTGGAATCGACCCTTAGTCACGTTAATAAAATGTTACATTACAAACCCCTAAACAACTCGAACATAATTTTCGTTTACTAAAAAAAATCCAAAATTTAGCAATATTTATTTATTATACAAGCGAATGCGATTTCAAAGATAACTGGATCAAAAAATCCGAATCTCTAAATGCTCAGATAAAAGCAAGCGGGGGTTACAAAAATAATCGATTTATCGATAATTCTGATATTTTTTAATGAAAATCGATTTATCCGCTGTTTTTAATAAATTATTTTGGTTTTTTTTTTAAGATAATGTATTAATCGATTTTAAAGGAAATACAAAAAAAGTAGATTTATTCAAAATAATCGATTTATCGTTTAATCGGTTTTTTAATTATTTGATTATTTTCGATTTTTCAAAGATATTATATGAAAATAATCGATTGAATATAATCGGTTATTTTACATAATCGATATTTTGGTTATTTTTTTAAAATTATCGATTTATTGGATAATCAGCTTTTTAATAATCAATTATTTTCGATAATCGAATAATCAATTTCAAAGGAAATATGAAAAAAGGATTATTAGAAAATAATAGATAATTCGTTTTATTTTTTGGAAAATCGATTTATCATAGAATCGGCTTCTTAATTAATTGGTTATTTTCGATTAGGCGATTATTTTGGAATTATTGATTATTTTTGGTATTTCAAAGATAATCGAATTATCGATTTTAAAGGAAATACAATAAAAATAGATTATTGATAATAATCGATTGATCGAAAATAATCGATTATTTAAAATAATCGATCATTCTGTTTTTTTTTTGAAAATCGATTTGTCAGTTAATTGACTTTTTAATTAATCGAATATTTTTGAAATACAATAAAATAGATTATTGGTAATAATCGATTTATCATAGAATCGGCTTCTTAATTAATTGATTATTTTCGATTAGGCGAATATTTTGGAATTATCGATTATTTTCGGTATTTCAAAGATAATCGAATTAACGATTTTAAAGGAAATACAATAAAAATAGATTATTGATAATAATCGATTGATCGAAAATAATCAATTATTTAAAATAATCGATCATTCTGTTTTTTTTTTTAAATCGATTTATCAGTTAATCGACTTTTTAATTAATTGATTATTTTTGATTAATCGATTATTTTCGATTTTTCAAAGATTATCGAATAATCTGTTTCCATGGACTAAAAAAAATAGTTTATTTGAAAATAATCGATTACTTAAAATAAACGATAATTCTATTTATATTATATTTTGTAAACACTGATTTATCGGTTAATTGGCTTTTTAATTAATCGATTATTTTTGATTTGATTTGATAATCAAGTAGTCGATTTTAAAGGAAATGACAAAAAATATATTGTTTGTAAATAATCTATTGATCGAAAATAATCGATTATTTTCAATTATCGATAATTTATTTCGATAATCACTCATCCCTAGCGACCAAATGACTTTTAATAGATTTAAATTTTAAAATGTTATCTGGTTTCAGACATATGCATTTCTAGAGTTTTATGTGGCGCATCCTTTATAATAATTAATATTCTTAAAGAAAGAAGCCTTAATATACTTTTTCTGAGGTTACAATACAAAACAGCATTTTCTCATTTTGACTAATTTTTAATAATATGTAATAGCCGTAGAAAAAATATAATGTTCAACTCATAAGGGTAGATTTGCAGTATTAGCCTGCGCACATGCTATTTTTATAATACTCGTAGACAATGAGTAACATTTTTTGCTCTATTAACAATATATTCTATTTCAACATTTTACTGTAATCTCTTGCAGAAAAGTCCGTAGTAAATAAACGCTAACGAAATATTTTATAAAAGGTCTTATCTTTACATAAAATGTCGTGGCATCTGTTTGATATTAAAAAATCACGATAATTTGATTTCATAATACAAAATTCGATTAAACACCTTTTAAATAAACCTAATAGTTCATTAAGATGCTAATAAACAAAGTCCGGTCCCTGTCACAGAGTTCGGGTCGCCGCGTGTCGCCGCCCAGTTCCCCCACTCCGTTAACCCTTCTTTAGAAATTGGCAACATTTGCGCAGGTTTAAAACCGGTGTATGTTATATCTCTGGTCTCTTTTATCTAAGATGGTGGCACATTAATCTAGCACTCTTCGTATTTTAGTTTGATTTAAAAGTCATTAAGCCGGTTGTAAGAACGATTGTTAAAATCTCTCGTTAGCTAATGAACTCATAACTAACTGAGATTAAAACTGGCAATGGCGCTTTTCCAAATGACAGTTTGTCACTTCACAGCTGATCACGGGCAATTGTTAATAACATTTTTATTAACGAAGTTTATTTGGTTGTATTTTTCAAAAATTAATTACAAATAAAGTAAAAAATAAAATTGAAGCTCAACCTCTACTGCTACGGTTAAAAAAATAGGTTAGGATATTGTGCTCAATGCAAGGAATTACTCCTAAGAATTAATATACCTACACAGTAAACAGGTTTAATTTTCAATATGCATACCTATATTTCCTTTAAACATTAATGTTAACACTATTCCTATCTTTTTTCGACATCGGCTCATATTTTTTAACAGACAGAAGCAAGGACAGTCGGTTTAGAGAAAAAAATGTTTTACACTTGAATATAATTTCTTAAAATAAATAGAATGGCTTAAATGAAGAAAAGGTTCCAATAAGTCTCTGGAAAAAGAGGAAAATACTCATTTAACTGCCCTTCTAGTAGTGCTCGATTAAAAATCTGTGATTTATGTAACAATTAGTTTAAGGCAACAGTATTTAAATATATTTTGTCCCTTTTATATTAACTAAAACTATTTTTCTTGTACTTACTTTACATTTTTTCTTCTTCCCACCATGGAAAAGCACATTTTGGTAAGCTAAATCTCGCCCTTTCTACTGTACATTATTTTTTCAAATAGAAGTACATAATTAAAAATATGTTTAGTTTTTTCATGTGTGCAAACCCCATTTACTGTGGTAATATTTCCAATGTATTTTCTATTTTTAACAGTCTTCAAAAAAGGAGTAGGTTCTCAATTCATTGGAATATATTTTTTATGTATATTCAGGGATAATTCTTTACTACATTGTCTGATTTCTGATTATTTTTTTCTTAGAAAGGGGGTTCCTAAGGGATGGTTCCATAATATAAATTTGGTTAAGATCTGATGATGGGATTCATGAGAAAATAATCACTTTTCGTTTTTGGAGTCGTCAGTTTTTTAAATTAAATTTATAACTTATACATTTTTCAATGAATCAAAGTAAAAACTGTTTAAATTTGGAAATTTCTAAGGTTCAGTATCTATTTCATAGCTAGAAATGGAAAACTAGAGGAAAGATGGTGAAATCTCTGGTATGAGAAATAAATTCACATTTGACCTATTCTTGAAAATCATATTCGGTTCCTTTTTGAATCCCTTCAATTTGGATGCTATATTTTTTTTGCTAATAAACTAATGCTAGAATTTATTTTTTATTTAAGAACAACTTTCTATTTGTACAATATTGCAATTTCTAGATTGTTGAGAAAATTAAATAATTATGATATGATGATTAGCTTTTATAAGTTGTGTAATAGTCGAAATTTAGAATACTAAATAATTGATACTATGTATAAATTACACTTATTTACCTAAATATGTTTGCTTTCACATTTGTAATTTACAGATTTGTAGGTCATAAATAAAACACCAAATTCATTTTAAAATTTTATTTTTTAGGATTAAATTAATATACACAATATACATAACATAATAAAAAAATATAATAAATCTACAATAAATAAAAATACATTTAATTTGCCTATCATTATTAATTATTAAAGAATTCTAATTCTAGAAAATAAAACATTCAATCCAGGATTTCTTTTTGGTTATGACAGGTTTCAAGTTGACTAGTAATTTTGTGTTAAAATTTACAGTGTGCCTAACGTATTGGATACGTCTACTTAGCCAGTTCTACATATTTAATAAATGCATAAAGAGAAATGGATTAATTCAACATAGGTACAAACAACAAAAATATTATTACTGATAGTAGTTTACTGCTAAATATTTTTTTTCTGAAAATAGACAAGAAAAAAACTATAAAATAATATTAAATATTTTTGAGAATGTATTAATACATAACAGTTATAAGTTATACACGATTTAAAAAGTGTTTAACGATAGAAGTAGGGATACCAAGCTCCAGAGTTATATGAAGAGAAGATAATTGATTATCTCTTACTATATATATTTAATACAATTTTCAGGCTTAAAATTATTTATGCTATCATCTCATGAAATATTTTAACACACTTAGCAAACACCTATATTACTACAAAGTAATGCCTATTAAAAAATAAAAATATATTGCTACAAGGCTATACCGCCATCATAATCCAAACCCCCGTAACTAACAAATTAAAAATATTTGAGGTTATTTGACCATTCTTTTTAAAAGGTAAATACAATCCCAGTAGTTTTTATTCTGTATTCTAAAAAGTCAACTTGATTCTACAATGTAACTAACATTTTTGTAGAGAATTCTTATCAAAAACCTTTTAACCCACAAATCAACCCAAAACATTAAATCACACTTATGTTTATAACTAGTTAAAAGCATTATTCAAAACTTGTCTTTAATTCAATAAGGCAGCTATATTGGTAACACCTATCAAAATGGCACTAATAAATTTCTTTTATTGCATATAACTCCATTCTATAGTTTGCGTAGTTACTGGGGCAGTATAGATGTTTTAAAGTTTTATTTGTGAGCCAAGCCTGTCTTGTTTCAACATTAGTGGTCCATACAACAATATTTTTAATTTTCTTGTGTTACAAAGTTTTCCTTTTTTAACTGTAGGGTTTTGCTTGAGAGTCTGTGCAGGGGGACCCAAAGATTCCACTTGGACCAGGCAAGAGTTTAGTAGATTTCTTGGGAGTGAAGAGACTACTAGGAGAAGCAGCTACGGAGACTTCACTGGAAAGAGACATAATATCAATTATTGATTCGTGCTCCTACAGAATAATAAATATATATGATTCTAGAGCTCTTAAAAGTATGTTCCGAAATATAATGATGTAACATAATTTATAGGTAATTTGTCATTGAAGAAGTTATAACTCGAACCTACATAGAGATTATTTAGCACATATGAGGTATCACTCATTCAACGATGATATTTAGCTGCAGTTAACTAGGACTAGTGTAATTATTTATTGCAATGCAAGAACCTAATTAGACCTACAGTTATACTTTACTAAAATATGTTAAAGTTCCCTTCAATTCCAAATTTGTCTTCATATTGCACTAATTTTCTTACCAACATACAAAGTATTTGTGATAATTATACAGGATGGTCCAAATTTGACATGTTTATAAGATATCACTAAATTAGTGACATTTGATGTCGCACCTTTTTTTTAAACTAAACATTTTATTTTAAATCCCGTTATAAATTCCTCCCCTGAGTAAAATGCAAGAGTTATTTTTAAAATATCATTATTTTGTTTGGGTGGTCAAATAAAAAATGGTAAATGGTATTACCGCAAAAATTTGACCCCTTGAAAAAATAATTGAAACGAAAATGGATTTGACATATAACTAAGTCAAGTTATTAAATTGTTTTTCAATATAATAAGATATTATTTGTTTAAGATAATATATTGTGACAAATTTAGAAAATCACCCTGTAGCTTTTAAGAAGGATTTATAACATAACTAAGCAACCATTTTTAATTTCTCAAAGAAAGGTGGCAATGGTGGATTATCAGGTTTGGATATCCAGTTGTATCATGTAAAAGCGTCGAATGTGGACCACCATGTACAAATAAAACAGCTGAGTTTAAATAAAAAATATAACATTATTTTCATTATTATAACATTACTTTCTTACCAAAGAATGCAGCAGCTGAATCAAAGGAATTTAACGGGAATTATATTTGATTATGAAAAATGCTTTAATTTGAGCCCATCTCATCAAGTTGGAGATTTACCATGCCCCTTCTCGTTTTTCACCCTTAAACAAATAAGGAAAAATTTAAATAAAAAAAAATATTACTAAACGTTAGTCATTTCCAATTTTATTTTGTTTTGACTTTGATAGTTTGAAAAATATTTAAAATGATAAAAGACAGATATTGCTAAAATTTTATAAATAATAACAACACATACAAAAGAAGTTTTACATTGTATGTTTAAAAGTGATTTAATTTGTGTTTAAATTAAAATCCTTAAATTCAATCTTTTAAAATATAAAATTTGTGTTAAATCACATTATAGGTACTTTGCTTAGAAAATTACCTTTAAACATATTTCTGCATAAATTTTTACTTTGTTGACAGCGATAATTTTATTTTCCTTGCAAGTTTTTTAGAAAATAAAATATCGAGGCATAGTTCATTTCATTATCAGGTGACGGCTAAAATTTATAGTGTCCTCTTGGGCTATAAGCATTTAAATCTGGACACCAAAGGTTATAGAAGTAGTCACCATTACGTAATCATCCGGACAAAAGGGAGCCGATAATTAGACCTTCAAGACGATTTTGTGGCTTATTAGCTTATATGCTTACAACCCATAACTACCACAAATGGAACTTAAACCTCTTTTGATGCTTACAAGCCTTAGCATTATATCCGATTTTATATCTAATATTAACATTTTGTGCGAAACAATATGTTACCAATAATGTTTAACTTATTTTAAAATTCTTTTTTTAACATCCTGTATTTTCTTACCTTGTTTTGTTTCTAAGATTTTATGAAAAAAATTTGTTTATGTTACTTACTTTTCCAACAGCTAGGTCTTAATCAAAAATAATAAAATTGTCAAATAATATAAGAAAGGAATATTCTGCACAGCAAGGAACAGCATTTGAGTACTTTGAGTTACTTGTATATTTACAAATTAATAAACCATTTACTGCAAATCCGTCTATTGCTGCTAGATATTCCCAACAAGCTCAAATTTTATCTTCTTATCGGATTGGTACAACACATAATTTGCAAGGTCTAGAAGTATAAGTCCATCAGTTGCTGGACGAACCAAAAAAGAACGGATGGTAGAATGTACAAGATGTATGAAGTGGTGCTGTTTTGAGTGTCGGCGACCGCCTTCTAAATATGAAAAACTTGAGACATTGGTAGAGTTTGCTTTGGCAGTTAAAAATTTGTGTATTTCATTGAAAGCGGTTAATTTAAAGGCCTATATTAATAGTCCTACCCTCATGCAAGAACTGTTAGATAAACGCCACAAATCAAAGTTAACTGGGCTTTGCATCTTAGCACATTGCAAAATTATAAAGGGCTAACTGAATTTGCTGATTGGCTATATAAAATTGCAATTTTTGGCTCTGCGCTATCTACACTAGCCCTTACTGATTATAACAAGTATAAACAATTTAATAAAAACGAGCGGACTAATGTACATGAACCAAATTCCACTTCCAACGATACTGTTAATTGTAAGATATGTTCAGGGAATGTGGTAAAATTACGGTTTGTCCATTATTCAAAAGAAACTGTTAAATTTTTAAATTTATTTAAACTTTGCTTAAAAAAATCGGTTTCCCTGTAGGTATCCTCTAAAATGCAACAAAGAGGAATTCCAAAGAAAGCACCATCCCATTCTTCATGAATATCCTTCTCAAAGCATTAATTCAGAACAAAAGGATGCAAACTGTAGAATCTCACCACATACCTACACCTTTAGAAAATAGTACAACCTAAGTATTAAACCATGGAACACGTTTTAGAATCATTCCTGTTGTTTTAAGAAATGAAAATATAGAGGTCAAAACATTCGCATTCTTAGATGAAGGGTCTTCTGTAACTTTATTGGAACAAAGTATTGCTCAAAGGAGAAACTTTAGGGGAAATCCAGAGCAGCTTTGTTTAAAATGGACAGGAGATCAACAGTGTTTGAAAGGTAAATTAGAAAAGGTGTTCTGCTCTATAATTGGTGATTATACTGGGGCCAAACAATTTAACCACCGTCCAGCCAGAACGTTAAGAACCTTAAGTCTTCCAGAACAAACCCTAGATGCAATTATTAATGGGTTTAGATAACTGGGACTTAGCTTTACCTCTTCGGGTAAAGGAAGGCCTAGAAAACCAACCAATAGCTGCAAAATGCAGATTGGGTTGGACTGTTTTTGCATTTTTTCAGCAAACCAACATCAACTTCAATACACATACCAAATTTGCGAATGTAGCATTGAAAATATTACTAATTAAGAACTGTTTGATGCCGTAAAAGATTATCTTTCAATTGAAAGCCTAGAAGTTCAAAATATTAAACAGTTTATTTCCAAAGAACTAGATATAGCAGCTAACCGAATACAAGAATACATACTAGTTCAGTTTGGTAACCAATATAAAAGTGGATTACTTTGAAAATTCCACACCTGTAATTTTGAACCAATCAAAATACGTGTTTTTGACAGATCACCGTGGCAACGGAGGTATTTTAGTGGAAATTTTTTTCTCGTGGGGTACCCAACAGCGAATTATTTTTTCCAAAAATCAATAATAAAAAAAAATGAATTTCCCATTTGTTAACTTTTTCAGACATACTGTATGATCGAAGACAGGTTAATATTATGTAATAGTTCGTATTTGCACTGCAACGATTCTGATACTACTGTTAGAATTACTCCCATAAAACGGACATCGGTGTAAGAGAGATAACAATATAAATTAATGAACCGCCCTATAAACCTCATCTCCATTATTAGCGTTTGTATTTGACGTTTAGAGATTTAAAAAAAAAGCATTCTCCGACATTTCCATAAATAAACGCAATTACCCCAAAACTCCGACACCCAATTTAATTTAAAAAAGTTTTTGTTATTCATTTTTCGTCTCTTTCCTCGTAATTCCGCCCGTTTTCGTTGAATTGCCCGCGATTCTGGACGTCATCGTCGACGTTGGGAAGGATCCCGTAACGTCAAATAATTGAAATTTTTTAATTCTGAATTTTATTTCTTTCTAAACTTCGAAATTGACTCTGCGCCAGCATAAATGACTGTGAGTCAGTAGAGGTACATTGATTGGGGATTTCACATAATGTGATTTTGAATGGTTTGGAGTTATTCACTCTAAATAAGTATGTTTTTTGATATGCGTTCACTCAAAACTGTCAAAATATGCAGGACATTCTAGTTAATAATAACTATGTTTTGCTCATCCTATCATGGGAAACTCGTTTGTGTAGGTATACCTATTTAATATATCGAAAATATACTCCTACATATAATTATTCAAAACATTAAAAAAATCTAGTCTATAAAAATCCTGGTTTTGTTCATATTTTTTAAATTAACTTCGAAAAAAGTCATCAGCAATTATTAATGTATTTCACTGAAAGGGTAAATAAATTTAAACAATGTTAATTACTACTTACACTTACAGTCTATTATCGATAAATTATTTTAAATCTATTTATGACAAATATTTTTTAAATTTTTTATTATTTTAACTTTAACATTTGTTGTTCTTATTTTCCAAATGAGTGGCTAATGGTGTCTTATTTTTGTTGATTAGAAACTCCATAATGAGAATTCAGATAATATTCTTCCTATATCACTTTTTCTCTCCAACGTTTTGAAGCTATTCTCTTGCTCTAAAAGTATAAATAATAATAATAAATAAATACTTTATGACAAAAGTTGGCTACCTGTTTCTGATGGCTAGATCTTACTTTAGTAAATTAAAGAACGCCACATTGGGGTTAAATATATTTATGTGGAATGTGTTACTAATGCAATACGTCCAAATCATTATTGTAATATTACAAAATATAATAAATATTGTCCTGAAATTCCACACAAAAACAACCACAATCATTTCGCTTAGTTCACCTTACAATATAAACCATTCATGAAATCAAAATTTAAAATTCAATTTCAGTATTCTACGATATACGTAACTGACATTTATTTTTACAAACTGTCCATTGCTGTTCACGTCTACTGTCTGTCTACAAACGACGTGTACCTTTAGTTAACATCTGAGACACATAGATTACACCATCGTTGCGTTTCTTATCTTTATGTAGCTGATCCCTGATGTAGTATGTAGAGGAAAGAAGGACAATCTCGTATGGTTGTTTATTTTAAAAAGTGTTCACCAAGAATCTGTAAATAGAAACCATTTAAACATGGAGATAATTACCTCAAATAGTAAAGGAACCATTTAAACATATTATAGAGATAAGTACCTCAAATAGTAAATGAGCCAGAATGTACAGAAGGGTGTGATCCAATGATTTTTTAATAGTTATTTAGATTGCTCATCCATATGCAAATTAGACGCCGAAAGGCTGATTTCTTTCTTAAGTAATAAAGAGATGGATATATGTTATTTAGTTATATTATTAATTAGTAGAGTAAAAATGTATTAAGATTGCTGTACCCCCGTGTTCATACATGTCTTTGCAAAAAATAGTTATTAAGTTATAATTTTGAATATATAAATGTTCATCTTTTTCAAGCCAATGTTCCGTTAATAATAAAATGTGAGGGAAACAGTAATATTCTATTAATAAAAATAAATCAGCAACTTTATTACGAACAGATCGAATATTTAAAAGTAAGAACGGTAATGAGTTAACGGGATTAATCTAAAAAAGGACTATTAGGTTCTCCTAAGTCACTAACAATAGACTCAGTGTTTACTGCATTTTCAAATTAATTCTCATTTGATAAAATAACTTTTAAAACTAAATTTTTTGTTTATCTTTGTATTCTTATGTAAAAACTTATTTACCATTTCTCTAATTGATAGTTTAATATTTGTCCCATTAGGTACATGTATTTCTATTTATTAAGCAAAATTGATTGATTTTATTCCTAATAAAACTTTCAATTTTTTTATCACATTTGTGAACATTCTTGGAAAAAATAAATAGATATGTTAATCTACCTAGTGGTAATAACTAAGCTAGAGCCTTACATAATAAAGCACAATTAGAAATATTCAGTGAGAATATTCAAAAACTGAATCTATCAAAGTTTCAGAATTAATATTAGGTTTACTAACACCTACCACTGAATATTCTGATGCTTCAAGATATGAATTTAAATAATTAGATACATTTCTAGCTAATTTATCCCCTAATATAGCACATGTTTTTCAGCTTCTTTTTTCTCAGTATCACCCAATCGGGCAATTCGAGCTGGATTATTTTTGATTTCGTAATTCCATCCCAGATTTCTGCATTAAATTAGCTTCGTAATTCTTGTTTTGTGATTCTAATATTCTGATTGTATCGATCATATTTCAATTTATTTCCTCCAATTCTATTAGCGACTTTCTTTCTGTATCTCTTCTTTCTTCATGTTTTATAATTTCATTTAATATTTTCTTATTATTTATATCATCCTGGAGTTTAGAGATAATTCTCATCTGATTTCTAAATTTATCAGTATAACATTTTTCGGCTTCTTCAGCTTCGTCTTCAGAATCTAGCATGTTTTGTTTAAATTTTAACAGTTGTGAGTTTTTCTGTTCAATATCTTCGTTTAGTCTATTAATTTCTAATTGTAACACTTTCTCATCATGGTCATAAATAAAATCTAGTTTCTCCTCTTTATTAGCTAATTTATTGTTCAGTTTTAGAATTTCTTCTTGTAGTTTGATAAACTCTAAACTTTTGTCTAGAAAGAAAGAACTAACGACTTAGATGAGCTAAAAGTGAACATTTCAGAAATTTATTATGTCTATTTGAGCATTTATTACATTAAAAATTAATTAATTTTCTTATTAATGATTGTAATTTATTATTTTTTAATGTATTGTATTTTATAATTTTTTAATCTTAATTTTGTAATTTTTTTAATCTTAGTTTGCCAATTTTTTAAAGTTCGTTTCGTATTTTTTTTAATGTTTAATATTTGTTGAATTTTTTTTTTTTCATTTGAAAACAAAATCAAAGTTGATTTTTTAATATAAATTTAAATTGGGAGAATGTAGTATTATGCAAAAATGAAATCATGATAAATATGCTATTTAAACATTTGCATCATATTATCATCATTGTCGACCAACCTTTTATAAAATCTCTACCGGCACGTGATCTATTTATTTAAAGCTTTCTTTTGGGCTGAAAATCCATCCGCGCTTTCTTGAAGAGATAAACGGTTTTCTTTTCACGAAAGTTTTTCAGCACCATCTAGTCGAAATTCCTTTACAAAGCTAATTATTATTTCTTTTTCTCTGCTGATAAATAGATAATTTATGAGCGTGGAAGGTTATTTTATTAAATAATAAAAAAAAGAGGAAAACTGGATTATAGAAATGTAAAAGTCGGGTAATGTATTTTTAATGAAATTAAAAAGATAACTTAAATCTCTGAATATAAATTTTACAAATAGAAATGACCAAAATAACTTACATGTTACGATAAACGCATCTCAGGTACCGTATGAAAATACAGCCAAGTATCTAAGCCTGAACTTAGATGCGAAGCTTAGATGGAAAGAGAAAATCAAGAAAAAAGAAACGAGTTAAATGTAAAATTTTCATATGTACTGGTTAACTGGCAGAATATCAAAATTGTCAGTACATACCAAATTGCTTATCTATAAGCAATTATTGATATCTGTATGGATCTATGGAGTACAGCTTGAGGTTTATGCTAAGCCAATTAATGTGGATGTCATCCAGAGATTTCAAAATAAAGTACTGCATAATATTGTTGATGATCCTTGGTATATTCAGAATACACATTTACATGGAGACCTCAAGATAGATACCGTTAAACAGTAATCACATGTGAACCAAGTATCTTCGCCTCTGCATTTAGCGATTCAAAGTTTCAGAATAAGTAGTCATAATGATCGTCAAAGAGACCACTTACATAAATCGTAAGAGTTAGATAATGAACAATTCACTGAAGTTGAAACTTAATGTGGAAAAAACTTATGACCCATATAAGTTAAGAAGAAAATTTAGACAATGCATTTGGGGTACATCAGGCATGATGAAGTTATAGATATAATATATTTCGCGTGTAGAAGATCATGTGTAAGGATAAACTCAAAAGTTACTTTGTTAAAAGAAAGTAATAGTAGCTAAACCTCCCAAAACCTATTACAAGAAAAAAGATAACAACTGTTTCTTGGTTGGTATTAACCATTTTATTTTAAAGTATTGTTTATGATCTGTGGTTTTGGCCAGTAGGAGTAACTTTTGAAAGATTTTACTTCAAAAAGGTCAACTTATTTTAGACAATTTATTTAATTTATTGCAGTACACCACAGATATAATCCACTTGGTATATGGCAAGAGCAAAACGTAGTATAGACAAAGATATAAAAAATATATAAAAAGACAAATTGCATCAAAAGATTAAAAGTAGATTTAAAAACATACAAACACAATGAAAAACATAATTGCATCAAAGGACTAAAAATAGATTTAAAAATATAAATACAGTGGAACACAAATACAAGTCTTTCCAATACGAAAAAACAATGAAATTCAGATAGAGAAGAAATCTATAGTCTTATGTTATTTTTAATAGTTTGCGATGAATTGTGAAAGATATCGTGATTTGAAAAATTATTATTATAGTTACCTAAGAACCTGTCGATAAATTAATTTGAGTCCTCACATGAAATAAGATTAAGTGACGTGTTCGTCTGAAAAGAACAGATAAACGGACTAATTTTAGCAAATCTTCACAATCCACCTGGCCATTAAGTAACTTGTGTAGAAAGAACAGTCCTGCCTCTTGTCGTCTTCGTTCCAAACTTTGAACCTCACACAGTAATAGTCTTGTTTCGTAAGCAATTCCCTGAGATGAAAAGCGTAGTTTAAAGAGAAGATATTTTAAAAATTTGTTCTGTACATTTTAAGGTCTATTACTGTGTGTGGTATAAGATGATGACCATATTATGGAACAGTATTCGAGATTACTGCGCACCAAACTGTTAATTGGGCACAAAATTGCTCGAGTATCCTGAATGTGTTGGGTGTTCCTCTTGATGAAGCCAAGTAACCTAAAAGCTTTCAGAACTGTGAGTGTAAAGTGAAGGATAACTCCTTGTCGTATAGGACCCCAAGGTCATTTATTGATGAAACTAATTCCAGAGAGTCGTTATTTATTTAATAAAGAGTATTATTGGGGTTGGTACATCTGTGGAATCTTATCAATTTGCACTTTGATACAAAACTATTTAGATCTAAAACAAAAACAAGGTTCAGGATGTGAAATATACTCCAGATCCTTAAACCATTTTTACTGATTTCTTGTTGTAGAAACGGCTAAATATTAATATTAGAAAATTTATAAAGCAACCATTTTTAATTCAAAAGGAAAAACTTGTATTTCGTGCAAAACTTTTTTATTAATCAATGCAAAGCGCTTTCGGCTTATTTGCCATCATCAGTGCTCATCTACAAAAATTGTGGATGTAAACTTACAATTTAAAAAGATTTAAAAAAAATATATTATAAAATCTGAATTAGACTTTTAAGTCAAAAGTTAAAATAGTATATATACAATTGTTTGAACAAATTAAAAATTACAAAAAAAAAACAAACAAAGTGACAAAAAACTGGTATTGGGAATAGTGAGTGTGGGATAAGCCCTTACAAATCAAATCTGGTCTCCAGAAGCAAGTTAGCTTGTGTGGAATTAAGGAATCATGCCACCCTCACTATTCACAAAATTGAAAAAAGGTTAACAAATTAGTTAAAATTTAAAGAATTTTACAATTAGAGGGTGACTGTGGAAGATATATTGAAATTTGAATCTAGAATACAATATTTGATATGAAGAAAGTAAAACGCAGAAGGCCAAAGTAAAAAAACTGAAGGTTTTTCTTATATATTTTATATACATTATAATTATGAAAAAGTCTACCTACTGTCCACAACGTATCCAACAAGTTCCTGGTCATCCTCACTCCCAAAATTATATATTTCGGGATATTTACAACTTGCTAAATCATAATTTTATTAATATTAATATTTTCAAATTTAAATTTCTCTCTTCATTTTGGTTCAAGTTGTTTAACCGTTTCCACATGACAGTGGTGACAAGCGACACTTGAAGACTTTGACTTGTCAAATGTCAACAGAAGGAGGTGCGTTCACCTAAGTGTGGAACATGTTTCTCCGAGTGTGATTCGAGTGATTGGAGGTTAGCGGAGATCAAAATTTGTTATTGAATTTAAAGATTTAATTTATTGTTAGTTAAATTTAAATAAATGTTTAATATAAATGATATTATTATTTTAATGTCAAGACAAAACAAAAATGTCACTCGCGTGATTCTGATGTGCCAGCCCGGGCTCTGCAGAACATTATTTCAGAGAACCCAAGATGGCACAACTGAGAAATTTAAATTTTTAAAATATTAATAAAATTATGATTTAGCAACTTGTAAATATCCCGAAATATATAATTTTGGGAGTGAGGATGACCAGGAACTTGTTGGATACGTTGTGGACAGTAGGTAGACTTTTTTATAATTATAATGTATATAAAATATATAAAAAAAACCTTCAGTTTTTTTACTTTGGCCTTCTGCGTTTTACTTTCTTCATATCAAATATTGTATTCTAGATTCAAATTTCAATATATCTTCCACAGTCACCCTCTAATTGTAAATTTCTTTAAATTTTAACTAATTTGTTAACCTTTTTTCAATTTTGTGAATAGTGAGGGTGGCATGATTCCTTAATTCCACACAAGCTAACTTGCTTCTGGAGATCAGATTTGATTTGTAAGGGCTTATCCCACACTCACTATTCCCAATAACAGTTTTTTGTCACTTTGTTTGTTTTTTTGTAATTTTTAATTTGTTCAAACAATTGTATATATACTATTTTAACTTTTGACTAAAAGTCTAATTCAGATTTTATAATATATTTTTTTAAAATCTTTTTAAATTGTAAGTTTACATCCACAATTTTTGTAGATGAGCACTGATGATGGCAAATAAGCCGAAAGCGCTTTGCATTGATTAATAAAAAAGTTTTGCACGAAATACAAGTTTTTCCTTTTGAATCTAAACTACGTGCACACAGCTGTCAACCTTTTTTGGTTATTTTAAATCATTTTTAAGTTTGTTAGAAAAACAAATACAGTCAATTGACAATTGACGTTTCTAGTTTCTATAAATGCGGTGTTGGCAAATCGAGTAAGAAAACGTATACGACTGGAAATAGTTCGGTTAATGCAAGTTGGCTGTTTGGACATGGCTTCAGGCCATACATCGTAGCCGAAAAATTACATAGTGTCTGGCCGGCAGTGAAAACATTTGTAGTAATCACAAACATCCGTCTTTTTATTTAATTTCATAATGTGCGTTAATTACGGCATGTCGGAACTTATGTACTGTTTGTAAAAATACTTTTTCTTTCAATTTGAGCTGTGTCCAGACCGTTGGAGTCTATGCCGATCGGCGTAGCCGGGTATGGTTTAAAATTTTCTGGTGGCGGCGAAGCCGCCACCCTACAAGAAGTCGTTGCTTCGTCTTCTTATTATATATTTTCTTATTATTAGATGCCTGCGACAAAGACACGTTCGTTAAAAGTTGGGATCCAGGTTCACTGGCCAGACGCTAGTGAGGGTTGGCGGAATTTTGTTCGAAAGACTTTTGTTCGAAAACATTTTTCGAAATATCTTATTTCGAAAATTGTTTTGTTTTATAAAGTGTAGCTTCGAGAAATTCTAGATAAAAAAACTATCCAAAAGGGGGTTACAATTTGCTGGGTTTAAAGCGTGGGCTGATTTTTTTCCATTAGATTTCAAGGGTAAAAAGTATTAACTCAAGGGAGGCGTGGGCAATTGCCTCGTTGCTGCCCCTCTTTGGAGCCACCAGTGTTTGTTATGTTCTCCTTATAACGTTTATACTGTTACTACACATATTTAGGTCTGATGATGGCCCACAGAGACTGAAACTAGTAGCTTATTCCCACTATAATTTACAATATTAAAATTTTGTGGTAAATAAGTTATCTTTGCTTTTAAAGAAAATCCAATTAGTGAAAATTAATGATTTACTCTACGTAATCTATTCTTTCTTTATTTACGATTTTTTTTGCATTGAAGTAAGAAATTTAGTTCTAATGTAAAAATAGAAAATTTAGTTTTGATCCTTATCCATAGATCGTCTTTTAAAAGGTTGTAAATTTCATACAAGAACGCAATTTATTACATATATGGCGATAACGAGCACTCCTGGGAAATCATATTTTTACTGTGCCACGCTATCTATCAACACATCATATGATACTTACGGATCGTAAAACATCCCCTGCAACTTATACGTTACAAGTTTTTATTATTTATTATTAGGTCATCATTTGCAGCAGGTTCGCCGAAAGTTTAAAAATATTACACAATATGAGAGAAATAAGTTACTTGACTCTATGTAAAAAATTCAAATGTAAGTCCCAAAATTCTTCCTGTTTTTCTTTCTTTTATCTTTCGTTGGCCGCTTTTTCTCTTGGCGTACGAGGAATATTAGTATGTTTTGATTTAAAGAAAAATCGATTCAATTTTCAGCTTTATGTGTTCACTATAATTGTTTTTGTTACCTTTTTTGTTTAATAGAAGATAATTTTTTTCTTCCATTGCAGCACTTCATTGACATGGGAGTGGAATAGAGTCGACTCTCATGTTTCGCAGCAAGCTTCTTCTTAGATTTAATGTAGTTGACAACGACGCCAAGAAGTGCTTCTCTTATATCGGCCTGTGTTAGCCGATACTTGCCGAAAACAAATATTCTAATAGGTTTGTTCGACTTGGTAAATTCAATACGGTTTCAAATAATTTGTAAACTGCGCAGAACTGTCTGCGCAATCGTTTAAAATTTGGAATTGTTCCTGATTAGTTCAGAATATGATATAAACCCGAACGTCAAAAAGTTTCGACTGGCTGAATATCTGAGAGGAAGTTGATTCATAAATATAATTAGAAGAAATGTCAAATGTCATATTTCATTAGAAATCACAACCTAAAATTTGCTAAAATCTTTTTTTTTTATTATTAAAATACCGTGATTAAAATAATAAAATATAAAAATATAAGTCAGGACCTGACAATGACTGAAGGTAATACATTGTCTAATTAAACATATAAGTTTGGTAATATTAAATTCTGTTTCAGATAATTTTAACATGGAGGAATTTCTATGTATAAAAGACCAAAGTTATTTTAATCGAGACAAGACATTGGCTCTCATAGATTATTATAAGTCATTGAAACCCAAAGTCAGCACAGGTGCCATAAAAATCATGAAGAGATTATGGGATATTATTGGAAGAGAAATGTCAAATAAATTTAAAATAACTGTCAGCGCCTCGAAATGTGAAAATAAAAAGGTTTTGGAACGTACCTATAAAAAGATTGTTGACAATAACAACAAGACTGGTAGAGGACGCGAAACATTTGAGTACGAAGCAGAAATGGCAGAAATTTTTTCAAAAAAAGCTAATGTAAAACCCGTTTTGCTTTTATCAAATACTACGGTAGTTTCAGAAAGAGCCCAGGCCACACATATTGATACATCACCAGCTGTGTCTGAAGCTAGAGAAGATACTTTGTGTGAAGATATAGCAGATAAACAAGGCACCTCGTCTGAAACTAGAAGTGTTTCAGCTGTAGTTAATACACCTACCTCCGGAAGAAAAAAAAGACCAAGAAGTAATGTACCTTACAATAAAAGGAATGAAATTCTGTCAGATATAAAAAATGATCTGAAAAAATATTATGATGAGAAATTAAAAATTGACAAAGAAAAATTATCGATAGCACAAGAAAAGCTTGAGGACAGAAAAAACAGAACAAAACTTCCCCCCAATTTACTATGACTAGTTAAAACCTAGTATTTTAGTTAATTTTGTTTAATGTACGCTAAGAATAAATGAAAATGTTTATTTATTTTATGTTAAGGATAAATAATGTTTCTTCGAGTTGTTTATTTTGTGTTAAGAAAATAAAAATGTTTCTTCGAATTATTTATTTTATGTTAATGATAAATGTTTCTCCGAGTTGTTTATTTTATGTTGAGGAAATAAAAATGTTTCTTTGAATTTTTATTTTATGTTAAGGATAAATATTGTTTCTTTGAGTTGTTTATTTTATGTTAAGAAAATAAGAATGTTCTTTGAATTTTTATTTTATGTTAAGGAAATAAAAATGTTTCTTTCGGTTGTTTATTTTTATTTAAAAAAAAAAATATATAAAAAAAGTTTCAGATAAAACCTACATTAACTAAGTATAGGTATTTAAATCAATAATTTTTTTTTACATTTTTAGAAAGCAAACTTCTGTTTTACTGGTAAAAAAGAACACTTGCAATATAATTTCTAAAGTTATGGCCTGCAGGATTTTCTTCATCTTCTATAATTTCCTCATTTCTAATTCCTTCATTTTCCTGTAATACATCTAAATCTTCAATTTCCAGTTCATCTTCAATGCATATATTATGCAGTACACACAAAGCTCTGATAAAATGGCATATCATATCAATTTTTCTCAATTTTATATGGTACAACTGCCTCCATTTTTGTTTTAATATTCCAAATGTATGTTCAATGGACACCCTACATTTGCTTAAATTTTTGTTAAAATGTTTTTCAATATTTGTGAGGGCTCCTGTATCTTATCTGCTAGAATGTAGTTATTACCACATTTCTGTTCTAAAGTGTTACAAAGAGGCGAGTTCTTGAAGACCCTGCTGTCATGCACCGATCCAGGGAAGCCAGTAAAAAAATCTATGATTTTTTTATTGTGGTCACAAACACATTGCACCTACAAGGAAAAAATGTTATACAGAAGGATTTTTGATACAAAATAAGGCAGCATCATGAACTCTTTAAAAGTAATTAACTTATTACACTTCATTTTTTATAAATAATAACTATACCTGTATGGAGTAATATTTTTTTCTATTAAAATAAGACTCATGATCTTCATCAGGCTTATCGATTTTAATGTGAGACCCATCTAAACAACCAAGTACATCTGGAAATCCAATATTTCTATAATAGTTTATAGTTTCTTGTTTTTCTTCTTCTGTTGGCCATTTAATTACTTGGGGAGATAGCTCTGATAAAAACATTGTAACATTTTCAATAATTCCATGGAGTGTACTCAATGATATATCAAACCTGTCTGCGACTTCTCTAAAAGAACAGGTGTGACCAGCATACCAAAGAAATACAAGTATACATTTCTCTGAAGATATTTTTTCATACCCTGTATCATGCTTTGCACTCCAGTTAGAATTTTGATATTTTTCAGCCAACAATCTTGCTATATTATTTGAAGTTCTAAAACAATAATAATAATTTGTTTTCTAATCATATTAGGTAAGTACACATAATATACCCTTCCTAATAATTACTAGGAATATAAAAAATAATAAAATAACAAACAATAAATAATTGAAAAATTACCTGAAGTGGGTTTTAAATTCATTATCAGTGAACTGGCCGATGGTGTCCTCAACATAGTTTTCGTTTTTTGGTACTGAGCGGATGGCGAACTCAGGGATCGAAAAATTTAAAAATAAATCTATTTCAGAGCTGGCACTTGATGAAGAACTTGAAGATGAAGAAGATAATATATCATCAATATCCATATTAAAGAAAAAGTTGGTAACAGTAAGAAGCATAAAGTAAAATTAGAATTGGCCAATCTAAATCAAAAAGACACCCATTCAACTTAATACAGGATTTAAATTTTTAAATAGCCACCAAAAAGAACATAACCTTTTAAATTTAGAATGCAGCAGTTACATTAAAGCAATACAGCCACGTACTGCAATGCGCATGTACACGATGAACGGTCCTAATTAATTCTTACTACAAAGCTAGTACGGTCCCTGACAGTTACTGATTGATTCTGAAAATAACGCGAACAGATGATTGACTGACATGGACCAGTTTAAAAGAGTTCTAAAAATAACGCGAACGTCATAAGCTTTATTGCGCATACTCCAGAGTATTTCTGACCGGTTCTGGTCACAAGTCGAACAAACCTAATAACTGAGAACTAAAGAATATGCTCGATGGTCTCATCTTATTGTTCGCACGCGCTGGAGAGTGCAAATTCTGACACCCTCATAAAATGAAGATGCTTCCGTACTAAGCAATTGTAACCTGCCTAATGTACTCAGCAAATTCCAGAGGGAAAATTAAACTTTAAAAATAAAAAAAAACTTTACCAATAAAATTGTATCTACTGCGGTTACATAAGTTTCGGTTGTTCCAGTGTAAACTTTTAGGCCTTCGACTACGCTCAGACGGTAGCTAGGGGGTGGCTAGTTATAAAAATTCCGGAAATAGTAGACAAAATCAAGGGTGCCAACTACTAGTTTTCTACGATTGAAAAGCAGGACAGTCTACAGCAACTATTCTTGAAGAATCCACTTCAACATTACAAAACTCAAATGGACTTTCAATTTTTATGTCTATATATCCCTTTAGTGGGTATGGAATGGGTCAATATACAATGGAAATGTATCTAAATACTTAAATTTTTCCAAAAATCCGAATACCCCTACTTTCACAATTATGATAGGAAAAAATCTAAAAGATAAAAACCGGTATGAACTGAAGTCTGATCGTGTATTGAATCACAATACTAACTAAAAAGTTAAGTCTTATCAGTGATATTGATCAATTCATTGCTTAGAATTCTTCATGAAATGTATTTGTTAAAAGTGTCTATCTAGTAATTTCTCGAAAACAAAACCTAAATTACCTATTTATACCACATTGTGTCTGCTGTCCAAAACCCAAAATAATCTCCACAATCCGTTTCTGCTTGAGCTCGCCATTCTTTTGAAAGAAGCGTGATGATGAAGTGAATGGATTAGTTCTATGTTTAATGCGGATTGTGATTTTATTTCCTCTTCTTTCTCGAAACGTTTCAACGAGTTTATTCACAAGGTGGAAAATTCTGGATGGTCCCATTATAATCGTAGTTGCAAGATAAAGGAATATTTTAAAATATATTTTCTTACTGAATTCCCTTTTTAATTCAGGATACTTTGTATCTGCAAACTTCAGAAGTTGCTCATGAAATGTTTCAACGCTGTTCATTATAATTTCTTTTTAAAATGTTTTTACATTTTAAAAGAAGTTTCCTTCTTAAATATGAATGGAGGTAAGATATTGGAGTTGGTATTTTAATTAGTCTGAAGCCCATTATAGTGTATGTCGAGTTATTATTATACTCTTCACACAGTAGTCTGTGATGAGTATAATAGGTTTACAAATGATATCAACTTGATCAATCTGATTAAAAAATGGGGGTTTAAGAGCCTATTGGTTCAAAAAAAATCTGAATAAAAGGGATGGTTAAGGGGAGATGAAATATTTAAAAAAAAAGCTTTACTAATAAACGAAAAATAATATCAACTTGAATTTTTTGGCAAAAATCAAGCTCTATGAGGAGACAAAGACTATTGATTTAAAAAAAATTGGGGTTAAGGGGGGGTTGAATTAAAAAAATAGAAATGAAAAACCAAAATCGATATCAACATGAAATTTTTCGTATAAATCAAGCTCTATAAAAAAATCTGAATAGAAATGGCCCAAGTAGCACATGGCGAGTTTATAAAAGCTGTAAGAATATTCTTGAAGCAAATGTTTATAAGAGAATAAGATTTATAATTTTACCTGTAGATATTCTTACAGGCTTTATACAACTCTTATAAGCTTAAATTGGGCACCAAATTATAAATAAAAATAGTTATTTGTGTAACTAGTGCAAAAAGTGTTGCACGAAGCATGAAGTTTGCAGCTTGAGACGAAGTCGAAAGCTGCAATCATGCTGAGCGCAACAAATATGCTTTTTGCACGTGTTGCACACAATATTTTTTCTACGATCGAAATAAAATATACTCTTATATCAAATTTTATTAGAATATTTTACAAAAGGTACAACAAAAATATCTTATTTTACTTTTTTGAGTTTATTATGAGTTTACTATGTTTAGTGACGGAAAAACTTCATTTCCAGCAATATTTTGAATTTTTTGAATTTTGGTTTCATTTTTGACTGGCTATTCATTTGAAACACCTCTTTTTCGTATTGTGAAGCTTCCGGTGCTGGTACTTGGTTGACCTTCAAGAATTTGAGCAGCTATTTCTGTTTTTTTAGAAATAGACTCCTCAATGTAGCCCTCAGCTACAGTTGAGGATTTCCACCCTCCGTGCCGTTTCAAAGTTAATATATCTGCGCCGGATTCTACTAGTAAGGTTGCAGAAGATCTGCGAAAGCACTGTAAACTAAAAGTTATGCCATTTGACACTTGACCGTCTGTGTTCTGTCAAGTTTTGTTTATTGTTTATCAGGTCATTTCAATATTTTAAAATTTAACAAGTATTTTGTTTGAAATATCTTATTTAATAATAAGTTAATGCTTTAAATTTATATCATATATATTAAAATATTATTTTATTTGAACTATAAGTGGAATATCAGTGAAAAACACACTTGTTGGGTGCCTGGATGCAGCCCTAAAAAAATGGACCTTCTTTTACATTTCATTTGCTTCCTAAAGTTGGTAAATGTAGGGTAATTTTTATAAATTGCAAGTGGAAATTCTGCAAGAAATGCATGGTTACAAAAATTAAAAATTGAGAAGCATTTTAAAGAAGATGATTTGCCTAGAGGTAATATAGATTTATTTTTCGATTGAATGTTTTTATTTTACCTTTTTTTGTGTTGTAGATGCCTCATCCAAAGTGAAAATAAATATAAAAAAAAATCGCTGTGTCTTCCTGCCAGTTTTTAAGTAAATGTTTGACGATTCTGTTCAATAAACTTCAAAATCAAATATTGAGAGAACAAAAAGAAGATCCAAACCACAGAATAAAGATTTTGTGTCCAAACTAAAAAAAGTTCAATGAGTGTTAAATGTGATAGTGAGATTAAACAAAGTCATAGTTGAGAGTGATTTGTTTCAAGATAACCTAGCTACTCACACCAAACAAGACAGAGGTTGCAAATACTCTTTTTCAAGTATATTGCCATTAGTGTACAAGTGCGCATACCCTAAAAGTTAAAACAATTTCAGATCTTTTAAAATCTGACAAAGAGTTGTGTTCATTCACTGGTATTAACAACTTTAACATACTGTACTAGAAAATACAGTGAAATCAGCTGAAGTACTTCGGAAGATGGCCTATTGGGTATTGTAACTCAATAAAGAACGTTTATTATTATGTAAACATTGGCATATTTTGTTAACAGGAAAAATAAAAAAATATTTGATTTTTATATTTATTGCTTATAATAATAGCCTTTTTACCAACAGAATCAACTTGACCCATGCAACGAAGACTCATTTTTGAGAGTTTTTAGTTACCTTTATTCAGCACATATATTTGCCAAAAGCTTTGATCTAAATAAGTATCGTATATCTAAATGAAGAGGTTAAGCAACCAGGAATACTATCATCAAATATAGTAAATCATTTTAGGCCATAAAATACTTTGAATACTATATTATCTTAGATTTTCTCAAAACTGGAAATAATGAGTTACTATAGTCTTCCTTGCATGTGTCGAACTATTCCATTACAGAATAATATAAAAAATGTACAAAAATACATTATCAATGTACAATCATTCATTAGAAAATGTAACTGTACACGATGACTAGTAAACTTGAGAATAAAAATAATTATTAAAAAGAGTATTCTCTCAAGTACAAAATCAATCATAAATTTCAAGCTGTACATTTTCATTTATTGTATTAAAGAAGAGATCACATGAATTACTTATGTTATTAATATCATAATTATTCACACAATATCCAAACATTACAAACATCAGTGTGTTAAAAAGGTAAGAATAAGAACACTTGCGAAGTGTCATACAATTGTTTGTAAGATAATAAGTAAGATGGATTAAATAATATATTATAAAAGTATTAAGACTAAAAACTAATACAAACTACAAATAAAAATTATGACTAAGTAAATTTTACATCAAAACAAACAAACAAACAAACAAACAAACAAAATAGTACCTACTTGTGTTAATAGATGATTTTAAAAGAATAATTATTCTATATGTTTTAAAACATCTTGTTAAATAAAATTATGAAACATTGAAATAATAATTTGATTATCAAATAGTTTATGCAAACATAAAAGTGAAGCCATAAATATTCTGCTTCCGTACCAAGGACACATAGTTTTTGTAATAATCATAAACTGATTTTAGATTTATTTGAAAATATAAAAGAATATCTTGTGTAGTGCCATTATTTATCGATTCTTCACAATAATCATTTGTAATTTATATTTAATCTCAATAACTAAAAACTATGCTGAAAATTAGTTTGACAGAATTGTTACTCATTTAAAATTAAAAAAATAATGGTATTCTGGTGACCAAATATTGGTGGATTTCATATCTGTACAGTGTTCATAGAATGGATAAATATATTCGTTCAATGGCCTACTTTTTCGTTCTTTAATCAGTGCGTAAAATAAATAATATACATGTGGGTGTAGAACAAAATCAAAAGGTATTCGATTGAATTAGCTTGATAGTTCTTTTATTATTTGAAACAGTATACACCTAAAACACTTTATTAAGACTCCTGAAATATGTTTGCACTGTCCACTGTTCCCAGCTTAAAACAAACACTGCCATTCACTAATTTTAAACATCTTGCACTGGCCTACAACAATATGGGGACCTGAATTCAATGCACTAGTTTGGATAACAACTGCAAAAACGTGTTTATCACTAAATTCATTCTTTCCACATAAAAACTATGTGGCCCGCAATTAAAATAGCATCTTCTTTAATAACAGTCCTGGAATTTTCACCTGCATCAATATACTTCATAAGTTCTATTAAACTTAGCCTTATTTCAGACATCTCACTAAAAATAAAATAAATATATTAATATTTTATTAAATGATAATACAAATATATCTTAAATTAACATAAATGAATGAATGTAATTTAAAAACAAAATTAATAGGGGGTTACTTACCAAATAAAAATATATATTCTACTTTAACCTAAAAACTATTGAAATAAAAGTATCTAATCACTAAAAATTAACAACAACAATATGTTTTCCCTCGTGTTTTCCTTAAAATAGCACAATATAAACTAAATACTTTTTATGGGTTGTTTGTTTACAAACTCAAAAATGTAAACAATAACAAGCCATAACAATTAGTTTAAATGTTAAGTATAGACGGCGCTGCGATCTTAATTTTAGATCCCAATATCACTTGGGATTTTGCCAAAAGTGTTTACACCAACAGGTTGAACGGACTCGCGGCTACAGACAAAAATGCACTCTGGCTCCCGTAATTTTGAGGTTATGTTAGTTATTGTTTATTGTGATTACCGTTAGATTTCAAATTCATTTAATTTCATAATTTTTCGTATTTCCGTTATTAGCTCGGTCAAGTTTAGTGTGTATTATTTAATATAAATATGGGGGGTCCGGACGACTTTAGGGACAGTGGAATTTTAAAGAAATTTATTTTTTATCAGAAAGAGCGTATTTTAAATAGTACATTAAAAAAAAATTGTGGTAAATGCATTATTTAGGCCAAAAAAAATTATTTAATTTCTATAAAAACTCGATGGTTTCGGTCAAATTTGGAAAATATAATTGCAACGTTGCCGGATTGTGATAAAATTAGTTAATGGAAAATTGTGCGCATGCCGGTCCATAAATATGCAACAAAAAAACGAAGCAACGACTTATCGTAGGGTAGCGGCTTTGCCGACACCTTACGATAAGTCGTGGGGTGGCGGCTTCGCCGCCACCAAAAAACATCAACCCATACTTGGCTACGCCGACCGGCATAGACTCCAACGGCCCGGACACAGCTCAAATTGAATTGAAAATTTTTTCACATAATTTCTTGCGATTGCGCATACCAGTCTATAAATATACAACAAGAAAACGAAGCAACGGCTTATTGTAGGGTGGCGGCAAAGCCGCCACCAGAAAACATCAACCCATACCTGGCTACGCCGACCGGCATGGACTCCAACGGCCTGGACACAGCTCAAATTGAATAATTGAAATGAAAAGTCTCAAATAATAAACACATTTATATTCTGGTTTTAGCATCTGGCCTGGAGTTGCTTTTTAGTTTTTTGTTTTGCTTCTACCATACTGTAGGCCATTATTTGAATGAATAATTTATTATTGCGTCTGCCTGCATGATTAATTTTGTTTTCCAGTCTGTTTTTTTTTCTAGTTTACTGTTATTAGTAATGCAGAATATCGGTACTAATTTAAGGCAGATTATTAGAGTTTTTAAAATTCTATCTGCAGCAAAAAGTTTTACTTTTTAAATAGCTTAAATTAACACTTAAGATTTCATATTTTGCTTGGTTTATTTTGATTTCCATTTTTAGAAAATACATCATGATTATTAGTATTTAAGATTATTATTATATAAGATATTATATAAGTTTTCATATTATTAGTAAATCCTGAACTTCAAATTCAAGGCGTGATTGTACGAATTTTAAAAACATACGTTTAAATTAACGCGCGAAATCGAAGGAGCCAGAGTGCATTTTTGTCTGTAGACGCGAGTGGTTGAACGGAACATTTTCCGTCATAGTATCTAATAAAAAATCTATTGTGGCTTGTTGATTGGGGAAGGAGGGATGCATATTTGCGATACATTTCCACAAAATTAAAGGATCTAATTTGTCCGCTTATTACAAATGATCGAGGTTTGTTGGTCTTGCTGTCGGGAATTTTTACTGTTATGATAGAATTCTTGTTATTTATATCATTTAAAGTAAGTTTCTCTAACTCATCCCTGCGACATGCTCCTGCAATCCCAAATACTGCAACTATCTAAAAGAAACAAATACCTACGTATAAAGTTAAAAAAAGATTATTTTTATATTTTACCTTCATCATTAAATACTGTCGGGAGCTTCAACTAAAAACTTATCAAGTTGCTCTCTTGAAAAAACTTTGGACTTTTTGGGGCGATACCCTACCGACTTCTTCTTTAAACAAGTATTAGAAATTAAAAATTTAAAAAAACCGACTTCAAGAACGTGCAGATGTCATCACCACATCTTAACCAAATTTATATGGGACCACCACTGAGGTACCCCCTTACTAACAAAAAAAGAATCATATAAATCGGACAAGGTGGTAAAGCATTATCGCTAAACATACATAAAAAATGAAGAGTTTGAGGATTTTCTCATGGACCCAATTATTAGATTTTGACTAAATTTATATGGGACGACCCCTGAAATACCCCCTTTCCAACAAAAAAAGAATCATTGAAATCGGACACCGTGTTAAAGAATAATCGCTGAACATACATAAAAAAAAAATATCGCGACGAATTGATAACCTCCTCCTTTTTTGAAAGGAATTAATTTTTGAAAATTTCGAATTTCCACATTATTGTTTATTAAAAGTGTAGCCTTTAGCATTGAGTACTCTGACCACAAAGTCGATGGCTTCAGTATTTCCGACTTTTCTTTTAAATATGCAAGTACTACGTTTTCTGTAATATTTCCAACAGATTTAGTCTCACACCATTCTGTGAACCGTTTATAACATACTTCATAAATTTTTTTTGATTTATTGGGTAGTAAATCTGCCGTTGCTTCAATAGCTCATTCCACTATATCTAGAGGAGTACAGAAACTGATAGTTTCTTCCTCACTATCCGAACTGAACATTTTTAATAACTTTACAACTTAATAAATGTTTAAACTATTAATTTGACACACACAGAGACAAATACGCAGATGTAACTGGATGTAACACGAAAATATTCTGACAGTTCAGGGTATTTACAAAATAATTCATAGGTAACTATGAAAATTAAGAAATATTTGCATTAATTAAAATTAGAGTCAAAAATCTTTCAATTCTGTATTTTATTTCATTCCTATCTAACAAGCGAATTTGGTATTAACAAAAGGGTAGATAAAATATATATTTCTACTTTTTAAAATTTAATCACAAATTCCAGTAATAAAGTGACTGTATATATTTTGGTTTACAAAACTTTTCTTTAAAACCCATGATGGCCTAACGGCTAAGATGTTTACCACCCACCGGAGAAGTTCGGGTTCGATTCCCGGCGCTGTGTTCTTTTTTTATTTTTTTCCAAAAAATTGACTGACAATTCGAAGTGTTTTTTGCACTAGTGCAAAAAATAAGTTACTTTTTCGCACTAGTGCACAAAAGTAAGCTACTTTTTGCACTAGTGCAAAAAATTAAACTTTTGGCACAGTATATAGAGTAAAAAATAGTCACTTTTTGCACGATCGTAGAAAAAAGGTTTTTAGTTCCTTATAAATGCAAGTCTAGGTTCATAAACACTATTTTTTATATTGGTTTGTAATTTGGGATAACGCAACACATTTTTTACTTAATTACATTCTGTTATATTTTCCTATAGTAGATTCGTGATTGAGACGAAGTAATAAATCTATCAGATCAGAAAATTTCAGGTGTGGGTGCCTATATTATTATTTACGGGGTACATAAAATCATCATTTAAAAATATATTTTTTTGAATATGTATTATTGAGTATTATTTCGGTATGTAGGTTAGGGTGGAGCGAATTTTCCATTTCTTGAAATTTAACCACCCTGTATGCTTAATAGGTGCCTATTGTACTCATTAGTAAGCCAAAAACAATATCTTCGGCTGCCAAAACCGCCTTAAAATTTCGATAATTCACATATATTTTTTTAATTTAACGAATTTTGATTTCTTTAAATTTAACCACCCTGTATGCCTAAAAAAAAATAACGGAAAAACTACTGGGCCCAAAGGATTTGCGGGAGACATTGGTAATACCCTTGAATCGTGTATACCAGTCGTACAGTTTGAGAAAATTGAGACAATTTTACCTTTAGTTGATCTAAAAACCGTAAGTATATGTACGAGATGTGTCAAGGAATCTCCATTGGAGTTTGTAAAGGCGATTTGGCTCTAAGAGCGCCAAGGAAAATGTCTAAAACTAGTTGCCAAGAACCGCTCGACTATGCTATTAAGGGATAATTTTTGTAATTTTAACTTAATTTTTTTTATTATTTTTATTTGCCACTGGTGAATGGATATTTCTTTTAGACTTCGGGACCCTTTGGCTGGTGACAGTGCTGCCTTAATCCCTTAGTAGTATATTAACAACAGTAGCTAAAGACCTATCAGTAGCTACAAATGCTTTTTAGGCTAGTTGGTTGTTATATTTGGTGACAAGCGGTGGTCAATTAGACTTCCCGGTTGTTACATTTGCTACCAATGAGCCCTCTCAAAACCTTAAAATTTTAACTGAGTTTATAGTAAAAGTTTACGCCGTGTGCTGGTTCGAATTTAAATGCCATTGGTCTTGTAAAATGGTGCCAGGCACTTGTTTAGGATTATTAGTAAATTTCGTTACCTCTCTGAAGAAATGAAAAGTTATTGATTCCGTAATTTAGAGAAACGGATTTTTTGGTCACCCAGAAGATCTTTTAACAGCCATGTTAGGGGATGACAGAAAACATATTCGAGAATAAGCTTTAAGAAGGATTTTAAAATGCAGATCAACCGCAAAAATAGAGGATGTCAGAATATATCGAGTAAATAAGTTAAATTTTAATTGTCAAGATTATGTGAACTTAACTTACTGGCAAAATGTTGTTATAACCGAGACCCCGTTTACAATGAAAATTTCGAATGAAGAATTAACTAACATGATTTCTTTGGTTCCTGAGAGATCAATTAAGTTAGTCACCAAAGCCTCTATGGCAGTTTATGGCCCTGAAGCACGAGACGGGTTTATTAGGGCTCGTATTGAATCCAGACAAATAGTACCTCAATTATATACAAAAAAAAATTTTTAGCAGTTCTATAACAGACAAAATAGATTTTGTTTAAGGATGGGAGGGTATGGTGGACCTCCAGATGCAGCCACCTTCACGTGGTGCGTTTTGGGAAGTTTTTCAAGAAAAACTAGCTGAGAGATGCATGTTTGCTTTTTTTAATTTTTTAAATTTTCGAGGTCATTTCGGCAGCCGATGAAATCGTCATAAGTCATTCGGATTTTTTTTGGGTAAATAAGAATCCTGAAAGGCATCTTTTGCGCACTCAGGCGTTTTCGAAAATTACTTGTTTCGGTCAATTTTTCGCTCCACCCTAATGTAGCTACTTTATAAAATATTTTTGAGTTATTTGCAATTGTTATGTAAATGGTAGTTATGTGTTTGAGTAAATTAACAACATGGTATATAACAAATATTTTTCAAGACCCATAAATCTGACTATTAGGTATACCTACATTAAATTGTTTAAATCGTTATTCATTAATGACTTGTTGGAAATTTGTAATGTCAAGAAATCTATAATCTAAGTATTCATTGTTATTTTATCATCTTCTTAGAGATTACTAATGCCATGGAAAAACCAAATTGATAACAAGGGGGTTACCTACCTAGGATTTGATCAGTTCCCGATATTACCTACCCAATATTACCTACCTACCTACCTACCTACCCTATTATAGTAAGAAGTTGTGGTTATTTTTGGTTAATAGTGACAGTAGTATTGGAAAATGCAGTCTGATTAAAGTTCATAGTTTACACTTGTGAAACGTTTAAAAAAGTGTGCGTTGTTAGTTAACGAAAAAATTTTTGTAAGCCTTATTTGTAATTGTCTAAAAATGGAAAATCCTTCGTTTTCTGTTGACGATACTGTTGAAAAGACAAGTGGAGTTGTTAAACCCCCAAAGAAAAATGCAGGAGATAACAAAAAGTGGAATTTACTGAACAAATTAAAAGCGAAATAAAAAGAAAAGTTCACGAATTTTATTTTAAAAAAGAGATATCAACACTTGCCAAATTTTTGGACACAATGAATAGTGATCCGTATTTACCTAAAATGGGAAAGGCAAAACTAATAGATTTGAAGTTCAAGTGAGATAAACAGGACTTGAAAGCAGTACTTATTGATTCTGAGGAAATTGTTTGTTCGAAAAGGAGATACCTCAGAACCATTTTTAAATTACGTGCAGAAGGCAAAAAAGTATTTTATTTGGACGAAACCTGGGTGAATGAAGGTTACACAGTTAGTAAAATTTGACAGGACACAAACATTCAATCTTCACGACAGGCTTTTTTTAGAAGGATTATCTACAGGATTAAAGGTTCCTTCCGGTAAAGGAACGACGTCTAATTATAACTCTTATTGGAAGTGATGACGGGTTTTCAAAACGTGATTATTATTTCAATCTAAAAAACCTTCATGGTAGTATAAAGATATGAACACTAATGTTTTTGAAGAATATTTTCAGCAGATGATAAAACATTTACCAAAGGGTTCAGTTATAGTAATGGATAACGCCAGTTACCATTCCCATCTATTTGAACGTTTACCAAATACTTCATGGAAGATATCATTAAGTGGCTAACAGACAGAAACATTAACTTTCCAGAAAAATAAATAAAAATAAAACTACTAGAAATTGTAAAATTAAATAAGCCTCCAGTACGTTATGTAGTGGATGAACTTGCAAAAACACATAGTATTAATGTTGTACGTCTTCCTCCCTCTATCACTGCAAACTAAATCCTATTGAACTGATATGGGCACAAGTTAAAGGATATGTAGGTTGACATAATACGACATTTAAGTTAAAAAATGTAGAAGCATTGTTAGAAACCTCCATAGAAGAAAACATGTGGAATCTGGACAAAATCTTGGATGTCGATACTACAGTGCCACCTTTAATATTATCAGTAAATAATGACTCATCAAGTGAATATAGTGATTCAGAGACTTTCACGTTTCCTGATCTTCGAGAGTAGGTAGTATATCTATTTTATATCTAAATGTTATAATCATAGCACCCCGGCGGTTAAATTACAATTATTTAAGTTTAAAATAGTAACAAAAAATATAATAATATCTACAAATACCCCGTAATACCCCCTAATTTACCCAACCGTTAGAAGCGTATTGTTTATGTTTCACAAAACCGGGCGGCACATGCAAAATTCCTAATGAAGTCAAACCTTTTAACTGCCGGCTCTTTAAATTCACAGATTTTGTTTGAGCCACCTGTGCTGTAAACCTCCCATAACATTTTGATTTATTACTCCGTGTCGATTGCAATTCTACTATAAGATTTGAGTTATAACATTGCGTTCAATAATTTTGTATTTTCCTATGTCAAAGATATAATTTTGGAAATTTTATTTATTTCTATTTCATCCATCCTACAAATTTATTAAAACGTATCAACCCCAAAGTCTCCTTCACTGCCCAAAACGTAAAGTATGTAAAAATTATGCGGGAAAAATTTATAGCATTCTTAAATGCTTTCTAATTAATACTACCTAATTTAATTAGATCATCCAATAAAACAGAATTAAACTACCCGCATAGTATAATTCAAAAAAAGAACATAAAAATAATTTTCACATGAATTAAATTATGCCATTAGACTTTAGAGGCACGCTATATTCCTATTAAGGTTCATTACGTATTTAGGTCAACATTTGTAATTCCAGATTTAACACCTTCAAGGAATTACGGAATTTCATTGGTGTATGTGATTATTTAACTACAATATGAAGTTTTCAGAAAAATCGATATTGTTAATAATTTATATTTACTTCAAATAACAATGAGTAAATTCCAAATTTTCTCTAAATTCCTTTCACATGCCTCGTATATGAATTGGTATTGCATTAGGGCAACTTTAATCAAACTTAAGAGCCCTGAAATATATTTCTTCGTAGATTGGCGTTTGTATTTGAACTGGAACACTATAGAATCGTGCAAATAGGAGTATATTTGTTTCCCTGTTTTGTGATTTCCGTATCGATAAAATATTTATCCATTTTGTGATTCATGTTTGGTTTGTACTAAAAGATTGGAGTATAATACTCCTATATTTATTAGACAAATGTATAGTTTGAAGAATAAAAGTTGTTGTAACGGATGACTTACTTTTACCAAATTTCTTACAATTTTAATATAATTGAAATACATTTTATTTCTAATTAATTATCAAACATTTAATACATAGAAGAGTAGATTATATCCAGATGGATGGCTCAGCTGCTATCTAAGAGAACTGCAGAGACAACAGATAGAACATCTTCATCTGTACAATAAGGGGATGTCCTCAATGAGGAGTTCTATCCCCACTATTGTGTAGCCTAACCGTAAACAAACTTCTATGCATATTGACTGACCTCGGCATACCCTTTCAAGGTTACGCCGACGACGTCGTATCATATTTGTTAGAGGAAAGTTTGAAAATACCCTGTGTGATATAGTCCAAAGAGGACTAGAACACACCAAAGGATATTGCGGCGAGGTGAAACTTACGCCGTACTCTTTTTACTCCATAACTAACTTTAGTCCATGCTAAATCATTGTAATTCAGTAATGTTCACATCGCGAACTCAGCATTAGTATAAACCCCACGAATACTACTAGCCATTACAAGAAAAAGAAAACTCAATCTTATATATAAGTCAAATATCTAGGCCTGGGACAACAAACTTCTGTGGAACATACATGAGAAGGAAGTAGTAAATAATACCACAAATGCCCTAATGATATGCAGAAACATAGCGAGTAAAAGATGGGGATGTTACCCGAACACACTGCGATGGATGTGTACAGCAATAGTGAGACCATTAGCCTTTAGTCTGGAGTAACAGAACTAGTTAAGCTACTACCGGAACTAATATCTCAAAAGTACAAATACCAGCTTGTGTTTGGATCCATATCTCCTTAAGTCTTTTCAAATGTAGCGGGAGCATTTACATAGTCCAAATGGCATAACATTGAATTGACACAATCCAGATACGGTAGTAAAAGCTGTCTTTTCTTTATCTACTGGTTCCGTTTTCACCAGCCAATATCCAGACTTCAAGTCTTAAGTAGAGAATAGTTTACTTCCGGCCAATGTGTTCAAGGTATCATCGATTCGAGGTAGAGAATCATTGTCTTTCTTGGTAAAATTGTTCAACTGACGGTAATCCATACAGAACATCGCAGTTATATCCTTTTTCTGAACCAGGACTACTAGAGAGACCCATAGGCTGGTAGAAGGTTCTATCATCCTGCCTTTCTCCATTTCCCGAACAATTCTTTCAGCTTCCTTTCTTTTGGCCTTTGGCCTTCGAGCTGATTGACGAATCGGCCTGGCTTCACCAGTGTCAATTTTATGTTTCACAACAGAAGTTTTTTGTTTTTCCTCCTTTTAGTACAAAAATGTCACTATATTGCCAAGAAATTCCTTTATTTTTGTTTTCTCTAAATGATTCAGAAATTAACCAGCAACTGCAATAATTTGCTAGAATTTGTCGTTAAAATTATCAGAAGTTGTTTTCTGACGAATTATAGAAGTTACTGGTACACAGGTTGCGATTCTGGTCTCTTTCTTGATGGTAATTGGGTGATCATTAACATTTATGAGATGGACTGAAATTTCTTTAGCATTCGTGGCAACCCCTTTTCGGTTAGAATTCCTTGTTTAACCTCTTTATCGTGGAATCAAGTTTCCATCTTGACAGGTGTTCTTTATTCCATAGTTTCTTGAAGCTGTGCCACTTCTACCAGGTACCACCGTGTCTTCCTGTACAACTACTAGCACGGTACTGTCCTCATATGGATACATAAATACCTCTTCGGCACCAACTTTGTTCTTAAAGTCTAACTGGAAACTATTTAAGTTCATTACATCCATTCAAAGTATAACATCTTCGATATCAGCGACAATAACAGTATGAGTGAACTTTTTTGTATTCCCAATTGAACCTGGATTTCCCATGCATGTTGGGACTTTCATCTGTGGCAGTCGGCAGTAGCAATTTTGTTGGTAGAAATCTCTTACGGTTATTTATGGCTGTTGGTCGTATAGTGGTCCTAGTTGCTGCAGTATCCACCAACAGTGTATACATTTTACCATTTACTTCGCCGTCTACGTATACACTATCATCGCGACATTTCAAAGAAGCTATCAGTATGAGTTCGGGTTGAAGCTGCCCCCTCTAGGCCGACCCGCTTTAGTTTTCCTGCGGCATGTTGTCCTCAGTTGTTAGTACCCTAGGGCGTTTGCACGAACTTCGTACAAGTCCCAGTTCACCGCAATTCCAGCACCTGATGGTCCTTGTCTTTATCTTCATCTTTTTAGCGAGTTTATCTTCCTCTTCTTCCTCTTTTCCAGTCCTCACGTTACTGTACCTACCAGAAGCTTGCGTAGCTGCCTCATACTCTGGAGCAGCGTTTTTCAAAGTGTTCTCCGCGGAGGCCTGTGGCTCCGCAAAGCCTCTATTTTTTAATTCATTAGCATTTTAAGGTCTGGGTTCAAATCAAGGATTAAAGACTAATTAAATCATTTTTTTTATTTTATAAATTAGTAAAAGTCGTAAACTATTCTTATATTACTTATTTTATCTCAATAACCTAAAAAAAAAAAATTTTATAGATTTTGGTTTGTTGGTCGTAGAAAAACTATAATACACAACTCGAGTTGATTGTTTGTATCCAGAGTGCTGAATCGTATTAGTTGCACAAACTACTATATAGTTTAAGATCAAGAATAATACTTTTTTTTTCTATTCCAGGTATGTCATTTTGCTAACATCATTTCTGCAAAATTGGTAAGTAGGATTTTTTTGCAAATGAGAAACACCCAACAAAATGAATTAAAAAGATTGGAGATGAAACAACTATGATTAAAGAATAGTACATACAGGGTTGGGCAAAATGAGCGGAACGCTTGATTTATGGCTTAATTATGACTGGTACGAAAATTTGACATTAATAAAGGTTTTTGAATATTTTATGCACTATTTAGCGGTGTTTGCAGATTCTCCGTTTATATCATATGTTTCAAGATAAGACGTCATCGGTTAACGTTTAAAATGGGTCACCCTCTATTTATATATTTTTTCGAGTAGATATTTTTCTGAATTTACTTATACCAGATTTAGTAGGTCGAAAGGTAAATAAAATTTAAAATACTATAAAAAAGTAATAGTAATACAGTCAGATAGTATGGTTCTAGAATGAATCCTTGCACGAGTAAATTCATTTCTAGAGTCATGGCCGACAACAGAATTGTAAGCTCCTGTTACAACCTTCACGCACCTCTCGACTGCCTGTATATGGCAGGGAAAGGACAAAAAATCTACAGGAAAAGTTCCTGTATCGTTTATAAATTCTCTGATATCTCCATCAGTTGCAGTACTTAAAAGAGGTGGTGTTGTAAACTGACCAATTTTGTCAATCAATAAGCTCATAATATTTACTGGCATCGAAATCTAATTCAGGAATATCAAATTCCCTTACGTCTGTAAATATTTTTGTGCACGCCTTGAATATTCTTCGTAAGCTAAGTTGTCTTATAGCAGGACGATCATCAGAAAGCATTGCTAGAAGAAGGTTCTCCGGATGACAAAAATACGCATTTCGTTTGATAACAGGATCGATTACTGCCTTCAATTCGTTATTCAAGTAGCGTGACAACTGTTTCATTCTGAAGACGTGTCTTTCTCCATCACAACGCGATGATTTTCTTTTAATGTCAATCCACACTGGCCCATAAACTTTTACCATAAATTCTTCAGCGATTGTTCTTAAATTAAATTAAAGACGCAATATGCGGTTTGCCTTTATAAGCCATCGTGCGTGTGATAAATTACCAGGATTACGAGCTGCTAGATCTAATGAACAGTTTTCTCTAGAAATTGAGTGACACATTTCATATAAGTACTTTTGATCAGTAGCCTGATCAAATGGTAGTTTTTTAGAAACATAAAAGCGGTAAAAAGTTTCTCAAAAGAATTAATTATATGTTTTTTGGGGTGGTGAACATGAATCTGAAGTTTGCTGCTTCAGGTCGAAAAACGCAAAAACCTTGAAATTTTCGGAGTTTTTCTGGTTTTTCGTTCATATCATGAAAACGATACAAGTTAAAAAAAGTTAAATATTGCGTCGAAAAATTTCAAATTGGACCGATCGTCAGTCGAATTTTTAGCAACTTTTGTGAAAACTGCAAGAAACTCACTTTTAGAGATCTGTGATGTAAAAACAGCCACTTTACGTGAAAAACTCGTATAACAAAAGTTGTAAAGCATCAAATTTTGCGTTCAGTGAGCATCGAAATTTTAAATTTGTATCAGTATATACGCATGTACTAATCATTTCTTCATTTTTTTTTTCGAAACGCTTATTTGACCAATATGCAGGGGTTCAAAAATAACAACTATGCGCTCTCAATATGAACCCCTTACCTCTCAAACGTCTTCTTTCAACCCTAAATTGAAGTACCAACTCCCCCTCTCTCTCAAACTCCTTTCCCAACCCTAAATTCCTTCCCTCCCTTTTATTGCAAGTCTGACTTGAGGATTATGTTGATGTAATAAAAAGTAATAAGTACCCACAACTTTGCAGTGGGCCCCAGATTGGCAAGATGTTTGAGCTGGGCTTTGAACAATTGCTCCATTTTCTTCCTCCATCCTTCTTCATGTTTATTGAGCAGCTCACTTAAATCTCCACTATACAAAACCTGTTCAACCTCAAAGTGAGACGGGGGAGAGAAAATGATGGAATCCATTATCACCTTACCCATGGCTGTAACAGTCAAAGTGTGTCCTCTGACAGCCCTGGCGTAAGCGTGTCCTGTCATAATCTTCTTATTGCTGTTAACTGCATACACAGTATTGAACAGTTTAGTTAGGCCACTGCCTTTCATTATATAACCCACTGCCCCTATGAACGACATGAGTAAGTGAAACCCTCCAAGCTTTACGACCACGCCACGTAACTCAGGATCTCCATGATGTATTGGGGCTGATCGAACGTAACAAACGTTGTTTGCTGGCCAGGACAACAGGATTGTGTATTCTGGACAGCAGTTAACAGTGATGTATAGATAGTATAGTAATCGCTTGGAGGTGCATTGATGAAAGGCTGGCAGTCAATGAAAGTTGTTTCATATCGTATGTCTCTGGCCACCTTCTCCATGAAACTATTCCATCCGTTAATTCTCGAAATGTCTTTAAATTTACTGTAAAGTGTAACAGTAACAGTGATGGGACAATAAAGAAATGATCCAAATTTAAAATTTCGATTCTCACTGAACGCACAATTTGATGCTTTACAACTTTTGTTCTACGAGTTTTTCACGTATAGTGGCTGTTTTCACATCACATACGCCTAAAAGTGAGTTTCTTTCAGTTTTCACAAAAATTAGCTTTTTTTCGACTGACGATGGCGACCAATTTGAAAGTTAGTGAGGTTTTTCGACGCAGAATTGTACGCTCTTCAACTTTGGATGGAATGACATTTTCCGTACGATGCATCGTTTCTGTTATATTAGCGGGAAACCAGAAAAACTCCGAAAATTTAGAGGACTTTTGCGTTTTTTTTTTTACCTGAAGCGGCACTGCTACGAGGCAGCAATCTTCAGATTCCTGTTCAGCACCCCAAAAAACATGTAATTCCGTTAAGAAACCTTCTACCGCACTCATGTTACGAAACAGGCACTTTTGAACACCATTTGATCAGACTACAGTGCTAAGATTCCTAATACCTGCAGCGTCTAATCCGAGAATACCGATCGGTATTCTCGGGTCTAATTCTGGTAAAGGGCTAACAATAGAAACAAAATTTAAAACAGGCAATTTTTTTTATAGCTTCAGAGTATACAAGAGGTCCTGAAGTTTCTCCGTCAAGATATTGAAAAATATGACGAAGAGGCAGTTCATTCATATGTAGCTGACATATCATCCACTGCAGTGGACATTTCAGTTTTGTTTTTAAATGCCGCAAAACTCCATTCTTGATTTCAAATTCTTGTAGAAAATTTAACTATAGATATGGCAATATGTTTCCCCGTACCTGTTGTTGGTGTAATGTGACCCATATATTTTGAACCTGGTTCTTCGAGCAATGATATATTTTCTTCTATTTTTATTTTGCGATGAAATTTGTTTCTAATTTCTTCCTGGCACATCGATTTATCCTTTCTTCCATCGAAGTACAATGCTCCAATCTCCGGAGTGGATGTTTGGAATTAAAACGGTGTTTCTGACGAGCTCTTCGGACTTTACTTCGATCAATAACTAAAAACGATGTTTCTTTCGAAATAAGTCCCAAATCCTGTAACACAGCAGATGCAAGCGCTGCTGCAGAACGGTCCGAAATGCCAAATTGGTCAGAAATACGAGCTAGGTTGGGAACAGGCAATCTTATTTGCTGGCTTTTACTGCAACCTGATGTTGATGGAAACTCCGACTTAGCTTCTTGTTTTTCTATCAAATTCTCAAGCTCTACTGACATCTCAGACTCAGATGAATAAGAAATACTGTCTCGCTCAAAGTTTTTAGTATTGTCGTTGCCTACTTTAAACTTAAAAGGAAGCTGATTTGCATACGCCTTGATCTTAATTTTTCTCTTTTTTTTTGCTTTTAACTTATTTGTTTTAGTAACGTCTATTTTTCCAATAATAAATTTTCTCATAGTTCGTTGATCGTGAATAATTTTTGCTCTATATTTGGTATTTTGCGTTTTTTAACACATCCACATGTATCAAATGAAGCACATTTACATGCAGCAATATCGAATAAT
This sequence comes from Psylliodes chrysocephalus, assembly GCA_927349885.1. NCBI lineage: Eukaryota > Metazoa > Arthropoda > Insecta > Coleoptera > Chrysomelidae > Psylliodes > Psylliodes chrysocephalus. The sequence continues at coordinate 72,127,293 of OV651817.1, forward strand.
TTCTTTGAATCGTCTTTATATTTCTCAAGTTTTAATTTATCATTATCATACCGGAGCTCAAAAGCTTGAGTTCATTTCGAATAAGCAAATATCGCTTTATAATATTTTCCACAGTTGGTAAAACATTAGAGGGTATATTCGCTGGTGCACCAAATATAGGACAATTAGTAGTCCCCTACTGCCCCTAGTGACCTTTACTGACAAACTCATTACAACTTAAAACAAAGATTTTACTTCCGCGACTATCAGAGAAGACCGAGTTCAGCTTAGAGCTACACAATTCACCGTGCATAAACGATTGTAAACTGGTCTTAACTGGATTGAACAAGTTTGAAGAGTTTCGTGACATAATATTTGGAATTTTCAGGATTTGTTTATTAATGTAAAAGTTTAATGCCAGGCACTTGTAAATAGGTGCATTTGGTTTATGTTTTTTACTTGAATTTTTTGTATTTTATTTTCAATATTGTAACACGAGTGTGGGTTGAAACTATTTATTTAATTAAAATACAAAAATAACTATCCGAACGCGTAAACTATTTACAATTATTACTATTTACAATTGAAAACGTTGATCCGCCACGCGCTGACCGGCTTTCTATCTTCCACTCCCCATTGACAGTGTCATATCATCAATAATCCATGGTAACCGCTTCCATGACCGTTCTCGATCATTCCTCACACTTTCTCCAAGTTTCTGTCAGCCTGCCCGATTGTAGGTTGGGTTTCCTGTCACCTTGACGGTTCGTTGTCTCGTACTGTTGTGGCAAACCCTGGCACTGTCTCGTCCGTAGAGCCAAACCGTTACAATATGATGATAGGTAGAGATCTGAAAACATTTATTTTTGACTAAAATTTTAGGAAATAGTTCACTATTAGTAAAGGCAACTTTCAGTTTGTATTAATAGTTAATAAATTTTTTGTTTTTTTAAATCGTTGATTGGAGGTAGAGCCCTGAAGACATTTTTTTTTAAATTGGAATTTCAGAAAATACCTTAATATATGTAGAGACAACTTTTCTTAGGTATTATATAGTAAAAAATAATATTATTTTTTTCGCTCCACCCTAATGTTCGTTTGTTGATAATCATGACATAATATTGGAGGAAAACATCCTGCTGTTTAACTTTTCCTGTAAATGCCAGTCCGACCAATTATAAAATTGTCATGAGCACTCATTCCCTATCGAATCCAGATTAAAACCTATCTCACAAAGTTTACATCGACTAGAGATTTTGTAGTATTCAAATTAATTCGGCCGACGACAATCTGGATGAAGCGGTTCCACTGCATACAGGAGTGAGTGTACAAGAAATAAGCAAAATACGTAGAGGGAAATGTTGGAATCCATTACCGGGCTCTTTCACAAACTACTTTAAGGAATTCGGGAATTGCAATCAATACAAGGATTACGATAAGATGTTTCAGTTAGAGTGACTGTAGTTGCTCGTATAGCTGGACGAAAATTATACAGGGTGAAACAATAATGTTGGTCATAAATACCAGAGCCCAAAATAGGTAACCTATTTACAAAAGTTACAAATTGAAAATTGATATTTTGCAATAACTCACAAACTGTTGACCAATTTATCATGAAAATAGCCATGTGGTAAGTAATATCAACTTTGCAAGAAAAATTACGAAAATAGAGCAATCCGTTGCAATTTTCATGAAGGTTTTTATCCCCAAACTTTTCTATAAATCCGAAATATTGGTATAACTCATCGATTTTATAATTTTTTGGAACATAGTACTTTTTCGAAAAATAAATGGTTTTTAACTGGCGGAAACTTTTTGAATATTTACTTGAAACAAAGAGGCGTAGCCCAATTTATATGTTTTATTTACAATTCATCTAAACTAAAAATAATCCTATAATAATAATAATAACAAAAAAAAATACCTTCTCGTATTAACAACAAAAATAATAACATTACCTAATAATATATAGGGACAGTGGCTCAGAGTCATGCCTGACTCTCAGATTCAAGGGTCCCGGGTTCGAATCCCGCCGGTAGCAGGGATATTTAATTAATTTAATGAATTTAAAGTTAATTATTATGCATAAGTAGGATTCTCCACTGCACCATCTACTTTTTGGTTCTAATTACCAGTTCTGTTCTTAAAGTGGCGATGGGAAATAGTAAAATGCCTATATATAACACGATTGTAACAAATATAGCAGTTGATGCTGATGACACAAAATAAAAAAAACCTAATATTAATGAACACGCTAGTGCACTCGTTATTTCAAGTTACATCTCTTAACATTAATCCAAATATACATTTTTACCATAAATAAACATGTCGGCCAAAATTATCAGAATTTTATTAATGGTAATACCCTATGTTATCTTCAGGAACAATATGTAGTATACACACATAGAACTACGTATAGAACAGCTTAAAGGAAAATCCTAACGGTTTTTCGTAACCAGATGTATTTTACAAAAAAAGTATTTTAGTTGGTTTTTTGATAATCTATTATATTCTGAGTGAAATCTGTGCAATTTAAAAGTTGTTGCACTATTTATAAGTGCGTACAGGTGATTTACAAATTACTTTAATTTTTTAAAGGTTTACTTATGTTGATATAATTTTTGTATTATTATCTGGAATGGGCTGAATTTTGTCTCGATTTTTTAAATTAAACGTACACCTATTTATCGTAATAGTAAATTTAAGGTATTTCTTTATAAGCTTACCTTCATAACATACTAGATCATACTATAGTGACTAGAACATTTATTTATACAGTTTGATTTCTTCTATGACGTCATAAGTTATCAAAGCATATAACTACTACTTCTAACCATGTCGGGTATGTGGTAAGGTCACATACTTTGATTTTCTTTTACTATACGGAAAATGGTCGCACTGCGCAGCTTTCTAAGTGCCTTTTAAAAGGAGATAGAAAACTCCGCCATTTTGAACCCTTATTACGTGTTGCCTACATCTTGGCGCAATATTTTTAATAGGTGCGTTTTAATCATCCGCTTCTGCTTCGGAATTGTCGGTTTTCTTGTTTTAATCTGACAGGTTAAAACAGTTAAACCGACAATTCCGGAAGCAGAAGCGGATGATTAAAACTCACCTGATATTTTGCTTGCTGCTGTCAGTGTCAGTAAATATTATTTTTGGAGTCACAGTTTATTGCTAAAGAATCAGTTAGCTCACTCGGACCAGTTGAAAGTTCCAAAATAACATCCACTCCAGGGATACAAATCCAGGATACGCAGAAGACTGCTGTTTTATTATAGGCGGTTGTCATATATTGTATTATCCGAGTTGCGCAGTGTATAAACTGGAACATTGAGAATAAAAGTGCCGACGCAGAGTGAGCGATCTGATTTTTTAGCTATAAACTGTGTCATAGGGATCAAAATGGCCGCGCCCTATGTTGGGCGTGTCGGACCTCTCTCTTGCCCCGTATAGTAATCAAAGTATGTGGGTATAGTCCAATTAAATAACGAAAAAACGCCCCTTTGAGCTTACATTAATTTGTAATTGGATGAAACAAAAAGGACTTTGTGTATGTTGATGTGATCTTTCCGAAAAAAAGAAAAAAAAGATGTAGCAGTTTTTATTTTTTTTTTTAAATTAGGAAAAACCGGGTTTTCCAGAATTTTCCATTGTAAAAATGCTAATTATCTGGGCAAGTATTATTCCGATAGTGAAAATAAATGCACCATTCGAAAGAGGAGGCAAAAATAGCTCGGAAATTCATTGCACAGGTAGTTTTAATGGCGAATTTCTCGCCGCCAGAAGTGCTTTTACCAAAAAGTCGTTTTTTCGTTTTTTTGATCAGAACCATGGACATGACATTTGCGATGAATTTGTGGCGAACTTATAAATGTTAGACATATGTGCCCATGAGAGAAGTTGCGTATTTTTTTGTTGGCTCTCAAATAAAATAAATCCCGCGGCGAAATCTGACATAATTTTTCGGGAATTCGCAGAAAACCAGAGGCGTAGTTTTTTTTTTTAATTTTTTTCCCATATGATTTTTTCCGGTTTTTCGAAAACATCTAACAAAAAAAATATATTTGAAAAAACTAACTTCGCCATCGAAAAGAGCACAAAAAAATACACAAATAGGTATACTTTAAAAATGTTAGGAAATTAATCCTAAGCCTGAGTGTAAGTTCCAACTTGGTGATAAGCTTGCTTTTTGTTCGCTAATATCTGGCAATTCTATATTTTGCACAAAACTCAAGAAACGTCTTATAACAAGTCAGTAAAATACAATTTAATAAATTTTAAGCCTAATAAGTTTAGATATGTAAGAAATTTAAAACTGGAAAACGCAAAAAAATCAAATTACAGTAATGTAGTGTATACACGAGTTTTGGATCCCGCTGAGCGCGTGTAATGGGACTTTCGTCGGGAAAATTCTACAACTTAGAAGAAACATACACACTTTAAACTTTGTATACACATTTAGAAGACATGAAATTTGGGTTTGTTTAATTTTTAGACAAAAAAACTAAAAATTGTCAATTTTAGGCAACTTTTCTCAAAAACCGTGTTTTTTGGTCGTCACTCAATGAACAGTGGTCAAAAAATTAGATAAAATATATTTGCAGAATTTTCCGTAATGTAATCATATTCTAGACACAATAGAGTACTCAAAAAAAAAGTTTTGAGCCATTGGGTGCATTTTTGGCATTTTTGTGCCACTTCAAACTTTCGAAAAAAAAATTTTTTTTTAAGGAAAAAAAAAATTATTTAATTGTTTGATATCTTAGCCAATTATGATCCGATGTCGGTGAAATTCACACACACATAAGATTTCACATTTAAGAGTAAGTTTTGTAAGTTGCATTAAAAAAATTCAAATAGTTTGGCCGTTATAGGCAAACAATGAAATTAGGACAGCGGTGCATTTTGCCCTTCCGCCATATGCCCAATTTTGGGATTTCTCTTGCCCCCTTCTGGGAATCACTAGTCACATCCCTTAAGTACAAAATGCATTTTTGTTTTTGTTTTTTCTTAATTTTTACCAATGTTATAAAGAATTTAGTGTTTGAACATTTAACAAATTCAATGTTTCGACCTTCGTCGCCTCAAAATACTAAACAAATTTCAATCGTCCATACCGCGAGAACGGTGCATCGGATCAAAATTTTTTGAGAGACATAAAAATTAGCATTTTTCCTAAGCTTTCAAATGTCGTAAACTGCGTTTTAAAAATATTGATTTATTTCCGACATGCGCCTGCGCAAAATTGAAAAATTGACAAAATCCAAAATTTCGGCACATTCGAAGAACTGCTACATTTTGTTTTGCCTTTTTTGAAAAGATCACCTCAAAATACATAGAATCCATTTTGTTTCATCTAATTACAATTTAATGTAAGCTCAAAACCAGTAATTTAATTCGATTATATAGTGACATTTTTGTACTAAAAGGAGGAAAAACAAAATTAAACCTTTCTTCGTTTGTTGGAGGAGACATCATTTTAAATAAATAACAAAGTCTAAAGATCCAAAAATTTCTTATAATTCTAATTTGGTTTAGAAACTCCAACTTAAAATAAATTTGACATATGTCATTCATATATGTCAAATTTAATTTAAGTTACACATTTAACGTTACCACAGTATGTGTGACGTCAACAGAGTAACCTCAATACTGTTACCAAGTGAGTATTATATTATGAGTATTAAAATGTACATTCTCGTGCGAATTGGCTAAAATTTATTTAGGGCCAAAAATGATCAAATAATGTATACATATCGATGCAATTTTATTTTTGCTGAAATATCATTGGTTGGACTAACATCACGGTAAAGAAATTGCTGTAACTACCAAAGGGATGGGGTTCTAAAAGTTTTGTTAGCGATGCATGAGTGCATCAAGAGTGCATATCGATGCAATAGTTTTTTTTGCGAAAACTTTATTGGGGGTGGGGGAACTTCGCGGTTAAGAAACTAGTAAAGGGAGGGGGTGCAAATAGTTTTATTAATAGTGTATATGAGTGCACTACAAGGGCTAGCTAGCTGTAGTTTCTCACAGAAAATGGTGCAAAAAATATATTTGTGCGTATTGGTGCATCACTAGTGCATTCTAATGCAATAGTTGTTTTATCAAAAATATCATTGGGGAGGCCAACTTCACTCATCTCCCAATATATATGGCCTACTCAGGAAACATTTTTTTTTTAATCACGTTATGAATAGAAAAATAGTTTATTTCAAAAAATTAAAATAAATTCTTAATGACAAACTCAACAGGGTCTTTCTTTAACCAACAAACAAACAATATTGTAACGTTTGTTTAATTTATTTATAGTTTATTTATTTAAAACACACTATTTACAATTTATTTATGACGTAGTAATTAATTTATATAATACTTAGGCACTATTATAACTCACAATTCTAATTTATTTATTACAATTTATTTTTTATGTCTACACTTAAATTTAATCGGCCCGTCCGTCCACAATTCGCGCTTTTTATGTAAAGCCAATTCTGGCCTAGAATTCTCTAGGATTTCCAGACCGATCAAAAACTGCCTTTCTATGACTCATACGCCGCACCGCGATCATTCCGGCGGTTTCGAGAAGCGGTGCGTTTCTCTCTATATTGCCAACGCCGCTAGATTTCATACCGCGGGCAAGGAGTAAACAAAGAACAGAGTTGGCTTTTGCGCGACAATATATATCAAAATAAAAATCTTGTCATCACTTTGATGTGTTGTCCCAGACGTGCCATAGCTATATTTAATCCAGTCACATTTAATCGTTCGGTCTGTCAAATCGCTTGGTAGGTACACCATTATTACTATAGGCGTGCCTTATGGCTTTTAAAATAGAACCGTCTTTATTATAAATGTCATATCACTGTTAAAATAATGATCGTAACGTTACAACTTTTTATTGGTTGCCAATGACGGCCTACCCAGTTAAGTTTAATGGCAACTTGGTTCCTCAAAAGGTATTTCATAATGTCCATGGTAGGTACAATTCCTATCGTTTACTCCACCGATGCAGGCCAGGCATATTTTCTGCAAATAGAAATTATAACCACAGCCAGGATTATTTTCTACATTTTATGAAATAAAAATCAACTGACGAATAAAATATGGAAAATTAATAGGCATAAATAGATAGTCTAAAAAACACTTATATATAAGAAAAACAAAAGTTAGAAAGTAAGGTTATGATTCAGATTTTCTGTAAGCATCTTACACACTGTATTTACCTATAAAACAGTAGTTATTGTAAAACGCAGAATTATTGAAGGAATAGCTAAAATAAAACATTAATATAAACTTACCTATGCTTTTAATCAATATTTTTAAATTCATGTACCCAAATGAGTATGGATGTATATGGATGAATGGATGAACGACCTACACAAAAATACACAGATGACTACAGTACTCAATACACGCATACACAAGAGTAGAAATGAGAAAAGATCATAGCCCTAGCGTGCCATGTTCCATCCGCCTTATCAAATAGTTCCGTGTGCATGGGGAATTTGCTATAAATGTTACAGTTAATATAATAAAAAATATGCGTGTAATATAAATAAATATATACCAATAAGCTTTTATTATAAATAAACCTAAATGTATACATATTATTTACTTCTATCTACTAGTTTATCGCCAACTGGAAATATGCGTGTAAGGTAAATTATATTTTAAAGTATAATATACAATAACTAGTATCTACAAAAAACAGTATAAAAATAATACATGTTAAACGTTTAAGAAATCAACCAAGACGAAATTTAAACGGGCGTTATTAACGAAAAATACATATTATAATATTACATAAATTTATACGAATTAAAAAAAAACTTCATCACAAACTAAAAATAGTCGTATATTGTTAACTATATTTAAACGTAGAACGTAGGACATAAAAAACGTATAATATATCATATAAAAAACAGTATTTATAATAATCGTAAACTGTAAACGTATCAAGCAATACCAAATTTAAACGAGAATTAGGTATAAAATACGTTAATTATACTGATCTGTACTGCCTGGGTATAAACTCATAAGTGATAAGTACTACTGTATACTATTGTTTAATATTTATATATTAGTTGGTAATAATGGTGTAGGAATTTCACTGCAGCGATGGTGACCCGAAGATCTTCTTTTTAGGTCGTCAACTTTTTTTAGTCCATCAACAAAATTTTCATCTACTTGTTTACTATTAATCTACGATTTGTGTACTATTTATTTACATTTTGTCTACTTTTTCTGTACAATTTGCATAATGTGTTATATTTACGTACTATTTACTTACTCTACGTACTATTTTCGTACTATTTTCGTACTATATAGTTACTGTATACGTACTATTTACGTACTATTTACGTACTATTTACGTACTATTTACGTACTATTTACGTACTATTTACGTACTATTTACGTACTATTTACGTACTATTTACGTACTATTTACGTACTATTTATTATGAGTATTAAATTCATTTGTTAGTGGAACATAGGAAATATTCAGAATTAGTTCCATGTTTTTTATAATATAAATATTTTATAAATTTATTCTGCATAGGTTCTAAATTTCATTTTAGATTATTTTACCTAGGGTCCCATACAATACTAACATATTAAAGTTTGCTATCTATCAAATATTTATAAAGTAATTGTAATTACGTTTAAATTGATTAGTTCATAGGTCGACCGATTTACGAAACCCATTATGTTAGTGGTTTCTTTAATTATTTCTACTATATTATAGAGATGGCTGTTCATCCGCAGTGCCTATATCCTACACTCGTACACTTTTTTCCTAATTTGTATATCAATGGCTTAATTCTAACACCTCGTAATTCACAAAGAGTAAATTTTACAATAGAGGAAAAAACTCTCATTTGACACATGTTTCGTACGGGTTAGGACTTGTTATAAATCGCGGGAATCAACTAGAAATACTTATATTTAGGACAATAGGTTTTAGTGACCGATAGTGTCCATCTTTTTCTATTGAGTAAACGTAAAAAAGTGATATGCTGATAAAATAAAAGTAATTTTGGAAGAATATACCTGTAAACCGGTATGCCTGTAGTGCTGGGTGATCATTAATAAAAATTAGAAACAGAAGAGGTCTTAAATTTGATCCTTGAGGAACACCCGAGCCTGTTAAAAACCTGTGATATTTCACCTTTGTAAGTGGCAACGTGAGTTCTTAACTTCAAATATAAAATAAAATGAAAAAATGTACATGTCCATTAATTTTGTAGTACAAGCTTAGCTAATAATAAAAAGAGATTTACTTTATCAAACGCTTTAGCAAAGTCATAAAAAAATTGACACTCAAATAAGTTAAGGTATTGATTTTTTAGCAAAAATAATTGTATTTTCAAAAATTAAATGATCTGTAGCATATGTTCAAAATGGTATGTACAGCTTCAGTGATTCTATTCCTTAATTATTCTTGTCCGTTAATTATTTTCTGCGAGTACGCTTCTTTTATAAAACCCTAAAGTCAAGAGGATGAAGGTCTGGGCATCTGTGTGGTATTGAAGCCTCTTCCAATCGAACTTCCAGAGTATCACCAGAAGAGAGATTCTCTTACGTAGTAAGTGTAATAATTGTGCTGGAGTGCCATCTTGTAGAAACTATTGGGGGTACAATAATAACCTTTTTATGTTATATACAAAAGTTTGGGGTTCTAGGGGATCCAACCCCATGAAACTTTCTTGGGGGTAATACTGTTTTCGTTATTTTTATTGCCAAGTGGCTTTTTCCAGAAGAACACATGCCTATTTTAACAACAAATTGTTTAACATTTCATTAGTTATTAGGAACACATAACGCTGGTTCTTTAAAAATGGAATCCCTGTAGATACACGAAAGGATTCTTCGTATTTTATTAAATTAAAAAGCGAATATTTTAGTTAATGTATTTAATCTTTGAAAACCTGACTTTCCTTCGTATTTTAAGTTTATTTTTGCACATTTATCAGCTTATCCAGAAAGCTTGACATTGATTTTTGTGCTTAATAATATTTCATGAAATTTGGACTACTGTTTTTCACTTTTTATTGCAAAATTTAATAAACTTCATAATTGTCACACATGTTAAACAATTAATCATCGTAATTCTGTTTTATAAAATATATTTTATTGGCAAATAAAATTAGTGAACTAAAATTTATATTTTATTTTTATGATCACAATACATATTATATGAAATATATAATTTTATTCAGGTAAAACCAATAATAGAATCAAGATTAAAACAATACAATAGAGCCTAAATAAATATTAAATAAAACAATGATGAAATCGAAGGTTTGAAAATTATTTATTAGGTAAATGGGGAAATATTTAATTTATACAATAGTCATCATGCTGTAGGTACTGTAATGAGATGGCCTGAAGCCGACTCTGTTCTTTGTTATTCGTACACGCGACAAGGAGTCTAGTGCTGGCCATATCGAGACCCGCCTCGAGTGGATTGTTTTCTATTTGCAAAATTTTGTCCTTAGTGTCTGTATACTGTTACTGAAACTGAAAGAACATTTGTATATTAGAAAATTTTTAAATGACAATGATAATAAAGAAAATTCCGTATATTAATGTGTAACCTACTAAAAGTTATAAGCAACTTATAGAGGGAAATTGCTTAAAATTAAACTTTAAATATAAAAAAAACTTTATCAGTAAAATTTTGTCTACTATGGTTACCCAAGTTTTGGATGTTTCCGGTGTCAACCTTCGGGCTCAGACGGCAGTTATTAAAAATTCCGGAAATAGTAGACAAATGAAGGGCGCCAACTGGGTCTATATAGTGGCTATGTTCCTAATTCCCCACAAACCCAGGAAATAAGGAAAGAACTAAAAGACCTCAACTTATGTTCCTTTATAATAATTTTTTTTAATTATCCCAATTATTATTAACAATTTTACAAAATTGCATTTAAAAAACAAATTTGTTTGCCAAAAGAGATAAAAACAACTAATTCAAAATTTAGAGTTCAAGAACTAACTCCAAAAGAAACATACAATATTTAAATTGTTCAACAACCTCGTAAATAATTTACCTTATGGCTTTTGAAGAATTCATAAATAAACTAACGTTGCTAAATATGATAAAAAATTAAAATAATGTATATGTCATATGTGTAATATGTATGAACCCAAAAGAAAATAAATTCATCAAACGATGACGCGGTCGGTCGTTTGCTTGGTACCAGGCGAAAAACGTTTGCGCAAGATAATATGCAAATATAGCGAAATCTTAATTTCTACCTTTTATTATTATTATAAAATCAAAGATATAAATAATCATATGCATATGCAATCAGTGCATATCCGCACCTAAATCTAAACATCAACGTTTAATTTTGAAACACAATAAACCTTTAACACCCTCCAAGTTGGAAGAAGTTACCTGCTTAACTTATAGTTAAAAGACCAAACTATTTATAAGAAAAATATTAAACCATGAAATTTTAAAATTAAATATTAACCATAAGGATTAAACTAGTAGCCTTCCAAGTGTAGAGAAAAACGAGTCAGCCCACAGCAACCACTATTGAATAATCCAATTTAATATTACACACTCAAATGCCGAGGGATCTCCCTTTATGAAACAACAAACTAATAACTCAAAATCTATTAAAATTAGTCATACTCACAATTTTTATGTCTATAAATCCCTTTAACAAGTGTGGAATACGTCAAAAAGCCATGGGAATTTAACTAAACACTACAATTCCCCGAAAATATCATAAACCCGTTCTTCACCTGTCAACCAGCACCTTACCAATAAAAATGGCACGATCTCTTCCTTTCTGCTTTGAAAGGTGACAAACCGAATGGGTTCAGAAATTCATCCTTAAGAATTTACCAGTATATATCTTAGAGACTATTTACGAAAGATTACCCTACAAACTATATCTATGTAGAATATAACTACATTTGGAAATTGATACTGACAAAAATCGATACCAAACCGATCGCGAAAAATCTCCTAAGCGCGTACAAACCTACAGTTAAGCGACTTTAAATAGCCCACTGTGAAGTTCCCATTACCTGGAAGTCGAAACCAGAGTGAACACATTGAAAAAAACCAGTTGGTAAAAACTACAATAAAACTTTCAGGTACTAAGAACAAAATACTATAGTCCTGTCCAATGATGAGATGAATTAAATTATAATAATGATATCTGCAGGTTAACAGTACATACCGCTAGTATACGACAAAAATAATGGCTTTAAAATCAACAATAAATAACGTTTTCCCTTGTTTCGTATATTTAAACAAGGGGAGTCGAATTTTTCTCTAATTATTTGAGCGGCTAAAAATGCACGTTACAAATGAAGGATATTGAAAAAATGACAGTCCATTGCTTATATAAATTCCAATTTTATTGTAATTTCTGTATTGTGATTAGCTTCTTAATCAGGTTATTTCTTGCAATATAAAATTTAAAAATACATCTTCTTGTTTCTTTATAATTTTGTATACAAATACTATAATTTTTAGTTTTGAAGAACGTTTTGCAAGGTAAATCTTATGTTTTCAGTTGTACAATTCTAAATTATATTCCGTCCGAATTGTTATCCATGTTTAACTTCTTTAAGGTTTAGGTAAAGTGAGCAGGAACGTTCCTGTGAAGTAATTTCGAAAGTATTTCGGAAGTTTTGCAACTCCAACTTCCAATAGAGTGCTCCGAACCTATACAACTAACAACCATAAAGTATCGAAGAAAGTTGTTTTTAACAAAAAAAAAGTATGTTGTAGCTTTACGATAATATGCTGCTTCTAAGACCAATTTGTAACCGTTCCATGTTATTTTGAATGGTCTAGCAACTATATAGCACTTTAAAAAGACTCTAAAGTTAAAAATCATTACTTCACATAATTTTTATTTCTTTAATAAAATTGGGATATTTATTTAGAAATTGTTAAATTTTGGTTTTTACCTAAAATATATGTTTCGTTCAATACTTTAAATTAGAGTTTTTATTGGGATATTGAGTTTTTTGCGTAAAAAAGATGTAAGATAGCAGTCAAAAATTAATAACTATTCTGTATGTATACAGGGTTGCTAAATAAGATGTCTTTTTTTTCATGAATTAAATTATTATAGTAATTGTAGTATGCATTTCTTAGGGGACATAACAAACATATATACGACCTCCACACAAAAGTGACTAAATATATAATGTGACGAAAGTCCAATTTATTTAAAGTTTATTTATTTAAAAACACACACTATTTACAATTTATTTCATAACAATAATAATAATAATAATAATAATAATAAAATTTGTTTACTACAGTAAAAAACAAAACATCTGTTTACAATATAAATAGAAAATTTCGATAAATAGCCGATAAGTGCTTTTGCACTTGTTTCGGTTTAACATACTAAAAATGTTTAAAATATAACAGTTTTTAAAAAATAAAACAAAACAACAATATAATTTAAATAAAACAACGTGGATAGTATTTAAAAAACATAACTTATTAACAAGATAATAATATATACAAATAATAATATAACCATACAATATTAGTTTGAGGCAAGTAAGTACAGATAAAATAATGTATTTAGAATTTTATTATGATAATTTTACCACTGGCAGTACCTTCGGGGGTAGGATTAGATTTTTATTATTATTCTATCAAATTAATGTAATACTGCCTTTCCCTTTGTGTTATGGCTTCTTTTAAATATTTTTTCATGTTATTTTGTTTTTAAGTAATTTTATATTTTCAGGAATAGTATTGTACATTTTAGTTCCAATATAGGAGTATGATTTTTGCGATATGGACTTTTTTTACTAGTGGGTGGGTATGAAGTATTCGATACCTAGTATTATATTTGTGATCAGGGTACGGTGGTGCTTTATTATCACTAAAGTGATATCTTATACAAGTATTATGATAAATAGTTGTCGAATATCCATAATATCTAATTCATTGTATAAAACATTAGAGGGGTATCTTGAGGGCTTTGACATAATTATTTTTAGAAATCGTTTTTGAAGTACTTCAAGTTAATTTATGTATACACGTGAGACTGCCCCCCCATACTGTAATTCCGTATCTGCAAAATATAGGTTTTTCAAATCTTTGGTGGGGAGGTACCTACTCTTTTATATGTTTAAATTTGTATTTTATTTTTTGTAGTTTTTTGGTGATATACTGTATGTGATAATCATCTTAGATGCCTATCGAGGTATATTCCTAAATATTTGATTTCTTTTGCTGATTGAATAGCGTAAGTCATGCCCTGGATTTCTATGTTGATGTGGTTCAGATCACTCAAACAAATAACAGATAAAAATTTTGTTTTATCCAGATTCATAGTTAAAAGTTTACAGTTGGACCAATCTTTTATTAGCGGTACTTTTTTTTGTATATTGTTATATATTTTATGAAATACGACGAGATTTATTTTCATCTACTTCTTTCTGTGTAAATTTCCAAACAAAATGTTTAATTTCATGATCACAACTTCGTGTCTAATGTATTAAGATCCAAGTGATCACCTCTAAAAACTGGAACGAGGTAAGAATATTCGCTCAGTGCGAAATCATGGTAGGGGAAGCAAAAGCGATATTAGCGCTAGCTGCGGATAATTCGTACATTTTAGGGCGATATTTTGTAATTTTGGCATATCAAATGCACGTATACATTTTACTTTTTTTTCAAAAAAGTAGGTAAAAACAATACAATACCGGAGTTGCTGTGTTGAAAATTGTACAAATACTAGCGAAAAAACAGTGAGAATTATAAAAAATTTATGTAGCAAAGGGAGCGTTCAAGTATTACGTAACGCAATTTTTTAAGAGTTTTAACCCACCCTCCCCCCATGTAACGTTTTTCTGTACCCCCCCCCCCCCCAGTAAAACGTTACGTAATCACCAAGTGACTATTTTTACCTAAAAATCACAATTATGTGGCGTAAAGTACCGAAAACTCGCTAAATACCTTCGCGTTAATATTATTTATTAACATTTGAAATGACTTTGTTTTAAAAGCAAGATATTTGTAATGTCTTTTTTTTGTCATAATAAATTTTTACTAGGTAAGTACCTTTAAAACCCGGTCATACATTGCAAAGAAACGTAGCGCGTAGCTATTTCGTAAATGATCCGACATGCGTTGCCTGGTGCGCTGTTGCCAGGCTGTGTAATTTATCCCTTTCATATTTAAAAATAGTTTTTACCTATAACTCACTAATAGCAACAATTTTTATTAATTAGAATAGTTTCGAGATGTATTGCGACACATTAAGCGTCCCCACCAATTCATTTTCGTACCTAGTGCAGTATCTCCGACGCATTGTGGGCAGAGATGTTGCAATATTTCTCAAAACATTTCTAATAGTCTCCGACTAAAATGACTTGTAACAAAACAAAAAACGTATAACATGTGTACAAAGTAGATTAAACTATTTTAACTGCAGACTTTATATTTTAGCAGCATCTATTTTTACACAATTATGCAGGGCATTTTTGTACCTATCGTTCTTACATACATATGCTTGCTAAATAACAACCTTGCGAATACTAAGATAAACTGTGGCAAACATCATTATAATTCCTGCAAATAAAAGGATTTTAAAAGCGTTAAACGTGACACCATCGCAATTTAAAATAACCTTGTTCCATTAACATTATACGTCATGGACGTCACGTATAGTATTTTATGCATCGATAGTTTGCGACGTTGCGATCCAGTAAATTGTTGCATATTGGATGTTTTTGTTAATCTTTAGACCTTTTTGGAAAAACTTCGGCTTGTTTATAGCTAACAACATGGTTCGCGAGTGCATTTTGTGCAAAAAACTGGAAAATGTGGGTGCTGAAGTATCTTTTCATAAGTAAGTAAGGTTAGGTGATGATGTATTGCATAGTTCAGTGGTGTAGATTTAAAGATTTTTGTCGTAATATCACATGTATTATCTAGTTTTGTTTTACTATTAATTATTTTCTTTAAACTTTCAATGTTATTAATTTCGCAAAAAACTGTAATTAATAGAAACACTTTAGTCTGTACTATAAACATAGTTGCCCTGGCAAGTCAGCATGAGAACCTTTATACGCCAAAAACAATTGATGGTATAAATATCCCTCTTTTGAGGACACTACGGCAATTAACTCCAGCGTATTACGCAGCACTCGAATACTGTCAATGAAATGACGTACAATACAGTCTGTGGAGTGCTTGAAGCACTCGGGGAATCCTCGTAAAAAAAACATAAACGAAAAGGGTTGCCAACTTGGGAGATCAAAATACGTACAATTCAATCGGGAATCCGCCATAAAAATAAACGAAAAGAGTTGCCAACTTGGGAGATTTTAATTCCCTATTTTTTTTATTAACTCTTCAGGCCAATCATCATTCGTACCACAATCATTACTGTTGTGATGAGAAAAAATGTCACACATAGAAAAAGATGTAAGTAAATATTTTGAATATCAATATTATAATTTCTAATATAGCGATTGGAGTCTACGGAGACAGCCGAAGTATAACGAAGCCATCCGAATTGAGGTATTTTTTGTTACCTACTTTACTGGAGTGATGAGAAAAACAGTCACAGTTGTTGATAAATATTTTTGTTGCTCTATATTTGGAGTTTAAAACAATTCACTATCCTGTAAAGCAAGCAAGCAATTTTGTGAAGGTAAAAAAATTTGAAATTTTGAAAAAAAAAACGTTTTAAAAAATGCGTGAAAAATCTCTCTACGCGACTTTTCTGAAGGGTTAAAAAATAATGTTACGTAACGCGTAGTTCAAATCCCCCCTCCCGCCCCTGTAACGCATCGTAACGTTTTACAGAACCCCCCTCCCCCCAAATTTGTTACGTAATACTTGAACGCTCCCAAAGAGTATGTTACATCTAGGATAGTTCTTGTTACCTAACAGTGCATAACCTGGCGTTTCGCTAGTAACTACACTCCCTAAAATAGTAGCTTTAAATGTACAAATAGGTAACAAATATATTAATAAAATAATTATAAACTATTTTTTTATCTTTAAAATGCATCAAAAATGTGACATAACCTAACTTTATATCAATTACACTATCAATTTAATTAGAAATGAATTGAATAATACGTACCAACAATTACTAAAAATACCTCTTGGTGTATAGAAATAATATTAAATTTCAAGATAAATATATCTATAAAGTTCTAAGCACTATCAGAAAGATTTTAAAATAACTTAAAAAGTGGCTTTTTAATATTTAAGACATAGGCATAATAAAAATTTGTTTCATAAGTGTCGTCATGCGCAAGACTGACCGAATTTCGTACCGCTAACCGCTTAACCTGTATTTTTCCACCATGGAACGAACTGTGTTCCGCTCTTCTATTCACTGCGCATGTATTTAACAGCTTCAGCTACATCTGTCATCTGTAATTATTTATGACAAACAATAAGAAGACAACTACTGTAAAATTAAACATTATGTACTGGAATATTAATTTAAAGTCGCCAATATTTCATTTCAGTAGATAAACTCCTTTTTAGTGGCGGCTCGTGGTAATTTGAATTGGGTGTTCACTTTTTCCAATAATTTGATCATTTTTGTAAGTTCGGCCCAAAACTTTGTAAAAGAGCCAATATCGCTGTTTTTATTATTATTTGAGTTTGTATTAAATGTAGTTATTATCAACATCATACTATTTTCAAGCACTATAACTATTAATAAATGAAAATTTTAGTTAGTGTGATATTTGTTTTGTTTTTAATTCATTGAAAACCACCTATAAACATTATTAGTTAACTGACTTTTTTTCATTATTTGAGATTATTTTTTAATATATATATATATATAAGAGAGTTGATAGTCGTTGCTGACTAGTTAATAATTTAACCAGTAATTTGTGGGTAATGCAGCAAATGAAAGTTTACTTTTTTAAGTTTATTCCAAGCTTTCGGAAATGTTTATTTCCATCATCAGGGAGACTAAAATAAAATAATACCACATATTATGATAAAGTAAGGTAAAATTTTTTTAATTACTTACATCTTAATTAAGGTTGTTCATTATGGTGGTATTATTCATTTTAGTGTAAATATACAATATATATATATATATATATATATATATATATATATATATATATATATATATATAATTTAACCAGTAATTTGTGGGTAATGCAGCAAATGAAAGTTTACTTTTTTAAGTTTATTCCAAGCTTTCGGAAATGTTTATTTCCATCATCAGGGAGACTAAAATAAAATAATACCACATATTATGATAAAGTAAGGTAAAATTTTTTTAATTACTTACATCTTAATTAAGGTTGTTCATTATGGTGGTATTATTCATTTTAGTGTAAATATACAATGGACAAGCTGAATATAGGTTATGTAGAAAGCTTGACATTGATTTTTGTGTAAAAAATATTATATGAAATTTTACCTACTATTTTTCAGTTTTTATTGTAAATTTAATCATTTTCACATTTTGTCACATATGTCAAATAAAAAATATATTTTTTAAATACCTTTTAAAATAATAACTTTTAAATAAAATAAAAACTAAAATGTTTTAAATGTTTATTTTATGAGATCAGTCCCATCACAATACATACTATTACACAAATACAAACTAGAATACAGATATAGAATGCCAGGCATTTTAAATGATACTTTTCGCAGTTTAACAGACTCCCTTAACTACCCATTTTCTACCAGATTGTTTTCACAATCAATACCTCATCTCCTTATAGGGCTTGATTTTTACTAAAAATGTTGATATCGCTTTTCATTTTTGATTTTTTGTTTTTAATTTTAATTTCAACCCCCCTTAAATCCCCCATATTTAATTAGATTTTTTTAATTAAAGGTAGTGGTGGCTCGTTATAATTTAAAATATTAATTCCTCGATTAATACAGTGTAAGAAAGAAACATCAAGTTTAAATTATAGAAATAATGCAAAATCATGCTTACCTAATATGAGATAATTCCCTAACACCCGTTTTTGTCCTTTCTGATTTAGTATTTTCATTGTTTGCAAAAACTAAACAAGGAAAACAAAACAAAGCATGTTGTTTATCACACCCGCATAACCACGAAGTTTTTTTATATTGTTCAATCTTAAAAGGATGTTTTTCTACACCCGTATTATAATAATGCACTTATATGCCCATAATCCGTTTCATAATGATACCCATTATGATACAGATTTTTCATTACGATACAGATTTTTAATCAATAGAAACCTACAATTTTTCAATCAAGCATGCTGTTTGACGTTTGTCCTAGGTTCCTATGTAATTATTTTAGTTGTCAAAACGTATTAAATTTTCGTAGGTAGCTAAACTTCGATAATTATAATATTAAAATGTCTGATATTAGCGATATAGAAGACTCCTCCACACATATCGGAGAAAGCAGAAAATACAGTACAAAATATTTTACCGCAAAAATCTAGGGAAATACCAATACCTGAAGTAATACCATTAATTACAATTTTGTAGAATTTTTTATAGAAATACGAGTAATTACTGTTATTGTGTTCAATACCAATATAAATATAATATTTATAGGTCTTGATTATTTATCGGGTGTAGAAAAAATAGCGTATGCAACTCTCATGTAATGGTTATTAAAACACTCGCATAAACCATACGAAACTCGCCTTTGGCTCGTTTCGTATCCCGGTTAATGCTCGTGTATTAATAACCATCATTACATGATCGTTGCATAATATACTATTAAACTTTCTATTTCTTATGGCACATTCTTGAACAATGTTTATCTCCGATTGAGGTGGGCCATTCTTTTTTGTAAGCACTCGATTTTCGAAATTTTGCTATTTGTTTTTATAAATTTTACCAAATACGATTCCATCGTACATAAGCACTAGTAAATTCACACAGAACCTAAGACCAGTACAGCCAACCTCAAAACAACGATAATTCGGTTCACGAAACACAAAAATCCATAAAAAGTATAATTTGTAAAGGGATCTCGTGTCTCACTGAGTGTATTCTCACTTTCTTCTTTTATATATCGGTAAACAAGGATACAAATATAGTCAGGTTCATATTTATAAACAGAACTCAGCTGAGTCGGAGTTGGGTAAGTCGTCCTTGAACTAAAATCAAAGTTCGGTTACAACGTCTCTAAAGTTCTAAGTGGTGCCGGTGTCACACTGGAATTTAGAAATGGATATTAGCAAATCTGTAAGTGTTAAGTAGGTACATTTACGGATTACTACTCATCTCTAAATTCGCACGATATAAACGATCCATAGGTAGACGGAATGACAGTTTGTTTGATTTGGTACAATGTTGCCAGAATATGTTTTTGTTATGTACCAGATTTTTCGAATTCTATTTGCAGTGACATCTAATTTATTGAAGAGGAAAAAAGAGGGTTTTTATAGATAACGAACCCAAACAAGGAACACAATATATTTATATATATATTTTACACGTGAACACTGCCTCAAGCAAAATGTACTACATCTAGTACAATTGTGAATTGTACTAGACTGGCAACACTGGTTTGGCAACCTAGTTTGTGAGCGGCGCGCCAATTAATGAGTTCTTTTGACATTTGAAGGATATTTTGGCGTGTTGTTTTCTCTTTTTAACTTTATGCATTCATCAAATCGTCTCACTCATGTTAGGCTCACTCATCATAATGCGCCACAGACACAGTATACTTAGGTATTCTATGCCACAGAGACGCGATCAGCCAGAGGGCAATGATGTACCAAAAAATATAGATTAACACGTATGAAAATAAAAATATTAAAATTAAATTTATATTTTTATGTTATTTATGTAATTTTAAAATAATGTGTTTTTATGAAATTTAACTGGGTGTTCACTGCACAAATGAACCAATGGAGAAACCGCCCCTGCTCCTTTTCATCATGTATTTACTGCGCTACTGCTTTATCTCTTGAATCTTAATTTAAATGCTCTACTTCTGTAACAAGCACCTATTTTACTTTTGATTACTGGTGCTGTACTTGGATAACTTACATTTATCTAAAAGTCAGAAACATTATTACGCGCTTCTTATTCCAAAGACTTCGGAGGAAGTTCTGCCGTGAAACGACGAAACACAGCGTTTAAATACCATTTGGAAGTGAGCTCATAAATATGTAGATTATTTCTCTGGGTTACATGCGAATGTACATGTAATTAAAAAGGAAAATAATTCCAGACCTTAATGTAACCAAAACGTAAAATAAATCGAAACGAAGCTATTTGTTGTAAAAGAACATAATTCTTTATCTTTACTGTTATTTCTTTGGATATAATTTTATGCCTTTTGTGGAATTAGTCAAAGAAAGAGTTGTTTCCAGGAAACGAACTATAGCTTATATTATTTTTTGGCATTTTTGTTAAATGATACATCGATTTGGTATAATTTTTCTCATATTGTAAGGCAAAACAGGAAAAAAAGAATTTTTTTGTACTCTTCGAATAATTTATGCAATAATAGCAATTGGATTAGTAGGATTTATTATGTAAGCTTAGCTAAATCTATTTTACCCAACCTCACTTTCTAAACCCACATTTCTCTTTCCTTCACTCCCTTTTAAAGAACCTTTATATTTAATTATATTTGTGTTAAAATAAGGGTGTATCTTATAGTGGTATACAAAGTTTTTTTTTAAATAATTTGACAAACAGTGAATTTTTTGTAATAAAGCTTTTTTTTATTTAAATTGGAACCATTATAATTTATTTGGTCACTTTTTGAAAATGACATCGGCCAAGTGTCCACCTCCGGACGCCACACATAAATCGGCCCGTTTTTCGGCATTTTCCATCACTTTTTGGAGTGTTTCGGGTTGAATGGCAGGATTTCGCGGTGTATGTTGGCCTTAAGTTGTTGGAGAGTGGCTGGTTTATCGGCATAAACCTTCCCATTTATTCATCCCTACTTAAAAAAAGTCAGGTGCGATTAAATCTGGTGAATGAGCCGACCAGTCGAAATCGCCGTATTTCAATATCAACCGATTCGGGAACATGGCACCCAATAAATCCATTGTTAGACGGGTATGGCATGTTACGCCGTCTTGCTGGAACCAATAGTCGCCCCCCATGTCAAGTTCGTCCACCTCATTTGCCACAAAATCGCGTAACATGGCCCGATATCGCTCGCCATTGACTGTTACCGTGGCGCCGTTATCGTTTTCGAAAAAGTACAGGCCGTCATCGCCTTTCAGCACAAACACCGCACCAAACAGTGACTTTGGGGGAATGTAACGGCTCTTCTAAGATCATGTGAGGATTTTCAAATCCCCAAAACCGGGTTTTTCTCGTATTAACAACGCCACACAGCGTGAAATGTGCTTCATCGGTGATGATCAAACAGCTTCAAAAATCAGGTTGACCGGCAAGGATGTCCTGCATATTGCGACCGTATTGGATGCGATGCGATCTATCAATTGGCAATAATTGTTGAGCGATCTGCATTTTGTAAGATAAGGCGCGCAAAAGCACCCTTAACAACTGCCACATGGACATGGGAGACATTCCAAACTGCTGAGCATGGTGTCGGACCGAAATTTGTTGACGCTCCGCGACGTCGGCACTTACTTCCATATTCCGCCTGGTACGCGGCTTATTCCGACGGACAGTGGTTGCCAAAGATCCTGTGGCATTAAATTTTGCAACCAAAGCACGAATAGTCTTCGGGGTAGGCGCATTCTGGCCACGATACCTCGCTCTAAACGCGGGTTGAGTCAGCGTAACAGAGGAGTTTTTTTGAAAATACATTTTTACAATTTCAGCACGTTGTTGTGGTGTAAGGTGGTTCATTGTTAAAATTGTACTGGACTGACGTGGTTCATTGTTAAAATTGTACTGGACTGACGTTTCTAAAACATTAACAAACATGGCGATCTGTCACCTGGTGCTCAAGTTATTTGAAAAAAAAACATCGGGTACTATTATAAGATACACCCGTTATATAATATCGTTTTCTATACAGTATGCATTATTATAATTAATAAACTATACAAAATAAAGGAATTGATAACTAATTAAATACATAAATAATACAGGGTAATTCATTATTAATTGGAAATATTTCAACTATAGAATCCTGAGCTCAGATTATGAATATTTAAACCAAATCACCTAGATAAAATGTGTTTTCATTCCGAGTTCTATTTAAAAATTTAAAACTTATTTCTGTCCAGTACTTTAAAGTATTAATGTGATATTTGGCGGGAAGTGTAGATACTATACATTATATTAAATTATGTTAAATAAACGTTTCTGGCTACCATCAGAGGCGTACGACAGGGGCAAGTGACTAGTTAATCCTTCCCAAATTCTACGCCACTGGCGGAATTGCAATTTTATCACAATTTTTCGATTCTCCAATACTTCCTACGCAAATATTGTTTTCTTTCTTCATAGATTGTTTTTATTTTATTTTAAGATATATTTTATTTTTTATTTTTTTTTTTAACTTATTTATTTATACTGTACTTTCTTTTATAAGATATTTAGATAGATATATGAATTCTTTACTCACCTTTGTAGTACTTTAATTTTGTCGGCTACTCATAAATTAATGCAAACAGATTTTCTTATTTCACCGGCGGTTCGGTCAATTTTAACAGTTTAAGGTGAATTATTGTTATTTTTTGTATATACCTTGATAGAAATATTTTCCTACTTTTAATCTGATTTTACCATACTATATTCTTTAGTTTGAAATAAATTTGTTTTTTTTTAATACAACCAAACATTTATTAACCTTTAACCAAAACTTTTAAATATTATAATTGATAATAAATTATTCTAATGGTGTTGAAATTTTTTCAAATATTTACCCCTTTTCCTTTATTATTTATTAAAAAAAAATTATTTAAGCATATTTGTGTAAGATGTGAGTCTAGACGTTTGAAGTGTCATTTACTCCAGTCAGCTGAGCAGTTAATTTAGTAGCTATTAGCGAGGGTGTATCGGCACTTCGGTAACAGTTTAAAGAATATACAAACCAAATTCTTAAATAATTTTATACTGGGATGTGTCTATCTAGTGGCCCAAATGTGACGTTAATGAACAATACATTTCTGTAATAATGAATAAATAATGCGAGTATAACAATAAACCATTTTAAAGTTATTGACCATCTATTTCTGACTTTTTTATATTGTTGTTGATACGTGGAAGTATTGCTAATTTGGAAATATTGAAAGGGCATCGGGATGTAGAAGCATCGGGACGTATAGCACCGGGAAGTTGAGCGTCGGAATGTAGAACGGTGGGGCGTAGAGAGGACGTCAAGACGCAGAGCGTCGTATAAGAGAGAGAGAGAGAGCGTGTCGTGACGTATAAAGGTAGGGATGTAGAGCGTCGAATGGGATATAGGGCATTGGGACGTAGAGCATCGGGACGTTGAGCGTCGGATTGGAAAGACGACGTCGGGACGTAGGAGTGTCGATAGGAGGTAGAGCAGGAACGGCGTCGGTTTAAGAAAGATGCTGAATACTGAATTTAAATTATACTAGATTTGAAGAGTAATGAATGACTGCACTTGGAAATTAACTAAACTGAGTTTGATTTCTTAATGCATCGTCTTTGCAAGGAAGACTTGTGAATTGTCGAACTCGCTTAGCAGACGTTATTTAAATAAAAATCTCTTAATGTATGGGTTCTTGTGCTTTATTTGATTGAAAAAGTCAAAAAAATGTTTAATAATAACAAAAAATATATTTAAAAGCTTGGTGCTGGAGATATTTTCCTTAATTTATTAATTTGATAAAAACTGCTCACAAAATTAATCTGTACAACTAATTTTATCCTCATCTGTAGGAGACTGTATCTCGGAAACGCCTCAGCTGATTTTTAAAAATGAAAAAGAATCTGATAGTCCATTATTTTTTGTATCAATTGCTTGATGCTTTAGTAAAAGAATTTTTTCAGTGTTATACAGGGTGTGAAAGAATACAATGTAACTGCACCGGTTGCAATAACAATTTCAGAACTTTATCGTAATTACATTTGAAAGTTTTGGTTGATATCTCGGGTCGTATTTGACCGTTTGATATTTTTTTGATTTAGAAAAAAGTTACAGGGTATTTTCAGAAAGCTCGCATTTTTTTTAATTATAAAAATTACTAATCTCTAAGAGATCTTTTATTTGATGTGGACTTTATTAATTTATGAATTTTTATTTCAAAAACGAGAAACATTTTACTCAAGCATGTTTCGTTTAATCGTCTTATTTTTAATCAGATAATCTTCATTCTTTCTATGTCCCATTCTTAATTAGACTTCCTGTACATGATTGAGTATTTCATTTTTTACTACTTGACTACATTTGAGAAGATTGATAGCATTTTATATTTAAAATGTTGAAAATAATGTCATAGCTAATAGTTTAATTAGATTCCTTTTAGGAATTGAACTTGTTTACATTAAAATTATAAAATAATTATTGTAATATGATTTTAGTTAATGTATATTCTGTAGTGTTTTGCATATAATAATTATTTTACCCAATCCTCTTAAATGAAAAATGATAATTTTCATATTTTAATCTTCCAAATACATCCATAAATCGCCGGCTCAATAATGAATGTGAATATTAATGGGCTCTGCCGCTTTATTAATTACTTTTTTTAATTAAAATTTTAAACAGACTCGGAACGCATAAAGGGAAACATTATTTCGTTTTATTTTTCAGACTGGAAATACCGTCGTATTATTATAACCCTAATGAACTTCCTGAGTTGTTTACCTTGTTGTTCTCTTCTTGCGAACTTCCATTGCAACTTTCCACAACTCCCTTTTGAGTCTTTGTCCGACCCGTACACTTTATTAGGGATTTAAACAGAGGCGCGCACCGCTCCAAACCGCAGGATTAATTAAGGATGATAAGACCAATAAGAATTGTGATTAGAATTTATACCTACAGGTGGTTTTCTAAAATTATTAAGATATTTTAAAGCAATTGCCACAGCGGTGGGCCCGAAAGTATCGTCATTGCGCCATATTTTAAATGTAATAACTCAGTGGCGTAACTGTTTCATATTTGTAGATTAACACAACGTTAATTTTGTGAAATAGTTTTATTTTAAATGTAATTACATTTATGTGGTGGCGTTTGTTTATTATTTAATGGATCAAACGACTTACCTGAAGGAAGTCCGATCCTAATTATGCGGGCATCCTTGTTACGCTGCTGACTCACATGTTCAGATTTAAAATTTTACGTTACTTTCTATCGCTGCCTGCCTAAGTTACTCATTACCTGTTGTGGAGCCTAGGAATTTGGGGTTAAAAATAATATAAATATGGTCCTTTATTTCCACTAACAAGGATGTTCGCATAATTAGGATCCAACTTCCTTCAGGTAAGTCGTTTGACCCATTAATTATGCATCACATCCTTGTTAGTGGAAATAAAGATAACCATGTAGTTGTTTAGAGGATGTTCTATTCAAAATAAAACTAGATTTTTGCTTTCTACGTAAATGTATACAATAGAACATGCAAAAAAAAAATTATTACCATACATTTCCAACAAAATTAACAATAACAAGGTGGGTTGGCTCAGTGGTTAGAGTCATGACTTTGAGATCGGAAGGTCTCAGGATCGAATCCCACCGTTGACCGGGATTTTTTCATTTAATTTAATTATTTAAAATTAACTCTAATGCCTTGGTAGGATTCCCCACTCGACCATTCACTGTTGGGTTCTAATTAACAGTGCTGTTCCTAAAGTGGCGCAGGGAAACAGTAACAAAGCCTACATAGAACACGAGGCTAATGGCCGTAGTAGTCGACGCCGATGACACCAAATTTAAAAAAAAAACAATTAATAATAATACTAATGAATTAATCATTAAACAACGTAACAAAAAATAATATTAAATTTTAACAATCCAGTTTTATAATTTTTTAATACTTTTGCGAACGTTGGTTTTACGTCTTAATTGTAAAACTTGTTAAACACTACTGATCTCCTTGTCCTATAATTTTTCTAATGGTTTCAATATTGACGCAGATTATGAGGACGGTCGAGGTACATACGTATGTGTACTAAGTGCTTGAGCTACCCACCCAATAGTTTTGGGTAGATACTGGATGGCCTGGACCGTTAATGGTTAGAAGGTCCTGAAGACCTGTGAGACTTTGTTTTTTTCTTTTTCCCCATAAAATAAAAATTGTTTTTGCCGAGCATAAATTGAGGTAATTCGTGGGAGAATGAAAATACTAATAAAGGCTGGGCTCGTTGTGAAGTCGAAGTTTTAGTATTTCGTCAATGAAAATTTTTATATTGTTAGCTTCCACCTTGACATTTTCAACTTTAATTTTTAAGAAAGTCTATCCCCGTTGAGCTGCAAGCATAACAAGTTTGGCTCTTAGGTGTTTTAAGTTTTTCAAGTGAAAGACACTACTGAAGTATTTTAAAACTGTGTTTTGGTCTCAAGTTTGAATACATTTTGGCAATTTTCTAATATACATTTTATTTTATTATTCAGAATTTCTATAATGAAAGTTAGGGACTATTTATAATGAGAGCTAAGACAGAACTCTAGTTATAAGGAATTCAAAATGAAGGTTTGCTGCAGTGAATAACTAGGTTTAATGTTGACATGGCATTTATTTATTTTTTTTTTTTTTATAACATGGAATGGTTGAGTTTCCCATTTTGGTACAATCACTATGCCTTCTGCTTGGTCTTTCTAATTTTAGTACTTATACAAGAAATGCATCAGCTACGTAACAATCGAGTTCTCGCACACTTTAGATAATAACACTTTTTTATGATGAGGTACATATGAAAGATTGTTATAACGTCATGTTTCAATGAAAATGATCTTGTCAATATCCTTAGATTACAAGTTTTAAGAATTAACAGTCCTCCTATTTGATTTAAGTGTATAACATTACAACTATTGATGGCTAAACAACACATACTTGGTACACTTACTTCGAATTCTGTTAATATTTTCATGTAGACTTCTACACTCTCTATGTAAACGTATTTTGAAATAAGTGTTTATTATCATTTTAGTTAAAACCAAGAAATGACTATTATATATATCCCCATCAATATTATGATTTTTAAAAACATCAAATACTGATGAAGGTATTATATCAAGGCATTTTATTAAAAGAATATTATTTATATTTTTAACAGTAATAATATTTGTAAGTTTTTTTATAAAATCTTAAGGTCTTTTCAGCAAGTTGACACACAGTATGTACATAAGAACTTGCAATAAACAAATTTCCATATTGCTTCCTCTTTTGTAATTTTGATATAGATATATTTCCTTCAAGCAAATCTAAACATTGAAAACAAGTAATATGGGGCTTTATGGACTTTATAACAAATCCTGAAATATAAGCTGTTGTATTACAATATTTGAAACATTCATCACTAGATTTAGATGTAATTAGGAAATCATTAAGGTTATTTAAGCCTTAGTTGATGCACTACCGGTTTTAAAGTGTTTGCAAAAACATATGGAGCAAATGGTCAAACCAAATGTAAGACACTCAAATTCGTAAGTTATTTTTTTTTTCAGGTACTTTCCTGATTTTTTATGTATTGAAATAAGAGGCATCCTTTAATTTAATTTTGGACAAAATTGTCCTGTAACAAAATATTCTGGGCAGACCTGAGATCTTCCAGTTTAAAATGCGAGAATCTGTATATTTATTAAAGATGAATCTACATGAATTATTTCATTTGGGTCTTAAAAAATATGAAAACCAAACTAATTTTCTTTAACAAGCAAACACCTGTTGCATTCTTTAGTACAAGTTTTTTTTTTAATTGAATTGTGTAGGTTAGTTTTTCTTTAAGAAAAAATATCCTTTGGTGAAAGCTCTTCTGTGTTTTAAAGATTAATTTAAAACCTTTAACATATCTTAGGGCCTTCTTATCATTAGTTAAGCTAGCCCACATGTTTCACAAATTTATTCAGTCTACCAGCAATCTTTCTTACCTTTATTTCCTTCCATAATAACTCCTTATCCCCTCTCTGTTTTTCTGAATACTTGTTAGTTCGTCCTTTGGGTTTTGTATTTTCCTTGCTCTTTCTCTGCCCTGATTTTCTTCAGTCGCTATTTAAAAGTAGGCGCCTGAAGTTTAAAGACTGATTGAAATTATTGTTTGCTTTTAGTTGGTGCCTTTAAATTAAATGTATGCTAGTTTTTTCAAATGCTTTGTCTGACTTCCCTATCTCTACAAGATTCTTTCCAAAATGAAAAACCATCGATATCTGCTTTTTCTATCAAATTTTTCACATTTGTGTTTAAAGACGGATATATTAGGTGCCTACGATGCATATATTCTATGGTAGATGTCTGATAATACTTTTGTTACATTTGCATTTGTTTTGATGCGTCTATTTCTGTTCCTTCCATGCCTAGCTTACAGAGGTTTAGCTGAACTTCCCATCACCTTTCAAGTTGGTCTTGCAGCATATATAAATAGCTGTCGGTTTTATTTAATGACGTAACTAGTCACTAAACTTTTTGGTTCCTAAGTGAAAGTATTCCAGATTTTGATTTCGCAAAGAAACTTTGATATTTTGCCATTCTCCAAACCGTCTTGTAAATATTATCCCAACTTTTTACCATTTCTTCGTTGATTGGTTTTCCGAGAGAGATGTTGCTATTAGGATCCGCTCCCAGAATATCCTGATACTGAATTTGATCCTTACTATTCGAATGTCTGTTCTGGTGAAGATGACGAGTTTAATGTATGTACCTCTTAGATTCTGATTCTGAATTTAAATCTGAACATGTGGGTCAGCGGCGTAACATAGGTATACTACATGGTTATCTTTATTTCGACTAACAAGGATGTGAAGCATAATTTGTCATTTAATGTAGTGAAACTTACCAGTGTGTAGAATCGACTTTTGCAAAATTAATTTTAGTTGTAAATAAAAATATCATTGAATAGAAATTTATAAGTAAAATAGAATATGAAATTTTTATTTAAAAATATTAATACAAAAATAAATACCCTGGGTGCCAGCAAAGTTTGTATCTGCAACACCTATGCAGCCTCAGTAAGCACCACACCACTTAATAATATTTACTTGCTCCTAGCCTAGCTATTAAAAAAATATTATTTGTTAATATAAATGGAGATCCTCTTAAGTCTGCTTTCTCATAACTGAGCCGAGTACCCTTAATCCAAAGCTAGGTTCCAAAGCTAGGTTCCAAAGTTAGTTCACTTGGCATGAAGTTGCTGCGTCAGCGTGTCATATCATATTATTGTTATTGGAAAGGTTAAATGGGGCTTAGATTACAAATAAATAAATGTATTTTTTCAATTTTAAATCGAAAATTTATTCAAGAATTATGTGATAACCTTGTTTTAAAAGTGTACGATACAATATGTAGAAAAGTATGTAAGTACCATCCAATCTTAAGAATATTTTTCTAGAAATGTTTTACCTAAATTGATTAGTATGTCAAAACAAATGTGTTAGTAATATAAATTCGTTATTGATTTAAAAACTTGTTAAATTTTAAAAGTCTTTAGATTAACAACAATAAGAATTGGTTCTAAACAAAAATAAATAGTAATAAGTAAATAATTCCTTAGCCTAGTTACAAGAATTTTAATGTCATTAAAGTTCACTTTGGCATAAATTTGCTTAGGATTCTTTAAAGTTCGATCATATCAAGTATTATTTTGTTTATTAATATTAATAGAATTTGTCGTGGTATAGAATGCATTATTTTTTTATCTTTTTATTACTTATCTTCTAATTATTTCTAGGCTTTTTTTTAAAGAGATATTTATTAATTTTGAGAGCTCAATAGATTTATTTGTTTTTCAAATTTGTGCAGAGGTACCTTATAATCCTATTGAACGTGATGTTCCAACGATGTGGTGTTTCAGTTTCTTTTTATATTATTGTGGAAATAATATAAAATATTTGATGTTTTAAGCGGTAATTTTTAAAAATTTTACAGCGAATTTCTACTGTCTTCACAGCTTCAATGTCAAAAAGAAAAACTAACAGGTAATAGAGGGATCTTTCTGATCGACTTTACGATTACACTTTTTTAATGTTTATTGTGCAAAATATAAGTGAGACTGTCTTTTATTTTCGTGGAAATTGCTTTTAATAAAGTTTGATGTCACAGCCTACTTAGACGTAAATTTCGCCAAATTTTCCTTCAAAATTCATGTACGAGGATGATTTATTATATTTTTATAATTGTTTTTTACTCTATTTTATACACTTTCACTAGATAATTTTAATTGTAACAATTTTATTTTACATTATTTACAAAGATTGCCTTACTATTTTCTTAAATTGAAGCTTTTATATACAAATTTTGGTAAAATATTTCTTAAAATTATTGACCCACAAATTAGTTTTTTTCTTTTTTTAATGATATTTAGTTATTTTGTGATTCTAAATATTTGAAAACTCTTCTACAAACCATAATTAATATTATGTAAGCATTAAATCTCATCTACATGTTTTAAAATTAAATATATTTTTAGAATCAGAGGTAGAGTCTGCACTGACATCTTAATTTGTATCCAGCTATTAGGACTGGACTTCCCAAAGTGTGGATTGTAACTAATCACTAATCACAATACTCTATTCTAAAAATTTCCAGTAAAATGTTTCTCGAAAGAACTTTGTTTATGATATAAAATTTCCTGTGAAGTCAAATTTGATATTGCCGCACAAAGCCAACTCTGTACTTTGTTTATTACCGTACCGCGACAGGAAGTCTAGCGCTGTCCATATCGAGTCAAACGTACTGCTTCTGGAAGTTTCCGGAGTGAGCTTTGCGGCGTATGCAGTGTTGCCGTAACCAAATATGTTAATGTACCAAACAAATTTGCTAAAATGTACAAAATTCATATATATGTATGCCTTTTGCTTTTAAAATCTAAATACAATATAACAAATATTACATTTTTATTTTAATGAGAACAATTTATACAGTGTGTCCAATTAAATCGGAACTATATAGGAAACTTTTTATTCTTGATATCTGATGGTTGTATTTAAGGTTTTAGACTATGCTCGACTTTTTATGAAGAATATTTTTTTTATCTAATATTAATAATAAAAAGTGGGACCAATACTATTTGTCATTTTTATCAATGATATGAGTGATTATATTAAACATTCTAAATTCCTATTATATGCAGATGATCTGAAGCTGTTTAGACAAAACTCCTCTGCAGCTGATGCTGAGTTACTGCAAGGACATATCACAGCAATATCCAAATACTGTCATATCAACGATTTCTCATTCAATATACCTAAATGTAATATAATCACTTACACCAGAAATAAGAACCCCATCATAACTTATAAAATTATTACATCTAATTTAGTGAAATTACATCTAATTTAATTAAATTTAATATAACTAATGATTCGAAAAATTTTTGGTTCAGTTGCAATAAAATAGGTTGAATTATTTTAGCTTCGTAAGATGTGTAAATTTTTTTGTAACAAAACGAGAATAATGAAATAGGCGTGACAACAGCGGATATTATACCCTCCTGTGTCCCTTAGTTACATCTTCTGTTAATCTCTGAATTGTACAAAAGAAATTTACTAATTTTATTTAAGTACACTCTACATATTTTTGACCTCCCTCTGTATAAGATTCAACCTTTCTAAAATCGATAGCTAAAAATAGCAAAAAGGCAAAAAGGTAAATCAGAAATCAATATTGCAAAAGGATCCTTTTGGATTTCACTCCAATTCAATTGGGACCACCCACATATTTGCTAAGAATAGGTAAAAATCGTGACACGGAGGGTCAAGGATTCTACAAGGACTCTCCTTGTTGGCGGCTAATAAACAGCGAGATTAGGACGGTTTTCAGACAGTTAAAGAATTGAGAATGGAGTGAATAGGCTTTTATGGAAACTGATATATAGTGGTTATTATCTACAGTATCACAATTTGCTTTCGTTGAACGTCAATAATTTCTCGTATAGTGAAAAAATAACTAAGAAATAATTTCTAACGGCTTGTTACAGGATAAAAGAAATTATAAGATTTTTAGGATTAATGGGATTTATTTAGGATTAATTTAACATAAACTACATATCTAAAACTTAAAATAAATGCTACTTTTTTTATCCTCGTGTTCTGTGCAGGCTTTGTTACTGTTTCCCAGCGCCACTTTAGGAACAGCACTGTTAATTAGAACCCAACAGTGAATGGTCAAGTGGGGAATCCTACCAAGGCATCAGAATTAATTTTACTTTTCGGGTATATTTTCGAAATTTGTTCAGAATTGTAAAGCAAACTACTCTCCAGGTCTCTTTCTTACAATTGATGAAATGCTGGTACCCTTTAGAGGGCGTTGCGGATTCCGTATGTATATTCCTAACAAGCCGGCTAGATATGGTTTAAAAGTTCAGATTTTAGCTGACTCGAAGACATTTTATATGTGCAACGCTGAAGTGTATACCAGCAGAAATGAAGCACATTTAAGAAGATCAGACCTTTCACAGCCTACCCAAGTAGTTTTGTGCATGACAGAGCCCATAATCGGCTCAAATTGTAACGTGACTGGCGATAATTGGTATACCTCAATTGAATTAGTACGAGAATTAAGAAAAAATGATATTACTTATGTTGGAACGATAAAAAAAAAAATAAAAGGCAAATCCCCCAGAATTACTCCCAAATAGAAAAAGACCAGTATTTTCGAGTATATTTGGATTTACATCTGATTTTACAATTGTCTCGCATGTATTAAAGAAAGCTAAAAGTCTAATTCTAGTTTCTTCCATGCACCACGACAATCTTAGGTGTAATCGATTAGATTTTATTGTAATCATCCCCTTTAGTACCCAACCCCTGAGATTATAGCATCACCTTTACACATAAAGTTTGTTTTTATCAAATTTTAATTCTAAACCCTCTACATGTGTATCAGGCTTCCCTACTAAATACCTACGTAAACTTTATGATCCTATCTAGATAATAAATAACTTGTTTTAACCTAAATTGGAACATATCACATTCATACATGCTTTCCTAATAGGTAAATCTGAAAAATACACTCTTAAAAATGAGAAAAATTGAGCAATGCTCCAAACGATAATTATTTACTAATAAAGTTAAATTGTTTCCAAATTCTTTCTGGGAAAACCATCTCAAAACTATGCAAATTTCACTTTTTATAACTTCAAATAAATCAAATATATTCCAATAAAATTTATAAATAAAATTATTTCTTTAAAAAACTACTTTTTCTACTCTCATGGGAAAAATGTCGTTTTGATTATTTGTTTCATAAACTAGTATTTTAAGATATATTTTTCATCTGTCTAAAATGTTGGTTTTGTGATTTTACCCAAAATAAACTTCATCCAATCATTTAATTATGTAGAGTAAGACATTTATTGGACTTTGTTTTTTACATTACATTGCATTTTTATAAATATCACTAATGAGCCGATAAGCAATTA
Source organism: Psylliodes chrysocephalus (assembly GCA_927349885.1). Lineage (NCBI taxonomy): Eukaryota > Metazoa > Arthropoda > Insecta > Coleoptera > Chrysomelidae > Psylliodes > Psylliodes chrysocephalus. The sequence goes on from OV651817.1 coordinate 72,161,704, forward strand.
GAACTAATTTCAAAAAGCATTGCAGAAAATGATGATTCTCTGAATACATATTGTTACTTTAAATCAACCAGTGCCGCAAGAGAGTTAAACTTTTATTCTAGCCATTATCTTGATATACGTACACATTCAAATCCTACCCTATTTCATCTATGAGTTCCACTATACTTTTAAATATCCCTGGTAGGTACGTTAAAACTTCCGATGAGACAGATTTACAGATTTATCTGTTCCAATCATAAAGAACGAATGGCAATTTTCAATAGAAGGTGAGACTTGAAAAATGCCGCAATCAGAGATATCAAGCACTCTGTTTGCAGAAAGTTCTTCGAGGTGTCAGTGGAATACTAATACGAATGTAGTTAGGATAGAAATACGAGAATTTCGCAAACTTGTTAAATTTAAAAAGATTTATGCAAAAGGTCTTTGCAGATGCATTTAGGAAAATAATGTCATTTGGTTTTGTAATTAACGTAGTTTTAAATTTATTAAGGATTCAACTTGAATATCTCAGAATATAGAAGTATCATAAAAAAAACTTTAATTTTTATTGAAAGGATGAAGGAGGGAACATCTATAATAGCTCTCATGAAGATATCCTTAACACAGTTATATTAGTTGGGGAGCACAACGTATTAAAATAGCTTCCCGTGGGATACTTCATGAAGGGAAGGTGCCAGTGGTGTTGTTTTATCAGAAAAATTATGTATTCCATTAATTTTCATGGTGATACCGTCACAAATGTTGCGTTTGTTTAGAGTGCGTCAAACAAAATGGCCGCCATAGCAACATAAACAATGTGCGCTATCGTCGCTGATATTTAACCGATTTTTTTAGCTTGTTAGGAAGGTAATTTAAAGAGCAAAACAATTAATTGTTGAAAGTATTGCGAAAAAACAATATTTTGGTTCAAAATCCATATAAATGTACTGGGATGCTTTTGCCACAAAAATATTACATATAGTATTGACATTTAACTTTTAATTTACTTTAATTTATTATTTAAGTATAATAGGAATAAAATCTATTAAAAGATCACTCCGTATACTCCGTTTTGGGTAGAAGTTTAATAGGAGATCCATTTCTCATGTTCTGTGAGTTAACTAGAATGAAAAGATACCTTTTATAAGTCCATTGTCAAATTGGAAATTGTAGAAGTTTAACCTTTTATCAAGTATTTCTTTCTTGTTTTAAAGATTCGTTCTGGTCCTCTGTATATATATTTTCCATTTTATAAGTCCATTGTCAAATTGGAAATTGTAGAAGTTTAACCTTTTATCAAGTATTTCTTTCTTGTTTTAAAGATTCGTTCTGGTCCTCTGTATATATATTTTCCATTGTTTTCTTAATTAGTTTGTAGTTAAGTTCTAGGAGCCTAAAAGGGACAAAGAAACGTTTTGAATCCTATAAATGGTTTCAGGGTTCATTTTCTTTGTTTATTTACATTAATTATGACATTATGTCATTCAAATTTATTCAGGTAATTGTCTAATTCATTACAAATAATTAAAACCCCAAATAATCTGGGTAATTTTGGAATTAGGTAGGTGATTGTGAGAAATTGGCTAATAATATTTTAAATTACCTGTCATATTTTATTATCATTTCCTGTGGAAGTCATTAATTTTGTCGGTGCATATCCTGCCCCCATTTTTCATTCTTCTAGTATCCCTTCATGGAACATGTGTTTTTGAAGATCTTTTTATAAGGATATAAGGTACTAGAAACGAAAAGACTGATTGAAAATTTATTTAGTATTACTATTTGTTGGTATACTTAATCTCGCAAGAGGATTTTATTTTCATTTAAGCAAAAACTTACTTCTAAAAAGGCCACATTTCAACTCAGGTACAGTAATTTCTCAATTATCACTTATTTGTCCTTCCTTAATATAAGATTGTATATATAAAGTAGAATTTTGTATTTTAGGCCTTTTCTTTTCTGGATTTCGTAGTCACAGATAGTTTCATTTAATTTTTCTTGTTCGATTAATTTACATTGGAACAGTTACGTGTAATTCCGGACATCACATTAATTTGAGGTAGTCTCAAGGACAGATGTATTTGAGAACCTTACTGCTGGATAGTAGTAAACTATTAAGACACCATTTTCATCCCTTACTCACTGGAGTTACATACAAACGAAGAAAAGGACGATCTTTTAATTGGAGGTTAAATAAGTGGACCTATTCATACCTTCGAATCCAATAGGCTATTTTGTCAAGTAACTTTTCCAAACAGGTCTTCGAATTCAACTCTTGCCTATGTGTTATCCCCAAGAGCCACTCGTAAATTTTCTTTTATTCTACTCAACATCGATGTACTTTTCAACCCTCTTCGAGACTTGTATGCGAAAATGGGGCACCAAAATCGGTCACTATCTGACGGTCTATAAGGTTTTTTATTGATTCGTCCAAGTACGTGTCGAACATGAAGTTCATCATATTGCCAGTATTTCCTATGGATCTTTTGGGTGAACAAATGTGCAAGATCTTTACAAGTTTTCACTGCGCTAGTTTTATCAAGAGCCTGCAATTCTCCCATTGCATCTACAATTGCAACGCAGTTATTTGATTGGTGAACTTGAGCAGATGACAAAGAATCTTTTGCAGTGGATTCCACTACAGACTTCAAGATTTGAATTAATTTGCTTTTAGCTGGGCACTGATGCATTGTTCCGTCTAATGCAAACATGGAATAAAATTAAAAAGTCCTACATACTCAAAATACTTTTCAAAAACTGACACTGATAGCATAAAATAATCTGTTTTTAGTTTAAGTTGAAACTATTTTTCGCAATGCATGCTAGGAATATTTTTTTAGCTAGTACAAATACCTTTCGATCAACATAAAATAAATTGAAATCGGTTCAGCAGGGACCGAGATATGTCACTTGGTTCATAATGAAGCGGCGACCATTTTGGATGACGTCATCATAGCTACACGCAACATCTGTGAAAGTGTCACCATCGAAATTATTAGAGTACATGTTTTTATCTATCGAATCGTACCACTAGTACCTTCCCTTCATTAGCTTTCCCGCGGGACACAATGCTTCCGTACTAATTTTCTTTATTAATAAATTTAGCTTATTCCTACAGGTATTATAACTATATTGTATGGCTAACCTATTTGTTTACTTTAGAAATTGTTAATACTTTTTGTCCCTTGTTTTGATTAAAGCTATAAGATCGTTATCCAATCCTTCTTTTTAGACACTTGATTTTGATTTCAAATGATGTCAAAAATCAATACCGAGATTGGACCCCTTGACGTGACAAATATACTGACAAAACGGTGCAAAAATCCTGCATAAATCACCAGTTCGAAAACTAAATCTAACTTTATATATAACGGCCAAAGTTCCCTTCGGTCCCAAAACTCGACCGGAATAAAATTTCCCGAAAAACAAACAAAAGAAACGCAAAGAAGGTCGCAATACCTCTCAACAGACGAACAGACCCATACACTGACATTTATTGGTGTCATCGGAACGTGAACCAGAGAAAAATACGTTAGGAGCAACCCCGGGAAATTCACGAGTTTCAGACTTTTCAACGATTTCGAATATGTGTCGGGTAGGGAGATGTACGTACATGCATCGCCTGTTGAATTATTCCAGAGCGAATTTTCGATCTAATAGAAATCGAAAAAACAATCGCGAGGAATACACCGATTTTCGAATTAGACGCCTATACTTGAACGGATTTGAGAAAATTTTATGTGTGCTCCAATAATTTATCGGCCAAACATGCATATTTCTACATTTAGAAGTTTTCGATGTGGTCTCAAAAGCAAACAGAGGAAATTTGTGCCAAAAGCGAACAGTCTTATAGCATCTAGAAATGGCGCACCATTAGAACCGTGACAGAATTATAATAGATCTTAGTCGAATGAATGTGATTTTGGTGATTTTTTTTATTTCTTCTAGCTGATGGTTCTCCATTCTTAACTTGTGTAAGTCTTCTTATTGTCGATAAAATGAACCGTTTTCGAGAAAAAAATAATAAAAGAATTAATGTTTTATTTTTATTAAAAAATTAAACTCCCAGAATTAGCTGATTTCAAATTGGTAAATTCTAAAATACAACTTAGAGTATTATGTTTTCATCCTGAACTCACTAAAGCTTGTAATGATTGAACCTAAATACGCTAATTAGAAATAATCAATTAAAAACTTTATAAGTGGGTTCAACATGTGCTCCGTGAACTCTGATACACTTGCGGGCCAGACGAATAGAGGACTGCTGTACTCGCCACAACAACCCAGCTTTGTTCCTTATCACATCACAATGAAATGTAAAAGTTCCTCCCTAGTATCAACCGGAGAGGAATACACCAAAGTTTTGAGATGACCCCACAGGTAAAAATCCATTTGCTTTAGGTCGGGAGATCGTGTAGGCCAGACAATTGGACCTCCTCTGCCTATCCAACGGTTTCGATAGACATTATTCAGGTGGTCCCGTACAGCGACGCTAAAGTAAGCGGGGGCTCCATCATGCATAAAATACATGCTTCGGCGGGTTTCACGTGGCAAATGCTCTATTGAATCCAGAAAAGCGTTCTGAAGGAACTGTAAATAAAGTTCACAATTTAATTGTGGCAGCAATACGCATGGTCCAATTAAAAAATTGCCGATCATTCCTGCCCAAACATTAATGGATTGGAACTGATGTTGATAATGATGAACAACAGTGGCATGAGTTGTGTAAATTTACAATACCATTTTTGGTAAACCCTGCTTCATCAGTAAAAAGAATAGTGCTAATGAAGTTTCCGTTTGTTCGTTGCTGATCTAACAGCTAGTTTGCGAACTGGATTCTTCAAGGAAAATCTTCAGGAAGTAGTTGATGCACTTTTTGCAGATGATGAGGGTATAACAACTGTTCTTTAAGTACTTCAGCAATTGTCGTTTTTGACACATGAAGCTGCGCGACTAATCTTCGAGTACTTATTGAAGGAGTATCAGCTACAGTATCCAAAATATTTTTCTCCAATTGCACCGTACGTGCTGTTCTTGTCATACCAGCATCAGTACTTGTTTTCCCAAAACTTCCTAAAAATTATTAAAGAAAGTCAATAATGTTACCTTATTAACTGGTAATCGCCCACCAATCTCTCTTAGACGTTGGTCAAGTCGCTGAAATATTTTCTCATTTGGAATATTCCGATTAGGACATCTTTCTTCTTACAACCTTCTTGCTTTATAATAATAATAATACTCTCCCTAATTCACCCCCTTACGAGTGAATTTCAACCCCTGAAGTCGACTGAACGACTTGTGTAGGGGAAGGGACGGCTATTATTATTATTTGCCGTGGCGCTCCGGGGCGACTTAAAGATGATTGATGGTGCCATTTGACTTACAGGTGAGGAAAACCCGGAAAACCTCATCCACCATCATCGAGACGGTAATGTATGGCGAATTTTTTTTTTAATCTGCATGTCATATCAACAGAAATAGAATTTCTATTAATACACCACACATCAAATCCTAAACCGAACCATGCAATTTAATTAAAAATCCACATGGTCCGGTCTGGGATTCGAAACCCAGCAGTCTCAGACTCATAAACTTGCCTATAAATGAATATAAGCGCGATAGACCGCTACACCACCGTCCCGATACATATAAGCATTGCAAGATGCAAGACCATACATAAGCTGCATATCTGCATACTCACTAAATGTGTATCCCATTATCGAACTAAATTTACCAAGATATTCAAAATTCAATAAATTAATATCGGAGTACTAAAAGATCAACGTGTCAACAAGATTTAAAATGCACACGTCAATGCAGTTATTCATTTATTTATTTCGTAGGTACCATAGTAAAGTTTGTAAAAACAGTGCGTTTTTTAATACTGATAACAGTTCTATTTCAATGACTTTTATATCGCACTTTGCTGCAGACAAAAAAAAAATTGGAAATCATGGTTTCTTTTTAATAAAAATAAAACAATAATTCTTTTATTTTTTTTTTTCTCGAAAACGGTTCATTTTATCGACAATGAAGAAGAGTACCTTTTCTCTAGCTTAATTAATTCTGATGCCTTGGTAGGATTCCCCACTCGACCATTCACTGTTGGGTTCTAATTAGCAGTGCTGTTCCTAAAGTGGCGCTGGGAAACAGTAACAAAGCCTACACAGAACACACATGATTGAGAATTTAAACACAAATTTGAGACTGGCATATTAGGTATATACACCTAGGCCATAAATCGAAAAAAAAAAAAAAAATCAAGGTATCGAAATTATTTTTTTTTAACTCCTTATCATACAGGGTGTTAAAAATGTAAGCATTAAAATGTACAACCCAGTCTATCCCTAGTAAACTAAACAAGCTACCTATGTTTTAAGGGCAGTATTTTAAGAGGTTCTTACTACTGTTTATAAAATTAAATTTTCATTAAATTATATTGCGTAGTTTAAAAGTTATTCAAGAAAAATTTATTTCCAGTGGCGTCCTTTTGGAGGCCGTATCTCCGTAGGGAGGGCCGCAAGGAAAAAAATTTATGGAAAACTTTTCATGTTATTTTTTTATGTTCTATCTGAATCCGAGAAACCTCCTTCATTTTCCCGGACACCCTGTATATTGTATCTATTTTATCTATTGTATTTATTGTATTTATTGTATTTATTGTATTTATTGTATTTATTGTATTTATTGTATTTATTGTATTTATTGTATTTATTGTATTTATTGTATTTATTGTATTTATTGTATTTATTGTATTTATTGTATTTATTGTATTTATTGTATTTATTGTATTTATTGTATTTATTGTATTTATTGTATTTATTGTATTTATTGTATTTATTGTATTTATTGTATTTATTGTATTTATTGTATTTATTGTATTTATTGTATTTATTGTATTTATTGTATTTATTGTATTTATTGTATTTATTGTATTTATTGTATTTATTGTATTTATTGTATTTATTGTATTTATTGTATTTATTGTATTTATTGTATTTATTGTATTTATTGTATTTATTGTATTTATTGTATTTATTGTATTTATTGTATTTATTGTATTTATTGTATTTATTGTATTTATTATATTTATTGTATTTATTGTATTTATTGTATTTATTGTATTTATTGTATTTATTGTATTTATTGTATTTATTGTATTTATTGTATTTATTGTATTTATTGTATTTATTGTATTTATTGTATTTATTGTATTTATTGTATTTATTGTATTTATTGTATTTATTGTATTTATTGTATTTATTGTATTTATTGTATTTATTGTATTTATTGTATTTATTGTATTTATTGTATTTATTGTATTTATTGTATTTATTGTATTTATTGTATTTATTGTATTTATTGTATTTATTGTATTTATTGTATTTATTGTATTTATTGTATTTATTGTATTTATTGTATTTATTGTATTTATTGTATTTATTGTATTTATTGTATTTATTGTATTTATTGTATTTATTGTATTTATTGTATCTATTGTATTTATTGTATCTATTGTATCTATTGTATCTATTGTATCTATTGTATCTATTGTATCTATTGTATCTATTGTACCTATTGTATCTATTGTATCTATTGTATCTATTGTATCTATTGTATCTATTGTATCTATTGTATCTATTGTATCTATTGTATCTATTGTATCTATTGTATCTATTGTATCTATTGTATCTATTGTATCTATTGTATCTATTGTATCTATTGTATCTATTGTATCTATTGTATCTATTGTATCTATTGTATCTATTGTATCTATTGTATCTATTGTATCTATTGTATCTATTGTATCTATTGTATCTATTGTATCTATTGTATCTATTGTATCTATTGTATCTATTGTATCTATTATATCTATTGTATCTATTGTATCTATTGTATCTATTATATCTATTGTATCTTTTGTATCTATTGTATCTATTGTATATATTATCTATTGTATTAAAAAAAAAAAGTTTATTTATTTATTTCTACCTTATAACAGATTGTTACAATATTACATTTATAATATATATTTAGGTAGCTTCCTCAATGGTGGAGTGACCTAGGCACTTATGCCTGTTATGTCCATTTCCACATGAAGAAGCTAACTAAGTGAATTAAAAAAAAATAGTATAATAGATAGAGTATTCAGTGAGAAAGTGGGAGGCACAGTCAGAGAGAAAGATAAGGCAAGGCGAACTAAATTAAAATTTAGTAATTTTGAAGTTAATTTTAATAATTTAAAAAATTTCAAATACTTGAGGATTTGTCAAGATCAAAGTTTTAATTTGTTTTTTAAATGTAGAAATTTTATTTATTTCTTTTAAACGTGAAGGAACCAAATTGAACAGTTTAGGTCCAAAGTATAATGTATCAATTGGATCTATTGGTGTAGATGAATGATCTGAGTTCCTTCTACAAGCATATAACTTCAGGCGATGTTCTTGATTGTAAAAAAACTGAGACCAGTAATTTTGAATCTGTAACACAGTTTATATAAAAATTCCTATTAACTATACTGTCATAACTCAAAATATAACACTTATACCTTAACAAAGCGTTGTTTTCTACTAGTGCAGAGCATAGTGGAGCATTCGTTTGCAAAATTGTTTTAATTCTTAATTTTTTTTTAAATGTCCGGAAGGCTTTCCTGATTATAAAAGTGTAAGATGACACTCGATATCTGTTGATGTTATTGTTTAAACAACGAAAAATTAATTAAGCCAGAAAAAATGCATTTTTTGCAATGCATTAATTTTTTTTATATTCTTTAAGATATTTCGAATAAAAAAAAGTCCTTACGCCCATCATCGTATCTTTAACCCTTTAATTGTTATGAATGTTTTAAAATCCGAAATGGACGAAAATTCTAATTTTCTTGAATTAGATAATATACCTTAAAATTTAATATGCTATAATTTTAAATTTTTTACCGAATATTCAAACTATAATAAACAAAATAACCTAAATAAGTTTTCAAAATTTTGTTTGTTATGTTTTTTTTTAAGTTATACGCGCGTGTACTTTTAGAGAGAAGTACTTCTATCTCACTCCTAACTCAATGTATAAGATGGGTAAGAGAAAGCTCGATGACACGCTGTATCATTTTTTTGCTGTTTTTCAGAGGTAATAAGTTTAAAAAAATTATTATCAACATTTTTCATAACACTTTGTTATATTTGCCGATTAATAGTTTTGTATCATGTGATTTTTTTTATTTTTTAGATACTTTTGATAACTTTTTTTATTTATTAAAGTTATCAGAAACATTTATTTTTAACATTTATTTTTATTCATGAAAAAGTTATTGTCAGATACTGCCTGAGAAGTAAAATCTTCTTCAACCTTTTTTTTTCAATACGATAAAAAGGCCAAATGCACTTGTCGTAATCTTTAGATTTCTCTGGTTTTGGTTATGTTTTCTGTGAAAACCAAATAAAGCCACTGTATTTAACAAAACCGCCATTACCTGAAGACTTAGCAAAACCGTGCAACTGTAAAAAAAATTGTGCAACGAAAACTTGTTCTTGTCAAAAACTAAACATGACGTATGTGGCATTATTCGGATGTTTAATTGAATGTTGCCAAAATCAATTTCATGTAAAAACTAGTTAGATGTACAAACTATAATTTTATGTAAAAATTTTCTTAATAAATTAATATTACTATTAAATAATCATAGTGGAAAAGAATTAACAACCATAGAAAAAATTGAATACATATATATTGCGTACTGTTTTAAAATAAAAACCAGGTGAGTCAACTATGCTCATCATAACAGGTAGAAATTTCCCTTGAATTACGGCAGGTATGTTTGTCTTCTTTCATCTTATTGGAAAAAAAGTGAGAAAAATGTATTTCTTAGACAGTTCTTGGCAATGATTTTTTTTGTGGATGGAACATTTCTATTAACTTCAATGAATAAAAAAGTTATCGAAAGTATCTGAAAAAGTAAAAAAAATCACATGATACAAAACTATTTATCGGCAAATATAACAAAGTGTTATGAAAAATGTTAATAATAATTTTTTTAAACTTATTACCGCTGAAAAACAGCAAAAAATTGATATAGCGCGTCATCGGGCTTTCTCTTACCCATCTTATACATTGAGTTGGAAGTGAGATAGAAGTACTTCTCTTTAAAAGTACACGCGCGTAGGAAGCATATTGTTATAACGTAAAAAAACAACAACAAACAAAATTTTGAAAATTTATTTAGGTAATTTTGTTTATTATAGTTTGAATATTCGGTAAAAAATTTAAAATTATAGCATTTTAAATTTTAAGGTATATTATTTAATTCAAGAAAATTAGAATTTTCGTCAATTTTGGATTTTAAAAAATTCATAACAATTAAAGGGTTGAAGATACGATGATGGGGGTAAGGACTTTTTTTATTCGAAATATCCTAAAGAATATAAAAAAATTAATTCATTGCCAAAAATGCATTTTTCTGGTTTAATTAATTTTTCGTTGTTTAAACAATAACATCAACAGATATCGAGTGTCATCTTACACTTTTATAATCAGGAAAGCCTTCCGGACATTTAAAAAAAAAATAACGAATTAAAACAATTTTGCAAACGAATGCGCCAGTATGCTCTGGTCTATACTCATTTGTGCCACTATCGCTCATACACAAAGACTTAAACCTAACACAGTCAGAGGTACAAAACATGCATTCTTATCAGAGTTATACTAAAAATATGCCGATGTTGATGCAGCATGTGAGCGGACTAGTCATGCGTCACCTTACAGACATTACTCCAACTAATTTATGCCAGTCTTGTTGGATAAAACTTCATTAAATTTCAAATTAAATGCACCTGTTTTAAAAAAAATTGCATTTTTTAGAGATGTACCGCTATTGACGCCAGTAAACAATACATTTCTACTTTATACATTTTTAATATTTTCGAGGACCTTGATATCAAAGGGGTTGCATTATATCTGATTAATAATTACCTTTGTAATAGAATACAATATGTGGAAATCGGTAACCCACGAAGCACATCAAAGTTAATTAAATTTAGAGTTCTATTGGGACCTAAGCTCTTTACCGCTTATCACAAAATATACCCAACAAAATATACTCAAACGGAAACATTTCCTCTTCCGCTGACGATACTCTATACTTGGAAAGAATTAAAAGTTACTTTAGAAAATGTCCCTAACAAATACTAGACAAAACAAAATATATACCTTGTTCATTTCGAAATAATAACAGAACCCCAATATGATTCTTTACAAATAGTACCAAATTCAAAAATATGAGAGGTAAAAACAGTTATATATTTAGGTACTGAAATTGATAATAATTTAAAAGGAAAAACTCATGTCAAACAGCTGTTAAAAAAATTACGATACATTTTACTTATAAATAAAATAAATCTATGTCATTTCCATCCCTTCCCACCTCCCTGCTTCGTAAATACCCGCCCTCATAATACGCTTAGAATTGGACTCCATTCGAAGTTTTCGCGAGAGCGCAAAAAAAGAAATTAGAATTACGTCGAAAGGCACTGGTTGAAAAAGCGTCGAAGTGGGTCGGGTTCCAACTAAAGAAACAAGTGCAAACAGTGCACCGGTGCAAACGCAAACCAAACAAGTTGCTCGACCGATCCGTCTTCGACGCTTTTCATTAAACAGGAAATGGGGAGAAAACTCGGTTGAGGACTCATTCTTCTTTGTGATTTTCTTGTCTTTGATGTCGGTAAAGGGGTCCTAGTATCCGCGGGAGGTATTTTACAGCACAATTTCATTAATGGTGTACTGGAGCAATACTGGAAGTTTGTTTGAATCGGTATAACAAAAAGAGTATAATGCTACAGGTTGATATTTTTATTTAGTTTCTGGAGAACTCTATCTGGAATTTTAAATGGCTTTCATAAAAAAATTACGGAGTACTGTTTTTATTTATATAAAAAAATTGGATATACGTTCGGACTCATTGGGTCAAAATATGAAAAAGTTAATATACTGGTATACCGCAAGCTTCAAATTTAGGTCCCCTTTTATATAATATTTTAATTATCGACATTAGTAACACAACAAAAGTTAATTAGTTGGTGTATGCTGATAAAAATGTTTTTGAATGTCATACACGTTAAAATCTGATCCAATTATATTCAGTTATGCCCTTAATGGATGTTCGCTTTCTAGATCCAAAATGTTTATGAATTTAGGGGTTAAATTTGATGCAGTATTATCGTTCAAAGATCATATTCCAATACCAGCAAACCTTATGTACAGACATTCCTTAATCATTGTATTTCCTGAATATTACATTTAGTAAATATTAGATTTTGGACAATTTGTAACGTATTTAATGCTTGATATAATGTTGTTTTATAAGCTGAGATACATCATCTTCTAATAGATTCCACTAAAGAGGTGACAATTTAAATAAAAACAATAGTACACTATTGCCTTTGTCCTGTCACAACTCTTAAGTGTATTATGAACCCATATTGATGTTTTTTAATCGTTAAGTTGTCATCTTAAGTACCTATAGAACACCATTTATTTTTATTTCCTTACTACGTTAGTTCATTTTGTATTACAGGCCTGAAGATAGTTTTATCTGCCGAAACTATTCACACTTTTATTATATTTGTTTCAATAAAGTCATCTCGAGTTTTACTTTTTCTTCAATTTAGTAAAGGTTCGTCAAAATTATTTTCAATATTAGCTGGGCGTTTGGTCTTTTCGAATGCACGGCGAACATTTCATTAGAAATATTACGGCATGTCTGCACAATTTTGTGTTGGTAATTCCTTGATATGGAGATGCTTTCGTACTTGGAAATGACCAGTCAGAATGCCTGTGACTAGGCGTAGATTTTGTCTACTCATAGTCAAGTATTTGTTTGCTGCGGTGCTGTCAGGATAACTTAAGAGTGCCCTGGCAACTCTGCAGTTTCTTGTTTCATCCCATCTTTCCTTGAAATTCACAAGGGAATGTTCTTTGATTAGGTCTGTCACTGCCGATTTTGTCAGGCCAATGGAAGGGCCAGGTCCAAAAAGTATTTGGTTGGCTGCTTTCTTGGCCAGTGAATCAGCATCACCTTCCGATGTGGCATAACCTTTAATCCATCTTAAGGTGACCACATTGTTGATGGATACTTTGGCCAAAGCTTCGTGACATTCTAGTACTAACCCTGAATACACTCGTGGTCTGTTCAGGGTAAGTAGGGCTTGTTTGCTATATGTAAAGATGAGTATGTTCCTTCCAGTGATATTCTTTCTGGTTATTTCTTTTGCTGCTATGAACATCCCCGTTAGCTCTGTTTGAACTACACTGGCACTATTGCTCACAGCCCATTTTATGTTTAGGTTTAAGAATTTGGAGTATATTCCACATCCTGAGCCTTGTTTTGTTTTAGAACCGTCGGTGTAGATATGAGTCGTACCTGCAACTTCCGGTTCTTCTATTTGTTCTATTATAACGTTATATGACTTATGAAAGATATATCTCGGTGAGATGGAGTCCATGTTCGCTTGAAGCAGTGGGAGCGTATCGAGCGCCTCTTCTGCACTTATGTTTACTGCTCGCTTTGAGAGCATGTTATGTATCCACCCACTAACCATTTGTTGAACATTCCTGTTGGTTACTGAGTGTATTATCTTTGGTGGTTTTATCAAAAGCACCTTCTATGTCTATGAAAACACCCAAGGCGGACTCCTTATTGTCCAGGGATCTTTCTATCCGGCCAGTAACTAGATGAAAGGCTGAATCAGTAGATCTGCCTGGAGTGTATGCATGTTGGTTTGGGTCTAGTGGTGATGTTGTAATCACCGCATACCTTATGTATCTTTCGCATAGCCTTTCCAATGTCTTCATGAAAAACAAGGTCAGACTAATTGGTCGGTATGTTTTTGGGACAGTGTAATCTATCCTTCCAGGTTTGAGTATAAATACCACTTTTACCTCTCTCCATTTTTGGGAGATATACCTCAGAGCCAACGAGGATCTGAATATACACACCAGGTGCGGTGTTCTTCCTCTGCCAAGTCCGCCACGTCTGTGATGACCAAGTCAGGGAAGTGTGTTACCACCAGAAGTTTGATGCTATTTTCGAGGTTGGCAATTTTCGTGCCATCCTTTTTGATTAGCGCACCAATGCTTCAGTGTGGATCTTTTGAGAGAGCTTTTTGAATCCTCGCTGCCTGCGGGAAATCTTCGATTTCTTCGCAGTAGGATCTCCATGCATCTCTTTGTTTTTGTCTGACGATTTTTTTGTATTTTCTGAGGTGAGATTTGTAAGTATTCCAGTCCTCTTTGAGTTTTGTGGTTTTTGCCTTATTAAAAGATTTCCTAGCCATTTTCCTGAGGTGATCCAACTCGTGACACTACCATGCGGTAGTCGTCTGATCGTGTTGGACCAGCCTCAGAGGACAGTATTTCTTATATGTATGTTTATTGTGCTTTGGATAGTGTTCGTGTACTTTTCCAAAGCAGTATTATTGTTTAGTGTTTCGGCCTCCATCTCTCTCAGAGCCTCTTGGAGAAGGTAGGCATAGGTTGCCCTGTCCGTCTTTCTAGGGTTCCGAGATAGCGAGGGGGTCGGCAACATCAAGTTTATTTTGAATGTTAACCAGCGGTGGTCTGACATCGAAATGTTATCAGACACTTGCCAGTTTCGAATTAATTTATAGATACCAGTTGTGGATAAAGTGATATCTATTAGTGTTTGAGTGCGAGAGTTTAAAAATGTTGGTGTGGTACCTTTATTTAAAATACATGATTCTAATACTTAATTAAAGTAAAATAGTCTTTATTCTAATCCTGGCATTCTTAAATTAACATTGCCGTGTTCAATTTTTGAATCAAAAGCTATAAATAAGCAGCAACGTCGTTAGTTTCAAAAAAATCAACGAGTTGTTAGCAAGCTTACTTAAAAATTTCTTAAATAAAGATTGTGGCATGTTTGGCTCAAAAACAAGCGCGAAAATGCTTATTTTTTGCTTAATATGAGCATTAATTTCTTTCTGTGCACCAAATAAATATGAAATTGAACCTAATAAAGTATTCTTGTTACAAAAATTTTATTTTAGATTTAAACTTTATAAGATCTAATTATGATTACTGTTTATACATAGGGAAATATTATTTACATTATTTTATATGTTGATTTATTAATTTTTGGCAGGAATAAAGTATCTATTCAAAAAAATTAAATTAGCTTTAAGTCAATGCTTTAAAATAAGACTTAGGTCAAATAAAACAATATATAGGTATAAAAATGAATACTTTGTAGAAGAAAACACTGTTTTTGAGTCAACAAAATTATATAGAGTTTTAGCTGAAAAATACAATATTAAGGATTTTAAAATTTTTTATACACCAATGGAAATGAATTTAAAATAGAAGTAGAATTAAAATATGGACATTTTATAGGTTCTTTATTGTATATAGCAAATGGCTCTCGTTTCGATAAATTTTACTATGCAAATTATTTAGGTCGTTATCATAATATCACTGTAATACGCATTTCAAATATGCTTTAAGAGTTTTAAAATATTTATACTGCACTAGATTTATAAAATTCGTTTGTTGTTCAAATGCTAATAATATAATTGATGCATAATATGTTGATGCTGATTGGGCTTCTGATACTATTGATCGAAAATCAAGTACAGGAATAATTATTAGTTTTTGGAAATGTAATTTTTTGGAAATCTCAAAAACAAAAGACAGTATCGAGTGCTTCAAAAATATATGAGTATATCACTGGTGCAATAGCTTTAGCTAAAAACGGAAAATTTTCTAAAAATTTCATATACTTAGTTTATGATTACGAGACAAAAGGTTTAATAAATGTTGAAAAAGTGTCTACTGAAGTAGTTAGAATGTTAGGTTTCGTCCTTTTCCTCATCACAAAATCTGCACTATCTTCTACTATTCTCAGTTTACTAAGGTGTTCTTTGAGTCGAAAGTGCCCTGGAAAGATCTATTCAAATTAACAATTAGGATGCTAGATATATAATGCTCTGGTTGGAAAGTGGTTATGATATTGGAACAGGAATTCAGAGGTCGCGGGTTCGAGCCTCGCTCGAACAGATTTTTTAATTTTTTAATTGTCTACTTATTAATATTTAATTAATATTTCTTATTTATATTTGATTTTGTACTCCGGTGACTTAATAGCAGATAAGACGGTGATATATAAACTCGAGGAACTAGGTTATTTAATATTTTCTTTGGTTTGTTTAGACTTTGGGATTGTAAGGATGAAACTCTTAATTTCATTCTCACAAAATTTATTTTCTGTTTATTCAAGAGAAATTTTTAGAAAACAGAATTCTGCTGACCTGTGGGCCATTCCAGAAAAACAAAGAAGAAAAACCAATAACAAAGAACAAATATTGCTGAAATTTATGCTTTCATGATACTGTAACATGCTTTCATATTAGGTTAATCAGTGTATCCCTTTGGCAAACTTTGTTCCGTATCTACACACACACGTTTATCTCCACTTAGTTATAATATATTCTGGAACTAACTATTAGGGGACTATCACGAATTATCCAAAGATGTGTCGCTGAGTCAGTGAACACGTAAAATTATCTCACGTGACTTATTACATTGACACTTAATGCTAATCCGAATATTATACACTACGCCGGTTTTGTATCATTGAAGGAATTTGCTTTTGAACATCTCGAAACACTTATTGACCATTTTTAAAATATGTATTCATAGAATTTTTAAATTATTTTTGTTTTAATTTTCTGTATTTTTCTATTGAACTACATACTATTATGTTTTATTTTATTGCATCGTTTTCTTTATAATTAAGTTTAATTTTAAGTTTTTGTTTATACTTTAACTCCGTTTTAAAAACCGTTTATTAAAAATAACTACAAACTATTTGTGTTTATATGTTGACAGTATCAAATATAGCAACTGACTGCTTATCTATACTTTGAAAAGCTATCTATAATAGTTAAAAGTTTTGTTTGTTCCACAGTGAACGAATCTATAGCCGTGGATGTAATATTTAATTTTTTTTTAATTGGATTGGGTTCATATTTACTTTGATGACAAATAAGTCATTCATTAATAAAAGTTTGTACTTATTCTTTTATATGTGACCAGTAATATTTTTCTTTTATTCTTAAAAATGTTTCATCTGTTCCTCGATGGTTTGATTTTCCTTCATGATAATTACAAATTATTGTTTTAATTTGGTCTCTATTGGTTACATACAATAATTTTTTTGTTATATTTTTTTTAATTTGATTGAAGGCCATTTAAAATATTTTTGAAGGGTTACTGAAAAAGGTTCATACATTTCTGGATTTTCAAAGTAAATGTGATATTGAACGTCAGGAGCAATATAATTTTTTACAAGATTAATTACATCCTTTTTAAAATTTATTATTGATAGTTGTGTCACTAATCGTTTTTTGTTTCGAATAAAATATTTTAAGCTATTGCATAGCTTTTATCGCGGGCTTTGAGCGGCGACCTAATAAAGAAATTTCGTACCATCGTAACACCCCCCACTCCGACCGGCACAGCGTGCGGCGTTAAAGCCATGGGAGGATTTATCCGACCCTATTCGTATTAGTATGAAGCGGAGTTAAATATACGTCTGCGGACTGGACCATTTATGCAATACAAGAACTAGAAGAGCTTTCTCTGGCTTCTAATAAATTGGTATCACAAATGGTCCCGGCTGGCGTAAATATTAGATATTAATTTTTAAGCTATTGCATAGCTTTTATCGCGGGCTTTGAGCGCGGCGATCATGGAATCAAGAAAATCCGCGAAAATAAACCATTGTCTGCATTGTCTAACGTAGTTTTAGTTGGGCAGACTTCGGTACGGTGTTTGTGTGCGTGCGACTAGACGTATGCGTGTAGACTAGCTGCTAACTGCTCATAACTGATTATATCTCTTTTAGACACAATGCTAGCGTGCTTTTTGGCTAGCGTGCTTTTTGGCCGCGTCCACGAGTGAGTTCGAGCCCACTGGAGTTGTACAGTATATTTTTTCTACGACTAACTAACAAAAATCGAAAAATCGAAAAATTAAACAATCGAAAAATAGAAAAATCGAAAAATCGAAAAATTGAAAAATCGAAAAATCTAAACAGAAATTCCGTTTTTTTTGTTTTGCTGGTGAATGCAGAACGGAACCTACTATAATTTGATTTTGACCTAAATTTAATGCACAGTTTGCAACTGGAATTACTACTATAGGATTTTGTTCAGAATTTGAATGAATAGTGTGGGAGTCATCGTCTATCCAGTTATTAATATTGTTAAGGTCAGTGTTAGCAATCATTGACATTTTATCTAAGGTATTATTTTCAGATGTTTCTGGATTAGTGATAATGTCTTCTGATAATCGTCAGTCAAGTTATCTAAACCAATTAAACTGTTAAATAGATTATGACATTTCAAATTTAAATCTTCTGATAAGTAAAAAATATTTGAAGTGGGAATTAAAGTACTATACTTATGAGTCGATTCTTGGAAAACTGATTTAACAACAAATGAATCATTTCGTATAGTTTTGGAAAAATATTTATGAGCAATTTTAGTATCTATAAAAGATTTACCAGAGCCCGAATCAATTATGAATTTTGGTTCTATTCAGGAAATTTTATATAACATAATTCACTTGAATTATTTAAATTTAATGATATAAGTTCTGGTTGTTTAGTATCAACCGATTCACCGTTGATATTATTTTCAGAAAAATAAAATTGTGAACAGCCGTTTTCGGAAAATTGGTTTTCATTAAAAAGCAAATTATTTTGTTCAAGTTTAGCACTGAACAATTCTTCTAAAGTGTATTTATTTTGAGGATACCAATTATTTTGAAAATAGTTTCTTGATGCCCTGGTGCGAAATTGCGCGTTTCGTCACTCATAGGTGTTGATTTACTGGTTGTGATTCTAGTGGAAACACTCATGGGCGTTGGGTTTTGTAAATTTACATTTTCATTAGATTCAAAAACATTTTGATTTTGCTAAGGTTTCCCAAAAACTTGCGCATTAGTAAAAAATATTTGCGGTTGTCTTGGTTGTTTATCTATTGAAAAAGTTATTTGGAGGAGTGGCATTAAAAGATGATTAATTAGGGTTAAAATTTTGTCTTTGAATTTGTGTTGAAACAGAAGGTATATTTTGTTGAATTCTTACATTATTAAAATGGTTTTTGTTGCCAAAATTTTGATAATAATGAACATTGTCTTCTTTTAGAACATATTGCAAAGCTTTGCTTAATGAAGTAGGTTTCATACATCTAATTGTTGTACCTAAAGGTTCCTTTAAACCAGTTAAAAAGGTATTTAAAGTTAAATCGCGTTTTAACGCTTTAGATGCAAGAATGTGTTCATGAGCATCAACATAACTGCACAAGAGATTGAGAATTTTTAAAACTCTATCATAGAATAGCTGTGGTTTTTCATTAGAGCCTTGTTTCATCATAACAAGATCCCTATTCAAACAAGATTCATTTCTCTGGTTTTAAATCATTCCAAGTTGAAACATTCTGAATATTACTACTAATTTGGCATTGTCACTTAATTTCGAGTTTAAACAATTTACCAGATAAACATTTTGAAAACAATTTGGCTGAACTACATTGTACAAATTATCAATCAAAGATGAGCAAACAGATAAATATATATTTAATTCATTTAGGTTTCCGTCAAAGTTGGTTTCACAAGTTAAATATTCTGGTTTAAAATCAGGCATTGCTAATTTTAAATTATTTTCGGGGTATGAGTCAGTTGAAGGGTCTAAAAAAATAAATTAGAAAAACTATTTGACGAATCGTCAACTACAGATATGTGAACGTACTTACAATAAAAATATAACTTAAGCATCCCTCTATAGAAATACATTCGGGTCAGCAATTTTTGTCGTTCCCAGAAAATATTTCTGCAGAATTAAACTATTTGGGTTTCAGTTTCCTCTTCTGCTTTGAATTCACAGTTCGTTGTCGGGTCTACGATAGATTGGGTTTCCTAAGGTTCTAGGAGCCATTCCGAAACAATGCCACCAACGAAAGTCACTTAAGTTCGATATATGGTAAATCATAGAAACTAAAATCGATATGTTCGATACCAAATTAATCCCGTATATCCTACTGACTGCGCCAATAAACTCGTAATAACTTTAACTCCATTTGAAAAATCGTTTATTAAAAATAACTACAAACTATTTGTGTTTATATGTTGACAGTATCAAATATAGCAACTGACTGCTTATCTATGAAATAAAAATCTCTAACAAATAAAAAGCTAAATTAGATAAAAGTCAGTAGAATAGAATAGAAGAATGAGAGAATCGTGAGTTTCGTAAATTCAGCATTCTTCCTTAAGGCCATGTATAGGAGTCGACATAATTCATGTATATTTTATATATTATTTTCTGTTGAAAATAAATAAATTATTATTATTATTAATATTGTCCTGGGAAAGCTAAAACTTGGTTTGAGAAATAATATTTACAAAAGTTGTAAACAATAATAAAGTTGTTATATTTATAAATTATGTATTAAGTAATAATAGACCAAAATGTTCATTTCATTCCACCATTTGTGTAGTTATTAAACAAATATTATCATCGAGCGACATTGAATTTATCATAGGGTTGCGTGACTGGTTAAGGACACAGTGAGTAATTTCATCGATTGGCGTGTAATAGGGTAAGTTTTTATTTTTTGTCCACGGTGAATAAAAAAGTTCCCCTTTGGTTTACCTAGACTAGACACGTCATACTTTAATTATCAAGTGCACGTAAATAGGCATTGCCTTTAATATTGATCAAACTATTTAGGGTGGGTGGAAGCGTAACAAACAAACCAGTAGGTACGTTGACCTGCAATAAAAACAAAAGAAATGGTGAAATAACTGACAGCACATTAATGGTTATAGGGTTGTTACAGAAAGTACACTTCCTGAGCTCCCGTGTGATAAAACACTTCGATATTGACTTTTTCTAGAGCTTGTATGTTTAAGTTTAAAGGGATATCCTCATTTACAAATAGTACAAGACTAATTATTTTAATGGATTTTCAAAATCGAAAATTTATTTAAAAATAAACAATTATAATTTCGGAATACAATTGTTTCAGCTAAATTTATTAAAAAATATATGTAATTTTGGAATAACATTGTTTCAGCATATTTTAATCAAATAGTCAAAATACATTGACAGAATAAACAACCAAAATACTTATGTTGTTGAGAATAGGGTGTTAATACACTGCGACCTAAAAGATCTATTGTACCCCCTTCTGTCGCCACTGCACTAAGGAAATGTCTCAATGCCTATATTGACCCTTCCAATCCTATTTTCTCAAGGAAGTGTAGGATTTGAAGTGGCTTCAAGTTAGGTAAATCTCCCTCTTCTATTTGATATCCTCCTAGATATAGTGCCCTTGGATTCTGGAGTGCTACACATTCAGTTAGGATGTGAATGGAGGTTTCGTCCTCCACCTCACAGAATCTACACTCACTATCCTCTACTACTCTCAGTTTACTAAGGTGTCCTTTTAGTCGGCAATGCCCGGTAAGGATCCCTGTTACAATAAGTAGCCTGTTCTTGCTCAGGCAGATGCAGGCTTCCGATCTTTTCTGGTTATATTCACCCAGAAGTATCTTGGCCTGTCTCAGCCCCAAGAGATTGTTCCAATTATCGGTTCTTCTACTACCCAATTCTTTTTTAATATCTCCTAATATTATGTTACTGCTGATACCGCAGAACGGCTCAGGTCCTACAAAGGGTGTTTGAGCCTCTTTCCTTGCAAGACTATCTGAAATCTCGTTACCCTGTACCTCGTTATGTCCCGGGACCCAAGTGAGAGTAACTCTATTTTTCTCGCCTAGCTCATTCAATTGTTCTAGGCATCTCCAGACCATTTTTGAGCTGATTACGTAAGAATTCAGCGCTTTGATGGCTGCTTGACTATCGGACATGGTGATAATCTCTTGTCTATGATAGTTTCTCTCGATGTTAAACAGGATACACTTCTCGATGGCGTGAATTTCCTCCTGGAAGATGCTTGGGTATTTTCCCAAGCTTTCGGAATGCTTGGTTCTCGGCCCATACACTCCTATTCCAGTTCCTTCTATGGTTTTGGAACCGTCCGTATACCACTGAATAGCACGTCTTTCGGTTGCAAGCGCGATGGATTCTTGGCTCCATTCTTTCTTGCAGCCCAGCTCTGTGGTTTTGAAGTTTTTCACAAAACTGTACTTCTTTTGCATTTCATCCTGGGGCATGTCCCAGGTATCTTTAGTCCTGAAGCAAGTAGACTTTCGTCTGATTACTCCGTTCCTGATCATTCTATATCGTGTCCTTTTTGCCACATTCTCTATCATCAAATGTAGAGAGGTGATGTTTAAGATCACCTCCATTGCGGCCGTAGGACAGGTTCTCATTGCACCAGTAATGCAAACACAGGCTAGTCTTTGTACTTTTGAGATATTAGCTCTCGTAGTAACTAAACTAGTTCTGTTACTCCAGGATATAGCCCCGTAAGTGATGATTGGTCTCACTATTGCAGTATACATCCATCGCAGTATGTTTGGCTTACATCCCCATCGTTTACCTGCAATGTTTCTGCATACCATTAGGGTTTTTGTGGCCTTATTTACTACTTCCTTCTCATGTGTGTTCTAGAGAAGTTTGTTGTCCAGGGTTAGGCCTAGATATTTGACTTCATTTTTCCATTCTATATCTATCCCGTCTAATTTAACGGTTTTGAGATTAAGTTTTCTTTTCCTTTAAAAGGCTACTAGTGTTGTTTTTGTAGGGTTTATACTAATTCCCACTTCACGGCACCATCTTTTGGTATGTTCTAGTCCTCGTTGGACTATATCACACAGGATATTACTAAACTAATATGACTATGTCGTCGGCATAACCTTGACAGGGTATGCCGAGGTCAGTCAATATGCATAGAAGCTCGTCTACGAATAGGCTCCACATTAGTGGGGATAGAACTCCTCCTTGTGGATATCCTCTGGTTGTGCAGATGGAGATGGTGTCCTGCCCTATCTGTGTCTCTGCAGTTCTCGTAGATAACAGCTGAGCCATCCATCTGGATGTGATGTTATCTACTCCTCTGTATGCAAGTGCTCTTTATACAGATTCGTGCGGCGTGTTGTCAAAAGCTCCTTCTATGTCTAGGAAGGCACACATGACCGTTTCTTTGTTTGTCAGTGCATCCTGTATTCCTTACGATAATTACGATGGGTTTGTCAACATAAATTTGACAGAACACAATAAATTAAATTTGCAACACATATAAAAAAAATATTGAATAAATATCATCTGAGACTCCATATTAACAACCACCAAAGGTAGCAAAGGTAGGGAATTGCATGCAGCTGCAAGTGAAATCGGGTGTGACTACCAGATAACAGGAAAACCAACCCAAAAAACGCCCGGAAACTTTAATAAAATAGAAGAAAACTTTGACTTAGACTCAGATAATTTCCTAGTCATAATGATGATAATAAGCGAAAATATAATACAAAACGAAATTACACCTACACTGGGTAATAAAAAGGCAGAGTGAGTAAGTTTTAATGCTGAATTAAGTAATTGTATTGAACTAAGTGCAGTATCCACTAAGAACCAAAGAACAACTAGATTACGAACTGAAAAAATTGACCTACAGCATCATGGACCATAACATCAGAAAAAACAAGAAAAAACGTGTGCAATTTATACCTTAGTGAAATAAAAGAACTAATAAATAAGAAGAGAAATGCAAGAAAAAAATGACAAATCATCAGATTCCTTGAATATAAAGTAGTTCTCAACAGATTAACACAACTAAAAAGATAAATAGTCACTATTAAAAATAAATCAATATACACATATCTCAAACAACGAACGACAAAAATACTAATAACTCTCTATGGAATGCGACTAGGAAACATAAGCTTCCAATAGTCCACATGCCACCAATAAAAGAAGACAACGAAAACTGGGCAAGATCAAATAAACAAAAAGCTGATATATTTGCAGATCATCTCTGGATAAAGAACGAGGACTCTATTTATTAAAAGAACAGAAACATGGCAGAAATTCCTAAGGTTGCGCATAAATAGGTAGCTAAGGAAATCAAAGAAAGCACCCGGGTATAATCTGGGTATAATCTTGGCATTTGAAAAGAAAAGCTATGGTTAAATTAACTAATATAATAAACGCTGCATTTTTTCTAGCATCGTACATATCATCTGGAAAGTCGCTGAAATTATAATGATACTCAAACCTGGAAAACTACCAAATGAAGTAAAGTCCTATATACCTATATTTCTGTTACCAATACTATCTAAACTTTTCGAAAAACTTTTACTAAAAAGATTGAAATCCAAAAATATATTACCTCAGCACCAATTTGCATTCAGGAACAAGCATTTCACTATTGATTAAGTCCATAGAATAACGAATGAAATAGAGAAAACACTGGAAGAGAAGAAGATCTGCACATTACTTTTTCTAGAAGTAACTCAGGCTTTAAATAAAGTATGGTTAGAAAGCCTTGAATCCTACTAATATATAAATGCGAAAGTTTGGATGTATGGATGGATGAATGTTTGTTGCTCAATCTCGCAATAATGGCTGAACGGATCTGGATGAAATTTGATACAAAGATACATTATAGTCTGGAATAGCACATAAGCTACTTTTTACAGTTCCCGTGGGATCGATTTGTTTTTGTTTTAAACAAAAAAAAAACAATATCAAATTGAAATCTTCAGGAAACCTCAAGCTTTATAAGAGAATGAAGCTAATAGATTCTAAAAAAAATCTGATTAAAAATTGGTGT
Organism: Psylliodes chrysocephalus; assembly: GCA_927349885.1. Taxonomy (NCBI): domain Eukaryota; kingdom Metazoa; phylum Arthropoda; class Insecta; order Coleoptera; family Chrysomelidae; genus Psylliodes; species Psylliodes chrysocephalus. The sequence continues at coordinate 72,186,492 of OV651817.1, forward strand.
TAAGGGTCTGTTAAACTGAAGAGTATAATGCAGAATGCCAAGCATTATATGTCTTCATTTTATATATTTAACGACAGTTTTTGTCCTTTTACAATTCAATGATTAATTTTATTATTTATGTTCAATAAAATATGTTATAGAATTTGAAATAATTTTTAATTATATGTGCGCTGGGTTTTTAACAATTTCACGTTAACACTGGTAAACGAATGATGAATCTTAGAAATTGATTCTAGTACTGAGAGTGGGGTCTATCTATCGATGTTACAAGAATAAGAATAATTGACAGAACTATGAGAGAGAAGAGGGAAGGAGACTGTTTGTGTGCCAAAGAGAGTCGAAATTTTATTTTCTTCAAATCTACAAATTCATTTGACTGTCGCAGCCATGTGCTTTGATATCCCAATTGGTAGAGGCGTCGAAAGCTCTAATGAAGGGTGGTTACTTTCCAAAAGCCTGGCGAGAGTCCATAGTCCGTCCGATTCCCAAAAAATTCAATCCTAAACAGTTCCAAGATTTAAAACCCATTAGCTTATTATCTGTAATCTCTAAAATTCTTGAGACAGTTGTATTTAATCAGTTATATGATTATCTAACAGTAAATGCAATTCTTCCTATTGAGCAATCTGGTTTTAGAAAAGCTCATAGCACTAGCACAGCTATCTTAAACCTTACCGATAATGTCATTAGTGCTCTTGACAAAAAACTAGCTGTTATATTAATTACTTTGGACTATTCAAAAGCTTTTGATCTTATAGACCATGAGTTACCAATTGCAAAACTCAAATATTATGGATGCAATGACCTTGTTTTATCTTTTTTTAAGTCGTATCTTTGGAAACGTTCACAGCGTGTACGCACTGACGGAAAACGATCCATCTCTAAAGCCATTATCTCAGGTGTTCCTCAAGGGTCCATTTTGGGCCCCTTACGGTTTCTTGTATACACAAATAAATAAATAGGGTTCAAGGTTCGATCCGCCATCTACGTATTCTTTTTTTTCAGCTTTTTCAATTGTTCTTTGGTTTGTTTTCACTTTGGGGATGTATTTTTTATAATTTCGTAGGGGAACTGAATATTATATATTTTAATATTTTTACGTTGCTTAAATACAGGCCACCAGTGATTTTTCACATTATGCTTCTCATTTTTTAGACACTGGATACGATTTTGATTAAGTACGGATTTATAAGCTCTTCATGTTACTTCTAACAAGTTTTTATTAAATAAAGAAGCTAGAAATTTTATAATATATTAAACTTTTCCCTTCAAGCCTTTATAACGCCCAAATTCAATTTATAAGTAATCCCATTTTTTAGCATTATAAACTTCATCCTTTTATCTTTTCTTTTTTACTTTAATCAATTTTCTACTCGCTAGTAAAATATAAATTTTGCTCCATTCCTTTTTATTACAATAGTTATACCTTTCATATTTCGTTATAAACTTGTCCAGGTGGTGGGTAGTTTCAAAAATAATTTTTCCAATTCACTTTAATTAATGTTTCCGTTTCGCTTATTACCAACTGTAAATCCTTCAAATTACTATAGTCAATTTTCTATAACACGAACGTTCTTATGATTGTCTAAATTCTAGTTTAATAATAGTTATATAATATAATTACGATTTTGATATGGTTTGTCTTCTATTAATAATAATTATTGTATTAATTCATTTAACAATTATTCATTAAATTATTTAAAAAAAAATAATTTAGTTTGCCATTTATACCTCACTTTTAGTAAACGTTAGTTCCAATAGATTCTATTTTTCAACTTTTATTGGAACTATCTTTTTAAATAGAGGTCACTATAGGTACTTACTAGTAATCAACCTGTATTGTACATGTGACGACCAGTTTTATTTGGTTTTCACTGATAAAGTTGTTTTAATGTGATTTGCAATCTCTCTAATTTAACGCCATTTTAGCTTTTTTGTTTTCTTTCTCAGTTTTAAATGTGTTTGGTCTTACTATTTGTTTAATGGTAACTATTTTATTTTCAAAAATTTAAATCGATTGACTGTTGTAGTCCATTGTTTAATTCAAAAAGGCATACAATTTTTCATTAAATTAAATAATTTGTTGGACTCTTTTAACTTAAAAAAGTATTCCAAATAATTAGGAAGAATGTCCACTACTCATGCAATAATTTTATCTATAAAATTATAACGAAATGATAGAAACTATTTTGAAAAAACTCTACTATTAAGGAATTTTTATGTTTAAGAACACTTTTACATTTAGAATAGTTTTATTCTGATCCTTCGTTAGCTGGGTTGATAAATTATCCACCACAAAACAATAAATATTTAATTTAATTGTTAATCAAGTTATAAATGATACTATTATAACCATAATATGCTTTCTGATAATTCAACCTGAAACCTGTTGTGAATCAAAGTTCATCATACATCGCAATTGCAGAATTCTCTCTGATTAAGTTATTTAGTTTTGCAAGTTCCCAAATCTCGTTACTGACATCCCTTTAGGCCACAAAGGGCCCACACGTTCAGATGTAAAGTCGCTTCTCAAAAGGACCGACATGAAGCAGGGATTCCACCCCAATGGTAGGGGGCGAAGGGGCTACTCAATTCCATGTTCCTTTAATTTAGTATATATATTAGCTTATTTATGGAAATATATGAAATTAACAAAAGTTATAATTTGAAAAATCAACACATTAATTAACACATTAGAATTAGAAGCATGTATGAGACAAAAGTAGAAAGGTAGGAGAAATTCAAAATAAAAAAATAAAAATATGGAGAAAGTTTTAATCCATTACTTTTTGTCATTGCTACGGATAGGACTGTTAAACTAATAAAAGAGGGGAAGTGGCGAAATTAAACATAGTAATTGGATACAAAAACCTATAAACTCTAAGATTGGATAGTCTTTTATTCGCAGATGGTATTATTTGCATGTATAAAAAAACAAAAGGCAAAAATTAATAAACCTATGGAACAAAGAACAAAGATAGAGCACATGCAAATGGAAGTGAAGATATTTTTTTTTGTTAGTTTGCATTGCACCTAGCTATATTTCAGCCAACCAGCAATTTGTCTTTATTATAAATTTAAGTAAACTTAAGAGGCTTAAAACTAAGAGTTCACCCAATAGTATTTACTCCTTTCTGTTCTGATGACTATACACTGCACACAGGCACTGTGCTCTGCTTTCACTTTCACATCACTAATTCAAATGGTTTGGTCCTTCTGAGCCTTGTCATTAGGTATCGGTTTTCCAGGATTTGTAGAACTTCGATGTTGACATGATCATGCAGTCTTTTTTCATGTTTTTTTGCGATGGTTTTCCTCTCTTCTTCTATTGTAAGCATTCTCAGATCTCTGTGTAGGTCTGAGTTTCTAACATACCAAGGGGCGTTTACTATTGCCCTTAATATTTTGTTCTGGAAACGTTGTATGACATATAGAGAGAAAGGTGAATCGTCGGTGAACACACGTGTCCGTTGTACTGCGCAAATTTGTATCGTTTCAAGTGGAAAAAGTTTGAATTAAAATTTGTGTTTTGGTGAAATTTTGGATGAACTTATGTGCAACCAGTATACAAACTGTGAGTTTTTATAACTCTGTTATATATTCAGATTCTTCTTAAATAAAGATCCCAATTCAACTGTACACGTCATAAAGATAAAAATTGCCAATAAAGCGATAAGGTTCAACTATAGCAAAAAGTAGTCTCGAAGCGGCCACAAGTCAATTCCACCTGTTTGTAGTCCAATAATTATACAGGGTGTTATTGAAATACACGTACATATTAAAATGGGGAATAGTATGTAATGACCAAAAACGATTGGCACCAATTTTAACTTCAAATTCTAAAATTTAAATATTGGGGAAGAGTCCCCTTTTCCGACCTACTAGTTTCCATATTTAAAGAAGTAAAATAAATCGAAATTGAACTTACCCATAGAAATTGCACTGTTGCCGTAGCAAAACCAATTAATTCAAAATAAAGTTTATTACAGTAATTGTTCAAAATGCCGTCCATTATTATTTACACACACTTGCAATCGTCTTTCCAAAGAACTTAGAACATTAGAAATTAGTCTTGGATTTTGTCGTAGTTCCTCGGCTACCGCATTAACTTTATTGGTTAATTGTTCAATAATATTAATAGGTTCATTATAAACCAGTTGTTTCATGTGACCCCACAAAAAGAAATCGCATGGATTTAAGTCCGGAGATCTCGGAGGCCACTTAGTAGGTCCATTTCTGCCTATCCACTTTTGAGGAAATCTAATGTTCAAAAACTTCCGTACGTTTAAATCAAAGTGAGGAGGAGCGCCATCTAGTAGGTACCACATCCGTTGCCTTAATTGTAACGGTATCTCTTCTAGGAGTACTGGCAAAATATCTTCTAAAAAGTGGAGATATCCTGGCCCATTTAATCTGTTCGGGAGAACATAAGGCCCGATTAAATACTGATCTATTATGCCAGCCCAAACATTTATTGAAAATTTTCTTTGATGCCCAGTTTCCCTAATGGCGTGAGGATTTTCATCACTCCAAATATGCGTATTGTGCATATTGAACACGCCATCACGAGTGAATGAAGCCTCGTCAGTATACAATAATATTTTTAGAAAATCAGGAATATCAACACATTTTTGAATTATCCATTCACAAAACTCCACTCTCTTTTCTTCATCACCTGGATATAAGGCCTGGACTTTTTGGATGTGATAAGGATGTAAACCTTGTTCTTTAAGTGTCCACCACACAACAAATGAGGACACTCCAATTTCAAGACCTAGTCTTCTACAACTTAATTGAGGCCGGTTTTCAACAGCTTCCAATATTTCTTCTTCGGCCGCCAATGTTCTTTGTGTTCTTGTTCTCCCTCGATCTGCATTGACACTCTCAAATTTTCCATGGTCTCTTAGATGCTGAACAGTTGAAATAAACGTACGACAGTCCGGAATTCTCCGATTTGGAAACCGTTCGCGATACATGATTTGTGCTTGCCGAGAATTTTCTCCAGCTGCCCCATAAACCAGCACTATATCCGTTAGTTCAATATTCGTAAATAGTGGCATCGTAAAAAAATATTTAAAAGTAATCGTAACAACACTTTTTACCAACTTGGAAATGACGCGCTCGTGTTAGCCAGATTCGTAAATCAACTAAAATTTTAATAATCTATAGTTTCAAAAATGTATAGTTTAAAAACAATCATTTATCAAATATTCTAGTTTTTTGATAACGAGGGTAGTAAAAACCAGTCTTCGGAAATAGAAATTAATTCGAAAATCTTGGCAACATGGTTATTTCTTACAAGACTAGTTTTCTTATCATCTGACAAAAACTTGCATATTTATTACTGTTGATGTTTAAAATAGGTAAATAAACCTAATTTATATAGGTCATCCTCAACATATCAGTGAAGTACGTTTGTTTTAGAATTAATTTTCAAAAATTAATAACTCCCTTAATAAGGGGTATTTTTAAAAAATAATATTTTTCTACATTCAGTGGGGATCTGCGCAATACCCAGTTTTAATATGTACGTTTATTTCAATAACACCCTGTATATTATGTTTAATTCTTTAAAATGGAAATCGACAAACCCATCACACATCTTACTACTGGTGAGTTGTTAAAACTATTTCGGAGTGTTAATTCAGCTCAAACTGAGGAAATCAGACAAGAACTAAATAATTCCATTAAAAATATTTCCAAGATAATCAACGAAAATAAAAATAAGATTGCTTGCCTCGAAAATAAAATACAAATATTAAAAAGAAAAAAATAGACGAAATAACATTGTTATTTTTGGAATACCAGTTAAAAATAAACTTAATCCATCAGAAGAAGTTCTGCGTATCCTCAACTCAACTCTAGGGATTTCGCTCGCAATTAATGATGTCAATTCAATCCGACATTTAGACAACAAAACTAAACCTTTTGTAATCCTGGAATTTATATCGTTAATTAAGAAACAAACAATTTTCCAAAACCTTAGTAAGTTGAAAGGTACGGAACGGACATATCCATAACAAACGACATGTCATATGAAGATCGTCAGAAGCAAAAAATCTTACTACGTCATTTGAAGACTGCCCGTAACCAAAATTACGTAGCAAAAATTGTAAAAGGAAAGTTAGACGTTGATAACCAATTGTTATTTGTAGAACAACTTCTAGAATTGGAAGAAGAATTATCAGAAAACTCAGAGCCGGAGGAAAACAAAGAACAACAACATGTTCTTACGTAGCAAGTTAAAGAAATAAACAAAAAGGAAACGTTCAAAAATTCAGTATAGTCCTAAAACCCTAAACGCAGAAGCTGCAGTTTTAGCAAATCATAACTTTTATATGCTTATTAATTTACTATTAGGACTTCGGTGATTTTTTTTATCTTTTGAACCTGGTTTATCAAAATTTTGAATGTGGAAATATGCAATTTTGGCCTCAATAACTCGAATTTGTGAATAATTGAGAAAATAATTTGGTAAATTTCTTATACAATTTAGATATTAATTTATTTTTAAAATATTTAAGCATATTCAATTAATTAATAAATGTTTATCTTTAGTGGGGGAATTTGCCATTGCACTTAACTTTGTTTTCTGTTTTGGTTCAGTTCATAAAATTTTAAATTGAAAATAATTCGGTGTATTTTACAATTGGGTCAATTACTATTACTACACCTATATTATATATCATACATTTACTATTCTTTTACGTCTTGATAATAATGAAACAGTTTTTGGAAATTGCTCATGTTAACATTTCTTCCATTTTTCCTAAAATTATTGATCTCAGAGAGTATATAATGTCAATCCAATCATTTAAAAAAGCATTGAAATTAAATTTACTCTCTGGGATATAATATTATTGTTGTTATATTTCTTCTGTTTTATTATTATTACTATTATTTTTTTTGTGTCATCGGCTTCAACTGCTAAGGTTATTTCGCCTCGTGTTCTGTGTAGGCTTTGTTACTATTTCCCAGCGCCACTTTAGGAACAGCACTGTTAATTACTTGTTATTATTATTATTATTATTATTATTAACATTATTATTACCACTACCCGTTATAATTTTATAATTTTAAAGTTATATTGCCAATTACTAACATGTGTTTTTAGAAATTAGGATTTTTTTTTCTTTATACAGCTTAATAAGATGAAAAACGGAGGTTGTGTCTATGTTTCTTTGAAACATGACACATCCACCTGATCTTCGGCTTTTTTTTCTTACACCCTTGTTTAATTACTGCATTTTTGTTATTATGAATGTAGAAAAAAATAAAGACCTATATTATTATTATTATTATTATTATTGTATTATATTTATGTTAGTTTTACTGGCACACCCCCAGGGCTGTATGCCATAAGTCCATACTGGCTTCAGTACTTGTTTATATATTAAAAGTTTATTTTCGATTGAAAGTTTTGATTTTCTATTCATCAACCAGTATACTTTTCTATATTTAATACCCGTTTTTTTTATGTGTTCTTTTCACTTTAATTTAATATCTAGGTCCATTCCCAAGTAATTCCGCCGAATTAGAATCTGGTATTCTTGTATTATTTAATGTCACTGGTAGGTATTCTACTGATCTTTAATTAGTAAAGTTAACCAGAACTGTTTTAGTTTCGTTGAGCTTAATGCGCCATTATTTTGTCCACTCATAAATTTTATTAGTTGCATGTTGAAGTTTTCTGGTCGATTATTATATGGTTTTACCGATGGCAAGTATGGCCGTGTCGTCGGCAAATGTGGCTACTTTCACATTTTGCGTTTGTGGTATGTCACAGGTAAACAACAGGTAGAGAACTGGTCCTAGAACACTTCCTTGAGGTACCCCTGCTTTAGTTTCTTTGAGCTTGGAATATTCTTCTTCTTGTTTAACTCGGAAGATTCTATCAGTCAAGTAAGATTTTAAAATGTCACAATATTGTCTAGGTAGAAGTTTATTTATTTTATATTCAAGGCCCTCTAACCATACTTTATCGAAAGCCTGAGCTACATCTAGAAAGAGTGAGGTGCAGATCTTCTTTTTTTCTAGTGTTTTCTCTATTTCATTCGTTATTCTGTGGACTTATTTAATAGTGGAATGCTTGTTCCTAAATCCAAATTGGTGATTGAAACCACTGATAGACAGTGAAGATAAATAAAACAAAAACTAATAATAATAATAATAAATGAAAGGAAAATTTATAACAAAATTAACAAGCAGAATAAATGCAATAATACAATACTAGACAGAGTAACAACCTAAGAATATTTGGGAAATATACTGAAAGAAAATGGAAAAAAGAAGCAAAAATAACCAAACGGAGTTAAAAATTAAATTCTGAAACATAGAGCAATAACAACATCAACCCTTATTTTCGAAAACTGGGTAATAAGCAAGAAAGATGAAACAAAAATTAATGCTATGGAAATGAAAAAAGAAAAATCGCAATAAATACCAAAAAATGGTATGTTATGAAAATTTAGGATATTAGAAAAATAATAACAAAACAAGAACCAATAATAACAAAAATAAAACAGAAACAACTTAAATGGATAATAATGAAGATAAACAGAATAACAAGAACAATTTCAGAATTAGGAAAACCAGCTAAGTACCAAACAGAAAATTGATAGATCAAATTTAAAAAATAGGAATGGGAAAACAAAATTTTTCTTTGGCTAGAACATTATATGGCTTTGGTAGATCAAGGGCTAGATTTTTGCGAATTTACCTACCTTTCCCAGTGCAGTTCTAGGAAGAGGGGTTTCCTTTCGTTCGGTCTCATGCAGTGGAGAGTCATGATGTAGACTAATTGCCAGATTCTTCTTGGTGTTTCATTTAACAACTTTATTTACACATTAAATTTTCTTAAGTTTGTAACAAATTTACATATTACTGTATACACGCACTCAAACTCTACATTCTAAGAATATTTAGCAGGTTTCTAAAAACATTTTAAAATTAACGTCGTGTTTCGTCGAGTCGAGTCAAGAGTGGGCGTGCTTTCGCCGTGATTGGCTAAAGGAGATCGGGTGTTATAGATTCATGTTAGTGTACATTCTTTGTAGGATAAGGATGAAAATATTGCTGCATGCATTTGTGTGTGTATTTTTAATGGTCGATTTTTTTTCTATTTTGTTGGTGCAAGTAAGACGAAGCTATACGTGCAACAAAGCTAGCACAGCTATGTAATTCTCTGGTAAATTTCCATTAAGAGAGATGGATAATAATTTGGTGGGAGATGCTTGCAAATAAACGTTCAAGTCCTTTCCAGGAATTGAGAAAACCTTAGATTATGTAATGAAATAATAATAATAATACATACAATTAAAAATAAAATATATTGTTGTTTTTTGTTTATTACATATTATTTATAAAGGGTGATTTATGTTGATTATAAAGAAATTATTTATACTAGGTGACTTATGTAAATTCTAAATAGAGGAACTAAAGCACCTGTGGAAAAATGGTTGTAATTTTTGAACAGAAAGACAATAGATGAGATAAAAACAATGGCAAAAGATACTAAGGCCTGAAAAAAACGATGCAAATAAATGAGGTAGGTCAAAAGATCGGTTAATTTATGGCTGTGGAATCAAAACCTGTAAAAATATAGAATATGTACTATACTAGAAAAGTGAAAACCTGTTGCTACTTGTTGTACAGTACAAGATTGAGATGGCAAGTCAAATTTAAAAATGGGAGGAGTTATCTCAGTCAGAGGCTGAACTTCGATGCTATTGTTTCAGTGATCTATTTGTGTTTATTTGTGCAGCATTGCCAAATTTATCTATTGTGAATTTTTGCCAGAGCATATCTAATTCTGACTTGCCATCTCATTCTTATCGTACTGTATATCTAATTTCGTGATTTACATAAAAAGTTATAAAAACGTTTATAATAAACGGAACGTAATAGTCTTTCAACTAATTGCTTTTTGTTATTGGATGCAGGAGAGTGGGATGAACGAATTGTACTATGTCCCAGCGGGCGATGGAATCGGGCATGTGATCTATGAAATTGAAAATAAAACTGGTCATCGACGGATGTTTGCCTCTTTTGCAGGCAATGAAATATATATTATGCTTTCAAACGTCGAGAAAATAAAACAGTGCCTCTGCGGGCATTTTTTGTCGTCTGGTGTAGGAAATTTCGACTGAGTAACCGGATATTTACTTTTTCAACGAACTTCGGGATATAGCTTAAACGCGGATTCTCTAAACCTAAGATGATATTGTGAGAGTTTTTATGCAAAAAAGTGATTTTGTAACCTGGCGAAAAATTATCTATTTTTTTAATAGGTGTAAAATGTAAAATTAGAACCAAAAGCCGAAAAAGAGGTTTAATCGTTTTCAATTTGTATGCCTCCCAACTAGTTTTACCCATTCTGTTTTTTAATCGCACCGAAATTTCTAATTTATAGTAAATGAGGAAAAACTACCAAATAAAAAATGCCTACAAGTTAATAAATCAGTGGCGTATCACCCTATATTCCTTCATTTTTCGAACAATCCCTTTGCATCCTCTCTCTTGACCTTTAGTAATCTTCGATATGATTGACGAATCAGCCTAGCGTTACCAGTGTGAATTTTGTGCTTTACAACATAAGTTCTTCCGGTTTTTCCTCCTTTTGGTACAAAAATATTACGATATCGTCGAAGAAAAATTCCTTTATTTTATTTTTCTCTAATTGATTCCGAGATTGACCAGCAACTGCAATTATTTGTCATAGGAATTATCAGAAGTTGTTGTCTGACGAATTATGGAAATTACTGGTATACAAGTTCCGATTCTGGTCTCTTTCTTGGTGGTAATTGGGTGATCATCTTTATCGCGGTATTTCCAAGGTTTCATCATGATAGGTGTTCCTTCTTCCATAGTTTTTAGAAGCCGTGCTATTATAATGGTTTCACTTTTACCAGGTATTACTGTGTCTTCCTGTACAGCTACTGGCACGGTACTGTTCCCATATGGATATAGAAATACCTCTTCGGCACCAACTTTGATCGCTCTGCTCTTATATCCATTCCAAGTATAACATCTTCTTCAATATCAGCGACTTTTCTGTACCAATTCTTAATTGAACCTGGATTTCCCCATGAATGTTGACACTTTCACCTGTGGCAGTCTGCAGTCGCAATCTTGTTGGTAGAAGCCTCTTACGGTTATTTATGGTTGTTGATCGTATAATGGTCCTAGTTGCTCCAGTATCCACCAATAGTGTATACTTTTTACCATTTACTTCGCCGTCTACATATACACTATCATTGTGATATTTCAAAGAGGCTATCAGTATGAGAGGGTCTTTGGAACGGTTTCGGATCGAAGCTGTCCCCTTTAGGCCGACCCACTCTAGTTTTCCTGTGGCGTGTTGTCTTCATTTGTTGGGACCCTAGGGCGTTTGCAGGAACTACGTACATGTCCCAGTTCACCGCAATTCCAGCACCTGATGGTCTTTGTCTTTTTATTAGTAAGGCTCTTCATCATGTTAACTAATTGGTCGAGTTTTTCTTCCTCTTCTTCCTCTTTTACAGTCCTCACTTTACTGTATCCACCAGAAGCATGCGTAGTTGCCTCATACTGTAAAGCAGCAGACAAGACATCGATCAATGTTTTGTGGTGGGCTAAGCGGAGTGTTTTTTGCATTTCATGGTCACGAAGTATATCTACAAATGCTTGAACAGCTAAATATTCAATCATGTATTCCGGAGCTGATGGATAGGCAAATCCCATCATCTTCGCAATATCTAATTCGAATTCTTGAAGGCTCTCGTCACGTTTCTGTTTGCGATTCTTTAACTATAATCGGTACAACTGCTCCTAGTTTTCGTGGCCATATTGTATGTTTAGTCTCTTTTTGAGTTATTTAAAATCATCCATCTCTTCCACAGGTATTGTCTGAAGAACATCTAAAGCGTCTCCTCGAAGGGCGATGGTCAAATTTACTGGCTTCTCTCGTTTAGACCATTCGTTTGCTCTGGCAGCTGTTTCGTACTGTTTAAAGTAGTTGGACCATGACATCTTTATTTCGAAATTTGAGGCTTTAATACGACCAGAGTTTACAGCTCCTTCCAATTTCAACTTCAACTCTATCTCATGGCACTTTATTTCACCGTCCTTGGCCGGTTCTGAATGTTTCAGTTCTTCTATCTTCTTTTCCATTTCTTTTATTTTCTCCTCGACGGAAGAAATTTCATTTCCTATAGAAGAGATATCAGAGGAGACTTTAATTTCCATAGAAGATATTTCAGAAAACACTTTTTCTTCCAAGGAAGAAACATCAGCAGTAATTTCAGTTTTCATAGAAGACATATCAGAAGTCACCTTTTCTTCTAGGGAGGAAATATCAGGCGAGACTTTATTTTCTAAGGAGGTAATGTCAAAAGAAACTTTAGTTTCCAAGAAAGTAATGTCAGAAGAAACTTTAGTTTGTAAAGAGGAGATATCATTTTTTATTGAGGGAACATCAAAATAAATATCAGTTTCCATAGTTGACTTATGACTTTCTAACGAAGAAATTATAGAAGACGCATCATCCGAAAATAGAAACGTTTCCGGATCCAAACCTTCGCTTTCCATTGCTTCTTTAAGCCGTTCTGCCAGCTCTGCTTTTTTTCCTGTCGCGATCGCGATCTTCTAATTATCGACGCAATTCAGCCACTTCTAAATTGAACAAACGTTACACTATTATAGTGTTAGCTAATAATAATCAATCAACATTTTTTCCACAGCTATGCTACCATATTCCAGAGTTCCAGGAGCTATAATATTTTTAATTAAACCTCATTCATGTTTTCTCATATAAAATTTCAAAATATTTTCTTTTGTCCAATCAACTTCATTATACAACAAAAAATGTACAATAAATTTAACCACATTTTCTGGGATCGAAAATAAGTCGATTTAAGCTAACTTGCTTACAAAAAAAAAAATGAATAATAAATAAGTTATAGAGCGTTAAAGTAAACATTTTAGAAGTGAATGTGTGCTCTTACCCTAAAACCGCTCAACGTAGTGGACTGTATTTAGAAATAAATTAATCAATTTTCAATAGTAAAACCTTTATCTTTAATTATCATTAAAATTCGAATTTTAAATACTATATATTTATTTCGATTTGACTTTTTGTCTTAACATACGGTTTTTATACACAGGGATATACAAGTAATTGTTGAAATATTATAAATAGGTCAGAGGCGGAGCAGGTTATTACTCTTTATATTGGTCTCTGCAAATTATTGATGTATTTACCTCACTTATACTCGTCCACGTCAATAAAACTCCCAACGCTTTGAGGTTCTCATTCATTTTTTATTCGCAATCACATCACTGATTTTTCATATAATTGGTAATAACTAGCGACAAAGTAAAAATAAACACGAAGTCCGTGTAATTGCAGTTTTCATCTTTCCATAAACTTTTTACATCTCTTCTCTCGTCAATTAAAAACTCTCGTTTTGCTAGGTTTCTTTTGTTTCAGTTATTCGAAAACTGAAACTGGAAGTACGTCCGGAGAGTGCTCTGAAACTTCTATTAAACAAAACAATGGCCCACCTAACGAGATATTTTCAATTTTAGTTTTCAACTCGAATCGTTAAATTTATTAATGAGGAAAAATAAGTTTGGAGTAGCCGGAGTTACAATTTTGCCGGCATTATTTGGAATTTAGATAAAGGCTTTTAATAAGCAATTTTTGTCGAAGTTTAAACAAGTTTCCTCCATACCTGTTAAATAATCTACTAATAATACTCATTCAACAACAAGATGGAAAAAAGATATTTTAAAATGGCTTCATTTTACAAATATTATCAGTCATCTTAATGTTATTATAAAAAATATTAAAACATTTAACAAAAGTTTCTATACCAACCTGGTATAAAACAATACTTTCTGTATTAGCCCGGTATAATCATGTTCTAGCTTTGAAATATTTAATCAATACTTTTGGTCTTGCGCAGTCTTGCGACGCGGTAGTGTATATCTGTATCTGTAACGTGTGGATGGTGGGTTACCCTACGGCACTTAGGCCTCATTAGGCCCATTGTGCATCCTCCTAAGATGATAGGCACCTTCTAGCTCGTGAGCCAGCCTACAGATTTAATGTAGTTGACAACGTCGCTAAGAGGTGCTTCTCTTATATCAACCGGTGTTAGCCGATACTCGCCGAACACAAATATTCTAATATATAAGAGCATCTAGCAATCGTAAAGGATATGCTCGATGGTCTCATCTTCTTGTTCGCACCCTCTGCAGAGTGCGGATTCTGACAGCCCCAGATATGAAGATGCTTTCGTACTTGACAATGACCATAATACCTGTGACTAGGCGGAGATTCTGTTTAGTCATAGTCAAGTATTTCACAATGGAATGTTCTTTGATTAGGTCTGTCACTACCGATTTTGTCAGGCCAATTGAAGGGCCAGGTCCAAAAAGTATTTGGTTGGCTGCTTTCTTGGCTAGTGAATCTTGCTGATGTACACTCACCTTAATTCCTTTTAAGGTGACCACATTGTTGATAGATACTTCGGCCAAAGCTTCGCTAGTACTAACCCTCAATAAATTCGTGGTCTGTTCAGGTTGGGTAGGGCTTGTCTGCTATCTGTATAGATGAGCATGTTCCTTCCAGTGATATTGTTTCTGGTTATTTCTTTTGCAACTATGAGAATCCACGTTAGATCTGTTTGAACTACACTGGCACTATTGCGGAGTATATTCTACATCCTGGGCCTTGTTTTGTTTTAAAACCGTCGGTGTAGATATGAATCGTACTTGCTACTTCCGGCTCTTCTATTTGTTCTATTATAACTTTATATGGCTTATGAAAGATATATTTCGGTGAGATGGAGTCCATGTTCGCTTGAAGCAGTGGGAGCGTATCAAGGGCCTCCTGCCAAAAGTGACGTCTCGCCTCACCAGATCCTACATCAGGTTATATTCCGATCGTGCGGAGACGTGTCATTGGAGAAGGTGGGTATAGGTTGCCCTGTCCGTATTCCTAGGGTTCCGAGATAGCGTGGGGGTCGGCAACATCAAGTTTATTTTTAATGTTAACCAGCGGTGGTCTGACATCGAAATGTTATCAGACACTTGCCAGTTTAGAATTGATTTATAGATACCAGTTGTGGATAAAGTGATATCTATTAGTGTTGGACTGCGAGAGGTTATAAATGTTGGTGTAGTACCTTTATTTAAAATACATAGATTTTTGGTAATTATATAATGATAAAGTTGTTATCCTTACTGCCCCAACTGAAGTGATGAGCGTTTGAGTCGCAAGTCAGGCAGTATTCAATCAGATCCTCCATCTCTTTGCTGGGTGGTGGCGTGATTGCGTCGGAGGGGAGGTATGCAGATGCCAGGATTAACGTTCTCTTTTCCCTTTTAATGGCGTATTCCATCCTAACCACAGTTAAATCGGAGGTGGAAAGGTGTGCCATTGAGTGGGCTTTGTATTTCCTAGTAATGTAAATGGCTGTCCTAGGTTGTTGGTTGCTGGGGAAGCTAAAACTTGAACCATTTAGATTTTTAAGACCTAAAATTTTGGTTTTTATTATCCACGGTTCCTGGATGAGAGCTATTGTATCTTGCAGCTCATCAAGGCAGCGGCATAATGTTGCTGTAGCCACCCTTTTGTGCTGCACGTTATATTGTATAATCGTTACGTCTTTTATTGCTTCTCGGTCCTCCGTTGAAAATTGGGCAGGAAGATGGTTATTTATTCGACCATCCCTTCCTCCGAAAGTGGGGAGAGGGTGGTCTCTTTTGGCTCCTCGAAGTTTTCTTGCTGGATGTCATCGATTGCCATTTTTTCTGGCTCGACGTCCTCCACTGTTGGCTTAAATTTGGGGGAAGAGGGTTTTTTACAGAGAAGTTTTCACTGTGCCCCGCTTCAGCCTCTTTTTGGACCTTTGGCCTTATAATCAATGAGGTGAACGCATAGCTCATCCTCATTAATTTGGCCTTTAGGGTTTCCATGTCTTCGTCTTCGATGCCGAAGACGAAGAGATGGTCCTTAGGGTCTTTTTTGATTTTATGGTGGAAGGTGCACCATTTCGCGGTAGTGTATTTAATAGCGTTTGAAATGAACAGCTTTATTTCCTTTTTGAGATTCTGTTCAGGTGGTTGGTTGTGTTATTCGTTGACTTAATATGAGATCGGGAGAGCACCACACAAATGGTATTAAAATAGACCAGTAGACCAGGAGAGCCAGTAAAATAGACCAGTCGCTAACTAGACCTGGAGAGCACCACAATCGCTAAGTAGACCTGGAGAGTACCACGTCACTAGAGTCAACCAGAAGAGATCCAGTTATCTATACCACATTTTTTGGAGCTATGGAATGACCTGGGAACACTCAGGAGGTGCCATTCTTTTATCAACGTCCCATTGAAGTACTGAAACTCCTCGACTGTCTACACGAATTAGATAAGTGTCACCCGACACCTGAGTATTTTTACCTGTACATTAAATCACGGTTTATTTTAAATTACAAATTCCTGTCTGTCCATAAAGTCACTTTTCATTTTAAATTTAATTTAACTTAATTTAATTAATATCTTCTCGATAATCTAGAACTTTGACATGTTATAGTAGAGTCAAGTAGACAATTTTATCTTTTTATTATATATTAACAGTTCATTACGTATTTTAGTTTTCCTTACTTTTATCTGGCAAGCTAATGTCCTAATTTGTATTTATTAAACATCTAAATGAGCATTAATACAACTTTTCCTTTGTCTTTTAAAATATAGTGCCATTATCTTGTTAGTTAAATTCTAAGCCGAATCTCACCGACCCATAAATATAATACGTATAACAGTGTCTGAGCTAGGCCGGAGGTTTGTAAGATTCCTTTTCGCAAGGTTTTTTACAACTTGCAACATATAAGGCGACACTAAATCCTTGAAGGCAGAATTACTATTGTTATTACCCCGGTTGTATCTAAGTGAAACAATCCATTAATATAAAGATTAAACAAATAGGCCCTAAGACTGTGCCCTGCGGTACACCATACTCAATAGATGCCTTTTCACTTATTTTATCCCTTACTTTTACCAATTGGTTTCTTGTGCACAGATAACTTTTAAATAGAGAACTGTATTTTCTAAGGCAACCCATTTGCGGTATATTTACAAACATATTTTATTTAATAAAAAAACTCATC
Organism: Psylliodes chrysocephalus; assembly: GCA_927349885.1. NCBI lineage: Eukaryota > Metazoa > Arthropoda > Insecta > Coleoptera > Chrysomelidae > Psylliodes > Psylliodes chrysocephalus. The sequence continues at coordinate 72,203,644 of OV651817.1, forward strand.
AGACGTTATAGTTCTTCCATTGTCAATTGCAGATCATAAAAACTTGTTCGGAACCTTTACCGACAATTTTGTTTGATCTGCCATAGGCGTAGATACCTACTTCATTTTATAAATTTATTTTATAAATACTTTTAATATACAGGGTGGCTCACGCTCAACGGGACGGAGCTTTATGGGAAAACGACCAAAGATATAAAAAATTCGTTTGGGAGGAATACGTAGGTTACAGACGGCTACAATTTAAAATTTGTTAGATGTATACAGGATGTCCCACATAAGAGAAAATATACAAAGTTATATTATTTTTAATGGAACACCCTGTTTTTTATTTTAGAATTAATTAAAACTACATCAAAAATAATGTCAGTTAACTAAAGGTTCCCTATTACTATTATTATTAGTTTTCGATTTATTTGAATTTTTAAGGAAAAAAAGTCTCCCAGAAATTAATTGTTTACTCTTGTTTGAATAATTTTTAATGAACTAATTTTTATATCAATTTATATCATATGCAAGAAAGTATTCGTTAAAAGGAAATCGAATAATTATAAATTGGACGTTATTATACGCCCTTATTTAGACAGATGCACTTAATTTTAATCTTACTTGGACTTAAAAAAATTCATTATAGCTCATTAACTTGCTACAACTGAATATTGAATTATAAAACGTAAAAAAGCAAGTAAAGTGTACCTGCCTGTAAGGGCGTTTGGTTTAAACAGGGTATTAAACGTGAACTGAACCCTTTTTGTACCCCATTCGTTTTTTTTTTCTGGAAAACGAAATTTCAAAGAAAAAACCATAAAGGAAAATAAATTCTTTGCAATTAAAACAAAAGAAAAAAAAACAATTCAATGCTAAAGTATTTTTATAAATAATCATGGCAGTCTGAATCCTCTGAACTAGAGTCATCATTTGGTTGAATTATGATGGGTTGTAAAGATGGTAATACTACATACTCATCTTCTTCTTTGATAACATGGTCGACACAGTTTTTCCAAAGCTCTTGGCGGTCTGCTGCTAGAACTTTCTTTACGAGTTCTACAACTTCTTTACTCAGTTCTGGAGACTGATTACCTTTTTGTAATTCTGATTTTACGTTTGCCAATATTAACTCTATAGGGTTAAATATGCAATAGTAAGGAGGTAGTCTGAGAAGAGTATGACCCTGTTCTTTGCACAGCTTGTCAATATAATACATTTTTCTAACTTTATACCTTTAATAACAGTAAGCAATTCTTTGTTTGTTGGTCCTTTTTTACGATCACTGGCAGGAATAGGAATATTTTTTTCAGACATAAAAGCTAAAATTTGAGCTTTTTTACTGATACTATTTGGTAGTTCAAGGAGTTGCCGCGAGTGGTAGGATGCGTTGTCCATAACGATTACTGACTGTGGTGGAATGTTAGGTAAATGCTGTTCATTAAACCATTTTTCAAATAATTCTGCTGTCATATCTTCATGATAATCAGCTGCACAGTTTTTAATTTGTTTAGCAGATAATAATAAAGCATTAGGCACGAAACCGTCTTTGCTTCCAGCGTGTATTATTATAATGCGTTTCCCTTTAGAACATGGCCTATTCAAACAGCAATTTTTACTACTGTTAACCCAACCGAAATTTACTACATCGTGACTGTCAAACCATGTTTCATCTAGATAAATTATGTGTCTATTAGAACTTCTGTAGTCTTTTATCTGACGCAAATAATCTTGTCGCCATTGAACTATACTTGACGATTCGGTGATTGCCACTGTTTATTCAATTTTTTGTGTTTAAAACCACATGCTGATAAAACTTGACGCAATGTTTCCAAACTAGTTAAGTGTATCCTGGAAAATCTGCTACCTTTTGCTGTATTACTTCCAATGTCGGAACCTCGTTCTCCTTATATAAACTATAAATTGTCCTTCGTATAAAATCTTGGGTACCTCTGTCAACTAATTTCAGTTTTTCTTTACATGTTTTTCGGTTTTATTAATGATCCACAGCAACCCCTTTCGTGACTACCGGATAAATGGAAAATTTATTTACTTTAGTTAATTCAGCAATTCTTATTATGATCACATTATCCGACTGCTGAATATTTTTCTTTTTTTAAACATTCGAATATATTTAAAATAACTTGTGTTTGTATATCTAAATCCTTATCGTTAAAGTCATACCTGTCTTTAATCTCACTACACTGTGCAATTTCATTTTCTTCATTCGCCCATGGTCTAAAGAACGCCATATTTATATTTATTAAAAGAAATTTAAATTAAACCAACCACACATACAAAACACATCGCACGACAGTACTCCACTGATATCGCAGACTGTCTTCCAGGAATATTTCCGTAAACCTTCGGCCAATACAGTGCATTTAAGTTTGCGATTCGATGTTTTCATTGGTAAACAACGGAGATGATGGATTTTGACACATATATATTAAGTACACGTGGACTGATGGTTCGTTTAATATTTACCACATTGTATAAGGGGAGTAAACATTATTTTTCGTTTCTTAATTTGGCATGAGTACCGTGCGTATATATTAAATATTGATGATTCCCTACATAACTGTGTTCTGTAATTGATAATGGAAGGACTATAAATAGATGGGTGAAGGTCGACTTTATTTCGAATTATTATATGTTGATTTGCCTTTAATTTAGCCTAAATTTAATACAAATCATTATTCCATTAAATAATACAATCCCCCTGTACATATAGGTAGCTTAGAGAACATTAAATGTAGGTTTTAAATATATAGCGATTTTACTGTCAAAATTTCATGCTTTACATTAATTTTTTCTTTGTAGGTATTAATAAATAAAAAAGAATGAAACCATTATTTACAATACGAACCTATTCTATAAAAAACTAGCGTGTATTTGAATTTTTCTCTTTTTAATTAGTATTTGACTGACGTAAAATGTTGAATATAAAAAATATGTATATTTTAAAAAGAATAAAAAATATCTACAAAATGTAAGCAAAACTCTTCAAAGCATGTTTGACGAGAGAGCAAATAGAGCTAAACAAACTTGTTGGCTATTTAGTGAAAGAATTCAGTTTTTTATCAAAAAGTTTCGAGTTGGATATTATGGAAATTGTATATCAAAACAGAATGTAGAACATTTTTTGCGAATAGGATGCTTATACAGGGTATCTCATAGAAGTGGTAATTCTATTTATAAACATTTGAGTACGAAGGTAGGAAAAAAAGGTGCTTTGTATCTTACAAAGTCTTTTTGGTAACTGGTTTCGAAATAGTTACTTCATCTTCAGGCACTTCATAAAAAATAATGAATTTGTAATGTAGGAACCTTAGCAGTTTGCTTTCTTCACCTCGCTTTATAATTATTATGTGACATCAACGGGAAGTGGTCTTCCTAGTAATTTACGAACTGTGTGTCTGTTTATTTGCAACTTTTAGTTTCGCTAATAAAAATTGGTTTAAAAAAAATAATAAAAACTTTGTCTTAGCAACATACAAGTTAAAATGTAAAAGTTGGAAAATACCGACAACGAACTGGTTTTTATAGTAAATCGTAAATATTTTGATATAAAATTGATATTTGATTTGTGTGTTCTTAAATATAAACACTTCAAAAGTTTGTTTATTTTGGATTTGAGCGGTTTCTAAAATGTGTGCTATTTTGTTTATTTGAAATTTTAATAGTTGTTTGTGAGCTAAGACTTGACTACTTTTATTAAATATATCTAAAAAAATTTTATCTTATTTTGATTTGTCGAAAGATTTTTTATGGCTTTATCATATTTTTCGGCGTCGTTTTGATCTAAATTTCCAGACACTGATTTAATTATGGTACATTAAATTATGGTACATCCAAATATGGTATATTAAGTCCACCTCAGGGGCGGTTTCTCCATTGGTTCATTTAAACTATTAAAATAGACCGATTTGACACGATTTTTGTTGTCACACCATTAGGAAATGCTACAGGCTGCGCCACTGTTAGGTTTGCTAATAAAAAATGACAAAAGCTTTACAAAAGGCTGAACTTTATTTTATGTTTTAGCAATATAAAAGTTAAAATGTCAAAGCTGGAAAATGCCGGCAACGAACTAGTTTAGTTACCGCTAGATATTGGCGGAGCCTTATCTTGGACTTGCAGCGCCTGCATAATTCTAGTTGCATTTGTTACGATTGTTTTATCATATCTTACAAAAGTATTAAAACATTTTTAATACAAATAAAAGTAACTCCAGTAACCTTCTACAAAAGAAAGTCTCACAACTATTAATAAAAACTATATCAGCAATAATTAAAATGTTATTTTTAAATAGTAATCCACAAAAAATTTCTAAAGTAGGCCTTAGAAAAATTCTTTTAAGTGCAAGTTAGAATGTAATTCAGAGTCGTGCGTAGTTATCCCGTACATGTCTCTCTCGTATCTGTATATTTGTCGGTCATGGCCTACTTTAAAAACATATTTTCTGGACCATTATTTATGATTCCAAATGTTCAAGTTACTTATATAATTGCAATATGCTTTATGTTTATGATTTTTATCCGTTAATTTGAAACATTTAATTCTTAAAATAAACATATTTATATCGCAATACAAATGAATTAAATGTGTTAATTATGACAAGTTGAAATTTAACATGAATTTACAAAATTGCTTTTCATATTTAACATTCGTTGTATTTTTAATTTCAGGGAAAATTTAATCATATTCGTTAAATTGTCACTAGAGAATATTAAATATATTAACCACACATTTTGCGGCTTAAAATAATGAATTATATGCTTAATAAAACATGGTTGAAGGTAAATTTTAATTCGTTTTTAGTCTGTATTATGAAAATTATTAAGCGTATTTACTTAAAAGTTGGTATAAGTATATTTTTTGTGATGGAAAATTGTATTTTCCTATTAATTTGAGAAATGAAATATGTGTTAGTTAAAGAAAAATACCCTTCTTTTAAAACTATCTTAATTTCAAATACATAATTCGGGAGACGCTAAAATGGTGGTTTCCACCTTATCAGGACTGAGGCCCACAAGGGTAAATTCGTAGCGTAAAAAAACGAGAAATGATTTAATTTCAACGAAAGACCGAAAGCCGATTGGCATTACTTAGGTCAAACCATGTGATGATTTTGACAAACCTTGATTTTTAAAACGATTCTATATCGCCTTTTGATCTAGATTTACAAACTTGTTCGATCTATTTAACCAATAATAATTAACATATTAAAGTCATATGAGGATCATTTATGTATTTATTCATTAGAATTTAGAATTATATCTGTCATGCTCTGTCAATTCAAATATGCGCGGTGTTGCCTAGTGTTTAATTAAAATCAACAAAAAAGAAATTTAAAAGAAAATACCTTATTTTTGACATAACATTTTCATACACTTTAAAATGTACTTCTATAATTTATTTCCAGTTACATTTGATGATTTATTTATCCATTTTGATTGAATTGTTGTAATAATAATAATAATATTTATTTAAATAAGTAAAATTATATAATTTGTATAACATTTTCATGGCAAATGAGAAAATCATCCACAAAAGACAAGCTTGTACGTGGACTAATAATTGATCATCTGTCATGAGCAAGCTTTACAGTTTTAAACAATAAAGTAAACATACAATTTTAAGAATATAGTAAGGGACAAATATAACATTTATAAATAGATTAATCTAATAAGATTTAGAAGATAGTTATTAATTTTGTAAATAGGTTTGCACCAAAATATTTTAATTAAATATGTAGAGGTTAGTATTTTAATTAGTATTATCCTAATAATATGTAGTGTAACTTTTCTTCCCTATAATTTTATCCACTTTAGGGATTAAAAAGATGTTCATCTTATATCTTGTGGAATAGTTATGTTGTATTGTTTCAAGAAAGTTTATTATTTTTATGAAATCATGTTCAATATCTGATTTAAGATCCATCCAGTTATTATTTTTATAGAAAATGGCAGTGTCATCGGCAAAGCTAATAATTTCTCCCTTTGTATTCTGTAGAAATATATCGTTTAGGTAGATATTGAAAAAGACAGGACCTAGAACAGTACCCTGAGGCACTCCATACTTTATAGTTTTGAAATTACTGTGGGTTCAGTTAATATTTACACATTGCATTCTATTATTTAAATAACATTCAATCAGTTTAAATGCCTTTCCCCTGATTTCAATATTTTCTAGAATTGACAACAGTTGTTTATATCAACGGAGTCAAATGCTTTAGCCAAATCGATAAATATTGTAATGCATGGTTGCTTTTTATCTATACTATTGTTTATCATTTCTATCAATTTGGTTATTGAGTCTGATGTTGACATATTTTCACTAAATCCATATTGTTTGGGAGGCAAGATATTATATTTTCTTAGAAATGACAATCCTTTTATATAATATTTTCTCGAACACCTTACCAATGTTGGAAATTAATGAGATCGGCCGGTAGTTAGCTGTTTCTGAGACATTCCCATCTTTAAATTGGGGTATTATTTCTGATACTTTTAACTGGTTTGGGAATTTACCTTGATTTATTGATTTATTAATTAAAAATGTTAGTACCGGTGCTATATCTTCGCATACCAATTTAAGAATTTCTGAACGAATTCCATCTAACCCTGGTGTTTTGTTGTTTTTTAAATTCATAATAGTTTCATATACTTCCTTTGTATCAGTTTCAGCTAGGAAAATCGTTTGACTAATTTTTTTTTGGTTGATCATATTTTGTGTTTGTCGCTTACTTTTGATTTTTGTTGCCATTTTTTTCTCCTACCTCAGTATAGTGTTCACAGAAAATATTAGCAATTTCTTTAGGGTTATCTATTACGGTGCCATCTGGTGTTATTATTTCTGATATTGGTTTTTTGCGTTTCTTTGAATTTGTGATTTCCGTAACACATTCCCATAACTTTTTGCTTATGTTTTTGTTATTTTCAATTTGATTATTATAGTAATTAGTTTTTGCTTGTTTTACCAGTAAATTTACATGGTTTCTATTAGGGCTCGGAATTTTATTCGGTTAATTCGATAATTCGAATACTCAAAATTCGATATTTTTAGATCGAAATTATTCGAATAGTCAAATATTTGAATAGTCGAATATTCGAATAGTCCAATAGTCGAATATTCGAATAGTCCAATAGTCGAATATTCGAATTTTCGAATAGTCGAATATTCGTATAGTCAAATATTCGAATAGTTGAATATTCGAATACTCAATATTCGAATACTCGATATTCGAATATTCGACTAATTGAACTAGGTATTTGATACTCGAATATTTGACTATTCGGAATACTGTAAATGTTCAAATATTCGGATATATATTTTGAATTAATTTATATACCTAATTTAAATGTTTCTTTTTTATCTATTGCTTAAAAATAAAGGTAAAAGAAAAATGACTAACAAAATTCTGACTTGGGATTCGGGACTAATACATTACGGCAACAATGTATTTATTTCCTTGTAGTGCTGGCGTTTTATTTGGTAAATGAGGGGAACCCCAACGTTGTTTCACATTCGCACTTTTCACACGTTTGTTTATGTTTGTTAAGTTATAACTTACTAGTTATTTTATTCATATTAGTGAGTGTATGTCTGTCAGTTAACGCTTGCCCGATACAGATGTTAAATATGAGTTCAGAACGCAGTAAGATTTGGCTTTACTTCGTTAAAAAAGAAAATCGTGTGTAGTGTAAATTATGTACTTACAATGTCATAGACAGAAGTAATACCAGTAATTTGTGGAATCAATTAAGAACCAAGCATCATACCAAAACAAACAGGTATGAATTATACGTTAATCAAATAATCGAATACTCGTATATTCGAATATTGAAATATTCGAATAGTCGAGTATTCGAATACTCGAATGTACGAATAGTCGAATACTCGAAATTCGAATAGTCGAAGACTCGAAATTCGAATAGTCGAATACTCGAATATTCCAATATTCGAATACTTAGAAATATTCGAATAGTGAATAATTTGGGTATTCGAATAAAGTTTGAAACGAATATTCGAATACAAAAATCTGAAAAATTCCGAGCCCTAGTTTCTATATCTCCTAAAGTTAGATATATTTTGAGGGGTATAGTTATTTTTCATAATTTTATATAATCTATTTTTTTCGTTAACAGAAATTATAAGGGCTGGTGTGATCCAGTTTTTACGTTTTATTTCACTTCGTTTTATTTTCTTTTTCTCACTACAATTTTCAATATAAGATTTGATTTTATTAATAAAAATGTCCATGCAATCATCAACGTCACTAGTAGAGAAAAGTTCTAACCAACTGTCTTGTTTTATTTTATTTTTAAATTTGCTTTTATTAAAAATTATTTTTACTTTTTCTAATGGAATGCTTATTTCTTTTTCAGGTAGAACAAGGTGATTTGTTACCGAAAAATGGTCCGTAATGTTGGTCTGGAATATTATAGGAAAGTTTTTAGATTCATTAATGCTAGATTTGAGGAATATATGATCTAAACACGATTTCTGATTTCCGACTAGTCTAGTGTATTTGTTAATTAGGCTTTCAAAACCCTCTTCGTTTATCATGTTTAAGTAATCATGAACATAATGCTGATTGTGACTTAATATGTCAATGTTAATGTCTCCTGTTAATAAATGAATATCAGATTTTTTGCATTGATTTAAATATATTCCTAAATAATTTATAAAAGTATCTACATTCGAAGGGCAGGGTCTATATATTCCACTTATTATTATACTTCTATTATATGCTACTCCGCTAAGTTCTAAAATGAACATTTCAGTAAGGTCTACTAATTTATATGTGCAGTTAAATTTTTGTTTAGCTAAGATTATGACACCGTCGCATTCGTTGAAATTACCATTATTGTAAAACAAGTCATAACCATCCAGGTGATATAAGGAGCTGTCGGGGATTTGTCGTGTTTCAGTCAATATAATAAAATCAAAATTTACATTTACCTGGTTCAAGAGTATTTTTAATTCGTCGAAGTTTTTATTTATGCTTCGTACATTCATTTGAAATATAGATATGCTTTGGTTTGGGGGATCTTGGATCTCTTTGGTGTCAACCTTTTCGATTTTGAAATCTAGAAGATAGTTATTCATGTTGAAATCAGAATCACTCCAGAATGTTTTATTTAAATATGTAAAAATTATTACTTAAATTAGTATTATTTTAATAGTTAGAACGTAGAACAACAAAGTATTAAACAATAAACAGTTAAATATATGAAATGAAATAAAATGTTTAAAATTTCTATAATATGGTTAGTCAGCTATAAATTAATTGGTTTTATTTTGAGGAAATCTAGGTAAATGTCTTGTTCCAGATGCGAGGTCAGAAGCTATTTTCTTCGTAAGGGTTTCCAACGGATTTTCTGGCTCGTTTTGCTTTTTCTTTCTTGATTTGTATTATTTTCTATGGTTTGTTTTTGATTGTTGTTTTTATTGTTTGGCAAATTCTCAGCAGCAAGTTGACTCTTGATAATGTCTTCATATGTATAGATTTCACCGTCGACGAATAATTTTTGTGCATAGATATGTGCTTTTTTATTATTTTCTTTTTCTTCTTTTAGTTTTTGCAATAACACATTCCTAACAATTCTTTCCTATTGTGACAGTTCTTCTGATACGTATGTCCGTCCCTTTTAGTTTGCCGCAGCTTTTTAATACCTTCTGCTTAGTAAGATAAGAGACAAATTTAACCAAAATTGCCTTGTTGTCTTTATTTTTTCCAAATGTGTATATCGCATTAATGTCACTTTCACCAAGGTTTAGCTCTAACTTAGTATTTAGTAGTTCTAAGGTATAGTTCAACCGATTGTTACCGGAAAATTGGGAATTAAAAATTACAATATTATTGACTCGTAGCTGCTTATCTATTTTTTTATTACTATTTTTCAACTCCTTTATTTCACTTTCTAAGTCTTTGACTTTTTTACTTTCTTGTACTAGTAACTCTTTTATTTCTGCAAGTTCCTTACTTAGTTTACTTGTAATGGTTTGTGTTAACTTTGCATTTTCTCTTTCTATTACTTTGGTTAATTTTTCAGTTAGTTTTTCTAGAATTGCATCTTCTAAACTCATTGTCGATTTTTAAATTGTAATATATAATATATGTATTATGTACTTGGTCCCTTACTATACATTCACGGCGCGCGGCGTGTGTTTTATATTTAGATATTGTTATTGGATAATGTTAATGATAGAGAACTAATCTTTTTGTGATTGATAGATGTAGTCTTAAGGTACTCACTGTGTAAATTTTATAATTTTTAATCCAGTTTTTACCACTTTTTAAGCTGTTTCTTTATGGAGCACACACACACATTTAAGCTGTCTTCACTTCACTTCATATATTATAGATTTATAGTAAATAATAATTAAATATTAATATTACATCATCTATAAAGTGATAAACAAAGTATTTTTCGAAAACTTTTAAACATAATTTTATTATTACTTTGTATTATCCAAAAGTTTAAGTGAATTTATTTGGTTGACAAAATGACGCCAGCTAGTCAAATTTAATGACTACTATCAACAAAAGCATAGCTGAATTAGTTTAATTTGAGTTGGATTAACTGTGACGTCATTCGGTCATCCCATTTAAAACGTACATCGATACACCCTTTTTTAAATTACGACGTTCAAACATAGAGAGATAATTAAACACATTTAAAAATTATAGGAATAAATTCATAGGCAAGTAGTAGGTAATAAATTTAAATACTATAGCCATGTTTTCTAAATTTTTTTTTTTTTTAGAAATATTGAGAAATTTGAAATGTTAAGGTATGAATCGAAATTTATATACAGAGTGTACAAAAAGTAACGTAACATACTAATATTTAGATTCCTGATAGGTTTACAAAACAATTTTAAATAAAATGTTATGAAATGAATCCAAATCGCGCGAATTTCAAGAACGTCGCACAGTGTGACTACCTGTGTACAAAAATCCCAAAAGCAAGTATTTCGTTTTTACTTGTACGTAATACCAATATTCGTAAAACATATCAAATCATTCATCATTCGCTATGCTAGTTGAGACAGTGATATAACAGAGGTTAAACAAGATACAACTTGTCTTAAGTGGCGCTATATAAGAGGGGTTGTGACAGATACGAGATTTATATGAATCATGCGCGAAGGTGTAGAAGTAATACCTTTTGTTGTGAAACTTAGAATTTTATGTAGAAGTGTAAATTTAGCGGATATTGATTTGCTAAAATCTAAAGTATGGGTGTGTATTATTTTATTTTTTTTTACGAAAAATTTCAATATTGTAATTTGTTTAGTGCTTGTGAAAAAAATTGTTAAACAAATTTTATGTACCCCCTTTAAGGGGCTGTATCTTAACAAGGGATGCTCCAATGAAGTTTCTTTATATGAAAGATCCTATCTTTTTTTCGATGAGGAATCACCCCCTTAAATGTTTTACACTTATTTAGTTACACCCTGTATTATTGTCACCTACTTATTTTAATCTCTTAAATTCAAGATACATACATATTTTATATTTTTTCTTTATTCTTACTTAAAGTTTTAGAATTTCTATATGCAATAAAAAAGGTATAGATAGTTCTTTTAATAAATAAATTGTAATGGGTTTCGAGATAATAATATTTAGATTTACCTCTACATTATTTCAAATTCACCTTTATGCAAAATACTTCAACTAAATAATTATTTTGGTTTTTAACTGTAGTACGCCATTCAATACATACTTAACTGAACATAATTTAAATTCAGTATACAACTAGTTTATTTCTGTGTACCTACATACAAAATTAAAGTTACAAATTGAAAACAACCCTGTCTGCCACTCGGGGGGTGGTGAACCCCTCCTAGCAAACACATCCAAGCGCATTTCACATTCATTATCATTACATACAATGTAACTACCACTTTACCATTATCGGTGTGTTCTTGGTCCTCCAAGCCAGGTTGTCGGAGTTATACAATGTCACTGACATGCAGAGAAGGGTGTGTTTGGGTTAAGGGTAGAAGGGCGATTATTTGCTTATTCGTTCTCAACCTATCGTTAATACAATATTAACTGTAATAATAAAATATATAATGAATTTAACATCTTGTTATATTTTATTTTCTACCAATTCTTTTTTTTTACAAAAGGTATTTTAGCGGATGTTTATTGTTTGTTTTTTTTTTCAGGTTAGTAATATATTCGGCTTAAAAAAAGTATGAGGAAGGAATAAAAGCAGAATCTTAGAAAACTTTAGTAAGTAATAAATTAAGACCTATATGTATTGTAATAAAAATGAATCATCAAGAATTTAAAATTAAAAGTTGGTCAGCCCACTCGACCATTCACTGTTGGGTTCTAATTAACAGTGCTGTTCCTAAAGTGGCGCTGGGTTTACAGTAACAAAGCCTACACAGAACACGAGGCTAATGGTCGTAGTAGTCGACGCCGATGACACCAAATTAAAAAAAAAAAAAAAGTTGGTCAGTATAATAAAAATTTGTGTAAATAATAAATTAAAAATATCACCCTGTACATCAGATTTAATTTGAGTTAAAATTGTCAAAAGGACGTAAGTCAGAAATATCCGGGGAGACGGGAGAAAAAAACAGAGATTTTGAAAGGTTGTTTAAAAAAAATCTGACGGGGAACCAAATTTTAAATTTCTGAGGGCTTTTTTAATATTCTAAATTCAAAGGTTTCAGTTAAATTATAAAGAATGATAAAAAAGTTATGACATTGTAATAATTAAAAAAGAAGTCAGATAGACAAGAGATATCAATCCGTTGTACGGTGGAGTAGTGGACTGGTTGAATTGTATGGTGACCAGAGGACGGTACAAATTGCAGCTTGATTGCAAAAGGTGGAAATGCAATGAATAGGAGATTTTGTTCCAGTTAGAAAAACAGACATTTTCATGTGAGTAGTAAAGGCTTTATTGATGTGAAAATAAAGAACAGTTTATTGTTTGATTGTGTATTTGCTAGGGGCTGTCTTTACTATTAGTGATACATTTATCAGACAGTAGATTAATTGTAGATATTAGAATATAATTATTTCATTTGATTATAGAAATGTCAAAATTTGATTAAATGTCACTTTAAAAGATACTAAGTCAGATTTTGAATTAAAGTTTTACTTAAAATTGTCTGATAGATCATAATATTAATAATAATAATAATAATAATAATAAGTAAGTGTGAATGGTGAAGAATGGTTGCTTAGTTTAATTAAGTTAGGAGATAAGAAAATTTTCTAATGTTCCGAAATTTGAAATTTGAAAAACTTAACTCTGAATGGTTTTAAAAAAGTTATTCAATTAGTATTTTAGTAATACTAAACTACAAAAATTCACCAACTTCTCTAACTGGCGAAATCCAAATAACAAGGTTACTGATCTATACGAAAGTGAAAGCTTTCCATAAATATCCAAACAAGTACCCCACTGCACGGAAAATAGACCGAACCTCTGCATAGTTGACGTCTTTTCAGAACTTACCCCCGAAAAAAATATCGCAATCGATATGAAAGCAGGCAAGTCGCCAACGCGTCATTCCGGCGCCAGCCATCGCGACGCCAGACATAGATAGAACTCTACTCAAACATAATGACGACGACCCCATAAACGTGGGGTCCACCGTTCGCCTTCACCATATTTCCTTCTCTACTCGTAGGGATGTTTTTCCAGGCCGTATTGGCTATCGATCTATTCTTTGCTAACCTAAATTTCAACGATTCTTTTCAAATGTAAAAATAGGAATTGATTTACTTTGCGTTCATTTCATACATGCAAATATGTATAATGAGATTTTAACAGAGCTTTCATACCAATGACTGTGTAATTCGTTTCCACAAAGTTCTGTTTTTGGATTTACTTTGCCAGTTTCATATAGTTTTTTCTTTTAGACATCTCCAGGCTGCATCTTTCTGTCTCTTATCAGGTACTCATCGTTGTTTTCCCATCAGATATTCTTCCGTCCGTTGACAGTCATATGCCATATATGTTACATCATTCTTTATAAATGATCATGCAAGCCGCCATTAATTTCGTTTTGATTTTAGAGTATCAAGTTTATTTTTTCTTTTTCCTATACTGTCGTCCTTCTCAATATATGGTAATATCCATTCACTGTGTGATCTCTGTTTTTCTTAAATACATTTTATTACCAGTGTAAGTTTAAAACGTATCCGTGTTTCGGAAATTTCCAAAATATTAGTGTTTAATAAATTAACAATTTATTGAAAATTGCCGAGAAAATTGCCAATTATTGTCAATTGACTGGCACTACACTATATGGACAAATGTGGTCATAAACTTTTTTTATATAGACTTTAATTATTTTCAATTTTAGTGACTTCAATTTTTAGAGTAATTTCAAAAAACCCATTAAATTTGAACTATGTCGACTTTAAAGTACTTGAAAAAATAAAAAATTTCAAACTATATAGAACAATTGTTCATTATTATAACTAGCGGGTATCCTTCGGAATGTACCTACTCTATCCAGAGTATAGTGGATATTGAGGATTTGTACAAAACTATGATGTAGGTAAGTAATTAGTTGTTTGAGTTTCTCTATTATTCTCTGCAGCGCTCTAACTTCATTCGGAATTCTCTATCTAGTAAATTCTCCATTCAATCTGTGATTTATCATAAATATATGAGTGTGTCTGCTGCCTGGAATTTATTGTATTTTGACTTACCGAGTACCGAGTATGAAAAGGCTTAAAGTTATTCTGGAACGCCATTACAGGATGATCTCATTAATTTAAAAGAAGAACAAATGAGACAGAATAAAATTGTTTAATTACAAATAATGAAATTTACGGTTAGGTTTCTAGAATACATGAATTTTTATCAACTGATATAAATATTATTGTACTATGAAGAAGAATGATATATCCGTGGTGATTTTTTGGTACATTATTTATTATAAAATGACGTACGAGTCTGATGGTGGCCCAAATATAATATATAAATGTATTATGTAAATCTATTGTTTTGTACATAGTTTTATCTAGTTTATCTGGAGCGAATAGAAAGAATTAATTATAGTAATTGCAAATTTAGAATGGAATTGTTAATAATTTCAAAATAATTATGAAATTCTAAAAAAGTATGGGACAAATTAAAAATTACATATGTAAAGATGAAATAAATGCAGGTATTAGATAAAGTTATTATGTTGAATACAATCTACTGACTAAATTTATTCAAATTCTTACCCGAAAAACTGTCATAATGCAGAAATTCCTCAAATCACCACCGAATGTTTCAGTCCTTTAATATGTACTTTCTCCCAGGATAATCAAGGAAAATGGGTGTCTGTTACGACGATTTCGGACACAAGGACGACAAGGGAGTGCCGAATATGGACAGAGAACTTGATGATAACACCAAAAAAGGGCTCAAAGCATCGCCCGCATATAATACAAAAGGGAAATCACCCCTTTCCGTGGAATATTGTCAAAGATTCACTGATTGTCGTACATTTTATGTGCCTGTAGACGTATTAACTATGATCTCAACTCAGTTCACAAACATTTTGATTTTGAATAATTTGAGCATTCGGAAACAAAACCCCCTACGAATTATTAAGACCATCCCCGAACCCCAAAGATCAAAACAAATACTTGGAGAAAAGTAGCTTTTCGTGGTCCATTTAACAACATCTTTTTTATTATTAAAGATGATTACTGAAAAGATTAACTTTAGATGTTATCCTGAGTTGGTTCATAATTGACTGAGTGTGCACAACACGGTGAAAAAGTTGGTCCATGTTCGATTTATGAGCAAGTCTTCTAGCCCTGAATAGGCCTTTATAAGATGCATAAATGTCCAACTTAATTCCCCAGAAAACCCTTTAAACGATAAAAACATAAAATCAATCTTCTCAATAATCAAACAATGTGCCTACCTTCGTCAGATGTCTTAAACAATTCACATACAGGTGATATATGTTGAAAGGTCTTCAAATTCGATAAAAATATCCACAAAAGCGGTTCCGCAGACAGTTAGATTCTTCGTATCCACCACTAAAATAATGTTGAACATAAACAACCCTCTCATAACATTATTTAGCCACTTACCAAGTACAAAATTCTCTCTCTAGCACGAAGTAAGGAAAGACCATCCAAAATAACAATCCAAAACAGCCAATACCCATTCAACTTAAAATCAATATCTTCCTAAATGCGATTTCTTACAAATTCTCTTGAGATAGGTAGAACCCTTTTAGATTTACTAAATAATACTGAGAAACCCCCAATGTACTTGATCGTGTGATAAGTAGACCAGAAGTGCCAAAATTCACCGTTCAACCAAAAATTGACAGTGATGCCAAACTTCAAAAATAAAGTAGAATCCGATTTGTCTCGACTTCCCGCATATCATGGACTCTACTGACTAACCCAATACAGCCACTAGGTATTTCATAAAGTACTAGAGTACGATTCAACTTAGAAAAAGCCACGGGCGTCATCAACTGGTCATCGTCTGCCTTACTTTAAAATATTCCTTCTCCGTTGCTCCAGATCGATATACCAGTGGCGTAGGCTCTTATTTAAATAAGAATTAAAGCAGTTTCCCAACAAAAAACATTTATTGGATTAAAAAGTTAAATTTTAATGATTTAAACATTTGTATATTACCTAAATAACTAAACTAAAATAACATTACATATATTTTTCGACTTTAGACTTGCAAAACATTCAGTGGGAAGTAAATAAAAATAGCAACACAATTTTGTAATTTAAGATTTTTATTACAATTAAAATAATAGTTATTTATGCAACTAGTGCAAAAAGTGAAACTAGAGGAGTACATCCTAGTTCGATTTTTAATTAACTATTATACTCTGTTTTTAAACTAATAGGATCGATTTGAATTTAAGTTGGCAATTCTGTAGCCTTCTGATTGGTCAGATTACAGTCAGTTTCACACATTACTTTTTAGCATTAACATCAGCTAATAATTGATATTGTTAATAGTTCTGATATTTTATAATTTGATATCTCATCCATTACTTAGTGTTTTACTTTATTTCGTAAATAATAGTTCTTCAGTAAGCAATTGTATTGAAAATCTACAATTAAAGGTAGCAATTCCTGAAAAGCCTTACAAGAAAGGGAAGACACCTTATTATTTTACATGCTGATTCTGAAGGTTTTGTAGAAAATGCATTATTGGTTTTTGAAGGTAAAAAGATGGGAGATTACCATGAAGGGATAATTTCCAAAGTATTTTAGAAAAAAAATTTTATTACTGATTTTTTAAAACTAAAAATTGATGAATTTCTAACCAAAATGATTAAAATGTAACTAAATATTTAAGCAAATTTTTTTTATTAGAATAGAATAAAACTATTTACAAAATTGTTGTAACATTTAAAACACTATCTACTACTTTAGGGATAATCTTAATTTGGCACAATGAGTTAACATTACTTTCACAAAAAATATTTTAAAAATACTTAAAATTAATACATAGGTATGTATGAATAGTTCACTTTAAAAAATATATGTTGACATGTAGTGTTATAAAAATGTTGATTCCAGTTTTCAAAACAAATTCTGACTCATAGGCCTATAAACCTTTGAATGCCTTTATTTGCCCTCTAGCGCATTAACCATGGGTTAACACTAAATAAGCCATAATATCCACATTACTCATAGAAGAGATACCAGTTACTGTGTGATCCACTTGTCATTCACTGATTAACTTTTACTTTTTGTACCTATAACAAATTATCCTTAAAAATGTAAACAGATCTTTATATTTTATACTAACCTGGCTATATCTGGATATTCCATTAACAATTTTCTTAAATATTTATTATCCATTTTAAAAAGATCATAGTTATTCTCAAAAAGTCGATTTCAAAAGCAAGAAAAAAGTATTTCTGACAATAATCAACAACCATATTGACTTTAATTTGACAGTGACATTTCGTTTTAGACCAGACACACATTTCAGATTACAATAATGTGAAATTTGCGAGCGTTGTCTGGGGCCAATTAAAAAATAACTTCTATGACATTTATTCGTTTCTTAACCGCTCATTGGCCGTTCGCCGACTAAGGCCGATAAAGATAATTATTTCATAAATTTTGAACACGACTATATTTCGAAACTCGCTCTTAGTAACAAATCTAGTTACTTTTCCCTGTGTAAATGCGTCTTTTCAATTCGCTCCTCCTAGTTTAAAAAACAGAGTATAGTACTCTCGCTGTCTTCACTTTCTTCCGATGAACCCGTATTTTTGTTCGTAAGTAAACGCTTGGCAACGCCGAAGTTTGGCTCACAAATAAGGGATCCATGTTAACGCGATAGCTTCTGTTCGAATTATATTCTGGACCATGCGGCAGTCGTACAGCGTTGCCAAATTATTAAGCAATTGTATCTCTATATTAGAAAAACGAAAAAATCGCCAAAACGCCACTGACGCTTAAATGGGATGGACCTGAGAGAGAGGCAAATTATTGCGGCCTTTGTCAGGTATGATGTGTGTGGCTTTTTCTTTTTCTTATTAGTAAAATCCTAATAAACAACCCCAAAGCAAATTCACCAGCAATACCCAATACTAGGTACAATTAATGACGTCATCGAATATCCAAAGTATTTAGCGAAACCCAATTACTACCCATCTTTAAGGGAATTGTAAAACTGGTTGCAAACTTTTTAGTATTCAATTTCATAAAATAAGTACCAGTGACTTTTACAAAATAAAAAGAAGAACTAAATTCATTGAATAAATAAAAAACAATAATAAACATTCTATACAGATATGACTGGAATTTAAATTATTCGTTGGTGAACTATTCGGAATATTATTGAAATTGAAATCACTCGTGGATGTGTTGAGTAACTGAAAAATTAGTGGACTTTTCGTAGATCATTGGAAACTATTCGTAGAATCGACCTTAATCGGTTGATATCGAAACAGAAATTCGTGGGTTACCACAAAAGCCACCGAAGCCAGCCTTTGACAACATATAGATGGAACCTTAATCGCTGTCCCAAATGAAACAGGACTCTTAGTTTAAATAACCACGAAATGACTACTAATGCAATAACGATGAATAATAACAAAAATAGTCCCCTGCTAAACCCCGTAGTGATTAGCACAATTCGTGATTAGAATCTAGAATGCCTTCATCAGCACTATATTCCAGAATTCTAGATCCAAGAGACACATATATTAGAGATATGTAACCATTATTATTATTTAAACCTTTAGTGCAAAAAAGGTAATCTCAATGACAAACAGTAGTAAATAGTCGAAGGGTTAAAAATAACTTGTTACACAGCGTCGCAATGTAATTAACACATGCAAAGCTAATAAAGTTGAACTCCTTATGTTACATACATGATTTATCTAATCAAATATTTATATAAACAGAAAAAAGCTAAATATAATGTAATTATTTTAAAATTATTTTAATAATTTATTAACAATAAATATTTATAATCTGGATAATAAAAACAATGTTTACGATTTATTCATCAAATCTATTTTACTATTAATATGGACATTACATAAATCAAAATAGAAACTACACATGTACCATATTTGACAGCTGATGCGGTAAGAGGATATTCACACACGGGTGGAAAGAAGATTCTTATCTACACGCGTGTGATATAGGATACTTCCCGTAAAACTAAATAGTGCGATATGTGTCACTTTCCTAAATGGTCGTAGGAAAAAATAAATTTCATATTTATATGTACAGTCTGTTTACATAAGTCGGCGGCATATGGATTTTTTTTTATAAGTTGTGCATGGTCTAAAACCTAAAATACGATCATCTTATATTAAATTTTATGAATCGTATACGAAGTTTGTTAAAAATAAACGTACTTTATTCTCGAGCAAAGTAATATTCTTTGACAAACCTCGTATACGACTGATAAAATTTGATATAAGATATTTAAAATTTTAGGTTTTAGATCACAACTTTTTTCTAAAAAATTAAAATTGTTTACCAATGATATAATTAATTCCCAAAAAAAAATTAATTGAAATAATTAACGGTTCAAAAATTCAGGAAACAATTAAGCTCCACCCTGTATACAGAAAATAATTTTTTACATAAATTAAAATTAATTTTCAAAAACAAATAAGTTGAAATAAATAAACGGTTGAAAATTCAGGAAGCAATTATGTTCCACCCTGTATACAGAAAATAAACTTACTGAAAGTTAAATTAATTTAAAAAAAAAAACATAAAAGTTGAAATAAATAGAAACTACCAAGTAAAATTAAATTATACGGAAATTTACAACGCTCTTGGTATACACAAAATAAATTTCTTAACAATTAAATTTAATTAAATGTAGCAGCTGAATTATGAAGAACCAAAATTAATACGGAAAACTACAGTCTTCCCTGTAGACGGAAAATATATTTCCCTATAAATAAACTTAGTAAAGTAAAACGATTGAATGATTATGACACGGAAAATGGTCAAAACGAAATTTTCGGAGCCTTCTATGTGTAAAAGAAAACCTTTTCGACTAGTAAATCAATGATGCACGCCGATCGAATGACACTGAAGTTAAAAAAAAAATAATATTGAAGTTTACGTCGCTCTGGTTTATGGGAAATTAAATTTTACGAGGAATAGAATGATTGCATTACACTGGGTATTCGATCAGCGATGGCTGTTTAAAAATTACCACAAAAATCAATTTTGCACGTGGTCAGTAATTTTTCGAGGCCTTCGGCCGCGTTTCTCAAAAATATTACTCTCGACAGTTAGGAATACTATACGGGACGGTCGGTTGTAAAGCTTCCTGGGTCAGAGCCTATTCAGGAAATCCACAAATGGCTCAACGAAGAGAGGTTTGACAACGCTAGATCGCGATAATTTAATTAACAATAATTAATAAAAAAATAAATGCTCAGTTAAAACGCGAGACGGGAATGGCAATTTCGTATGGAAGAAAAGAACAAATTATATAGAAAGGCCTATCTTGGTTAATAATCGGAAATACAGAAAAACCAAACGGTTCACTAACTTCGTATCACTATTTCAGTGAAGAGCTACGGAGAAACTAAAAGACACTACGGTGGTCAAGAAGTGAGAGCCAAAAATTTTTGCTTCACTCTTACTTATGCCTTTTCAGCTGAAGCGGCGTATCTCGACCAGTTCGGAAGGGGAGAAATACGAATATAATTTTACAGTACAAATGAGAATATTTTAAACTACGGGGGCTCGCTTAGCTACTCCGAGCCGGCAATGACTAGGGAATCCAACATACGGGGGACCTTTAAAGCGTAATTCCACAGAAATTAATTAAAATTTACATTTTTAAAACGAATTAAAAATAAAATTTAGTGAATATAATAAAGTTCTGTCCCTTTCCTGCATTTCGTCCACTTCAAAATAAAATTCGTTCGAACTATTGATGTTTTGTTCTCTTGTGAAATTATCGTAGGTACATTACAATAGTACATT
Source organism: Psylliodes chrysocephalus (assembly GCA_927349885.1). Lineage (NCBI taxonomy): Eukaryota > Metazoa > Arthropoda > Insecta > Coleoptera > Chrysomelidae > Psylliodes > Psylliodes chrysocephalus. The sequence goes on from OV651817.1 coordinate 72,225,089, forward strand.
GTATAGAACACGAAAGTTATCGTATAAAACGATAATTATTGTACATCTGGCAACGTGGCAACACTTGTATCATACATAGAGAAAATAAATCGATAATTGTGTAGTTAAACTGCGTCAAACAGGTAGCCTGTATTAACTGGAAGTAACATGCTCATCTATACAGATAGCAGACAAGCACTTCTCACCCTGAACAGACCACGAATTTACTCAGGGTTAGTACTAAAATGTCACGAAGCTTTGGCCGAAGTATCCATCAACAATGTGGCCACCTTAAAATGAATCAAAGGTCACGCCACATCGAAAGATAACCGTCTTGCTGATTCACTAGCCAAGAAAGCAGCCAACCAAATACTTTTTGGACCTGGCCCTTCTATTGGCCTGACAAAATCGGTAGAGACAGACCTAATTAAAGAACATTCCTTTGTAAAATTCAAGGAAAGATGGGATGAAACAAGAAACTGCAGAGTTGCCAGGGAGCTCTTAAGTTATCCTGACAACACTGCAACAAACAAATACTTGACAGAATCTGCGCCTAGTCACAGGCATTCTGACTGATCATTGTCAAGTACAAAAGCATCTCCATACCATGGGGCTGTCAGAATCCGCACTCTGCAGAGGGTGCAAACAAGAAGAAGAGACCATCGAGCATATCCTTTACGATTGCTCGGCGTTCTCATTTATTAGAAGATTTGTATTTAGCGAGTATCGGCTAACACCGGCCGTTATAAGATAAGCACTTCTTGGCGACGTTGTCAACTACATTAAATCTGTAGGCTGGCTCACGAGCTAGGAGGTGCCTATCACCTCAGGAGGATGCACAATGGGGCTAATGAGGCCTAGGGGCCGTAGGGGTAACTCACCCTCCATATTATCTTATAATGTTTTAATAATTTTTTTGGTGGTACTGATTTAGAGAATTTTATTTTGGTTTATACTTTTTCTCTTGAATGATTGTAACCATGTTAGTCTTTAGGTTTAAAACTTTTGTTAATTTTTTGTTTTGTAGAGGTTTCTATATGACGTAAGTTAATAATATTTTTAGGAAGGCTTTGATGATGACTTTTAAACAAAATCACCCAGCGGAATTTTATTAAATAATTTTTACTCTATGAGTTTCTATTACAACTTTCGCTAATTTCCTATTCTGGAGTTGTTTATGTCAAAGAGTAGAAATAATAACAGCACGAAACTAAAAAATTTAAATTAAATTAAAACGAATGCTTAGGCTAAGGTTTAGTATTTAAATAATATCTTTTTCTCAGGTTATTCTTGTCCAGTTCCATTATACGTGTCAACTAGTATTAATTTAGTGAGCATCTGTAATTTTATTCGTTTAGTGCTAGACTTATTTTTATTAATAAAATGGAAAAATTTGATATTAAACGAAATCGAATGTGATACATTTATAAAAAAATTCTTACGTCCATGGTACAAGGTTATTCATCATCAACTAAATCATCCCACCCTTTATCATTGTTATTATCGCATATACAAAAAATATTTTAGATAATAGTTCTGGTGCTATGACTGAATTTTGTTAAAATTACTTCAAAAACACAGTACCGTGCATTTTTCACGGGATACCACAAAAAAATATAATTTTTTTAAATCGAATATTCTGTAGGTATATTATAAAAAATTTTGGATTTTTTTTGTCGAATAATTAAACATCGAATATCTCAATTAAGCCATACTTACTATAAACATGAAAAAGTTAATATTATTAAAGTTATGAAAATGATAAGTATTATCTTTGATAAGCGACATTTCTATAATTAAATAATCGAAATGGTTTACAGTGAGGAAGAAAAAGTGCAAATATTTACTAATCTAGGATATTCGACTTTTACTCAAAAACTGTTTAAAGTTACGGATAACATAATATGGTATATTTTTGAAATCAAGAGAAAAGGTCATTACATTATTTATATAGGGCATCACATTAACAAATATAATAAGTATATTATACATAATTTTTTGTTGTATCCCATGAAATATGGACGCCACTGTGTTTTTGATAGCAATTCAGTCATAACTTCACAACTTTTACTTTTTTCTAGATTTTTTTGTATATGCAATAATAACTATGACAAAGTTACATCCATTAAAAAAGAAACTATAATAAAGGGTGGGTAATTTATAATGAATAACCCTGCATCTATTTATCTACATTCCATATCGGATGGGTTAGTAGGTATACAACGTAAAAATTCTAGTAATCTTTCATTTATGCAGAGCAGTTTTGTTTCAATAATTTGAGAGATTTATCATAAAGGTTATCGTTTTACGCTGTGTCTAAGTACACGCTAACTTGTACGCAAATCTAAAAGTTAGGTACACGCGAAACGTCATCAAGCCGATAACGTCATTATTTAACGTGCTCTATGACTGTATATTTGGTACACGCTAATTTTTCAATTTTGTTGGTGTGTTTAGTGTTCGTTTGATAGATAAATATTTGTGATTAAGGGAAGGGTAGCAGAACTATTGAGATGTCTCAAATTTAATTGTAATAAATCAATGTGTATATAGTATATTATGCAACAATCATGTATTAATAATAATTTTGCTACACCTGTCTCCTACCCGAAATAATTGATGCTAGATATCTGAGGAAAATGGAAATTCGTAATCCAACACCAGAATAATTACTTTCATATATGTAAATATCTGAATATTCGCCGTCTAAATTCTTATAGTTACTGGAGATTTTGTAAATAAACTTTAACTTAAAATGTCTAGTTTACTTTTAAACCATATATTTAATAACTATGACTTTAAAAATCATTGCAAAATTTACTATTTATATAAAACATGTTTTAGTTTTGATAAAATGAATAAAAAAAAATAAAATATAAAGAAATAAAAAAAAACCCTTCCCTCCCTCCGCCCTCATTTTTGATAAAAATTTCGAGGTTATGTTTCTCTTCAACGCCGGTTCACATAGAGAGTCGTCTTAATAACTTATAGTATAGGAGTAGAAAAAAATATATATTCAGGTTAGCAAAATATACATTTAGTTGACATGACATGTACAAAATACTGTAAAAATAATTTTTATACATAAGATAATTATTATTGTCAAAGCTCAGAAAATAATTTTTTAGTTCGTCTTCGCTTTAATCCAATAACGGTTTGATCGGCTCCTTTAGGTCTTCCTTTAATTTTAATTTTGGGCCGTAATACTATTTCACTTAATACAAAAAAAATAATAATTTATAGCGATTACAAATAAAACTTATCTACGAAAATCTTACTTCTGAATTTTTCGTTGCTTTCCATAGTTAAAACTGATTCCCCATGTCCACTTTCGATTTTTTGCCAATTTTCAGTAAAAATTTTTTCTTCGTTAGGTACTAAAATTTCATTAACATCTAGAAAAGAAAATATATTGTTAATTATATGAGTTTATTTTAACAATAATATCAAATAAGCAACAAACCAGTTATATTTAAGTCTAAGATGTCTTTTGGTATAGTTAGTTGACCATGTCCATTTACAGATAAAATGTCCTTGTTATTTTGTTCTTCCATTAGATCTTTGAATTCAACTTCTATATTAGGCATTTCGTCAGTTACTAAAATCTCATTAACATCAGCTAGAGAAGAAGGAATATTGTTAATTATGTAAGTTTATTTTAACAATAATTTTAAAGCTCAACAAACCAGTTATATTTGAGTCCAAGATGTCTTTTGGCATAGTTTGTATACTTGGGCGTGAGGAAAAATTTCTTTGATCACATTTCTTTGTAGTAAATCCGTATCGCCTATAAAACTTTTTATTTGATTTTCACAAATAGAATTCTCTTCTTTAAAAATATTCATAAACCAAGAAAATGTGTCTTTGTCTTCGTGTGCAGTTAGCAATAACTTATAGGCACCATCTATAGAGACAAATTCAGGCCAGGATTTAATTGCTCTTCTCATGGAATCAGTTGAAAAATATAGAGCTTTAAATTGGTTTACAGAATCATGTAAAATGCATTCTAAAAAAATAAATGTAAAAAATATATATGCAGGGTGTCCCGAAATGAGACGGTCATCTTTTAACAGTTTAATCTACATTCTTAAATAGAAGTAAAAGTTCATATAAACATATGTCTGAAAATGTTTCGTCTCCGAGATACAGGGTGTTCTGATGACACATTTTAGGACGCACAATTTTCAAGAGAAAAGCATTTGAAAATTTCATGATAAATTCATATTATCTTATTCGAAAGTGCAAACAATAATTAGTAGGCCTGTGGAATCAAATATTTTATTTATTTTTTCAACCTGGAAAACCGGTGAATAAAGAAATTTTAATTTTAATTGATTTTTAAATGTTTATTTTATAAATAATCTTGTTTTTTCCAAATGGTTTGGTTGGCCTTGGCCTAGACGTTTAAACTATTTATTTAAACTAATTTTACCATAAGCTCCCCCTAATTAACCCGTCTATGAAGATGATCAAAAACTGGGGTTTAGCCCATTAAATATAACGTAAAAAGTTTAGAATCTGTACCAAATTTCATTTATTTATCTTTAAACGTTTAGAAAATATTTACAAAAATGTGTCATCAGGACTTAACTTTTAACACCCTGTATCTTGAAAACGAAACTTTTTCAGACCTATGTTTAAATGAACTTTTACTCCTATTTTAGCATGTAGTTTACGCTGCTAAAATATGACCGTCTAATTTCAGGACACCCTGTATAAGTATATTATATCTATAATAGTAACTCACTGTAAATACCTTTCAATTCCTTTACTACATGTTCTAAATCATTACTAGCACTTTTCATACCATATGCAATGTTTGATAGATCTTTCGTTGTGCTCAATTTTCCAGTTGAACACAATATTTTTTGTTGAATTAGCTTTTTATTCCCACGGAAATCCATTAAATTCTCGACAGTACTTTGTTTATTAGAGTTTAGCTTACGGTTTGATGGCAAATAATCGTACACCACCTGAAAGAGAGAGGGTTATAAAATAACAAATAACCATTAAAATAAAAAAAAATACAAAAAAGTACATATTACACTTACTTCTGACATTTCATGATTTTCATGTTTCTCCACTAATTGTTTAATTTGGAGAAAATCACCTGTCTTAGTAGCCCGAATTTTGATTATGGCTGGACAATTCATTTTGTAAGTTCTAAAACATACATAAAATACACATTCAACACGGGTGTACCGAAGATTCCCAAATAATTAGGTATATCGATTAAATTCACAGAATAACAAATTGACAATAATAAAATTAGTATGTAATTTTTACCTTGTTTTACGATTGCCTTTTCCACGTCTTCTTACTGCACCACCATGAACACAATTATATTGAACTTCGTAATATTTAAGGTCTTCCTTTAATTTACGCTTTAAAATCCTTTCAGCCATTTTAATAGTTCTGCTACCCTTAATCACAAATTTTTGTCTGTTATCTTTTTCATATTGTTTTAAAATGTTGTTAAACTCATTAAAAGAATTAAATAATTGTCCACACTGCATAATAAATTCAAACAAACACTAAACAAATCAAAAAATAAGAAATCTTTTTACTAATTAATATTCTAAAGTGTAAACACAACCCGATTAAATAACAAACATACATAACCTCACTGACACTTACTGTACAAGTAAGCGTGTACCAAAAATACAATATTTGCGCACGCTAAATAATGACATCATCGGCTTGATGACGTATCTAACTTTTAGATTTGCGTACAAGTTAGCGTGTACCTAGACACAGCGATATTTTTAACGTGCTTTATATTGAACAAAATATCGGCAAAAAAATATCTCACTAAAATGAAAATTTCAAAAGAAAATTATTTAATATAGTTCCAACTTTCCAATGTAGAATGTAATTTTTTTTTATAATTGTATATGTCTATTCAAGAAGGTGATGTTCCGTTTTAATCATTTTAAGAGCTTTCCTAGTACATCACGAACAGTATTCATCATGTACGGAACAATTTGGCACTCCAATTTAAAGGAACGAGATGACGATATTTTCTCGGCAGACATGTAGTATCTTATCTTGGTAATCTTTGGTTATGTCCTATAAAGTAAATAAATACATAAATAAATTACCAACCTACATTCAATATCATACATTTGTTGAGACGAGCATAGTCATCATCACGCAATCTTGCAAATTTACAATATTACACTATAAGGTATTTCGGGCCCTTTGAGAAGCCCTGAAACAATAGCAGTGAATTCCCGGCTATACGGCATGGCTAGTTACCAGGAAGCCATTATTTAGGGTCCGCACAAAGGTACAGGAGATGAGATGAGCTAGATACAACCTGCTTGTTGATGATACAGTAATTTAGCGGACCCGTAAATTTCTCAGAAAATACGGCGCGTTCTTGAATATCGCCAGAAGGATTGGACTGCGGCTTTTGCAAAATGGTACGAACTCGCTTAATTAACTAACGTTGTTAATTGTACAGGGGTGACTGTAAAAGTATTGGTACTATATTTTTTTATATATTTTTATATATAAAAAATATGCTAAAAAATGAATACAACCTCTAAAATGTGATAATTTTTAATGATACATATAAAAATTTAATGGGCAGTGAAAAATTTTTTAAAATTTATTTTATTTTTCGCCATAGAAATTTTACACCATTCCACACACAATTCAGTTAGTCCTCAATGATTAAAGACCTACTCAATCAACTAAGCTTTTAGTTTACTCATTAAATCCAACCTAAGAGATTTTGTTCAGATTCCATATGTTTTCTTCTTCTTTTAACACATGCTTGATTGCCTTTTGCCAATTTTCCTTTGTAAGAAGTGATGTGGAGGTTTCTAACAATGCTTCTACATCTTTTAACTTAAATGTCGTATTATGTCCTTATGTCCTTTAACTTGTGCCCATATCAGTTCAATAGGGTTTAGTTTGTAGTGATAGGGAGGAAGACGCACAACATTCACTACATAACGTACTGGAGGCCTATGTAATTTTACAATTTCTAGTAGTTCTATTTTTATTGATTTTTCTGGAAAGTTAATGTTTCTCTATGTTAGCCACTTAATGATATCATCTTTCTTCCATGAAGTATTTGACACATCCAATTAGACGAGAATGGTAACTAGCTTTATCCATTACTATAACTGAACCCTTTGGTAAAGGTTCAATCATCTGCTGAAAATATTCTTCAAAAACGTCAGCGTTCATATCTTCATGGTAGCTCCGGTTTTTTTAGATTGAAATATTAAAGAACCACGTTTTGAAAACCCGTCATCACTTCCATTATGACGTCATCCTTTACCGGAAGGAACCTTCAATCCTGTAGATAATCCTTGCAAAAAAACTTGTCGGGAAGACTGAATGTTTGTTCCTGCCAAATTTTGCTAAATGTGTAACCTTCATTCACCCAGGTTTCGTCCAAATAAAATATTTTTTTGCCCTCTGCACGTAATTTAAAAATGGTTCTGAGGTATCTTCGTATCCAAGAAACAATTTCATCAGAATCAATAAGTGCTGCTTTCCTGTCCTGTTTATTCCACTTGAACTTTAAATCTATTAGAGTTTCCCGTAGTTTTGTCTTTTTCATTTTAGGAAAATACGGATCACTATTGATTGCGTCCAAAACCTTGGCAAGTGTTAGTATCTCTTTTTTAAAATAAAATTCGTGAACTTTTCTTCTTATTGTGTGTCTAATTTGTTCAGTAAATCCCGCTTTTTTTACCTCCTCCATTTTTCTTTGGGGGTTTAACAACTCCACTTTTTAATTTACTTATAACTTTATATATCGTTGATTTGCTTACACCCATCATATTACTTGTCTTTTCAACAGTATCGTCAACAGAAAACGAAGGATTTTGAATTCTTAGGAAATTATACACATTGCTTACAAATATTTTCTCGTCAACTGACAACGCACACTTTTCATCCTTATCCGAGGGAAACACCAAACCACAGTCTTTGAACTCATGCAAAGAGTTCTTAGGCTGACAGAAATGTGGTGCGGTAGGGAAAACCTCTTGGTAAACCCTGACAAGGCACACTTATAACCTTTACTCGGAAAATAAGGTTGGAGGTTTTAGAAACTCCGACTCCTCGGCTAAACAAAAGGAACCAAGTAAAATATCTGGGTCTAATCCTAGATAGCAAACTTACTTGGAACCAACACTTACAAAAAGTGACCAATAAATGTAAAATGTCTCTCATTGTAGGGAGACGGGCATTTGGAAAAACATGAAGATTAAAACAAAAAATGGTCCACTGGCTATATTTGGCAATAACAAGACCAATGATAACTTATGGAGCGGTTGTTTGGTGACCAAAAGTAAACCAGAAAACAGCCCTCAATACCGCAGGAGTACAGAGGCTGGCATGCCTTTTTATTACACTGAGAAGTACACCGACAGCCTCTATGGAAATCATTCTAAACCTCCCACCCCTTGACCTAGTCATAAAGTTTGAGGCCAGAATGAGTGCATACAGACTGTAAATCTCCAACAATTGGAACCCACTGGGACATACCAGAATAATACATGAAGTAAATGATTCTATATTAAATATGGGATCAGATCACATGACACCCCTCCTAACCTTTAACAGACTCTTCCAGGTCAACTGTAACTGGAAAGAGGTAAATAAGGAGATAGATGAATACTTGCTTAACGGTCTCGTATGGTTTACGGATCAATCTAAAACTAACAAGGGAACTAGCTCTGGCGTACATGGAGTTAAACCCAAATGCGACATCATCGTCTCACTGAAACTGCAATACATGCAATGGAATTGTGTGTACGAGAGAATTTAAGAAGGATGTACAAACCATCCTAATTCTCTCAGATAGCCAAGCAGCCTTAAAGGCTCTTGATTCAAACAGAATCAAGTCAAAGCTTGTCTGGAACTGCCTTGGAATACTAAATGATCTGGCAACCCACAACAAGGTAAAACTAGCGTGGGTTACAGGGCACAAAGATATCCAAGGAAATGAAAAGGCTAATGAACTCGCCAAAGAGGGATCAGATCTACCATTCACAGGACCCGAACCTGTATTTGGGATAAGCAAAACCTCTGCTCGACAGGCAGTGGACAGGTGGATAACCACGAAACACCAAATTCACTGGCAACAGATAAGAGGCACAGAATCAGTAAGCTCATGCTAAGGAGACCAAACCCACGCAAAAATAATTATAAAATACTAATCAAAACTAACACTTTTATTCATCCAGAAATAGATTTTTTAAATAGACATACAAAAATAGTTGTAAAAATGTTTATGCTTACCGCATTATTTGTTTGGGGCACGTCCACAAATTCTTTTTTATGCTATTTTAAGTTATTTATTTTAAGTAAAAATCGGCGGAGCTTTTTAGATTTTGCTCTGGGCTCAGGACTTTTCTGACTGTCTCCTGTTTGTTAGAACATTTACCTTCAAGACTCATTTGATGATTTTGCATATTCAACAAGTTAATACCACTAACGATATTTAATTTGAAGTTTCCACAGTTTGTGAAATTAGCAAAATTAGCAAATTTTGTTACTGTTAAACATGAAAGGAAATATCTTATAAAAAATTGAGAATTGTTTAGTATTTTGTTAGAAAATTATTATATTACTGGAATTTGAAATAAAGGTAACTGTCCTATTATGAATTAATTAATTTTATTAAATATGAATATATAAAGATATAGAATTTGGAAAAATTTGTGACAATATCAAATCCTAGGTAAGTAACCATCTTTTAATCCCACCCCCTTGTTATCATTTTGGTTTTTCCATGGCATTAGTAATCTCCAAGAAGATGATAAAATAATGAATAGATTTCTTGACATCAAAAATTTCCAGTGCCTTATTCTATATAACGAGTGTATATTTACGGGAAAAGCAGAGCGAGGTATCGCAACATGAACGAGCTACATTAAACGACATTTTGTAACGTGTTACATATAATATTTTTCCAACTTTGACTAAATTATTTATAAAATTGTTTTATTAAAAAATTACTGTAAAATTAGAAGAAAACAATATTATTAATTATATTTAATAAGTTTGCAAGCAGGGGAAAACATAATTCACGAAAAGAAAAATCCTTTTTCTTTTACGTCGTCATTTTAATACTCCGAAAATTAAAAATAAAAACTAACATAAAAACCGGCTTTGCCATAATTCCACTTTTATATGATGTTAACTAGCAGCTAGAATAAGTCTCAGTGCCCTATTTCGCAACGAATGTGAGTATTATAGTGGATATAAAATTTTTATTACTGAAATACCATGATGTAAAACATACAGAGCCTTAAAAAAGTTTCATATATCAAATATTTTTGAGCAAAAAACAAAAAAATAACTGTTAATTGTCTTTTAAATTACTTACAAGTATTAGCCTGTTTTTTCTCAAAAGATTATTCATCGCGCTATGGATGTACACCAATTATATTGTCGTGCGAGTCATTTTCAACGAGTCCGGTCCTGCTCTAATTCCTTAAGTTCCTCTCTGCCTTATGTTGGCCCCTTACGGCCCCAATTTCACAATTCCCAAGCATACCCGATGAAATAAGTCCCGAAACCCCCCTTCTATAGGCCCCAAATCATTAATTCTGAAATATACTATATGTTATGTTGGGAATGGGGTGTTAAGACACTGCGACTTAAAGGATCTATTGTGCCCCCTTTTGTCGCTAATGCAGCAAGGAAATGTCTCAATGCCTATAACGACCCTTCCAATCCTATCTTCTCAAGGAAGTGTAGGATTTGGAGTGGCTTCAAGTTAGATAAATCTTCCTCTTCTATTTGATATCCTCCTAGGTATAGTGCCCTTGGATTCTGGAGTGCTACACATTCAGTTGTGAATGGAGGTTTCGTCCTCCTCCTCACAGAATCTGTACTCACTATCCTCTACTTCTCTCAGTTTACTAAGGTGTCCTTTTAGTCGGCAATGCCCAGTAAGGATCCCGGTTACAATACGTAGCCTGTTCTTGCTCAGGCAGATGCAGGCTTCCGATCCTTTCTGGTTATATTCACCCAGAAGTATCTTAGCCTGTCTCAGCCCCGAGAGATTGTTTTAATTATCGGTTCTTCTACTGCACAATTCTTTTTTAATCTCTCTTAATATTACGTTACTGCTGGTATCGCAGAACGGCTCAGGTCCTACAAAGGGTGTTTGAGCCCCTTTCCTTGCAAGACTATCTGCAATCTCGTTACCATGTACCCCGTTATATCCCGGGACCAAGTGAGAGTAACTCTATTTTTCTCGCCTAGCTCATTTCATTGTTCTAGGCATCTCCAGACCATTTTTGAGCTGATTACGTAAGAGCTCAGGGCTTTGATGGCCGCTTGACTAACGCACATGATGATAATCTCTTGTCTATGATAGTTTATCTTAATGTTAAACTGGATATACTTCTTGATGGCGTGAATTTCCGCCTGGAAGATGCTTGGATATTTACCCAAGCTTTTGGAGTGCCCATATACTCCTATTCCAGTTCCTTCTATGGTTTTGGAACAGTCCGTATACCACTGAATAGCATGTTGAAAATTTGCAGGATGATGAAATGACACATAGGGCATAATCCTGCGACTTTTTTCTTGTTGAAATATATATCTTGTTTGTCGAATTCGTTTGTAATGGGTGTGGTATGAGTATTTATTTGGTTTCCGTTTGGTTCCATACTCTACATTCTCTATCATCAAATGTTGAGGGGTGAGGTTTAAAATCACGTCCACTGCAGGTTCTCATTGCACTGGTGATGCAAACATAGGCTAGTCTTTGTACTTTTGAGATATTAGCTCTCGTAGTAGCTAAACTAGTTCTGTTACTCCAGGCTCTAGCCCCGTAAGTGATGATTGGTCTCACTATTGCAGTATACATCCATCGCAGTATGTTTGGGTTACATCCCCATAAACAATGTTTCTGCATACCATTAGGACTTTTGTGGACTTATTTACTACTTCCTTCTCATGTGTGTTCCAGAGAAGTTTGTTGTCCAGGGTTAGGCTTAGATATTTGACTTAATTTTTCTATTCTATATCTATCCCGTCTAATTTAACGGTTTTGAGATTGAGTTTGCTTTTACTTGAAAAGGCTACTAGTGTTATTTTTGTAGGGTTTATACTAAGTCTAACTTTACAGCATCATCCTTTGGTATGTTCTAGTGCTCGTTGGACTATATCACACAGGATATTTCCAAACTTGCCTCTAGCAAATGTGACTATGTCGTCGGCATAACCTTGACAGGGTATGCCGAGGTCAGTCAATCTGCATAGAAGTTCATCTACGGTTAGGTTCCACATTACTGGGGATATAACTCCTTCTTGTGGACATCCTCTGGTTGTGCAGATGGAGATGGTGTCCTGCCCTATCTCTGTCTCTGCAGTTCCCGTAGATAACAGCTGAGCCATCCACCTGGATGTGATGTTATCTATTAATCTATTTGCAAGTGCTCCTTTGACAGATTCGTGTGGCGTATTGTCAAAAGCTCCTATGTCTAGGAAGGCACACACGACCGTTTCTTTGTTTGTCAGTGCATCCTGGATTACGTCAGTCAACTGTACCAGGCCAATTTCTGTAGATCTTCCTGCTCGGTACGCGTGTTGGCTGTAGTGGAGTGGCACCCTCTCCAGCACATCCGTTCTGATATAATTATCAACAGTCTTCTCCATTGTTTTTAATACAAAGGATGTGAGGCTGATTGGTCGGAAGAATTTAGGATGTGTGGTATCCTTTTTTCCTACTTTTGGAATAAAGGTGACTCTGGCCCTTCTCCATGCTTCTAGTATATATCCTAGCTCCAGACTGCTCTGGCTAAATAGGCTGTTTTGCTGTCAAAGCAGTTAGTTGAATTCGGGATGTTGTGTAAAGATATATTTTTAATATTAATTAGTATACGAGTATAAGAGTTTGAGATATAAATAGTATTGAGTACAAATAAATTAGTAATAAAGTAATATATTATTTACTCTTTTTTCATATTTTTTTTAAATACACTCATTTCTTAAAATAATGTTATCATAGAAAAAATATTGTGTGCAATTTAATCGAAAAATTCATTTTGACTTTCAACAGTTTTTTCTATACAAGCGGAAAACTACTATCATTTTTACCCTTTCAATACATATTTAGTTAAAGGGAAATAAAAGACTCAAAGTCTGTCGACCACATAAATTTATTCGGTTGGGTTGCAAGCGCTTTCGACCTAAAAGGTCATCATCAGGCAAAAATTTTTGAAAGTGAGTAGGTAGGTAGGTACAATCTGCAATAATAATTTAGGATAACAAAACGTTTTTTTATAGAAATGCTAGGTGTCTTACCACTATGTGTCCACAGAAAAAATTAAATGTTGAATTAAAATTTTAAATTGTAAAAATAAAAATTATACAAATTGGCACGTACTGCCTTCCTCATTCGAGGTTGGATATTGTTTACTCTTGAACCTCGCCTGCCTCCATCTAATGAAGGTGGTTATAAAAGATAATTTCAAATTTGAAGTTCCACATGTGTGCTTAAGGCACCATGTGAAAAATGTAACTTTTCGAAAATTACCGTTGCTCCCCCTATCCCCCTATCCCCCAGTACAGTAAACAATATCCAACCTCGAATGAGGAAGGCAGTACGTGCCAATTTGTATAATTTTTATTTTTACAATTTAAAATTTTAATTCAACATTTAATTTTTTCTGTGGACACATAGTGGTAAGACACCTAGCATTTCTATAAAAAAACGTTTTGTTATCCTAAATTATTATTGCAGATTGTACCTACCTACCTACTCACTTTCAAAAATTTTTGCCTGATGATGACCTTTTAGGTCGAAAGCGCTTGCAACCCAACCGAATAAATTTATGTGGTCGACAGACTTTGAGTCTTTTATTTCCCTTTAATCTACTTCGGACCACTTTGAGATATGGATAATATTTGGAATTTACATATTTAGTTATTTCCAAATACAGCCAATTTAAAACATTCAATAGTTCAATAGTTTTCGTTTCTTCTGCCTGATCGTGTGCATAATAGAATAGTTTTAGAATAAATAAAGTTGTGTAGAAGAATCAAACTTCCTGCTCCACTTTGATACCATTCGGAATTCTATCTGAACCGGTTGGCACAGAGCGTCAAATGTAAGTGTATTTTAAACGCTTTCTGATGTGTAAAGCTCGCGAAAAGTATTCGAGAACGGTATTCCAAACTTTTGGGCAAATATTCACAGATTTCAAAGATTCCAAGACAAACAACTTTAATTAATATAGAAGTTTGTCCGGAGGGCGTTTAATGTAAAACAATTTTGCAAATATTCCGCAAGTTTAAAATACAATTATTAGTAATTAAATTGTACACAATAGTATATTATGGTAAAAGGTTTTAATTAAGCCTTGCAAGATGTTATAAGTGGTTTAAAAGCAGTTCTTAATGATCATGCATTATTGACGTTATTTTTTAAAATACTTTCATTATAACTTGAAAAACCAATCTATAATAAATAGTTTATTTTTTAATTTACTTGCATTATCACTTGTATTGTCAGCGTTCTGCAATTGTCATGTTCTCAAAATTCACAGAAGAAGAAATTGAAGTATAACAGAGAAATGAGAAAAATACTGGTACCTATAAAAAATGAGAATAATGAATACAGATGTAGAACTAACAAAGAATCTTTGTTAGTTCTACATCTGTGATAAGCAAAATTGGTCTTGCAGTCTTGGTCTTGCGAAAAAGCAAGACCAAGACCAAAACCATCCTCAGACTAGCAAGACCAAGACAGAATGAATAAGAACAAGACCAATACCAAGACCGACTATGCAAGACCAAGACCAAATACGCAAGACTCAACCGAAAATTCTTACTCACAGTGCTTATATGAGACAAAATATGTATTTGTAACAGCGACAACATATGCGTTTCTCAGAACAATATAGTTAGCATGTCGAATTGTCAGTTTACTTTACTAGATTTTAACGTTACATATAAAAAACAAAGAAACTTTACCACTGTTTGAAAAAAAAAAGGATCTACAAAAATGTTCGGAGAGTAAGATTCTTTGTCCCAACACATGGTTAAAATACAAAAGAAAATTAATTTTTTTTCAATATTTTTACTTTTCTCAAGGACTTTTTTTTGCTAAAAGGTCAATTTATGCGTTGGAGGAAGGGTAGGTTCTCGAGTTTTCATAACTAGGTTTTCACCTAGATAATCATTCTCTTGACAAGTTATGACAAGCTCAAATATATGACAGAAAATTTCTGTTTTTAAAACAAAGCTCCTCTATTTACCTTTAAAACTCGGACATACATTGCAAAGAAACGTAGCGCGTAGCTATTTTGTAAAAGAACAGACATGCGTTGTCTAATGCCTGGTTCGCTGTTGCCAGGCTGTGTTTCCCGGAACTAATCAAATTTTAATATTATTTAATTGCAATAAAATGAAGTATTTTACTAGTTAATAATAGATTTTTAACTATTAATTTATAATTTATTATTGGATAACAATAAGCAATAACGTCTTAACTAATTTTTTTTTTAATTTGTAGATAGCAATTTTAGGTTTAGAAATGTTTGTTGAATAAAAATAACAATTTTGAAAAACTTGTTGAAAAATGTTCGGTAAGACCTTATTGCAAGACCAAGATTAAAACCAAAACCAGATGTATTTCAGCAAGATCAAGATCAATACTGAGCGAGCAAGACCAAGACCAGACGTATTTGAGCAGGACCAAGACCAAGACTGAATAAGCAAGACCGAGACCACGATCAAGACTATCCAAGTCTTGGTCTTGGTCTCGCTTTGCTCATCACTAGATAAAGATATAGTAGAGGAATTGAATAGAGAAGACGTGATTAAGAAAGCGATAGAGTCTAATGTACAATTTACTTTATTTAATCATGAAAGAAGAAAAAGAAGAAGGAAAAGGAAACTAATAAAACCAAGATCTAGTTGGATGCGAGAAGTAAATACAAATCATAGGAGAGCCAGAATATAAAATTTGCAGAAGAAAACCATGAATATGAACAGATAGAGGAGTATATGTGTGATGAAATCTAATAGAGGACTTCTATACAAGGGAAGTGCAACAAACTTAACAAAATAAAAATGACACTAATGACATAAGAAATCGGGTCACATAAAGAGGCTGTTTTTAAGTTTACTTTTCGTTTTTCTTATATACTTTTATGCCATTTACATACCATGTTGTACCCGTAAGGTAAAAAAGACTTTTAAGTTTAGGGTATTTTACATCTAAAGGTTGAAAAAATTTGTCAGTGTCAGCTGTCAATTATGTTATTGGTAGAACACAGGCGTAACCATAGATGGGCATAACGTAACAGTATTGTATATGGTTGTATAGTGTATGGAACTTGTATTTGTAGCAGCAGCATTTTTGCATTTGACATAAATATATAAAACCAAATGAAAAAAATGTTTAAGGAAACCGGGTGAAACACAAATAGACTATTAACAATAAAAAAATAAATTGCAATGCTACGCTTATGTTTTGACATTATCGACAGCTGATATTGATAGATGTCTTCAACCTTTAAATGTAAAATACCCTAAAATAAAGTCTTTTTTACGTTACGGGTACAACATGGTATGTAAATGGCATAAAAGTATATAAGAAAAACCAAAAATTGAACAAAAAAACAGCCTCTTTATGTGACCCGATTTCTTATGTCATTAGTGTCAATTTTATTTTGTCAAGTTGGTTGCACTTCCCTTGTATAGAAGTCCTCTATTGACAAAGATTAAAAACTGGTCTGCCCCTTTATAAAAAAATATAAATATTTTTTTATTTTTGGCATAGACTCTGTCATGCAGCCAATCACAAAATGGAAGAGGTAAATTAACAAACAAATAATGAATGAAAAAGAGAAAACATTAAATATTTCAAATAACAACAAGAGGATTAAACGGGGACACTCGCTTCTTGCCAAGGCATTTAAAAAAACAGACATACACTAGGTCACGGTAAGGGGGTAAAATGAACCAATAGGAAAGAAAACAAAGCTAACGAGTCTAAGAGAAGTATTAATCACAAGCGTATACCTGATTCCATTAAAAATTTAATCAAGCAGTTATAAATTTTTGCATAATTTGAGGACAATAAACTTTGAATATTTTAAGGGGAGCATATTTTGCATTTAAGCAGGTTGTTATATAGCTTGTCAGAGAATTTTTAAAGAAGATATGGCATATATCTCCTTTTTTATTACACGTCTCGCATTGGTCACTTTCAGACTTTAATTTTGTATAAATGACTAGGATAACAGGCATGATCAAATCTCATCCTAATGATTGTCGGTATGTATTTTCGCGGTATTTTATAATGCTTATACCAAGGGATCTTGGGAATGTTTAACCTCGTTGGATTTGTAAAACAATATTCCTGCCACAAGTGTTGCCATTTATTGGACTGATTTCTTTTTAATATTGCAGTAACATCAGAAACAGATGAATTGTTTGACGTATTAGAACCTGTAACAGAGCCTTTTTTGGCCAACAAATCTACATGTTCGTTGTGCTTTAGCTCAATGTGAGCCTTAATCCAAATAAAATACACGTTCTGGCCTCTCTCTGAAAATGTTTGGATAAGTTTCTTAATTTTTATTACAAAAGGACAAATCGATGTATTAGGAAGCCCATTTATTTTAATAGATGTTAAAACAGAGAGGGAATCTGATGCAATAACTATCGTTTCTCTGTTGAAGGAAGGGGCGTAAATAAGTGCTTCAAAGATAGTCGCAGCTTCCGCAGTATAGATGGAATATTCTTGTCTAATTTTAAAACATTTTTCTATGTTCTCATTAGGTTCAAAGAAAGCAGAGCCTACGCCATTAGCTGTTTTGGGTTTTGGACTCGTCGGTATGTAATATTAAGGCATCTTCAAAATTACATAAAATAGAGAGTAGTATATGCTACTTATCAGATATTTTCTTCATAGTTTGGTTTAAAAAGAAATGTCTGAATAAAAGCTAAAAAATTATTAATTCCAGGGTGGTGGGTTGTTTTATACAGAGCACTTACAATATTGCTATTGTTTTGTAAAGCGAGACAAAGGGGTGGGGATTTTTTTAACCCATTATTCTTTTTTTCAAAGGAGGTTCCACAGCTTCCACGTGTAAGGGTTGAATAGGAGTAGACTTCATGGCACCTAAGACTGTCCTTAGAGCAGAGTTTTGAAAAATATTGATTTTGTTTAATAGATTATTACTAGCAGAACCGTATAATGTACATCCGTAATCCAAGATAGAGCGAATATAAGCTCTATAAAATAATTGAGCAATTTCAATATCAGCACCCCACCAAGTCTTACAAACCGATTTTAAAAAAATTACTCCTTTATTTCACTTATTCAGCGCCAGCTTCCTGTCCAGAATCATACCCAAGTACCTCGCTTCGATTTTGAATCATGAAATCGTCGGGTCCAAACATGATATTAATTATATTAGGTGAATTGTGTCTTCTAAAAATACATATCATAGATTGTTAACTGATAATTCAAAGCCATTTGTGGTCAACCGTCTTTGTAAAACTTAAAATAAGTATTTTTTTAAGTGTTCTAAGGCGGTTTTAATTTTTTTGTGCTAAGTATAAATACAGAAATCGTCGGCATATTGTACAATATTAAATGATAATGTATTATTTATTTAAATATTATGTAAATCAGTTGTGTACATATTAAATAAAACAGGGCTCAAAACAGATCCCTGAGGTAACTCTTTATTATTAAGTCTAGGATATAAATAATAGATAGTCTTACTTTAGGGATGATACTACAGCACTATATATAAAAAAATTATCTAAAAAAGTGTTTCGAAACTGTGCAATGACCAACAAAAGCAGATACGAGTCATGCTCATGATAATTATTCACTTCTCTGAATTAAATCCTTACTTTAGAAACATTTTTATTTACTTATTAATCTGTTTCTATTATTTTATTTTTAATTATTGCCAGTTTTATCTAAAATCATAAAATGTTTAAACCAAAAAGCTCTTTTTGTTGCGCTTATGGCCACCCCATCCAGTCTTGTCACATCCGACCACTCTATTATTATTTATATTTAGCTTGATATTTGTTATGGCAGAGCAGTGACGTGTTATGTGCCATCGTGTTTTACATTTCCATCCAGTTAAGAGGCAGATTAATGGGTTTCTAGGGGAAGAAACGAGCCAAACGTGTGTGGAATCGTCTAAAATCACCCCTGGGTTATTCTCATTGAGCCTCTACAATATACGGTATGTTTCGCAATTCGTATATTTGTTACAATGAAGATGGAATCTGATGTTATATGAATTTGTTGAGTTTTGGTAGCTTTCATATTGTGGCATATTGGATCAATCATCTAACTGAAATATTGAGGTATGCTTGCCTATTATTGACTACACCAGTGATAATGCGCCCAGATGTGTGTAATACATGGAATCGTAACTCTATCTCTAGAAATTGAAGGTATTAGGAATAAAATAAAACTTCCAATAATTAAGTTTGAAATTTGCATCGTTTTGCAATATACAGCCTTGTTGAAGGTGCCAACTTCATATTTCTTGATAGTCTAACCTTATTCTTTATTGATTCGCTAAAAGTTGTAAGGCACATCAATCAGTCTTATCTATGACTTTTATTTTTGAGTATTTCAAAGACAGTGAATACTCCAAAAAAAAAGGAGAAAAATCAGTTATGTCTGAATTTTTTATTTAAATCCATGAAAAATCAAATTTATAGAAATAAGGTATTTGTGTTGTGTGGAGGATCGGTTAACCCATGGCACTTAGGCCTCACTAGACGCATTATGCATTCGTCTAGCTCTTGCGCCAGCCTACAGATTTAATTGTTTAATAGTTGACAACGTCGCTAAGAGGTGCTTCTCTTATATCGGCCGATGTTAGACAATTCTCGCCGAACACAAATCTTCTAATAAATGAGAGCAATCGTAGAGGATATGCTCGATTCTCTCATCTTCTTATTCGCATCGCCTGCAGAGAGTGGATTCTGACAGCCCTATGATATTGAGATGATTCTGTAGTTGGAAATGTCCAGTCAGATAACTGTGATCAGGCGCAGATTCTGTTCAGTCATAGTCAAGTATTTGTTCGCTGTAGTGTTATCAGGATAACTTAAAAGCTCCCCAGGCAGCCTGCAGCTTCTTTAATTAGATTTATCACACCGATGTTGTCAGTCCAATAAGAGGGACAGGTCCAAAAAGTATTTGGTTGGCTGACTTCTTGGCAAGTGAATCAGCAAGATGGTTATCTTTCGATGTAGCGTGACCTTTGATCCATCTTAAGTTGACCACATTGTTGATGGATACTTCGGCCAAAGCTTCATGACATTTTATTCTAACCCTGAATAAGTTCGTGGTCTATCCAGGGTGAGTAGTGCTTGTTTATCAAGGGGAGTGAGACTAAGATGACCCTGGTCAATTTCAATTTATTCTACTTTGCAGATTGCTATTAATTTTTGAGTTTTCGGTACCCAGACAACATACGGTGCGTGTTAGCATAGGTCTTATGATGGCCGTGTAAGTTCATGCGACGACTCTGGGGGAGAAACCCCAGGTGCGCCCCACGGTTCGGCGGCATTGTTAATAAGCAATGTATGCAATTTTGCCTCTGAGTTCTAAGTGTGAGTTTCAAGTTAACTTGCTGTCGAAGGTACTCCACCTCTGTTGCAAAATTTAGCTTTTTGTTTAGGAGTTTTGGAGGTTTTAATTCAATTTTCATCCTTTTTCTTGGGAAAAGGACCACTTCTGTCTTTTTGGGATCGATAAAGTAGAGGTATATAATAGTCACATTGGAAGAAACACAAAATTAATTTTTACTACTTCGACCTTATTTAAGAAGATGGGTAACCTTTTACAATTATGTACGAGTATAGTTGTTTTGTGCGATGTTTATACTCTTTATCACCAAATGCGCGCTTTAGCAATCTTTGACTACAATTTGTCAGTCACAGATGTAACATGCAAATGGAGTAAATATAAAGGATCAAAATAGCTATTTTTATGATGAGGACTATTGAGGAATGCTTTTCCCATGCATCTACTCATCATTTCAAACTTTTTGAAGACATAAGTAATGAGGCAATTAACGATTTTAAAGAAGATCTGAAGAAATGTGGATCCATTCGACTTGGATGGCTTTTACTTCAGAATTATGAATTAGTTGCAGTCATAGAAAAGAATATATAAGAGCTAAATGAAGATGGAACTGATTTTTTAAAGAAAATTTGATGATTAGTCCAGAAAATAAAAAATACAGATTATAACAGAGATCAAAGGAGTAATCCCACTTGGTTACTGGTTAGAAAACATCGCCTAACTGCAAGTAATTTTGGTCGTGTTTTAAAAGGTCAAAATTTGCATCATCTTTATTCCAAACTCTTTCTGGTAAGAACTTATTTTTTTAACATTTGACATATTCTCTAATTATTAGCAATAATTAAGCAAATTCAATGGGGAAGAAGTGATAAATTAGTTGTGCTAAGTAAAATTAAAGATGTTAACCACAGATAGGTTTACAAAATCTGGGGATTGACTGCATCCTTTTTGAATTGGTACAGTTGGTTTGCTTGAGAATAATACGTTATTAGAGTTAAATGCCCATATAAATTTAGTGATGATAAATTTAAAATAGTTATGTTATAGTTATTAACGTTATAAGGCCGATAAATAGCAAATAACGGCCGGGCTGAAGTTTGTGATCCGAGGCGATAGCCGAGGATCATAAACAGCCAAGGCCGTTATTTGCTGTTATCGGCCGTGTTTCGTTCAAGATTTTTCGTCATACTGCTACAAAAACAAAACACCTAATTTAAGAACAAATTTTATTAAACGTAACTCTTAAAAGATAGGTACGGAATAAAACAATTTATTCCTTATTGTAATGGATGTGGAAATTGAATTCGCAATTGGTGTTATTTGAAATATGCAACCCGTCCCAAGGATATTTAGATTTTACAGAGGAAGATGTTTCTGAAGAATGTGAACTATTTGCAGTACTTGAAGATGCAATATTCTCCGGATTATTTGGAAAAAGTTGTTTTGTTATTTTCATTCTTTTAGAAACCGATTTTTCTATGTAAGTTTCCGCCACCGTTGATGATTCCCATCCTCCCAGTTCTTTTAATGACAGTAAGTCACCACCATTTTCTACGAGCATAGTTGCTGATGTTCTACGAAATGAATGTCCTGTATAAAGTTCGGGATTTTCAAGTTTTAAAAAGGTGGCAATTTTCTTAGGAACGCTTCCGATGGAATGTATGCCGACGACTTGCTGCACACATTTGCCATTCCTATAACCAACGAAAAATCTCTGATTTTTGAAACTAGGAGGACGCAGATTACTGTATTTCTTGTATAAACCATATGCATCAAATGGAAGTCCTGTTTTTGTGATAAGAAAATTTCTGTCTTTTTTATTCTTAGTATTTTTTAGTGATACGAGGACGTTTTTCTCTGTATCTTCGAAACTGTTAATGGTGAGAGACGTAAGTTCACTTCTCCTGCAAGCTCCTAGAATACCGAGCACTAACACAACCTTTTCCAGTAGCCAGGTATGATCATCCGCGTCCAGCAAAAATTTAAGTATATCATTTTCCGACAGAACTTTGGCTTTCTTTGGGGTATAACCTTCATTTTTGCGCCTCAGGAACAAGAATAGTTTACCGAATCTACAAACAAACATAATTTCGATGAGTATATAGTTAGTTCAATGTTGGCGGATAGTATAGTAATTTACCTTGATATGTCAATGTTTTCATGTATTCTTAACGCAAGTTTCAGCATTGATATTTTTGTCCACAGTGATGTAGGAGAATACGTTTCAGACATTCCTTTTGCATAAGCTAGCAGTACTTCTTCACTTACACTATGTATGTTTTTATTCTGACGCCACTTCACGAAGTTGTCGTATTCCTGCTGATATCATTGTTGGGTTGTACTCGGAAATAAATTTTTGGTTGCCGCAGCTGCTTCTTCCAGTACATCGGAGGGAATATCGTTTTCGAAAATTTCTTCCATCTTTGATCTTTTCCGCTCTATAATCACTCAACAAGAAACAGTACTGTCAAACTTACAATGTTTGTATAGTATATTGATGTGGTTGCTAGGCAACTTTAGATTGTTGTGATTGTTGTAGGTGGTGCGCGGCCGTTATTTTATTTAACGGCCGGTGGCCGTTAAATGCACCTTTTCGATATCAATTTCGCTCATATTATGGTAAGATAATAGTACAGTATGACGAAAATTAAATTAAAAATAACATAATTTACAAAATGGTTTAACCCATGAAAATTCAAAAGAATTTGATATTTAATACCTAGGTATTAATTTTTTTAGTTAATTTATTTATTATAAAAGTCTACACTACACTACACCCTGTAGTTGCAACTATGGAGATGCAGCAACAGCTATACAAAGCCGCAGCTACAAGTTAAATGTGGCTTACATTGAAGGAAATTGGCTTATGAAATCCTACCCTGCCGTTGCCTCCCCCACAGATGCATTTAGTCCTTTATTAAAATTTCCCAGAATGCATAAAATGGTTTGAAGGCTCTTCGGGATCAGCGGCGTACTGCCACGATTTTATTCTACTTGCTGTACAAGTTTAAAGATTTTAATACGATTATTAGAATTCCGCAGAATCTTTTGAAAATTCATGTTCAAATTTTCATTATTTTATTTGTCGCTATTGGGAATTGTATTCATGGGGGTTCATGTATTTCTTAGATTATCCGAATAAGTGCACTTTGATAAAGCTTGTCACTTTTTAAGAGGCTGCCCAAGTAACATTTTTAGGAGAAATAAGTTTTATTTATGTTTTATTAGGATTTTGTAAAAGCATTATAATTAATAATTATTTTATTACAGTTCTTTTTATTTGCTAATAAATTTGCAGGATAAATTTATCTTATTACTTGGTTTTATAGATTCCTTTAAGAAAAATAGATTAGCCTAAAGTAAACTATGCATCATCGCGATCATATAAAGGTTAATTAATAATTAATTTTAGAACTATTTAGTTTGAAGATACTCCTAAGGTGTGTTTGGTGTTAAAGAGGCATACTTATTAGCAGTTATCTTAAGTAGGTTTTAAAACTTAGTTTCAAAAAGTGTTTTAGGATTATACTTTAAATTAAATTGATTCCAGAACCTTTTAGGTACATTTTCTACAATTTTACAATATAACTTTTATAATTTATTTAATCTAAACGATAGGGCTTTTTTAAAACATACATACATAGTTTTAACAAGGCAGTGGCGGTTTACCCATAAGAGCACTTGGGCACGTGCCCTAGTGTAATAACAAAAAAAAGTAACTTCTGCCTATTATTATTTTATATAATATTCAACGCAAACCGCGTTGGCACGACACTGGACGACCAGGCGTTGAGCGACGTTCCGCGAATTCCGAAATTAAGTGGAAAATGGACACAGGGCACAGTAAATGTGTGCCTCTGTTGTTTTCTCTCTCATTATGATGCGAAAAACAAGGACAACGACAATATCGCTTAGCAAGAGATGAACACATGCGATGGATTATACGTCTCAAGCGGAGCGCTGTCCTCATCGTGACGTGCTGTACCCATGGCACAGATTACCTAGACCAGATACGAATGTACGTAGCGGCATCTTTACCGGTTCCCTCACAAAAGCGATGCCGGTTTCGGCTTAAGGTGCGCGTTTGTTGGACCATGATAATAAATTATTTATTGTGATTACGAAAAAACGTTAGTTGGACCATTGGAATAGTTAAGAAATAAAACTACAAAGAAAAATAACTTTTTTTGTAAAGCAGTCAATAATATGATGAAAAAAAATCAATAATATTTATAAATGGGACAAAATTTTAATTTTCTTTTGGTTTTGTCTGACTTTTTCGAGGATTTCACATCTCTGTTTGCATATTTAAGAGTATAAAAAATTCTGAGTTATAAATAATTCAGTGGTGTACATTTTCGCAAATTGTTGGCAAGGATGACCAAATTCTATTTTACTCATCTTAAAAAGGTATGCGTTGGAAATTCCAGGCTTAGTTGACAAATTATCAAAGTGAGGTATAAATATTTTTTCTAATTTGAAAATATAAAAGAGAAATTTTTCTCTGGGAGATTTTAAATTGCCAAACACCTTTTCTTCAGAGTCGTATGCTTTAAAAGTTAGAATTGTTAAGCAAATGGCATTCTTCTGAGAAATTTACGCAAATTTAGCAAGAGTGGATATGTAATGATTTTTTGATTAAATAGCCACATAATTAAATGCATTTTGAGTGGTCACATTTAGCTCCCTGTAGTCACATTCAGAAATCGTTATTGCCCCAACTGATTGTTTTGAAATATATTTAATTTTCATTAAGCGGAGAACTTGTCTTCCTAAGGGAAAAATTAATCCCGGGATTCCTTTCCAGTGTTTGCCCCACTGCCGCTAGTGTCCACGAGCCGCCACTGAACTAAAGTTTGTTTTAGAGTATAACCTAGCTTTTCAACTCAATCACATTATGTTGACGTTGAAAGATAAATTCCTCAAAATTAAGAAAAGTGGTAATTTCCATAGAGAATTTGAAAAAAATATATGTTTCTCCTTCTTCTCAGTGTTTAATAAATTCATTATGTGCCATTGTTTAACAAATACCATAAAAACATTCTGAGGCTCCCAATATTCTAGAAATGATCAGTGAAAGAGAAAAATGATTAATATATTATTACTAATTTTTATATTTTGAATGACTTGTTCGTAGAGTGAGGTTAGGTTATGCCCGTCTAATTGTACTTATTAATGTTTTATTGAGGTTTTCGTTTTTACTATTGTTTTATGAAATGCATTAAAAAGTGAAGCAGGAGCTTTTTAAAACTGGAAAGTCCTAAAAAGTATATTTTTTGCTTTATAAGTTTTATAAGCTCATGTCCGTTTTTTAGATACAGATGGAACACAATGAGGAAATCCTTCATTTTAAATATGGCAGTGGCTGTTTAACCTATACCTAGTGATGCCGCGAGACGATAGATTCTCGTTTCTCGTCTCGTCTCGACGAGACGAGAGAGACATTTTCTCTCGACGAGAATTTCTCGCTTCTCTCGAGCTCTCTCGAACATTTTACTTTTTGCTTATTTGAAATTTTCAATTGTTTATCGCAACTTAAAATTTAAACCTATCAGATATTCAGAAAGTTAAAAAGTTAACTATAACACACGTATTCAATATACATATTAAACGGTAACAAATAATAAGTGTGTAATTGGGATTTTGAAGTAGTAATTTATGAAATATGTTATTTATTTAAAATTCAGTTTTTTATCAAACTTTAAACGAAAACGGTTATATTCATCTTCACCGATTACGAAAAATATTGTTTACATAGTTCTTGGAATAATTTTTATGACTAGAAGATTAAAATTGTATAAAATTATTTCCAAGCAGCTTCTGATAATCAAAAAACGGATCTTTAAATATATATATATATATATATATATATATATATATATATATATATATATATATATATATATATATATATATATATATATATATATATACCTATATTTGCGCCGCTGTTTAGCCCGAGATAATATTAGGTCGTTGTTCAACCCTTGCTCGTATTAAATTTATTCTTTAATACATTTGCATCGCAGTGTGGCCCGAGATAATGATAGGTCGTTATGTGTCCCTTTCTAATAATAACCACATTCCTTTACTTTTCGCTCGGCTGTAGACTTTACGACATGTTTATGTTATCGCTATCAGCTTTATTGCATTCTTTAGCGTTGATTTTAATATTTCTTTTTAGGAGCGGTGTACCTTATGAGTTTATTTATCATTCACTTTTCGCGCGTTATTGGTGACCGGCAATTATTTATTTTACTTGTTGGTTGAGTGAAAATATTTCTTGAAATAAGTTTACATTAAATAATTTCTAATGCTAATTAAAATTGAATTCTATTATTTATTTAGTAAAGTGTTGGCAGTAACATATTATTAAGACACAATTTTATTAATCAAACATTTAAGTTGAATACAGGTTTTTAACATTTTTATTTTGATACACAATTTGAAGAAACATAAAACATAATTACATAAAACTGTTATTATTTATTATTAAAGTTTCAAAAATTTTAAAATAAATAGTAAAATGGCATTTTAAAATTTACATTTCAGAATTTTTTTTCTGTTATTGGATAAAATATTACTGATTTCCGAAATACAGGGCGTTAAAGTTGAAAATTTAAAAAATATTATTGACTACAGTTTTTTATTTCTCAGAATCTTTTTATTAAATTCGGTAAACATTTTTGGAGTGTCATAAGATACATCTATCAGTATAAATAAACTTTACCAGTGGCGTACAACATGAATAAGGAACACTTTCGTCCCATCTAAACTTTACGCGACTGACCAAAAACTTATTTGGAATATACTTTTACATATTTGATGTTTTTTAAATAAATTGTGTACTGTTGTTAAGAACTCATAAAGTGATTGGTTTTCACAGTATTTAAACTCAAATGTGGATTTTCGTCATTTTAAGTTATTTGTGTAATTTTGATATATTTTATAAAATTGCTCTGAATATATTTTTTAATTTAAATATAAATAGTTATAATAATTATTATCTAATTTAACCGTATTCATTCAAACTTAAAGGAAATTAAAAAATTAAACTAATAAATAATATATTATAAACATAATAAATAATATTTATATTAGACTGGGCCAAAAAAAAATAAAACAATTTTTTTTCTTAGCGGAACTATGAAAATATTGTTCATGACTACAAAAAAAAATTTCCTGAAAGTTTGAGCCCTTAACAATAATATTAAGAGGTGTAGTTTAATAAAGATAAAAGCAAAATTAGGTCCTTAAGACTAAAAATAAGACTGCCAAATTTCAACAAAATTGGACGAAGAATATTTAAGATATTTAAGAAGAGTCATTATTTTTTAAAGTTCAACACCCTGTATACTGAAAACGAAGCATTTTCGGACCCATGTTTATATAAATGTTTTGTCTTAAAATCTCTAAAAAAAATTGTCGGTTAAGTTTATTGTACATACTTAAGTAACACCTTGTACATACAGGCAAATAGAACAACTGAACTACTGAACATTCTGTGAATAAAAATAAGATCACCAAATAAAATATTCTTAGTTCAAATGTTTCTCTTTTCCGCAATGCACGGTGTTAAAGTTGAAAATTCAAAATTATTAATGGCTATAATTTTTTATTACTCAGTATAATTTTACAAAATTTGTTGGGAATTTATAAAAAAATAAATGTTCCAAACCTTAAAATTTAAAAATAAATTAAAATGTAGAAGTATACCTTTGAGTGCGAATATCTCGTAAATCAGTTTCTGAGTTCCCGGCAACAGTACACGTTTTTTTTAAACATCAAAATAATTAGAATTATAGTACAAACAAATATTCGGGCAGTGACGTAAAATTTAAAAGGTATTAAGGTGTTATATAAACCACCGGCAAAGTTTATTTAACTAACTTTTTTAGCTGGTATGTGTATCTTATAACACCAATTATCGTTTGCCAAATTTAGTAAAATGATTTTTAAATTTTTATTTTTAACACCACATAACATTAACCATATTGCACTTGCAACAATATAAATTTAGTAATAATGCATTCTTTTTCCTTTGAAGTTCATTTTTGATTTAATTAACATATTACGTAGTGTATTAAATTACTAATAAAATTGGCTTTCAAATGAAGTGTCACACTTTTTCTGAGATACAGCTGGTCGCCATCCTTAATAAATCATCCTGTATATGTAATTACCCCTGAGGTATCCCCTTTCTAACAAAAAACAAATAATAAAATTCGGACAACGTGGTAAAGAATTATCACTGAACATACATAAAAAAATATTTTGACGAATTGAGAATATCCTCCTTTTTGAAGTCGGTTAATAAAAAGTCAAATAGTTTGTCAGCGTTATTATTAAAACAGAAATGTAAACAACTACTATTAATCACTCTCTCTTTATAAACATATAATATTACTTATTATTTGTTATTGTTTCTGTTCGAACTGTTTCCAAATACCAGGCTACACAACGACCGTAAAATGATCTGCGATTTCTGTTCTAGATACACTTACTTAGCGCGCCACCAACAGGCGACTCCTATGAACTATTTTGTATAAAAATATGGCTATACGAGCCCATGTGAAGCCCTTCTTAAATTTTAATGGATTGAGTCTTACAGTATTATTCGCCGATTGGCAATGGTATACACGTTCAGCCCAGCAGTGGGCTAAACAACGTCATTATATATATATATATATATATATATATATATATATATATATATATATATATATATATATACCTATATTTGCGCCGCTGTTTAGCCCGAGATAATATTAGGTCGTTGTTTAACCCTTGCTCGTATTAAATTTATTCTTTAATACATTTGCATCGCAGTGTGGCCCGAGATAATGATAGGTCGTTATGTGTCCCTTTCTAATAATAACCACATTCCTTTACTTTTCGCTCGGCTATAGACTTTACGACATGTTTATGTTATCGCTATCAGCTTTATTGCATTCTTTAGCGTTGATTTTAATATTTCTTTTTAGGAGCGGTGTACCTTATTTATTTATCATTCACTTTTCGCGCGTTATTGGTTACCGGCAATTATTTATTTTACTTGTTGGTTAAGTGAAAATATTTCTTGAAATAAGTTTACATTAAATAATTTCTAATGCTAATTAAAATTGAATTCTATTATTTATTTAGTAAAGTGTTTGGCAGTAACATATTATTAAGACACAATTTTATTAATCAAACATTTAAGTTGAATACAGGTTTTTAACATTTTTATTTTGATACACAATTTGAAGAAACATAAAACATAATCACATAAAACTGTTATTATTTATTATTAAAGTTTCAAAAATTTTAAAATAAATAGTAAAATGGCATTTTAAAATTTACATTTCAGAATTTTTTTCTGTTTCTCATTCAGAAAGGAATACAGAACAACTTAAGATTCTCTGATTAAAAATAAGACGATTGAACGAAATATGCTTGGATAAAATATTACTGATTTCCGAAATACAGGGCGTTAAAGTTGAAAATTTAAAAAATGTTATTGACTACAGTTTTTTATTTCTCAGAATCTTTTTATTAAATTCGGTAAACATTTTTGGAGTGTCATAAGATACATCTATCAGTATAAATAAACTTTACCAGTGGCGTACACCATGAATAAGGAACACATTCGTCCCATCTAAACTTTACGCGACTGACCAAAAACTTATTTGGAATATACTTTTACATATTTGATGTTTTTTAAATAAATTGTGTACTGTTGTTAAGAACTCATAAAGTGATTGGTTTTCACAGTATTTAAACTCAAATGTGGATTTTCGTCATTTTAAGTTATTTGTGTAATTTTGATATATTTTATAAAATTGCCCTGAATATATTTTTTAATTTAAATATAAATAGTTATAATAATTATTATCTAATTTAACCGTATTCATTCAAACTTAAAGGAAATTAAAAAATTAAACTAATAAATAATATATTATAAACATAATAAATAATATTTATATTAGACTGGACCAAAAAAATAAAACAATTTTTTTTCTTAGCGGAACTATGAAAATATTGTTCATGACGACAAAAAAAAAAGTTTGAGCCCTTAACAATAATATTAAGAGGTGCATCATTGCAGTTATTGATTTTTCAACAGTTGTCGCGTTTTTGCATAAATTTCGGACTTGGTCAATTTTCAAATTGTTTTTCATCTCTTATCCTTATAGGAAATTAAATTCCCCACAAAAAAGCTCTCTTAGTAAATTTTCGTAAGACGAGTCTATTCTTTGTAATCGAGCCTTAAACATTGGTATATATTTTCAATTTTTCACTTTGCATTTGGGATTTCCAAAATGAACTTAAATATTAAGATTACAAAGAATAGACTCGTCTTACGAAAATTTACTAAGAAAGCTTTTTTGTGGGGAATTTAATTTTCTACAAGGATAAGAGATGAAAAAAGTTTTTAAAATTGACCAAGTCCGAAATTTATGCAAAAACGCGACAACTGTTGAAAAATCAATAACTGCAATGATGCACCTCTTAATATTATTATTAAAGGCTCAAACTTTCAGGAAATTTTTTTTTGTCGTCATGAACAATATTTTCATAGTTCCGCTAAGAAAAAAAAATGTTTTATTTTTTTGGCCCAGTCTAATTTACGTGGTGTGTTACTTAAATATGTAGAATAAATTTAAACGTGCGATTCTTTGAGTAATTTTAAGACAAACATTTAATATACACATGGGTCCGAAAATGCCTCGTTTTCAAGATACAGAATGTTAAACTTTTTTAAAAAATTTGATTTTTCGGAAATATTTTAAATATTCCATACCAATTTTATCTTAAGTGGGCTGAGTTAATCTGTCTCTCAACTCGCTTAAATTTATGAAGTCCAATGGCGTTCCGAGTTTCTTGTGGTCCAGAGATATACAATTAACTTTATTTTTTATTTGAAAACCAAGCAAGATACGAAAAAAATTCAAGGGACAAAATAGTTTAATAAATTTAAAAGCTAAATTAGGTCCTTAAGACTAAAAATAAGATTGCCAAATTTCAACAAAATTGGACGAAGAATATTTAAGATATTTAAGAAGAGTCATTATTTTTTAAAGTTCAACACCCTGTATACTGAAAACGAAGCATTTTCGGACCCATGTTTATATAAATGTTTTGTCTTAGAATCTCTAAAAAAAATTGTCGGTTAAGTTTATTGTACATACTTAAGTAACACCTTGTACATACAGGCAAATAGAACAACTGAACTACTGAACATTCTGTGAATAAAAATAAGATCACCAAATAAAATATTCTTAGTTAAAATGTTTCTCTTTTCCGCAATGCACGGTGTTAAAGTTGAAAATTCAAAATTATTAATGGCTATAATTTTTTATTACTCAGTATAATTTTACAAAATTTGTTGGGAATTTATAAAAAAATAAATGTTCCACACCTTAAAATTTAAAAATAAATTAAAATGTAGAAGTATACCTTTGAGTGCGAATATCTCGTAAGTCAGTTTCTGAGTTCCCGGCAAGACTACACGTTTTTTTTTTAAACATCAAAATAATTAGAATTATAGTACAAACAAATTTTCAGGCAGTGACGTAAAATTTAAAAGGTATTAAGGTGTTACATAAACCACCAGCAAAGTTTATTTAACTAACTTTTTTAGCTGGTATGTGTATCTTATAACACCAATTATCGTTTGCCAAATTTAGTAAAATGATTTTTAAATTTTTATTTTTAACACCACATAACATTAACCATATTGCACTTGCAACAATATAAATTTAGTAATAATGCATTCTTTTTCCTTTTAAGTTCATTTTTGATTTAGTTAACATATTACGTAGTGTATTAAATTACTAATAAAATTGGCTTTCA
Organism: Psylliodes chrysocephalus; assembly: GCA_927349885.1. NCBI lineage: Eukaryota > Metazoa > Arthropoda > Insecta > Coleoptera > Chrysomelidae > Psylliodes > Psylliodes chrysocephalus. Next base: position 72,257,472 of record OV651817.1, read on the forward strand.
AATGAAGTGTCACACTTTACCATAGGTAATTATTTTTTATCTCGCTAAAAGGCGCTGAAATTAAAAGGAACGCAGTGAACAGTAATATTGCTGAGTTTCCTATTGAAATACCTTTCCGACGATGTATCATACTTGGTAGGTACTTTTCCTATTTAAATTGTATCGGTTGGATTGACGTATGGGAGATAAATGACATATGACAGTTGGGGATATTATAGAAAGATGCCCGCCTTAAAATAAAAATCCACCTGTTTTTGCGTTTCTTTAAAAAAAAAATTTTCTTCAAGATTTTCTGAGATACAGCTGGTCGCCATCCTTAATAAATCATCCTGTATATGTAATTACCCCTGAGGTATCCCCTTTCTAACAAAAAACAAATAATAAAATTCGGACAACGTGGTAAAGAATTATCACTGAACATACATAAAAAAATATTTTGACGAATTGAGAATATCCTCCTTTTTGAAGTCGGTTAATAAAAAGTCAAATAGTTTGTCAGCGTTATTATTAAAACAGAAATGTAAACAACTACTATTAATCACTCTCTCTTTATAAACATATAATATTACTTATTATTTGTTATTGTTTCTGTTCGAACTGTTTCCAAATACCAGGCTACACAACGACCGTAAAATGATCTGCGATTTCTGTTCTAGATACACTTACTTAGCGCGCCACCAACAGGCGACTCCTATGAACTATTTTGTATAAAAATATGGCTATACGAGCCCATGTTAAGCCCTTCTTAAATTTTAATGGATTGAGTCTTACAGTATTATTCGCCGATTGGCAATGGTATACACGTAAAACGTTGTTCAGCCCAGCAGTGGGCTGAACAACGTCATTTTGGGCTGTACAAAGTACTAATTGTATATAGAATGGGCTGCACAATGACCGTTTCTATGTCTATATATATATATATATATATATATATATATATATATATATATATATATATATATATATATAAAGTTTTTATTTTCCAACTTCGTAAATTGCTAATAAAAAACTGAAAAATTGTTTTTTTTTCCAACGGGGATCTATTTTAACTACATAAAATCATAAGTGTTATATATGGTTGAACTCGTATTATAATAATAATAATAATAATAATAATAATAATAATAATAATAATAATAATAATAATAATAATAATAATAATAATAATAATAATTTATTTCCCAAATAACAATATACATACAATCTTAAAATTAATTAAATACATGATATAAAAAAAAGAAATCACAATAAAGATGAACTTTATTTCACACATATTTATATTGTGGAAAATAAATTGAGGGCAGTCCCATGAAGACGAACTTGTTATGGGACATCAATTAATCATCGGCACATTAATGTAAATATTATGTAAGATAAAAGTGATAGTAATAGTAATAATAATAGTAATAGTAATATAATTATAATTCAAGATAATAATAATAACAATACCAATAATAACATCAATAATAACATTGATAATAAAAATAATAGAATTTTAATTGAACATAATAATAATAATAACAATCATAACATGAATAATAAGAGTAATAGAATTACAATTGAACATAATAACATTAACAATAATAATAAAAAATAATGATAAAAAAAAATTTATCATAAAATCATAACAAACAATAAAAATATATTTGAAATATTTTTTTTTTTTTAGTTAGTAGCATAAATTATAAAAAAATAATATATAGAGTATAAATTAGACCAATTATAAGAGCAGATAAAAATAAATAAAAAAAAGAATGAGTGTGGAAATGTGGAGACTAATGCAAAAAACCTAAACATATTTGTAAATCGATAATAGATAAATTTGCAAGCCATGTTTTAATTTTCTTTTTATATAAAGATACATTATTCGTTTTTTTTATTGATTGAGGAACTAGGGAATATAATCTGGGAGTAATGTAATAATTAGAGCGTTGACCGATTGATTTATTTGCCTTTTCCGTTTTAATTTCTGCGTTTTGTTTGTGTCTAGTATTATGCGTATGATCAATAGAAATTAACTTATTTTTATTTTTTTGTTGCAGCGATAGGATTCTATAATAATAGAGTTTTTTTAGGTCAAAAATATTTGTTTCACTAAAAAGTTGTTCTGTAGAATAGATACGTGTTCTATTATATAAGATTTTTAAGAAATATTTTTGTAGAACTTCTAGATTTTTAGAATGCGTACTGTATAATCCGCCCCATCCGGCAATGCCATATTGAATATGCGATTCTACAAGCGCATGGTACATTATTTTAAGTTCTTTAAAGCCAAGGATATTTTTTAGTTGCTTATAGGTAAATAGGATTGATCTTAATTTTTTTGTTAATTTGTTAATATGCATATCCCATTTTAAGTGATGATCAATCTCAAGTCCAAGGTAAGTTACTGATTCGGCTTTAGTTATTGAACACAGATTATTATTTTCGTTTATAGTAAGAGTTTCTATATTTGGCAAATTGATTTTATTACATGAAAATGTCAAGAATTTAGTTTTTTCCAGATTTAGGGTAAGACTCATTTCATTAAACCAATTTTTTATATTTTTTAGGCTTATTTCCGCTTTGAGTTTGACTTTGTCCCATGAGTTGTCAGAGAAGAGAATGACGGTGTCGTCAGCAAAGGCCGATATATAAATATTTTTATCAAAAGATAAAAGGCCATTGATATAAATTATAAATAGCATTGGACCAAGAACAGTTCCTTGGGGAACACCAACTACTACGTTTTGAATTTCGCTTAACTCTTCATTAACTTGTACAAATTGCTGCCGTTCATTGAGATAAGTTTTAAATAATTTCAAGCAAATTCCTCTTATGCCAAGGTCTTCCATACTATCAATTAATATTTTATGATTAACGGTATCGAAGGCCTTCGCAAGGTCTAGAAATACTCCTATCGAACATTTACCTTCATCTAGGAATTTATAGATCTGATTAGTTAATTGAACCACAGCATCTTCAGTTGATCTATTAGATCTAAACCCAAATTGTTGTTCAGATAGTATATTATTTTTTTCTAAAAACTCCATAACTCGATTTTTTATTGCCTTTTCAACTATTTTCGCTATTGTAGAAATTAATGAGATAGGCCTATAGTTAATAACTTGTCTTTTATCACCTTTTTTAAAAAGCGGTTTTATTATAGTTATTTTAAAACATTTTGGAAATATTCCTGTTTCTATTATTTTATTGATAATGTGTGCTAGAGGCTCTTTTATGTAATGGCTTATTAATTTTAGATTTTCTGATGTTATGCCGTCTGATCCTGGACTTTTTTTATTTTTCAGATCATTTATTAGCTCAACCACCTCAGTGGTAGAAATAGGTTTCAGAAATAATGAATTATTTAAAATATTTCGTTTCACTACTGGTGTGGTTGGTTTAATAATTTTCTTAGCCATAAGTTCCCCAATATTAGCATAATGATAGTTAAAAATGTTCGCAATTTCTTTTTCGCACGTTATAGTTCTGTTATTATAAATTATATTATTTATATTATTGGCCTGATTGTTATATTTTCCTGTAAAATGTTTAATAGTGTTCCATAATTGCTTTGAATTGTTTTGGTTTTTTTCAATCTGAGACTTATAGTATTTTTCTTTGCATATTTTAAGTAAATTAGTTAGCCTATTTTTGTATAATTTATATTCGTTTAGTAAATGAACATTTTGCGGATTTTTTAATATGTTCTTATATAAATTTTGCTTTTTGTTTACAGACTTCATTAATCCTTGAGTAATCCAAGGGTTTCGCTTCTGTTCAGAATATTTGATTTTTTTACAGTAAACTACTTCTTCTATGATATGTTTTAAATTATTAACAAAATACTCTGTTGCGGCATTGACGTCGCTTATGGTAAAAATTGCATCCCACTTGAAACTTTTAATTAATTCTAAGAGTTTTTTTTCATTTAAAATTTTATTTTTTTTTTTGTTATAGGCTTTTCACAATCTTTTAGGTTCTGATCTAGGTAAGCTACAACAGTAGGAAAGTGATCCGTAATATTATATTTAAGAACAAATGATTTTAAATTTATATAATCTGTATTTTTAATAAAAACATGATCCAGCAAGGATTTTGAGTTATTGTGTATTCTTGTATAAGAATTTATGAACGACGCGAATCCAAATTCAGCTAACAAATTTAAATAATCACTGGCATAATCTAAATTTGATTTTATATCAATGTTAATATCGCCTACGAAAAAGTAAGTATTTTTATTTTTATTATGTTCTGTATGATTACTTAAATATTCCCGTAAATTTAAATTGAATTGTTGAGGGCATGATGCGGGAGATCGATAGATTGCATCTATTATAATATTTTTTGTTTGCTTTCGATAATTGCTCTTAAGACTTTGATTTCTCCTAAGGACATTATCATCCTGTTGTATACTAAATTGCTCTTTATGTACATTACCACTCCATCGTTTTGATTGTAATCCCCATAATTGTATTCAACGTTATATCCTGGCAATTGAAAAAAATTTAAGACAGGTATGTCCCATGTCTCAGTAAATATTATAATATCAAATTTGTATTGAAGTTTTGTTAATAATATCGACATTTCATTAAAATTTTTTCTAATACTCCTTATATTGGTCTGAAAAATAGAAAAACATGGCATAGAAATTGTTCCAAGTACGTCACTAATATCATCATCCCCATTTATTTCAGTAGTTATGTTATCAGTAAGTTCAAAATCTCTTATATATTGGTCCATGGTAGAAAACACTAGGTATATAATTAAAATATATTTATATTTAAAGTAAAACAATGTTAATAAATGAAACGAAACGAGCACACAATCTATAGTAGATAATACAGTAGATATTCTGATAAAAATTTTAATAGCCGATGCAATAAAGTATAAAATTTATTAATGATTGACGATATTAAATTATAGACACTTAAGTCTTTTTTTCAGCTAATTAATGTTTATAAATATTATGAAGTTTATAATTATATGAGAACTGTTTATTTTTCCTATTTTGCCGAGGCCTTGCGCTGTGGACGTGCTTCCTTTCGAAGTAGAATTGCTGGGGTAGGTGTGGTATTGACTGGAATTTTTTTTACAATTTTTCCTTGGTTTAGTTGGGTTTCTGTCTTGAGTAGGAGATTCCAATAAACTGAATATACAGGGTGATGAATTTGAAAAACCAAAGTGACTAATAATTTAAGAGAAACGGCAAATCTGGCAACATTGCAAATATCAAATCTGGAATCACTGTATCTCAAAATAGATGTACCCCAAATTTTGTACAATTAGGACTAGCAATTTACGAGATAATTGGCCGTTTCCAGACTTTTGGGCCACTCTGTATACAATATACAGTGAAGTATTACAAGTGTATTCAAAAAAGTTTTATTCAAATGAGAAAAAATGTATTTTACACTTGACAAAAAATATTCTTGATAAAAAGTTCTGAATCACAAAACCATAATCAAGCCTCAAATTTATAAAACGGTGTACATGGTACAAAGGAAAATTTAAAAATAATAATAAAGCACTTTTAAATTTCAATATTAACCAAAATATTAATTGAAAATTTTGATAGAAATAAAAAAAAAGATGAAAAATGTATTTAAACGAAAAACCTATAAGCAAATATTTTCTCATAAAATTTAACCACAAATTAACCATTCATGATTCATATAAATTGCACTTATTTTTAAATGATTTTAATTTACCCTATTCAGTAAATATTCCAATCAATGACAGTGTGTACTTATTAGAAATTTGTGAATTTTTATTAAATTTGAGACTTGATTATAATTTTGGAGGTGTTGCAGCACTTAACAAGATTTTATTTTGTGAAATGTAAGATAAAATTTTTTACATTTGTATAAAACTTTTTGGGTTTTTGGGACAAACTTTTGTGTCAGGTTTTATTTTGTACAACTACAAGAAATTTTTTGTATCGCGAATTTTATTCCAGACAACAGGCAAACAAGTCATTATTAAGTTTTAAAAGTAAATAAAAAAGTTTTACCAAATGAAATAGCGCAATAGTGTGTCGTACCGTATATGTTTTAAATTAATTAGAGTTGATAGGTATCTTGATAGATTTAGCTGGCAGGCGCTGATATAAAGTATCAGTACAAATTCTTTCTTTGTATGGAAAACTATTCAACAGACAGCAATCGTGATAATTTTCGTTCAGTCAGATTTTTCTGCGGATACTCTTGGAGATAAGTTGGAAATACAGCAATTTTTTATCTTTTTTTCGAAAACGTGTTATATGTTTTTAAAAGCATTCTTCAAATAACTTTTTCGTTTGAAATCACACGATGGCATCACAAAAATTCTAACTTCCAATTTAACCTGCCCCCCCCCCCCCCGAACTGACTTCCAAGACAAAGTATTTACTTATTCAGGTAACGCCTAATTTGGGCCACATAACTGTAAATTTCACGTTAAATACTCTCCGAGTAAAACGACTGTGACAGACGGACAGACAATAAGCGATTCCGTAAGTGTTTCTTATTGCCAATTTTGGCACTAATAAGACAAATTACCTGAAAAATAATTCGTTGTTTTTGTATTCAAAATGTTTTGTCCTTGGTAAATCTTTTTTAAATTTAAATTTGATATATGTTTTTATCACGAGAGAAACGAGACGAGACGAGAAAAAGGCTCTCTCGAGCGAGAGAAACGTCCTCTCGTCGAGACGAGAGAACAGTTTTCTCTCGCCCTACGAGACGAGAGAGGCCTCTCTCTCGTCTCGCGGCATCACTACCTATACCTAATGGTTATTCAATTAACTTTTAAATATTAAAATAAATTATGGTCAAAGTTCAAATAATTGTAAAATCTTTCGAGTATTGAGTATTTCTTTGTAATTTTGCCGGTCCTAAATTAATTGGGAGTAATCCTAAATTTTGGGTTATATTTTTGATTTCTATTCTTTGTCCAATAGCGAGGAATCTGAAATAAAAGCATAAGTTTTTTTCTAGGTCTTTTAGTATTAGATAGGTGAATATCTTCAGCGGTTTTTCCGTGTCTAGGAATAATTTTGGCTGTCTTTTTATTTTTATTTATCGTTTTAATGTTTTCGGCTTGATATTTATTTTTTGTCTTGCCTTGTGTTTGTTTATTACGAACAAATACTCTAGTAGGTATATCTTTAGGCAATTCTTCTCGATTTTTGTAAGCCTTTTCTATAATTTTTTCTTTCATATTTTGAATTTTTTTGGTTATGTTTGAATAAATAAGTTTCTTTATGTTTTGAAATCGTTGAATGAATCGTTGCCTAAATGGCCCATTATAATTTCAAACGATTTTAGTTTTGTAACTGAATAAATCGAATTATTATAAGCTAAAATGGCATAATTTACCTTTTCCTCTATGGGTTCGTTTTTATATTCATCTTGATTATTTAATAATCGAAGATGTTCTATTATAGAAGAGTGAAACCTTTCAGCTATTCCATTAGATTCTGAATGCTGTGACGTAACAAAGTGAATTTTAATTTTATGTAATTCCAAAAGTTCTTTTACCAGTGAATTTTTTAGTTCTGTACAATTACGACAATAAATTGATAAAGTAACTATTTTATTCCCAGCGGTATGAGCTTTTATATTAGAAATTTGAAGATTTAATAAGTGATGTATTTTATTTAAGAAATCAGAAGGCGATTCATTCATTACCCTGTTTGGTTTGCACCATCTCTATATTTAACGTAAACATGTTTCTTTTATCGAAGTAAGTATTTAATAGAGCACCTTTTAAATCTGCCCAATTTGATATTGTGCAAGATGAAATATTTACAGCTGCTTCACTTTTAATCTTTGCTAAGATACTTGACATCAGATTATCATTCTGAAAATCGTTAACATCAGCTGCATTATAAAATTTTTGACTAATTTCTTACAAATTTCTAAAAATCTAGCAAGTAATTGTGTATCTTCTTGAAATTCGGGTATCATATCTAAATATTCTTTTTTTAGTACCGCCATTTTTAATTTTTGATTATCTTTTAAAATTTTTGCAATATTGATGGAATTTATTAAAGACTTTGGTGAGTCTGAGTCAGAATCTGTGCTACTATTATCTGAATGTTCAGAATAATCTGATGCACATAGTTTTATCTCTATAAGTATTTACAGCAAAATTAATATTCCTTTCATGTGTAGAACCAGCAAAATATGCCACAATATTCAGTTGTTGTGTTCTTTCTTCCTATTCCCGAAGTATCAAATGTCCTTTTGATGTCTTCTCGTTGAGCTACTCAGTTCACCTAACTGGAATTTTCTAACACACGGTTTATGTTTGAATAGGTCAATAAATCGTTAATACGAACCAAAAAGTATATTCACTAATCCCGTCTGACCTATCCTACTGACTGCGCCATTTAAATACCTTACGGCAATTTAACCGTTAGGTAGTTTTTATTAATTAATTTATTTAAAATAAAAACTGTGTTACAAAATCGGATTCTAGACTGAATGTTATTAAATGGAATAAAATAAATCTATTATAAAAGTGCAAATGTGAATAAACTGTAAAATGTATAAGCAAACTGACACTTATAACTATGGGAAGCAAAGGTTTCTTGATATTGTACACTATAACTTGAATCACTTAGTCGTCCAGAGAGCCTTTTAATGTGCGATAATAATACATTAATTTTATGTATTTATGTTATTAATTAATTTTAAAATAAATGTTACGTTTTTGCAATTAATTATGCAACAACCCAATAATTGTCGTTTGAAGCGAACGAATAAACAATAAACTGTCTTCAGCACGTTGGGAAGTTGAAAATCAAACATTGACTACAGGACGAAATTGTGACGTGATATAATATTTCTGCTAACACTTTTAGGTTTAAGGGAGGGTAGGTAAACAGTAAACATATTTATATACATTTCTTTCTGGGGTATAAAAAAAGTTAAAATTTGTAAACGAGTGTTAGGAAAACACAGTAAGAGTACCTACGTCTAGTTAAGTAACAAGACAACTTTTTTAATAATATGATTTAGTGTTTTATTTATTCCTCTGAATTTAAAAAATAAAAACTATTTCTTTGAAATTAATAGAACGTTAACCTAACGATCCGAATCAAGTAAGCGGTTTATAAACTATCTTTATCTCCGAGCCTTTCGATGTTCTAAGAATGTGATTGTTCTACGAAGTTATAATTAAATTTCAGAAGTAGTATCGAGCAACTTACCTGAAGAGATTAGTTCAAAATCTTAATTGGATCCCTTTAGATCTGACTTTGAGTTGAAGGCAATCGGGCAATCGTTTTCGTTCGGTAACTGCATTTAACGAAATGAAAATTGCTCTAAAGAAACGAAAAAGGAAAACAATTAACCAATTATTCGCGGATCTTGGAAATTTTTAATAGGAAAAGTTTAGGTCATTAATAATCGTTAATTTTTTTTTTAATGGAGCTGAAAGTTATTTTAAAACAAAAATTCTAAAAAAAAGAAGCTGTGGCAAACATAAACTGTAAATATTTAATTTAGATCTCATCGACCAATCTTGGGTAATAAATGTATCTTAATAAATATACCAGTAGTTTGTAACAAGAGCTAATAATATGATAGCCATATCGCACGAAGAATTTTGGCTCGAATTGGTTCACTGTCATCTTATTTAATTTAGTGTCCTTGTCACGTGTTTAATTTGTTAATATTAATTTTAATAAAAAATATTGAGAAACTTAAATTACAATAAGAAATAGTTGGATTCAATAAAATGATATAAGTACATGAAATAGTAAACCTCTGTTTTGACAATATAAAATATTTAAAACGCGGCTTTTACATTGTAATTGAATTTTAATGATATTACTATTGATTTTTTTTTCTTCTATTAAATCCACAAATGTTCGACACAATCTCATTTTCACCATACTTAACTCATCCTCTGTTATACGCGCGACAGATATATGTTAGATAAAGTATAGTTTCCAATTATCTAGGTAATAAAAGAGGAACATGTCGGCCAAGCTTTTAAAGCTAATTAAATTTATTTCTACACGAAAAGTTTTTGAAACCCTTCAAATAAACAATGGCCACAGAGAAAAACGTATCAAATATTATAAGTGAACGAGAACATCCTAGTAACGATGCACATTTCGGGCGTTCAGCGAAAAGCAGAGCTTTTCAAAGGCTCAGCCAAAACGAACAGCATTGTCAGTTGAGTTCGTATCGTATAACGGCATTAGTCGTGGCTGCAGTGCCATAAACGTAACATTAGCCGTTAATGTTAACTGCTATACAAGGAAATTTGTAGATGGCTTTTTGGAGCATCTTTTAACAACGGTTAATGTAACGACAGCAGTGTTCGCTATACGGCGATGTATCTAAAAAGAAGTAGAACATATAAGGATGGTTAAAAAATCCCTAAACCCTAAACTAAAAAACAAATTGAGCATTTACACTTAAAGAAAAGTCCCATATTTCGAGAACTCTTTTTAATAATTGTTTTTAAGTCTTTTTGAAAATATGGGTGAGAAAAACAACACATGCATAGTAGATTTTGTAAATTTGCTAGATTATTTTAGTTATTAATAATAGCTCAACTTTATTGGTTTCTTTTGCCATTTCATCGACAACTTACAAATTATGTTGCCGAATTCTCGAACTGTCCAGATTTTTCTTGAAGTGGAATGACATTTCTCGAATATTCCCCGTCTTCTTTTACTCGAACCTTTACTTATGACGATCGCAGCACGCTGCAGGGTGCTGCGTAACAATACATAAAATTAATTAGAAATATTAGAAAAACACATAGTAGGTGATTTAAATATCGATTTGCTGAGTAACAAGGAACGAGTTGAAGATTATAAAACCTATTTAAACACATAGTTTCGAATCCTATATAAATAAAATTACAAGACCGGCTAGTAAAACATGTTTAGATCATTTCTTTATTAAATCAAATAAAACAATAAAAGAACAGGAAAGCTTTATCTTTGTAAACGATATAACAGACCATTTTCCAATAGGATTAGCTATAAATATGGACCAAGAAGCTAAAAAAAGCCATACATTAGACCAGAAAAGTTATTTAAATTATCCTAATTTAAAAACAGATTTAAACAATGAAAAATGGGACCATATGTACAAACTAAACAATATAAACGAATCATTCGACTATTTTATAAATAAAATAAACTATTACATAGATAAAAATACAAAAATGGTAAAAATACAAAATAATAAACAAAAAATATGAAAACCATGGATGACTCAGGGTTTAGCCAATTCTATTAAAGAAAAAAATAAACTATACTTATTAATTTTAAAAAATCCTGAAAATAATGAAATTAAAGAAAGATATAATAGGTATAAGAATAAAATAGATCCTTAATAAATATGAATAAAAAAAGTTTCATGAATAATTTAATAGACAAAAAAGCTCATCTTCAGCCTTGTGGGACTGTGTCAACAAAATCTGCTTCAAGAAAAAACCTAACACAAAAATTGAAAAAATTATAAAAAACGGACAAGAATTAACAGATGAAAATGATATTGCAAATAACTTCAATAGCTACTATATCGAATTGGGACAGAACCTTGCAAACAACATATTACCTCCAGATGACTTTGATGAACAGTTAGATATACTTGAAAACACTATGTATTTACACCATGTAACTGAAATAGAAATAAAGCATGTTATAAATACATTAAAATCTAAAAAAGCGCCCGAATGGGACAAAATAAGAGCTGAAACAATTAAGGAAATTAAAAATGAAATTTTACAACCCCTAACCTATCTAATAAATAAAAGCTTTAATGACGAATGCTTTCCAGAATGCCTAAAAATTGGAATTATCAAACCGCTCTATAAAACAGGTGACAAAACGTTGACTCAAAATTATCGACCTATATCATTGTTGTCAATTTTTTCGAAAATATATGAAAAAATCCTTAAATTGAAAATAACAAAATTTTTAAACAAATTCAAAGTCGTAAATGATAATCAGTATGGGTTTAGAGAAAAAAGGTCGACGGAAGATGCAATACATGCTCTAATCTCCAAACTATACCATACTTTAGATACAAAAACACCTGCAATTTGCATTTTTGTTGACCTCTCAAAAGCGTTTGATACGGTATGTCACACGCGTTTACTAGAAAAAATTAAATGTTATGGATTGCGTGGAAAAATATATAATATTTTAGAAAGTTATTTAAAAAATAGAACGCAGTACGTGAACATCAATGGAGTATTCAGTGATCCAAAAACAATTACCTACGGCGTTCCGCAAGGGACTGTACTGGGACCTCTTCTATTTACTCTTTATATAAATAGCTTGATGACATTACATACAAATGGAGAAATAATTAGTTTCGCCGATGATACTGTCATAATTTATAGCTCAAAGAACTGGCACACGCTAAAAACAGAAATTCAAGATGATTTTAAAGCAGTTAAAAAATGGTTTCAACTCAATAAACTAACATTAAATACCGAAAAAACGAAATATTTACCATTTACCTCTTACGTAAATAATTTGCCGAGTTTTGGTCCAACGCATATAGATGACAAAACTCAAATACCTGAAGCATCGTCAATTAAGTACCTAGGTATTACTTTAGATAGGCATTTGAAATGGGATCTACAAATTAAAAATATTACTCATAAACTTAGAGGTTTGTTATATAAATTTAAGTACTTACGCGACTTTTTAAATGAAGATCAGCTGAAAACTTTATATTTGTCTCTGGTACAAACGCATCTTACTTATGGTATTATTGGGTGGGGTGGTGTGGCAGACTGCCATTTAAAGCAGTTAAAAAATATACAAAAATGGCTAATCAAGCTTATATTTAAAAAACCTACCTGTAACTTATCCGAGTGACGCATTATTCAGTGAAAGTACATTTTTTTGATATGAGACAGCTATACTGCCAAAACATTCTTTTAAACACTTTTAAAAGAAAAATTCAAGTAACTTCTCCTCAACATAATTACCCTACTAGAGGTAAATGCACTTACCTTCCAATAGCTTCAAAGACTGTTGGTCAACGCTGTACCAATTATTTTGCTCTAAGATTATCCAATATGTTACTAGATTACATTAAGGATATTAATAAACTTTCCTGTTATAAATATGCTATAAAAAATTGGATAGCAAGTAATAACAGATATATTTTTAATAGACTAATTGATTTAAGATATCTAAAATAATTTATAATTAATAAATTTTCCACTTCAACAAAAAAAAAAAATAATACTTAATAACTATATTTCATTATGAATTAAATAATCGAATATGTCTATATTTTATCTCCCTGTTACTATTTGTTCTACTGTTTGCTTATTATGTTCTATTATTTGTTTTATTACTTGTTTAATGTTATATTATATACTTTGTTACTTGTTTCATTATTTTGTTTATCATGAATTTATCTATTTATTTATTATTTTATATTGAATTTTATTTGTATTTAAAAAAAAAATTTAAAATATCCTAGCTCGCACACAGGCATTACAATGCCTCAGCAAGTTACCAATGTTTATATTTAAATTAACTATGTAATTGTAATTTATATTTCTTTTTTTTTTGAATAAACATTATTATTATTATTATTTCTTTTTAATAAAACATTTCATTTTTTTGTAATGCTTCATGATATTCCAGCTTATGAAATTTTTAATTTACATAAAAGTCTTTATCAAATTTTGTATGTAATATTTTATGTAAAATATCGTTAGCCCGAAGTTAGACCGCAGAGAATAATTATATTCATGGTGTGTTTTTGCTTCAGAAATAATAACTGGATATTGTATGCAGTGTAAAACTCTGTCCACTAATTGCAACGTGAACATATTCATGAAGAGTATCTCCAAATATTAGCGAATATTAAAAGTTTATACGTAGAGGCCATGCAGTAGCTGAATAAAATTAAAAAACAGTTAAATATGTGGAGAACTAGCCAACACCATCTCTTTGAAATATCCTTTGAGCTTCCATTATACTGAGGTTACCAGGAGTTCTTTATAAATGGTCCGTTTTAATGATAATCTCATAAAATGGTTTCAGAGTTTTTTAATATAGGGAGAAAACAAAGAGCTAGAACATTTTTCGCTTGCGAAGATAGCAATTAAATTAAAAGTTTTTAACTTTTTTATTAATGACTCTGGATATTGCTTTAAAATTTGCATGAAATCAACAATGTAGTTATCTTGCGTAAAATAAAAAAATACTCTTAGAAAAATGTATCTTTATTTATCTATAAAGTCATTTTCATAAAATTTGTTGAATAATATAAATATAGCTAATTCTTGGTAGCAGACAATAAATGATAATAATATATTTTGAGTATTGTGCCACAATAAGGCATAACAAAACAGTTTAAGTCCCATTTGCTAACAATTTATATTTGGCCAAGAAATTTAACATTGGTAGAACTTGGTGTTGTTGTTTTTAGCATGTAAGAAGTGAAATTTAGAAAGTGTTCTAGAAGAAATGTGGGTGAATGCAATCAAACACTAATATCGTTAATAAAAGCAAAATGTCACAAAAGGACAGTGTTTGGGATAATATTAAGTAAATAGGATATGTTGTTTTTTGATTTTAAGCATATTAGGTGCAAGATTAGGTGCTTACAGATTAGGGAATACACTGGGAAATCTTGACATTAGGCCAGGTCACATGAGTATCTCAAGGTTAGTGACAGGAGACGTGCTAGACATGAGATCAGACCACATAACCAAGAGGTACTCTTTTAATACTCCCTTTGGGGTTTTAATACAGGAAAGAGCGGAGATCACCATAAGGGAGCCCAATGCCCAACGACAGGAACAAACCTGGTATACAGACGAGTCTAAGACTGCGGAAGGCACTGGGACAGGAGTATTCTCCAAAAACCCTGATACTAACCATAGCTATGCTATAGGAATACATTCCTCGGTATTTCAGGCCGAGGTATACGCAATTTTGCAATGTGCAAAAACGAACAATGAAAGAGCTGTCGAAAATCAGCATATTCAAATAATGTCAGACAGCCAAGCGGCACTTAAGGCCATATCGAGTCACAAAGTTACGTCGAGGCTGGTATGGGAATGCATCGAAGAACTAAGAACACTGGCAGACCGAAATAGAGTAAAACTATTTTGGGTGCCAGGTCACAAAGGGATCGAAGGCAACGAAAAGGCTGACGAACTTGCAAAAAGAAGTTCAGAAGAAACACCGGAACCAGACACACACCCAGGAGTACCAAAAAGTACAGTCCGGGGTTTTATAAATGACTGGATTCGGGAACAACATATCAACTATTGGGGAAGCACCCCAAAACAGGCACATGGAAAAGCCTTCATAGGCAAACTCGAAAAAAGAACTGGAGAACTACTGTTAATGAATAGGAACCAGTTGAAAGTGATAACAGGGTTCATGACTGGGCACGCCCCAGTAAAGGGACACTTGAACAAAATTGGCATTTACAATGGGGAACTCATGTGCCGACTGTCACAAGAAACCAGAAACGGCCAAACACATACTGTGCGAATGCGGAGCTCTAGATCGCAAAAGACAGGCTCTTTTTGGACAACCCCAGGTTGATCCAACAACGTATAGAACCCACTCACCCAAGGGTCTGTACAAACTTGTACAAGGTACAAAGGTGATAGAGTGTTTGCTATGAACTAACATGGGATAAAACACAATAAGCCAATAGGCTTCAGTGTTATTAGGAGACACATAGTCAGACGAGCCCAGGGAAAAAAAGTTTTAAGTCAAATTTTAACTAATTTAACTTATATTGGACTCTTAAAGTGTGGTTAGAATGGACCTCAAAAATCAAATTTAGTAGCATTTTAGCCTAGGTGTCCCCTTGAAAATAAAATTGTGACGGGTGTTTGCGATTTTTCATTATATTTACTGGAAGGAATATATTCAGGGTGGTAAATTTTCGGTGTTTCACCCTGTATATTAAATTAACTAATTTACGAACTGTAGTGCTAAAACATTTGACTGGTATTTTTAACGCTAAATTAAAATCTAACCTAAAACTATCAAGGTTGGAGATGAACATAAATAATTTTATGAAGAAGTCATAAACATAAAAGAAACAAAATTGAAACTAATTTGTATATCTAATATTTATCTGATATTGAAAATTTGAATTAATTTCAAAACACTCCTAAATCATTTATAGCCTAGTTTTTTTTGCAAAATTTTATTTTTTTGTAAACTTTTACTTGTGTGTTATAGATGGTTTTTAAATACACTAAAAATAGAAAATAGTAGTTTGTGCAACAAGAGTGGATATGATGGCCATATCGCACGAAGACAAGATTTCAGCACAATGCCGTTGGCGGAGTGCTGTATCGTTTGAATTGTACAGCATATTTTTTCTATCACCCACTGACGAAAATCTACAAATTTAAAAAATTGTTTTAGGTTATTGAGACAAAACTAACTAATTAATTTTAAAATAATTAATTAATTTTACTAATTTATAAAATAACATGGAAAAAAGAACGATTTAGTTTGATTAGTCCCTAGCCCAGATTCGAACCCGGGCATTTTGCATGCATGGAAGGCAGAAGCTCTGTTCTATCTCCCCTGCCGCTTTTATGATTTTAGTTTTAATAATCGTAATTAAATTAATTTCATATAGTGTTTTTTTTTTTAATGTGGACCAAATAAAAATAAAAATTCTATCATTTATTGATTTTACAAAAATATAACTCATTTTAATGCATATTTAATCTCAATAAATAAAAAATATACTGAAAATTAGTTTGACAGAATTGTCACTTATTAAAAATTTTAAAAATAATAGTAGTTGGGTGTCCAAAATATGAACTGTGATTGGTGGATTTCATTTTTTTGCAGTTCTCTCACTAACCTAGAATGGATATAAAATATATACCTTCAGTTGTACGCAATAGATAAGCTAATATCCATATAGGTGTGGACAATAGTAGTTTGTGCTAGAAGAGTGGATATGATGGCAATATCGCAGTAGGAGGAGTGCTCAATTGTCTGAGTGCGATGTGTACAATCCACTCGAGTTATACAGAGTATTTTTTCTACGACCTACTAACGAAAATTTACAAATAAAAAAATATTTTAGGTTATTAAGACAAAATAAGTAGTTTTAAAATAATTTATGAATTTTAATCATTTTTAAAATATAATAAAAAAAAAAAGTTCATTTAATTTTTCCCCATCCGATGATCGAACTCCAGTCTTCCATGTGTAAGGCAATAACCTTAACCACAGGACCACCTACGCGTTTATTTTTTTTACTTTAGTACTCGTAATTAAATTGACTTCATATAGTTTTATTTAAATTAACAAATTATTTAAGACGAAATAAAAAAATCAATTCTATTATTTGATTCTATACAAGAATAACTCATTTTGATGTATGTTTAATCTCAATAATAAAAAAATATACTGACAATTAGTTTGACAGAATTGTAACTTATTTAAAATTTTAAAAATAATAGCAGTCGGTTTATCAAAATATGAACTGTGATTGGTGGATTTTATTTTTTTGCAGTGTTCTTACTACCTAGAATGGATATGAAATATATTCGTTCAGTTAAAGGCAATAGAATACTATTTTTTGTAATCTGTCCGTAGATAAGCTAATATCCATGTGGGTGTAGAAAAAAGTTTTTTTACCAATTTTTTTTTATTTCCTGAAAAACACAAAAATTACTTAGAGGGTTTTAGTAATAACTGTTTTAGTTATTATATTATTAACATAATTAATTAATATACTAAATGGTATAAGTCCTTAAAAAAACATACATTTTCATTTATTCCTATGAGGTATATATGAATTGTGACATGAGCAATTTTCGTTGTTGCTGTGTTACCATAGGTAGGTATCACAACCTGCAGAGAAACTGGCTTATATAAAACATAATTATTGATAAATAAGATAACAAAAAGACAACAGCATGTTTAGTTTTTGTTGTAAATACTTTACAAACATATTAATCACAAATCATTGTACGTATTTAATGTATTTTTATCTTATTATAGACCTTTTTAGTCAAAACACCTTGGATGAAGGAATAAACACAAATTAACTTAAGATACTTTACATGACCTTCAAATACAATTATCAATCGTTGAAAACTTAAAACAGAAGCTTAAATTGACAAATTTGTCAATCGTAGGCCATTAAAAGCTTTGCCTCCGTATTACATAGTACTTCACCATTATGTGCGCAAAATCAACCTTCTTTTTATATTATTATCATGAGTCATGACTAGAGCTAGGAATATATGCAAAACGCCATCTTTTGCATATGTTGCATATATATACAATTTTTGATTTTAAATGCATATATTGACATTTTGTTAATTTTTTTGGCATATATCTGACGTACTAATTGGCTGGACATATTAAAATTATGAGTTTTGGACCAAAATAATATTTTGTGAAATGCCTTTACAGGTCGATTTCCTAAAATTTTGAAGGATTAACTTTTCCCTGTAATAAATTACGGTTAATGGTGTAGGTACTTGAGAGGATTAAATTATAAACACCCTCCTTAAACCAACAAATTTTGCTAAATATCATTTCAGGTAGTTGTATTAATATCTTTAAATTTTTAAATGACTCAGTTTACTTTCAACTTCATTTCAGTCTTTATTGTTGTGTTGTGTTAACCAGTGGGAAAAATGGCAAAATTAATTGAGTCGTGGGTTATTCAGATTTTGTACCCAAAATTATATTAGATTTAGGACAAAAAAATTTACCTTTGGTGACTTCCGTTAATTAAGACGTTTGAATCAGAGTGTAAAAATGTCCTGGGCGATATTGGAAAGACGATTTTTCATAAATTTTCAAATGTAATTTTAAAAAATGAAGGATTTATTGTTTTAAGAAACCTTGCTAATATTTATTCTGGTAACTTTGAAGATATTAATACTATTCATCCAGATATTTCAGGAAAATTTAAGTTTGCACCTATTACTTCTGTAGATGTCGAAAGGAGTTTTTCTTTGTACAAGTACATACTGATAGGAGAATCATTTAATACAGATAATTTAGAAAAACATCTAATTGTTCATTCGTTTTATAATAATGTTGATTTGTAAATAAAATTAGTTAATAATTAAATAATTATTAAGTAGTATATTAGGTATTGTAAAATAAAACTAATAATAAATATTAATAAACTATTTCGATCAAATAACAAATTACTCTTATTGCATATGCTCTGCATATTTTTCAATTTTTTACGCATATAATGAAGTATTTTGCGGCATATATATGCGCATATTTAACTACTTTTTGGGTGCATATATTCCTAGGTCTAGTCATGACTATGAAGGGCCCCATTAAGTTAAAAAAATTCCAACCTAATTACTTCCCGTGATGATATTTCGATGCGGTTTCTACTAGACGAAAATAATTTCGCTGCACCATATTTTTTTTCATCGTTTCTATTTTTGGAAAAATAACGATTGAGTATCTCATTTAGCAAGGCTCTAATTGATCTAATTTGGTTGAGCAAAATCCCGAAATTCGTGATTTATACGTTTTTAACGAACCTCGTCGTTGATAATTGGAAGATCTAATTTTAAATTACGACTTTTTCTATCTTGACGTGTTACGATGGTGTGAATATTGTATATCTTTCAAAGACAAACATATTACTAAAATACTACAAATCATTTTCAGATAATAATTATATATTTCTAAATAATGTTGACTCTGTTATAAATCTTTTTTTCCGATAATTTTTGTTTTTTGTATGTTTTGTTCGTAGATTCCTATAGATTTCTTCAAAAAAATGCTACTCTAATTGTAGTAACCATCCAACATCCTTGAAGTACGGTGAAAAATATGCTAATTTAACAAGGCTTTAAACCTTGCTTCTCCAGTGTAGTAACACATGAGTCCTCTTCTGTCTAATGTGTTCATTAATGATTTATTATAGTTGACCTGTTTAAAAGCACTTAGGATAGTGTTGTCCTAAAAGGCTGGAGATCTAGTAGGATCGCTTCGACTGCGACATGCACTATATTATCATTTAATAATAGATCATTAGTAACCACATATTACCAGTATTAAAAATAATTTACAGATATAGCTGATATTTAAAATTAAACGTCTAAATAAAACGGTACACTCTAATTTCGGCACGGTTTCACAAACAAAACAATGCCTTCAAATGTCTGCTGTACAGCAATGAAAAGCATGATTATTCATTGAAACGGGAGCTTACAGCCAGAGGTTAAATACAGATTTTAGACTCTAATCCTAATTGGAACTTTCAAGTGGATATCATACACGGTGGTGCGCGATTTTAGCCAATGAACTGGAAGGGCGAAACTTAAAAATATATATTTGAGATCTTTTAGTCAATAGATTTGTAATAAAATACGAAACCTTTCTTAAGGTTTTATTAAACAGAAAGCGACATTGACAATGAAATAAATATAACAAATTGACATACAATAAGTAAGTAACTAACTCACTAAGTATGTAAGTACATTTACTGAATATCACTACATTTTTCCCACTTTTAAAATCTTACATAATAATCTAAAAAGGTCCAGGCTTTTCTTAATCACATTGATTTTCTCAACTCGGGATTTATCTGATGAATCTCACAATTCTGTTGAGTTTCAGCACTATGCTCCTTATTTTTCTCTTCGTCCTCTTGATCTATACTATTTTGTAACTGTGAAGAATGTTCAGGAGTGGAAGGGGAATAATTTTCTTCATGTAGTTGTGAAGAACTAGGATCTTCAGAATTTTGAATAGATTGTTCAGGGAGTTGAACTTGAGCTTAGTGTGGGTTTGCTTCAATGACATCTACCTCTTTCACTAAGGGCTATTAAATTTACGAAGTAGAACAGGTCCAGGTGATGTTAACCATGTAGGGAGAGATACTTCACTGTTAGAACGTCGGGGGTGATTGAACATTCTCTCATGAGGACTTGCATTGGTAGCAGTGGATAGTATTGAGCGAATCGAATGAAGCGCTTCTGGTAGTACTCCGTCCCATTGGTCCAATTTCAGTCCATTTGACCGGAGTGCAAAGTTAGTGGTTTTCCAGATGATGCCGTTATACCGTTCCACTTGTCCAGTGCCTTGAGGATTGTAAGGAGTAGATCTACTAGTGGCAATACCTTGAGCAAAAGTATGATTTGAGTTCATGAGAAATAAAATATGTACCATTGTCAGAGTGGATATAGGAGGGAGTACCGAAGATGAATAATTCTCTCAAATGCTTTATTACTTCAGATGAAGCCATGCTAATACATGGAAAAACAAAGGGAAACCTAGAGAATTCATCAACTACTGTTGGTATGTACGGTTTACCAGTACAAGTCGGAAACGGGCCTTTAAAATCGATATTTATCCTTTCAAATGCAGCGGTTGATTTTATTAAGGTTTTAATTTCAGACAAATTTGACAGGATGCGGTCATATCTCAAATTTCTTTCAAGCTCACCGGTATGTTTTTAGATTCACCAAACAGTATCTTAGAATTCTTGTTGATAATGATGTGGATGCGATTGTTACACTTCCTTCGGAATGAAAAATAGGGATATGTCTACATTGGACAACCATTGAACTAATAAAACTGTATACTAGTGCGTCAGTAGGTACATTGTTCACCATTATTTGTATTGTAGATTTAGTTAAGCTAGGATGAAAAGCCGCTAGGACAAGGGAATTTTCAGTTACTCTTGAAGCAGATTGTTTTTGATTCCATTTTCTATTAGAAGATCTACAGAATGAAGCTCAGTGTCCAGCCTTTGAGCACAAGGAACAGGTTGAGTTCTTAGCAGGATATTTATCTCTTTGATGAGCATCACGGCCACAATAAAAGCACTTACCAGTAACACGACGGTGTACCGCTAATACAAGTTGAGGATTTTGCTTGATAAATAGCTTCTTGAAGTGTCAAGGAATGGTTTTCTAATAGCCGTTGTCGAATTACCCCTGAAGATAAGCCTCTTATCAATGAGTCTTTAATGAATTCATCTTGGTATACGTCAGCGGTTACGCTTTTAAAGGCATAATTCTTACTCTGATTTATTTAACGTACAAACCCATCAAGAAACTGATTGCGGAGTCATATGTTAAGCACTCTGATATTAATTCATAGATAGCAGGAGATATATGGTTAATGAGTAGATTTAACATGCTATCTTGTTTTTTGTCTTCTGGAAGTGCGGTGGAGTCTACAAATTTTTTAAAGGTCTGAAACCAATGTTTCCATTCTTGCGAAGCAGTAGGCCCGTCGGGACATTGACAATGAAATAAATACAACAAATTGTCATACAATAACTAAGTAACTAACTGACTTAAGTATGTAAGTACATTCACTGATTATCACTACAAGATCTAGGAATTTAAAAATGAGATAGCTTTGTAGTCAATTTTTTTAACCATTATTATTTATTTAACAACATATTAAGTGCAATCACTGTTAAGATTTTCTATAATCGCTATTTCAAGAGTTTTATTCATTAGTTTAAATCTGAAAACAAAATACAAATCGTGACTTTTTCTATTTCAATTTGAAAAATAAAGGATACCTCGCAGGATGTGTATTTTAATCTACGTTTAAAACGATTAGCAATGGAGTGCTACGAGGTTCTGTTCTTAGGCCTCTGCTATTTATCCTACACTTTAACGATCTACTGAAATATATTGGCTTTCGTAAAACTATTCTATTTGCCGTTAATACTACGTTTATATAAACTAGAAAAATTTAATATAGCCTATCCAATATCACTGAAGGTAGTATTGAATTATTACAAAAGTAACTGTGCTATTAATATTGAGTTGAATGATGAAAAACAGTATCAACTACGCATAGAACTTACAATCGTCTAACGTTGACGTTTCTATCTTTTAAGATTTACACATATTTACATAGTTAACTATTTAAAGATGCTTTGCGAATATGGCTTGTAACTCTAACAACCCGAAAATACTAAGCAAATATAGACGCGACCACCTTGTATAAAGAGCAAAAACGAAGAGAGATTCATAATAACTTTTCCAGTGACTTCACTTGTTCATTAAAAGCGGGAAATGCTACGGTAGATATCTTTATGCTCGCCCAAGAAACGTAATGAACTCTTCAGACCTTTCTAAACGATATTATTCGAAATTTATAGTGAGGTCGGGTTATTGTTACTTACTTATAGAATTTTAGGTAGTGGAACAGCTACAATGCATAAATTTATAATGAACAATTGATGTTGCTA
Organism: Psylliodes chrysocephalus; assembly: GCA_927349885.1. Classification (NCBI taxonomy): domain Eukaryota; kingdom Metazoa; phylum Arthropoda; class Insecta; order Coleoptera; family Chrysomelidae; genus Psylliodes; species Psylliodes chrysocephalus. The sequence continues at coordinate 72,280,646 of OV651817.1, forward strand.
AGAAAGAAAGTGTATAGTGGATGAAAAGCCGAGAGAGAAGTTGGGCCATTGTCCTGGTAGTATTTGCTTAACTTCATTTTACGGTACAGGTACATGGTGTTTCAATAAATAGAAGAAAAGTATATGTGAGGCTGCGGGACCAAAATCGATCATTTTCCCATGTAAATCTCCAATTTATTCAAGGTTCATTATGGTCATATTGTCACTAGATTTAGTATTTTTTATTAGGTTGTAAACACTGATTTTCTCACTAGATTTTTGTGTTGGCAACAATGCAAGGTTGGTAACACTACATTTCTCCCCACATTTTTAAGTTTGCAACATTGCACAATCCTCCATTCACTTTTTTTCGAGTCATATAAGGACATGATGTTACCTGTTGTTTAAAGTGTCATATCTGTCACTAGATACCGCCACCTGTCATTTATAAACTGTCATATCTGCCACTAGATGGATGCTGTCATGTATCAATACTGTTAGGTATTTTAAGTATTCTGTCATTCCGCAGCGTACTGCTGGAATCTTTGAACCCAAGTTAAAAACAACGATTTCAAAGAGAATACGCAACAGTGTTTCAGGCTCAACCAATAGCCATACAATAATGTACAAGAGAAGTAACAAATCGGCAACTATCATGCAAAACTATTGCCATATACTCTGATAAGCAACTAGCTCTAAAGGCAATTCTCCCACCAACAATCAATTCATAATTGGTGAAAAACTGCCAAGATGACCTGACAGTTAATTAATCAAAATAAAGTGACTTAGTCTTGGTAACAGGCCACGAAGGATACCGGTGCAATAAAAATTCCGACTTGCTAGCTCGAAAAGGCTCAGGTAAGGCCATGTCTTCAAACGATGGATGCAAAAAGTGTTTCAGGAATGGTGAAACAACCGTCTAAGATTGAAAGAGGCCGAACAGTTAATTAAGGAAGCGTTGATCAAGTTTATGAAAGACCTACTTGTATCAAAAACGAAAAATTGTTAGGATAACAGTCGATCTTCTTACCGAACACTTAGAATACACACACGAGTGTCATCAATTCACTAAAAGAAGCAACATTGTATGCTGGGCCGAAATAGGCATATTTTTAAAAAACATAAAAATTAAGTTTACAATATCTATCAAAACTTCAGCCCTCTACCGCCCCCTTTAGGGGTAAAACTAAACAACACATTTGTTTAAAAAATGGTAAAAATTACCTAAAGAAATCAAACATAAAAAGCTAACAAATCAAACATAAAATATTATAAATCAAATATAAAAAGTTAAAACATCAAGTACAAAATAAAAAAAAATTACTTACTTTCAACTGTTGGTATAATTTCTTTTTATTTTATTCTTGAGCAAATAAAGCCATCTCTTGATTCTGGAACAATTACTAAAGAAGATGACTCTCAATGTTGCCAATACCGACGAAGCAATAAGCGCAACGCAGCCAAAAAAGGCGCAATTTTCGAACTAAAAGCGCAACAATACTGCCAACATAAAAAAATCGAGATATTTAATTTAAAAATGAAAAATAAGTGGATAATGGTTAATGAAATTCACTGCTCACTCGATGTTCAATACATTTTTAACCATCAATTTTTTACGTTCGAATCAATAAAAAACAGTTTTAATCAAAACATTTTATTAAAAACAAATTGGCTTGTTCTAAAACCATAAAATATGTCTTTATTTGAAACAAAAACAAAAATAATAAGTTAGTCTTTATCCCTGTAAATTTCTAACTCCAAATCTTAGTGTTAAGAACAGTTTTATGAGGTTCGTATGTAACTGGATCTGATATTGCCTCTGAATTTAAAAGAAGAGCATTTAAAGTTTCTGTTTTTAATTGATTTCGGTGATCCGTTTTTATTATTTCAAAAGAACTAAATACCCTCTCTACTGATGCATTGGAAAAGGGAAGAATAATTAGGACTTTTATTACCGTTATTAAATTTTGAAACATATCTTCTCCTGCAGAATTTTTTAATTTAAATACCTTTCCCCATTATTCATCAGGTAAATCTGAAGAAAGTCCATACTCAGCAAAATTTAAAAGTACGTAATTTCTCCACTCATTGTCCAATTGTTGAGGATTAACATTCAAGAAAGGAAATATTTGTAAAACAGGATACAAAGTTAAAATTTGGCCCTTTTGTACTTTTTTTGGATACACTATTTGAAAAACGAGTTTTAATTTGTGAGACTAATTCAACAAGTTTTTAAAAAGTTATTTTTTTCTACTGGGTTGAGATTACAGTCTATGTCAGATAATGAACTATAAGCAGCCAATCCTAAATTTTTAACAAATTAAATATTCATATAATTAGATAATAGCACATTTACAAGGTTTTTAACAGTAGGTTTTAATTAATATAACAGAGGAGGGTTTTTCTGAAGAAGCAAATTAAAGTCATTGGTTGATTCCAATACATAACTCATAAATTCTAAATTAATTAAAGTGAACGAGTTATTTATTGTTCTTTAATGGTTTTAAAGGGATCAGTAGGAAGTGACTCAATAAAATAGTATTTTAGGGGTTGGTATTGTTCTAACACTCTATCTATACATGCTTTTAATCTTAACCATCTTGTTGTACTTGGCAGCAGAATTTTGTGAATATGTTTGAAAAAATTTTTGGAAGTCTACAAATTTTTCCTGTCTTTTAGGACTAGAGAACCTATATTTCTTAGTAAACCTTCAACAGATCTGGGCAACTTAATACAAGCATAAGATATTGACAGCTGTATTAAAATAATAATAAAATAATAAATAATGTTTATTTCATAATAATTTACAAAATTGAAAAATAATATACATGAACAATTAGCTTTATAGATGGAATTTTTTTTTTTTTTTTTTTTATGTAGTGACTGATAACCTAAGTATTTGAAATAAACAAAGCAACAGAACCCTAAGAACCCGGAGGTTGTGTAAAGGTTGTCATTTTGAATATAACAGTGAAGCATTCAGATTATTAATTTTGTTTTACTCACACTAATACAGCTAAATGAAAAGTATGTTTATATAAAATAATGTAATAGATTTTTAATTTTTTTTTTTAAATATATATCAAATGTATAGACCATATAAATAAGGGATTTTTTTTTTAATTATTTTATTTAATTAAAAAGTTCATATATCAGGGATCTTTCGTTCAATAGATAGTTTTTAAAATATTTTTTAATCATGCTCAGATTATTTAAGTTGTATATATACAATTTGTAAATATCAGGTAAGTTATTCATTATTTTACCTGATAAATAAGAAAAACTTCTCTGACCAATTGATTTTTTTGAGTATTCGACTAAAACACAATTTCTACTTTTTAATCTAGTATTATATTCGTGGGATATATTACTTAATATAGATTTATTTTTATAAATGAATATAATTGTACTGAACACAAACAATTGCCTAACATTAAATAATTTACTTTCAATAAATAATAGATCAGTAGGATATAATACAGGTTTATTGTAAATAATTTTAATAAATCTCTTCTGCAACACTTCGAGTGGTTTAAGATGAGCAGATGCGCAGCTCCCCCAACATATAATGCAGTAATTTATACGTGACTCCACTAAAGAATAATATAGGATTCTTAATTGGTTGACAGTGAGTATGTTTCTTAAATACCTAAATTTAAACAATAATATTCTTAAGGTTTTCATAACTTGTTCAATATGATAGTTCCACCGCAGGTGTGAATCTATCGTGATACCCAAATATTTTACAGAATTTGTAGAATTTATAATTAAATTACCGTCTGGTGTTTGTATGGTTAAAGAATTATACACGGGTAAATTATTTTCATAACTTGTGAAGGGAATAAAGAAGGTTTTGTCAAAATTAATTGTAAGTAAATGGTGATTAAACCAATATTGTATTTTTAGCATATCTCTTTCGACAAGATCCTTAAGCCCATCCCAAGTATCAGAAGACCATATAATGGCCGTATCATCTGCAAAACAATATATCTTTCCATTAATATCCTGTTGTAATAGATCATTAATGTAAAGCAAAAAGTATAGAGGACCTAATACAGTTCCTTGTGGCACACCTATAACTAAATTTTTTTCATTACTTATTTTATCCTTAATTTTTACGACCTGTCTACGATTTCCTAAATAACTGTTAATTAAATCAAGTGCTGTGCCTCTTACTCCTGTTCTCTCAAAAGCTTCCGACAACTGGTAATGATTTACCGTGTCGAAAGCCTTTGCAAGGTCCAGAAATACACATAATGTTGGGATTTTTTTATCTATGCATGAATACAGTTCTTTAACCACGGTAGCTGTTGCATTTTCTGTTGACACACCTTCGCGAAACCCAAATTGTCGGTTTGAAATGATATTATTTTTTTCAAAGTACAAGTAGAGACGGGTATGGAGACTTTTTTCAAAGATTTTTGATAATGTACTTATGAGGGATATTGGTCTATAATTACTAACATTATCTCTTTCTCCCTTCTTAAAAACAGGGATTACTACTGCTTTTTTAAATTCATCGGGGAAGATTCCTGTTGTAAATATATTGTTTATAAGATGAAGGAGATATTTCTTTCGAAATGCTTTTTATAGTCTCACTTTTAATAGTATCTATACCTGGAGTCTTGCCACTTTTTAAGTTATGTATGATACTAAGAACTTCCTTGTTGTCTATTGGTGAAAGAAAGAATGAATGTAATTTATTTTCAGTTTCAGGTTTATTCGTAGGGGGTTCTTTGATAGATTCAGCTAATTTGATACCTATACCAGAAAAATAAGAATTAAAATAATTTGCAATTTCTAAGTGATCAGTAATTAATTCATTCTCAGCATTACATATTTTATCTATTAATTGATTATTTATATTTGAACCTGTCAAAGTTTGAACTGTTTTCCATAATTGTTTTGAATTGTTACTATTAGCATTTATCTCATTTTGGTAATACTTTTTCTTTACTTCAATTATTTTTCTGTTTAATTTATTTCTAAAACGTGTATATTTTAATTTTTTGTTAATGTTTGTTGGATCCTCTTTGTACATACTATAAAGTGACCGTTTTTCTCCTATTAGCTTTACAATACTATCGCATATCCAATTTTTACGCGGTTTTTCTTTTTTCTTAACTTTTAATTTCGTTGTATTTTTTTCAACGAGTTGAATTAATTTATTTACTAGTATCTCAGTAAGTGTATTAGGGTTAGAGGATTTATAGTAATCATTCCAATTAAGCAAAGCGAAATCTTGACATAATGTTTTATAATTTGTATAAGATTGGTAACAATAAGGATAATTTTTGACAGGTTTAATATCAATTGGTACGCCTGTTATTTCAGCTTTGTGATTATTTATTGCAGTGGCATAAGTTAGGGCTATAAATTTATCTTGATTAAAATGTTTAGATTTAACAAAAATGTGATCAATACAGCTTGATGATTCTGCTTGAGTATGGGTTACTGAGTTTATTAGCGATATAAAGTTATGTTCACTTAAAATATCTAAATATTTACTTGTACTTTCGCATACACTTCCATCTAAAATATTTAAGTTAATATCACCAACTAAATAGTGATACTCCACTAAACGATTATTTTGGGTTTGTTGCAGGTAATCTTCCAAAGCTGAAACAAATTCCTCTTTATCACTATTTGGAGATCTATATAGCGCTGTTATAATTATAGGATTATTTTTATCTATATTTAGAATTAATTGGATAACTTTACAGTTTGCTATGAATATAAAATTAGACTTATATTTAATTGTATTTTTTACATAAACCACCACCCCATCGTTTTTATTATATTCTCCTTCATTGTATACTATATTATAGTTATTCATGTAGTGACAATTTATATCATGTATTTTAAATGTTTCTGTTAGTACAATTACATCAAATATATAATTTATATCTATTAGATTTATTTTTTATTCGTTTATATTTTTATTTAAACTTTGTATGTTTTGATGAAATATTGTAAAGTATGAATTGTGTTTCAATACATTTAACTGTTGTTTAACATCCCTAATATTGTTACAACTGATGGTATTTACTGTAGTATAATTCACATCCCTTATATATTGATCCATAAGAAATATAAATACAATAACAAGCTAAGTAAAAAATGAAAGGACAAACTATAATTAGTAAATATATTTAAATGGTAATAAAGTAGTAAATTTATAATTTTTGAAGTTTATGTTTACGTAGTTTTTGGATGTATGCAGGTGGACTTAGTGTCTTTCTTTTTTTGTCTTTATTTAATTCTAATGTTTCTTTCTCTGTGTTTTGTTGTGAACTTTGTTCAATTTTATTTTCTTCTTCTTCTTCCAAGGTATCTTGCCCTTCAGTAACTGCTTTACTTTCGTCTTCCGACTCCTCAGAATCAGACACAATATCTTCCAGTTCCTCTGCTTTATACCATTTATTATCTATTTGTAGCTGATGTCCTCTAATTCGAGATGGAAGACTATTTTGCTTGGCCAATTTATAATGTTTGACGAGGATTTTATGTCTTTCTCTATCTGAATCACAGAGATCATTCGTAATTGTTATTTTCACTCTTTGTGATTGTAATTTCTTAATATTCTCAAACACAGTTAGCTTCTTCAGAAAAGAAATAAATTCAATTATTAAGGGAGGATTTTGGCTTCTACCAATTTTATATATAATATTTATATCGTTTGGAACGAGGTCTATACCTAACAGAGTGTTAATTTTTGTTAATGTATCTTCAACTAACTTGTTACCATCAACTGATAGACCAAAGATAACGATATTATTTTTTCGTACCTTCCTTTCAAGAAATAGGCATTTTTTTTGTAAAGTGTTTATTTTTTCTTTGTTATGTGCAATTTTTTGTTTTAAAATATTATTGCTCATTAGAATGTCCTCTTTTATTTCCTTTGTTTGTTTATTCAGTAGTTCTTTTATTGCTTCTAGAGTTAGCGACCCCATTTGTATTTCATATGTAGGTACTATTTTATTTTTAAGACTCGGCAACAATGGCTGGAAGACAGCAGAATACAGCGGACTTTATCGCAATTCAATATCTTTTTTGTTTTACTGATAAGATAAATTTATTTTATTTCTGCTTTGAACTAAGGTTTTTCTTTGACTAAACAAGTGAGAAATTCAGGATCACTTACGTTGTAGTAGGAGGATGCATCTATGATTCACTTGCACTATTTTTAAAAATTTTCCTATTACTAAAAACTGTATTTTTATCACTTTTTAGACAGACAAATTAACACCAGTATTAACTTTCTGAACGCAACGTATTAGGTGACATGAACACTTAACACAAACGATATGTTAAAACAGCTGCTTCAGAAAACTTACCAATGAATGATGATGCTCTGAAAACATAACATGTGTAGTGTCACTTGAATATCCTACTAGAAATTCTACTGAAATGTTATTATTTTTAAGCAACACATTATACTATTAAACAAACCTTCAGCAGTACTATCTGTAATTTCAACTGTTTGCAAAAATTTTGTTTCTATTGAACAATTTTTAGCACAACATATCAATACACTGTGCATCAGTTGTTTCATCTACTATTATTAAAAAGTAATTATGGGATAATTCCAAACTTAAGTTCAGATCAACAATGAGGAGCTAACATATTTTGTAATATTTTTGTTGCCTTAGTGCGATGCAGGGAAACTTTTTTAGCAACATTAGAATCAGGAAAAATCACAGGTAATGCTTCACATAATTTATCAATTGCATGAAATGTTATATCTAAAGATGTAATGAAAGCATCCAATTTAATTTCTGCACGTTTAACTGGTTCAGTTTAGTTTTCATTAATAACATCTTCAATTTTTTTATTTCCACTGATGCATTTTATAGAAAATAATGAGACAAATATTATTCAAAATACATAAAAAATGTAAGAAGATTAAAGCTAATCATAATCCATAACCAAAATAAATTATTTACAATTCTTCTATTTTATTTTTTTTTTCAACTTCTTATTCTTCTTCATGGGACATTTTTCTTCTACCTACGGCCTTATCAAGGTATGTTATTTAACTATTGTCAGAACATAAATAGTTCATCATTGAACCACGGCCATTTTTGCTTACATAAAGATGGCCGGGATTGAACGAATAAAAAATTGCAAAAAAGGCGCTAAAAAGTCGAGGGCTCCATAAAATCCCAACACAAAAACGAAAAGCGCAAAAATTGCGTTTTTTGCGTCTAATTGGCAACACTGATGACTCTGTAACTAATTTTACGCATCTCTCCACGGATTGAGTATGGCAAGGGAACTTCGGAAAATCGAAGTCTGGAATTTCTGTTTCGTTTATAAGGTCCCTAAGTTTATCATCTGTAAAATCCCTTAAAAATGTTAATTCATATTCATTTCATTTCTCAGTTGGTAGTATGCGGTGAAAAAAGAATTATATATTATATTATATAATATTTTTACCTATGAAGGATGCTCTCAATAAATCCAAAAATTAACCATGAATAAATTTCAAAATATACATTGTTTCCCATATAAAATAAAGGAAAGAAAACGATCAGAATTTAATTAGTGCAGGGCATAGTGGCGCATTCGTTAGCAAAATTGTTTTAATTCGTAATTTTTTTTTAAATTTCCGGAAGGCTTTCCTGATTATAAAAGTGTAAAATGACACTCGATATCTGTTGATGTTATTGTTTAAACAACGAAAAATTAATTAAGCCAGAAAAAACGCATTTTTTGCAATGAATTAATTGTTTTTATATTCTTCAGTAAATTTCGAATAAAAAAGTCCTTACGCCCATCATCGTATCTTTAACCCTTTAATTGTTATGAATGTTTTAAAATACGAAATTGACGAAAATTCTAATTTTCTTGAATTAAATAATATACCTTAAAATTTAAAATGCTATAATTTTAAATTTTTTACCGAATATTCAAACTATAATAAACAAAATAACCTAAATAAATTTTCAAAATTTTGTTTGTTGTTATGTTTTTTTTACGTTATAACAATATGCTTCCTACGCGCGTGTACTTCTATCTCACTTCCAACTCAATGTATAAGATGCGTAAGAGAAAGCCCGATGACGCGCTGAATCAATTTTTTGCTGTTTTTCAGAGGTAATAAGTTTAAAAAAATTATTATTAACATTTTTCATAACACTTTGTTATATTAATAGTTTTGTATCATGTGATTTTTTTTTACTTTTTTAGATACTGTTGACAACTTTTTTATTTATTAAAGTTAACAGAAACATTTATTTTTAACATTTATTTTTATTCATGAAAAAATTATTGTCAGATACTGCCTGAGAAGTAAAATCTTCTTCAACCTTTTTTTTTTCAATACGATAAAAAGGCCAAATGCACTTGTCGTGATCTTTAGATTTCTCTGGTTTTGGTTATGTTTTCTGTGATAACCAAATAAAGCCACTGTATTTAACAAAACCGCCATTACCTGAAGACTTAGCAAAACCGTGCAACTGTAAAAAAAATTGTGCAACAAAAGCTTGTTCGTGTCAAAAACTAAACATGACGTGTGTGGCATTATGCGGATGTTTAATTGAATGTTGCCAAAATCAATTTCATGTAAAAACTAGTTAGATGTACAAACTATAATTTTATGTAAAAATTTTCTTAATAAATGAATATTACTATTAAATAATCATATTGAAAAAAAAATTAATAACCATAGAAAAAATTGAATACATATATATTGCGTATTCTGTTCGGGCTTTCTCTTACCCATCTTATATATTGAGTTGGAAGTGAAATAGAAGTACTTCTCTCTAAAAGTACACGCGCGTATGAAGCATATTGTTATAACCTAAAAAAAAATAACAACAAACAAAATTTTGAAAATTTATTTAGGTTATTTTGTTCATTATAGTTTGAATATTCGGTAAAAAATTTAAAATTACAGCATTTTAAATTTTAAGGTATATTATTGAATTCAAGAAAATTTGAATTTTCGTCAATTTCGGATTTTAAAACATTCATAACAATTAAAGGGTTAAAGATACGATGATGGGCGTAAGGACTTTTTTTATTTGAAATATCCTAAAGAATATAAAAAAAATTAATTCGTAAAAAATGCATTTTTTCTGGCTTAATTAATTTTTCGTTTTTTAAACAATAACATCAACAGATATCGAGTGTCATCTTACACTTTTATAATCAGTAAAGCCTTCCGGACATTTAAAAAAAAAATTACGAATTAAAACAATTTTGCAAACGAATGCGCCAGTATGCTCTGATCTAAATGTACATTTACGATATAGCTCTATATCCCTATAATACCAACTTTTTTTAATGTGTGATTATGAAACGCACAGGTATGAAAGACCTCTCATTATTACTGCATGAATATCTACAGGGAGTTCATTAAAGAATGGGCCAAACTTCAGATGTGGTTAGTTTGGACAAAAATAAGTTCATTTAAGCCAATTTACCTTAGTAGAATTTTGCTTACTTGAGAAATTACAGGGTGGAGAAAATAATTTTTGTTTTCAATATTTTTACGATAATTCAAATATTTTTTGTGTAATTTTGTGTAAGTAAGTTTTTTGGGTGATACAAACGAATATCAGCTTTTTTGTTGCATTACATGTACAGGGCGTTGTAAACTGGCGTGCCAATCTAGTATTTACTTCAGATTTTTTTAAGAATAGACCTTTTTAAAAAAATGATTAATTATTTTGAAAAAGCGTACAATTTACTTTTAAAAAGGTATACATACAACAAGTCGCTAAAATGCACATTTGAAGGAAAACTTAATTTGAAGTACTGCAAATGTATGGATTACTCCAAAATTACTCAATTTGATAATGTTAAATCTAAAGATAATACATAAATTATAGCAAATTAATTTAGAACTTAATTAAATATTTAGTAGATACTGAAAAAATAACAAATTGAGAAACTAAAAACAATAGCACAAGCATAAAATTAATTTCAAATTATTTGTTCAAAATGTCCGCCATTTACTTCAACGCTTTTTCTACATCTTTTCAAGAAATTTATTTTTACTGCGAAGAATGAATTGTCTTGTCGAATAACATTAGCCGCTATTACTATTTTTTGCTACAATTAATTTTTAGTATTAACAGTAGGGCAAGAATTAGTCTTAATATAACCCCAAAAATAAAATTCCAGATGGTTCAAATCTGGACTAAGTGCAGGCCATGAACGTTCACTTCTTCGTCCAATCCATCCATAGGATGTTATTTAAATGGTTTCGTACTGCTATGGAATAATGGGCAGGGGCGCTATCTTGTAAATACTACATACAACTCTATTTAAAGCAGATCAAATAAGTTGTACTCGAGGAAATGTAAGTAATCATTTCCAGTAATTTTTGCTGGAATCCTATAAGGTTATCTTCGACTATACCAATTTAATTTAAATTCATGCTGAAAGTGCCGCACTCTCGTACTGTTTGGATTTTCTGCAGCACATGTGTGAGCATTTTTGTAGTTGAAATTTCCTTTTCTCGTAAATGTTGCCTCATCAATGAATAGAATTTTATTCACAAAAAATGGATCTTGTTTATTTTTATTTAAGACTAAAACTTGTTTTCGCTAAAAGATAATCTGGCAGTATATTTTGGACTGGAGTTAAATGGTATGGGTATAAATGATGTTCATGTAAAATATTAGACACAGTAACCCTGACATAAACCAAAATTGGCAGATATACGACGGATACTTGTTGCTGGGTCATCTTCAACAAGATTTAATACCTCTTCCTCCTGCTGTAAATCTTGAACTATAGTTCGTCCATTGCCTTTTGCCTTTTTTGGGCGAAAACTTCTGGTTTCTCTTAATCTGCTGAATAGACATGAAAGCAATTTTCGGTTGGGCTGTCTACGATTAAGATACAAATCTGTGTAACTTCTTGCTGAAGCGCGTACATTAAAACATTGTTGGGTCTAAACTGATATCATATCGATCATTGCACTGTTTAAGAAAAAGTTATGTCGCGGCATTGTATAAAAATAACGAATTTTATTACTTAAAACTCTGATGCTTGTATGTAAGAGTAATCCTGACAGTGCTACTACATTTGACAACTGTCTACTAGATTTAACATGCAACAAGTATACCTTTTTTAAAGCAAATTGAACGATTTTTCAAAATAATCGCTTCCTCTTGACCAAAGCGTTCAAAAAAAGATAAAAATTGTAGATTTTTTTTAAATCAGACCCTTCTTATTTTTAAATAGTTTGTTATTATTGATTGAAAAGATATCACTTTTTATACCTCTAGCTTCGGGTTTATACATTTTATATAATTCTATAATCCTTTAATAGAATATATTAATATTTTTTGTATTTATTACCTAATCAAAAAGTTTTAACGATAAGTTTCTTACCACTCACCCCCATCAACAACCATTCATTGTACGCACCACTTAAACGCTCATTTATCCACCAAGTCGGACAATGCCACTCTAAGTACACAAAGAGAAATTGATACAAAGTGCAAACAACGAAATATCAAATCAGCCCCTCATTAATTGTGATTTATGTCGAACGTCCCCTTCCCGCTGTGCCGAATTATCCCCCAGAGAACGAGACCCCAAGAATACATTTTGAATTTTCGACTATTTTCGAACAATGCTCGTGAATAAGTAATTATGACCCTCGAGCGCGCTGATTAACTTTTGTTGGGAACGAAAGTTTTATTCGTTTGTAAGAAAATATTTATTTGGAATATTCGTTCAAAAATAAAATATCTACGGATCTATGTGAGCCGAAGAGAAGGCACCATATTAAGCGAGTACGCATTACAATGTATCCTGTAGTATGTTGAATTAGGGGATGTTGTATATGTCATTATGAGGTGTCAGATAGAAAGTTACCTAAAATAGTAATTTGTGCAACAAGAGTGGATATGATGGCCATATCGCACGAAGACGAAATTTGTGCGATGTGAACAATCCACTGGAGTTGTACAGTATATTTTCTCTACGACTCAATAACGAAAATGTACAAATTAAAAAAAATATTTTAGGTTATTAAGACAAAATAACTAATTTTAGAATAATTTATGACTTTTAATAATTATTAAAATAAAATAAACGAAAAGGAAAAAAAATTCCCTATCCGAGAATCGAACTCCAGTCATCAGTGTGTAAGGCAAGAACGCTCACCACACGACCACCTATTCTTTTAATTTTGTTGCTTTAATACTCGTAATTAAATTGACATCATATAGTTTTATTTAAATTAACAAATTAGTTATAATTATAGACGAAATAAAAACAGAAATGCTATTATTTATCGATTTTACACAAGAATAACCCATTTTAATGTATAATCTTAACCAAAAAATATACTGACAATTAGTTTGACAGAATTGTCACTTATTTAAAATTTTAAAAATAATAGCAGTCGCTTGATGAAAATATGAACGGTGATTGGTGGATTTCATTTTTTTGCAGTGTTCTCATTACCTAGAATGGATATGAAATATATTCATTCCGTTAAAGGCAATAGCATACTTTTTCGTTTTGTAATCTGTTCGTAGATAAGCTAATATCCCTGTGGGTGCAGAAAAAAGCAGTTATGTCGCTAAGGTACCAATGAAATAATATCGATGACCCAATCCTATCTTCTTAATAAAATTTATAATTTGGAGTAACTTCAAGCTGAGAAGCTGGACAGCTCGTCATCTTCTATTTGGTAGTGCTATTTGATTTTTTAGTGCTACACTTTCATCAGGATGTAAATAAGGCGACAGAATATACACTCACTATCTTCTACTAGTCCATGTTTACTATTAAACCTATCTATCTGTATTGGGCTCCCAAGCACACAACTGTGTCGTAAGCGTAACAAGTGCTTGACCGAAATAGACATATTTTTAAAACAATTAAGTTTACAATACCTATCAAAACTTGCGTTTTGCTGTGCTTACATTTCGTAATTTTTTTTTAATTTTTAAATCCACATTTTGAGCCCTCTACCGCCCACTTTAGGGGTGAAAAAATAAAGTTTGAAATTTTGACGTACAATACCTACTGAAAGTTACATTTTAGTTTTTGTATTTTTGTATTTTTGTTAGAGAAAGTCTATTAACTATTCACTACTTTGGAATTTGGATGCTGTTTAGGCGAGCCGTGATACTTTTCAGAAAAGTCAGTCAAGATTATAAAATAACTTGTCATTTTCTTGATATTTATATTTTTGTAATTTACGTTAACAATAAATACATTTTCTACTCTGAATCCTTAAGGATTTTGATCCGATTTAAACCTTAACAGGTTACGGGCCCAAGACCCAAAATGCTGGATACCCAGAAAATCGTAATTGTGTATTAGATAACAGAAGCGTCAGCAGCTAAAGCATAAACTAGGAATCTAAAGATTTGATTTACAAAAATGAATTCTGCAAATATATCAAGAATTGAGTGTCTGGGTAAAGATAATTACGACACGTGGAAAATACAAATGGAGGCACTGTTAATAAAGAATGATGTCTGAGTGTACGTAAGTGGCCAAACGCCGATACTATTATTGAAAGCCGGTGATCCTGTCTCGGAGAAAAAATTTCAGAATTGGATGAAGAATGATAATAAAGCTAAATCTGATATCATTTTATCAATGTGTTCATCTGAATTGAAGCAAATTGAAGCCTGTGGAACTTCTAAAGAAGTATTGCTTAAATTGGAAAGTATGTACTAATCTAAGGGGCCTGCCCGTAAAGCTACATTGTTATATGAACGAGAAATTATCGTGAAAATGTAAATAGGTTTTTCGATGCTGTGGGTAAATTGTGCGAAATGAGAGTCGACATTAATCCAGATTTCTGTATATTTTTCCATTTTGAAAATTTTCGATGTGCAATAGAATAATTTACCTTCTCCTGATATATGAGAGTGACGCACGAAAAAATAAAACTAGAATAATTTCTCAGGATGCATATTAAAAAGAATTTTCAAATTCCGAAGCAGACTGTCTCTCCTGGATCAAGCAGCGGTACAGGAGGATCGAGGAACAAAAATCAAGAAATAAAGTTTCGACGTTTCAAATGCAAGAAACCAGGTCATGAAGCCGTGAAATGCCGAGTTAAATCCCAAAAATCTGACCAAAACTGTTAAGTGCTACCGAAGTTTTTCAAACTGGTGTGAATGAACCTTTCACCAGATGGTGTTTAGATAGTGGGGCTTCTGAACATTTGTGTAAAGAAACTGATTGTTTTCAAACTATTTCCTACTTAAATGATGAAAAATTAAATTTGGCGAATTATCAGTCGACATAAATTTTAGCTCGTGGTAGCGTATATATTTCATAGCTGACTTTTTTGGTGATTCAAAAGTAATTACATTAAGCAACACTGTGCTTGTGTCAGATTTGCGTACTAATTTGCTATCAGTGACTTTGAATGGCTAAAAAGGTCAGAGCGCTACCGATTGGTGCTGACCAAACTATAAAATTGGTTGCTGATCGCATTGGAGAACTATATGATGTTCGTGAGCGTAAAATTCTATAATTTTGAACCTTCATATTTGGCATCGTCGATTAGGACATTTAAATATTACGGATCTTCTAGATGCAAATCGTAAAAACTCCATGATTGGTCTGAATTTCAAAAATCGTGAAAATTTTGAATGCGATATTTGCTGCCAAGGCATGATGTCAAAAGCTCCTTTCCCAAAAAATGTTTTCTAGACAGAGCAATATTTCAGATTTGATTCATACTAATGTGTGGGGCCTCATGCGGGTAGAATATATTGGAAGGGCTAAATATTTCATAGATGATCATTCCAGATGGTGCAAAGTTAGATTTTTTCATTCAAAAGAAGAGGTTCAACGAATAACTGAGAATTACATATTATTGGTAGAAAACCAGAAATCTACAAAAATTAAATGTTTTCAATCCGATAACGGTACAGGGGTCCGCACAACTTTAGGGACAGTGGAATTTTAAAGAAATTTATTTTTTATCAGAAAGAGCGTATTTTAAATACTTAGTACATTTAAAAAAAAAATTTGCGGTAAATGCATTATTTAAGCAAAAAAAAAAATATTTAATTTCTATAAAACTCAGCATTTTGACGACTGTAAACATCGAAACTCGATGGTTTCTGTCAAATTTGGAAAATATAACGTTGCCGGATTGTGATAAAATTAGTAGTTAATGGAAAATTGTGATTGCGCATACCGGTCCATAAATATGCAACAAGAAAACGAAGCAACGACTTATTGTAGGGTGGCGACTTCGCCGCCACCAAAAAACATCAACCCATACCTAGCTACTCCGACCGGCATAGACTCCAACGGCCTGGACACTGCTCAAATTGAATAGATGAAATGAAAAGTCCCAAATAAACACATTTATATTCTGGTTTTATCATCTGGCCTAGAGCTATTGAAAAAACAGCCACTGTCATTCCTGTTATGTACGTTCTTTTACTATGTTTGACAACACCACATTTATAGAAATAAAAATATCAGTTGTCATATTATTCATAAACAAAAAATAATATAGAATGGTATTACCATGAATATATTTATTTAGAACAAATAACAAAAAGCAATTGGCAACATTGCTAAAATCACGCACAGGCGCTCTTAGTGTGACTGTCAAATCGAAAAAATTAAAAACAATATGGCTACATGAGAATGTGAATAAATGCATATTCTTAATTTTTTAGCTTACAAATGTGTTTTAATAATATTTGTTGCTTTAATTAGGTTAGTGCACACTTATAGAAGATTAAAAAGTGTAAAAATATTATGGTTTTACATCTTTATGGAAAAAGTGACAAAAATTTTTAGATATGGTAAAGCTCAAAGGAATTAAAAGACATGTCTATGGAACGCCGTTTTACTTTTTATTCCTAAATTTTAATTCAGTCATTTTTAAACACAGAACAATTTTAATCATCTCATTTTTATGTTTGTCTAATTTTTTCAGTACTATTAAAATATTTGTTCAAAAAAAATTGTCTATTTAAATATTTGATGAATAAAATTGTATCTTGATAAAATTGTGTAAGTTAAAAATATTTAATAGTCATATTTAAAGCTTTTAATTTATATGATGCAATTAAAATTATCAACCGTCATTTTAATTCGTGTAACATTTTAATTCAACTAACATAAAAATAATAAATATTTTTAGTTAAAGAATTAAAATGATTGTTGAAAATTTTAATTCCGCATTGTTTTGGATTAGGTACCTATATGTTCGCAAAGAAAATAGCAACAATCATTTTGAATACCTTATTTCAAATGTTTGTTATTTTTTTGTTGCCTGAATTAAAAGGTTACACGAATTAAAATGACTGTTCATAATTTTAAATGTATCATATATATTAAATTATTTAAATATGACTATCAAATATTTTTGACTTACGCAATTTTATCAAGATGCAATTTTATTCATTAAACATTTAAATAGCCAAAGTTTTTTGAACAAATAATTTAACAGAACTAAAAAAAAATAGACAAACATTAAAATGTGTTGAATAAAATTGTTATTTATTTAAAAAATAAATAACCAAAACAATTCAAAAACTTACCTAAATATTTCAACATTAATTTAAATACATTTTTATTTTAAAGTTTGATTTAATCTAGTGGCCTATTTAAAATATTAATTGAAAAAAATTAGAATGTATAAGTTGTCTATTGAATAAAAATGCAACTTTCTAAATCAACCCGACTAAAGATTTCCATTGTTTACCTTTTACACATGTAATTTAAATGTAGGTTCTAAAATTATCAACAATCATTTTATTTCATGTATCATAATAATTCAACGAACAAAGAAATAAACAAACATTTTAAATAAGATATTTAGATGATTGTCTACAATTTTAATGCCTACATTAAAATGATTGTTATTTATTTGTTTGTTAAATTAAAATGTTAGTCGAATTAAAATGACAAATTAATAGGATTGTTGATAATTTTAATTGGTCGCTGTAGTCAGCGGGCGCTACGAGAACTAATAAAATATGTAACCAAAATACGTTGAGAGTTTCCAAAACCATTATATACAGATCTTTCTGCATCTAGTAATGTTCTATGAATTCTCTGTTTCACAGCAGCAGCAACATTCGAATCCATTATCGAAATCACGAATTCACTAGTTTTTTTACGTTCAAACTGATACAAGCACAAATTCTATTTTTAACTAGAACTTAGATGATAACATTTTAGAGCGACTAAAAATCTAAAAAATATTTTCTACCAAAAACTTCTGCACAAAACAAACCATAAACATTGTAAGACATATGACATTACATACATCATACATGACGTTTGACGTTGCAGTAAACCTTGTTGCCAAATTACATATTTTATTAGTTCTCGTAGCGACCGCTGACTACAGCGACTAATTAAAATTATCAACAATCATATTAATTCGGAACAAAAATTATCAACAATTATTTTAAATCGAGTGTCATTTTAATTCGACTAACATTTTAATTCAACAAACAAATAAATAACAATCATTTTAATGTAGTCATTAAAATTGTAGCCAAAAATCTAAATACCATATTTAAAATGGTTGTTTATTTTTTGTTGGTTTAATTAAAATGTTACATGAATTAAAATGACTGTTGATAATTTTAATTGTATCATATAAATTAAAAGTTTTAAATATGACTATCAAATATTTTTGACTCGCGCATTTTATCAAGATACAATTTTATTCACCAAACATTTTAAATAGCCAAAGTTTTTTAAACAAACAATTTAATAGAACTAAAATACTTAAACAAATATAAAAATGGGTTGAATAAAATTGTTCTATGTTTAAAAATGACCAATTGAATCTTTAAGAATAAAAAGTAAAACGGCGTTCCATACATGTCCTTATACCCCACAAGAAAACGACATTGCAGAGCAGAAGAATATAATATTATTAGATAATGCTAGATGTCTACTTATGCAATCCGGCCTTTTATCTTCTTTTTGGGCAGTAAATACAGCTAATTATAGATTTGTTCCAACAGCTCCTTTCTGATGTGTCTCTGACTCGTACATGGATGCATTCGTAAATTAATCACTGCGCATGTCAGTCCGTTTATTCGACCGTTGTTTAATCAGCGACTTGTACTTGTTGGAACGCAAAATTCAATGGAATTGAACAAATCAAACATATGTTTGGTGAATTGGTATTTTAAATATTATTTCAAATAAAATAAAATAAATTTATTTAGCTGTTTCGAACGCTCTATGTGAAAGTATAATTTTGAAACCTTAAATTTGTTATTTTTATTAAAAATTAGTACGTAATTTACATAAAAAACCCGTACACAAGATAAAAACCAAAATTTTTCATTTCAATTGAAAGAAATAAAAATCCAAGCCACTCTAAGCCTACTTAAAATCCTAAAAATTACAAACAAATAGCACGAACTAGAAGAGATGTTCAAATGCGCATGTGCTGATAAATTGTACAAGAGATGAAGCTCTCCCAAATGATTAACAAATAATAGGTTGTCGAATGGTTCTATCTAATACATTTAGAGCTGATGGTACCCTGGAAAGAAGGAAAGCACGTCTTGTGGCACAAGGCTTTAGTCAGCAGCCTGGAGTATATTTCAATCAAACCTTTGCTCCAGTTACTCGCTTAAGTTCAATCAGACTTCTAATAGCCTTAGCTGCTCGATTCAAGATGAATATTGGACAATTTGGTATTACCTGTGCTTACCTAAATGGAGAAATTGAGGAAGAGATTTTCATGGAACCACCAAAATCGATAATAGAAATTTTAAGGAAAATTACAGATACAGAGGGTTCTAGCACTAGTGTAACCAAAAAGGTGGCAAAAATACTGAATCAACTTCTTAAAGGTAACAAAGTATATCTTCTAAAGAAGGCCCTGTCTGGATTACGTCAAGCAGGAAGAAGTTGGTATCACAGGAGGAAGTGGCTTATTGCCTTGGAATAGAATTTTTCAGAAAGGAAAATAAAATAACTATGCATCAAAGAGGTTATATTTTAGAACTACTTGAGCGTTTTGGAGTGACATATTCAAACCCTGTCTTAACGCCTATTGATTCTAATGTAAAATTAAAGAAAACTGAACTACTAATACGGACCTAATCAAGAATCTTTAAAGGGCTTCGTCGACGCCAACTGGGGAAATTGTCTGGACGACTACAGATCATTCTCAGGATATTCATTTATTTTATCTGGATGTCCAATATCGTGGGTTTCTAGAAAACAACACATTGTCTTCTACAGAGACAGACAGAGTACATGGGAATGTGTGGAATGTGGAAGCCTCAAAAAAAGCAATATATTTTTATAATTTTTTAAATGACCTGGTACTAACTAAAGTTTGATTATTGATGTAAATTTTATTTACTCTAATTTTTGCATTTTGACTTAGACTTTTATTTTGAATATAAGTTGTTAATAATTTAATTCCTTTAGCATAAAGCATAAAGTCATACAAATCAATGACATCAATTGTTTAGTTATAGTTTCAGTACCATTCATAACTGGTAACACAAACTTGCTGCGGTTTTTAAATCGACCTTTCAACAATTTTAAATTGGTTAATTAGGCAATCTGAAAGAGAAGAGTCTACTTTTAAATCATCATTACGTTCAGTTTGCTCTAGATTCTGCCCAAACTGTAACCTTTCATTTAAGTTAACTTGAATTGCCTCAATTTATTTATCAATATTTGCAAGCTCTTTAATCTCAGTTTTTAAGTGAAAATTCCACACCTGTAATTTTGAACCAATCAAAATACGTGTTTTTGACAGATCACCATGGCAACGGAGGTATTGTAGTGGAAATTTTTTTCTCGTTGGGTACCCAACAGCGAATTATACTGGAAATTTTTTGACGTTTACAATAACAGACCATTTTTGACAGACTGGTTTTTATTTGTTCACATAATAGGTTTATTTATTTATTTATTTATTTATTTATTTATTTATTTATTTATTTATTTATTTATTTATTTATTTATTTATTTATTTATTTATTTATTTATTTATTTATTTATTTATTTATTTATTTATTTATTTATTTATTTATTTATTTATTTATTTATTTATTTATTTATTTATTTATTTATTTATTTATTTATTTATTTATTTATTTATTTATTTATTTATTTATTTATTTATTTATTTATTTATTTATTTATTTATTTATTTATTTATTTATTTATTTATTTATTTATTTATTTATTTATTTATTTATTTATTTATTTATTTATTTATTTATTTATTTATTTATTTATTTATTTATTTATTTATTTATTTATTTATTTATTTATTTATTTATTTATTTATTTATTTATTTATTTATTTATTTATTTATTTATTTATTTATTTATTTATTTATTTATTTATTTATTTATTTATTTATTTATTTATTTATTTATTTATTTATTTATTTATTTATTTATTTATTTATTTATTTATTTATTTATTTATTTATTTATTTATTTGTTACACCACCCAACAGTAATCACCATTTACTGGGTGGGAAAGACAAGAAAACATTAAAATATAAATACAAATACAAAATTGTTAAAAAGCTATACAATACAATGTAAACATCCAGAAAAAAAACTGACCGAACACAGGATAAAAAGAAATGGTTGTCTACATTGCATTACATGCTGTACATCATTTTTTTTACATTTACAAAGAAAAAACATTTTTAATCATATGTTTTTTACATGCAAAAATGTCCAAGCTGTCTTGAATTTCATGATATTTCTGAATAGATTGGTACATTGGAGATGAGTTTAAAACATTAGTTCTAGAAGCAGGCATGTAGAAACTTAAGTAAACTCTTAATCCAGCACGGGGGATTTTTAGATTGACGTAATTTAACAAATCAATACTGTCGACTGAGCCATTTAAAAGATTATAAAGTAGGAGTACCTGTTGGAAATTTCTGCGTATCACGAGCTCTGAAAGATTGAATCTAGATATTAGTAAAGCGTGGGGATATCCCCTTGCAGGGTATATACCATCTAAAACATAGGAAGCCGATTTCATGAATTTTCTTTGAACTTTTTCGAGTAAATCAGTATAAATGTTATGCACGGGATTCCAAACAACAGAACAGTATTCAAGTTTTGACCGTACAAAGCTAATATATAAAGTTTTTAAGGTGACTATGTCTCGGAATTCTTTACAGCTTCGAATAACAAACCCTAAGCTCTTGTTAGCAGCAGATAACATCGTTTCAATGTGTTTAACGAAAGATAGTTCAGGATCAAAATAAACTCCGAGATCTCTTATACATTCGGGTCGATTTAGAACAATGTTCTGTAGTTTGTAATCAAAAATTATAGGTGTTACTTTTTTAGTAAACGACATTACGGAACATTTCTCAGGATTTAGAGGGAGTGAATTATCGAGACACCACTTCGCAATGTCGGACAAACACTTTTGAAGTCGCAAGCAATGGTTAACAGAATTGATTTCAAGCAATAATTTTAGGTCGTCGGCATATATTAAAACTTTAATATGCTCGATATTAGCGACTATATCATTTAGTTTTGATACATTTTAGTTACAATGCTAAGGTGTTTTCTATATTCTTCGGCCACTTCTTTTCTTCTTAATGGCGAAAATGCAGGACTTTGGATGCTTTGAATTATGTGTATATGTCTAATAAAATATATATAATATTTAGACACTAATTTATTCACCTTTTTCCCATTCAGCACTTTGAATTTTGCGTAGTTTAGGTGCAAATATTCGTGGACAATTCGGAACAAATTTTCGATTCTCAAGTTGCAGCCACAATCCTCTATTAATCCGAGTAAGTAAGTCATGGTGCAATGATTGATCATTACATCAGACAATTTCACGCATATTTTGCATAGCGTATGATTTTCAAATCGATTCATTTTTAAACAAATAGGTAATTTTGTTGGTTTTACTTGCTGTGCAATATTCTTTATCGCAACAAAACGCGAGTTATTTAATGTTTTGAACTGTCAAAATACAATGATCACAGCCTCCTACGATTGATGCTTGCTGACGCTGGTTATGAATTTCATACCATTTTAAAGCGCTCATAACGCATGTTAATAAAAACGCAGAAAAACAATTTTCTACCAAATAATTTGACCTCTAGTGGTATTACTAGTGAAAATCTACGTCTGATTTATTAAATATTATCATTAACTCTCTTTAAAACTATCTCTAAACTTTTCTAATTTCTCAAACTTACGGTTCGTTATATTTACGTCACTTCTTCTTTCACTACTGTCTTTTAATAGATTTCTATGAAACACTTTTAGTTCTTCTATTAAATTTTTATTCTCCTTTTGGAAACTCATTTCATATTTAAATATTTTTTTATTTCCGTGTTCTTTTAACCTAAAAACACAAAAAAATAATTTCATCTTTGCTTCTCTTGTCTAAACTAATTCTTGCCTATTTCTAATTTGTTTGGCCACATTTTTCTTGCATTTTTTGTAAACTAGCATCAACACAAAGACAGTAAAACATGAAAAATTTATTTTATCGGGTTTATGTAATCTTTATCAATTAATATGTCGCGTAAATTGGAAATTAGTCAACAAAATAATCCCGAACGTACGCTAATGACACATTCACCTACATTAATTGGGTATTAAAACGTCCCTTCGATGCCATCAAGTTACCAAACGAACTCGTGCCATTACAGGCGCATCCAGCTTGCATATATACTTTAATACCCAATTAAGAACAGCCTAGCGCTATCGTGTCTCTGAAAACCACACGCAATAGCGCACGTCTATAGCGTTGCCACTACAAGAGCTATAAAGTAAGATGTTGGTTAGTTTTAAATTATTTAAGCCATTTGGCTTCGCTGAAATACCCTAATTTGAAAGGTTGAAGGACTGGTAGGATCGCTGTGACTGCGCCATACATGAAATTATGATCTAATTAGTTCTGAATTGCTGGAAACAAAGAAATAAGGTTCTTAAACTTGTATAAAAAATGCATTACAACCAATAATAATGTTTTTGATTTCTTTTTTGTACAAAAATTGAAAATTAATTGGTAGCTTTTGTGCGCTTTTACCGATAAATAGAGTTATAAACATTTTTTATAATAAAATGGTAAAATTGGAGTACAAAAATTAATCTCCCGTTCATATTTAATCAGTTTATAAACTTTAATTACATGCCAACGTTCTCCAAATTTACAAAACATAGAAGCCAAATAGAATATTTGGAAACCGCATTTTCTATCCCTGGTTGTCCGCTTTTCAAAGGCCGCAAAATTGAGCCTGATAAGGAAAACGCACACATGACAAATTATGTGTGTTAATGGAAGTTGCAATCGAACAGACTGTGGAGTTGCTGTCAAAACTTTCTCCAAAGCGTAATTTTCACTAGAAATTAATTATATTTCACCCGACTACGTAATTACACTCGATTCGTACCGGGGCATGTCAAAAATTTCAATTTTGCAAATTAGGCTCAGAGTTTGCTGCACCAACAGTACATTTAGTCTAATCAGTCTTTCGTGGTTATACCGGTAGACTTGAAAATTAAAATGATTAAGATGGATAATTACATAAATGAAGTTGTGGTCAAAGTAAATCTCCTATAGTAGCCTTAGTGCACGGTAAGTTCTTTAAATAATTTTTAAATAAACTGCAACAAATCATAATAAATGTTCAAAATGACCACCATTTTCTTGAATACACAAGTTTATTCTCCTTATAAAGTTAAAATGCAATATTTGTATTGTCTCTGCCTTGTTTCTTAAAACATTAGCTCCAACTACAATTCTGTTTTGTAAATCTTGCATAATATTAACTGGAATTGAATGAACTAAAGATTTTAAAGCACCTCACAGAAGAAGGTCATAAGGTATCAATTCCGGAGATCTTGCAGGTTATCGCATCATTTTCTCTTCCTATCCATCTTTCAGAAAATGCAAATTAAGTAAGAGCACTTTAAAAATTACTTTTTAAAAAACGAAAATTTTAATGAAACCTTTATTTAGCAAAGGTAACAATGATCTAATGTTTTTTTTTTAGTTTTGACTTCGATTTATAAAGTTCAACTTTAACATTAATATTTAATTAGTCGGCGGGATTGTTTCCATAACTCCTCCGGGACTAGATGAGAACTATGGGGTTAAAAAAGAGTTCCAAATGAGCGGAAATTTCTTGAGGATTTTCTTTCTTCTTTTTCTCGGTTAACTTCTTTGTAATAAAAAAATTTGGAAGCTGCATAAATGATTGATGAAATAATTATAATATATAATTGTATAAGAACAAATTTTTTGAAAATTTGCAGGTGATGTGTCGATGTCTTCTAATTTAAATTTATCTTCCTGAAGTGCACTACGAGTATTATTAAGTTCATCAAGTTTTATTGAATTTATTTACACTGACTTTATGTTTATTGCTGAGGTTTTAAAATTGTTATTGAATATTTTTAAACTTGGCATTTCAATATTTTTAAAATTTGGAGTTTTAGTTTCAAATATTTTTCGAAAAAACTGTCTTTAATCCCTTCACTTAAATTAGTAAGTTCTACTAAATAACTACCATTCATAAGGATTTTGTTTACATTTTTACTCCATTTTTGTTTTGTACCCATATTATGGGGGTGTGATAACAATACATTGGTTCTTTTCTAACTTCTGGATTTTTATTTCGCTGACATATACTGGAAATTGACGACATTTGTTAATAAATTTAGAACTTCTCAGGGGGAATTCGCAGAAATTCTTAAGGTTTGGACATCTTGGCAGAGCAATCCATCTTGAGTAACTTCTGTGCATCCCAAGTTTGAAAGTAATTGCTGCTCATTTGAAAGAAGAAATTTGGCTTGCGGAATATTGATTTTAAAGGATTCTATGGAACATATAATGATAATTTAAAAGTCCCGCCATAACTTGATCTTGCTTGCTCAGTGGTACCAACCCTTTTTTTATCATTTTCAATATCAGTCTTTTGATAATTTTTCACGAAATTCATTTCAATTTCTTAAGTTGGCATTTTTCTTGACAACTTCATGGTCAAATGTCAATTGTCACTCATTATGTTTTGGCACATTGCTAAGATGGTCGCTGGTCTAAAAAAACCCTGTTCGTATTTTTTGTACTCCAATTTGCCTTCGCCTCACGAAAGCAATTGGCAAACCCTTGCGGCCGAAAGCGCTCAGACGAATTATTTTATGGAGTTTTATTAAATAAAACTCAATATTTACACACTTTAAATACCTTCTCGCTTCACTTCACATTAATATACGTTAATATTAAATTAACAGTGACACCTTGATATTATTTTAATTAAATTTCTTCAAAAAATGATAAAGTGTCTGCCACATATTTGGTAAATAATTCGTTGAATAAAATTGTGTTTAATATGTATATAACTGTTTTTACTTTCCTATCTGTATACAGATATAAGGAAAGTATAGGAATCATGATTTTTTCGACCTCGAGTTTTCGACGGATTTTTACGTTTTGAGGTCCCCTGAATCCGTTTTGACTATTTTCGCGATGATGTCTGTGTGTGTGTGTGTCTGTGTGTCTGTGTGTGTGTCTGTATAACGCATAACTCATGAACCGATACACAGAAAAACACCAAATTTTAAACTTAAGCTTTGTTTCAGCGTCTAATGAGCTGATTAGATTTTGGGCAGAGTCGGAACATTTGGGGGGGTACTTTATAGGTGGTCATTTTTATATTTTATGGAATATATCTGTTATTTACGTTTGGAGAAGAAAATTCTTTAAATAAAAGTTACTTCTAATATTATTATCTATAATTATTGTTCTATACAAAATTTTCCTAAAATGGTCCGTATTCGAGAAATTTGACAAAATGTAAAAAAAATATTTTTTTATAAAAATTGTTCAAATAAAAGTTGTTTGTAATATAATTCTCTATAATTTTTATTCTCTACATAATTTCTCTAAAATGGACCGTATTCGAGATATTTGATAAAATGTGTAAATTTCGAATTTTGAAGAAAACTCAAAAACGGATAAAGAAAAAAACATTAAATTTTAAACTTAAGGTTTATTTCGGCCTGACGTGAAATGATTAGATTTTGGACAAAGTCGGAACATCTGGGGGGGTACTTTATGGGAGGCCGTTTTTATATTTTATGGAATATATCTGTTATTTATGTTTGGAGAGGAAAATTGTTTAAATAAAAGTTACTTCTAATATTATTATCTGTAATTTTTGTTTTATGTAAAAATTTCCTGAAACGGCCCGTATTCGAGAAATTTGACAAAATGTGCAAAATTCTGATTTTTATTATGAAAGTTTTTGAAATAAAAGTTGTTTGCGATATCGATCTCTATAATTTTTGTTTATACATGATTTTTCTAAAATGGACCGTAATGAAAAAATTGTAGGAAATTAAAATTTTTCAGTATTTTCGTTTTCCATGAATATCTATAGAAAAATGTTTCGAGGTAGATAGATGTGGACAATGTATATATTTAGTTTATCCTCTAAACATTTATATAACTAGATAGGAAAGTCATGTGTTGGACACATCAGATTTTTTTATTTATTACTGTCAATGACAAGAAACCATTTAATCTAATTATGAAAACTAAATTAACATTTACTTTAATACGTCTCTGCACTGTTTTTACACTCACCTATGAAATGTTATTTTTGAGATTTACTTTTTACTTTCCTATCTGTATACAGATATAAGGAAAGTATAGGAATCATGATTTTTTTCGACCTCGAGTTTTCGACGGATTTTTACGTTTTGAGGTCCCCTGAATCTGTTTTGACTATTTTCGCGATGATGTCTGTGTGTGTGTGTGTGTGTGTGTGTGTGTCTGTGTGTGTGTGTGTGTGTGTGTGTGTGTGTCTGTGTGTGTGTGTGTGTGTGTGTCTGTGTGTGTGTGTGTGTGTGTCTGTATAACGCATAACTCATGAACCGATACACAGAAAAACACCAAATTTTAAACTTAAGCTTTGTTTCAACGTCCAATGAGCTGATTAGATTTTGGGCAGAGTCGGAACATCTGGGGGGGTACTTTATAGGGGGTCATTTTTATATTTTATGGAATATATCTGTTATTTACGTTTGGAGAAGAAAATTCTTCAAATAAAAGTTACTTCTAATATAATTATCTATAATTTTTGTTCTATGCAAAATTTTCCTAAAATGGTCCGTATTCGAGAAATTTGACAAAATGTAAAAAAAATAATTTTTTATAAAAATTGTTCAAATAAAAGTTGTTTGTAATATAATTCTCTTTAATTTTTATTCTATACATAATTTCTCTAAAATGGACCGTATTCGAGATATTTGAGAAAATGTGTAAATTTCGAATTTTGAAGAAAACTCAAAAACGGATAAAGAAAAAAACATTAAATTTTAAACTTAAGGTTTATTTCGGCCTGACGTGAAATGATTAGATTTTGGACATAGTCGGAACATCTGGGGGGTACTTTATGGGAGGCCACTTTTATATTTTATGGAATATATCTGTTATTAATGTTTGGAGACAAAAATTGTTCAAATAAAAGTTACTTCTAATATTATTATCTATAATTTTTGTTATATGTAAAAATTTCCTGAAATGGTCCGTATTCGAGAAATTTGACAAAATGTGCAAAATTCTGATTTTTATGAAAGTTTTTGAAATAAAAGTTGTTTGCGATATCGATCTCTATAATTTTTGTTTATACATGATTTTTATAAAATGGACCGTAATGAAAAAATTGTAGGAAATTTAAATTTTTCAGTATTTTCGTTTTCCATGAATATCTATAGAAAAGTGTTTCGAGGTAGATGTATGTGGACAATGTATATATTTAGTTCATCCTCTAAACATTTATAGAGATGCTGCAATAGGTTGTACAAAATAACCGGAAAAAGCCTATAATAACTAGATAGGAAAGTCATGTGTTGGACACATCAGATTTTTATACTCACCATCCCTACTAGTGTAATTGCTCTTAGCATACGACATCATTGTTCCTTTAATATTTAATGTGACGAATAATTTATATTAAAGTATATAATTAATATATAATAAGATTAAACAATACATAACAACAAGGCAAACTATAACAAGTGAAGAAAGTGAGTACGTAATACCTCTGCTTTCATTTTTACTTCCGTCACCTCCATGTAGAAAACCAACTCAGATATGTTCCGTTATCACTCGTCGTCTTGCCAGAGTGCGTCCCGAATTCTCGACGAAAAAGCGGAGTCTAAAAAGGATAACTAAAGGAGACGACGAAGGTTCGGTGTGGAACAGTGACACTTTTCAAGTTTATGTACGGCACGAAAGTTTTATAGAAAAGAGATTGAAAGGGAGCGTGCAAAATGCGGATATGCAGATGCATCGCCTCCATTATGGATGCTGACAAATTGCTTTGTGTTTTGTTATTTTCCGAGGAATACAGGGGAATACAAATTCGCGCGGAATATAAATATCTATTCAGTTGAAGGGAAAATTGAAAATAAAATGGAATTTGTATTTTTTGAGCAGAAATATTTGCCTAAAAGGTTTATATAGGGTATGTTTTTTTTTACTTTGTATTTGAAATTGGAGTGTGTGTTGAAATATACAACCAAACACAAATTTTCAACCTCATTTGCTAACGTTTCTATCTCCGGTGTAAGGTTGGGTGCGGTTTATTTTTTTAATGGAATCACTTTGTATTTGGAATTGTACTAAATTAAAAAAATAAAATAAAACCAATCAAAGTAATACTTTCAACAATAGACTTAGAAACGACATCCCCAAGAGTTCAGGTACCTACACAAAACAGCAAAAATGAATGCTATTATTTATCGATTCTACACAAGAATAATTCATTTTAATGTATATTTAACCTCAATAACTAAAAAATATTGTCACTTATTTAAAATTTTAAAAAATAATAGTAGCCGGGTGATCAAAATATAAACTGTGATTAGTGGATTTCATTTTTTTGCAGTATTCTTACTAGATAGAATGGATATGAAATATATTTGTTCAGTTAAACGCAATAGCACACTTTTTCGTTTTGTAGTCTGTGCCTAGAATAATATCCACGTGTGTAGAGAAATATATATTGTGATCTTTTATTTTACATGTAAGTAGGTTTTTAGTTAGTCTCATGATTTTTCTGCTATTATAAGTATGAACATAATATACAGTGTGATTACGTAAGTTGGCTACATATGAAAACCTTTACTATTAGTTTTTTTCAAGAAAATTCTTCATAAAAAATTGTGTTCGGTCTAGTCTGTCAAAAATAAAGATACTTTACTCTTGAGCAAAAATCTGTTTTTTTGACAAACCTCGTATACGACTTTGATATCTGATCACACAATTTTTTATAAGGAATAATTTTTTTTTGTTAAAACCAATGATAAAAAAGTTTTCCATATGTAGACACACTGTATAAATATTTTTTGAGCAATATAAAAACTAGTAAGCCTCCATCTGAAACCCGCTCGGCAATCTGCATGAAACAAAGACAATACAAAATGCACTAAAGCCTTTCTAGTTTGTTTTTACATATATTTTATTCAGTGAAAAGAATTTGTGAATGTCTACTGGCTGGAAATTAGACTTGCATTTTGCAAAAGTCGCGAGTTGTCGGTGAAATTTTTCCTTTGACATGGAGTAGAAAATGTGTTTTAAAAAAGTCGACAAACGAGATTCTGTCTTTAAATTTTTTAGAAGGTCCTTAAATTGTTGACAGTACTCGGAAATATACCAGAAATAGAACTAAGGCGTCTCATGGGAATGAGGAATTGTATATGAATGTTTGTTCGAAGTAGGAGCATATTATACAGGGTGAATCGCAAGTTGATACTTTTTTGACTGTGTAGAGAAGTCATTAAAATAAACAACTTAAAAGAAAAAACAAAATATTAGGAAACTTACATACATTTATTTTAAACTGTATCCGATACGATCATGTATACTTAAATATTGGGTAGAACTTTCATCAATAAAAAATGTTGATTACATTCATGGCGTTGTAAAAACCATTCACAAAACTGAATTTAATATTTAAACATTTAAAAGTTGTTCTAAACGCACTTCATTTTCAATTTACCATACTTAAAATCACTAGGTAGGTACTTTGTATAAACATACTACTAAAATTACAATATACAGTAAACGGTGTATTGTCATTCATTAGAAACACCGAAAAAATAATAAAAACAAACACTTATTAGATTAACTTTTAATACACAAGTTCAAACCGGATTTGGATTTTTTAATTCTGTCTTTTTTTTATTTCGAGTTTTTTAAAATAATATTTAAAAAAGATGTTTATTTTAACGACTTCTAAACACAGTTAAACGTAAAATGTAAAACGTAAAAACGTATTAGTTTATCTATTTATCTGGGATTATTAAAAATTCGATTTCTTTGCATGTAGTTTCTAAAATGTCAAGTTGTTAGATATAAATACATGATATAAATGATAAGTTATATAATAAACTTTGGCAAAAATGCTGTATTGTAATGTATGGACGCGTAATTTGGTGGAAGCGTCGAGAACCATCCCCTTATTTTTATAAATAAGCTGTATGTTGGATATTTCAGTATATAAACAGACTTTGTTGTGTGAAGATGAATTGTTTGAAATATATTTGCTGATATAAAAAATAAGCTATGTAGATAAATTAATTTTTGATTTTAACTAAATTATTGAATATACAGTTCATCAAATTTCTAGAGGCTTTCGACGGCTAGACAGAGAAAGCACTACTGACAGGCATCCCGACGGATTTACGCAATGAAAGTACACTCTGCGCATCAAGTATTTCACTATTTCATTCAGACGTAAATGTCAGATGTAAATTTCGCTAAAACATTTCTTTTATTTTCGTTTGTGTTTTTTGCTCATTACAGTTTAATAGAACCTAAGTATGGAGTTTAATAGCAAATTAAGAGGCCGCGTGATTAACAGTCAATCTCGCGAAATAATAGCCAATGTTATAGAGTTTATGAGAAGAGAAGGAAACTTTAATTCACCTTCAATACCATTTAAAAATGTAAATGATCGTGTTGCTGCAGCCACAGGAGTATCTAAAAACACTGTCGCCCGCATTTCTGGAGAGAAAAAAAGAATCGATAACCGTGATATATCGGAATTTTCATCTCCAAGAAAAACCATTAAAAAACCAAAAACAGTTAATGATATAGATGAAGCTGCACAAGAATCAAATGTTATTTTTTTTTTATTAGATAGCTATTTTTGTTTCTGAGTTGTGTTCATTTACAGGCTCAATTTTTTTCCGTTTCTCCTTTTTGATTTTATATGGGGTTTCAAGTTGTTTTTGACTTATTTCGACGTAAATCACAACAACACACTTTTTTAATAAAGCAAACAAGTGTTAAGAGGTATATGTACGTGTAAACTACAATTACAAAAAATTGATATGAAACCACCAACAAAAATGTAAAGCTAGCTTCCGTACTAGAACATGGTGTCATTCGTCGAGATAATGTATCGTTTTGTTTAATAGATCAAGAAATGTAAATATTCCCCTGTTATTTTTTATAAAATTATAAGAGAAATAAATTTTTTTCTAAATAGTATAGTTTATTATTTTGTAGAAAAACAAAATTTCGAAAATTTTAGTAATGTTTCAGGAACAACCGTTATTAATAATAGGTACCATTTTCCTTAATAAGGTAGAAATAAAATATAAACTATTTCCACGATTTACAAAGGCCTACAAAAAAATTATAGGTATTTTCCGCTATCCTATAAAATTTATATTTTCTGACTCAATTTCAAAAGGTTGAAGGAATTCCAAAACATCTTTTATGGCATAATAATTATTTTCAATTCTACATACTGTCTTTAGCTGCTTTTAAAAACGTTCTAAGAAAGTCCAATCAGACCAATTTAATCCCTAAACTATTCCACACTTTTAAAATTTAATTACCTAAAAATATTAAAAACTATTTAAAATAACTTGTTTAGCAGACTGTACAATAGCTATCTTAGTCACACGTAGCGCGTTCTCTGTCTGGGCGTCGAACACCTCTAGAAATTTGATGAACTGTAAGTGTACAAATATACTGTTTAAAATAAATCCAAGATACAATATAAAAAAAATTTAATCTCAAAATCTCTAATGTAGAGCCATTGATACCTATGTAGCTACATGGGCGGAAACAATGGGAGGGAGGTAAAAGAGTAATTACCCACCGAGGTGCTCGAATAAATACTAAAATTTATTGAATTGTAACCTCGAGATTTTACGAGAAAGCAATAACAAGATGGCGGCGACGAATAAAATTATTAACCCTCCCCCGAGAAATTTTCCCGATTTCGTGCCTGAGTAGCTGCAATAAACGAAGCGACGAAAACCTAAAAAATCCGGAGTTTGTTGCTTTCAATATAAAAGTAAAGCATTCAACATAGTAAACGCCGGAAACAGAAGGCATGGGTGGTTACACGAAAACCTCGACTTTTACACACAAAACCATCAACGAAGACAAACTCAGCAGCAACCTCCTTCCTGCGATGAGTAACTAACAGTTATTTAAGTTATTTTACAAAGAAATAGCACTCTACAAAACTAGTCCGACGGAAGACTGCACGATAACGTCACTCAACAGCGCTGAGATCGGGGCCAGTTTACCTAGAGCTCTTCTAGGATGCGGTTGCCAGCGAATCTACGTTCGTTTTGTGTTTATTCCAAGTGACAGCTATCAAATTTTAATTTTTCTTTTCTAAGTATATCTCACGCCAGAGTAAGTTTTTCCCAGATTAAGGGAACAGGTCAATGACCGAGCCCGGAAGGGCAGCCACAACTTCGAGAGTATTTGAGACAGAATACTCGAAGAGACTCAAAAGCCGGTACAAGTACCTGGATAAACATCGTAAACTGTACCCGGACAGCCTCCCGAGCAGCCTCCCGAGCAGCCCAAAGCCTAAAAAGAAAACCCAAACATCCAACGTGAGTACTGAGAGTGACAAAACACTAACACATAATCCTGGGGTCAGCTGCTCTAAAACAGGGGACCCCTGGCAAAATTTTCCGAAAAGTCACCTTCACATGACCCTCAAACACTCGAACGCGATATTCTAGCAGGATCTTCGACTAAAAGACCCCCCAGAAAGCCCTCTGCGGATGGCTCTGAGGATATGGAATACCATTCCTCCCAGGAAAACTTAAGTACGGCTCCAAATAGCCCCAATAGCGACGCTAATGCTTACAAAACCGTCGAAAACCTCATTGACGTCCTGGAAAAATCCTCAGACTCCATTGAAAGCAATGATAGTGAGATGAGTGACTTAAACTCCACAGTAGTCCCACAGAAAGAACCTGGAGAATTAGACAAAGACTTGGCCAAATTCTACTCAGAATATCAGAGAGAATCCACACCACAAGGTCAATTCAAAACCCTGAGTATGCCCCCAAATGTAGCAGCCAGAAACCTGGATTTTGGCCCAAAAGCTACACCAATTCCGAACAACGCTGGAAGTGTGGGTGGTACCCACAACGGGGGTGAACTGAGTAGCTCCTCGCCTGGGTATTTCCCCACACCAAAAGCGGAACAGTCTCAACAATCCATTGTAAATAATCCTCAAATCCCTCCAGCACCTCCATTTAATCCGATTCCACACACACCCACAATCCCTCAGTACGTTGAGCAAAGAAGAAGAATCAATAGCGACCCGAGAATCAAAATCACGGTCATGAATACGGATGTACCGAGTACAATAGCCTCCAACATTCTTGATTTTGACCCAAACAGGCAAACTACGTCAGAGGACGAGCTACCCTTCTCGGAAAATGAAGCAAATCTCCCACGATCGCCAAATAGCCGATTCCCATTAAGATCCGGCACAGATAGACCTACAATTGAACAATTCCCAGACATAGAAATGAATAGCAAACATAATGACACTCCATTCGAGATACCGAGAAAATTCAGCTCGAATTTTCAGAAACTGGTTAGAGAGAAAGCTAAGAAGACATTAACTCCCACTCAAAACAAGTATCAAGTCCTTACCGACGAATCGGACACGGACAATGACGATGAGATAGGGAAAATTGTAAAAAAAAGAAAAAAAGGAGCCAAATTTAAACCGTTCATAGCAGAAGAACATGAACCCGTACGAAAATCGACAGAAATAGCCGTTAATAATGCTGTAGAAACTACTTCTAAGGCCACAACGTCAACAAAGAAAACAACGTCAGTAGCTGAATATAATAACAAAAGATCTATGCCCCCAATTGTCATTGACGGCAAAACAGCGAACCACAATGTACTTATCAAAGACATACAAGGGCTGGTCAAAGGGGACTTCTAGGTTAAACACACGAACTATACCACCATACTGTTCGTAGATAAAAAAGAAGACCATGCTAATATAATCACAAATATGAAAAATGAGAAGCTACCGTACCACACGTACACGGCTAGGGACGACAAGACTCACGCCTTCGTATTACGGGGACTTGGAGACGGAACAAAAATAAACGACCTTAAAGAGAACCTGGAGGATGATCACGAAATCCTAGCAAGGGAAATTTACCAGATGAGAACCAAGGAACGTCCCCTATTCCTTGTTGTAACTGATCCGGCACTGACGCTGGATTATCTGAATAAAAATGTAAAAAGGGTACTCCATACAAGAGTTACGTGGGAGCTCAGAAAAACGACAAAGCAGATAATCCAGTGTCACCAATGTCAACAATGGGGACATGCGACAGCCAATTGCGGTAGGCCGCCGAAGTGTCTAAAATGTGCAGGGGATCACCTCACAAGAACATGCGAAAAAACTAGAGAAACGCCGGCAACTTGTGTAAACTGTGGGGGTGATCACCCTGCCAACTATTCGAAATGCAAAAGCTATCTCGATAGGCTTAGCAGAATGGAAGAGAGACGCCCACAACAGCAGCAGCAACGTAAATATGTCCCCGCCCCCCAGCCTACGACTAACCAATGGGAGGCCAGGAAGCAAAACAATGTGAGAAAATTAGAAGATTTCCCAGCATTGCCGACAAGAAGCACTAATGATAACGTGCCAACAGCAAATAGACCCACTAACAACAATCCCAACATGGCCATGGACGATTTTAGTGAATTCGCGGAACTCAACAGAATAATTAATATAGGTGAGCTAACTAGAGCGGTACGCTCTCTTAACGCAAAACTTAAAACTTGTAAAACAGGACAAGAGTACTGTTGATGTTCATTTCACGCTCAGGAACTGAACTCATTGAACGAGACCGACAAAAACTCAAAATTTGTTTTTACAATGCTAATGGGATACTTAATAAGACACCTTTGGTACGCAGTTTCATTCATAAATATAAATTCGACTTCATATTTCTATCTGAGACAAACTTTAAAATGACTGACAACATTAAAGTACAAGACTATGACATCATAAGATTAGATAGAATAGACCAAAGAGGGGGTGGGGTAGCTTTCTTAATAAAAAATAAAATTCATTATGAACAAATGAAGCAACTAAATATAACGCAGGAACATTTAATAATCAAAATAAACAATATAATCTTTGTTGGGGTGTACAATCCACCCAGTAATATTTTTAATAAAATAGAATTAAATTCAATTATGTCATCGGGTAATAGAGTTCTTTTACTGGGAGACCTAAATTGCAAGCATCCCGAATGGGACGCCTATCGTACAGTTCACAACAAAAGTGGAAAGAACCTGAAAGAGTTTGCCGATGACAATGACCTCATCGTGCACTACTCCGAAG
Organism: Psylliodes chrysocephalus; assembly: GCA_927349885.1. Lineage (NCBI taxonomy): Eukaryota > Metazoa > Arthropoda > Insecta > Coleoptera > Chrysomelidae > Psylliodes > Psylliodes chrysocephalus. The sequence goes on from OV651817.1 coordinate 72,317,254, forward strand.
ACCCCCACGCACTTCCCTTTCAATGCCGACCACACACCTAGTACCCTGGATCTAGCCGTTGCTAAAAACCTTCCAAACATTGACAATGTAAGAACAATCAAAACTTTGACCTCTGATCACGACCCTGTATACCTGGAGATCAAAACCACGAGACTGGTACCCAGGTTACAGGGCCAGTATTATGACTATAACACTACGGACTGGACTAAATTCAGAAAAACACTTGACAGAAAAATCTCCATCAACAATAACATCACCGACACTAACTCTCTTGAGGAAGAATTCACAAAATTAACTAACAACATAATTGAGGCTAGAAATCTATCCACGAAATAATCAAACACAAGCCCTACAAAGACAACTTCCCTCAAGAGATATTAGATTTAATTGACAAAAAAAACTACTTGAGACGACGCTGGCAGACGTATAGGATGGTTGATGACAGGGCTAGACTTCATGATATCGGTAAAGCCATTAACACTAAAATTATAGAATTCAGAAACGATAATTGGCGTAAAACCCTGGAATCAATCAACGTGCAAGACAACTCAGTGTGGAAAATTGTGAGAAGGTTTCAGAAACCCTTCGCGCAGCTACCCACACTGAGACATAATAACAACATGTACTCGACCGACGAACAAAAGGGGAGTGCGTTCGGTGAATTCTTTCAGGGGAATTTCGTTAATAACCAAGTTAATAGTCCTAAACAACAGGAAATACAAGATCTAGTTGCCCAAATAAAGGAGCTACCTACCCAAATTGTCCCCCAAGCATCGCTAACGACCCCTAAGGAAGTTGCGGAAATCATCAAAAGAACTCGCAGTAAAAGGGCTCCAGGACCCGATGGCATACATAACAAATTAATTAAAAATCTCTCTAAAAAAGCTGTGGTGCAGCTGCACTATTTAATTAACGCAATTTTAAAATTACAAACCTATCCAGAGCTACTCAAAATGGCTAACGTAGTCCCTATCTTCAAAGCTGGCAAAAACAGAGGGGAAATAGGAAGCTATCGCCCCATCTCCTTATTAAATGGCTTGGCCAAAATAACCGACAAAGTAATACTGAACAGACTACTAACGTACGAACAAGACAAGAACATCATCCCGTCGGAACAGTACGGATTCAAAGCCGGCCACAGCACAGTGTCACAAATTATCAGAATTGCACATCATGTTTACAAGGGCTTTAACACTGGGAAACAGACAGTTTTAGTGGCACTGGATGCTGCAAAGGCATTTGACACCGTCTGGACTGACGGGTTAATACACAAAATATTTATGAATGACTACCCCGTTTACATTGTAAAAACAATACAAACGTACTTACATAACAGACAATTTCACGTTAAAATCAACAACACGCTTAAAGGACCTTACACAGCACTGGCGGGGGTACCTCAAGGTTCGGTACTGGCGCCGCATCTGTACACGATTATGACCCATGACATGCCAATGGGACATAATGGTGTACAGACGGCCCTGTACGCTGACGATACTTGTGTTTTTAAATCATCTGATTCTGCAGAAATAGCCGCCAGAAGACTGGACATCCATGTTAACAGAGTGTTAGTCCCCTATCTGGAAGAAAATAAGATAGCAATAAATCCCAGCAAGACTGAAAGTGTGTTGCTAATAAGGAAAGTCTCGAATAGAATATTCACTAAATTAAAAGTCCAAGACAAAACAATAGATACCAAAAATTCAATAAAATATCTAGGTTTTATTCTCGATAGGAGGCTAACATTCGAAAAACACATCAAAGATAGAATTGCTAAAACGACCGGAGCTCTCAAAACACTTTACCCGATGTTACACAGAAGAAGTGGGGTTTCAATCGAAAACAAACTTCTTCTGTATAAACAAGTACTTAGGCCTATCTTAACGTATGGAAGTCCAGTCTTCTGTTCAATGGCTGACACGCACTTTAAGAAAATCCAAATAATGCAGAACAAGTGTCTGAGGCTGGCGTTGGGGTATAACCGCTATGCTAGAATACAAGACATGCATATGCAAACATCAATGGAGCCTGTCAAAGATCATATCTTAAGATTAGCCGAAAAATTCTATAAAAATTGCCTACCAGACACGCTAAAGGAGGATATACTCTCTATGCATCATAATGACGGCGCAAACAGGGTTCACGGATGTTTGCATAAAGCACTCAAAATTTATAAACGAGACTAAATACAGCCTTCAGCTACCGACAGGACGTGGACTGGGCGCTGCTACTAACTGACTCACAGCAGCGAGAATTACACTAAACAGCCAAATCCCGAAGCCGACTAGCTATCAACTCTAGTCGGACGGAAGACTGCACGGTGACGTCACTATGCGATGCTGAATTTGCGGCTATCGCCTCGAATTCGATATCGAGCGGGGACTTTACTGTGTAGTCTATTGATTTGGCTTTCTCACGTACGTAAACAAAAACGAGACATACTCACATACAAGGACAACCCTGTTTTTTCATATTGTTTTTCAGGGAAGACAGACATAAGTAAAATCAGACAAAAACTCTATCATCCTTCAAGTACCGATCTAGCTAGTAGCCAAAACTGATGTATAATGTTTTTAACAAGGAGATATCACAAAAATCATAACAAAAATAGATAATTAATAAATCGCGAGGCCACAACATCGGTCATGGTCCTGTTGGGATCATCACAGAAGAGGAATACTTCCAGGAAGCCTTCAGGAAGAAATCCCCCTGTAATATGTGTTTATTATATTATTTAAACTCTGTAAATATGTAAATAGAAATAAATGATTTTGAAACTGAAACTGAACTGAGATCGGGGCCTCCTCGAACTGTGTTCTGGCGATGGATTTCACCGTGCAATCTCGTAAAATAACTACACCCCTACATAGACTATTACGAATGACATACATACACACAAGGACAACTCTGGTTTTTCGAAATTTTTCCCAGGGAACACCATACATAATTAAATTCACACAAAAACTCACACTTTATTTTAATTACCGATCGCAAACTCGCCAATATTGCCATATTATATCGCTAGATATGGAGATGGCACAAATTACTCAGATATGGAGATGGCACAAATTACTCACAATCTTTAAATTGGGACAGGTATTACGGATTAGGACGTTGAACACGTCCGCTAAAAAACCAAGGATGGATGGATTATTTGGCTCGCAGGGCTGCGAGCGTGAAAAATTATTCATGTGTATATCTTAACAATAAATGTAAATAGTATTTTAATAAAATAGAATTAAATTCAATTATGTCATCGGGTAATAGAGTTCTTTTACTGGGAGACCTAAATTGCAAGCATCCCGAATGGGACGCCTATCGTACAGTTCACAACAAAAGTGGAAAGAACCTGAAAGAGTTTGCCGATGACAATGACCTCATCGTGCACTACTCCGAAGACCCCACGCACTTCCCTTTCAATGCCGACCACACACCTAGTACCCTGGATCTAGCCGTTGCTAAAAACCTTCCAAACATTGACAATGTAAGAACAATCAAAACTTTGACCTCTGATCACGACCCTGTATACCTGGAGATCAAAACCACGAGACTGGTACCCAGGTTACAGGGCCAGTATTATGACTATAACACTACGGACTGGACTAAATTCAGAAAAACACTTGACAGAAAAATCTCCATCAACAATAACATCACCGACACTAACTCTCTTGAGGAAGAATTCACAAAATTAACTAACAACATAATTGAGGCTAGAAATCTATCCACGAAATAATCAAACACAAGCCCTACAAAGACAACTTCCCTCAAGAGATATTAGATTTAATTGACAAAAAAAACTACTTGAGACGACGCTGGCAGACGTATAGGATGGTTGATGACAGGGCTAGACTTCATGATATCGGTAAAGCCATTAACACTAAAATTATAGAATTCAGAAACGATAATTGGCGTAAAACCCTGGAATCAATCAACGTGCAAGACAACTCAGTGTGGAAAATTGTGAGAAGGTTTCAGAAACCCTTCGCGCAGCTACCCACACTGAGACATAATAACAACATGTACTCGACCGACGAACAAAAGGGGAGTGCGTTCGGTGAATTCTTTCAGGGGAATTTCGTTAATAACCAAGTTAATAGTCCTAAACAACAGGAAATACAAGATCTAGTTGCCCAAATAAAGGAGCTACCTACCCAAATTGTCCCCCAAGCATCGCTAACGACCCCTAAGGAAGTTGCGGAAATCATCAAAAGAACTCGCAGTAAAAGGGCTCCAGGACCCGATGGCATACATAACAAATTAATTAAAAATCTCTCTAAAAAAGCTGTGGTGCAGCTGCACTATTTAATTAACGCAATTTTAAAATTACAAACCTATCCAGAGCTACTCAAAATGGCTAACGTAGTCCCTATCTTCAAAGCTGGCAAAAACAGAGGGGAAATAGGAAGCTATCGCCCCATCTCCTTATTAAATGGCTTGGCCAAAATAACCGACAAAGTAATACTGAACAGACTACTAACGTACGAACAAGACAAGAACATCATCCCGTCGGAACAGTACGGATTCAAAGCCGGCCACAGCACAGTGTCACAAATTATCAGAATTGCACATCATGTTTACAAGGGCTTTAACACTGGGAAACAGACAGTTTTAGTGGCACTGGATGCTGCAAAGGCATTTGACACCGTCTGGACTGACGGGTTAATACACAAAATATTTATGAATGACTACCCCGTTTACATTGTAAAAACAATACAAACGTACTTACATAACAGACAATTTCACGTTAAAATCAACAACACGCTTAAAGGACCTTACACAGCACTGGCGGGGGTACCTCAAGGTTCGGTACTGGCGCCGCATCTGTACACGATTATGACCCATGACATGCCAATGGGACATAATGGTGTACAGACGGCCCTGTACGCTGACGATACTTGTGTTTTTAAATCATCTGATTCTGCAGAAATAGCCGCCAGAAGACTGGACATCCATGTTAACAGAGTGTTAGTCCCCTATCTGGAAGAAAATAAGATAGCAATAAATCCCAGCAAGACTGAAAGTGTGTTGCTAATAAGGAAAGTCTCGAATAGAATATTCACTAAATTAAAAGTCCAAGACAAAACAATAGATACCAAAAATTCAATAAAATATCTAGGTTTTATTCTCGATAGGAGGCTAACATTCGAAAAACACATCAAAGATAGAATTGCTAAAACGACCGGAGCTCTCAAAACACTTTACCCGATGTTACACAGAAGAAGTGGGGTTTCAATCGAAAACAAACTTCTTCTGTATAAACAAGTACTTAGGCCTATCTTAACGTATGGAAGTCCAGTCTTCTGTTCAATGGCTGACACGCACTTTAAGAAAATCCAAATAATGCAGAACAAGTGTCTGAGGCTGGCGTTGGGGTATAACCGCTATGCTAGAATACAAGACATGCATATGCAAACATCAATGGAGCCTGTCAAAGATCATATCTTAAGATTAGCCGAAAAATTCTATAAAAATTGCCTACCAGACACGCTAAAGGAGGATATACTCTCTATGCATCATAATGACGGCGCAAACAGGGTTCACGGATGTTTGCATAAAGCACTCAAAATTTATAAACGAGACTAAATACAGCCTTCAGCTACCGACAGGACGTGGACTGGGCGCTGCTACTAACTGACTCACAGCAGCGAGAATTACACTAAACAGCCAAATCCCGAAGCCGACTAGCTATCAACTCTAGTCGGACGGAAGACTGCACGGTGACGTCACTATGCGATGCTGAATTTGCGGCTATCGCCTCGAATTCGATATCGAGCGGGGACTTTACTGTGTAGTCTATTGATTTGGCTTTCTCACGTACGTAAACAAAAACGAGACATACTCACATACAAGGACAACCCTGTTTTTTCATATTGTTTTTCAGGGAAGACAGACATAAGTAAAATCAGACAAAAACTCTATCATCCTTCAAGTACCGATCTAGCTAGTAGCCAAAACTGATGTATAATGTTTTTAACAAGGAGATATCACAAAAATCATAACAAAAATAGATAATTAATAAATCGCGAGGCCACAACATCGGTCATGGTCCTGTTGGGATCATCACAGAAGAGGAATACTTCCAGGAAGCCTTCAGGAAGAAATCCCCCTGTAATATGTGTTTATTATATTATTTAAACTCTGTAAATATGTAAATAGAAATAAATGATTTTGAAACTGAAACTGAACTGAGATCGGGGCCTCCTCGAACTGTGTTCTGGCGATGGATTTCACCGTGCAATCTCGTAAAATAACTACACCCCTACATAGACTATTACGAATGACATACATACACACAAGGACAACTCTGGTTTTTCGAAATTTTTCCCAGGGAACACCATACATAATTAAATTCACACAAAAACTCACACTTTATTTTAATTACCGATCGCAAACTCGCCAATATTGCCATATTATATCGCTAGATATGGAGATGGCACAAATTACTCAGATATGGAGATGGCACAAATTACTCACAATCTTTAAATTGGGACAGGTATTACGGATTAGGACGTTGAACACGTCCGCTAAAAAACCAAGGATGGATGGATTATTTGGCTCGCAGGGCTGCGAGCGTGAAAAATTATTCATGTGTATATCTTAACAATAAATGTAAATAGTATTTTATGTAAATAAAGATATTTTAAATTGAAATTGAAATTGAATTGAACAAAAAGAATCAAATGAAGTGAAGTTTGACGTTTGACTTAACATTACGTTCAAGCCCAAACCAAAAATATGGCCCAATCCTATTGTGGAAGGTGAATTATTGATTATTTTATTGTTTACGCGATTATAGCTGCCAAAATGACTTGTGGACTGTTTTGTGCATGTTTTTATGTTTAGTCTCTTTTTATTCCCAAAAAAATAGTTGTAATATTGTAATATTTTAGAATGTTATTTATACTTGTTTTCTTCATTTTTAATTCGAAAGAAAACATAATTTATTATTAAATAACTATTTTTCAATCAGTCAGTCACAAATTGCATTCCAGATACAGACAATAATCAGAATGAAAGGCAGAAATATTTCGATTTTAAACATGTACTTAAGGAATTTTGAAGAACATATAAAATAATAATAATAATAATAATAATTTAAGCATATAATACCTTTCAGTTTTCTGATGTTTACTATTTTCAATAGGTATTAGATACTCATGTTACAACAATAAAGATTTATAATTACTTTTCCCTTCTTACTGCAATTATAGGTACGTTTATTTCTTTGATTTAATTTCCATTTCGATATTGAACATTTATAAAATGCACTGTTTTTTTTGCCGTTTTTCTTTGCTAGTATTTCTACAATTTACAACACAGCAACTTTATTTGCTCATTGTATTGCTTTTAACTATTTTTTAAATAAGTAGAATATAAACGTATATTTGATATGCCAAAATTACAAAATATCGCCCTAAAATACACGAATTATCCGCAGCTAGCTCTAGTATCACTTTTGCTTTCCCTACCATAACTTCGCACTAAACGAATATTTTTTTTTTAAATTTTCTTAACAAAAATAACAAAAAATCCAACCTCAAACACACACGTTCTTTTACATCAAATCTAAAAATATTAGGGATTTTTTTGAAAAATTTATTTATTAGCATATTTCGTTCCATAGGTAATTTTCAAAACATTTTTTAACACATTTTTTCTATTTTTTCAGGTGAGTGCCCAATTTGTTCAAGAAAATGAAAAGGAGCATAAAAAGGTAAAAAGTAAACCGTAAACCTTAAAACATGGCCGTAATTGAATTCATAATATACAATTACAGTAGTTATTTATTTCTGTTCATGCGCTATCCCCTTTTGATTCTCGGGAAGCACGCCTCTTCTAACTCCAAGTGGTACATTAAGCACAACCGATCGGATGCGCTATTGCCGAATATTATGTCTCTTTTCATAATAACATAACAATAAGCAACATGACAGAATAGCTACATTTTTAGATGATACTGTCATTCTAGCGGTAGTTAGGGATCGGGAAAAGGTTGCAAATAAACTATAAACACTAGTTAATCATATTAATAACTGGATCAAAGGATGGCGTATTGAACTAATCGAAATCATATATGTTCATACTAACTTTACTAACAAACTTGTCAACAAGTACAAATTAACCTAAATATTGTTCATATCCCTTATATGTTAACTCACGGTGGAAAGTCCATGATAAAAAGAAAAGATCTAGATATAAAAATTAAGAAAATATACTGGTTTCTTGGTAGGCATTCTAATCTACCTACATATTACAAATTACTCCTCCTTAAACCAGTGCGGATTTATGGCAATCAGTCCTGGAATTGTGACAGAAAAAATTACTAATAATCAATTGTCAATACACTTTGGCAAATTAAAAACTTAAAAACAAAAACTGTCAATCACAAACTATCACCAGTTGCGCTACAACGGTTCCACGAACATATGAACGTTGAGGCAATCCAGCTTCTTAACAACACCAATCTTAGAAATTACTGACGGTTCTGTGTGTAGACAAAGTGAATAAAAGAACGAAACTAATGCTACTACCGAAACCCCAAATGGGACGGGAATGGAACTTTGGGGTACAATATCAGGAACCAGAAGAAATCATGAAAGCGCCTATCAGACATATTCTTAAATATATCAAGAATATTGACTTGGTGGTGTAGAAGCTGACTGGGGTACAATAAGCATAGAACTTCAGTACGAGTGGGCTAGATAAAAGTTACTATGCACTGCAGACGTTTACTGGGAGAATAAAGTGGGTCTTGGAAGACTGCGTATTGGGGGGAGGAGCATTAGGAAAAATAAGAACACAGTAAGATTCAAGAGTGGGACACATTTTAAGCCAGCCCAGTAATTGTGCTATGATAGTGAGTAGTTTCCGGGTTTTCCTTAACTGTAAGTCAAATCATGTTACCAATCAAGTTGCCTCAGATATTTATGTATGAATATTTTAAATTGGTTGTGAAACTCGAATTACTGTTAAGTAGCGAAATTTCCGGTAACGCCATTGCTAGTAAGTATTTAATTTCATTAGTAGAAATTCACTTAGAATCCGAAGAAGTGCATAAGACATCGCAAAGTACAAAATTTAATTTTAAAAACACCGTTGAAAAGGAGCTACGTAATGAGTAATAAGTAGATTACATTCGTTAGTTTCTATCAGATATTTTCTGATTCTATATTTGAGAAATCTTAAGGTTCGAGTTTACCTACTTCAGTTACTTCAATTTTCATTATCAATTTACAGAATTTTTTTCAGTGCCTGTAATAGGATATTAATAGATCTTTTTAAACATAATAAGTATTTCTTATTATTAAGAACAATATGTGTAAGGTAGAGATACAAATTATTGGTACCAATCTTTTAAATTTGTAAATATATACGTATATAATGTAATGAACTTTGAAAGTAATTGGGTTTTGAAGCAAAACGAGATGAGAACTCTAATAAGTTTATTTCAAGCTTTAGATTATAATTACATCCATCATAGGATTGCTAAAGTATTTTTTAAATGACAGTGTTAAACAAAAAAATCAATAAAACATTTATTTTTCCTTACAACTTAGTGAGGCTAGTTTGTACTTATATTGAAAATTATTATAAAAATATAATTAAAACTAAATACAGAACAATAGAAACATATTAGACGATGCTTTAAAATTATCAATATCTTTTTTAAATATTTAACCATTTCTTTCAATTAAATGGCTGTTATTCCGATCTTTTAAATATTAAGGTTGGTTTTACACTGACAGACGTAGTAATCACATCGTTTGTTAGTAATGTTCGTAATTTTCTGCTTAATTACAAAAAGCTTTAGTAAACTCTTGTTCAATTAGCTTCATTCATCCCTTTCAAGTCCGTTGCAGTTAATAGTTTCCCTGTTCCCACCTAAAGTAACCGAACACAACCTAAGGAGCAAGACAGTGCCAGCCCAAAATAGCGGTTGATAAACCGCCTGGGCACCTGCCTGGAAAACCGTCTGATATCATCAATCTCAATCGCCTAACAAAACAAAAATCAAAATATCGACGTAGGCCCGTTTGAGGTCTATGTACAAGCAAAAGACAAGAATATTGGTAACCTTCATATCCTTAGCATAGCCAAAACTGTGTTCAACCTTAAACTTAAAGAAATAATTAAGATTAACCGAAAATGAAAAAATTGTCAGACATGTTCTAAAATCTCTTACCCCTGAGGAAGTACAAGATGCCATAGATACTTAACTGGCCTTTTGCAAACCCCTAAATGTTAAAAAACTTAACAGACGAGTAGTTGAAGAAGGACAGGAACCTAATTATATTCCAACTGGAACGATTTGTAAAACATTCTCTGGAAAAATTATACCAAAATAAATAACTATATATGGCCTTACAATGAAAGTAACTCCTTATATAAGCCCTGTTCTTCAATGCCAACAATGCCTCTTATATGGTCATAATATTAAGCAATGTCGCAGCAATGTCAAGTGCAAAATCTGCAGAAAAAACCACCAAATTGGTACATAAACTTGTAATAAGTTTTGTACCCACTGTAAAAATAATTAACACTCTACTAATGACAAAAAATGTCCTGAATACAGCAGACAAAAAGATATCAAAGAATTGATGTCATTTTCAAACATCTCATATTATGAAGCGACTCAGATGACCCCCAAGAAAAACTAATACTATGTACGTGCATAATGTAAATGACTTCCCTACTTTAAATAACGATTTTCTAAATACCAATTCTATTAACATTCACGAAAGAATAACAGTGCTCATTAATACTTCACAGAGACATAATATCTACAGTCAAATAACTTGATCATCGACTATTAAACGTAGAAGACCTGAAGAAAGACGTTTCGATAAAAAGCACCACTCGATGACTGCCTCATAAATCCTAATGGTAGAATTCCAGAATCAAATCCTTCTACGTTCAACGTCAATAGAACATTTTGAAAGAGTAAAACCAAATTTGGTAGATTTTCACACTTTTATTTTAAAAATATTTTTTTTTTTTTTTTTTTAGCTGAAAATCATTCTTTTACAGACAACTTTGAAATTTTATATGTAGAAAATAAGAGCCTTAAATTAAACCATTTAGAAACACTTGAAATAAATAGATTTAAAAATTCAGATAACTTACTAAATGATCAATTAGATATTAATAATTCACCCTTATTAAATCTCTTTCCCAATTTTCTGTGAGATAATCCCGGTAATGGGCTATCTTATTGTTATTTGATGGATATTATAATTACCTAAGTACCTTTATTTACTTTAAATAGTTAGTTTATTTTGTAATGTTATTGATGTTTTCTTAAGTACTTTGTTTTGTTAAATTATTTCGTATATATATTGGATACCGAATTGTAAATAGTCACATTTGAAAAAGAAGTTGTACTTCGAAACATATGTCATGTTAGTGTTTTTTTTAAAAAAAAAAATTTTATTTTTAAAATAAAAGTGTGAAAATCTACCAAATTTGGTTTTACTCTTTCAAAATTAAATGGATTTTCATCAAGTAAAGGCCGAAACAATAAATAAGTCAATAGAACAGATTTGGGGAAAAAACCTGAATCTGATATTGTCCAAGCAATATCTGTCTCATCTCAATCCCATAGGGAGCTAGTTATGACAAAAGTGGATCTATTTCCCAACAATGGAAACAATCTTTGATCTTGCCATTTGTAAAACCTGGGAAAGATAAATCATGTTCAAATAATTATAGACCTATAGCTTTAACATCCTGCGTTAGAATACTTCTTGAATCACTTATCAAATATAGAGTTAAATGCATGGTATTTGGAAAACAAGAAAATCTTACATCCTTTACAGCTAGGATTTAGACAAGGAAAAGGTTGCACAGAATCAATATTTTACTTAATCACTTAAGTCCAAATGGGCTTAGTATCAAATAATTATACTGTTGGTCTATTCTTTGATATGTCGGCAGCCTATGATAGTGTAAATATATATCTACTGTTCTCTAAATTAGCCAATATTGGCATTTCAATAGAGTTATGAAACCTTACCTATGTATATCTAAATAACAGATCCACTTAAATCTCAGATAACTGTGGTCAAAGTCATGGACCACGAACCGCCAATCAAGGACTTTCTCAGGGATCTCCCCTTAGCCCCATTTTGTTCAATCTCTATATGTTATCTTTAATCAATATTATACCAGAAACCTTTAAATTAATCCAATACGCTGATGACGTTGTAATTTTGGTTAGTGGAGAGAATGTCTTTAATATTATTATAGAAATAAACTCTTTCTTGATTGCTTTTAAAGACTGGCTGTATGAGCACAATTTCAAATTGTCTATAACTAAATCATCGGCTCTCCTTTTTTCCAAAGATCGTATTAAATTAATGATACAATCATTCACTGATCAGATTCATTTAAATATTTAGACATTTACATTCATAAACATTTAAAATGGAATGCACATATAAATTACATTGAGCAAACAATTAACAGAGGTTTAAATGTCATGCGAGCTCTTTGTGGTACGTATTGGGGCAGTGATCCAAAACTCCTTCGCATAATACATAACGCTATCATCTTAAGTCCTATGGATTATGTATCCTAGGTAATTTCTCCATGTCCGAAGTACCTTCAGAAGAAGTTGGACAGGTTACAATATCAGAGCTTACCTGTTATTACCTTTTCTCCTTCAGATTTATAGGGGATGGAAGAGTTATTTCTTTTTATTAGCTCAGTTTTATAAAATTCGGGAGAGTAGGGTCGGGTTCTTAGACACAACGCAAATTTTTATAAATTCAATTTAATTTTTGACAGCGTCTGACATTTATTTCAGGGGTTAGATGTACCGAAGAGTAACAAAAAAAATATACAGGGTGGCTCACGCTCAACGGGACGGAGCTTTATGGGAAAACTACCAAAGATATAAAAAATTCGTTTGGGAGGAATACGTAGGTTACAGACGGCTACAATTTAAAATTTGTTAGATGTATACAGGATGTCCCACATAAGAGAAAATATACAAAGTTGTATTATTTTTAATGGAACACCCTGTTTTTTATTTTAGAATTAAAAACTACATCAAAAATAATGTCAGTTAACTAAAGGTTCCCTATTACTATTATTATTAGTTTTCGATTTATTTGAAATTTTAAGGAAAAAAAGTCTCCCAGAAATTAATTGTTTACTCTTGTTTGAATAATTTTTAATGAACTAATTTTTTTTTCTTATGTGGGACGTCCTGTATACATCTTACAAATTTTAAATTGTAGCCGTCTGTAACCTACGTATTCCTCCCAAACGAATTTTTTATATCTTTGGTCGTTTTTCCCATAAAGCTCCGTCCCGTTGAGCGTGAGCCACCCTGTATATATAATCTGAATATAAAAAAAAAAGATACCACGCCGTGATTCAGTAGGTAAAATAATAATTATATATATCATGCAATTGTATCTACAAATTATCGTTACAATCCGAGGTACACGTCCGCAAATAGGCCTAAATGTTACAAACGGTAATCCAGAATTGTAAGTAAGCTTTATAAAATGGCTTTACCTCTATATATAACCCTAATATTATCAATTTCTGAGGTAAATTACGTGAATTATCTCGATTATCTCAAAACCTTTGTAGGTAGAATCACAATTAGTGGACCCCAGTTGAGGTCATGTGGTACCCACGATAAATGGGGCCCTTGGCTATAAGGAATAGTCTTACTTTATATCTATGTTGTCCCGTCGTCCTCAATATTGCGTCGTACCTCTGGCCTGTCTGTAAAAGGAGGGCTAGATCCAGCCGATTTGCTGTAGGGGTTGGTTCTGGGGTACCTGGCTTCCTAAACTAGCTAAACATGCACCCAATCCTTGTAGAATGTTAGCTGGCAGTGTTCAAAATCTGTAGCAGTTTAGTGATAGTACCACGAAGAAAGCTTGGAAGGAAGTGTATTAGTCCGAAGGAAAGTCGATAGATCCCACAGAAAGAAATACCCAGATAGATATAAGTAGAATAAGTATTAAAGTAGAAGCTGAAGTTAAAGTTGAAGGTGAAATTGAAGGTCTGTAAGAAGGATTAGTGTAAGCCACACATATAAACAGCCTTAAGCGATAGGTAAGCCATGTAAGAGAATAATTATATTTAATATTAGACACTCACCTTTAGGTGTAGGGCGACCTTTTTGTAGGAATCACAGTCAAAGATTATATAAAATCCACCGAATGGTGTAGAAATCACAAAGATTTATCAACTAATTCTTTAGACTGGTTTCACAGTTTTTATTCTTTTAGCTCAAGTCAAATCCTAGATACACTAGAGAAAATAGCACATGCTACCACAAAGTTGAGCAGATAAAAACTGATAAAAGGAAGTTCCCAAAATGGTGGGAAGTCAATGGAAGGTCTTGACTATTAAAGACTAGCAGGACAAAGTCTGGTAAGAGTGTGGCCCCTCAGTAAAAGAAGAATGTGACACTTCATAAAAGTGAATGTAAACAAAAACAAATAATATTTAACCTATATTTAAAACCATCAGATATGTAAAAGAGTTATGTGTACTATTTCTTGTAGCAACAGGCATTTCTTTGGGTTCTAAAGTATTCACTAAAAGTAATCATTCTAACAAAATAATAGGAAAGGTTAGAATAGGGTTGAAAGTAGAATAAGCTACAAAATTAGAAGTCTTACGATTCATACAACGGTTTCTGTAAGTAAAACAAATCCAAAATAGAATAGGCCTAGATTATAAAGTAGATTAATGTAGAATAGGTTAGATTAGAATAGAATAACTTAGAATAGGGTAGAATAGATTAGGATTAGATTAGAATAACTTAGAATAGGGTAGAATAAATTAGGATTAGATTAGAATAACTTAGAATAGATTTAGGATTAGATTAGAAGTTAAATTAAATCATAAATAAAAATAAAGTTGTGTATTGTTTACTAGCTCTGCCATTTTAACTTGGCTACGATATTTTGACCCGTAACACTGTCATCACTGGTTGTATGAAATCAACCCGTTTATGCTTTGCAAGCAGAAATCGGGGATATCCCCTGAAACTTAAGGAGGGACTGGCTTTATTATAAATTTCTTTTAAAAAATATTGTATTGGAAAATAACCCTTTATCAATTCGTTAAAACATTTGGCAACACTAAATAAAGAAAGAAATGTTTACAAAAAAGTAACTGACACTCCAGTATTATTAAGTTCCTTTCAAATATGTATTCTAATGAATTGCTGCCATGCCATGAATTTGAATTGGCCATCCAACTCTCTCCAATTCCAGTTTTAAATCTTACATCAATTAGGGATGACACTTATGATTTATCCATTTTTACTGGCACAATAAACAAGCTACCCGGTTACACAAAATTCTTCACCGACTGATCTGTGAGATCTTCAGATGATTCAGGCTTCGAAGTATTTTCACCGGACCCCAATTACGTGTTTTCAAGCAGACTACCTCAACATATACAAATATGTACTGCTGATATTATTGCAATTAACCAGCTTTGCTTATCATTTTAGAAAAGAATATCTTGAACTCAGTTATCTTCTCGGACGCCAAATCTGCTTTACAAAACATTGGAAATATGAAATTCTCTACAGAAACTGTTTATTGCTCCTTTCTAACAAAACAATGTATCTTACTTGCTAATATGAACAATAATGCAGGAACTGAAAACATATCACTCGATACGAATATCACATCAAAGATATTACATACTTTTTTAATTCAATTTTAAATTTAAAGTTCGCAACGGCAATTTGTCTCATCATCAATAGTGTCTTCTCAAAAATGATAAATATAAACCAATGCTATTTTGGATGGATGTAGTAGACTCTACCCGGAACAGTGTAGTGTGCATTGAAAAATCATGCAATTTCTAATAACCATAGATTTAATTTCCAAGATACATTTTAAAGTTCTAAAAAAAGAACTTCCCTTAGATAAAAGACTTGGAGATGGTATATGTTTCTCGAAATGATTGTGTAAACAAAAGATCTGTTATTAAACATTTAAGTGAAATTTTCGCATATTTATCAACTACTTTTAAATTGTATTAGTAAAATAATAATGGTATTGTATTACCTTTTTTTTTTCTAACTTTAAAAATAACCAAACCACAATAAGGATGAAAATTGTACCTCTCCTCGGACCAAATGGTGTCAGTATGAAATCTCTTTATCTCTTTAGCTCCCCACTGGCTCTTTACTAGTTCAGTAAGTAGGCCTCATTAGCTGAATACTCACTGTACTAGTGCCTACCAATTACCAAAGTTGTTCAAAAGATGTCAACATTAATAAAAAATTAGTTTCATCCATAATTTATAATGTTTCATAAAAAAATGAAAATGTATACTGTTATTCACAAAGGCCAAAGTCTCATTAACTTGATACACCCCCATTGGTTTGAAATTATTGGCTGTAGAACCTCATAAGTCCTAGACAGTTATATATCCTTTTTTTGTCTGACTTACTTATTGACAGACGCATGCGCCATAAATACGACAGAACACATGTTGGCTTAAAAATTGAATAGCTCGGAATACACCAAAACACTCACAGAGTATAACACTACTCTTATTAAATCTAAGAGGGATTTATGGAGAACATTTTGTCAGGAAATTAATAATACAACTGAAGGATGCAGACTCCACCGATTTTAGCAAAAGATCCAATAAACCCTGTGGGACTCTAAAAATCCAATCAGGAATGAATACATTAGAATTACTTCTCAAAACTATTTCCCTGATTTCACAATAAACCCAAACCAAACCCACACGAATTGGAACTCTCAAAAAAGAGTCTCCATTCAAGAGTAGGAAACTGCAAAACGGGTAGTTACAATAGAGAAAGGCAAACATGGGCAAAATGCACCATTAACCCATACAAATTACCGGGGCCAGATGCCTGTGCTTCTGCAACAGGCAATAGAAACACTGACCCCTCATAGTTTTTACTTTGGACTCTGGATGTTAACAACAAAATACCAAACTCACTGGCAACATATTAGAGGGAACATAATCAGTAAGCTCGTGCTAAGGGATCTAAACCCATGCATGGCTACTGCTGAAATACTTTCATTTGATGGGATTACACAATGATCCCACCACGTGTAGATTGTGCATGAAAGGGGAAAAAACCTCATACCATGTGATCTTCAAAAGAGAAGCTCTTGCAAGGCGACGTCTCACCTTTCTTGTCCTAGAACCAGAAAAAACGTCTCAGGAATACAATAGACCCAAGAGGCCGCAGTATTCTGGGCCAAAACCTGCTTATAACCTACAAAGATAAAGATATAAATAGTTCTATTAGGACCGATCTCTTTACCTCTAACTAAAGTTACATGTAGGTTTACTTAACAGATTAACAAACAATAATCATTTAGTTAAATCAGTAAGTAGTTACTTTAAACTTTACTCAGAGGTGTAAAGACTAGCCCTTAATAATTTTCATGCATCGTCAAATATGTTTAGTTTAAGTTATATTTTTATAATGGTTAACATTATAATGAACCAACTTCATCAACTTGTTAGTAAAACAAAAATAACTCTTCATTAATTAATGTTTAACTTCGTCATTAAATAAATGTTTTAGCTTCCTGATGATGAATGTTAATTCATCCGAGTGCTCATCTCGTTTTGCCAAAACTTCCAAAGTTCATTCCCTAATGAGTTAGCGTATAATGTGTAATGTTTATGTCAATATTGATATGGTATACAATTTTTTATATATAATTTTAATAATTTTGATAAGTATAAGGTGTCCCACAAATAATATTTATAACGTTAATAGAAATATTTTTATTTACAATTTTTAACACCCAGTATAGCGAAAGCTAGCCACATACCCATTTTTTATTTTTTTAAATATGTTTAAATATTCTCTAAAGCAATTTTTAATGTTTTTCTTAAAGGAAAAGTAAACGATGTTAAAAAAACATAATTACATCAAAATTTTAATTATGTGTACATAGTTAAAAGGCAGATAACGAGATTAAAGTAAAAGAATCAATCATCTTCTTTCTTATCGCTTTCTCAGTACAAATCCCTATCGAACTTTGGCTGCATTTTCCGCATTACCAAAATAAACATGTTTTCCTTTTAAACATAATCTCATTTTACTGACAGAAGTGCACCGAGCTGTGTGTTCTGAATATATTACATGTTCTTGGATAGGAAGAATCAATTTGTAAGTAAATATTTGCCTTTCATTTCTGCTAACCCCCTCTGCGTCTCTCTGCGAAGTTGCTTGTCGTGTGCGGGTTTGTTTTTTATGAAAAATATAAAAAAATAACGGTATTGTATTCAATCTCTCGAGTATTATAAAAGTAACATACCCACTAAGAATATTAATTATTTAATAATTTATTTGAAAATGATAAATGATGCAATGGATTAGTTTAAGTTTTATTTTATACCGGGTTACAATGAGACCTGGGCCTTTTATTTATTAAACTATTTGAATAAAATTTGAAACAAGCATACTAGATAGTGTATTGACACATCAAACAATCTACCCAATTCTATGATATTAATATTATTACTTTTATAAACAATAAGTCTCCTAAAATAGACCGCATTAAAGCAGAGTTTTTTAAAAAGTAGCACATTATATTCCAAATCCACTGTCATATACAGTGTGTCTACTTAAGTTGGAACCATATTTTATAGAGAGAACTACAACATAATATTATTTTTTTAAGGATTAATTCATAACTCTGTACATATTAATTGATTTTTGGGAAAGGTAATACAACTTAAATATGTGTTCCTCTAAGCTTTAAAATATATACAGGGTGATTCATTACTAATTGGAAATATTTTAACTATAGAATCCTGAGCTCAAATTATGAAGATTTAACCCAAATCACCTAGATAAAATATGTCTCCATTCTGAGTTACAGGGTGTTTTGTTTAAAAATTTAAAAATTATTTCTGTCCGGTACTTTAAAACTATTTGACGTATTATTGTCATATTTGGTGGGAAGTGTAGATACCATACACCCTACTAAATTATGTTAAATAAACGTTTCTGGCTACCATTAGAGGCGTACGACAGGGGCAAGTGACTGGTTATCCTTCTCAAATTCTACGCCACTGGTGGAATTCCAATTTTATCACAACTTTTCGATTCTTTAATTCTTTCTACGTAAATATTGTACTTTTTCTTTATAGCGATAAAGTTATTATTTTTCGAGATATTTTAAGTTAAACATGAAGCTCTACAATTATTTTGATTTTAATGTGTATTAATAATTATGTCGGTGTTTTGGGACATTTAATTGCATTTATTACGCAAATGAAACTTTAATCCGTACTAACAAAAATGTATTTCCTGTTTGAGTTACACAGTGTTTTATTTAAAAAATTTTGTGCCTAGTACTTTAGAACTATTTGACGTAATATTGTCATATTTGGCGGAATACATGCTTTCATAGTAGTAAACTGGGAGTAGTAGAGGATAGTGAGTGCAGAATCTGTGAGGAGGAGGACGAGACCTCCATTCACATTCTAACTGAATGTGTAGCACTACAGAATCCAAGAGCACTATATCTAGGAGGATATCTAGAAGAGGGAGATTTACCTAATTTTAAGCCACTCCAAATCTTACACTTCCTTGAGAAAATAGGGTTGGAAGGGTCGTTATAGGCATTGAGACATTTCCTTGGTGCATTAGCGACAGAAGGAGGCACAATAGATTTTTTAGGTCGCAGTGTATTAACACCTCATTCCTTATATAACATAACATAGTACGACATATTCAAAATAAGCTTAGGTTTTGTGTAGTTGGCTCTGATCTAACTTAATTGTTTCGATATAGTAGGAAGCTGTCATTGCTGTTAGTTATTACTGACCCTTAAGATTTTGATTGTTGTAAAATTTAAAAAATCGATTAAATGAAAATGCCGCGGCACAACAATTTTACTATTCTTAAAATGCGAGATATGCTCTGTGTTTATGTAAAGGAAAATTATTTATCTCTTGCTTCTGCTCGAATCTATCTATTAATATTTTTATTCGATTAGGAGAAAGTGGACAATTTAGGCGTAACAGTGGTATGGGACGACCGAAAATATTAACTATGGATCAGGAGGATGATATTTTAGTGAGAATTGCTGATAATTCTGAATTAAGTACTCGACGTTTAGCAGCAATGACTGGAGCAAGCCAGTCCTCAGTTTTTCGGATACTGAGAACATTTACGACCTTACCACTTAATTTAATTTAAAGTTAACTTAATGTAAAACAAAATAATTGTTTAGCTTAATGTTTAACTTAAAATATTTCGAAAAATAATAACGTTATCGCTATGAAGAAAGAGTATGATATTTACGTAGAAAATATTGGAGAATCGAAAAATTACGATAAAATTGCAATTTCGCCAGTGGCGTAGAATTTGGGAAGGATTAACCAGTCACTTGCCCTTGTAGTACGCCTCTGATGGTAGCCAGAAACGTTTATTTAAAATAATTTAGTAGGGCGTATAGTATCTACACTTCCTGCCAAATATGACAACAATACGTCAAATAGTTTTACTGGACAAAAATAATTTTTAAATTTTTAAACTCAGAAGAGACACATTTGATCTAGGTGATTTGGGTTAAATCTTCATAATTTGAGCTCAGGATTCTATAGTTAAAATATTTCAAATTAGTAATGAATCACCTTGTATAAGATGATTTATTTTTTCGAAGATATTCCATTTTAAGGAATGTACAAAAACGACGAACACCCTTGTATTCTAAAATATCCCTGGTAAAATGTAACCATTTTTTAGTATATAATGCTTTTACTACCTTTTTATGGGATATGAATTTTAAATCTAATACTATAACTAGTTTTCGAGATACAGGGCGTTAAAATGGAGAATTGCTGATTTTAATTATATTTTTTTTTCAAACTGAGAAGCTAAATTGACTTTATATAAGTTTAATATAAATTTGGTCCGATGTCCATAAAAAGAGAGTTTAATATATTTACTGTTACAGTGTGATTCACGAATAAATCACACTATATTTTTGTAACTTTGTCCAGTGTATAAAAACTTGTCACAAGTATCCGAAAGTGATGTATATAATGTGTCATCTTATGAAAACACAACTCCAAAATAATACCAAGAAGAAAAGTAAAAATTTTCCTTTGGAATTTCTTTGAACTGCCAAAGTTTATGACAAATGGGAACATAATTCTGATTGGCAGTAATATAAATAAATGAAACTTAGTACTTACTTAAATTAGAACTTTAATATCAACAAATTTTGTAAATAAAAGGATAAAATTTACAATATAACGATTAAATATATCTTGTCCAAGCATAAATTGTACAAATATCCAAATCATAATATTTCTTGTAATATCAATCATTAATATGGATTAACATTGGTCAATTTCTGAGTTGTTAGGGAAAAAAAGGATCCATGGAGAATAACAAGATTGTTGATTCGGGGCTTCCAGAGAAGGAAGATGTCAAAATTTTCTTAAAAAGTGAACTAAAAAATAAATACGTATTAAAGCAAAAAATAATAAAATTTCAATTAAGTAAACATTTAAAGGTAATATATTTGTAAATAAGAGTTCTCACGATTGTTTTTGTAAAACAAAGACGATACCTACCTTTCGACTTGGGTGATGGACATTGGAGCTTGGCAGTCTGGAGAAATATGCTTTCTATATGATATATAACCAGGCACTGGAAATGGTATAAACATTCACAAGTGTTGATTGAGTAATTTATTTGTCTAAAACTGGAAAAAAAAGTGACAGCATGTTTTTCTAACCATACAAATGGTATGTCTAATTTGTAATTGTTGTAAATATTTAAATATTGTTGTTTACTTACTTTAATTCTAATATCATATGAATTTTATGCAAAAAGTATATATGTCATTTGTCAAAGGGACAAAATTTCGATTCTTTAGAAAGAAAATCGATTCCAATTTATTGAAATAAAAAGCAAATAAAATTCATATAATAAGACACTCGATTATAGAAAATTTTAATCGATTTGTTTATAATAGTAATATGTTGGTATGAGTGGTTAGTTTGGATGCCAATTATATAATAAATATAGATTGTTTAAAAAATAAGTAACTGTGTTAAAAATAAAAAATCAGGTAAAAGATATATTTTGTAGGTAATTGTAAAACAGATTACCCTGTATATTTTAAAATCTAATATAACGTTATTAACTTACCCAAGCGTCACTAAAGTCCCTTTTTAATAATTTTTAAACATCAATATTTTTTGTGGTTGTCTGGATGGCTCACCCTGTATAAAAAGTAAACATAGCTTAATCTTTTGAACTCAAAATTGTGAACGAGTAGATATTAACTCAATGAAATATTTTCTCTGTGGCGCAACTATAGAGATATTAAGTGTTTGCAAAAATATATTGTGATTTATTCGTGAATCATCCTGTAACAAATAATTTAAACGCAATGGAAATCTCACAAAAACTTATATATTCTATATAAAGACAATCTAGCTTTTCAGCTGGAAGAAAAAAACTAAAATAATTCTCCACTTTAACGTATCTCGAAAACTGGTCATAATATCGGATTTAAAATTATATCTCTTAAAACGGCGTTAAAATTATCATATACTGAGAAAATAGTTACATTTCACTCGGGAAATTTTAAAATACAAGGTGTTTTCGTACTTTTATTAAAATAAAATATCTTCCAACATATAAGCCGCCTTGTATATTTTATTTTGAAGTTTAGAGGTATACATATTTTAGTGGTATTACCTTTCCTAAAAATCAATTAATAAATACAGCGTTTTGAATTAGTCCTTAACAAATAATTTTAAGTGGTTCCCACTACAAAACACCCTGTATAAGAAATGTGAACTGTACAATATACAAAAATACCATATTGAATAGTACTTTCTGAAATTATGCTTCCTTGACGTCACAGTAAAATTAGTGAGATTTTGCAAAAACTACCGTCACATATTTGTGAATCACCCTGTAATTAAAAATATTTGTATATGTGCCTATGTAATAATATATTACTAATACATGACATGTATGCAATAGAAATTCAGTCTAGCTCGTAAGTTGGAAAATAAAAATACCGAAAAACTGGGCAATTTTCAAACTTTAACGTATATCGTACAAATACGATAATTATCGTACATCTGACAACGCTGCTCTCATCATTCATATGATTACAGCCAAAGAGTGACAGTACTAACACTACTAACCTACTCTCCTACTCGCAGAGTTACAAGATTACGGCACTAGACAAAAGGATCTACTTACTTACCCACCCATTTGTAAGAAAAACATTTTCACAAAAAGCATACTATTATATTAGTACTAAAATGTATAACACACATCCTAGAGCTATAAATAATATAAAAACTTTAAATATATTTAAGATAATTTTTACTAAGCACTCCGAAATTATTTTTTATTAACCTGATAGAATCAAGTAAATAACATTTATTTCACATGGACCTTTTATTGTAGATATTTTTATTATGTATTTATTATTCTTTAACTGTATCTGTATTGCAGCTCTATTCTATTTTTATTGTATTTTTTTATATTTTTATTGAACCGAATAATGTTCATTTCGAAACAAGTACACTAATACTTATCGATATTTTAACTTTATTTATATTATCATTTTGTTATATCTATATATATTTATATAAGTAAAGTTTATGACAAAAAACAGAATTTGTTTTAAAATTAGTTTTTTTAATACGTCAACTTAAACGATTAGTTTATTCAAAATTTTGAAAATATGTGATTTGTTCTCTGTGTTTTTTGATATTACCAATTAATAAAAATTTGTAACAATAATAAACATGTCTATATTCCGATTTTATGTTATTTTTAAGCAGCAACCCTTAGTTCCCATTCATGTCAACGATAATAATCTCTATAATTTTGTCACATCCTCCCTTCTTAAAAATGAAAATTCCCAACACGTGACTGTACTACCCTCTACAATTTGGCATATTCGTGCTATATCTACTGATCTCCCTTTTTTTATTTTTCTTTTACCAACGGGGAATATTAAGTAAAAATAACTACCTACGGCTTAATTTTTTCTTCTAGGGCTTTATAAATAATATGGATATCGAATGACACCGGATATCACCAAGAGCAACATTGTTATCTGATATCTAGAATTTGTTGAGTGCAGGGTTGGATTTATACGAGCAAATTAGCGAGTTGAAAATTGTCATATTTGAATAACAAGGTTGTAACTGCCCTTTTTAAAATAAATATTATATTGATAAATTCATTTTCTACCCTTATGATTTAAATATAATAGATAACGCAATGAGAATTATTCTTTGCTCGTGAAACAATACTATTTCGAAATTTTATTATTAAAGCTCGGAGTAAATAAACCAAATATTCTATAAAAGAAGACAAAAGCATTACTTCCGATTAATCACATTCATTTTATTTCATAATAAAACATTCCATTATTAAACATCTTATAAGTAAATCTAATAGTTCATTATGATTTTTATGACCCAAGTTGTTACGCGAGAACTTACAAGGCGTCTAAAGGGCATAAAATGACTAATAAAATATATTACTAACACGTTGTGTGCCAAACTAACGTGCCACAACACAATCACTTCGTTACATGAATCCAATTATCCAATTATTAATAAATACCTAACCTATACCTACGTTATGAACTCAAACGTGTTTATACAATATTTTATACGCATAGGACCATTACAAATAAACTTGGGCCTGTTATAATCGGATTCTTCGAGTAAGTATAAGCTGAAGGTTGATTGTACTTTTTTACGACGGATGTTAACTCACGATTCTATTACTAATAGATGATTCTCAGCCAATCTCATTAGTTGATGAGACGAGTACTCACTACTACCATTCTCAAAGAACCAAGTACTCGGTGACTTCACACTCTAGATCAACCACACAAAAACTGAGCACTACAGGGAGAAATCCTGCTTTTAAAAATCTTAATATCACAATACAGGTACTACGGGAAAAGACTCCAGTACTGTGAAGAAACCCAACTAAATATTTTGTGATTTACGAATAAATTACGAATTCCGTGATAAATGATTGTGTTTTTTGCTGGCTGTTGGAAAAATCCACAAGCAATTCCTAAGCGAATATCAACAAATCTTTAAATTACAGAAGAAACACAAATTCACCAGGACAAACACGTGGCTCTCAGAATAATTCTATAAAAACAAAAAAGACGGTTATTTTTTCCCTAAACCTTAAACAAAAAAGGGACTTTTGTCCCACTAATCAGAGTACCTAAAATACTCCTTCTCAAAATACCTACTTTACGTTTCGAAGGAACCACCGATCGACAATTCAGACACCAGCTCACGATCACCAGCTCATTCTATCTATGACAATCCCTACAAAAATGCGGAACAAACACACTAAAGGCAGTCGGAAAAATAGACACCAATTGTCCAATCATGCATATATCAAGAGCTCTGACGTTACATGGCAACAAGGTTTTAGTTTTCATTACAATAGATCTATTACATTTTGGTTCATGTCATTATATCATTACTATAATTCAACAATTATGTCAATCTATTACTATTGTGTGTTAAAACCCAAAATAGAACAAAAAATAACTAAACGTTTCCAATTAACTGATTATATCTCATTTAAATATAATTATTTTTTTTAATTCCAATTTATGTTAGACTCAATCTTTTGAAAATAAAACTAAAAATTCATGGAAAAATGTGTGCTTAATACTACAAGAGTAAAGTCTATTTACCAAATATAGTATAGCAGGGACTAAAGTTGGAAAGGCTTTTGGTAGGTGAAAAGGGGAAAAACGTCAAACCACTTCAATTTTTGCTGGTGTAACAAAGTTACATTTGAAACGTAACGACGGTTTTAAACATTACAAAGTTCGTCCATGATACGGAATTCTGGGTTTCTTCCTAGCTAATCCATCCTTATTAACTGACAAAGTTCGCGCAGCTTAAACACCGATTTAAGAAGATTAATTAGTTATTTTACTTGTTTATCTAAAAGTGAGTAAAACCTGCTAACATCCCGATTTAAATCCGTCGCAAAACCTCAACGTTCGAGCTTTCAACACAGATTTAACTAAAATACTCCAAAACTCAACCAGCCGTACCCGCATCAAGGTGCATTAGAAGCGGCAAAAAAACTCCAAAGATAACAAACCGCTTTTAAAACCTACTTTAGGTAAATGTTATTTCGTCGATCCGGCAAACAAATTGCGGCGGACCAGCCGGCATATCGGCGGCAGTAATGCCGCTCCCGATGAAGGTGGCGCGGCGGTGCAGGCACATTGTTCGCCGTTATCTCAATTGCTAATACCTCTCTCGGAAAATTTGAACTTAATCGGAATATTCGGCAGGCGCTCGTTTCTCTTTTGTTTGTCGACAGGATTCGATCCTCATTTGTCTTTTCGGGAATATTAGCTTTGCGTTAAATAAGCTCGCGTCGAGGAGCGCTTATTACCGGATTGTCACATCGACTCGATTAGGATCAGATGGCTGTCGGGACGAATTGGTATCTACCGTTCTGAAAAAAACTAGTCATCACAAATAGAACACTGCTGTTAATAATAGTATGATTAGATTAGATTGTATATTTTAACTACTTTACATACCAGCCCTGTCTCAGTGAAGTTGGCGCAACTAAAAAAAAACTTATCCAGATATCGGAAAATTTATTAAAAAACTAACATTTATTTTCAATTAAATATGAAATCTTTTTTCACTTTTGGAATTATTATATAACTGGCTTGAAAGTTTATACCAGTTATCTATATCTTTAAATATGGGGCCTTGAAAGCCCAAAAACCATAGCGGCACTGTATATCAACTGATTAAGATTAGCTGTAGCAGTGTGATTCCCATAATAACCCTTTCAGCTTGTCTTGAGTTACTGAAAGCGGAACTAATGGTTTGATTAATTTAAAGATCAAATATACCTAACAAGATTTAATAATCACTTGCTTGTCACAATAAATATCACAAAAAAAAACAGTGAGTAATAACAACTTGTATACATTGCTGGGTAAATCTTGTTCAGAAAATTATTCACTTGGGGATATATATTTTTTGTGATAACAAATTAAAAAATTGCATAATAGCACGGCATGGTTGCCTCAAGTTTTTACATGTTTTAATTGTTTTAATTGTTTTAATTGTTTTAATTGTTTTAATTGTTTTAATTGTTTTAATTGTTTTAATTGTTTTAATTGTTTTAATTGTTTTAATTGTTTTAATTGTTTTAATTGTTTTAATTGTTTTAATTGTTTTAATTGTTTTAATTGTTTTAATTGTTTTAATTGTTTTAATTGTTTTAATTGTTTTAATTGTTTTAATTGTTTTAATTGTTTTAATTGTTTTAATTGTTTTAATTGTTTTAATTGTTTTGTTTTAATTGTTTTAATTGTTTTAATTGTTTTAATTGTTTTGTTTTAATTGTTTTAATTGTTTTAATTGTTTTAATTGTTTTAATTGTTTTAATTGTTTTAATTGTTTTAATTGTTTTAATTGTTTTAATTGTTTTAATTGTTTTAATTGTTTTAATTGTTTTAATTGTTTTAATTGTTTTAATTGTTTTAATTGTTTTAATTGTTTTAATTGTTTTAATTGTTTTAATTGTTTTAATTGTTTTAATTGTTTTAATTGTTTTAATTGTTTTAATTGTTTTAATTGTTTTAATTGTTTTAATTGTTTTAATTGTTTTAATTGTTTTAATTGTTTTAATTGTTTTAATTGTTTTAATTGTTTTAATTGTTTTAATTGTTTTAATTGTTTTAATTGTTTTAATTGTTTTAATTGTTTTAATTGTTTTAATTGTTTTAATTGTTTTAATTGTTTTAATTGTTTTAATTGTTTTAATTGTTTTAATTGTTTTAATTGTTTTAATTGTTTTAATTGTTTTAATTGTTTTAATTGTTTTAATTGTTTTAATTGTTTTAATTGTTTTAATTGTTTTAATTGTTTTAATTGTTTTAATTGTTTTAATTGTTTTAATTGTTTTAATTGTTTTAATTGTTTTAATTGTTTTAATTGTTTTAATTGTTTTAATTGTTTTAATTGTTTTAATTGTTTTAATTGTTTTAATTGTTTTAATTGTTTTAATTGTTTTAATTGTTTTAATTGTTTTAATTGTTTTAATTGTTTTAATTGTTTTAATTGTTTTAATTGTTTTAATTGTTTTAATTGTTTTAATTGTTTTAATTGTTTTAATTGTTTTAATTGTTTTAATTGTTTTAATTGTTATACTTGTTTTAATTGTTTTAATTGTTTTAATTGTTTTAATTGTTTTAATTGTTTTAATTGTTTTAATTGTTTTAATTGTTTTAATTGTTTTAATTGTTTTAATTGTTTTAATTGTTTTAATTGTTTTAATTGTTTTAATTGTTTTAATTGTTTTAATTGTTTTAATTGTTTTAATTGTTTTAATTGTTTTAATTGTTTTAATTGTTTTAATTGTTTTAATTGTTTTGTTTTAATGGTTTTAATTGTTTTAATTGTTATACTTGTTTTAATTGTTTTAATGGTTTTAATTGTTTTAATTGTTATACTTGTTTTGTTTTAATTGTTTTACTTGTTTTGTTTTAATTGTTTTAATTGATTAAATTGTTTTAATCGTTTTAATCGTTTTAAACGTTTTAATCGTTTTAATCATTTTAATAGTTTTAATTGTTTATTTTAAATGTTTTGTTTTTTTAATAGCCTTTTAATTGTTTTATTGGTTTTTAATTGTTTTTAATATATTTTTAAGTGTTTTATTTTGTTTTTTAATTATTTCCATGTTTTTTAACTATTTTTAATTGTTTTAAACTAGTTTTTAATTGTTTTTAATTCATCATAATTATTTTCAATTGTTTTTATTTGTTTTATGGATTTTTAATTGTTATAATGGTTTTTAATTGTTTTTAATTTCTTTTAATATATTTTTGTTTTTTTATTTGTTTTAAACGGTTTTTTATTGTTTTTATTTGTTTAAATTGGTTTTTAATCGTTTTTTATTGATTTTTGTTATAATCATTTTTGTTTTTAATTGGTTTTAAATTGTTTCTGAATTGTTTTTGTTTTTAAATTGTAATTGTTTACTAAATATTCTTTAATTGGTTTTTAATATTTTTCAATCGTATTTAATTATTTTTTATTTTTTAAAATTGTTTTTTATTGGTTTGTAATTGTTTATTAAAAAAAATTAATGTGTAAAACAATTTAAATTTGAAAATATTACTAATAGTAATAAATTATGATTTAGCAAGTTGTGAATCTCCAGAAATATCTAATTTTGGGAGCGAGAATGACTAATAACTTGGTGGATATGTTTGTGGACAATAAGCACTGATTGTGCCATCATCAGTGCCAAAAGCGCTTTGCATTTATTAGTTAAAAAGTTTTGCACGAAATACAAGTCTTTCCTTTTGTATCTAGTAGTTACGTGCATACAACTGTCAACCTTTTGGTTATTTTAATTGTTTATTAATTATTTTTTAATTGGTTTGTAATATTTTTTAAATTGTTTATTATCTTTTTAATGGCCCTTTAATTGTTTTTATTTGCTTTTCATTTATTTTTAATTGTTTTGGTTTTTTTAATTATTTTTGTTTTTTTTTTAAATATTTTTTAACTTCTTTAAACAGTATTTTAATTTTTTTTAATTGTTAGTTTTTATTTGTTTTCAATGGTTTTTTATTTATTTTTTTATTGTTTTTATTTGTTTTTAATTATTGGTTTGTAATTGTTTAATAATTTAATTGTTTTTAATTGGTTTTGAATTGTTATTTTATTGGTTTGTAATTGTTTATTAATTGGTTTTTAATATTTTGATTTTTGTTTTTATTTGTTTTTAATTAGTTTTAATTTGTTTTTAATTGGTATTTAATTTTTTTTACCTGTTTTTCAATTGGTTTTAAAATTATGGCTTTTAATTGTTTTTATTTGTTTATAATTGTTTAATAATTATTTTTTAATTGGTTTGTAATATTTTTTAAATTGTTTTTAATTATTTTTAATTGTTTTTAATTGTCTTGAGTTGTTTTAATTTTTTTATTTGTTTTTGAATTGGTTTGTAATTATTAATTATCTTTTAATTGGTTTGTAATAATTTTTCCCCAATTTTTTCTGAAACAGATGAGTAATTTTTCATGAACCAAAAATATTTCGTGCTTCAAATTTTATTCATTTCTGTATTATGCTCAGAATTTATCAATACTTCCTCGTATATACTGGTTGAGTTTCCTAGCTGGTGCTCTTATTACTTAACCGTAAACCGAACACGAATAAATCAAAAACAGTTGACTAGTTTAAAGTTGAAAATATCAACGTCGTCTAAGAAGAAAAACGGCTGTAATTAGCAGTTCATCTCTGTATCATAATTTTGTATCGATTATGTAATTAAATTCTCATTAATAGCCAAAGTTATGAACATAACGATGCACGAAGCTTATTAAACAGATTCCACCAGAGACGGACCTTTTAGTGGGCGCCGCATTTTGACGATAAGACCAGTGGCTTGGGGGGTGAACTAAGGTCAGAAGCAATTTAATGGAGTGCTTAGATTTAAGGGCACAGCTAATTAGCTATAGTAGTTAATTTTCTTTTAACAATCATTTGGAAACTTCATGATTTTTAAAGTACTAAGCAGTATTTTGCTGTTCAGATATGTCACAGGGTGTCGAATAATTAATGTTTTAAATTTTAAAGTGCCGTATATTTTGTGACGTGCATCAATAGATCGAAACAATTAAACTGTTGCGTTCACGAAAGATAATCCTCCTTAAAATACGAATATTAGCACACTTACGTTACCATCAATGGAGATGGGTGTATCTACACCATATGACTCGTATAGTTTTTTCCTAACCTAGTAGCAGTAAAATTGTTTACAAACCTAAGCCTCTTGATTGCATTTAGGAAGTAAGCGCGCATATAACAGGTTTGGAATATCATTATGTTCTCCAATAAGCCATTTTTTTTAAGAATAAAATCATTTTTGTAAATCACTTTTTGTTTTAAAATTACATTAATATGAGTTGATTATGCTCGATAAATTAGACTGACAAATAGAATAAACTAAACAATAAATATACTTAGGCAGAAGCGGCTTGTTTTTAAGGGAAATCAATTTATATAAAAATAAAATAAAAAAGTATTTTGTTATTTACTCATACCTACTATTGGTAAAAAAATATATTTCACGTCTATTTATAATACCTTTCATATGGCTCCTTTATTTTACTTGTTCCAATCATAATATTCTATCCCGATGATTAAAACCAACATATATTTTTTAATTAAGAATTCTATTAAAAATTGTATTGTCACTATACGCAAATATCGTCTGTTAGTTCATACATTAGTTGGCGCTGCTGTCACGCACGGAGCGAATAGAAGTAGAATGTCTTTGAATATGACAAAGTGTGTCCCATAATATTGCAGATATATGCTAAAATATGTAAAATTGTTCAAAGCATCGCAAAAAAATTAGTTTATTTTAAAAAGGGGGCCTATTTGAAAATTTAATTTTCTAATTTGAATATAGTTATTTGCCTGGAACCGTTCCTGATTATTTCGATAGCATTCGGCGATTAAACCTACAATACAGCGACATCTAATTTCCTATAATGGTGGTAAACATTTATTGACATCGTTAAGTCAAAGGACGGTCTCGAAATGTAAATACGACTAAACATCCTGGTGTTCTAATGAAGAACGCTTGTATACCAACTAATTAGGGGTTGTAGATAATTTAGTTACTAAATTTGATATATACATAGATAAATAAAGGTGAATATATAAATATTTCAGCTAAAATGTGTACCAATATTTGTATTGTATATTGACAAACTGAATCAAAAATGAGATGGTCACGATAGCAGGTTGATTATAATTGTAAATCAATAATGAAATCAAAATATTATACAGTTAAAACACGAAAATAAAAATTTATTCCGTTCAGTTTTTTATTTAAATCGGACTTGGCCGTGGAAATGTAACATATTTCACTGTTTATGGTAAAAATTTATATATTTTTTATGTTATGTGCTGTGATATTTCATTTTAATTGTTCGAAACAACGTATTCCAATTTAATAATAGGAAAAATGTCATTGCTGGAATATAAATGTCATGTCATTAAATTAGGTGCAAAATCTAACTGAGAGTTAAAATGGATTGCTTTGTGACAATACACATAATTATTGGAAGAAATTTACTTGAAATTAAAAGAAATCAAAGTAGAAGGTATTACAAGGTAGTGTATTAGGGCCTGTCCTGTATCTACTATATATCAGTATTATTCCAAACCTAAAAAACAGCCACCTTTGCAGATGATACTTCCTTCCTGATAGTAGGAGAATATCATGGAGTAATTGCAGAACTCGTTTAATATAATTAGCGATTGGATAGAATGTTGGCGAATTAAGTTAAATGAAACTAAATATGTACATATTCATTTTACAAATAAAAGGAAAGACGATAATTTATTTACCATAAGTAATATCCAAATATTTATTTAAAAAAGAAAAAAGAGCTAGTAATAAAATCCATTTTTTGGTTGATTTGAGGACATTCTGATTTGTCAAATAATAATAAATTACTCCTGTTTGTTTAAACAGGTACTTAAACTAGTGTGTATAACTACGGCGTTACTGGCGTTACTAGATCACAATGGTAAGCTATCCATCCAGTTCGCTAGTTAGATAGCTTGGGTCCTGAAGAAGAGGCCGAAGAAGAAGTGATCGACAATGACCGGAAGGTGAGTGAGGTAAGCAGAGGTAAAAGAAATGTCGCAGAAGGTAGAAAAAGGTAGCCAGGTGTCATAAGTACAGGTGTGCATAGGTGTGTCACCTGTCACCTATACAGGTGAGCCTGAAGAGTATTGAGGAGCCTCGCTTAGCCTAGCCTAGCCCATATTGTAGAAAAAGGAAAGAGGATCATGGTGAATCAAAGTGGGTTAAAGCTGATCAAGACCGGATTAAAAGCTGATCAAGACCTCATCAACAAATATTATATGTCTTGATTTGGTATTCGTTTGTTCTGTTTTTGATCAGGTCTTGATCTGTGTTAAATTAGGTCTTGATCAGCTTTTATTTAGGTTTGATCAGCTTAAATCCACTTTGATTAGCTATGATCCTCTTTCTCTTTTCTACAATACGGGCTAGACCTGGCGAGACTCCTCAATACTCTTCAGACTGACCTGTATAGGTGACAGGTCACACACCTGTGCTTGTGGCATCTGGCTACCTCTGAGAAATTTTGATTAGCTATAATCATCTTTCTCTTTTCTACAATACGAGCTAGGCTAGACGAGGCTCCTCAATACTTTTCTGGCTGATCTGTATAGGTGACAGATGACACATCTGGCTACCTTTTCCTACCTCCTGCTACATTTCTTTTACCTTTGTTTACCTCCAGAGGTGGATAGCGCACCTTCCGGTCATTATAGATTATTTCCTATACTTCCGCTACTTATTCAGGACCCAAGCCACCCGACTAGAGCACTGAATGTATATTGTGATCCAGTAACGCCTTAGCTATACTACTAACATATATAAGCTTTATTCCAACTTAAAACCATTTAGTAATGGTACAACGCTACATTCAAAGCTTGGGCGGGACTGTTTGGAAACCCTAACAGAGATGGTTAGTCAAAACAGACTAACCTTAGCCTGGGTACCAGGCCATAGAGGAACGAAGAGGCTGATTTACTAGCCCGAGAAGGGATCTCAGTAGCTCTTTTGGCACAGATCATTTTTATGGTGTCAGAACATGCACAAAGCGGTGGATTTTTAGAAATTCTCAGGAATGGTGAAAACATTCTCCAAGACATGCCACAGAGCTCTTAAAAGGATAGCCAAAACTCACCGAGCATCTACTAAGCCAAAGTAAAAAAATACTAGAGTATAAGTAGGTCTATTAACAAGGCAGTGTATGCTTAACAAACATATAACATCGGTCTGACAGAAGAGACCTTGTGCCGATTTTGCCAGGAAGAGGTAAAAACTGCAGTACACGTCTGTTTTTCTCTATTTCCTGCTCTCCTGGTTCTTGCTATAATACTTGCCTATCTATATCTTCTTCTGCTCTTTTTTTATATCTGGTTATCTGCCATTTTTTTTAACTTTCAATATCTTTATTTTTTTTTCACGTTAACAATTTTAATTCAACTTTGAAACTCTTTTTAACTTCTGACAATTCTAAAAAAACTGTCTGGCTTTAAATTGTCACTACCATTGCCGATCGGAATACCTTATCTGATAGAGAACGGAAACATGACATCAAAGGTCACATGATGGAATCATGGCAATATTTACAAATTACTACCACTACAATTAATATATTTACACTATTTTTTTACCAACCCATGTTTATCCAGCTCATAGAATCCTTGTAGCTGCTGCTTAAAGAATGGCTGCTCTAAAATCATCCATTTTTTATTGTAAATTTTCTTTTATGTTAGCTACATAATAATAATAATACATCAAGACGGTAACGCATGGCGATTTTTATGATCTGGATGTCATATCAACAGAAATTAAATTTCTGCAAATACGTCATCCATCAAATCCTATAGAGAACCATGGTCTTCTGTAGGATTCGAAGCTAGTGTGTGGTTCGCAAATGAATGAGAGCGCCTTAGGCACCTACGCTACCGTTCCGATGAGCATCAGACCGAGTATTGTCATGAAGTAGAATGGAACTTCGTGAAAGCTTCTTGAACGTTTTTGTCTTATTGCTTAATGGAGTTGGTTTAGGGTTTCATTTGCATTAATGTGCGTTCTAGGTTCTTTAAACTCTTCCAGCAAGGTTCCCTCATAATCCTTGTCTGCAGAAGATTGTGCTTCAAACTTCTTTTGTGGTAATAAATTTTGAATGTTTTAATTGCATCGATGACAAATCACTGGATGATTTAATATAATGACACCAAGTTTGGTCGAAGTTATTGACAAAGAAACTAGTTATTACTATTTTGGCTGTACACCGTGAGATATTGCAAAGACAAGCCCATTCGCAAGCATTTTATGCTGTGTTCCAGTTTTGTACGATACAATGAACAATTTCTGCATTCACTCCAATATTTTCTGCAATTGTTTTAATTGAAATTTGACTATTTTCTCTAATCAAGCTTTCCACACATGCCATATTTCTTTGATGCAGTTTCCAATGCACCTGATAGCCGCTTATCAGTTGTTCCCTTGACAGTTGGATAAGCAATACGTGCGTTTCTATACATTGCTTTCGTTAGTCTATGAATTTGCAAACCATCAGCCAAGATTGGTTTTAACTAAACAAGCCTCGTATTTTTGAACAAATAAAAGTCTTGTGTTACCGATTTAGATATTTTATTTTCATTTCTGAAGTTGGTCACATTTAAGCAGTTGAATGTGCTCTACGAATTATTTTAACATCATTCTCACATAAATTTTCCACAAAATAGGTTACAGTTGATAAAGCGGAACGCAAGCAATGCATCTAATAATAGTATGGTTTCGAGATAAAAGGGTCATTTACTTTAGTCGAAATTTCCATAGCAAAATCCATCTAGCATACATAAACCAATCTCCAGTGCACTTCGGTAAAATAAAATTGTTCGATTTATTTCAATCCCACGCCAGGTACATGAAAAGGTAGAAAGAAGGATCTGAAAACAAAGACAAAGATTTGATTCAACATGCTTTTTAAATTTTTCTATTTGATAGCACTTTAAATTTGGAAACATTGATTTCATCGAAGATTTTTATTAATAATATTCATATTTGAAAAAGCAACTATTGAATTTACATTTTTTTTAATATAAATTAAATTTTATAAAATAATATAGTTCAAGAAATGTTTTAAACAAATATACACATATTTTTAAAAGTAGGCCAGACAGTTTTGAATAACCATAGGTTGATTCAAGAACCTATAGAACATACCCAGTCAAGGACTTGTACAAACTTGTACAAGGGACTTAGGTGACAGAGTGGGTACTGTGAATTAATATAGGTTCAGTGTTGTCAGAGACAAAGACAGACGAGCTCACGAAGAATAACTGTAACACTGAATACGCCCCTGTGAAGGCACGAGCTCTTATTAAAAATAATATCGCCTGGTTGTGGGAAGCATGGGACCAGAGAAATGCAAAATTGTTAAAATACATATTTGCTTATTTTATACCTGAATTAAATTTTGAGTTAGGCTGTAACTAGTAACATCTTTCATGCCTTACTAACAGGGAATATAAACTATGTACAATCAAATATAATACTAGCCAGATTTAAGGTTTGTGGCCGTTGATGATTCACCTATTCCTCGGTGTAAAATATTTGAAGTCAGCGATAAACCTTTTGAAGTTCTGGATCTTGAGCCCTTGAAGGATCTGTAAGAGGTTTTCTCGCAACTCCGAAAACAATACTTGTGACGCCACAAACTCAGAAATACTCGGGTTCCAATTTTATTAACGTGGTTTGCTCCACAATCCTTTGATGCAGTTTGCGAAAGGAATCAGAATAGAATAGAATAGAATAGAATTTATTCACTACGTTATATACAAACAGTACATTTGTAGCAAGTCACAAATAAATAAAATATGTTCCAAGAACAATAAAAAATAAAGGTTTCTAAATATTGCACAGTTACAAATATTTTACAGTAACAAATAATAATATTACAACTAACATAACTTAAAATATATATGTATTATTTTTATTTTTAAAATTTTTAAAATAGTTGTATATTCACTGACTGAATAAAAGCACATTTCAAGAAGAAATCGCTTTAATTTTCCTTTAAATTGGGAAAAGTTTAAATATTTTAAATTTGATGGTAAAATATTATATAAGTTAAGGTTCAGTGAATTTTTCTGGGATTTAGATAATCGAAATTTTTGTTTCCTTAGATTCCCAGCTTGTCTGGTATTATAATGGTGAACATCAGACTGCTTTAGTAGATTTGCACTGTTTTTGTGAATTTCAAGAACTGTATTTAAAATAAACAGTGATGGTAATGACATAATTACAAATTTTTTGAAGAGTGGTTGACAGTGCTCACGGTACCCAACATTCGCTAGGATTCTTATGGCTTTCTTTTGCATACGAAATAATTTCATTGCCTCTGATGAATTACCCCAAAGAATAATTCCGTAACCTATCTGGGAATGAAACAATGAAAAATATACCATTTTTAAACATTGGAAATTGGTAATTAAGGCCAAACGCCGAAGCAAAAACAACAAACTAGATAATCTTTTAGCAATCATATCGATATGGCAGGTCCATGATAGATTACTATCAAGTTTTACACCTAACAATTTGACACTGTCAAGTTCCGATGATGAACTACCAGATCCAAAATTAAGGTTTTGAGTTTTTGTATCATTTAGCATAAGTTGATTGGCACAGAACCATTTTTTTGACAATTCAATACTGCACTTAGTAGCATTTAATAAACAAGATTGATCTTTTCCAGTTGAGATAAAGGTCGTATCGTCGGCAAATAGAATAGTTTTGCAAGGGTTCATATATTTAATTAGATCATTGACGTATATAATGAACAGTAGAGGCCCAAGGACAGAACCTTGTGGTACTCCATGTGTGATCATTTTAAACTTAGATGAGGTATTATTAAAATATACAGCCTGCGATCTATTTTTCAGATAAGATGAAATGAGTGACAGGGGTACACCTCTAATTCCATAATAATGTAGTTTTTTCAGCAGAATGTTGTGAGAGACACAGTCAAAGGCCTTCGAGAGATCACATAGCGTAATTGCAGTATATTCACCTCTTTCTAGGCCCTCAACTATGCCACTAACAACATTAAGAACAGCTTGAATAGTGGAGCGTTCATTACGGAAACCATATTGTGATTCGCAAAAGAAATTATTTTTATTAAAATAATCATTGAGCCTTTGCTTCATAACCTTTTCTACTATTTTACCGAAAACGCTGGTTATAGATATTGGCCTATAGTTATCAGGAACAGAACTATCTCCTTTTTTTAGAAGCGGAATAACTTTTGAGTTTTTAAAAACATCTGGAAATACTCCAGTTGTGAAGATTACGTTTACAAGATTGGTTAGTGGTACCAACATTATTTCAGTTGTTTCCTTTATAATCCGACTATTTATCTCATGAGTGTCCACACAGTTTGTGTCTTTTAAGGCATTAATCGTATTCAAAATTTCCAATTCAGTTACTGGGTACAGAAAAAAAGAACTACACGGGGCAGGAAAATTTTCAAAATTAAGTAAATCAATATTTGAGGCGGTAGGAAGAGACTTTATTACATTGTCAGCTACGCTAGTAAAGAAATCATTAAAATTTTCTGATGATATGTTTGTAAAATTGGAAATAGTATGACTATGATTCCTTTCAAAATTAATTATTTGCCAACAAGCTTTGGATGTATTCCCGGAATTAATTATAAAATTATCGTATGCTGATTTTTTACTAATTTTTAGATGACTACTATAATGTTTTTTATATGCTTTAAAAACATCAAAAGCCTGCTGGTCTCTAGTAGAATCCGCTATTAATTTAAGATTAGATAAAGTACATCTCATTTCATTTAACTGTTCATTAAACCAAGAAACAGGGGATTTTTTAGACTTGACAGATTTAGATTGCATCGGGAAATGTTTTTGTATTAAATTTGTGTAAGTGTCTACCATAAAGGAGGCAACCAGATTTGCATCACTAGAATGAATGGCCCTATGCCAATCGACATCAGAGAGAGATTCAACTTTTTAAGTCCATTTTTGGTTATTCTCCTAGAGTATGAGAGTTTCTTTTGCTCAACCTTACCTTTGATTGTGATATACTGTCCTTTGTGATCGGAAATGCAAGGCTCGGATAGCTTCTGATGGAGATAACAAAAACTGCATGGGACAAGTTGTTATTAGACTTTATTTTATGAGAGAATATTATTAACGGGCTTTAATAGCTATTGACACAACAAAGAATTCTCGGAAGCCGTTGATAAGATAGTAAAAGTAAATTGATAAGTAAAATAGGGTTGATACACAATTAAATGAACGGAATTATAAGCCAAATGGATAAAATTACGAAAGCTACTTGATTTAAATAATTTCATATTTCAAAGCACAATCTGGTAAAATACTGAATAAAATAAATAAGAAAATGGAAATATTTGATCGGAAAAATAGAGAAGCGATCTACATAAAATGAAATTGTTATTTTAGTGACCCATCATCATTGCAGTAATTCTGAGTAAGGTAAAAAAAATAAATCTACAAAGGTTATTTAATTGTAACTTGAAAATTACTCTTTTATATTTACTATAGTTTAAAAACAATTTATTTTCCTTTTGCCATTAATCTATTTAGTACAAATCTTCTTGTAAACTCTATTCAACTTAAACGCAAGTAACGCGTAAACACAATAGCCACTTGACCACAGCATGATACGCATAAGTCCGACTGGTATTGGCCAGCCCAGTGATCCTATTTTGAACGTTTCCCTACCCACTAGCACAAATAAACACAGTGTGTTTTTTGTACCACTAGCACAGCTTATACAATACAGCTCCACAACTCCGTGTCGGCGTCTTTGATCTGGCGGTCGAGAACCAAGCAAGACGGAATGGTGCTATCTCTGTTAGATTCGAGGGAAAAGTCGGGCCCGGATTAAACAATTTTTTTATTATTGAAAAAATTGAAAACCTTGGCGTAATAAGGTTGGTTACATGCCATATTAAGTAAGTTTTGGGAAATAAAATTTTTAATTTGTTTTAAATCTGTCAAATATAATTAGAAACATTATTTAAATATAAATATTACGAAAAATAGCACATCTTTCGGATTAGAGGTAAAATAATTTGTATGTGGCTAGTAAAATCCTCGTTAACAAATGTTTTGAGCTAAAACAGTCACTTCACGACAAATTGTAGCTTGGATCCTTTTTACACCAAGGGCTTCAATTGTTAAAGAATTGTGTCAAGCTCGTGGATGCAAATCAAGTGGTACCCCGTGTCTCTGGCAAGTGTTACTCTTCGCGCAAAGGGTTTATACCTAGATAAACGAATGCTTCGACTGAGGTCTGGGAACTCTATGGTATTTTGGAATTATAAAGAATTTGTGCTTTTATTTTAACAATATTGGTTATATTTATATGTATTCTTATTAATTGAAATACAGATTTGTAGAAGTAATACTTTGACAGTTTTTATTAATATAATATATTCAATTTTTATCTGACCATACCGAAGTAGGGAATTTTGAAACTTTATAGTAATGTGAAATTTGAATTACAATATTACACGATATTACATAATTAGTACTTATTTTAGGTAGGTACTAAATTTGTACTTGGAGAAAGTAATATCGATTTTTATAAGAAAACTTGAAAAGTAAATTAATTTAGTTCCTATTTCTGATGTAAAACTTAAGTTTTGGTTTAAACCAAGAAAACAAATAAATTATAGTTTGTTTAACAAGGGTGGATATGATAGCAATATCACACAAAGACGAAGTTTGAGCACGACGTCGTAGGCAGAGTACTCAATCGTCTGATTGTGATATGAACAATCCACTCGATATGGTCAGTATATTTTTTCTACGACCCACTAACGAAAATCTACAAATTTAAAAAATTATTTTAGGTTATTTAGACAAAATAACTAATTTTAAAATAATTTACGAAGTTGACTAATTTATAAAATAAAATAAACATGAAAAATTAATTAGTCCTCGGCCTAGATTCGATCCCGGGCTTTTCGCGTGGAAGGCAGATGCTCTGTCTTCATCTTCACCGAAACTTTCAGGACTTTAGTTTTAATACTCGTAATTAAATTAGTAACATGTAGTTTGATTAAAATTTATTTTTTTTTAAATGTGGACACAATAAAAACAAAAATGCTATTATTTATCGAGTCTACACAAAAATTTTAATGTATATTTAATATCAATAACTAAAATATATATTGACAATTAGTTTAACAGAATTGTCACTTATTTAAAAAAATCTGATGTGTCCAACACATGACTTTCCTATCTAGTTATTATAGGCTTTTTCCTGTTATTTTGTACAACCTATTGCAGAATCTCTATAAATGTTTAGAGGATAAACTAAATATATATATTGTCCACATACATCTACTTCGAAATATTTTTCTATATTCATTGAAACCGAAAATACTGAAAAATTTAAATTTAGCACTTTTCCTACAATTTTTCCATTACGGTCCATTTTATAAAAATCATGTATGAACAAAAATTATAGAGGAAATTTTGACATAAAACAAAAATTATAGATAATAATATTAGAAGTAACTTTTATTTGAACAATTTTCTTCTCCAAACATAAATAACAGATATATTCCATAAAATATAAAAACGGCCTCCCATAAAGTACCCCCCCAGATGTTCCGACTTTGTCCAAAATCTAATAATTTCACGTCAGGCCGAAATAAACCTTAAGTTTAAAATTTAATGTTTTTTTCTTTATCCGTTGTTGAGTTTTCTTCAAAATTCGAAATTTGCACATTTTCTCAAATATC
The DNA here is from genome assembly GCA_927349885.1 of Psylliodes chrysocephalus. NCBI lineage: Eukaryota > Metazoa > Arthropoda > Insecta > Coleoptera > Chrysomelidae > Psylliodes > Psylliodes chrysocephalus. Next base: position 72,358,716 of record OV651817.1, read on the forward strand.
TCGAATACGGTCCATTTTAGAGAAATTATGTATAGAATAAAAATTATAGAGAATTATATTACAAACAACTTTTATTTGAACAATTTTTATAAAAAATTATTTTTTTTACATTTTGTCAAATTTCTCGAATACGGACCATTTTAGGAAAATTTTGCATAAAACAAAAATTATAGATAATTATATTAGAAGTAACTTTTATTGGAAGAATTTTCTTCTCCAAACGTAAATAACAGATATATTCCATAAAATATAAAAATGACCATGTATAAAGTACTCCCCCAGATGTTCCGACTCTGCCTAAAATCTAATCAGCTCATTGGACGCTGAAACAAAGCTTAAGTTTAACATATGGTGTTTTTCTGTGTATCGGTTCATGAGTTATGCGTTATACAGACACACACACACACACACACACACACACACACACACACAGACACACACACAGACACACACACACACACACAGACATCATCGCGAAAATAGTCAAAACGGATTCAGGGGACCTCAAAACGTAAAAATCCGTCGAAAACTCGAGGTCGAAAAAAATCATGATTCCTATACTTTCCTTATATCTGTATACAGATAGGAAAGTAAAAATTTAAATAATAGGAGTTGGGTGACCAAAATATGAACTGTGATTTGTAGATTTAATTTTGTTAAAGTGTTCTCACTACCTAAAATGGATATGAAATATATTCGTAGTTGAACGCAATAACATACTTTTTCGTTTTGTAGTATGTGCGTAGATTGGCTAATATCCATGCACAGATTACAAAACGAAAAAGTATGTTATTGCCTTCAATTGAACGAATATATTTCATATCCATTCTAGGTAGTGAGAACACTGCAAAAAAAAAATAAATTCGCCAATCACCGTTCATATTTTAATCAACCGACTGCTATTATTTTTAAAATTTTAAATAAATTGAAATTCTGTCAAACTAATTGTCAGTATATTTTTTAGTTATTGAGATTAAACATACAATAAAATAAGTTATTCTTTTGGAAAACGTTAGCATGGATGACTAAAGGGTATTGGGTTAATTAATTCTAAAAGTGTGGTACAAATGTTATTTTTTGTAGCCAATTCTTCAAAATTATTTTGAAATATCTTTTCAATATTGAATATTAGTTCTACAAATTCATCATTTGACAGTTACAGATTTCCAAATGTATCTGGATTGGCGTTATCATATGCCTTTAAAAAGCAATAAAAAGAAAAATCATCTAATTCGACGTGATCTTTGTTATATTTAAGACAGATATCGCAGAGGAGTGGATCCGCAAGGCTTTTATTAAAAGGTAACCACACACATACCTGATAAAATTTTTCTGTATCAATTCGTCTTTACAATAATTTAGGGTGTTAATAATTTTATCATAAAATAAAATACAAGGTGTTCCATTTAAAAAACGTACATTTTAATTTGCCAGGCAAAAACGTGACACCCTGTATATCCAAAGATATTTTTAAAATATGTAGATATTTTTCAAATCCATATAACTTTTATTTAAAACTTTCTTGCGTGTCTACAACAAAATAATGAACAATAACGCACTAATGGGATACCCTGTATAAATTATATTTTTAACAATGACAATTTCTTATAATGTGGTACTTATCGGTTTGGGTCCTTGGGAAAACTAAAGAATGTTTTCTTGCAGGTATAACCCTTATTAAAACAGCTTTTGACTGCACAAACAGAATGATGTCTTTTTTTTTTTTCACTCATTCTACTCACAGCTAAAGAGTTACCAAAATAATAACAGTACCTTTGACTTAAACAAAATCAACGAAATTATAGGCTCCACGAAATTATACAATCAACGAAATTATACGCACGACTCAACACCTTACCTAAGTACGCTTCTGAACGCCAAAACCGTCTTTTCCCTTCGAAGGCGAAGCTTAAGCGATGCGCGACGAAATCGACGCAAACCGTTGCCGCCAAGAGAGTGTTTTAGCTGTATTGTATAAGCTGTGCCACTAGTTCAATGTGCTGTGGTCAAGGAGCTATTGTGTTTACGCGTAATTTGCGTTTAAGTTGAATAGAGTATACAAGACTAATCAGATATATTGTTGATTTCTCTGTAAACTTTTAAATAATCTTCAAATATGTTTTGCTGATGTAATATTATTACATATCGTTTACAAATAAAATATTTAGCAATGAGTCTAAATTTGATCCCTGAGGGAGCAAAATAACAGATAATTTTGTTCCTTTACATTCTACATATAATTTTCTATCTCTTAGACGTGACATAAGAGAATGAGTGTTAGATGAAATTTCAAACCTAGAAAGTTTTCTAATGAGTTAACTGTGAGACACACGATCAAAAGTCTTGTTTAAACCCGTGTAAATCAAATAGACTTGTTGTTGAAGGTCAAGAGTGAATAAAACATATTGAAAAAAATTCAAATGTTTGTGGCTGTATTTCTACATTTTACAAAATTTTCACTATTTCAAATCAAATTTATTTGTTTAAATATTAAAGTACATTACCTAATAGTAAAAAAAATAGTTATATAAAAAAAAGTTCTTTAAAGACATCTGATTGAACATCGAACCTAGGCATTTCTGCCTGTTTTACTTCTGATCAATCAGATGACTCTATTTATGTACATATTTTTTTTAGAGACAGGTATTGAATTTAACAAACTTAACAAAAGATACAATATTTAAAAATAAGAACAAGGGACAAAGAAATTCGACAGAATAAACCGATAAATAAAAAATAGACAGTACCTTAGAAAAAGTAGACAAAAACGACGAAGCGCATGTGCCTTTTGGCTTTTGATATATTTTTTATTTATACTATATCATTAGATCGTAATTTTTTTTATTTGTTATTAAATATTTTTTTATTTAAATTTTAAACTTTTTTGTTTTGATTATTTGCCTGAGGTGTATCGGAATTATGTTAAAAAAATTTGGGCCAAAGAATGATAATGACCTTTGACTAAGTGATTTTTTAAAAAATTGTACAGGAATCTCCATATTAGCGACTGAGCGTGTTAAGCGGGTATTTTTTTGAGCAAAATTTTCAACTTTGGTATATATTCTCATTATACATTGATAAGCAAAAAGTAATTTGACGTTTAGTATGTTCGATTCATCGTACAATTTATTTAGTCTCTTATTTTAGGATAATTTTTAAAATAATATTTTGTCTTGTCTCTACAATTTTAATAGTGGTGTTAAATGCTTCACCCTATGCTACTATGCAATACCTTAATATAGATTCCACTGGGGAGTTATAAAGTATCATTATATTTTTCTTTAAAAGAATATCCCAGAGAACATAAAATTTGTGCATTAGGGCTCTCAGTCTATTTAATTATACATTTTCATTTAACGATAAGAAAACAGTTGAAGTATTTTAATTATTGCACTAGGTATTCCATCAGGACCTTCTGTATCTCTGTGTCTGTAACGTGTGGAGGATGGGTTACCTCCACGGCCCTTAGGTCTCATTAGGTCCATTCTGTATCCTCCTAAGATAATTGGCACCTCCTAGTTCGTGAGTCAGACTACAGATTTAATGTAGTTGACAACGTCGCCAAGAGGTGCTTCTCTTATATCGGCCGGTGTTAGCCGATACTCGCCGAATACAAATCTTCTAATAAAGAGAGCGTGGAGCAATCGTAAAGGATATGCTCGATGGTCTCATCTTCTTGTTCGCACCCTCTGCAGAGTGCGGATTCTGACAGCCTCATGATATGGAGATAATAATAATAATAATAATAATAATAATAATAATAATAATAATGTTTATTAGCCAAAAAAAAAATACAGAAATTTACAACTAAGAGTCAATAATAATTTTCTAACAAACAAAAGACAAAGCCACAGAAGGAGAATTTTAAAAATTCTACTTGAGCGTGGCACGAAATAATAATGGTAATTAATTACGTAAATATAAATAAATCGGTATAAATAAATGTCTAAATCGGTATACATGTCTAATTCGGTATATGTCTAAAACGGTATATATGTCTATGTCTAAATCGGTATACATGTCTAAATCTATAAATATATGTATATGTCTAAATCGGTATATCAGTTTAAATTGAAAGTGTAAATTGATACACTACTTTAGACCAGTATGTAAGTAAAATATATATATAAGAGTAAATAATAAATAATTTGACTCGGTATGTAAGTATTATTTTGTTTATACACATAATTTTTTGAATATACTTTTATTTTCTTTGGATTAATTTATTTTTGATTTATTATGTTCTCAATATTTGACCTGGATTGACATAAAATCCATTTTTTAAGATTCTTTTTAAAAGAATAAAGACTTTTCTCTTTTTGTATTTCGATAGGAATGAAATTATAAATTCGAGGAGCCAAATATGAAGAAGATCTACAGCCTATTAATTTGTTTTTTCGGGGTAAGTAATATTTATTTGCTTTATTTCTAGTTTGGTGCAGATGTCTGGTTTTATCGAGTTTAGTCTTCCCCTTATATATATTTATCGCTATTTTCCAAAAATAAATTTGCCTAAGGTCAAATACCTTTTGTTCTGAAAATAAAATATCGCTGGGATAATTTCTCGATTTGTTGTGGATTATCTTTAATATCCATTTTTGTATTATATTTAGATTTTTTAGATAAATATTATAAACGTCACCCCACCCTAGTATACCATAACTCAGTTGAGATTGAACTAAAGAGAAATAAAGAGTGCGCAAGTGTTTTTTGTCTAAAATGTCTCTTAAATATTTAAATCTAGATAATAAACCTCTAATTTTGTTTACAACATTTTTTATTTGTAGATCCCATTTGAAATGCTGATCGATGATAATGCCTAAATATTTTATATTTTCAACTTGTGGAATGGTTATGTTGTCAACATTTAAGGTTCCGAAGTGCGGTAGGTTATTATTGTAAGAAGTGAAAGTAATAAATTTAGTTTTTTTATAATTAACTGTTAATGTATTTAATTGAAACCATTTAGTTATTGTTTTAAATTCCATTTCGGCTTGTTCTTTAAGCTTACTCCATGAATTATCACTATAGACGATAGCAGTATCGTCAGCAAAACTGATCACTTTACCTTTTAATTCAAGTTCTAAAAGGCTATTTATGTATAGAGAAAAGAGTAAAGGACCAAGTACAGTACCTTGAGGTACACCATAGTTAATGGATTTTAGGGAACTTACAGTATTATCTAATTGAACAGACTGAAATCTGTTAGTTAGATATGATTTTAATAAATCATAGATTTTTCCTCGTAGACCATATGATTCTAATTTTTGTAGAAGTGTTTTATGACAAACTGTATCAAATGCCTTTGCTAAATCTATAAAAATACAAAGTGTAGGCTTTTTTTCATCCAAAGCGTCGTAGATACAGTTCGTCAGATCACTTATGTCGTCTTCTGTTGATTTGCCACATTTAAAACCATACTGTCTCATAGAGAGCACTTTAAATTTTTCTAAAAATGAAACTATTCTATTTTTAAGTATTTTTTCAATAATCTTTGATATATTAGAAATTAGAGATATTGGTCTGTAATTAATCATTTGGTCTTTTTCGCCTCCTTTATAAAGTGGTTTAAGTACGCCAATTTTAAGAACATCTGGAAATGACCCTGATTCTAGAACCACATTAATTAAATGTGTAAGAGGAGTAACAATATTTACTTTAATTTTTTTTAAAATTTCACTTCTGATTTGATCTTGACCCGGTGATTTATTACATTTTAAATTATCTATAATTTTCCCTACTTCGTATTCGCTTGTTGAGTGCAAGTACATTGTATTTTCAATGATTTGTATTCGTTCTGTGAAATCTTTTGGTTTTTTTATTTTTTTAGCATATTGCTCACCCAAGCTACTATAGTATTGATTAAATTGTTCTGTAATTTCCAATACATCATTAATTATTTCGCCATTTTCTAATTTAATAGTTTTAATCATTGTTTTAGATGTTCTTTTGTTGCATAGAATATTAACTGCATTCCACAAGTTTTTAGTAGTATTTTTATTTTTTTCTATTAATTTTTTAAAGTAGTCAGATTTTGTCTTTTTTACCAATTTTGCTAAGTGTTTTTTGTAATTTTTATATTGTTGTTCTAATTCAGGATTTTGAGGATATTTTAAATGTAAAGTATATAGTTTATTTTTATTTTTAATAGATTTTGATAGACCTAATGTCATCCATTCCTTCCTTTTCTTTATAATATTTTTATATTTTACAGTTTTTGTATGTTTGCTTATATAATATTTAATTTTATTAATAAATTTGACAGTAATATCATTAGCATCTCTATTATTTAATATGTCATACCAATTCTCATTTTCCAAGTCATAATTTAAACTCCCAAAATCAGTATAATTTTTAAAAAGAAAGTTATTTTTATCTAATTCATTTATTTCAGATCCCAGTTTTGCCATAATTATGATTGGTGAGTGATCGGTTATTTTTTGTCTAAATACTATTGGTACTAGTTTTTCACATTTACCTCTAAAGAAACAGTGATCGATGCATGTTTTGGAGGCTGGACGGGTATATTTATTTGCTTCCATACTTGCAATGACCAGTCAGAATGCCTATGACTAGGCCCAGATGTTCTAGTCATAGTCAAGTATTTGTTTGCTGCACTGTTGTCAGGATAACTTAGGAGCTCCCCGGCAACTCTGCAGTTTCTTGTTTCATCCCATCTTTCCTTGAATTTCACAAAGCAATGTTCTTTAATTAGGTCTGTCACTACCGATTTTGTCAGGCCAATAGAAGGGCCAGGACCAAAAAGTATTTGGTTGGCTGCTTTCTTGGCTAGTGAATCAGCAAGACGGTTACCTTTCGATGTGGCGTGACCTTTGATCCATCTTAAGGTGATCACATTGTTGATTAATACTTCGGCTAAAGCTTCGTTACATTCTAGTACTGACCCTGAGTAAATTTGTGGTCTGTTCAGGGTGAGTAGTGCCGGTATGCCATCTGTATAGATGAGCATGTTCCTTTCAGTGATATTGTTTCTGGTTATTTCTTTTATTGCTATAAGAATCCCGTTAGCTCTGTTTGAATTATACTGGCACTTTTGCTCACAGCCCATTTTATGTTTAGGTTTATGAATCCGGAGTATATTCCACATTCTGAGCCTTGTTTTGTTTTAGAACTGTCGGTGTAGATATGAATCGTACCTGCCACTTCTGGTTCTTCTATTTGTTCTATTATAACTTTATATGGCTTATGGAAGATATATATCGGTGAGATGGAGTCCATGTTCGTATCGAGCGCCTCCTGCCAAAAGCGACGTCTCGCCTCACCAGATCTTACATGAGGTTCTATTCCAACCGTGTAGAGGCGTGTCAATGTCGCCAAAGCAACCTCCTTGATGTAAATATCAAGGGGAGTGAGACTAAGAATGACTTCTATAGATCTGATCGATGTTGTTTTGAGGGCTCCTGTTATGTTGAGACATGTTGTTCTTTAAATTTTTTCTAGTTTACGGATAGCTGTTAATTTTTGGGTTTTCGGTACCCAGACAACTACACCGTATGTTAGCATAGATCTTATGATAACCGTATGAGTCCATGCGGCGACTCTGGGGGAGAAACCCCAGGTGCGCCCCACGGTTCGGCGACATTGTTCATAAGCAATGTATGCTCTTTTATTTCTATTTTCTAAATGCGAGTTCCATGTTAACTTGCTGTCAAAGGTACTTCACCTCTGTTGCAAAGTTTAGTATTGTGTTTAGGAGTTATGGAGGTTTTAATTCCACTTTCATCCTTGTGAAAAGGACCATTTCTGTCTTCTTAGGATTGATAGACAGTGAATGGTTCTTGCGCCTTTGTTCTATAATTTTTAGAGATGCTTGCATTCTTTCGCAAAGTATGTTCTCAAAATTCCCTGTTTGCAGAATGACCAGGTCATCTGCATATGCTATTGTGTCATTATTGAGGTGGCTGATGAGGGTGTCGAGGAACATATACCACAGTAGAGGTGATACCACTCCTCCGTGTGGACCTTGGGGCCATTTCTTTTATAACTTATTTGAAGCAGACATGATTTGTAGTCCTGTAACGGCGTTTAATATCAAATAGTTCCTAAAATTTTGGTTTTTTGCCCCATTGCTATCAGTCGAAGGATTTGTATCGTTATCATTGACATATACACTCTTAAAGTGATTTGCAAAAGTATTTGCAATGCCATTTGAAAAAGATAAGTGTTCATTATTATATAACATGCTACCAGTTCACAAAATTTCAGAAATATTTTGGGTCCTCTTTAAGTCGATTTTCTGTATTTTAAATATATTTAATATACTCATTTTTTATTTCAAATTAAAGGGATCTTTTTAGATTTTGCAAACATTCGAGATAAAAATAATATCGTTGTGAAGATCCTAACAAATCATCCAGTATATCACGTTTTCTCTATTTTTTCTTTAACGTGTTTATTAGCGTGGTACGAAATAGCAGCATCACTCCATTACAATAAAGTCAAAAGCAATTTGCTCGATTGTCTCATTTTCTTGAGTTGAAACTGGAGTCGAGCTATGCGACAAGGCGACATATTCTTGGCAGTGACCCCGAGAATAGTCTCACTTTGCGGCTGTACCAGCCGTCGGTGGAATGCAAATTAAAGGAATTAAGGGACTCGACGCTGGACCAACAGTGGTCCAGCAATTTGGTCTAAGCGAACCGGATTCTATCGGATTTGATTAAGGAGAACGTTTTTATTTTGCCAAGCTTTACTTAGTAGGTAACTCTTTTAAAAAACTGGATTCGCAACACATGAAAATATTTTATTTTTGCAAATGAATTACTTGTTTACTGCAACAATAATCGAATCAACTACTCTAGTGGTGTCGAGTTTAACAATCGAGTTTTATTATATTCGTGTCGAATTGTAAAACGAAATCTTACCCCAGAACAGCCAACGGTTATTGTTTATTGTTTAAAAAATTAAATTGCACACATTCACGGTGGCATCCACGTAGTTGTCAAATTATTATTAGTGAATAAACATTCACATTTTAAAGAATGTTCTTGAGGTATTCTCAACAGAATGTTCTAGAGAGTTTTTCTATTAATAACTTTTGTGTTACTAAATATTACTTCAAAATTTAATTAAATATATTTAATTTTTTTATATGTATAAGCTTACTGTATATTGTTAATTTGTGCTTAGCACAAGCAGATTTTCCAAGAGATTGGAGACAAGAAATAATTATTTTTCCCCATATTCGTACAGTGAACTACGTTCAGTACGCCTTCTTCCCACTATTTCTAAAATCTTGGAACGAGCTGCTAATTGTCAAAAAGGTTTTAGCCCTCATCTGATTCTTTTGGATTTTAGTAAAGCATTTGACAGTTAAATAACAAATTTCTGGCAACTAAGTGCTCTTACTATATACTCGATAATACATCTTTTAATTTTATAGAATCGTATTTATGTAACAGCACTTAATGCTAATGGATGGTCAAATGTCTTTTTAGATCCATATTGTAGCGTTTGTTTATTTTAAACATTAGATTATTTAAATCTTAATAATTTATTTGAACACTTATTTATTTTAAAACAATACTATTCTAATTTATTGTAAGGGGTTTTTTCGCCACAGAGAAAACGGTTCCTTACGAATGGCGCTGGTTACGGGCGGTTCTCGAGCGCCAGATTTTTGGTGATGGTTTACTCCACAAACTTTCGAAGCGGCGTCGAAAGTACTCGGGTAGCTACAGATGGAGAAGAAAAATTCCAGGGATCAAAGGTCACTTAGACACAGGTAATAGAAGGTCACAAGTAACGGGCTTTAATCGTAGCTTGGGCTGGTACAGAATTTATCACTAGCTGAAAAACAATGGGGAAATAAAGTAAGGAATTAACAACCAGTACTACGGCCAGTTAATATTGACACATATATTGTTTTAAACTATTTACAAAAAAAAATGAATAAATTAATGTATTTCAATGCCCACCCTCACGGTAATATGTACAAACCTTGAACAAAAATAAACAAACAAAACGGCCGGAAATGACTTCCGAGTAGTCTCAATCAGACGTAAAGAAAAAAAAATGAAATCAATAATTGTAGTTATCACGGTCGCAGCAAAAGTTTAATATTGAACTGTCTGTTCGGTTGTTCAGCTAAAAATGTAACTTGCTCGGAAATATTAATTCGGTCGTAGCAAAAATTAACTGTTAAATTGTCTAATCGGTATTTACAATCAAATGTAATTGAATGCTGCGGCAAAGCAAAATATCATATGCGGTTGCAGAGAATGCGAGGAGACAGGTTCGGGACAATACTAATTCCAGGGCTGAAACCGGGACTCTATAAGAGGTTTACTCAAACTAGTGGTTGGAAAGTAAAACCAACTAACAACCGGGATAGTACATTATCTCTGAATGAAGCGATCGTAATCACGAGCCGCTTCAGACTGGGGAATGATACTATTTAAGTTCAATTAAAATAACGGAGTCTTACGTAAAATAAATTAATAACCGGGATAGCACGTTACCTCTGAATGAAGTGATCGTAATCACTAGCCGCTTTAGACAGGGGAATGATACTATTTGAGTTCACTTACAATAACGGAGACTAACGCAAATGAGGGTTTCAGACGTAAAATAAACTAATAACCGGGATAGCACATTATCTCTGAATGAAGTGATCGTAATCACGAGCCGCTTCAGACAGGAGAATGATACTATTTTAGTTCTGTTGAAATAACGGAGACTTACGCAAATGAATGTTTTAGATTTAAAATAAACTAATAACCGGGATAACACCTTATCTCTGGATGAAGTGATCGTAATCACGAGCCGCTTCAGACAGGGAATGATGCTATTTAAATTCTTTTAAAATTTGCGGTTCGGAGGATAAAACAAAAGAAAATGTCTCGTCGCAATTCTACCAATATAACCAATCAAAACTATAGACAATTCCCAAACAGTTCCTACCAATTATTTATTGGATAAAGTTTTTAATAAACTAAATTATTTGTTCACGGAAATTTCCAGTAGTAGGAAAAATTAACTATACGACTATATTTACGATCGAATGAAAAATAAATTATTTAACGGTTAAAACTTTAAATAAACTAAAATAAAATTTATTATTTATTCACGGAAATTTCCAGTAGTAGGAAAACTTAACTATATGACTATATTTACGATCGAATGAAAAATAAATTATTTAACGGTGAAAACTTTAAATAAACTAAAATGAAATTTATTATTTATTCACGGAAATTTCCAGTAGTAGGAAAAATTAACTATAAGACCATATTCACGATCGAATGAAAAATAAATTATTTAACGGTTAAAACTTTAAATAAACTAAAATGAAATTTATGAAGAACGGTGTATTCTAACAAAAATAAATTAAAGTATTTCTTAATCAAAACAAATTTCAATTCTTAACTCAACACGGAATATTGTTAATTAAAAATAAATCAAATTAAATCGGTTTCAAATAGCACGGCTTAAAGTCTCGAGCGAGAAAAAAAATTATCAAAACAATGTCAACAATTTACCTATCGGCAAAATCGCGGCTAGGAATGAATTTCGGTTTAGAGTGTATCGGAATCGTATCGTATTAATTATTCGACTATTCGATTTCACGGTGTAAAAGCAAGTCTACTGTTCGATAAATCGGTGTATTAGCAACTAAAATTTTAATTCAATCTCGGAGCTCGTTCAGTCGTCGCGTGCCCTTCTACTACCAGAAAATCCCACCATTAAAACTCGCGCAGGCAGAGTACCTCGACGATGGTTTGAACAGCGACAAAACTGATTATATACAGGGCATATCCACGAAGTTAAAATTAAGTAAAAATCGAAATTAATACCCAGAATTAGTTAAAAAAATAATAATGAAAATTGACTTCATTACATTATATATATTTCAAATGTCTTTAAATTGATCTTCACAACTATTTGTATACGACTGACTGCTCCGTGTTCCTCCACCAATATTTATATACACATTTAAAATTCTGGTGAAGGTTCTAGAAAGTTTCCGCCGAAACTAGTAACACTACCTGCTGTTTACCGTTTGGGATCTTACTTATACGGTAAATTACATTATTAATTTTATTCTTGATGATAATTGGATGATCATTAATGTTTATAAGACGAACTGGAATCTCTTTAGCAGTCGAGACCAACCCCTTTTCAATCATAATTCCTCGTCCAACCTCTTCATCGTGGTTCCAAGGATTGTATCATTACAGGTGTTCCTTCTTCCATAGTTTCTTAAAGTCGTGCTACTATATCGGTTTCACTTCTTCCAGGTACCAATGTATCCTTCTGTACAGCAACTGGCACGGTACTGTTCCCATATGGATGTAGAAATACCTCTTCGGTACCAACTTTAATCACTCTGTTCTTAAAGTCTAACTGGAAACCATGTAAGTTCATTACATCCATTCCAAGTATAACATCTTTTTCGATATCAGCGAGAATAACAGAATGAGTGAACTTTTATGTACCAATTCTCAATTGAACCTGGATTTCCCCATGGCTGTTGGCACTTTTACCTGTGGCCGTCCACAGTCGTAATCTTGTTGGTGGAAGCCTCTTATGGTTATTTATATTTGTTGGTCGTATAATGGTCCTAGTTGCTCCAGTATCCACCAATAGTGTATACTTTTTACTATTTACTTCGTCGTCTACGTATACACTATCATCGCGACATTTCAAAGAGGCTATCAGTATGAGAGGGTCTTTGAAACGGTTTCGGGTCGAAGCTGTCCCCTCTAGTCCGACCCGCTCTAGTTTTCCTGCGGCGTGTTGTCTTCATTTGTTTGGATCCTAGGACGTTTGCACAAACTGCGTACATGTCCCAGTTCACCGCAATTCCAGCACCTGATGTTTTTTGTCTTCATCTTTTTATCAGTAAGGCTCTTAATCATGTTAACCAATTGGTCGAGTTTATCTCTCCCTTCGTCCTCTTTTACAGTCCTCACTTTACTGCATCTACCAGAAGCATGCGTAGCTGCCTCATTCTCTAAAGCAGTGGACAAGACATCGACTAATTTTTTATGGCGGACTAAGCGGAGTGTTTTTTGTATCTCGTGGTCACGGAGTCCATCAACATTCCATCATGTTTTCCGGAGCTGATAAGTAAGCAAATTGCACCAACCTGGCAATATCTACTTCATATTCTTGAAGAATCTCGTTTCTAATTGCGATTTTTTAACTGTGACTGGTATAAATGCTCCAAGTGTTTGTGGCCATATCGCATGTTTAGTCTCTTTTTGACATGTTCAAAATCATCCGTCTCTTCCACAGGTATTGTTTGAAGAACATCTAAAGCGTCTCCTCAAAGGGCTATGGTCAAATTTACTGCCTTCTCTCGTCAGGCCATTCGTTTGCTTTGGCAGCTGTTTCGAACTGTTTAAGGTAGTTGGTCCATGACATCTTTCCCTCGAAAGTTGGGGCTTTAACATGGGCAGAGTTTTCAGCTTCTACCAATTTTAACTTGGACTACACTTCATGATCCTTTATTTCAACGTCTTTGGTCTGTTCTGTATGTTCCAGTTCATCTATCTTCTTTTCCATCTGTTTTATTTTCTCCTCTACAGAAGACATCTTGTTTTCCACATCTACAGAGATTTCATTTTTTAGAGAAGAAATTTTATATTCCAAGTCGGAAGAAATTTCGGTTTTTAAAGAAGATATGTCAGAAGACACCTTTTCTTCTAAGGAAGAACCTTTACTATTTAAGGAAGAAATATCTGAAGAAACTTTACTTTCTAACAAAGTAATATCATTTTTTATAGAACATCAGCAGTAATTTCAATTTTCATAAAAGACATATCAGACGAAACTTTGGTTTCTAAAGAGGAAATTTCGTTTTTCACAGATAATTTTTCAGTTTTCATATCGGAAGAAATTGAAGAAATTATAGAAGAAACGTCATCCGAAAATAGATACGTTTCCGGATTCAAATCTTCATTTTCTATTGCTTCTTTAAGTCGTTCTTCCAGTTCTGCTTTCTACCATGTCGTTTCCAACTCGCGATCTTCTAAATTCCGACGTAGGTCGGTTACTTTAAAAGCACTCAGTCTTTTAGCCATTTTAATCACTATTTATTTACACTATCCCACTTCTGACACCAATGTAGTGTTTGTTTATTTTAAACAACAGTTTATTTGAATCTTAATTTATTTGAACACTTATTTATTTTAAAACAATACTATTCTAATTTATATACATTTTGAATGTCTTTAAATTCTAACTATTTATCTTCACAACTATTTGTATACGACTGCTGCGAGTTCCTCCACCAATATTTATATAGACATTTAAAATTATGGTGAAGGTTCTATAAAGTTCTCGCCAAAACTAGTAACATCCTGTTCATTCTCGAATAGTAATATAAAGCGCCTTCGCCATAGTCGTCACATATGTTTGGTCTTAAGGGGTCTAATTATGTATGATAATCGGACAAGTTAAGCCTCAAAGGCCAAATAAGACGGAGAGGGACTTGAAGGATTAGAGCATGACTGAATAACGAAATGGTTCGCATTACAATATTAAATCTGGCTTACCTCAAGGCTTTATCTCGGGGTCCATTTTTCTTTCTTGTATGTACGAGTACATCCGTTTTAATAAAAAGGTCAATAATACATTGTATATTTTTTTTGCTGAATGTGATAGTACCATGTATTTTATAAACAATGACTTAAATAATAATAATAATAATAATAATAATGGATTGAAGTCTAAATTATTGTTTTTGTATCATAAAAAATAATAATTTCAAATGATATCTAATGCAATTTTAAGAATATCTGGGGAAATTAATCCGTATGTAACTAAAAACTATTACGTATTGTAAAACGTGATTACTTCATTTGAAAGATAATTAAATTTTATTAGTAATTTATTGCGCAACATAAATTTGTTATTACGGCTGAATCGATTATTTTTTTTTTAAATTTATATTCTATTTAAATACGTGTTGTTATGTTTTCCATAAAATATTAATAAAACTATCTTTCAAATAAAGTGTCACACTTTACAATACGTAACAGTTTTGCTACTTTCCCTATTTCAATTGTGTTGGTTAGATTAATAGAGGAGAGGGGAATGACGTATGACGTTTTTGCGTTTTTTTTATTCTCTTTCAAGATAGTCTAACATATAAACGCTTAAATGGAAATAAACTGATTTAAATTGAAATTAAACAACAACAAACAAAACTTGTACTGTTTATAATTCTGTCCATCTGGATACCCGGTTACGCGATTCGCCACTAGGAAACATTCCTTGCAGGGACCACCAGAGGGGTCAAGTGGGCGACCCCAGAGACCGCAGAGTCCGTGTCAAAGGTCCAAAAAGTGATAAAGAGGGCGTCCGGGAAACAATTACTTAATACGAAACGGCCCAAGAACCTGATTGGCGATTAAGAAGTTCCAAGTTGGATTGAAGGAATTTCATCGTTTGATTTATGAGATATTCAAATTCGGGAAGTTTCATAAGCTTGGAATTAGATGGGTGTCATTTTGATAATACCTAAAGAGTTAAGAACATTTTTGCATTCAATAAGACACCAATCAAAATTGTTAATTTTCGGTTACGTGTGTCAGAATATGTAATCGAATTTATTTGTGGAAGCCTCGATAGTTACGTGTTGCTAAAATAGCTATATAGACAATAAATAACTTCCTGTAAATAACTTTATCTTATCATACTTTTATAAATTTTTCTAGAGATAAACAATAGGTGTGGATTAAATGTAAAATATATTTCATTCTTTAGCTTGACTTTGATCAATAAAGACGTATTAAAAGTACTTCTTAATTTTTTAAAAAATAATTTTCCATAAAGAAAATTAAAACTCGGTTTCTGATAAGATGCTCATTATTTTATTCAAATTTGCGAAGATCGTCCATGCATGTGTATTGTCGTAAATGAACTCTTTATTATGCGGACACCATTCTTTGTTTTTAAATAATTTTTCAAATATCTTCAGGTAGATAGTTAGAAGTGAAATTGGTTGGTAACTAGTAACTTTTGTTTTATCACCTTTCTTAAAAATAGGAACCACCAAGTTTAATTTATTTGGAATAAAAATGAAATTCCATTATGCTTTTCAGCGTTACAAATACAATAAATATATCACGTAGTTTTCCACCCCTAAAATCTCCTTCTACGCCACTGGTAACAATAAAAAGAGATAATTTAAATGATATATTTTAATATTTTGAATTAATCCTTTATTATGATTATTTCAAATTAATTTAAATTGATTTTAAATTACCAATATCAGTTTTCAAAAATAAACTGAAATTGATTTTTTCTTTTAGTTTCTGCTTTGGAAATATAATTATCAATTTAAATTATCGAATGACGGACCTGTTCAATGCCGATTATCGTTGTTGGCCAGAAATGAGTTTTAAAATTAATTGAAATTAAACAAAAAACAATGTTGTGTTTCGTTTAAGCAGAGTTCGAAAACCAAACAATTTTTTAATCAAAATATAATATTTAAGCTAATGAAAATGTAGTCATGGCAACTACGTACGAAATGGTAGTTTGTGCAACAAGAGTGGATGTGGACAATCTACTCGAGTTGTACAGTATATTTTTTCTACCACTCACTATGTTATGTTATGTTGATAATGGGGTGTTAATACACTGCGACCTAAAAGATCTATTGTGCCCCCTTCTGTCGCCACTGCACTAAGGAAATGTCTCAATGCCTATAGCGATCCTTCCAATCCTATTTTCTCAAGGAAGTGTAGGATTTGAAGTGGCTTCAAGTTAGGTAAGTCTCCCTCTTCTATTTGATATCCTCCTAGATATAGTGCCCTTGGATTCTGGAGTGCTACACATTCAGTTAGGATGTGAATGGAGGTTTCGTCCTCCTCCTCCTTACAGAATCTGCACTCACTATCCTCTACTACTCTCAGTTTACTTAGGTGTCCTTTTAGTCGGCAGTGCCCGGTAAGGATCCCTGTTACAATACGTAGCCTGTTCTTGCTCAGGCAGATGCAGGCTTCCGATCTTTTTTGGTTATATTCACCCAGAAGTATCTTGGCCTGTCTCAGCCCCAAGAGATTGTTCCAATTATCGGTTCTTCTACTACCCAATTCTTTTTTAATCTCTTCTAATATTATGTTACTGCTGATACCGCAGAACGGCTCAGGTCCTACAAAGGGTGTTTGAGCCCCTTTCCTTGCAAGACTATCTGCAATCTCGTTACCCTGTACCCCGTTATGTCCCGGGACCCAAGTGAGAGTAACTCTATTTTTCTCGCCTAGCTTATTCAATTGTTCTAGGCATCTCCATACCATTTTTGAGCTGATTACGTAAGAACTCAGCGCTTTGATGGCTGCTTGACTATCGGACATGATGATAATCTCTTGTCTATGATAGTTTCTCTCGATGTTAAACTGGATACACTTCTCGATGGCGTGAATTTCCGCCTGGAAGATGCTTGGGTATTTTCCCAAGCTTTCGGAGTGCTTGGTTCTCGGCCCATACACTCCTATTCCAGTTCCTTCTATGGTTTTGGAACCGTCCGTGTACCACTAAATAGCACGTCTTTCGGTTGCAAGCGCGATGGATTCTTGGCTCCATTCTTTCTTGCAGCCCAGCTCTGTGGTTTTGAAGCTTTTCACAAAACTGTACTTCTTTTGCATTTCATCCTGGGGCATGTCCCAGGTATCTTTAGTCCTAAAGCAAGTAGATGTGTGGAAGAGTGGATGTGGACAATCTACTCGAGTTGTACAGTATATTTTTTCTACCACTCACTAACATAATGGTGGGTGAGGTTTTCAGAATTTTCCTCTCCTGTAAGTCAAATGACACCATCAATCATCTTTAAGTCGCCCTGGAGTGCCACGTCAAATAATAATAGGCGTCCCTTTCCCCGCACAATCTCAGCTTTTGGGGTTAAAATTAACTCGTAAGGGGGTGAATTAGGGAGCGTATTATTATTATTATTATTACTAACGAAAATTTACAAATAAAAAAATATTTTAGGTTATTAAGATAAAATAATTCATTTATGACTTTTAATAATTTTTAAAATAAAATAAACGAAAAAAAAAATAACCTAAAATTCCCCAGCAGAGGCTCGGATTTGGGTTTCTCGCGTGGAAGTCAGATACTCTCACCACCCATCCATCGGCATATTTGAGAAATTTTTTTTTATACTCGTAATTGAATTGACTTCATAGAGTTTTATTAAAATTAACAAATTATTTATAATTATAGTATAAATAAAAATAGAAATGCTATTATATATCACTTCTACACAAAAATAAGTCATTTTAATGTATATTTAAGTTCAATAACTAAAAAATATACTGACAATTAGTTTGACAGAATTGTTACTTACAGAATTGTGACCAAAATATGAACTGTGTAGGTGAATTTTATTTTTTGCAGTGTTCTCACTACATCGACTGGATATAAAATATATTCGTTCAGTTAATGGCAATAGTATAATTGTTCGTTTTTTAGTCAGGTTCAGAAGTCTTTCTTAACTATACAAATGTATCGCGCAACTATATAAAATTATAAACTAATGAATATAGAATAGAATATAGAATATAAAATGAAAATGAAGAAATATTTAAATTAATTTAATAAATAAAATAACTCTTTTTAACGAAATAATAAGGGTTTATTTTGCTTGGGTCAAGAACCAGAAGTGTATTTGACCCATTACAATTTAGAGATGGTGGGGGAATGTGAAAAATAAAAACGGAATAACAGGGGTGGCTGAATTAGCGTTGTCTTGTAACAAATATGTGTAAATCAAGACGACTGGAAACTTTTGGTGTAGCATGTATTAGAGACTATTGTATTCCCTAGCTGATATAATAATAATGTAGGGAAAATTATTCTAACATATTTAATTTAAGTTGTCTTACTATTTTTTTTTTACATTATTTTTATTATTTAAAAAACGAGATCGATACGCCGCTGGTGTCAATAATTTCTAGAAATTTCAATCGATTCCAGAATGATTGAGATCGCGAGTTCGGATAGATCCCGCTAGGGGAGGGGAGCGCCGAGAACCGTAAGTAGGTCAGTAGGCAAAGGCAAGTAGGTTACGTAGGGTAAAGGTGTAAAAGACGAACGACGATAATACGACGATATTGTAAGACGAAGGACGAGAAGTATTGTATATACGACGATTATATACCTGCCCAACGTACAAAACTCTTTTTCTATTCTTATAAAGATCACCGTATCAACGTATGTACCAAGTGCGAGCACCTTGTCACAGAGACTGTGTGTATTTCATTTAATAAAAGTGTGTCGATCTCAAAGTGTCTTTATACTGTTTTCACGAAGATACCCTAGACAGCATTAAAAAAGCCTACATTTTTGGGGGCTCAACCGGGATCCAGCTTTTCATGTGCACCTAGAAGAAGATTCTAGAAAGACATTTTTAAGTTTTGGCTGATTAGATGGTGACGGTTACCCAGATTCCATAAGGCGCTTTGATCCAGCAGAATTTGGTAAAATAAATTCAGAGTATTCAGGTGGGATGCATGTTTTGTATATTTATTTTCGCTTTTTGAAAGACTCTGCAAGAACAGCGATACCTTTTCCTAGTGTCTGTATATATTAAATAAAAAGCTATTGAATAAATAGACTTGAAAGTTAAATGTGAAAGATAATCTAAGTATATCTACAAACTTTTTTTTGGTACTGTTTACATCTTTAATTTTACTAAAAAAAAAATATAGGACTTTATTTATATTTGTGATATTTACTAGGTATCTTTCTAGTTAAAAAGACTTCTATTAGAAGCTCAGAAGTGTCAGTGTTAGCTATTGTTCTATTTTATAGACTTATCTTGTTTTTTTTTTTAATTGTTTCGTTAAATACCGATAATCTTTTGATTTTTATATTGTGTACCTACTCATATTTTAAGATGTACGATAAGGTGCTTGCATGATAGATTAAACTTTGTTTTTTTTTAGTTTGGTTTAAAAACAAGAGAGAATAACGTTTATTATTTTAACTTTTACTTGTTGGCGTTTGCTAAAAGTTATTAGGCAAGAAATAAAAGAAAACAATTTAAGTTTGTTTTAACATTTAAATTTATTAATAGGTATAAACAATTAGGAATGCCAGTAATAACTATTTAGTACGTTAGGTATTTTTTTTTATTTTTGTATTTAAGACTAATTTTCTATTTTTGTTGGTAAACTGTCTCGTATTGAAAAGAGTACTCTTAAAGATTTTCCAAAAATTGAATCGAATATTAAAACCTGTAACGTTAGGGTGATAAAAGCATTAAATTTTGTGGCTTTTGGTAATGAAGGGGAACCGCGCAAGCAAAGAAAAGCTCTTCGCGATTTTTCCGGTTTTAATTTAGAAATTGATTCGGAAGATTATAAACAAAAACAAATCAGTATTAAAGAATCGCTGAAATTTCCAGATTTAATTTCTGTTTGTAATGTTTTGGATTTAGACTATTCCGGTCCAGAAAGTAATGTTATAACGCGTATTTGTTCCTTCATGGATGACCTTGCAATTAGTAACAATGATAATGAAACTGATGACGAGTCTAGCGACGAAGAAGATGAAGAAGAGCCAGAGGATCATTCTCGAGATGAAAAGGACGAGGAAGTACAAGAAACTACAAGATATACTACTAAAGAAAAAAATAAAACAGAAAACGGAAGGAATAAGAGAAATTTGGTTAGAATAGAAAATGGTATCAATACATGGGATAAACTTAAAAAATCATTAAGAGAAGAATTTGAGATCAAAACCAGCAATTCTCAAGTACATAAGTTACTTATGCAAAGAAAAAAGAATAGAGAAGAATCGGTTCAAGAATATGTACTCACAATGAGAGAAATTGGTAGTAGGGCTAACCTGGAGGCTGAAGTTATAATACAATATATAATTGATGGTATTCAGGATGATACAACTAATAAAATGATTTTATATGGACCTAAGAACTTTACGGAATTTAAAGAAAAAATTAAGTTGTATAACCAGATTGTAAAAGTAAAGCCTAATGAACGATATGATGTAGCGAAAGTGGGAGCTCATGACGGACCAAATACAACGTCTACTTGTTCAGAGTTCATGAAACCATGGGTCGGTTATGAGTCTAAATCCGAGACGGTTTCCGCGCAGGATGGCCGAGTGTAGGGAAAATTATTCTAACATATTTAATTTAAGTTGTCTTACTATTTTTTTTACATTTTTATTCTTTAAAAAACGAGATCGATACGCCGCTGGTGTCAATAATTTATAGAAATTTCAATCGATTCCAGAATGATCGAGATCGCGAGTTCGGATAGATCCCGCTAGGGGAGGGGAGCGCCGAGAACCGTAAGTAGGTCAGTATCTAACAGCTTTTATTAGTGCTTCTATCCCCTCGAATATATCGTATTATTTTCATTGTTTGAAAGTATTTTACTATTTTCTTTATTTTCTTTTACTATATTTTTACTATTTTTATTATTTTTTACTGTATTTTTACTATTTTTTAATATTTCTTTACTATTTTTTACTATTTGTTTTTACTTTTTTTTTGCTATATTTTTATTATTTTTTATTTTTTACTATTTCTTTACTATTTTTTTGCTACTTTTTTTACTATATTTTTACTATTTTTTAATATTTTTTTTTACTATTTTTTCACTATTTTTTTTACTATTCTTTTACTACTTTTTTTACTATTTTTTACTACTTTTTTACTACTTTTTTACTATTTTTTTACTATTTTTTAGTATTTTACTAATTTTTTATTTTTATTATTTTTTACTTTTTTTATTTTTTACTATTTCTTTACTATTTTTTTGCTACTTTTTTTTCTATTTTTTTACTATTTTTTTACTATTTTTTTACCATTTTTTTACTATTTTTTTACTATTTTTTTACTATTTTTTTACTATTTTTTACTATTTTTTAATAATTTTTTTTACTATTTTTTTACTATTTTTTTTACTATTTTTACTATTTTTTTACTACTTTTTTACTATTTTTCACTACTTTTTTACAACTTTAATACTATTTTTTACTATTTTTTTACAACTTTAATACTATTTTTTACTATTTTTTTTACTATTTTTTAGTATTTTACTAATTATTTACTTTTTTTTTTACTATTTTTTCACTATTTTTTTTTACTATTCTTTTACTACTTTTTTTACTATTTTTTACTACTTTTTTACTACTTTTTTACTATTTTTTTACTATTTTAATACTATTTTTTACTATTTTTTTACTATTTTTTAGTATTTTACTAATTTTTTATTTTTATTATTTTTTACTTTTTTTATTTTTTACTATTTCTTTACTATTTTTTTGCTACTTTTTTTTCTATTTTTTTACTATTTTTTTACTATTTTTTTACTATTTTTTTACTATTTTTTTACTATTTTTTACTATTTTTTAATAATTTTTTTTACTATTTTTTTACTATTTTTTTTACTATTTTTTTACTACTTTTTTACTATTTTTTACTACTTTTTTACAACTTTAATACTATTTTTTACTATTTTTTTTTACTCTTTTTTAGTATTTTACTAATTTTTTACTTTTTTTTTCTACTATTTTTTACTATTTTTTACTATTTTTTACTATTTTTTACTATTTTTTACTATTTTTTACTATTTTTTACTATTTTTTACTATTTTTTACTATTTTTTACTATTTTTTACTATTTTTTACTATTTTTTACTATTTTTTACTATTTTTTTACTATTTTTTGCTATTTTTTACTATTTTTTACTATTTTTTTTTTCTTCTATTTTTTTACTATATTTTTACTTTTTTTTCACTATTTTTTTTACTATTTTAATACTATTTTAATACTATTTTTTACTTTTTTTTTAATATTTTTTACTATTTTTTTTACTAGTTTTTTTTACTATCTTTTTACTACTTTTTTTACTATTTTTTTTCTATTTTTTACTATTTTTTTTTTCTTCTATTTTTTTTTTCTATTTTTTACTATTTTTTTTTTTCTTCTATTTTTTTAATATTTTTTTTACTATATTTTCACTATTTTTTTACTATTTTTACTATTTTTTTTACTAATTTTTTACTATTTTTTTACTATTTTTTTACTATTTTTTTACTATTTTTTTTACTATTTTTTTACTATTTTTTTACTATCTTTTTACTATTTTTTTACTATTTTTTTACTATTTTAATACTATTTTAATACTATTTTAATACTATTTTAATACTATTTTAATACTATTTTAATACTATTTTAATACTATTTTAATACTATTTTAATACTATTTTAATACTATTTTAATACTATTTTAATACTATTTTAATACTATTTTAATACTATTTTAATACTATTTTAATACTATTTTAATACTATTTTAATACTATTTTAATACTATTTTAATACTATTTTAATACTATTTTAATACTATTTTAATACTATTTTAATACTATTTTAATACTATTTTAATACTATTTTAATACTATTTTAATACTATTTTAATACTATTTTAATACTATTTTAATACTATTTTAATACTATTTTAATACTATTTTAATACTATTTTAATACTATTTTAATACTATTTTAATACTATTTTAATACTATTTTAATACTATTTTAATACTATTTTAATACTATTTTAATACTATTTTAATACTATTTTAATACTATTTTAATACTATTTTAATACTATTTTAATACTATTTTAATACTATTTTTTACTGTTTTTTTACTATTTTTTTACTATTTAACTATATTTTTACTATTTTTTTTTACTATTTTTTACTATTTTTTTTTACTAGTTTTTACTATTTTTTTACTGTTTTTTTTTACTATTTATACTATTTATTTAGCTAATAATGAATTTATGCGTTACTTTTTGAAGACACTGCATAATCCATTTTCTTCTACCAAAATATGTGGGGGTATTATTTGAATTTAAGTTAAATTATAACACATTCAATCTATAGATACACAGAAATACGTATTTGAATTTTAAAAGTAGACCTACACTGTTAAATTTGAGCCCCCAAGTCTTTAAGAGATGATGCATATATGCTAATTACAATGCAAATATATTGTTTTGGTTAAAACATTTATATCTGGTTTTCAAATTAATTCAAAATACGGTTGATAGGTGAATATTCATTAATATTGCGTTTAATCTACATATTATTATTATGTCATTATCTTCTCTATTAAATTTATACATTGATAATTTGTGTAATCAAGTAATCAAACAACACTGGTTCCCTTTGATACTTCGTTTCTGAATTGTTCAGTCACTGTCACTATTACGCTGTCTACTCGTTTGGAAAATAAATAAAAGCTTTCCAATAAGACCCGGACAGCTCTCTTGGGAAAAATGGAAAAGAATAAAATTTAAACAACTTATTTCCAAACGATATGGCAAGCAAAAGGTCCAAATAAAAAACAAAATACGTCACAAAGTCGTCGGTGGAGGAGAAATAATAAAACATAATAAAAAGCTGGTTTCAGATCTCATTGTTGGTTTTGTTGCAGTGGCGTAGATAAAAAGGTAGAAATCGTTTTAGATTTATTTACAGTTTATTTGGAATACAAAAAAAGTAGTTTGAGACTCCTAAATTATTTAAAAAATATCCTTGTATTGTTAAAAAAAACAAGGTCAATCCTATAAAAAAATATATTTAAAATTAATTTTCAACTGGTTTCGGCCCAAGGAGTATCATAATAAGAGAGAAAACTTACAGCGAGTACAGGTTATATTGTGACAATCTTAAATAAAACACTCTTCAAGAATAAATTGTAACCCCTCTTTTCTTCACCCCTAAAAATAAAGAGAAGGGTTGGGTTGGGGTGGCGCCAGGCTGTTCTTCGAACAAGGGTTGCCCTGGCGCCAGTTTTGGTCACGCAGTCTACTCTGCGGCCCTGGAGTGCACCTAGAGTACACCCTCAGCAGACTCAGTGGAGTCCAGGTACAAAAAAAAAACAAAAGAAAATAAATACAATAACTAGACGTTCACTGCTTCCTGACCTACACTGGGGCAATAAAATAAACCTCTGAAAACAAAAAAAAGTAAAGGGGTATCTCAAAATTAAACACAGGAATTAAAATCAAATATATATTTACAAATAAAATAAACAGGCATGGTTTTCCCAAACGGGACGGTACAAGATTTACTAATGGTAAAGAACATAAAACACCCCTTATATTAATATTTATTTACCAATACATGCGATATGATTAAAAGAAACCCCTGGTATTGCGAATAGAATAGTCGGCTTCTGGTGTTATGAGGCCAAAATAAAATAAATGGAACTTGGGTGAAATAACACCACCCGGTATATGTAACAACAGTAAAAAAATATAAACGGATCAAATGTGTTGTAATAATAATAATAATGTTTATTTACCAGCAATATATACATTCAGATACAATAAAATAAAATCCAATAGGAAATAAAATGTAAATAAACAAGAAATGTGTCACTGAATCTGCTCACTGTACAAAGTACAATGACAGATTGTGTGTGACAAAAAATACGACAAAATAAAATAAATAAAACTTATAACAATACAATAGTAAAAATTTAAAAATATGAAGCAATTAAAATACAAATTATTAATATAAATAAAAGTTATATAAGTACAATCTTTACACTTTGATAATAGGTAAAATTTATTTCCAATATACCTCGGCATAAGTATCTCATACAACGAACATAATTTCTACATAGACAAAGAACATTTTTAAAATATTCAGATTCTTTAACGTTTATAATATACTTTCTAATTATTTAATTTCTATTTTTTTTTATTCGATTATATTACGGAAAAAAGTTCGCGGTTTTTTGTTATAAATTCTTTTACACATCTTTTAAATTTTTTTACTGTTTTTATTTCTCGAAGCTCCGTTGGAATGTTATTAAAGATTTTTGGTCCCAAAAACCGATAGCTATTTTGTCCAATTGATTTATTCGTTCGTGGTAGCAAATAATTGTCTCTATTTCTTGTATCATATTGATGCAACGGTGTTTGCAGATCATCTTGATTTTGAAATTGATGGGTGAGTGCTGCTTGACAGAATAACTGTCGTAAGTCAAATATCTGGGTTTCTTGATACACATTTTCAGTAGGATATCTTCTATTTTTGTTTAGCATTATTTTTAAAAAACTTTTTTAAATGATCTCGATTGGCTTTAAGTGCGTTTTAGTGACTCCACCCCAACCAATTATTCCATAGTTGAGATGAGATTCGAAAAGGCTATGATACAAAATTCTCTTCTGTGGTAATTCTAGCATTGGTGATATTTGTATGAATTTAAATTAGACACTACGTAATTTGTTTAGTAAGTATTGAGTATGTTTGTCCCAGCGCAAGTGGCTATCTACTATTATCCCTAAATATTTAGTTTTATTTTCAGGTAGTATATATGTGTCGTTCTCGATAGCGATATTTTGAAATTGAGGAAGACCAGAGGCTAGACTGCAAAAAGGTAGGTATACTGTTTTTTTAAAATTTATAGATAGTAATCGGTAGTCAAACCATGTTTTTATTTTGGGAAAATCCTTCTCTACCAATGTTTTCAAGTTATTCCAGTCAGTAGCTTCGTAATGCATTACTGTGTCATCTGCAAAGCTAATAATATTTGCTTTACTTTCCACTAAAAAGAGATTGTTCAGGTAGACTATAAAGAGTAGAGGCCCTAATACTGTTCCCTGAGGTACACCACATGAGACTATTTGATCGATGCTGGTAATATTTTGTATTTTGGTTTTCTGTTTTCTGTTTGTTAAGTAAGACTTCATTAATTTATTGGCTATACCCCTTATACCCATATCTTCAAGGGAATTTATAAGGGATAAAGTAATCAGTCTCGGTATCAACAGAAAAGTCCTATAACTGTAAAATTAGATATGACTTATATTATATTCATGAGAAAATAAAAATAATAATTTCCTTAAAAAAAATATAAAACGGTGGGCAGTACCACCATTTGCACAAATTCTTTCCTATTAAAGGAAGCAACCGGTTTTAGTAGTAAGAGAAAAATGCGGCAACAGTAAAATTAAATATGATTTGAACTATAATTATTAGAAAATAAAAATAATAATTTTCTCTAAAAAAAAAAAACGGTAGTTCTGGTTATTATTTTCCCTCTGACTTAAATTTTCTCTCTCGGTGATTAATATTAGAAAGAATGAGTGATACAGTTCACCACTGTATCACTCTGCACTCATGAAAGGAAAATAATTGATGCACTTGTAAGAATAGCCCCAAATAATAACTGAATTGAAGACGGGATCGTTCGACCAATACTTTAGGGAACAGTGACGGTTTTTTTTTATTATTCGGTTTAAAGTCTCTCTTATGTAGACAACTGATAGTCCACAGCTTCTACAGGAGAGAAACCCTTTCCACGAGCTGTTTTAAAGACTAGGGGCTGAAACAGCTCTGATTATCGACGGGGGAACAAGCGAATACCGCTATCACCCCCTGGTTAACGCGAAAATGGATGAAGGGTGCGAGTGTCCCCGGATTTAAATCGAATTTACTTTATTACCCTGACAGGTACTAAGAAAATTAAAAGTACAGGTCGAATCCCTTAAGTAGACAATGGAAACGGAAAATGAATGTTGCAGGAATTTTAAAGTGTCTACCTTGATAAAGTCCTCACAACGGTTTTTGGTGCACGAATGTAAATCGCGAAAATCGGTCTCGAACGGTAAAACTACTCTGAAGCACAGTATAACGTAAATCGCGGTGTAGAACTCACAGTCACCAAAAGCCGGGACGGGAGATAGTGCTCCCATCGAAAACATCTGCTTTTATCAAAAGTCGGACTTTTTGCCAGAGTGGGGAGCTAGTTCCTACTCCTTTGTTATTAGTTGTTTTGCAAAAAACGTTGGTTGATCGGCATACTGATAAACCTACCAGAATTGAGATTTGAAGACATGATTTAATTTATGTTGATAATGAAAAGTTTTAAACTACGAGGGCTCTTGCAAAGGTTTAAAAACGGTAATTCTATGGAAATATTAGTTATTAGGTCTCACAAATGTTCATAGACGGAAATTAGTTTTAGAAATTAATTTAGGGAATAAATTAATGGAAATTTTAGTGACTTCGTCACAAAATACAATACAAATATGAAGGGCTACAGTACTTGTACTTTTAAGTATTTATACAAAGAAGTACAAGCTAAAAAGCAGTTTATAACCTGATTTTTAAGAAATTTAAAGAGTTTTACCGGCATTTTTTTTGTTCATAATTGTTTAATAAATTGTTTGCAAAAAACATTAGTAGTTAGTATAACTATTTGAAATAAAATTTATACTGATTGTCCATTTTTCTTAAAATTATTTGTTTGATTTTACTAAAATCTCTTAATATTACAATATTGTTGATCAGTTTTACAAAAAAGAGTTATTATAAAGCAATTTACTTTACCTTTTAAAACTCCTTAGGTTCATTTACCGTTTTTCATCAAATGAAGTATTAGTTAATGTACTTGTGACATTTTATATAATGTTTCTATAGAAATTGTGAATTGAATATTTAGTTTAGGCACATAAACTTTGAAACAAAAAATCACTGTATCTAACTATAATGTAATATTTTTTATACAAACAAAATAAAACAACCGAGCCATATATATTAAATATAAATATACATTATTTGACTTCATGAAAAACATATGAATCCGTTTGCAGTTCAATTAAAATCAAATAAAATTCGCGTTTGGTAAAATGAAATTTTTATTTAAAAAATAACGAAAAATATGCTGTATCGAAAGCGTATCAACAATGTTGTTTTTAAATTTTAATTAATTCAATTTTTTTCAAAATATAAATTGTAGATAAAGCTACTAATTGATCGCCATTGTTGTTGTTTATATGTATATCCTATTTTGAATTTAGAATTAAAAAACTTATAAAGTAAAATATAACTAAAACAGGGTGAGGCACCGAAAACGAAACAGATCGCATATCTTGAAGACACATTTTTTTGGAGAAAATGCAAAAAGAGGTTGAAAAAATACCGGTGTTACTTCCGAATATTTCTTTGGTAAAAATGTTCTGTAGCATATGTCGCTGGTGTTAGAAGAATTGGGTTCTTTTGTAGAAATAACTAACGAGTCATAGGTAGTAGAAAAAGAAGTGTTTTTAATTTACTATTTTCACTGAAGTAAATACATAGTGGTTGATTCACTTATCTTCACTAAACAGTTTTAAATATTTACAATTTTAGTTCATCACAATTTGATTAACTAATATAGTTGATTTTTTAGTCACCAACTTGAAAACATTTGTTTGTAGAATTTCTTATGCCATAATAATTGTAGAAGATATAACTTGCACCAGAAAATAAACTGCATTAAACGCTTGTAAAAATGTAGAAAGTAAGGTGCCGTCGGCAGAAAGCACCTGAACGTTCGGATGGCAGACAACTGTGAGCGATGATGGCAAAAAGACAACTGAACTCGTTTGTGGCAATAAGACAACTACTGAATGCCGTTCGCGTCGAGCTCGCTCTAATATATACTGTTCGACCGAAATGAGTGTCCGGGGCATAGTTGACGCACCTATTCGGTTTCAACCAATGAAAACATCATGATATAATGAAATACGTCATTTGTGCTTCGTTAACTATGCGCCGGACACTCATTTTGTTCCAATGCACCACTGTGCACCTGAAAGAACAGGTGTTCGACGTTCGGTATTCTGAGAAAAATGCTATTTATAGTTTTATGACTTCACATTATATTAGGGTAAAAAGCAGTCGAACTATTTGAGAATTGTTTATTTATTTAGTAGATGTAAAATATTAATTTGTTGATGTTTTTACTGGTGAAATTGTAGAATTTAACCAGAGGTCGATTTTGATTTCAAAGAGGACATCTTTCGATCATATCCTCAACTATCCTACATCCCTCCTCACCACCCCTCTGTCACTATTACCAATGAAATTGAAAGTACTAAGTGGGACACATCATTGAAAAGGTAATTTTATAAGGAATTTGACTGTGTGACATGTGACAGTTTAAATAAGCGCATTGTCATGTGAAAGCCAAATTTAAAATTTTTATGCATAATAACCTTCGGAATAAAATTGAACTTGCTACGCCTACCAGGTCTGTTTTTTAGTTTAGCGTCATTGATACTTCAAGTCTATTAGCGAGTAAAACATAAAAATGGTTTATTCTATTCAGAAGAAAGTAGAAATTGTTGAATGTTATTCAAAAAATAACGAATGTGCTAACACTGCCTGTACAATTTTCAGTGAGCGACATCCAAACAAACAGGTTAAACGTAAGTACGTTTTGGAACTTATTTAAAAATTTCGACAAACAGGATCTGTTCAAAATAAAAAACGGCAGATTGAAAATCCAGTAAGAAACGAAGCCGTAGAGGTAGCCGTTTTAGGACAAGTTGTTGCAGATCCAACTCTTAGTACAAGAAGCTTGCAGAATTATCTGGAGTAAGTAACCGTACCGTCAGGAGAATTTTGAAAGCCAACAAATTCCATTCCTATAAAATTCATTTAGTTCAGGAATTTAACGAAGACGATTTTGATCACCGCTTACAATTTTGTGAAATCATAAGCTATACAAGATCCACATTTTTTTTTATAACATTTGTTTTTCAGATGAATGCAGTTTTTATGTTAACGGGACTGTCGATCGACATAATTGTCGATACTGGTCAGATTCCAATCCAAGAGTATTTCATGAAAAGCATACTCAACACCCAAAAAAGTTAAACGTTTGGGCTGGAATATTTGGCGATCGTATTGTTGGTCCATTATTTTTATCAGGTACTTTAACTGGGGATATGTATTTGGAATTACTCGAAAACACCGTTGATCCACTGTTAACAGATATAATAGAAAACGATAACTGATACCTTGAAGATCACCTAATATTTCAACAGGACGGGGCTCTTCCACATTTTGCTGCAGCGGTTCGTCAGTACTTAAATGAAAACTTTCCTAGACATTGGATTGGACGAAGAGGATTTATTGAATGGCCCCCACGATCTCCTGATCTGTCCTCCTTAGATTACTTTTTATGAGGATATCTGAAAAGTAAAATATACACCACTCAGCCAGGTTCCTTAGAAGAACTACGTGAACGTATTATTACCGAATGTCGTCAAATAACTCCACAAATGCTCCAAAACATCAGCCAAAGATTTGAGAATAATTTATGTTCGTGTATGGAAGTTAATGGACACCACTTTGAGCATTTACTTTAAAGTAATTTAGTTTTTAATTATGGGAGTTGTCCTAAATTTTTCAATTTAATTTTTATGTTCACTTTTCTATTATTTTTTTAATTTTTATTATGAATTGTCTATTAAATGAGTTTTACTTTCAAATGAAGTATCATTATTTAAAATACGGAAACTTTTCCCACAAGATGGCGCCAAAATCAAAAATTACGTAATAAACTGCCACACAGTCAAAATCCTTATAAAATTACCTTTTCAATGATATGTCACACTTAGTACTTTCCTTATTTCAATTTCATTGGTAATAGTGACAGGGGGATGGGGAGGATAGTTGAGGATATGATCGAAAGATGTCCCCTTTGAAATAAAAATCGACCTCTTTTTGCATTTTCTCAAAAAAAAAAATGTGTCATCAAGATATGCGATCAGTTTCGTTTTCGGCGTCTCACCCTGTATAATAATTTCTTATACTTCTAGTTGATTAATAATCACACACTATGTACCTGACTAATAACTGATAATATTACTCGATGCATTTGGATGGTGTTCTGCAACAAAGAATCAGTCAACATTTTTTTCAACATCAGTGTCTCCAAGCCCTATGCGATTTTGATTAACTCTCACTTTGTTTTCTAACAATTTTTTTTAAATAGTTTCTTTATTTTTTCCAAATAACTTCGTTCTAGCTTGATTATTTATTATATAATAACATCCATACCATTTCATGTCATAAATATCTAACAGAAATTTGTTATTTCTTTTGTACTGTAACTATAAATGATTAAGCTGTCATATTTAAATAATTGAATACAACTTTTGGTATCGGGACTATCGACAATCATATAAGTTAATGCACCCAATCTGTTGTAAATGGATAATATCACATGAGTAAATTGTTTATTTCTAAAACAGTATTTTCATGCATTACAGTCATTTTCTTGACAATTTTTCAAATATTCCAGTATTTTTTTGTATATCATTAGTTTTTTACGTAACTATTATTATTTCATAATAATTATAACTGATTAAATATAACCGTCCCTCATTAACAAACTAATTTTGGATAATAAACAGCGTGAATTTTCTTTATTGGACCATTTAGAATAATTTAAGCGAAATTGGGGAAAATGTAGGAACTGCCAGGAAAAGCCTAACCGCGAAAATGGTTTCCCATCAGGTGTTAAATTAGTTTTCCAGTTCCAACCGTTTATTTAATCAACGCACTTTGATTAAAAGTATAGTTGAGGGGTTAATTAACAAAAAAATGACCCAAATTAAACAAAACAAAATCAAATAAAGAATAGAAGAAGAAGAAGAAGAAGAAGAAGAAGAAGAAGAAGAAGAAGAAGAAGAAGAACTACCTCAAGGTCATGGTCAAGAGTTGACAGCATATAAATAAACAATATCAATACTATGTATAGGTTACATTTAATAAATGGAAATGAAGACAATTAATTTTGTGTAATATTCACGGATTTAGGTGAGTTTTTATTTATTACTCGAAAATAGTGGAAAAGCAGGTATGATTTTAATATTTTATTTAAAAAAACTATTCAATATCATGAAAATAAAATTTACCCGTAACAAACGCTCGTCCCACCCACCTCCTAACCGTTACAGAAGAGATCAAGCGAAGCGATTCGCCAGGCCAACGTTTCAAAATTTGCTCGAATTTCGAAACGTCGGCCGGGCGCGCTTTTACTACACCTACACCATAAGTGCAAGGTATGATTGTCCCTTCTACCTCCTAACCTCTACAGAAGAGAGCGAGCGAAGCGAGCGTGCCCGGCCGACGTTTCGAAATTCGCTCGAATTTCGAAACGTCGGCTGGACGAGCCTTTTTTACTCGTACATCACAATAGCAAGGTACGTTTGTCCTATCCATTTTCTAACATCTACATAAACAAGCGAGCGAGCGAATCAAGCGCGCCCGACCGACGTTTCGAAATTCGCGTGAATTCCATAAGATTAAGGTACGTTCGTCCCATCCACCTCCTAACTTCTACAGAAGAGAGCGAGCGAAGCGCAACGTCAGCAGTGAGCGCTCGCTTGCTTCTGTAGTGATTAGGAGGTGGGTGACAAGAGCGAAGTGTTTAATTATCTATCTCTGGATCAAAATGAGTTTTTGAATATTTGAAATATTTTTATTTTAAAAAAGAGGTGTATCGATGTACGTTTTAAATGGAATGCAGCTGAAAGTATCCACCGAGTAACGTCAAGGCTAACCTAGCAGAAATTTAAATAATTCAGCTATCCTCTTTAGTTGATAGAGTATTCTTTAAATTTGGTTGGCTAATGTCATTTTTTTCAATCAAATAAATTCCCTTGTTTCAAAAAGTTTAAAAAATTTTCGATAACACAAAGTAATAACATTTAAAAGCTTTTGAAAAGTACATTGTTTATTACTTTTTCTACGACCGTGTATTTTTACCCACTTTCTCGCACTCATTTTAGTTTTGAAAGTGTCACTTTCCCGCACTAGTGCGGGAAAAAATCACTTTCCCGCACTAGTGCGGGAAAGTAAAATTATGAATATTTGGCCTTACCTATTGTATAGTTTTTTTACCTCGGATTTATAACTATTGTTACAATAGGTAATTTAGTATTTTCCAACTATTCCATTTAATAAAATTTACTTTTTTCTTGCTTTTTGTTATAATTTTAATTTTTTGGAAAACTTGAATAATAGAGATATTTTTATATACCTTCTGTATATTTTTGAAAGTCAGACTAGGCTGTGACATGTATGGCTTGATATGGTTGCTATATCGTAACCAAGGCGTGTTATTGTTACAAAAACGTCAAAGTTGTTTGTTGAAGCGTCAACTGAATTAAAATAAATTAAAGAAATAATGGATTCATCGGATGAAGAGCTGCCCGAAGCCATTTTAAAAGCTGCAAATGAAGCACATGTTACCTGACAAATCACGAGGAAGATATGAAAAACAATACGACCATTTTGTCACATGGTGTAAACAGGAAGGGGTAAAAACCTACAAAGAAGATGTGTTTCTGGCGTATTTTTCGCATCTAAGTAAGTTTTTGAAATCTAATACTTTATGGTATCGCTATTCGATAGTGAAAAGTTTAGTAAAAATAAAACAAAATTTGGATATAAGCCAGTTCCATAAGTTAACGTCATTTCTAAAACAAAAAAATGTTGGTTTTCGAGCACAGAAGGCGCAGGTTTTTACCAAAGAAGATATATCCAGGTTTATGTTAGCCCCTGATGAGGTATACCTTATGATTAAAGTGAGTACCATTTTTGCTTTCGCTGGTGATCTCCGCAGAGCGGAGCTTGTAAATATCACTCTCGATGATATACAAGATAAAGGCAATCTGATAGTTGTGAAAATTTCCGATTCCAAAAATCATTCTTCAAGATCATTTGTTTTATGTGAAGAAATAAATAATGGAAACTTTCTGAAGCTGTACAGAAAGTACGCAGGTTTACGACCACCTACCACTCCGCATCGCCGCTTTTTTATTAATTATAAGAAGGGAAAATGCTCAATTCAGTGCGTTGGCGTAACCACCTTTGGTAAGATGCCAACAGAGATTGCTGCATATTTGCGTCTACCTAATCCTGAACGATATACAGGACACAGTTTTAGACGTTCTTCAGCAACATTCCTAGCAGACTCAGGTGAAGCGATAACCAATATAAAACGTCTCGGTGGCTGGAAGTCCACTACTATCGCTGAAGCCTATTTGGAGGACTCCGAAACACAGAAGAAAAACATTTCGAATAAAATTCTTTCAAATAGAAATGACTTGCAACCTTTGCTGCCTTAACACCAACTAATTCCTCTGTACCGGCAATTTTACATAATTTACAAAATGCTACAAATTGTGTATTTAACATTAATATCCATAATAATTAGTTGTTTTTATTTAAAGATTTGTATATGTTGAAATAAAATAATTTTCCAAAAATAATTGTTCCTACTTTTTTGTATATACGGTCGTAGAAAAAATAATGTTCCTAACTCATGCGTAAAGTGTCTTTCCCGCACTTGACCGCTTGCCCGAACTCCGCTTCGCGTCGTTCGGGCCAACTGCAGTCGCGTGCGGGAAAGTAACACTTTCCGCACTTGTTAGGAAAATAACTATTATAGATGATGTAATTAATATTTAATTATCGTTTACCACAACAATTCAATCAAAATGAATAAATAAATCGTCGGATATGACTGGAAATAAATTAATAAAAGTTAATAAAAGTGTTTGGAATAAGGTAGTTTTTATATTTATTTTTCGTTGATTTTAATTGGACACAACACTGCGATTTGTAATGACAGATATAATTCTTATGAACAAGTTAACATAAAAAATCCTTACAAGTTCTTGATATGTAAATTAAAAAGAAAATTATTTATGGGGTTACCGGTGGTATATTTAAAAAGTACTCTCCTTCCTAAAACCTAAAATGTAAGTTTTGTAAAAACAAATTGAACTTTCAAGAAAGGACCGTTTTCCCAATAGGTATTTACCCAGAATTGTTATGTGTGTAATGTTTTAAAGTGTTTAGAAACTTTTAGTAAAATTTCAATAGTAATATCCGCCGTTCGGATGTCGGCGTATAAAAGCAAGGCTTACGTATTAATAATTTCATTAAAATGTCAACTTATATTTAATTTTGAATATATCATAAACATAGTCCTTTTATTTAAGAAATCAACTTAGCAACCATGTGCTTTTTATATTGTATCCTTCAATCAAATGACAACCAAGATAAATTTATTTAATTAATGAAATAACCTAAAATATCATTATTAAAATTTAAAAAATAGGATTTCTTTATTCCTGGTGTCTAAAAGTGTAAAAATACATTTTTGTGAAAATATAAAAGTTTTGTGAATATTTAAATTTTACCAATTTGTTTGCTGATTTTTTACTTTTAATACCCGATGATGATCATTGATTGAACCTAGTCGTACGTGTAATATAATAATTTTTGTTAGTGGGAATTTCAGTTTTCTTCTTTACACACATACCACATTTAAGAAATGGATAACCTTTTAACTCAACACACTTAATTGAAATAATATCATTATATTTAACATAACAAAAACACATGAGCAATGTTTTTACTACCAATTACACTTGTACGTATTAACAAACCGCATTTAGTTTCGAGGTATATTTCCAAACTTGCAGTCGGTAATATTTTACGCAAACAGCACATTTGGTGGGACATGAACTAAAAGTAATAAATATAAAATATCCTGCAATATTGTAATTTTCGCCAACGAGGAAAATTCAGTATTCCCCAGGGACGCTCCGGGAGATATTACGAAATTATCTGGGCCGAACTAAGTAAATTTGCAAAGTTGCGGCCGCAAATGTGGAAAATTAACCATAGTTGCGGTCGCCGCATTACCGTAAAGAGTGAAAATGGTTGGCGGTTAAATATGATATATGCCGCGGGCTTTGCGTACAGGGCCGTAATTAGACACAGGAATGGTGATGCACGTATTTATTTATTTAATACACAGTTCAACAGGAAACCTAATTAAAGAACAGGATTACAAGAAAAAAAATCTGATGTGTCCAACACATGACTTTCCTATCTAGTTATTATAGGCTTTTTCCGGTTATTTTGTACAACCTATTGCAGCATCTCTATAAATGTTTAGAGGATAAACTAAATATATACATTGTCCACATACATCTACCTCGAAACATTTTTCTATAGATATTCATGGAAAACGAAAATACTGAAAAATTAAAATTTCCTACAATTTTTTCATTACGGTCCATTTTAGAAAAATCATGTATAAACAAAAATTATAGAGATCGATATCGCAAACAACTTTTATTTCAAAAACTTTCATAAAAATCAGAATTTTGCACATTTTGTCAAATTTCTCGAATACGGACTATTTCAGGAAATTTTTACATAAAACAAAAATTATAGATAATAATATAAGAAGTAACTTTTATTTGATTAATTTTTTTCTCCAAACATTAATAACAGATATATTCCATAAAATATAAAACTGGCCTCCCATAAAGTACCCCCCCAGATGTTCCGACTATGTCCAAAATCTAATCATTTCACGTCAGGCCGAAATAAAACTTAAGTTTAAAATTTAATGTTTTTTTTATCCGAGTTTGAGTTTTCTTCAAAATTCGAAATTTACACATTTTCTCAAATATCTCGAATACGGTCCATTTTAGAGAAATTATGTATATAATAAAAATTATAGAGAATTATATTACAAACAACTTTTATTTAAACAATTTTTATAAAAAAATATTTTTTTTACATTTTGTCAAATTTCTCGAATACGGACCATTTTAGGAAAATTTTGTATAGAACAAAAATTATAGATATTAATATTAGAAGTAACTTTTATTTAAAAAATTTTCTTCTCCAAACGTAAATAACAGATATATTCCATAAAATATAAAAATGACCACCTATAAAGTACCCCCCCAAATGTTCCGACTCTGCCCAAAATCTAATCAGCTCATTGGACGCTGAAACAAAGCTTAAGTTTAAAATTTGGTGTTTTTCTGTGTATCGGTTCATGAGTTATGCGTTATACAGACACACACACACACACAGACACACACACACACACACACACACAGACATCATCGCGAAAATAGTCAAAACGGATTCAGGGGACCTCAAAACGTAAAAATCCGTCGAAAACTCGAGGTCGAAAAAAATCATGATTCCTATACTTTCCTTATATCTGTATACAGATAGGAAAGTAAAAATCACAATCTGACAAACAAAATTCAAAAGTAAGTAGGTTACAATAAGAATAAGAGTTACAAGCTAATATAAAAGAAAATGATTCTTAATTTTACTTACAGTACAATTAAAGATGTCTAAATTACTGCACATTTCGTTAGAACAATCACACATTACATAAATGGGAGAGCTTTTTAAAACATTTGTTCTAGGCACTGGAAGGTAAAAAGTGCATGCAGACCTTGCCGAAAATCGAGGAATATGAAAGTTAATCCTTTCTAATATGGCGGAATCATCAATTTTATCAGTCAGTAACTTAAATAGAAACAGCACAGAGTTACAAGAACGTCGAGCTGACAAGCTATTAACTGCGTGTCTTTGCAAAAGAGAATTATGAGGCG
Source organism: Psylliodes chrysocephalus (assembly GCA_927349885.1). Lineage (NCBI taxonomy): Eukaryota > Metazoa > Arthropoda > Insecta > Coleoptera > Chrysomelidae > Psylliodes > Psylliodes chrysocephalus. The sequence continues at coordinate 72,396,968 of OV651817.1, forward strand.
TTCCGATCGCAGGGTAGACACCATCAATTTTGAAACTTAACAGTTTTAAAAATCGTCTTTGTACTTGTTCTAAGTTGTTAATATGAATTTGAAAAAAAGGATTCCAAACTATAGATGCATACTCAAGTTTTGACCTTACGAATGCATAGTAGAGGGTGGTGAGTCTAGACGGATTGGTTAAGTCTCGACTAGCTCGTACAACAAATCCGTAAAGACGAGAAGCAGCAAATATAACAGTATTTATATGCGGACCAAAAGATAATTCTCTATCGAACGTAACACCTAAATCTGTAATAGTCGTTGGTCTTTGGATGATTGTGTTGTTAATGGTGTAATCAAATATTATAGGATTGGCGCTAAGACCATATGACAAAACATTTCGCTGCATTAAGCGATAAATTGTTTCTCAGACACCATTATTTAACTCTATCAATATTAGCTTGAAGACGTTCGCAGTCGGATCTTTTAGCAATGGTCAAACACAATTTTAGATCGTCGGCATATAACATACAATTAACATCAATTATATCAGTGATATCGTTAATAAATAATATAAATAATAAAGGGCCCAGGTTTGAACCCTGTGGCACTCCTGATTTTGCGATGTACTCAACTGATTTGAAGCCATTTATATACACATACTGTTTACGACTTTGAAGATAAGATGTAAATAGTTTTAGGAGGGAATCATGAAATCTGAATAATTTTAATTTAGTGAGCAAGGTTCCGTGATCCAATGTGTCAAACGCCTTAGTAAAATATGTGTATACAACGTCTGTTTGCTTTTTACCGTCAATGTTCTCGGCAATGATTTGTGTTACGTTAACAAGATTAGTTAGCGTTGAACGTTGTTGTACAAAACCATGTTGATGCGATGAAATTTTACCGCTGACGTGCAAATTAATATCGCGATATAATAAAACCTCGAACACTTTCGAAAAGTTACAAATTACAGATATTGGTCTATAATTGGTTACATCATTCATATCTCCCTTTTTGAATATAGGACACACTTTCGATGTTTTCCACATATCTGGAACGGTAGATGTTTTGAGACATACATTTAACACCATTAGAGGATAAGCAAGGGCATGGGCACAGTCTTTAATCAGAAATGCCGGAATATCATCAGGACCTCTAGTTTTCTTTGCTTTTACCTTCTTTAAAGAATACAGTACGTCTTTTTCACTAAAACTATTAATAGAAAGACAAGTGTATTGTTGTGTATCATCAGCTGTAAAATATGGATCCGACGACTGAATGAATGATTGTTGAAAATGTTCGGCAAAACCATTTACAATAGAATTAGGATTATCTAAAATAATATTATTATAACTCATATTATTAGGTATGGAATTAAAACCCTTCGTCCTATTCACAAAAGCCCAGAATCTAGAAGGATTCGTGGTAATATTTGATTCTGCAGACTTAACAAATTCTTTATAAGACTTATCTACATCTAGTTTAATTTGAGCCCTCAACCTAGCAAACTCTATGTACGCAGATGGGTCACTATTTCTCTTATATAGACGATGGTACTTTGCTTTTTTACGAATGAGACCAATAATATTATAATTAAACCAAGGTGGGTAAATTTTAGAAGACTTTACATTGGTTTTGGGCACACACCTATCGAACACATTGTAAATTTTTCCGTAAAAGTACGTACATGCATCATTAGCATTTTGAAATACATCTAAAAACGTTTAATCAATATTAGAAATCATTTGGTATAACTTTGGATAGTTAGCTTTACGTAAATTATAGTTATTTACTATAAAAGTTGCTAGACGATTTTTATTGTAAGTAGTATTGGATTTGCAAAAGATCTCCAGAGCAGGGTGGTGTTCGTCCTCACGAACCAGAGGATCCAGGGATCTTTCAATTTTGCACTGATTTGTGGAAAATACCAGATCTAAGAGTTTATTATTAGAATTATGGATACTATTAAACTTGGATAGATCAAATATTAGTGCAAATGTGTTAATATGAGAAGTTAATGTAGAAAATCTGCCGATTTTCATATCGTTGGAGTAATCGGAGATATTAAAATCACCCATGACTAATATATCATGATTATGCAGAATATTTGTGAACTCAATCGTTTCAAAGAGCTTTTCATAGTTAACAGTGCTAGTTCTAGGGGGTACATAAATATTTACAATTATCAATGTCTTAATATTAAATTTAATTTTTACCATTAATATATCTATAGATGGAGTGAGTTCACCAAAGGATGGATAATCAGATAAACAGATTTGAGAAGACACGAGGCTGTCATTCACTGCAACTAAAACACCACCACCCATAGTAGAATTCATTAGAGAGTATTTTCTGTCAGATCTATATACATTATATGAATTTCCGAACAATTCCTGATTAGTGATTGATGATTCGAGCCAGGTTTCCGTCAAGGCAACAACAGTAAAGTTCCCCTGTACAATAGAGTTGTGAAATTCAATTATTTTTGTCCGAAGACCACGAGTGTTTTGATAGTAGATACAAAAGAAGAAATATCAGAGCTAGTTTGGTTGCAATCATATTGTATTGTATCGTATTATAATTACGAGGATGTATTCCCATCATATACCATTAGCGTGTAGAAGTCATAAATTCGGTTGTTTTTAAAAATACGGGAAAATATCACAATGCATAAGTTTTACAGTTAGTAGATACGCCTATTATAAAACTTTTACCAATAAGCAAGGCAACATGAAAATTACTTTTTTCAAATGGAACATCCTATATTTTATTTTTGAATTCAACTAGAAAATTTTAGTATTTTTGTCTGAAACGCCTTATGTCTAAATTCAATTGTTTGCAAGCTTGTAATTGTGATTTAGATTTTCGTGGTTTCCCTAAATCACATTCCCCACCTTATACTATGAACTTGCCCATTTATGAGGTTAGAAATAGCAAAATTGGCAATACCATCTTGGAACACAACCTGCCACACAGGTCCCACACGCGCACAGGCAAATAAAATGTCCTAGAAAATGTAGTCACTATTAGGGAAAAACTTTCTTAGTTTTTATATTTTATACAAAGATGCAATAAAATAACCCACTTCCGGTTTAACTGGAAGTTAGATTTTTCTATTTATACGGCTCTTATGAAACTGCATCCCAAAAAGGGGGTTCCTGATTCGAAAAAGGTCACAACGAAATTGCATCCCCATGAGGTAAGGGTCACTTTTGTGTTGTTTATTAAAAATTTTACAAACGTTCTCTTTATATTCAGTCATTAATATTTTCAGAAAATATTTTTTAGCCAGTAAGGTTTTAAGAATATTGATTCTTTTTAGTAACTTCTGTTATTTTATTAATTAATCTAGGTATTTTGTAAATTGACTAATGGGCAATAATTCAACAACAGCTACATATTTAAATGTTTATTAAAACTTAGCTCTAAATTTATGCGAAATTATTTTAATGAAGTCTAATTTACTTATTTTATGTTGATTTAAATCATTCAGCAAGTGTTCGAGAAATCTTCTTCTCCTTAAACACCATTAATTTTTATGTATGTGTCAATTTGAAATTGAGTTATCACATTTATAAAAACATTCACATTAGGGTGAGCGGCGTAAAAGGAGGCATTATATTTCAAATGAAAAGACACAACAATTGGTGGTTCTCTGCAAAGAAGACGGATGCTCTGTCCATATAAATGATGGAAAAGATGAGTCTTCTGCAATAAAATTGTCAACGAGATAATTTCAAAACTGCGTAACTTTTTCATTAACAGGCTTAATTTGTGTTAAATTAGTTGCAAAAATGTCGGCTTCATCTTCAGGATGAAGAAATGGTAACCCGAAAACGGGGATTATCATAGCAGCAAAAGAAGTTACTAGAAACAATATCACTAGAAGAACCATACTTATATCTATAAAGATAGCAGACAAGCACTACTCACCTTGCACAGGCAACTACTTGGGGAATAGTACTAGAAGCTTTGGCTAAAGTGTCAATCAACAATGTGGTCACCTTAAGATGGATCAAAGGTCACGCCACATCAAAAGGTAAAAGTCTGGCTGATTCACTAGCCAAGAAGGCACCTACCAAATACTTTTTGGACCTGGCACTTTTATTGGACTGACAACATCGCAAGTAACAGACCTAATTAAAGAACATTTTCTTGTGAAATTCAAGGAAAGATAGGATGAAACAAGAAACGACAGATTTTCCAAAAAAGCTTTTGAGTTATCCTGACAACACTGCAGCAAACAAATACTTGACTATGACTAGACAGAATGTGCGCCTAGACACAGGCATTCTGACTGGTCATTGCCAAGTACAAAAGTATCTCCATTGCATGGGGCTATCAGGTGGTGCTAATAAGAACCATCGAGCATATCCTCTATAATTACCCGACGCTTTCATTTATTAAAAGATGTGTATTCAGCAAGCATCTGCTAACACCGGTCGATATATAAGAAGCATATCTTGGCGACGTTTGTCAACTACATTAAATCTGTAGGCTGGTTCTCGATATTTTGATATATGAGAGACTTAAGGGATAATGGAATCAAATGTTTTTATAATTGGATTACATATTCTTACATAAACAGGCTTAACACGTTGACTGCGAAGCCGAATAAGAATAATAATTCGAATCTGCAACACATGCCGTATACCAATAAAAACTCCCAGGCCAGATATTTTGGTAAGTAAAAAAGATATTTTAATTCTGTAAATGTCAGTTTACAGAGCACTAAGAGAGCTTCCGTTTTAGATATAAATTAATTTTAAATAGGTCAACATGTAGGTGCCGCTGCACTCAATAATTTTTTTTTTTTCGATGGGAGGATATTTTTTATGTAGGGCATCTTGTAAAAAATGCATTTTTAAGCAGATTTTGGTCTATGAACTAATTCGATAATTTTAGCCATTTTTGATATACAGAGTGGGTCACTCAAAACAGTTTCATCCTGTTTTTCGGCATTAATCATTGGATTTAAAAAAAAGCTAAAATAGATCTAAATTCCCCATAAAATTACCTTTTTAATGATGAATACAAGTGTAACACATTGTAGTGTCACACTTTATAATACGTAATAGTTTTTTATCCCGCTAGAGGGCGATAAAATTTAAGTACAGAAATATTTCTGAATTCCCCATCAAATAACCTTTTCAATGTTGTGCCATACATGGTACATTACCTATTTAAAATGAAGGTGTTGGAGAAGTGCAAAGGAGGGGGTTGACACATGACATATGTCTGTAGGGGATACCGGGGCTGGTTGTAACATTTTTAGCAATACGCTTCGCCAGTCAGGTATTTTTTAAATAATTGTCTCATATATGTGGGGTCTCAAAGTTGCATCAATTACTTTGCAAAGCCTAAAAACGGTTCAGAAATTCTGTTGCGTTTTTTGTAAAATTTTGCATTTTTTATTAATTATCACAGGTGTTACTTTTATCCCCGTTATCGGGGGAAAAAAGTAACACTGTAAGGGGTTATAAGTTAAATTTAAAAAAGGCAGCGATACATAAAAAATAAACATATTTATTCACAGTCAGAGGCTTAAATGCAACAAAATACTCACAGATATATGGTTATATAATTGGTACATAATGTCAGTCCTTTTTGCGAGGAAGAAGGTGTCAAACAAAAAATCGTTACTCTTATTCTAAGAATCTTCACAAATAACCTAGAAAAAGTGATTTAAACCTAACAGATAACCCATATAAAAACAGTGTTTTTTGAGAAGTAGTTTAAGCAATAGTAAAACACTTTTTCAAAAATAATTTAAAAAAACGCAGTTATTCAGAGTCTGATGCACAATTTATACAAACATAAAATAATGTGTCTCTCCCAGCGCATCGAATATGGGACCATTTTTTACAGTTTCTGCACTGAACCCACTGTTCACCAGGACGACTTTGTACGACTCGCAGCATATTAAACAGAATTCCTCACTATCGTCGGAGGAATCGTCTTCTTCAATCATTACCTTTCTTGCAACGCGCTTCCTCTTTTCAGAAGATTTTTTTTGTTTTTTTGAGATGTTCCTCTTCTAAGGCTTGTTTTTCCGGTGTGTCGGTTAACACTGCTGATTTTCTGGTTTTTCTTGTTGTTGTCATTCTTCTGGGGGCGGCTTTTGGCAAAGGCCTGATGAGTTCCGGAGAAAACTGAACATGTAGGTGTGTTCGTGAAGGGCCCGGAAATGCTTCGTCATTTTGGGAGACAGAAGTCACGTTATTGTCAGATTTTGAAATGGAAAGAATTCCAGGATCAACGTTTTCATTATTAATTAGGGGTCTGTCAGTAACAAAAGAAGTTAAATAGTCAGAATCTTGGAAGATATCTTTATTAAAGGGCATAATCCCGGTCTTCTTGAATCCGTTGATAATATTGCTAGGATTTAAAGCCAGTGGCAGTGTAATTTTGGCTATTGATGGCAGATCATGTATTGTCATGATCTTGCCGGGATTATTCCGTAACCAAGCATCTTGTTGACTGGCACATTAATTTTTAAAAGGTCCATAAACACCCACATCCAGCGGCTGTAGTTTATGGGAGCAGTGTGGTGGAAATGAGAACATTACTATCCCACTCTTTTTTGCTTTATCGACAACATTTATATCTAAATGTGATGAATGATTATCGAGCAGAAGCAGCACCGACTCAGAGGGCGGCGGCTTTACGTGTTTTATGAAATGGTCAATAAAAGCTTCAAATTCAATATTGGTCATCCAGCCAGATTTGTTGCCTGCACCTATGCACTCTGGAGGCCCATCTCGTACAAAGAAATCTCTGTATTTAATTCGAGGGAAAACAAACATACAAGGAATAGAATTTCCTGCAGCGTTCACTGCCACACATATTGTCACGAGGGTACCTCTTTCCGCGGAAGTCACAGAGCCAACTTGCTTCACACCTTTTGACGCTACTATTTTTCTGGGCTTCTGAACTGTAGTTAAACCCGTTCCACCGCAGTTCCAAATGTGTGACGGGCTGAACTTATATTTGTCAAGAAGTAAGGATAATTTATAGAAAAAATCAGAAACATTCGATTTGTTAAATGCCGTAGCCCTACTTAAAGTAGTAGCTTCTGGAGCTCTTATAGAAATATTTCCATTCCTTTTGATGAATGCTCCGAACCAATCAGGTCCTGCTTCTTTTTTCTTGTGCCATGATTCTGGCACAGAAATCTGATATTTAGATGCACAATCATAAGCGAGTTTTTTTACGTCTTTGGGTGTTAAGCCGTAATATATGTTGCTACATTTGATCAGGTATTCAACTAGAATAGTCTCCTGTTCCTGACTGAAGACTTGTCTGTTCGGTCTATAGCCCACTGTAATAGAAGATTCTGGGTTCCCGTTTTCTTTTGTCGCTTTTTCCTTTTTTAAATACCTGAACAGTGTGACATGACATAATCCTAAGGATCTGGCCACTCCTCGAATTGTCTGCTTCTCGTCTTCTTCCAAAATAGCAGCAGCTCTCTCAAACACGTCTTTTGACACTCTACCACGTTCTGTTTTTCGCCTATAATTCCTCATTCTGAAAAAAAAAATTAAAACTTCTGAATTTATAAAGGTCAGGTCGTAACATATATGGGGTAGGTTGTAACACGTTTTTGAGAATTCTAATTTCTATAAAAAGTAAACCCTTACTACAAAGCAGAAAAGTTATCATACATCACGGAATAGAAACATCAACCAACATGTAGGTACCAAAATTATTATTCTATCTCGAATAGTAACGGAGCTATCCCAAAAATACGATAAAAATAAAATTTTACTAACCTGCAACCACGTGCACACAACACCCGTATCAACTTCCTGAGGCCGACTAAAACCTGGGCAGGCGAAAGCCGATCGCGCGAGTAATCCCCTCTCCTTCACACACGTACCTATGTCTATCTTTGTTCCAACTGTGAAGATGTTACTTTTTGCCCCTGTTACAACCAGCCCCAGTCTCCTTTACTGTAAAAATGTTTTTTTTAATTTGGAATAAAAATCGACATGTTTTAGCATTTTCTTGAAATGCAATGATTAATGCTGAAAAACAGGAGCAAACTGTTTTTAGTGGCTAGATTTATCAAATTAGTTCATAGAACAAAATCTACTTAATAATGCATTTTTACAAGATGCGCTACACAAGAAAGATCCTACGATCGAAAAATAGTTATTTTCCTAACAAGTGCGGAAAGTGTTACTTTCCCGCACGCGACTGCAGTTGGCCCGAACGACGCGAAGCGGAGTTCGGGCAAGCGGTCAAGTGCGGAAAGACACTTTACGCATGAGTTAGGAACATTATTTTTTCTACGACCGTATATACAAAAAAGTAGGAAAAATTATTTTTGGAAAATTATTTTATTTCAACATATACAAATCTTTAAATAAAAACAACTAATTATTATGGATATTAATGTTAAATACACAATTTGTAGCATTTTGTAAATTATGTAAAATTGCCGGTACAGAGGAATTAGTTGGTGTTAATTGGCTGTTAATAGTCGTAACGCTCGTAGATTGAAAAGATGACGTGGAGGGGAGTGACATCGGTTGCAGGTCGCATGAAGGTGAAAATGACGGTGGCAGCAAAGGTTGCAAGTCATTTCTATTTGAAAGAATTTTATTCGAAATGTTTTTCTTCTGTGTTTCGGAGTCCTCCAAATAGCCTTCAGCGATAGTAGTGGACTTCCAGCCACCGAGACGTTTTATATTGGTTATCGCTTCACCTGAGTCTGCTAGGAATGTTGCTGAAGAACGTCTAAAACTGTGTCCTGTATATCGTTCAGGATTAGGTAGACGCAAATATGCAGCAATCTCTGTTGGCATCTTACCAAAGGTGTTTACGCCAACGCACTGAATTGAGCATTTTCCCTTCTTATAATTAATAAAAAAGCGGCGATGCGGAGTGGTAGGTGGTCGTAAACCTGCGTACTTTCTGTACAGCTTCAGAAAGTTTCCATTATTTATTTCTTCACATAAAACAAATGATCTTGAAGAATGATTTTTGGAATCGGAAATTTTCAAAACTATCAGATTGCCTTTATCTTGAATATTATCGAGAGTGATATTTACAAGCTCCGCTCTGCGGAGAGCACCAGCTAAAGCAAAATTGGTACTCACTTTAATCATAAGGTATACCTTATCAGGGGCTAACATAAACCTGGATATATCTTCTTTGGTAAAAACCTGCGCCTTCTGTGCTCGAAAACCAACATTTTTTTGTTTTAGAAATGACGTTAACTTATGGAACTGGCTTATATCCAAATTTTGTTTTATTTTTACTAAACTTTTCACCATCGAATAGCGAGACCATAAAGTATTAGATTTCAAAAACTTACTTAGGTGCGAAAAATACGCCAGAAACACCTCTTCTTTGTAGGTTTTTACCCCTTCCTGTTTACACCATGTGAAAAAATGGTCGTATTGTTTTTCATATCTTCCTCGTGATTTGGCAGGTAACACCTCCAAATGTGCAGCTTTTAAAATGGCTTCGGGCAGCTCTTCATCCGATGAATCCATTATTTCTTTAATTTATTTTAATTCAGTTGACGCTTCAACAAACAACTTTGACGTTTTTGTAACAATAACACGCCTTGGTTACCATATAGCAACCATATCAAGCCATACATGTCACAGCCTAGTCTGACTTTTAAAAATATACAGAAGGTATATAAAAATATCTCTATTATTCAAGTTTTCCAAAAAATTAAAATTATAACAAAAAGCAAGAAAAAAGTAAATTTTATTAAATGGAATAGTTGGAAAATACTAAATTACCTATTGTAACAATAGTTATAACATCTGAGGTAAAAAAACTATACAATAGGTAAGGCCAAATATTCATAATTTTACTTTCCCGCACTAGTGCGGGAAAGTGATTTTTTCCCGCACTAGTGCGGGAAAGTGTGTAAAAATACGCGGTCGTAGAAAAAAAATTATTGAGTGCAGCGCCACCTACATATAGACCTATTTAAAATTAATTTATATCTAGAAACTGAACCTCCCTTAGTGCCTTGTAAATTGACGTTCACAGAATTAAAATATCTCTATTACTTACTAAAATATGCGGCCTGGGAGTTTTTATTGGTATAACATGTTAAGAATTTTTGTAAATGTGCGGTACGCTATATGCAATGGTTTAAAAAATCAAGGTTTGTGAAAATCGTTACGTGGTTTAGTCTAAGTAATGGTAATGCTTCGCAAACCTGACAATTCAACATCTTTATAGTACTATCGGCTTTCGGTCTTTCGTTTCAAATCAAATCATTTCTAGTTTTTTTACGCTACGAGTTTACTCTTGTGTGCTCGCTTTTCTGAATATTTCAAAAAATGTATCACTTTCGTAGCAAAAATATTAATACTTTTATTAACTGTTTTGTTTTGGCGCTTGCTTCACATTTAATTTTTCTATTTGACACTTTACAAAAAAGGTTGCAATGTATCACATGAATTAGTTAAATTGTTTGAACTAATGCCTAAGTCAAACTTGTGTTTTTGTTATCCTGGAATTTCCTGAAAGCTTTTAGGCAAATCCAAAATGTAATTTATTCAATTTATTTCGCATCCGTGGCCCTTATGTTTAATTAAATACACCCGCACGTTTAGACGTAATCCTAGAAAGGAGAGATACCCTAAAAGCCGGTGTGGCCGGATATATGTTCCGGTCAGATCCGGTCGTCTTCGACATCAAGCAGAAATATCCCATTAAATATTAAAATTCATTAAACATAGTTGTTGTAATTAGTCTGCCTAGTTACAAATACTTAAAAATATATATATTTTAGGTATGTTTTTAATAACGATGCTCCGTACGGCTTAATATTCTTTATAAATAATACAAGCACGTTGAGTGTAATGACCAACCTATACTTATTAGTCCAATCATTATAGTAAGTTCACCTCGGAATTCGAGATACCCAGCTGTAAGTCTGTAAATACTTGTATATTGACACCCTAAAAGTTATCTCAAAACCTACATATGGTAGGGTGTACGCATCTATTAAATTTCAAGGTCAAAGGTCACAAAAATCGGTTTTTTTGCGCTTTTTTTTGTAAATATCTCATTTCCTATGGGTTTTTTGCTATTTGTATTTATTATCAATATTGTAGAATACAATATTCTCTAAAAATTTTGTTTAAAAAAATTTTTCATACGGTGAACCGTTTTCGAGATAGATGACGGAGAGCGCGCGGTCACAGCATCACTTCAGGTCAACCGGTGCCTCCGGTCGAAAACGCGCCATATATAGTTGATGAAATATCGATAAATCAATGATTATAAATATTTGTCAATTTTTATTAACTATTATATTATATTTTATCATTTTTTTTCCTAACCTATCCACTTTTTATTTAGTATTAATTTATTTAACAACACTTACCTGCCCATGTAATTGCAAAATTGTTAATGAAAATATAGGAATTATATTTGAATTTTAACCTAATTAATATTAATAAATTCTTACATGATGAAAAAAAAAACAAATAAATTATGAATTAATCTTTTTATTAAAAAATTTCATTCAATACATTTATTTTTATTAAAAGTAAAAAAATGGAATAAAAGGTACAAAAACTACAATTTATAATTTTAATAATCTTCTTCCTCTTCATCGTCGTCTTCCGGCTGCTGGTAAATTTCAAACTGGTCTTCATTATCGTCTTCAACGACATTTCTCTCAAGTTCTTCCATGATTTCGGGGTCAAAGGTTCCATCTTCGTTAATGTCGCTCTGATATGGTAGAGCGTTGAGACAAGCTTGCCCATTACATTGGCCACAAGCTAAAGAGCATTGCAAGCCCGCTTTCCTGCATCCGCATCGCGAACCACAACCACTCTTGCAGTTGCAGAAAATTGTACTTAGCAAATCTTCTGGAGCAGGTGGTAAAATTGTCATGATAGGCTCCAGAAAATCGTTTCGCATTGCCCAACTCCATACCTGGGGTTCCAAATCATGCCTTAACCAAGTTTGAACTTAATAATATACACATTTGAAAGGTTGATGAGCAGCTGCTTTTGTTGGTGGAATATTTGAAAGCTGCACAGGTTAATTAAGTTTTGTAGACTTGACGTAATGCATATAACGAAGATGATCGAGACTTTTCACAGATTTCGGAGCATTATAGACTGCCAATAAGATTTGAGTTCCACTCTCTAATAATCGCTGGGCCGAACAATTTTCTTTCTCAAATGCTGCAGCTAGTTCATTCAAATTTGTCAGTTTCTCAAAAACTTTAAAAAATGGTTTTTTCCCTTTTTAAAAAGCGCAGAAGTTGTGTCACAGCCACTTAATGAGTGCAGAAATAAAATATGTGTTTTGGAATGAGGATAATTATCAAAACTTTTAGTCAAGTATATCCCCGTTTTTACATTTCCTTTCCCAACTTTTTTAAAGAAAATGTCTTGTTCGTAAGACAGTGTACGCCCAATTAAAATGACAAGTAAATCAATATCTTGTCCTATTATAACTGCAGTTTTTTCAGAATTTGATTCTTCAATTGCAGTTTCAACAATAAGAACATCAGCATTATCTCTGGCTTGTTTAGTAGTAATATTTGCAGCTTGTAATTTTTCAATTAACATATTAATGAGCATATCTTTGTTATTTCGATTTGATAAGAATTTTTCTTGAGTAACTGGTACAACTATTGTTTCATCTTCTCTGCTGCTCCATAGCTTTTACGTTCTTACTGTAATCTGAATTTTTTTTAAACAAAATTTGTAGAGAATTTTGTATTCTACAATATTGATAATAAATACAAATAGCAAAAAACCCATAAAAAATGAGATATTTACAAAAAAGCGCAAAAAACCGATTTTTGTGACATTTGACCTTGAAATTTAATAGTTGCGTACACCCTGCCATATGTAGGTTTTGAAATAACTTTTAGCGTGTCAATATACAAGTATTTACAGACTTACAGCTGGGTATCTCCAGTTCCGAGATTCTTACCTAATTTAAGCTTAAATGACTGGACTATATACTTAATACAAATATATTAAACTTGGTAGACCAACATGCTTCTGTAAAAACTATGCAATCAATTGCAAAGTTCAAAAATCAACCCTGGATAACCGCAAAAACTTAGTGACAAATCATTAAAAAAAATTACAAAATCTAAATATCCAGCACATTGGGAGTATACTATAAAGAATTAAGGAACTATACCTCAACTGCCACAAAACGAGAAAAGAAGGCATACATGGAGTTTAAACTTTCTAATTGTAATACGAAGGAAAGATGGAAATTATTAAAAAAACTAGACGTTAAAAATATTAACAAAACATCATTGCCACCTGCGTTAAGTAATCCCAATGAGTTGAGTCATTTTTTTTGTTAATGATTCCAGGGATGATCGTAAAACAGACACAAATATAGAATACTACAAAAATAATGTAATACCAACTGTGGAATATACTCTTTTATTGACCCGTACTACACAGGTAGAATTGTTTCATTTAATAAAAAATATTAAAACAAAAGCGGTTGGCTTATTCCTAAAAATACGCGTCCTACTCAATTATCGAATCTAAGGAGCGTTAGTATTCTTTCCACAAAAGGTTTTAGAAAAACTCATTTCCCCTTATGTCAACAAATTTAATATCTTGCCCTTAAACTAATCAGGGTTTAGAAGCGGATACATTTGCATAACGGCCCTTACTTCTGTAACTGATGACATAGTGCAATCATTAGATAATAATGATGCTGTATTCTATTACTAATTGACTACTCCAGAGCATGCGATGAAAATTCATGCTCTCTTTTAAAGTCTTATCTTACAAATAGAGTGCAGCAAGTAACTGTTGAGGGCAAATTATCTGATGAAATTGACATTCAGCAAGGTGTGCCCCAAGGAAGCATATTAGGTCCGCTGTTTTTTACTTTTTCCACTTCGTATTTTTACAACTATCTTAAGACACTGTACGCAGACGACACCCAAATTTATTATTCTTTTAAAACATCCAGTATTTGCGAGGCCGTTAGCAATATTAATACTGATCTAGCCACAATTGTGTCACTATCGGACAAGCACCATCTTAAAATTAATCCAAAAAAATCGAATGTCGTCTTATTTTGCAATGATCTTGCCTAATCTAAAAATTGAACTTAATAACCAAACTTTAGAAATTCAAGAATACTGTAAGAATTTGGGTTTAATTAACTTTCCTTTAATAAACATATTACTGATAAAATAAAAAAGGCTTATTATTCTTTAAAATTAATTTATCCTCACAGATCGAAATTGAATATTGAAACTAAAAAACTCATAACAGAGTCTTTAGTTCTGTCCCACGTTAAACACTGTGACACGGTCTATGGCCCCTTTCTGCGCAAAGTTGATGTAAATAGGGTACAAAAAGTAAAAACAGTTGCCTTAGATTAATATTTGTTATTAGACGTAGAAACAGAATATCCCACAAGCTCAAACAAGTAAAACGGTTAAGTATGTTCAATAGACGGAAACTTCATGCCTTATGTTTTTATTATTGTAAGGGTATGGCGCTAGCCATACATGTAAGAGGCCATGTAAGTAATAATATGTAAAAGACCATATGTAATGACAGGAAAAAAAGAAGAGTGATGGTCGTGCTGATGGAGCGACTTGATTTATGTTTAAAAGAAATAAAGTTTTAAAGTCATCACATTATAAAATATAGAAAATAAAAACTCCACCTCATCTTCGTAACAAAATTATAGTTAGAGCTGATGTACATAATTTAAATTTAAGAAGGCACCATTATATTACTACACCATCCCATAATAATAAATTGTTTAAAAGTTCATTCTCTTACCAAGTTGCTTCTGTCACCTAACTTTAATTTATCCTTTAAAGCATTTAAAAACAAACACAGGAAACAGCTTTTTAATAATCAATAATATACATATTATTATTTTGTGACTGCTATTAAACAGCTGTTCTATGGGGATATTATTTTTAATTTAAAATGTATTACACAGATAGATCTGTATTTGTTTTTATTATTCTACACTGAGTATTTATTTGTATGTTAATGTTCTGATATTTTTTCTTTTCTTTTTGTTACTGTACCATATATTTGAGAATCTTAAACTTCGTTTTATACATATATAAGTAAACATATTTTTTTTTTAATTAAGCTTAGAATAATTTAATGAAGGGTTGTGTGGAAAAATCAGTCTTAATGATCTAACACCATACCTAATATTTGCGATTGTATTTGTAGTAATGTAAACTTTATTATTGTACTACATATTTTTTTACTAGCAAATAAAAATTATTATTATTGTTATTATTTAATTTTTAAGTAGAGCGTAGTGGAAGATTTTTAACAAAGTTACTTTTATTTACTTGTTTAAGAAACATAGATTCCATCGGAAAACAGAATTTAATATTTTTGTTAAATTTTAATTAACTACCAGTTTGCGTCCAAAATTAAAGTTTTTAAATGTTTACTATGTATGGGAATACCATTACAATTTTTTATCAGTAAGACGAAGAACATAAAATGGATAACCAAGAGAAAGTTGGTGATACAGAGCAAATATTAACTAGTCCTAAAGAAATTATAAAGAGAAAAAATTTCGGTTCGATTTGATTATAGGAGATATACTAAAGAAATTACCATGAACAAGTTAGTAAATATAATAATCATAGCATTTAGATTTCAACATGTTCCTTTGGAAAACTGCTTAGGTAATAATGATATCCAACACGGGAAAACTCAATAATGAATAACGTCATATAGACCAATCTCGCTTCCACCTGTGATATCAGAACTCTTTGAGAAATTGCTCTTAAGAAGACTGAATAAGATAATCAACAAAAAACAATTTAACCCTTCCCATCAATTCGGATTACGAGATAATCATTATACGATTAATTAGATCAATCGGATAATAAATAAAATTAAAAATTATATAAAAAAAGCTTTGCTCCGCAGTAATTCGTGATATCTCAAAAGCCTTCGATAAAGTGTATATTTTAAATAAAGAAATTTTTCCCGATACAATATTTCAAACTACTATAATTATTATATCACAGCGAACATTTGAAGTTAAAATGGAAAACGAATACTCTGAATACAAGTCAATAAATGCTGGCGTCCCACAGGGAAATGTTCTTGGGCCAGTATTATATTTATTATACACCTATAAAATTCTACAGATAGAAAATTTAAAATTAGCCACATTTGCTAATGATAGAGCGACCATAGAAGAAACAACAAATCTGGTTTAGGCAGTGACGCACAAAATTTAACGAAGAAAAATCTGTTCACATTAACTTTACCAATAGAGGGATAGATTATATACCAATAAACTTTAATAACAATATAATAATAATGATAATAATAATCATAATAATACAATATAACAAATAAGAAAACAGCAAAATATCTTGGTCTGAATCTGGATGCTAAATTAAAATGGGAGAAGCATGTAAAAATGAAAACTGAACAGCTAAAGATTAAACATAGAAATATGTGATGGTTGATAGGGAGACACTTTCACATGTCACTCAAAATAAAATCCTGATTTACAAACAAGTTCCAATAGTCCACTCAACAGGTGAAAAATGAGGGAGTTAATGGACATTATGAGAAGGTTACCTGCACATAATTCCGAACTTACTGAAATTTTCGGAAATGATGTGGATGGAATCTGAATTTTCGACCTCGGGATATTATGCTAACTTCGGGAGGGGATGTCAAAACACATGGCAATTTTCGGACTTTTTTCGGACTTTTTTCGGACTTCTTTAGGACTTTAGTACTTTTTCGGAATTATTTCAGACTCTTTTCGGACTTTTTCGATTTTTCGCTTATTTTTCTAAAGCATGCGTTTTGTTTTTTAAATCGGCCAAATACAAAAAAAGGGCATTAAATATCCTTCAATTTTCATTTATAAATTTATGTTTTAACCTCATACTTACCGAGACGCACAGGTCAATAACCAAGGCTCTAGAAGAGAGAAACGTCCCAGTAACAATATGCCAATGGATCACTGCCTGTCTAGAGAACAGGATTATTTTATCCCCTCTAGGAAAGGCAACCATACAGGCAAAAGTTACACGGGGCTGCCTACAAGAAGGAATATTATCTCCAATGCTGTGGTCAGTTTTTGTGGACGACTTACTCAAAATATTGTCCAAAGAAGGCTACCAGTACCTAGCATACGCAGACGACCTAGCAATTATCGTCAAGGGGCGATTTGCAGGCTCAGTCTCGGAGCGATCTCAAACAACTCTGAACATAGTGAACAACTGGTGCAAAAAGGATTAATTGTCCATTAACGCACAAAAAACAACAGTTGTACCATTCACAAATAAACGGGTACTTACAGGTCTAAGACCACTAGTACTAAACAACACAGTTATCCCATTTGTCACAGAAGCCAAATACCTCGGAGTCATATTTGACGAAACGCTGACGTGGAATCAACATCACAAAAAACTCACACATACAGCTAACAATAGCTCTCGTAAGCTGTAGAAGAATATGTGGGAAAAACTGGGGTCTAAACCCTAAAATTGCCATATGGTTACACACAAGGGTAATAAGACCCATGATAACCTATGGCGCATTGGCGTTGGTAACCAAAACTGCACAGGCAAGTGCAATAGGCCAACTCACTAGTATTCAGCGGCTTGCCTTTCTAAGTGCTACTGGGGCCATGCGCACTACGCCGACTGCAGCAATGGAGGTATCATTAAATCTCACGCCACTGCACATCTTCATACAAGGAGAAACTAGGTCAGCTATTCACAGGCTAATGCAGGGACAAAACCCAATGAGCCAACTACATAGCGCCGACCACACAAGGCTATATCAGCAAGTAGAAAGGGATAATATTCTAGCTATGCCTACTGATAGAGCCATAACCACATACAAATTTAAAAGAAATTTTCAAATTCAAATACCTGCCCGAGAATTCTGGAAACAGGGACCTTCCGTACAGGCTGAACTCGTTGGTTCAAAAACCAAGGAAGGAGCCGGTGCTGGAATCTATGGACCCAAGTCGAAATCAACGATTTC